>OY856410.1:275809382-277172382 GCA_963693085.1 Alisma plantago-aquatica
ACCTACTTTCTGAAAAGCGAGGTTACGAGTTTGCATTCACCCCCGTCCCTTTGTTTGTCTTTGGCTTCCACTGTTTCTTTGGTAAGGTGAGTGAAGAATTCCAGTGTGGGATCAAGATAAGAATTCTCAACAACAAAGTAGAGCTTGGAGAGTTTTGCCTCATCGAGAAGGGAAAGAAATCTATTGTAGACTCCCATCTTCTTCAGTATGGTGGAGCAGATGTACTTTTTCAGCTGTAGAATTTTGTCACCAACCTCCAGATGTTGAATTTAAAGATCAGTTGGTGTTGTTGTAGAAGTGGTAGCAGGATAGTTTGTCCTGCCATGATTGGTTCCCTGGAGGTCGTGGGCTGGACTTGTTTCCTTGCCCGTCTTTTAGTTGGTCATTCCTTTGTAGCCTCCTGGACCTTCCTCTTCCCCTTTGACTTGTTGGCTGGGGATTCTTCACCGGAGTTTGGTATGTAGTCAGAGCCTTCATCAGTTGAGGAAGGATCTTCGAGGTCCTCAATTGGGTCCTCATCCAAACATTTGTTGACGTGTTTAAGATCGTGAAGGACCTGGGGCAGTTTAGCTAGAGTTTTGCCTATCTTTGCACACATGTCAACAATGTGTTGGATCCTATCTCGGCACTCCAACAACTACTCTTTGGTCCAATGGGTTGCTTCAGTGATTTCCTTCATAGGTGAGGCCATCCTGTAAAGTGTTAACAAGGAATCATATATTAGAAAGAATTGAAATTATTGTATGAATGGTGAGTGGTGTGTAGATTGTGCAAGCATCACGATCTCAAGACTGTGAAGAGGTTCACACAGTTTCAAAAGCATGAAAAGGTGATGTGGTCTCAGGACTGTGAAGAGTGAGATCGTGAAGAGTAAAATAGCAATGAGCGAAAACACGTGGAATGAAATTGTGAGGAGTGAAACCGTGAGGGGTAAAAACTGTCAAGGGTGAAACCACGTGGAGTGAAACCGTGAGGGGTAAAAACTATGAAGGATCGAAACCATATGGTTTCAAGACCACGAGGGTCACTTGGTTTCAAAGCTGTGAGGATCGGTCAGTTTCAAAACTGTGAGGAGGTCTCACAGTCTCAGGACCATGAGAAGCGTGTAGGTGGTTGATTATGGAAGAAGGGAGGCGAAGCTATGGTGACTATGAAAGCATCAGCAGGAATGGATGCATGCGGTGATGGCCGCAGGTACGGTGATGGTGAAGAAGAGAAGTCAGTGATGATGGTGGTGAAGATGATGGTAGAAATCACCTCTCTACTTGGAAATGCAAGCAGCCATGAAAAAGGGTGAAGAAGCTTGAAGCTAGGAAGAAATGGCGTGGCCGTGATAGAGGCAGGCGCGGAAGATGATGGTGTTGCTGGAGGTAGAGGAGGAGGCATGAATGATGATGGTGTTGTAGGCGGAGAGGACAAGAAGCATGGAGTAGAAGTGAAGTCATGCGAGAGAAAGTTGAGAGTTGAAGAAATGAAAAAGGAGGGTAGGAATATATTTATAGAAAAGGGGAGGGTGACCTCTCGTATTATGTGAAGCTTCAAATAGTTTCAAGACCATTTGGATCCAAACAGTTTCAAGACCGTAAGGGTCCAAATGGTTTTAGGACCATTTGGCAGAAGGTTGTTTTGGTTATAGATTTTGATATTTGTAAGGTTGTGTATATTAATTTTAAATTTTTTGAACAAAATGTATAAAGGAAAATGACCAAGTAAAGAAAATGCTATCTATGCAAGAAATTGATAAATCTAGAGAATTAATCAAAATTGAGCAAGAAGTTAATGAAAGAAACTAAAGAAATTAAAAGAGATATAAATGTGATACTCATTCCTTAGGTTGCCTCCCAAGTAGCTCTTTGGTTTTACATTGCTAGCTCGATGAGATTCTACCTCGATCAGGTTGATGTAGTGGGGTCGTGAATGTCGATGGTTTGTCTTGCACTTTTATCAGCTATAGTATAATATCTCTTCAGTCTATGGCCATTGACTATCCTTTCTCCTCCGTTGTCATCCAAGATGATGACGACTCCAGTTGGGTAGATGTGCTTGATAGTGAAGGGCCCTGACCATTTAGTGCAAAGTTTACTGGGAAACATTTTGAGCCTGGAGTTGAAAAGGAGGACTTTGTCTCTGACTATAATATCCTTTCATTTTAGGTGGCCATCATGCCACATATTAGTTTGTTCTTTGTAAATCCTGGTGCTCTGGTAAGAAAACATTCTTAGTTCCTCAAGTTCTTGTAATTGAAGTTGTTTGTATTCACCAGCACTTTTGAAATTGAAATTCAACTGTTTAATAGCCCACCAAGCCTTGTTTTCCAATTCAACCAGAAGATGGCATGACTTTCCATACACCAAATGGAATGGAGTTGTTCCTATTGATGTCTTGTAAGTAGTGTGATATGCCTAAAGAAAATTAGGAAGCTTGGTGGACCAATCTGTGCGGTTCCTGTCGACAGTCCTCTCTAAAATAACTTTTAGTTGTCTGTTTGAGACTTCAACTTGGCCACTTGTCTGTAGATGATAAGGCATGGAGACCTTGTGTTTTACTCCGTATTTTCTCAGAAGGGCTTTGAATCTTCGTTCTAAGAAATGTGACCCTGCCTCAGATATGACTGTTCTAGGAACTCTGAATCTAGGAAAGATAATGTCCTTGAACATCTTAATAACTGGCTTAGAATCACAAGATACAGTAGGTATAGCTTCTACCCATTTGGATATGTAATCCACAATGACTAATATATAGGAGAATCCATATGATGAGGGAAATGGACCCATATAGTCCACTCCCCATACATCGAAGAGTTCAATCTCCTACCATAGAGTTTGTGGCATTTCGTTCCGTTTGGATATCCCTCCAAAGAACTGACATTTACCACATGATTGTACAAATTCATGTGCATCCTTTGCTATTGTCGTCTAGAAGAAACCTGAATGTAAGACTTTAAGAGTAGTCTTCTTTGAACTCATGTTCCCCCAGCGGGGCCAGAATGACAATGTTCCAAGATTGGGATGATTTCTTCTTCAGGAAGGCAATGATAGAATAATCCATATGCACATAGGCGGAAGAGGTATGGTTCATCCCATAAGTACTGCTTGACGTCATGGGAAAATTTCTTCATGTCATGATAGGAAGCAGAAGGATGGACAATTCATGTAGCCAGATAGTTTACTATGTCAGCATACTAGGGGAATCCAGTGGTGACCTTCATGAGTTGGTCATCAGGTAGAGAGTCACATATATGTATATTATCTTCTTCTTGAGCCTCAATGCGACTCAAGTGATCGGCGATAACATTTTCCACCCCACTTTTGTCCTTTAATTCCAAGTCAAACTCTTGAAGCATCAACACCCAACGAATAAGTCCAGGTTTGGCATCTTGTTTCTGAATAAGATATTTTATTGCTAAATGATCTGTGTAAACTATAACCTTTGATCTGATCAGGTAAGAACATAATTTCTCAAAAGCATAAATGACTTCCAAGAACTCCTTTTCTGTATTTGTATAGTTCTTTTGGGCCTCATCAAGCATTTTTTATTCGTAATATATCACATAAGGCTTCTTATCTATCCTCTGCCCTAGTATTGCTCTTATAGTGTAGTCACTGGTGTCACACATTATCTCAAAGGGGAGTGGAAAATCAAGAGATCTTAGTATAGGCACAGAGACTAAAGTGTTTTTTAGACTCGTGAAGCTATGTAAACATTCTTGATCGAAATGAAGTCCACATCTTTAGTTAACAGGTGATTCATGGGCTTTGCTATTTTTGAAAAATCTAGAATGAATCTTCGGTAAAATCCGGCATGGACTAGGAAAGTTCGTACTCCTCTGATGTCTTTTGGTGGTGACAACTTTGAAATGACATCTATTTTTGCTTTGTCTACTTCAATCCCTCGTTCACTCAAATGATGTTCGGGGACAACACCTTCTGTCACCATAAAGTGACATTTTTTCCAATTAAGGATCATATTTGTTTCCTCACATCTTTATAGCACTTTACTGAGATTAAGCAGACAATTATCGAAGGAATATCCATAGACTGAGAAGTCATCCATGAATACCTCCATGATATATTCGGTTAAACCTGCAAATATGGTGGACATACATCTCTCGAATGTTGTAGGTGCATTACATAGCCCAAAGGGCATCCTCCTGAAGGTGTAAGTTTTGAAAGGGCAGGTAAAAGTTGTCTTTTCTTGATCTTTACGGTGTATCAGAATTTGATAAAATCCTGAGTAGCCATCAAGAGAGAAAAAGAATTTCTGGTGAGCTAGACGTTCAAGGACTTTGTCAAGAAAAGGTAAAGGAAAGTGGTCTTTCCTTGTTTCCTTATTCAATTTTCTATAGTCGATGCACATCCTCCATTCAGTAACAGTCTGGGTGGGTACGAATATGTTTTTATCATTCAAAATAATGATGGTCCCCCCTTTTAGGAACTACCTGGACTAGACTTACCCATTGGGATTTGGAAATTGGATAGATAATACCAGCTTTTAGAAGTTTTAGAACATCGAGGTGAACTGCCTCTTTAAGATTTGGGTTTAGTTTCCTCTGGTTCTCCTGTGATGGTTTAAACTCTTCCATCATAGGTAATATGTGGATGCACAAAGCTGGATTTACCCCGGTTAGATCGATCATCTTATATACAATGGCTTTCTTGTGCTTTCTTAATTTAATAAGGAGTCTTTCTTCTAGGTCATCTATCAAAGTGGAACTGATAATGACCAGACATAGTTTTTCTTCATCTAGAAAGACGTGTTTGAGTCCAGCTGGTAGGACTTTCATTTCATGTGCCTTGGGCACTTAAATAGTCTCCAGAGTGGTGACAAATTTCAACATCTAAAAGGTAGCTTATGGGTCTTCTTCAGCTTGTTCTAGATATTTCAGACATTGTTGAACTAGTTCATCGGTTGAATATTTGGCGTCTGGGTTCATTAGGGCATTCTCTAGAGCATCAGATGGTTCGTGAGTTTCTTGCTTTAGCTGGGACATTTTATCAATTGCCTCAAGAAGAAAGGGTTCTTCGTGGATGCTGGGACATTTTAAGCTGTCAAAGACTCTGAATTGAATAGTTTCCTTCCCACTCCTTAAGGTAATTGTGCCTAATTCAACATCAATTAGTGATCTGGATGTCGCAAGGAAAGGTCTGCTGAATATTATTGGATATCTTAAATCTTCTTTTATGTCCATGACAATAAAATTACAAGGGACATAAGAATCTCTTCCTATTCTCACTGGGATATCTTCAATAATTCCCAAAGGTGTAGTAGTGGTAGAATCAGGCAACTGCATTGTCATTGTTGTGGGTAGAAAATCGGTAAGACCCAATCTTTTACACATAGAAAAGGGCATAATAGATATGTTGGCCCCCAAATCAGTTAATCCTTTCTTGCAAGAGGTGTTTTTGATAGAATATTGGATGCCAAAGGAGCCATGGTCCTTCTATTTTTTCGGCATTCTGTTGAGGATGATATCAGAAGCAGTCTGAGCTAATTTTATGATCTTGTGTTCTTCGGTCATGTATTTCTTTGATAGTAAAGTCTTCAGATATTTAGACCAAGCTAGGATTTTAGATAGAGCATCAAGGAATGGGATATCAACATATAGCTTCTTCATCACTTCTTTGAACTTTAGGAATCTAGTATCCAGTTTAGTCTCTCTCAATCTACCTAGATAGGATATCCTGGGCTTGTATGGTGGGACTTCTGGTTCTTTGGAAACTAGTTCTTTGTCCTTCTCCTTCTGAGCCTCTATAGATTTTTAGTTTCTTGATTTATGTTTATAGTTGGGATGATTTTATCTGTATCTTCATCTTCCTGAATGACTTTGGTTGCTTTAGTAAGAACATAACTAGAACTTATGGTAACTACATTCAGTTGTTCTGGTCTATGTTGATCATGTCTCGGATTTATTTCCGGTGATCGGAGAAAGTACCCACCAGATGTTTCAACTGAGCTGCAATTTGTGACAATTGGGTTTCTATAGCTTTCTGTTGAGCCTACTGGTTGGCAAGCATGGTCTATTGAGATTGCAGCATTTTCCTTATCAAAGACAACTCATCCGTTGATGGAGTTTGAGCATTCTTTTGTTGATATTGTGTAATTTGTTGTTGTCCTTGAGGTTGTTGTTGTTGAGGTGCTAGCAACTGAAGTTGTTGAATTTGCAGCTGTTTTGACCAAGGTTGTTATAATTGTGGGTGCAACGGAGAGTGAGTGTATTGACAGTACAAAGAAGAATTACTTGGGTAGACAAATCTTTGAAACCCACCTCTATAGTTTCCTTAGTTTCGGTTATAATTTCTCTGGAATCCAGGTGGTGGTCTATTAGAAGACCATCCTTGTGTTTGGTGTTGCGGGTTGGTAGTTCCCGCGGGATTCCCATACTAAAACTCAGGGTGGTTTCTCAGTTGATCCGGGTTATAGTATGCTTGACTTGGTATGGTGTGGATAGACTTAACCTGCTCTGGCAGATTATCCTCGGGTTGTTCAATGATTGGTTCATATTGTGGCTGAGGTGTCTGTAGAGTCATCATTACATCGTATAAAAGGCCACGTGATAATGTGGGGTGATCAGATGCATGACAAGATTCACAAGTCTCAGTATCTGCTTTGACTTGTTGAACTTGGGAGTTATGCTTCCTATCATATTCTCCAAATGATGTTTCAATGGCTTGTTGTTTATGAACTATGGTTTTTAGAGCTTCAAAAATGGATTTCATTTCTACAGATTCTTCAGCTTTGCAGACTTTTAGGACTCCTCCTATAGATGTCATTCCCCAATTAGATTAGTTCTCGGCTCCGAGTGTAACAATCTTCCAAGCATCCTCATAATTTTGTCTCATGAAATTTCCTCTATTTGAGGAATGCAAAAAATTCTTTATTTCATCACTTACCCCTCTATAGAATGCTTCTATGACCTGGTTTTGTGAGATTTTGTGATGTGGGCAATTTCTCAAAAGTTCCTTAAATCTTTCCCATGATTCAGCTAGTGACTCTCTAGGAAGTTGGAGGAAGTGGTTGATCTATCCCCTAATCTGGTAAGTCAACGAGGGAGGAAAGAACTTCTCCAAGAAAATTTCTTCCAAGGGGGCCCAGGTGGTGATTGTCTCTCCATCTAAAGATTTATACCAGCTTAGTGCCTTTCCAGACAGAGTGAAGTTGAAAATTTGGAGCATGATTGCATCAAGCGTAGCTCCGACTTGGGGTACCAATCGGTAGAGTGCCTTGAATCACTTCAAATGGTCCATGCAATCATCTCCAGTGTTTCCAGAGAACGAGATGCCTTTCATGATTTGGATCCATTGTGTTTGAATCTTGAAGTTAGGAACATTAATGAGTGGAGGTTGAACTGGGTGATTATCCTCAAAATTCTTAGGAACAGCGTAGTCTCGAAGCTGCTTGTTCCTTATCAATAACTAAGCAACTGTTGTGGCTGCCTCATTTTCAGCTTGGATGTGAGCTTACTCTTCAGCTCAAACTTTGGATTGGACTTGAGCACGTGTATCAGTGATGAGTTGTGCTCTCTGAGCTGTTATAGCTGCATTGACTCTTTCCAGTATCAAGGCAGCTTGGCATTGTTCTTCAGCCATCTGTCTGGCTTGTTGGTGGTTGAGTCGGACGCGTTGGTGGAAGTTTCATTCAACCTCAGAGGCATACTCTGGTTTAGGAGAGAATTTGTGGTTTTGCATACACATTTTCTACCTAAGTAGAAGAAAAATCACACTTTAGATGGTATGGAAAAATGATGGAATAAAAAAGATATGAACTAGCAAGTTGATAAATGAAATTAAAACATTCCATTGTCCCCGGCAATGACACCAAAACTTTTTTAATGGAGTCGCTACTCGTGTGGAGTTGCATGCACCACTAAAAATCCTAGAGATAGTAAGTTTCTAAGTTTAGCCTTGTGTGTTCTATAATAAGATCTCCACCCACATATGCTAAGGTACGTGGAAGTCTTATCGTAGTACAGTTGAGGGTTGAATCCACAAGACAACGGTCTTGTTAAAGATTAACAAGATGGAAAACATTATAATTCCACTTATCTAATCGAGGGAAAAGATATCTAGATCAAAGAGTCGATTTGATGATTAAACTAATATGCAAATGTAAATTAAATGGCAGGAAAGTAAACTCAAGGTTGCAAACAATTGGAAACCACTAGGATGTGATTGAGTTTCACCACCACTACGCATGGATCATAACAAACATCATAATAACATGGCATGCAATAAGAGTATAAATAGTTAGTATCTTTGTAGACTTAGCTTCCTTTTGAATAGATAACTACGAGAAATGTGGGAGTATTGCAATGCCAGCCATCCCCAAATGAATGGTCACTTACTTTGCATCACTTCCTTTGCAAAGTGTGTTCTTCGACCTATCAAAGTTGTACTTTCATACATCAACTATTTCCATTTCATAGTATGAAAGTACAATGATGGAGGTGAGTTTACTCCACTCCTTGAAAAGTGCTTCTAGATACCAAAATAGATATATGATGACTACATACATCACGAACCAACATACAATTGATAATCGAATCTAAAAGCACAGACATCAACAATTTGTACTAGAATATAATAACTAACACAGTTTGGTGATCAAGAAACTAGCATTCATTAAACAATTGATGTTTAACTGAAAAGATAGCATTTTTTATTGCAAACTCATGAATTACAATGCATGGAATGAAAACATGGGTAGTGGGGCTACTCCCCGCACCCTAGTGTATGGAACTACTCGCTCATGGAAAGAACAAAGAAGGAGAAAGGAGAGGAGAAGGAAAACATCATCTCCACATAGGAGGGAGGAAGATTGACCCCTTGGAGTAGAGAACAACTATCTTCACACCACGTAGTTGCCTTGTTGATGAATCCTTCACTTCCCACCTTCTATGTCGATGAGAGAGAAAGTAGGCTTATGGATGGAGTGTGGATCTTATACCGGAAGCATTGGGGTGAAGGATGGAGGATGAAGTAGCTCGTGAATAATGGAAGAAGCCTTTAGGCATCTATGACCCCCTCCCTCAATGAGGACCCCTTGAGTCCTATTTATAGGCTCGAAGGCGGTCTTGAGATCGTTTAGATCTTCATGGTTTGGAGACCATTTGGATCCTCATGGTCTTGGGACCGGTAGCCTTTCACTCGGTCTTAGGATCGATGAGTCTTCATTCGGTCTTGAGACCAATGGGTCTTTACTCAGTCTTGGAAATGATTGGCCTTCACTCGATCTTGGGACCGATAGGCCTTCACTCGGTCTTGGGACCGTTTGGCTTTCACTCGACTTAGGACCGTTTGGCCTTCACTCGGACTTGGGACCAATAGGCCTTCACTCGATCTTGGGACCGATGGATCTTCATTCAGTCTTGGGACTAGTAAGCTTCACTTGGTCTTGGGATCATTTGGGTCCTCACATTCTTGGGACGGATTGGATCTTCACGGTCTTGGGACCATTTTGGTTGAGAATTTTGCAATTTTGTTGGGTTTATCTATAAGAAGAAAAGAGAAATATCAGTCTATTGGTATATTCATAATAAAGCTAGAAAGTTAAGCATTTAATCTAATTTATCTAAGAAACAGTATGGAAAACTAAGAAAAACTAGTAAGATAACATCACAAAATGGGAGGTTATCAATACCATTGTTCCATATCCTTTATTGATGAGGCATCTACTAAGGAAATCCTCAATTCTAAGACATCTTTCACCTCCCTAAAAGTTTGCATGTAGATGAAAAAGGGAGAGCCACATTATTTTAACCCAAATTCTTGTCTTATCACTTGCTAAAGCGTGGTGGACACCCTAATGTCTCACTTAGGGACCATCTACTATAAGAATCAGATAAATTAGTTTATCAAGTAAAAAAGATCCAAAGATTACCAAACATCACTTACTTTTTAAAAAAGACCCTCCACCTCTCTATAATCAATAACTTCCAAAAATTATCTCCAAACACCACAGAAATCTGAAGAAAATGTCCTTGCCACATAATCTTTATCTTGAAAAAAATTGAATTTTGAACAGCTTCCAAAATTTCACAAATGAGCCATATATTAAAGAGTTTTTAAAACTAAAAAACCACCAAAAGTTTAAAAAAAAAATTCAGTGAACCACACAATCCCTTTTCTATAATAACTGGTCACAAAAAGCCCAAAAACTCACTTAATCTTAAATGGATGAAAATATCCCCATTATGGACCCATATAATTTGGTGATTCTTAAAATGTTCTCTAAAATATCTCAAAGTACCACTTTCGCAGTTATTTTGTGAGTAACCACTCAAAAGGATCTCATATCCCTATCTGAATATTCTATTTTCTCAAAGCATTACTTTCACACCCGGTGTAATTTATTTGGGTTGCTTTTATTAGGGTCCAAGAATTCAAAATTATTTGATAAAAATATTATTGAGGTCTTGTTTAATTAATTCACTAAGTATGGATTTTAGCTATATAAACAACCTACTTGTAACATTTCAATGTTTGATATCCAAACCGTAGAAACTTGAATTCTATGAGGTATATGCATGTTGCTTAGTCAAGAAAACCATAAACAATGTATCATGGTGAACCTATGATGACAGTTTAGATTGTGTGTGACCTTAACATTTTCATTGATGGAATTTTTACTCTTATGTCACATAAAGACTTATTAGGGTCATCTTGTGAGGAATATAGGTTATTTTTTTTGTTAATACTCACTTTTGAATGAAATAGCATGACGTTATGGGTTACATTAGATTGTAATTATATTGGTAATAATAGTGTCTTGAATTTAAAATTGTGGAATAAAATCATAATTTGGTAACTTGTGATCTATAATGTAAAACACTTCTCAAGAAAAAGTTCCAAAATGACTTATCCAGGGGTAATATGTAATTGATGCTACATATAATAATATATAAAATGTTAAGTAACCATAAGTCCCATATAATGGTCGATATATGTAATTAAGTAAACACATTTTATGTGTCACAACCTTACTTAATATAAATTATTCAACCAATAACTCTACTTATTCCTAAAATAATAACAAATATGTGTAAATGAGTTTAATGTCCTAGAAATTCCTTAAATATGTATCGCACAAAATATTTTAATAAGAAAAATCAAGTACAATTATGTATATTAGTTAGGAGCAAGTGTTAATTAATGAATGCCATGTTAAGATAATCCTAAAATAAACCTAGACCCTAAATTTATATGTATATAACAATTTTAATAAAAAATTGGTGATATATAAATTAAAATTTAAAGTATTAGATTACCTAATAAATTATTTCCAAAATAGAATATCTCTTAGATTTTCGTTATATTGGTCATTGGCTTTTGTGGTCGGGGATGACTAAGTACCTCCTCTCAATTTAGATTTAATGATATAATGCTTTGTGTAGGAAGTGGAAATCCTTCCATAATTACCACTTACTAACATTTTCTATTGCACTAGTCCAATACAACACAAAACAATAAAGTTGATACCCCTTTATTGTTGTAGCTTTTGTGGGGTTCTCTTCTAGAAGTCAAACATTTAACACTTTCCTCTTAGAAAAGGGAACGTGTGCTTCATCTAGCATTCCAAATCCATATGCACTCTCTTATTTATCTTATATGGTTCAATTGAGAGATATTGTATACTACTCCTTCTTCTCATGTTGTTGATGTTGTAAATTAAGAACCCCATATCCCTTATGTTATATATGACTGAGTTTGCTTTACCCGTGAAGGTAAGGTGATTATGAAAAGAAAATTCATTTTGACTTGGAATTATTTGAGGAAATAGTATATGCTAGAGGTTTAGTTCTCATAATGTCCCTTTTTAGGGTGGCATCACGGAGCATGTGTAGTCTTTCATAATTTTCACTTTTAATAATGTGAAACTATAATGTAGAGAACAGTCGTTGGCTTGAAGCATGCCTTCATTTCTCATATTATGCTTCTTTTTTGACATACTTTGTATATAGCATTGTCTTCATATTTGTTGTCATTTATTACTATAGTCAAGTTAAAGTTGTCTTTCAAATGCATCATACAATTGAATTCATATACATTCCCTCCAATTGGAATGATAGGGTAGAGGTGGAATTAGAATGATGCCTTTAGGTACCATGGATGTTGAAGTCTATGTCTTTGTTGATGGTGATGCCTTTGATAGAAAGCCCTAAAATAGGGGTAAGTAAAAAGGAAAATTGAACCATTTTCCTTCAAAACCTCATGTGTTTCCTCTTTTGTAATTGTTTACCCTCTTAAGATAGAGTTTATATCTCCATAACTTGAATATACTTATTCTTGTCACTCTTAGCCTTAGGAGTAGGGATCTCTTATGCAAATGGTCCTTGAGGTAAATTTAAGGAAGGATCTTTCACCTCAGTTGTAATTGGTGCTTATGTTTATGTTAATTAGATTCACCATGGGTGTATGATTCATGGACTCTCCTCTATCATCATGTTGTTCTACTTTAGTGTTATTTTTTCTAAAGTTTTTGTTGGTTTTTCTTCCTTCATTGAATGTATTGGTGTGGTCCATTTGTAAGACCAGAACACCCTACATGCATTACATATTCCATTTGTGTGTTCATTATGACGGTGACCTCAAGTTGTGTTTTTTATGTAGAAGAATATTGTGTTCATGATTCATAAACACCACCATCTATATCTTGGTGTCACTCGGGGATTATTTGGATCATATCTTAACGTCCTAAGATAGAAAATTCTCATAGTTTATGTTTATAGAGAAGTAACAATTGATGGAATTAACTATGTTGCCAGTTGTGTCTGGTTCCTCCACCATCATCAACAATGAGGGAGGGTTGTGAATAAATAGTAGTGGATAATCAAGCTCATTTTGTTTGCTTTCTTGTAGTTGTATATGAAATTTGTGCAAGATATTTTTCCTACACTTTATAAGTAATTTAAGGAGGGAAGTAGAGCTTTTGGGAATTTGAAAAGATAAAAATCCTGAGGACCCCCTTCCCTTAGTTTTTTATACCAACCATTGCAACTACCAAGGAAACTGACATCTATTCAAGGCACTCATGGGAATATTGGTGTATCATCCTATAGTACATATAGTGGATTCTAAATGATTAATGCTCTTTGTATATGATCAAGGAAATATCATTAACCTTCACATCTAGTGGAGGTACCTTAGCTTGCCTAATTAATAATCTCCACATGTCACTGATGGTCATTTAAACCTAATGCATGTACATTGATGTTGAATTTTCTGGGTTAAATGAGATATGAAGGAAGCCATAAGAGGTGGTTAGTAGCATCATGAAGGATATTGAAAAAATATATTCTACTTTAGTGGATTTTATGGTTGATTTCTTTGGAATCAGTTGGATCTCTAGATCTTAGATTCATGCTTCTCCATGTTTGGCTCCCATTACTCTTTCGTGAGGATTTTCTCATATTTGACCCTTGAGTAAGCATGATGGCCAACGATATCCTATACATAATAATATTTATATTCTAATAGTAAGTGGAGAAATTTTGTTTACATGAATTTCAGTGCATATTGGTGATTTTAATTAATATAGTATGTGCAAAATGTGGTAACTTTCATTTCTAAGGTGTTTTCTTAGCAAAAGTGTAGCTTATGTGTTAGCTATCATTTTCCATAGAATGCAATTAGATGCTACCCAAACTCACATGCAGACTTTCCTGGGGCCACCTAGACACAATTATTATAAAATTAATCTACTGGGATGCACCTTACTTGAACTTCCATTAGTTGAAGAGCACAAAAATATGAAATATAGTGAAGAGGGTGTTAACAATGATCTTATGGATGTTTTGTAGTGAGTATGAGTGTGTCACTACACATATCAATGATCATGATAGATATCTCCTCATTGTCTATCTTGAGCCATATAGGCTTGGCATCAAGTTCCTCATCTTTTCCTAGAGTCACACACTTATATATGAGTTCATATAGAGATATGTTCTCTTTGATAAATGCTTTTTGCTTATCTTTGGTATGTTATATATCTTGACATCATAACTAGTATTTTATTTTGAATTTCATGTTGCCCTCTTTCTCCTTTAAGACTTTCTTCACTATAATCAAACCGCAAAGATCATTTTGTTGTTCATTCATAGTAAATTAGGGCACATGAAAAGTCTATTTTATCATCCATATTCCAACTACATGTTATATATCCCATGTTTGATGTTAATGTCAACTGTGTAGGATCTAGGGTCAATAGAGGAGGTAATATTTAGATATTAAAAACTTTACCCAACTTTTAAGACTTTGATGTTCTATCTCAAAATAAGCAAAAAACATGCTAAGGAGAGTGTAAGACCCTCATTTTAGGGACTATGTATACTTGAGTGGAAGCATCAGTCCATTGACTCAATGTATGAGAATGTCACATTCATTGGAATCATTACAATTATACAATTTAACCAAAACCAACAAAGTGATAAAACTTTCTCAATTATAAAATAGTTTGTACATAAGGAATCGAACATCAATTTTGGATACATGTTTATCATCACTAAAACATGAATTAAAATTTAATTCTAAACATAGCCTTATTGATACAAGGAACCCCACAAAGCACACTAAATATTTCCCTAAAGTTAGAGTCTTCCCAATCCTCCTCCTTTTGCCCCTCACATATGGACATCGTGTCCATATCCATGGAAATAAACATACAAAAGATGTCAGTCAGAAGTAGTGAGAAATTTTATAAATAAAAGGTTTATATGATACTTGAAATTAATGTGAATTGCCATTATTCAACATATTACATCATTATTTAATAACTAAATTGTAACATTTATCATATAAATCTCCCAATTTGATTTTTTATGTAAGAGCACATGGTGTTAGGAAATCCCTTAATTGCTAGGAAAACCCTTAACAATGATATCAGAAGGGATATAATAATACTTTTAATTATTAACATTTACACTATCTTGGTTTGATCTTTAATCATAACATGATGGGATTTCTCCCTCTTGAGCATTATCGTATTACACCCTTTTGAACATGATGACCTGAAAATAAGAAGAGAATACTAATAATCTCTAAACTTTACTTATATTATTTAATTCTACTAAAACATAGATCTTGGAAGCATAAAGATACAAATCCTCTTCATGATCATTATTTGGTTTACATTATGGAAGAATTAGTCAATCATACTAGCATGTTAATTGTAATCTAATACTAAGTGAATAATGAATCCCTTAACCCATAATAGTGTTGAGTGTTCCTAATAATTATCTTGATTTTTATGGCAACTCCTAAAGTATTTTTCAACATAAAATGTTCATTTCTATATGTTGTCTATCCTAATATGTCTGGTTTAGGGTTTCTAATAAATAATGGTTATTTGAGTAGTAGATAGGATCTAAAAAATATAAGGGCATTCTTTGCATTTTGAGCTTTCCAATGACTATTTACACATTTATGATGTCAAATGAATTATCTACAAATTATCAAACTTATGACCAAAAATAAAATCGTAAAACTAAATATAAAATCATTTTTGTAATCTCCCAGAAATCCTAGTTGAATGATAATGATGTCCTTTGGATAAATGAATGACTATATTTTTTATAGGGTGTAATAGTCAAAGTAAGCACATCAATTGTCATGTGATGTATTATCAAATAGGATGTGCAACCAAAAAATGGTACATAAAAGTGTGACACAAATAAAATGAAAGCATGTCTAGAAGCATAAAATATCCCATACTCGTATTAAATCAAAATACTCTTTAAAATAGGGAATGTAAAACATTCTTTGACTCGATTAACATGGAATTATAAAGGAGAGGGGAACACGAAAAGGAAAGAAGTTATAGTTCTTCGAGGGTATATATCCGATGAGACCTAATTAATGGATTTTATCTCTACATTTGGATAGTGAGAAGATAAATATCAAATGTAACATGATGAAATTTATTAGAGAAGGAGAAATACCCAAGATATGCCTTTGGAAAGTATAGAATCCTATATGTCCTAGAGTCAAGTGAGGGACATGACTTTGAGAGTCTTACTCAGAATGGGTTCATTCCCATCTAAAGGGGACAACATGTAAAAAAGTGAGGCTCATTTTAACTAAGTGAAGTTCGTAGTTTTTTGATCTACTAGTGGGGAACATTGGTAAGATAATTTTTGTAAACTTTTAGATTTTATTATTAGATTTTGATGAATTTATTTCGTAAAGCAATTATAGGGGCTACGATTATCCAAACTTTCTCAAACTTGGTAGGTTACTTCACTTGAGTATGAGGATTTTGAATACCCAATTAATATTTTAGTGATAGGGTCAAGTCCATATATGTTTGATTTTTAATATAAACCTTCAATTTTCTATTAGGAACATTTATAAAGTGATAGAGAGCCATATTTTGATGATAGGAGTTTGATGTTGTATCTGATCCAAAGAATTTTTATGGAAGTGTATTTTTAATAATAGGTGGGTAAGTTTCACTTAATCTTTAGTTAACACTTATTAGCCAAATTGATCTAAGGGTAAGAACTTCAAATATATTAACTATGTTTAGAACATTGTAGATTTTGGTGGGACTTAGATTACTTAAGTAATTAATTCATTTAATACTAAATTAAAACTAATTAGAATCACATATTAATTAACTACAATATTTGGAATTGGCTTGGGGAAATAAGAGTTTTAATTTATGAATGAAATCTTGTAATATGGAACTTAGGGTTATGCATAAAGGATTGTTCCTAAGATGAAATTTTCATGTTATCACAAAGAGAGATATAACAAACCACAAACAAATGCAAGCTCTTAGTGGTTATGGATTGAAATTACATATCTTCAATACTAAAAGAGGTCAACATATAAGATTTTGAGCACCTTGACTACCACCTTGTATTACCACCATAACAACAAACACCATCAAGACCTATTTTTTCATATCAAAAATAACTACCTTCATTTTTCTAGAGAAGGATCCGGGAGCCTTACATAGGAACAACCTTCCTTTACCTAGGTTCAATTTCCTTTCATATTTTTTAGGCAAGGAAGATCTCAAAACAACCAATCTAATAGATAGATTGGATCTGAGATGAGAGACTATAGATATCACATTGAAGGATATTTGTGTTATAAGTATTTCATTCATTTTAATTGAATTAAGAAAGTAATAACGCTCACTGAAGTGTTAAAGGGATATTTGATGCAAAATATCACAACCACAGAATAGGTGATACTTCAGAAGGTCCAATATGACTCTTCTTTATTGTTGAGGGTTAGACTAGCCATCAGAGTTGATTGAGATAAATTCTAGAAATTTCAAGGGTAGTAATGAGGAATTAGATTGTTTTCTTTGCATTTTTAGCCCCCTCTAATGTCATCTTATAACTAACAAAACCTACAACAATAGTCAATACAAATGGTATTCACTCAAATAAATTCATCTGATGGGCATCCATTTGAGACCTTGGTGGATCACTAAGCTGAACTTATCCTTTTAACAATAAACCTATGAGACTCCATGTCTAGAGAAAATTGTCGGATGATACAGTTTCTAGGAAGGAAGCTTGCAGATATACAGATTACTAAATCCCCTATTTAATAATTTGATTGAATTTCCTTAGGAAATTCTAATACAACTCTTTTATTATAATCATATATCTTTCAAGTTTGAGCTTCACTAAATTTCATATTATCAACACAAGTATATGACATCAAATATTTGCAACAAATTATATATATTCTTTAATATTGGATCTTTGTGCATGACCTAAAACGAAATCTGCAATTCAAGGGTTTGCATTTTCAAAAAACTAGATTGGCATTGATAAATAAGAATTATCTCAAAAGTAGCATTAGAACACATGAATTGAATGGTAAATATATTATAATACACAATGTAATATATTAGATCAACATTTTCCCCCATTTTTTATCAAATACAAAAAGTTGAATTTGATACCTTTGATCTCAAGGGTTTTTTAGCAATTTCAGTGCAATGACTCACCATCAAGTAATTATTTCAATCATATTGACTAGTTTTGGGAGAAAAGAACAAAGTTTTAAAATCTACATTTTACGAAATGTGTCGTACATGATTCTAACATGATAAATATAATCAAGAAAAATTGCAAATACAAACATTTCAATATGCACATATAGAATCTATTTTAAGTATTCCCTCCCCTTCTATAAAGATGGGGGTTGTACAAGAGAAATTTGGTAAGGGGTTTTCCAAGTAATAAGATAAAACAAATAAACTATATACCCAAAACAAATTTCATGAAATATCACCAAATATGAAGAAAAATGTAACGCAAAGATAACTAACTGGCATTCATATAGCAATTTTTGACTAGATAATGTTAAATATAAAGATACAACTTAGTAAATGAAAGACACAAAAATAATGAAAGTATGAAAGTAAACATACACCCTTCAGTATGAAGTGTCATTAATTGTATATTATAAACCTCACAATACACATTTCTTAAGAAGAATAGAACTAGATTCATCAAAAATCTCAAGTGGGATTATAGTCTTCATCTTCCAGTTTATATTGAGGTATAGGAGGATATTGTGTTGATCTTTCCTCTTCTCATCATCTGTGATCTCTTTCAATTCAACTTAAACACCTCCTTCTCCTTCAACATAATAGTAAATCATATCTGTATCTTCTAGTTATTTCATGGACTACCTTTCATTTATAGTGTCACATGCTATGAACCCATTATCCACAAGTTTGTATGCCTCAAGTAAGGTACAATTGGAAGCCCAACATATACACAAAGGTATGGAAGGATTGGCATGGGGAGTAGTTCCAGTGGCTAAGGAGGTGTAGCAACTTGCTGTAAAATAGAGGTGAATGTTGATGGATTAGCAACACCGGTGGAGGTAGGGTAGAATTTATCATATGCATGGACTTATAGTCGGTACATGAGGAGAAGGGTTAATATGAAAGGCAGTAAGGATTAGAGGAGTTTCACCAATGGAGAAATCAGGAAATGGATTCAAGGGGGCACCACATAGTTGAGAACAAGAAGATTTACTTTTTTATTAACAAATAGACAATTTATTCACCCCATCACTTGAGAATTTTGAACCTACAACCTGTCAGTCGTAAAACCTTACTTATACCAATTGGGTGTCACTTCTTTGGAAAGAAAATCATTTCTTGTTACATCATATAAGCAGATTTTGCTTGTATTTAACCCATATTTATGTACAATAGTATTTGGTTTCAAAAAAGAGGTAGGGCACATGTCCATACATCTGTGTATTATGGATCTGCAACTAGCTGCAATTCATGTCAATGATTTTCCTCATTTGGTATAACTCATCAGATATGGGAAGGGGAAAATCCATCATTGATCATTGGGGGGCAAAATGTATCCTAATGAAAATTTCTATACCATGTTTTTAGTCAAACACTAATCATTTTACCATATTGTGTAATTGATAAAAAATTAATAGTAGATGACGAGTTGAGGTGTCTTATGTTGTAAGTTATAGAAAAAATAACCTATCATAACCTATCAGTAGTTATCCATTACGTTTATATTATAATTACTTGATAAGGTTGATTATTTCATTAAATATTTAGAACTTGATTTGAATATGTTGCAGAACATTATAACAATATGAGGAATATGGAGAAATTCTGTTCAAATTTCATTAACAATATGAGCATGATTAAAAGTTAATATAATGCTAGACAAAGGTGTTGAACCTATGACATGGCCTAAGAAACCACACACTCAAACCACTACACCATATATATGTTGTTGTAGTCTTATGTTGTAATAGGTATAGTAACATGTAGCTAACAACGTGGAAAAATAGAAAATATGTTCAAACACATAATCAAACCTGAGTCCTTGATCATAACTTCCCAATCACAAGTTGTTGCGGCATCACTTTGTTTGTATTGGGTTAGAATGGTATAATATATAAGAAATTTTACTTATAAATATATGCATTTATTAACAAATTTTCATTTTTCTTGGGGTTCATGGTCCTTTATCCCCTAGATCCACCTCTAAATATGGGATTTTTTTTTAGGAATTAGTAGTGACTTGTCTAAGATAATTTAGATGATGCATCATATAACATGTCATCATCTCATCAAACACTAAAAATTCATATCAGGTTGGTGGAGGTGGTTGAGTGTGTGGCGAAGGTTGGGATGGCCTACAACCATAAATGGGGGTAGATGTAGAGGATGACACAGATCTAGACATGAGTTTCTTGATATATGTTGTAAGGATCGTTATTCCTATTAGGTTTGGTTTCTATCAAACTTCACTAAAATGGGAGGTTTTGTTTGCAGTCTCAAAGGATCCAAGGTTTGGGTAGGGAGGAAAGATGTCAGTAATGTTTTGTACATAATCAAAATGAGTCATGTCATGTGATATATATCTCATCCACTTCACCTTAATATAATACATAACGTAATATATGAGGATTTTAGTGTTGTCAACTATGTCTGACTGAGTGTGTTTTGGGTCGAGGTTACAGTTGACTATTAGAATGATGATCCATGTAGTTTCAGGAGGAAGTAGGTACAGATGGTATAAATATTATAGTGCGAAGATATGGGCTTATTGCTTCTCATGTGTACAACATGGATTTTCATATAGGCCATAATGTTGTAGAAATTGAAAAAAATTATTATATATGTAGCATTGGAATGAAATATATATCAAAGTACATAACTTCTTTGACCCAATAAATTATTGATGAAGGTTATCCTTTAGAAACATGAATCATACCACAACTACCATCTATTAAAGGAAAAGTGCAAAATCTTTTGGTAGGATAAGAGTGGTGTAGTTCTATGTCAAAATCTCATATATTCATCTACTAATTGTTTAAAAAATTTATGGTTGTAGTAAAAGAGCTTATAGGTTCAATAGAATAAATATTATCTAAAAAAAAGACTGCAAGGATACTTAACTCATGTAACTTAGTATGCTTATTTGGAAAGGAAAAGGCATACCTAAAAAGAAACTCCTTATATCTTTTGATGGATTGTGAATGAATTTATGGAATGACATCAAAAGAGACAGTTCTATAGGAAATAAGGGTGGGGTTAGGTTGCTTCTACTCCCTAGTGTAAGTCTTGTTCCTTTGTGAAAAAATCAACATGATGAAATGAGATAGAGAAGACCTAATAAAGGAAGAGTTCGGGTAGGAGAAGGTGTTAGAGGGAAAAGGATCTAGAATCCTAAGATTAAGGCTTGCAGGAAAGGAGGGTGATGGGAGGTGAAAAGATGGATTGTTGTTGGATGATGAAATCTTACTTCTGAAGGAAATTTCAAATGGGAGATTTTTTTATAAAAATATGACAAAGTCTTGTGGGCTATGTTTGGGGGCCAAAATCCCAGTGGGTGGCATCTTTTGTAAACTCATGAGATATGTCATAATCTCACTTTTCTTAAGAAAAATTGACCAGGGGATGATGTAGCCAAGACAAAGAAAGAGTATTTGGTGGAGGTTCATCGGGAGAAATGAAGCCAATGTATAGTATGCCCACACGTACTAGAAAGTTGGAAACCTTCTAAAAAAATCCTAGAAAACATAAAATTAAGATTGATTACTATATTGTATTTAGGATCTTACTTTATTTATACCATTTCCAAGATTTGAGAATAAAATTACTATAAATTAATTTTTAGAAAAAATTAGGGAAATAAGCATGAATCTATATAGAAACATCACAAATTTTCAAAAAAAATCAATCAATTGCATTTCTAATTTAAGCAAGCATGATAGAGGTATAGGTTTCATTTATCTAGGGGGAATGAAATGTCATCTAGGGAAGTTATAATAAATTTATATCTTATAAAGTGGAACAGTTTACCTAGGTAGAGATCTAGTGAAAATGGCTTCAAATAGATATTTCAATGTCCAAGTCTTTGATACTAGATATCTTTTATGCCAATATGGTCTTGAAGGAAATGATGAAGGACCTTTCTATACTTATCTCTATTATGAGATATAGGATTATAAGAGATATGAATGCACTATAATTATCATAATAGTTTGGATAAGAATCATATATCAAGACCATTGATGATTTACTTCATCCATTAGATTTGTGCACAATAACTAGCAATAGGTATGTATTTAGTGGTGCTCACTGAAACACCATTTTTCTTTACTTCATGGAGAATCGGGAAAGAAACGTGGTTCTAGAAGAAACAAGTGCCACTTGTGAAGTTTCTATCAATTTGAAAACGTGCATAATTAAAATCACAATAAGAGGTTAGAGTAAAACCTATTTATTTAGGGTACCATAACCTAAAATTTAGAGTTTTAGCTAGACACCTATAATTCTTTTCAACACTATAAGGGTTGTGTTTTGAGGAAAATATTGAAAACATGCACAAAATCATACACTAAACATGGTATTTAGTATACAGGTAGTGAGATATAGTAAACTACCAATCATACCTCTACAAAGCTTCTTTTAAATTTTATCACCTTCTTGATCCTTATCAAGCTTTGCCATGTTGTACATGGAGTGTCAATTGGCCTGCAACTGTCTATTGCACAACATATGATGATATAAATTGTGTACTCCCTGGTCGATGCGGTTTCCATCTTTAGTATCCTTTCTTTAACTGATAAGAAGATTGTTATCCCCTCCATCATGCTCATTTCAAATGTACTCTTCATGTGGGGACTATAGAAGCAAAATTCCTTAACAAAATCCATATTAACATCATTGAGTAATAACATCAAATTAGATTTTAATTATAAGAAATTATTTATATCTGTGTTTAAGAAAGATAATAGAATCAGGTTTCCGAGTAACATTTCAATTTTATAACAAAAAGGACATTAGTTATTAATATTTAGATATAGGGGCACGTTTTTAACAATAAAATATGTAATACAAAAGATACACTTGTTTTACTAGATGTTCATTTTCATATCTATGATGTCGAGCCACATGGATTTCCTCCTCTATTTAACCATTTAAAACTACACTTTTAATAGTCACTGGATACAAAGGGGAATTCTTATGACTAGTAAAAACATGTAACATAAGAATATATTATAACCTTGCTATTTATAAGCTTGATGAAAATCCATACCCTTATATTGCATATATCTTTGGAATATAACCTTTCTTTCCTTATAACCACCTTTTTTTATCATCTAGATTTTTCTAGAATACCTAATTTGTGCCTATGATTCTCATGTCATTAGGTCTTTGAACAAGTGTCCAGACTCTTTGAAAAAGTGTCTAGATGGTTGTCAAATTGCTAAATCTCCTCTTGCATATCATTTCTAGAATAATTTTCTTTAAGAAGTTCTCTTATGGACTTTGGATCCAATTATATGATGAAGGCACGAATATTTTGGTACTTGTAGATGTTTATTTTTTTCCTCCAAAAAAGGAACACTTATAAATGATGAACTATTTTGGATGATCTTTAAACAATATTAGGATTCGATCCTTCTTTTTTACATTCTGGGAGATTTCCTCACAAACTTCTTGATCTACTAACTTATCCTAATAAGTTTTGTTGATGTTTAGTTTTTTTTAGAAACAAGATCACCTAGAACATTAGTACAAAAATATTTTTACAAGTACAAGTATTAGTTTCAATAAATGCATGTTTGCATGACGAAGCATCTCTACCAAAGATACAACATTCTTGTCAACAATGAAACATTTACCAATAATAGACTTTAGAAAAATGAAATACTACTATAAATAGTGCCACTACAATGTCCTTTGTATAAAACCTCAAAGGTAAGGGGAAATTGCAAAAGGAATTGTAGTGAAGTATATAGATAAAATTATCTGTTCTCACATATTAATAATATTTTTCTATAGGTCATCAATGAGAACCATACTTTTTGATGAACAAAAAAATCACCTCCTTATCCTTAAGATTTTTACAAAATTGGATCAATCCACCCTTTTAGCTTTTTATCAAATTGAAGTAACTTTTCACTCTATCAGGTTCGTAGAGAAACCACTATCAACAATGCATTTACATGTTTACTATAAAGAATAAACTCTTTGTAACATCATGATGTTTGATTGTAGTAAGATTGGGGTTTTAGTAACAATTTACCACTAATTAATTGTAAATCTTGGACCTTGATACAAACAACCTAAGTCAAAAATGTCTTGGAAATATTATAAAATATGAGTGACTTAACTTTTTTCTCCATGATGATAGTTGATTCATTATAATAATATTTTAAATAAAATTTATATATAATACATTTTATCTATCCTTAATATAGTCTCATTATCAATAATACATATATTAACCTTAATTGATCTAATTTCGTCCTTTGGTCTTAATAGAAATAAAATAAACCATAATGACCATAAATGGTAGGTTAAATTGATTAAGGATCAATTATAATCCATATAATGTACATAATGATACTATATACATAATAGTAATAACTTAGCCTCAGGTCTTCAACCTTGGAAAGTATTTATATATGAATGATCTATCCTTAAAATACACATGTGGTCCAAATTTGAGGCCAATCCAATTTCATTTGACACCTCAAATAAATTGGTAAAGATTTCATATAGTTTTAACCCTAAATCTCTGATAATGCTTTAATATATTCTAAATACAACTAGGTCTGCACATTCATCCATATGCCACATACTCCCTCTTCCTCTAGTTTTTTGCTTCGAGTTGGACTTGGTAAGAGGAGTCATCTATAGGGTAGAGGACTTATCCCCTTCACCAGACTCCAGGTGATAAGTAAAATTGAAGCCCCTCCTTTCCCATCCAGCTAAATCCCTAGAACCTCTATGAAACCAATTATTTTCATC
Organism: Alisma plantago-aquatica; assembly: GCA_963693085.1. Taxonomy (NCBI): domain Eukaryota; kingdom Viridiplantae; phylum Streptophyta; class Magnoliopsida; order Alismatales; family Alismataceae; genus Alisma; species Alisma plantago-aquatica. The sequence continues at coordinate 275,834,163 of OY856410.1, forward strand.
ACATACAGACTCTTCGCATCATTCTGCATCAAGAGACCCCAAACTCCATGGGTTCAATTCCCTAGACACCCTGGTCAGCGAGAGTACCAATTTTAGTGGGATTTGACCACCATATGATCCCTCTAGCCTTGTAACGAACCCCCGACATGTTATTTCCTATTTAGGTAGACCCAGAGGGTAATAGTCATTATCATAAATACAAGATCGAGGGATTCTCAAATAACTAGAAGTAATTAATAAATTTCACTCGCCTTGGAATAAGTTTGGTATAAGATAAAATATAAATTCTCTGACATGGTTTACAAATATGGATTTTTAAAGTTTGCAAAAACAAATAAACCTTCTAACTATATCCTCCAAGGATTTCATTAAATTATTTCTTTTGATGCCTTCTTCTCTAGGTGTCCATATTTCATCATTTATTGTAGGATATCATCAAATTCACCTAAAATGTTGTGAATCCAAAAAACGGTCAGTATAACAAGCTATATTTCTATGTGGGGGAAACCATATATTCACATTTAGTTGTAACAACATATTCACAAAAATTATTGTTATAGAAACAAGATTAAGATTTCGTGCATAACTTCTCAACCCATTTTTACTTGAACTCTGGGATACACTTTTAGAGTCATGTCCCTACACTGAATGAAAGGCCACCTTCTCAATCTTGAGCCCAGGAGCCATGTTGGTTGGCCACCTTCTCAATGTAGAATTAGGTTTCGTATTGGTCTTCCCAAGCTAGGGCTGGACCAAATATGACCTTCCCAATGTGGGGTCGGGTCCTAGTATTCTCAAATATGACCTTCCCATTCAGGGATTGGATCATAGTATTCTCAAACTTCCATAGTTGTTATGAGGAGTTCGAGAAAGTTTCAAACATATAATGTGATATCCGTAGTGACATTATAGATTGCAAGAAATAAATAAACAAGCAAGTATTTATTTGCAAGAAATCAAGAAAACCTCGAGAAAATCTGACAAACTAAAGAAGTTAGTCATAGGTGTAACCATATACCTTTCTCACTAGTGCTTTGATATCCAAAAAAACAATCAAGAAGAACAACCAATCAAGAAACTACAATGAATTTAAACCTTAATACACAATTATTATGTTATTCAAAATTCACTATGAAGATTGAATTAGGGTCTAAGTTAGGATTTCATTATGGTTTTGGCTTTCCAAACCTCATTTATTATTTTCATGCTCTTTTGGTTTACAAAACCCAATCTTATCATTATTTGTACTGTTTATCTCAAGGAAACACTAAATTCTCAATTAAGGGGTTGTTAATATCAAATTAGATCCAAGTTTTAACATCCCCAGATTTTGGCGTCTTGATACTAAGAAGGCCCGAGAAAACAAATCCGAAAAAGTAGCTAATTGTTTCAGAGAGCGATGCGGAAGCATAATACGCGTACATGAACATTCGAATATAATGCATACACCATGAACAATCTCAACATTCAACATGTATATATTACAAATAACTTATTACAACATGAGTGACAATTACATATTGAAAGGAAATTTTACACAAGTCTAAACATGTATGCTAACTAGGATCCTAACACAATAGGTAAACCTAGACAACTGCTCACTCCCATCTTTTCTACCCATGCTATCTCTGAAGCTAAAACATACGTGAAACAATGAATCAACACACAAGGTGTGGTGTATGTAGGTAGAAAAATACATACTAATATGCTTGCATAATTGAAATAACTTGAGAAAGAAAGAGTAAAACAGAACATTGTTTAGAGAGATAATCAGGTAAACACATATTTTAGATGTCTTTTGATGCGTTTGTACTACTAAGTGGTGTCGCACTTCATTTTCCCCACCTCTTGGGCTATGGGGACCAAGTGTCGACTAATATATTTAGAGGGGAGAGAGAGAGAGATGTCACACTTCATGTTTCCCTGCCCCTTGGGCTATGGGGACCGAGTGCCGACCTTATATTTATAGGAAGAGAGAGATAATTGAGGGAGAGAGAGAGCATATATCCACTCAGTAGCTAACCATCTATATTCTTTTTTATGTTCTGTAATGTTTTGCAGAGCATATACTACTAATACACATCCAAGAATTTATATGCAAACACAAACATCCAAAGTACATCACATCATTATGAATTCATGAAAAATAGTCTTATACTTAATAAAACCCACATACGTGAGTTTAGAGATTCCTATTTATATTCTACATCATCTACATAATCTGATCATCACCTGCTTAATAGAAATTAATCATGATTAATATATGTACATCATAAATAATGGTATTTTAGGTCTAGATTAGGGTTTAGGTCAACCCTAGGTATCTGACCTAGAACATATGTATGATATTTTTCTACCCATCAGAATGTTATTGTAAGGGCCTGGTCCAAATTTCATATTTTTTTGATTATTTATCTATTTTCTAGAATTAATATGAGGTTTAAAGCATCTAATTCCATTCTAATATCAAAAGACCTAGTATTTGGACATTTCATTAATATCAAATGTTGTATTTAGTATCCAAATGATATTAGTGTTCAAGAGTAATATTTCCAGGTTTTATGGCCACTATATGCTAATTATACTATTCAAATAATCTTAAAAGAAGCATCATATTTTAAATGGAAAATCAACAATAATACTACTTCAAAGGTCTGATTTACGGGTCCTATAAGAAAGTAGACATTTTTCTGAGTCTGGGGGTATTTTTGGGGCATTTGTTGACCAAGGGGTCTATTTTTAATGAATATTGCAAGACCTGAGCATTTTTTGAGTTTTAGGAAAACAATTTACCTTACTAGATCAGTAGGAGCCATCGGATCTGGAAGCCAAAAGCACCCACGTATTCCAAAAAGGTTGGGCGCAAGCCTCTGTTTGGTTGGCAGTGAGGCATCACTGGTTTGTGTTCATGGATCACCCCACACCTCTCCCTGACCTCCAATAAACCGATCAAGTTTGTGTTTCTCTCGCTGAACCGACCCTTCTCCTTCAGTTCTCAGCTTCTCACGTTCTCCGTTTCTTGAGTGTGCGAGCATCGTCGCACTAGAAGAACTCCGGCCAGTGAGGCTGCATCAATCTTCATCCTCTGCCTCCGCCCGAAGGTGGCACCACAAGGACTCCTGACTTCTCCTCCTCAAAATCTCAAATAGAGCTTCCAGACAAGAACGTGGTATCTGCCCCTAGCACCTCCTCGAGGTCTAGATCCGGCAAGCCCTCCCTCAAGCTACAGGCTCCACGGTCAAGGATGAGGTGCTCTCTGGATTCATCTCTGAATAGAGATATGTCTTGCTGTTATTGGTGGTGTGATGGGGATCCACCCCCATGCCCCCACCCTTTAATCTGATTACAGTAACGGAATGGATGGAAAGGAAGGGGCAGATCTTTGTACATGTTTGCCTTGGTGATAACGCTCATCAGTGTGCCGCTATGACCTAGATAACTTGCATAGATCAATCAAACATCATAGACAACCTAGAACTTCCCCAACTAATCAACTCTGTCCTTGATGACGAGAAGGTGGAGCAATCACCTACAACTTCACCCAGCAGCGACTAAACCTCTCCATAGCATCTCGAGCTCTCAACGATCATTTTCATCAACATCCTTATCTTCCTCAGTCTCCTTCCCACTGTCTACAACAACCCAATAGAGAGTGCAAAGAAGCAGCATATCCTTCTCTCTGTGTAGGTGGTGGTTTGCCCCAAATGAGGGGTCTTTAAAGAGATCCCAGGATGCCAGAGCTAATGGTTCACTATATATCCTGATCGGCATCCTATTGTCTCGGATATGTGGCACCAAGGGGACTTGGTCTCAAAGGTACCTACTTCTCCATGAAAGACGGAGTTAGAAGACAACAAGGGGTCATCAGATCTTCTCTACTAAGGATTGAGATCAAGCCCTTGCCCCAGTTGAACCGGCCACGCCTAAGAAAAAGACACATGCCTGCGTGACACGGAAATGTCACACCTAGGTACTGAATGGCCAAAGTTCATGTCATCATATGAATGAACTAAGCATATCTTCCTAAACTTATGTAATCTGGTATAAACTTTCAAATAGGATGAAAAGTTGTAACATAGTTCTTCATCACACAAACCCTCTTATCCACAAATTTGAAACCAGAAATTCAAAATTCAGTCATCTAACTTAAATAATTGAATGTGTATAAACCGTGATCTCAAATCAAATAATAATTGAATATTGATCCTAAAACTCCTAAATGCACATTATAGTAATAGCATACATCAAGCCTCATCAATTTGCCACTTGTGTTCATTATGACTACTAAATGGACATCTTGGTCTCCTAAGTACCCAAGTCGGTAAATAAAAGCTATTCATTGTAATTGGACTAAATTATATCTAATAATCATTCAAGGTCTTCATTTTCTATATGTCATATCAGAACCCTAAAATCTGGGTTATCACATTCACCCAATCTTATATGGAATTTTGTCCTCAAAATTCAACTAATGTCATACAAAAGGGGATATCAAGGAGTCCAACCTCATATAGGTCAGAACTCCTAGGTATCAAAGCTATCATAGTTCTAGATATACCCTGAGTTGTCATCTTAGGATTTTAAAGTATCTTGGGTGTAACCACCCCACCTTATATAGGTTGAAGATTCATGTTTGTTTTTGGAGGATTTGAATCATCACTTAACATCTTAGTCATAACATAACATTATAGTATTTTTGGATTAAATCCCCATAGCCCCTTAAGGAAAAGGGTTTTATTTGCTCATAAGAATTTAAGGAGGTATTACTAAAGGTTTCATCTTTCACCCTACTTGCCTATGTAAGGTGATGTCAAGATCTCACATCTCTAATTACTAGGATTATCATGATTACATCATTAATGTGGTTTATGATCAACATCATACTAGGATTTCATCAGTAAAGGGAATTAAAATTCATCATTGTTCATTAGGGTTTCACCTTATTATGTGAGATTCATTATCAAAGTAGAACCTTGATTCATAAGGAGTGAGGTTGAGGACTATATTTTTTATCATGTTGTCTATAACCAAAATATATCTTTATTTCAAGCTCATGCTTTGAAAATGTATAACTTTCATGTATTATATGAAGGCAAAGAGAATATGTTGAGACAATTTTATCATGATTTCAAACTTATATCTTTCATTTATGATAGGGGGAAATTATAGAATAGGTCAAGCCTATATGACTGATTCTTCATATATAATCATCAAAATAGCTGAAGTGAGGTTTCTAGCATCATATATAAATAAATAGAAGAAGAAGCTACAACATGTGTGAGTATCTTATGCACAAGGCATTTTACTCTATGAATTAGATTTTCTTATGTCACCTCACTTGCAGCTAACGATGAGCTTCACAAGCATATGTCACTCAATCTAGGACATAGCTCAATCAAAAGGTTGACTTTCAATTTATGATTTTTCTACCCATAACATTATTTGTACCCAACTCTCACACATAGGATTGAATCATGCCAAAAGGACTCAACTCATCTACTTAGGAGTAGCACATCTTAGGACACATTGTTTTACATGTATCACATATTTTTCATATATTAGGGGTAGGTCCTATGACCCTCTCCCTGTGGATCTTACTCTCTCTAGAGTTCGCCATGTATCTTATCCTAACATGAGGGTCCTCCTTTGTAAAAGAGCTTGAGGATTATGCACATTCAACTTTATCTTAACTCAGATTGCCTTAGTAAGAAGGGAGTATGCTTTTTTTCCGTCATCAAGAGTTAGCTTAGATTTTCCAAAATTGGATTTATCTCATATGCAACTTAAAAAATTATAAGGAAACTTACAACATTAGAGATCAAACTTAGGTAAGATTACACCTTCTTATTTCATATATAAACCATTTATCTACTCTAATTGTCACATATACAATAAGGCTCTAGACATCTAATCTAGATCTACTCTCTCTTCTAGACTGATGCCACTCCCTTTCACTTAGGTTGTATGAACACTAACTACTCTCTAGTGAGAGGGACACATTTTATATTTACACATATTTAATAAAATATTATATAGTTTTTCTCTGAGAAAAAAGACGTCAGAGAAAACTGTCGAGGCTCAGGCCGATTGGAAAACAAAACCAAATCAACAAAGTCGAGTGTCCCACACATAGTAGATAGTCTAGTGCTATGTCACCTAGTGAAATGGTGAGAACAAAGTGTAGACTAGTGTAGCTACCCCATACATATGAACTCTATATTGAAAGTGTCTCACACACTTGTCTAAACCTAGTTTTTGAACATCTTGGTTCTAAACTAAAGGCTAAGTCAGAACTTATTCCTATAGAACAACTTACTAAGTTTCTAGGGTTTCAAATGAAAAGTGAAATTTAATCTTGTGTTTCATGGTGAGCAGTTGTCAGGTGTAGCTATTGTTCATGCTCTGATACCAATAGTAACCTCCCCGAATTTTGGCGTCTCGATACTCAGAAGGCCTGAGAAGACAAATACAAAAACGTTAGCTAATTATTTCATAGAGCGATGCGGAAGCATAATACGCATACATGAACATTCGAATATAAAGCATACACCATGAACAATCTCAACATTCAACATGTATATATTACAAATAACTTATTACAACATGAGTGACAATTACATATTGAAAGGAAATTTTACACATGTCTAAACATGTATGCTAACTAGGATCTTAACACATTTGGTAAACCTAGACAACTGCTCACTCCCATCTTTTCCACCCATGCTATCTCTGAACCTAAAATATACGTGAAACAATGAATCAACACACAAGGTGTTGTGTACGTGGGTAGAAAGATACATACTAATATGCTTGCATAATTGAAATAACTTGAGAAAGAAAGAGTAAAAGAAAGCATTGTTTAAAGTGATAATAAGTTAAACACATATTTTAGATGTTTTTTGATGTGTTTGTACTACTAAGTGGTGTCGCACTTCATTATTCCCCACCCCATGGGCTATGGGGACCTAGTGCCGACCTTGTATTTAGAGGGGAGAGAGAGAGAGAGATGTCACACTTCATTTTTTCCCACCCCTTGGGCTATGGGGACCGAGTGCCGACCTTATATTTAGAGGAAGAGAGAGAGGATTGAGGGAGAGAGAGAGCATATATCCACTCAGTAGCTACAAACCATCTATATTCTTTTTTATGTTCTTTAATGTTTTGCGGAGCATATACTACTAACACACATCTAAGAATTTATATGAAAACACAAACCAAAGTACATCATATCATTATGCATTCATGAAAACTAGTCATATACTTAATAAAACCCATGTACCTAAGTTCAAATATTCCTATTTATATTCTGCATCATCTACATAATCTGATCATCACCAGATTAATAGAAATTAATCATGATTAATATATATGTACATCATAAATAATGGTATTTTAGGTCCAGATTAGGGTTTAGGTAAACCCTAGGTTTACTGCCTAGAACATATGTATTATATTTTTCTACCGATTAGGATGTTATTATTAGGGACTGATCCAATTTTCATATTTTTTTGATGATTTATCTATTTTATAGAATTAATATGAGGTTAAGAGCATCTAAATCCATTCTAATATCAAAATACCTAGTATTTAAACATTTCATTAATATCAAAGGGTGTATTTAGTATCCAAACAATATTAGTGTTCAAGAGTAATATTTCTACGTTTTATGGCCACTATATGCTAAATATACTATTCAAATAATATTAAAAGAAGCATCATCTTGTAAATGGAAAATCAACAATAATACTGCTTCAAAGGTCATATTTAGGGGTCCTATAAGGAAGTAGACATTTTTTTGAGTCTGGGTTCATTTTTTGGGCATTTATTGACCAAGGGGTCTCTTTTTAATGAATATTGCAAGACGTGAGCATTTTCTGAGTTTTAGGAAAAAGATTTACCTTACTAGATCAATAGGAGCCATCGGATCTGGAAGCCAAGTGAATCTGGAGCACCCACGTAGTCCAAAAAGGTTGGGCGCAAGCCTCTGTTTGGTTGGCGGTGAGGCATGACTGGTTTCTGTTCACGGATCGCCCCACACCTCTCCATGACCTCCAATAAATCGATCAAGTTTGCATTTCTCTCGCTGAACCGGCCCTTCTCCTATAGTTCTCGGCTTCTCACATTCTATGTCTCTTGAATGTGTGAGCATCGTCACACTAAAAGAACTTCGGCTGGTCAGGCACCATCTATCTTCATCCTCTGCCTCCGCCTGAAGGTGGCGCCACAAGGACTCCGGACTTCTCCTCCTCAAAAGCTCAAACAGAGCTTCCAAACAAGAACGCGGTATCTACCCCTAGAACCTCCTCGAGGTCTAGATCCAGTGAGCCCTCCCTCAAGCAATAGGTTCCACGGTCGAGGATGAGGTGCTCACTGGATTCATCTCTGAATAGAGATCTGTCTGGTCGTTATTAGTGGTGTGATGGGGATCCACCCCCATGCCCCCACCCTTTAATCCAACTACAGCAACGGAGTGGATGGCGAGGAAGGGGCAAAACTTTGTACATGTTTGGCTTGGTGATAACGCTTATCAGTGTGCTGCTATGACCTAGATAACTTGCATAGATCTATCAAACATCACAGAAAACATGGAACTTCCCCAACTAATCAACTCTTTGTCCTTATCGATGAGCAGGTGGAGCAACCACCTACAACTTCACCCAACAGTGACTGAACCTCTCCATAGCATCTCGAGCTCTCAACAATCATTTTCATCAACATCCTTATCTTCCTCAGTCTCCTTCCCACCGCCTACAGCAACCCAATAGAGAGTCGAAAGAAGCAGCATATCCTTCTCTCCATGTAGGTGGTGTTTTGTCACAAATTAGGGGTCTTTAAAGAGATCCCAGGCTGCCAGAGCTAATGGTTCACTATATATCCTGATCGCCATCCTATTGTCTCAGATACATGGTAACAAGGGGACTTCGTCTCAAAGGTACCTACTTCTCCATGAAAGATGGAGGTAGAAGACAACAACGGGCCGTCATATCTTCTCAACTAAGGATTGAGATCAAGCCCTTGCCCTAGCTGAACCGGCCACGCTTAAGAAAAAGGCACATGCCTGCGTGACACAGAAATGTCACACCTAGGTGCTGAATGGCCGAAGTTCTTGTCATCATATGAATGAACTAAGCATATCTTCCAAAACTTATGCAATATGGTATAAACTTTCAAATAGGATGAAAAGTTGTAACATAGTTCTTCATCACACAAACCCTCTTATCCACAAATTTGAAACTGGAAATCCAAAATTCAATCGTCTAACTTAAATAATTGAATGTGTATAAACATTGATCTCAAATCAAATAATAATTGAATCTTGATCCTATAACTCCTAAATGCACATTATAGTCATAACATACATCAAGTCTCATCAATTTGCTACTTGTGTTCATTATGACTAATAAATGGACCTCTTGGTCTCCTAAGTACCCACATTGGTAAATAAAAGATATTCATTGTAATTGGACTAAATTATATCTAATAATCATTCAAGGTCTTCATATTCTATATGTGGTATCGGAACCCTAAAATCCGGGTTATCACATTCACCCCATCGTATAGGGAATTTCATCCTCGAAATTCAACTAATGTCATACAAAAGGGGATATCAAGGAGTCCAACTTCATATAGGTCAGCACTCCTAGGTATCAAAGCTAGCATAGTTCTAGACATACCCTGAGTTGTCATCTTAGGATTTTAAAGTATCTTGTGTGTAACCACCCCACCTTATATAGGTTGAAGCATCATGTTTGTTTTCGGAGGATTTGAATCATCACTTAACATCTTAGTCATAACATAACATTGTAGTATTTTTGGATTAAATCCCCATAGTCCCTTAAGTACAAGGGTTTTATTTTCTCATAAGAGGTTAAGGAGGTATTACTAAAGGTTTCATATTTCACCCTACTCACCTATGTACGGTGAATTCAAGATCTCACATCTCCAATTACTATAATTATCATGATTACATCATTAATGTGGTTTATGATCGACATCATACTAGGATTTCATTAGTAAAGGGAATTAATATTCATCATTGTTCATTACAATTTCACACCCTATTATGTGAGATTCATTATCTAAGTAGAAGCTTAGATTCGTAAGGAGTGAGGTTGAGGACTATATTTTTTATCATGTTGTCTATAACCCAAATATATCTTTATTTCAAGCTCATGCGTTGAAAATTTATACCTTTCATGTATGATATGAAGGGAAAGTGAATATGTTGAGTCAATCTTATCATGATTTCAAACTTATATCTTTCATTTATGATAGGGGAAAATTATAGAATAGGTCAATCTTATATCAGTGATTCTTCATATATAATCATCAAAATAGCTCAAGTGAGGTTTCTTGCATCATATATAAATAAATAGAAGAAGAAGCTACAACATGTGTGAGTATCTTATGCACAAGGCATTTTACTCTTTGAATTAGATTTTCTTATGTCACCTCACTTGCAGCTAACGATGAGCTTCACAAGCATATGTCACTCGAGATAGGACATAACTCAATCAAAAGGTTGACTTTCAATTAATGATTTTTCTACCCATAACATTATTTGTACCCAACTCTCACACATAGGATTGAATCATGCCAAAAGGACTCAACTCATCTACTCAGGAATAACCCATCTTAGGACACATCATTTTACATGTATCACATATTTTTCATATATTAGGGGTAGTTCCTATGACCCTCTCCCTATGGGTCTTACTCTCTCTGGAGTTCACCATGTATCTTGTCCTAACACGGGGGTCCTCCATTGTAAAAGAGCTTGAGGCTTATGCACATTCAACTTTATCTTAACTTAGATTGCCTTAGTAAGAAGGGAGTATGATTTTTTTTCATCATCAAGAGTTAGCTTAGATTTTCTGAAATTGGATTTATCGCATATGCAACTTAAATCCTTATAAGTAAACTTACAACATCAGAGATCAAACTTAGGTAAGATTACACCTTCTTATTTCATATATAAATCAGTCATCTACTCTAATTGTCACATATACAATAAGGCTCTAGACATCTAATCTAGATCTACTCTTTCTTCTAGAATGATGCCACTCCCTTTCACTTAGGTTGCATGAACACTAACTACTCTCCAGTGTGAGGGACACATTTTATATTTACATATATTTAATAAAATATTATATAGTTTTTCTCTGAGAAAGAAGACGTCAGAGAAAACTGTCGAGGCTCAGGTTGATTGGAAAACAAAAACAAATCAACAAAATTGAGTGTCCCACACATAGTAGATGGTCTAGTGCTATCTCACCTAGTGAAATGGTGAGAACAAAGTGTAGACTACTGTAGCTACCCCATACATATGAGCTCTATATGGAAAGGGTCTCACACACTTGTCTAAACCTAGTTTTTGAACATCTTAGTTCTAACCTAGAGGCTAAGTCAGAAATTATTCCTATAAAATAACTTACTAAGTTTCTAGGGTTTCAAGTGAAAGGTGAAATTTAATCTTGTGTTTCATGTGAGCAATTGTCACATGTAGCTATTGTTCATGCTCTGATACCAATTGTAACGTCCCCAGATTTTGGTGTCTCGATACTCAGAAGGACTGAGAAGACAAATCTGAAACTTTTAGCTAATTATTTCAGAGAGCGATGCGGAATCATAATATGCATACATGAACATTCGAATATAATGCATACACCATGAACAATCTCAACATTCAACATGTATATATTACAAATAACTTATTACAACATGAGTGACAATTACATATTGAAAGGAAATTTTACACAAGTCTAAACAGTATGCTAACTAGGATCTTAACACAATAGGTAAACCTGGACAACTGGTCACTCCCATCCTTTCCACCCATGCTATCTCTGAACCTAAAACATACGTGAAACAATGAATCAACACACGAGGTGTTGTGTACGTGGGTAGAAAGATACATTCTAATATGCTTGCATAATTGAAATAACTTGAGAAAGAAAGAGTAAAAGAAAACATTGTTTAAAGTGATAATCAGGTAAACACATATTTTAGATGTCTTTTGATGTATTTTTACTACTAAGTGGTGTCGCACTTCATTTTTCCCCAACCCTTGGGCTATGGGGACCGAGTGCCGACCTTATATTTAGAGGGGAGAGAGAGAGAGATGTCACACTTCATTTTTCCCCGCCCCTTGGGCTATGGGGACCGAGTGCCGACCTTATATTTAGAGGAAGAGAGAGAGGATTGAGGGAGAGAGAGAGAACATATATCCACTCAGTAGCTACAAACCATCTATATTATTTTTTATGTTCTTTAATGTTTTGCGGAGCATACACTACTAATACACATTCAAGAATTTATATGCAAAAACAAACATCCAAAGTACATCATATCATTATGCATTCATGAAAACTAGTCTTATACTTAATAAAACCCACATACCTGAGTTTAGATATTCCTATTTATATACTACATCATCTACATAATCTGATCATCACCTGATTAATAGAAATTAATCATGATTAATATATGTACATCATAAATAATGGTATTTTAGGTCCAGATTAGGGTTTAGGTCAACCCTAGGTTTACTGACCTAGAACATATGTATTATATTTTTCTACCGATTAGGATGTTATTATAAGGGCCTAGTCCAAATTTCATATTCTTTTGATGATTTATCCATTTTCTAGAATTAATATGAGGTTAAAAGCATCGAATTCCATTCTAATATCAAAAGACCTAGTATTTGTATATTTCGTGAATATCAAAGGTTGTATTTTATTATCCAAATGATATTAGTGTTCAAGAGTAATATTTCAAGGTTTTATGGCCACTATATGCTAATTATACTATTCAAATAATCTTAAAAGAAGCATCATCTTGTAAATGGAACATCAACCATAATATTGCTTCAAAGGTCTAATTTAGGGGTCCTATAAGGAAGTAGACATTTTTCTGAGTCTGGGGGTATTTTTGGGGCATTTATTGACCAAGGGATCTATTTTTAATGAATATTGCAAGACCTGAGCATTTTTTGAGTTTTAGGAAAAAGATTTACCTTACTAGATCAGTACTAGCCATCGAATCTGGAAGCCAAGTGAATCTGGAGCACCCACATAGTCCAAAAAGGTTGGGCGCAAGCCTCTGTTTGGTTGGCAGTGAGGCATCACTGGTTTGTGTTCACGGATCGCCCCACACCTCTCCCTGACCTCCAATAAACCAATCAAGTTTGTGTTTCTCTCGCTGAACCAACCCTTCTCCTTCAGTTCTCAGCTTCTCACATTCTCCATCTCTTGAGTGTGTGAGCGTCGTCACATTGGAAGAACTCCGCTCGATGAGGCTCCATCGATCTTCATCCTCTGCCTCTACCCAAAGGTGGCACCACAAGGACTCCTGACTTCTCCTCCTCAAAAGCTCAAACAGAGCTTCTAGACAAGAACGTGGTATCTACCCCTAGTACCTCCTTGAGGTCTATATCCGGCAAGCCCTCCCTCAAGCTACAGGACCCACTGTCGAGGATTAGGTGCCCTCTGGATTCATCTCTAAACAGAGACCTGTCTGATCATTATTGGTGGTGTGATTGGGATCCACCCCCATGTCCCCACCCTTTAATCTGACTACAGCAATGGAGTGGATGGTGAGGAAGGGGAAGAGCTTTGTACATGTTTGGCTTGGTGATAATGATTATCAATGTGCCGCTACGACCTAGATAACTTGCAAAGATCTATCAAACATCACAAACAACCTCGAACTTCCCCAACTAATCAACTCTATGTCCTTGACGACGAGTAGGTGGAGCAACCACCTACAACTTCACCCAGTAGCGATTGAACCTCTCCATAACAACTCAAGCTCTCAACGATCATTTTCATCAACATCCTTATCTTCCTCAATCTCCTTCCCACTGCCTACAGCAACCCAATAGAGAGTGGAAAGAATCAGCATATCCTTCTTTCCATGTAGGTGGTGGTTTGCCCCAAATGAGGGGTCTTTAAAGAGATCCCAGGCTGTCGGAGCTAATGGTTCACTATATATCTCGATCGCCATCCTATTATCTCGAATATGTGGCACAAAGGGGACTTGGTCTCAAAGGTACCTACTTCTCCATGAAAGATGGAGGTAGAAGACAACAAGGGGCCTTCAGATCTTCTCTACTAAGGATTGAGATCAAGCCCTTGCCCCAGCTAAACCGGCCACACCTAAGAAAAAGGAACATGCATGCGTGACACAGAAATGTCACACCTAGGTACTGAATGTCCAAAGTTCTTGTCATCATATGAATGAACTAAGCATATCTTCCAAAACTTATGCAATCTGGTATAAACTTTCAAATAGGATGAAAAGTTGTAACATAGTTCTTCATCACACAAACCCTCTTATACACAAATTTGAAACCAGAAATCTAAAATTCAGTCATCTAACTTATATAATTGAATGTGTATAAACCTTGATCTCAAATCAAATAATAATTGAATCTTGATCCTACAACTCCTAAATGCACATTATAGTCATAGCATACATAAAGTCTCATCAATTTGCCACTTGTGTTCATTATGACTACTAAATGGACCTCTTGGTCTTCTAAGTACCCAATTTGGTAAATAAAATATATTCATTGTAATTGGACTAAATTATATCTAATAATCATTCAAGGTCTTCATATTCTATATGTGGTATCGGAACCCTAAAATTTGGGTTATCACACAAGTTGTCCTTTTTATCCACAAATATCAATCTTTAATTATTAAGATCAATTGAACATATCAAGATCATCAAAACCTAGAAATCCTATTTTTTACGCATTAAATACATTAAAGTTATAAACTTTTAAACAATTTTTAAATCATAAAAAGATATAGGACTTGAAACTATTTTTATTGGAATATTTGTATTTTTCTGATAAATTTGCATGTATTATGTGTCTTTACCTGATCATCCTAGAAATTACTATAATTTTCACAAGTTATCATTTATGTGCCAATAGGGAGGTTCCATATTAGAAATTATTACATTATCTATATCTACCACACAGACTAACTCTAGCAAATAGCCTTTCACCAAATTGATGATTGCCGCCTATCGGGAAGGCCTCAGGAGAGAACAACATTACCGCATTGTCCTTCACGTTGTGAATTGGGAATGTCACACCCGAGTGGTTTATGGGTAATATCAGCCAAGGGATTCTTCATCCATCTCGCGGCTCGGATGTCGCTCCATCCACCCATGGATAAGGTTAACCAGATGGTTGACTCTCAAGTCTAAGGCCTCACAACATCACATGCACCCTCGGACAGGTTCAACAACCTATGACGAATCAAAATGAGCCCTTCAGGGATAGCTATTGTGGCCAGAGGTGTAGGTTTCAAGGAGAGGTTCCAAGGAGTGATCTTACACTAAATGAAGCAAACATAAGAAGGAGATCATACCTTCAACACTTATGGGTTTGGCAAGGTTATCGGAGGTTGTTTAGGCATCTCGGAGGTTTTCATGCTACCCTCCAGCCACCTTGGTGTTCAGAGCATGATCTCCCCTACAAAATGACTTAGCAATGCCTTGGTGATCCGAAGATGGTCCCAAGGACTATTTGTTCCCTTTCTATGCCTCATACACTCATGTGGCACCTTAGTGAAGCTCCATGTCAGAGCACTTGCTGTGGATTGCCTGTGGCATGAGATCAGAGCTTGTCGTCGAAGGGGAAAATAGCATCTTGGTGGTGAGGAACCAGTGTGGTATTGGGAAATTGATTGAGGAGGATGGCTCTCAGGGTCAAAGCTAAACCCTCTATTTCCTTATATAGGCCTATCACCCTGAAACCTGATGAGGAACGAAATTGGGAATTTCTCAAAGATGGTACAAAAACTGCCAAGTTAGGGCCCTTAGGTTCGTCTAATCCTCCTAAAACTGAAGGAGAAGGCGTGAGATAAGCAGACCTTATTCCCTGGACTATCCTAGTCTGTCTTGAGGTAGGAGATGGAAGGAGGGTTGTTAGATCATGATCGGATGGCCATGA
The DNA here is from genome assembly GCA_963693085.1 of Alisma plantago-aquatica. NCBI lineage: Eukaryota > Viridiplantae > Streptophyta > Magnoliopsida > Alismatales > Alismataceae > Alisma > Alisma plantago-aquatica. Next base: position 275,850,133 of record OY856410.1, read on the forward strand.
AAGTCCACGATACTTATGGGTTGTATCTATTTCCCCAATTCATAAAAAAATGTGGCATTCTATGCATTTCCTTATAAATCCTTTCAATTTATGAAATCTTGTTAAAATCATATCTCTCCCTATTTATCCTTTTTCTTTAGGGGTGAGCATTTGGTTAATTTGGTCAGTTATGGTTAATTTTGTTCAGTTAAATGGTCAACTTGTGATTTAATATTTAACCATTAACCTAACCAAATGAGTTTCAGTAAGTTCGGTATGGTTAATCGGTTAATGGTTAATTTTGTCAGTTAATTTGTTTAACCAGACACCACTCTTATAATACTATGCTATGAAAGTATTCCTAAAATTTTGAGCAATTTTTATATTATAGAAATATTACATATAAACATAGTGATATATAGTTCATAAAATTTAATTAGTTTATTAATGGGAAGGTTTTTTGAAATAAAAGTAAATTATATAGGTAAATATGAGGAAGATATTTCTTTTTGAATAAATTTTGACTATTCGGTTAAATAGGTTAACCAAACACAAACTATTTTTAACTGACAAATTAACCGTTTAACCAATTCACGGAAATAAATTAACCAAATTGTCAAAAAATAACCATTTAGAATTAACCAATCGGTTAATTGGTTATTAACCAAATTCTGCTCCCCCCTATTTTTCTCTCAAATTTGAAGGGAACCATAATGACTTTGTATAACCATGGGAAGAGTTTGAGTCCAAAACTCAAAAAGAAAATATACTTTTCTTAATATGCAAGTCTTCCACTTATTTCATGTATTTAAAGCATCAAAACTAATCTTTTTCTCTTTCTATCTTTTCTATATCTTTTACTTTAATTACTTTTTTTTTGGTCGGAAATTTACTTTAATTACTTTTCTTATTAGGATCCATTTGAAACTGAAATCTAACCATTAGTGGTCATTCATATCAGTTTCTAGAGAATTCCAAAAAAATCTCATAATTAAGTTATGTATTATCTATTATCATCTACCTTTTTCGTAATATTGTATTTTTCATTTCTTCCTTTTCTCCTATATTTATTATTGGATTAACAACAATAGTAGAAACTAAGAAATTCACAACAAAGGGTTATTCTGCAAAATAAATCTGTACTTCCAAAATAAAGCATAACATATTTCCAACATATCTTTTTATTGAAATAATTGTATTTCAATTATTACATGTGAAAAACTAGGTTATAACATCTTTCCCCTCTTATAGGAATTTTTTCCTCAAAATTTGACTAATCATACAAATAAATCAAGGTAGGACTTTTCCATGTCCATCTTTAGCTCCCATGTGGCTTCATCCTCCCCATGATGCTTCCAGAGAACCTTTACCATCTCTATCTTTTTTTATTCCTGGTCTCTCTCACCTTGGTATCTAGTACCCTCACAGGTGACTTAGGGTATGCCAGCCTCCCTCAGAGTGAAATAGGCTTACTTCTTAGCACCTGGCTAGGATCCTTAACATAGAGCTTCAGTTGGGACACATGTAACGCATCATACATCCTACTATATTGTGGGGGTAAGGCTAAATGATAATGAGTTTCACCAATCCATTCTATAATATCATACGGACCCACATATTGAGGACTCAACTTTCCTTCATTCTTAGTTATAGCTCGGGGGGATGGATTCTCAAAAACACACAGTCACTTACAGTGAAGTGCAAATCCATCTACTTTGCATCAGCATAAGACTTCTGTTGATCTTGGGCTCTCTTCAGCTCCTGCTCTATCAAAGAGACCTTGTCAGCATGAAATTGTAGTTCCTCTGACCTCAGCAAAGTCCTCTCACCAACATCATCCCATTGAAGTGGTGACAAAATGACCTCCCATAAAGAGCTTCATACATAGACATCTCATATTGGCTTGGTAGCTATTATCATAGGCAAACTCAGTTAAGGGCCAGTATTGCACTCATGATCCACCCTAATTGTGCACACTCACTATCAATAGGTCTTCCAATGTCTGGATGGTTCTTTCTGATTGTCCACCAATTTGGGGGTGGTAAGTCATGCTAAATTTCAACCTCATACTAAATTCTGTTTGAGTATGAGCGGTATACCTCATCTCCTCAGAGCTTAAGTATGTTTGTAAAATATAATCTTCCGTGTAGAGTATTTGCATAAGATTGAAATACGAGAACCACTGGTTGATGTTATCCTGCTTAGCATGTCCTTGATACATAAATGTTATTTATGTTCTTTAATTGAATAAAATACATGCTACCTTGTCAAGTTATAGCTGAAATAGTTCAATAGAAATGTTGCTCTAACCTGCATAGATAGAAAATTATCTACTATTGAAATATATTATCCCACTGCTCAGTTTATTTCTATTAAACTGCAATAATAATGTTACGGCGGAGAGTTATATCTCTCGTTGGTGCAATTGTATGATTGTCTCACCCCCGTGGGATTCAACATTTTTAGGTAGATGCAGACAAAGAGGCAGAACCTTTGTAGCAGAGGAAGAGCAACAGCAGCAACAACAAGGACAATAGTAATATCCCAGGTGGGGATACTGGTTGTCAGTCTTTGTACATAAAGTCCTATGTGTTGTCTCTATACTCTCACGTCCTAGGAGTTAGTAGATAGTGTTTTTATAATCAACCTGAGATTTTGGTTTGATGATACATGGAATGTCCCATGTGGACCAGTATGTAAATATACTACTGTGGTCCTTCTTTAAAGAATCTCTAGTAATGGATGTTTTTATAAAATGTTTTAATTTTTAGTGATTTTCAGTAATTCCGTTGCTAACAAAATGCTTCCGCATTAGTTAATCTTGTTTTCGTGAGTTGGAGGCCACAGAACTGATCATCTCAACTGGTCAAAATGAGCGAGTTGGGAAAGTTAGGTTGGTGAGAAATTTCTTTTCGTTTCACTTATCCAATTTGATTGGAACAAGGATTGGTATTTGGATCGATTCGAAACTAAAGAGGAAAAGTCAGTCGGGAACTGATCTGGGGAATGAACTAATCGGTTCAGACTTGAACCGATCGGCTCAACTACCCCAACCGACCGGTTCAGGTGTGAACCGGTCGGCTCAGGTCCCCAACTGACCAGTTCATTCTTGAAACGATCAGTTCAGATGGCATAGTTGGTTGTTTTGTGGAAAATCTCAAATCCTTCTACTCCTGCTTTAATCCCGCATTGCCCGGGGTAGAGAACCTTGTCCCATGACCCTCCTATATATATAGGGGTATTGGGGGCTTCTCAGGAACAACAACTCAGAACACCAGTTGCTCTATAAAGTTGTCATTCTCTCTGGTTGTGGTAACAAGGAGAGCCCGAGCAAGTGTTACTCGAAAAGGGAGGCACAGTGAGGAAAAGACAACTGCATAAAGGCAACTGGTGGAAGGAGAGTGTGTCGGTGACTAGTATGTCGATAGGAAGGTTACGACTCCTTCCGGTTTCTTGTGAAATAAGGCGAACGGAGTTCCAGGTGGTCTGCGTGGACTACTACAGAGGCGGGAGATTTCTGCCACTCGGAGGACAGTTGTCAATCCTGATAGTCCCGGTGAGACCAGGAACTGAACAAACACCATCCAAGATTGGATTTGAAGACCATGCAAGTCGTGAGGTAACATTGCCGAGAAAGCCTCTGGACAAGGTATGTCTCTACAAACCATCCTTCTTATTGTATAGACGTTGACGCAATTCCTTTATTCTAGGTTTGGGGAGAAGAAAATTTTTGTTTCCACTGCCTTCTCTGCCTCCACTAAAACCCAATAGTGGTATGAGAGCCACGTCAACTGCTCTATTCTTTAGGATTATCAATGTGATCGATTTTGGTTTGTGACCTTTATTTATTGCATATGATGTGAATAAAATTGGCTTTATGCATGTCCAATCCTAAATCCACAAATCCCAATATACATATAGGATATGTAATATGAATGCACTCGATACGTGTCACCCTTAAATGAGTTTTGTGGTGGATGTATAGCATGGTTATGGCCAATAAACCCTATGTATGTGTGCTTGGTTGAATGAGGTTGCTTGCATCTCGGTCTGTGCACCTATTCCCTATCTCTTATTCCTGATGTAACTCGAGATAATTCGAGATTTCTTTCCTACCTTTTCTCCCCCCGAATGTAACTTGGGGTTTCCTAATTCAAATGTAAATATGATAGAACTTTTATTTCTTATTATGTCAAAGAATGGTGGATAACCTAATGACAACTGAGATGATTGGTTCAAGCCATGAACCGATCAGTTGGCGTTCCAGATGATTAGTTCGAGGAATGAGATGAGCGAGTGGGAGCCCTGGGGAGATGCATGATGACCAGTGAACCTATCGGATGGAGGCGCCATGCGATCGGATGGTGGCACCCAACCAACCGACTTGATGGTGAGCCGATCAATCATGGAGATGAGTTGATTAAACCCAGAACGACAAAGCACAGAGTTCATCTTGTACAGGTTGCATGTGATGTAGACCTATATGAATGTGATTCCTCTTGGCTCAAGAAATCACATTAGGATGGCCATAATCATCACTTTTATCATTTCACATGTTTTCTGTGAGATATAGCATGTATATGATACGTACTATATATTGTGGTGATTGGATATGTATATGTACCTATAAAACCAAATCCCTCATTAAATATTAAAGTTTTAGATGCCTTCCAAATGTGACACACATGAAAAGCTTGATCGGCCAAGTGTGGGCACGCCCTAGCATGGTGCATCGTCTATCTCGTGGAAGCGTGAAGGATGGATATGTGGGTCTGCCCTAGAAGGGTGCATATTCATTGTGTTGACTTTGGGTCAGACTTAACAAGGTGACCTAGATAGGATCTAGAACCTTGAGGCATGGAGGTGATCATGGCAAGGAGTTGCATATGACATCTTTCAAGAGTTTCATATGATGCAATTGGCAAAGGTTGCCTACCTAGAAGATCTAAGTTGTGGGTGACAGCCCTAGTAGGTCCATGACTCATAAGATTTCAGGATCTTGCCCACTAGAAGATTGTAGGTTGCAATCTTCTGAATTGATGGTGAGGGCTATCGATTTGAATGAAAATATTGGGAGCGATAATTAATTAAAGTCCTAATTATATCATCAACCTTTCAAATCAATCAAATAAGTCAAAATTGAGTTTTGGACTAAATTTCATACATTTCCTTTTGTAGTACAAATGACAACAAACAACAATTACTTTTCATTGCGATCGGTCCTTGAAAAGGACAAGCTGAATGGGACTAACTTCCATGACTGGGTTTAGGGCATTGAGAAATGTTCTCACTTAAGAGTGAAAGCTCTATGTCCTGGATACTCCAGCTCCAGAGGAACCTGCTCCTACAGCACCAAAGGCAGAAAGGGATGCTTATAAGAAGCATTCTAAAGATGCCATTGATGCAAAGTGCTTGATGTTGTGCTCTATGAACCACGAGTTGCAGAGACAACATGAGAACATGGGTGTCATTGAGATGATTCAGCATCTCAAGAACATGTATGAAGATCAAGCACAACGAAAGAGATATGATGTCTCTAGGGCACTGTTCAAGTGTGTCATGACAGAAGGAGATCCAGTTGGTCCACACATGCTAAAAATGATTGGCTATGTGGAGAACCTGACAAGACAGGGATTTCCCTTGAGCCAAGAGTTGGCTACTAATGTGATACTGCAATCATTGCCAGAATCCTACAGCCAGTTTGTGATGAACTACAACATAAACAACTTTGACAGGCCATTGATAGAGTTGTTGGGCATGTTGAGGACAGTCGAGGAACAGATGAAGAAGGACAAGCCTAAATCTGTGATGATGATCAACAACAAGAAAGGCAAGTCCAAGCACAAGGGCAAGGGCAAGGCTAAGAAAGGTTCGGATGCTAGCCAGCAGCCCAAGTCGTCTTCAACTCTCAAGGCCAAGGGAGGTGTGACCAAGAGAGGCAATTTCCACCATTGTCAAAAACCATGACATTGGAAAAGGAATTGTCCACTCTATCTGGAATAACTAAAGAAGAAGGAGGTGACATACGTCTCCACCTGAAGGTGACATGAAATAAAGTTATAACACTTTTGAGGTATATGATACCAAGATATAAAGTGTAAAGCACCCAATAAAATGGGGCAAGTGTTGCCTCCATAGATAGGAGTACTTTAGTTTATTTTCAGTCTAGAAGGCATGTAATAGAGTTATAAACTGCTATTTCATATTTTCTAATGGATAGAAACACCTTATTTTTGCATATTGTATGACAATAATGGCAATTAATAAAGTTGATGTTTCCTTGTGGAAATGCCTTGTTTATCTTGTGGTACTTGGTATGCATAAGATAAAATGATACCTAAAAGTTACCGATGACTCAAACAATGAATTAGCATTATCATGAGAAATTCATTTCTAGTTTCCATATGATGGATAAATCTAGACTCTTTTGGTTAGAGAACCAGTAAGAGACATGAATCACTTAGACATGATTAATCAATCTTCACTAGTGGTAGTGGGAGAATGATTATCCTATTAGGTATAATACATGTGATGTATTTACATACCTATTAGAGTTAATGCTAGTACTTCAAACAGTGTTTAGAGAAATACCAATATGAATATCTTGAAGTGTTCAAGAATATCATACATGAAGTACGAATTTGGTAAAGTGTTAATTCTTGATGAGATCAATGAATGAAATACTTGGACCAAATGTTCGAGATCCTTATGAGTGATTATGATTGTGTATCATAGTGAACTCATGATTAAGGCATTGTGATGTCTAAATCAACAAGGAGTCATACTCTAAGGAGTTAGAGGATGATTATCAAATAACTAATTTCCTCTTAAATAAAGAATACCCCACACTAATAAAGGACATTAAGAATAACAAGGAGTTATGAATTCTTATATCCTTGACAAATACACCTTGATTATCTATGTGATGAGTTGGTCATGTGATGAATCAACTATCTAGATGAATATGAGGAACCGGATTTTGAGTTATGGTTTATGACCATTACATCCTAAATGACTTTCATGTGAACCATAAGGTATGACCTTGATGGTAGCACCCATTGGGATGAAATCCATAAGTGCAAATGAGTCTTAAGTGTTCAGACACATGGATAACATTTTGAGAAGGATGATGCTTGTTGATTGCAACTTAATGACTAAGAAATTTGGCATACGGATACTAAAACCGCATTCCTATGAGAAATAAAACAAGGATGTGTACGTGACACAACCTATAAGGTTTATGAATCCATTAATCTAAATGAAGTCTATAAGTTACAATGGACTAATCAATGTGATTGGTTGAGTACAAGCAACTAAGAGCTGGTTCTTTACTTTTATGATATAGTCAAAGGGTTTGACTGATATGTCAAAGATAAAGAAGGGATCTGTGATTTAGTGGGAGCATATTCACATTCCACATGTTGATGTGAAATGGAAATGTTTTAGAATGGAAATACAAAGTGAAAATTATCTTTAAGGAAGATAGAGACATTTCCTATGTGATAGGAATAGAGATCTATAGAGATAGTTTTCGAAAACCTCTTGATCTAAAAAGAGAAAGCATACACTGGAAATCTATATTGAAGGGTTCAGTGTGCACAGATTTAGTGGGAGAAAACTTGTCCATGTTACATGGAGTTAGTATCCCAAGGCCAAGTGTCCAATTCTTATGAAGATTGGGATCACTAAGAATAGATAAGGATCTATTATGTATGTGATCATCCCATTATCTTGCATGTATAGGACATAGCAAGAATAAAATGCATTCATCATCTTGTATGTAGGACATGACAATATGATGTGCTCATCCTGATAACTCGTATGTGGGACATGATGAGTGGATGTCTGTCTAGTTCCAGTAAGGGTTATTAGAATACCATAAGAACTTGATAAGTACTTGAGAAGTACTAGTTCTATGGAAATAAGGAAGGGTTCACTGTAAAGCGTTACACTGATGTGAACTACCGAAAAGGATAGAAAACTAATCACAAAATATATATTGGATATATAAAAGTGAATGTTTGTTGATAAATGGAAACGTTCCAATAAAGTCATTTGAAAGGAAAAGCCGAGTAGCTGTGTATTAGAGAACATGAGTGGATACTATATGGATCTGGAAGTTCATAGAGATGAATTTATAGTTATTTTGATCATTGATGACAAGTTAGGAGTACTTGGTCATGCAATGTGGCTAAAGGTTAGCAAAGGAATACTAGATCACATATTACGGCAACTCCATCTCATACGTGTGATGTACAACGAAGAGATGAGAGACATGCAGTTAATACCGACTTTGGCAAGGTGTTTCCACAACTCACTGCGTAAGCACTACAGCATAGTAACATGTGGGACATGTTTAAAGATCACTAAGAATATGATTCAAGGGTGATTGGCATGCAGTGCAAGTGGGAGTCTCTTGGTATGTAAGCCCTGAGAGCCAATCATGGGATGATTGGTGGGATACATTAAGATTGATTTGATAAACATCAAAGGCAAGCTTGCAATTCTTTCTGGTTCAGTCATATGAGATAATGATAGAATAGATTGAATGTCTAGAGAATGACAATACTCAATGACGTATGCTTTCAGGTTAAGGACCTGAATGATGAGATCATACGGATGCTAAGAGTTTGTACATTCTTATTATTTCCCTAGTCAGATGTCATTACGGAAGGTAGATAGACAACAATGACACACAAGACTAGATTGTGGTGTTGGTTGATGACAGAATCTCATTAGTCATGATATGGAGATACAAACCAAACACAGGTACTTATTAGAGAACAAGTGTACCAGACAGACCCATCGTGAGTTTGACACATGGAACCATGACATGGTAGTCACAGTCAATTCTCACAGTGATGGTGGTGAGTGTGATTCTTTGGCCTAAAATCACTACACTCAACACATGTCATTGGGTACACTTTGACATCATCAAACGCAGTCCTGAAACATGGGTTGTTATAAAGGTGATGATTGGGTGGCTTTGACACATGGGGCTTTTGAGGGGTGAGTGATAGATATGGGATTTGTCCCTCCTGAGGGAGTTTGATATCCATGGCCACTTGATGAGTAGGATTGAGATAGGCATGCACACACATGTATGAATCAGTATGTGATATTGATGTCATACATATCTCCTCCAATCTACTTTGAGATCAAGAAAGTGAATGAACATTGACAGGATGACTGTTCCATGCCTTGAGTTCATTCAGGATATCAGTGACAAAGGAATTATACATTCACTATAACACCATTCATGGATTGTAGGATTGACAGTTTTTCTCCAACTTTCCTTTTCACTTGGGTAGCAGTGATGTGCGACTAGGCACCGGTCTTTGCTTGTGAAGTCATAAGTGTTATGGACTTTCACTACCAATGTGAAATGGGCCTGCAGGGTCACACACATAGGATTTGTCCTGGAAGAGGAGTTTATCTACAAACGATGTTTAGATTGATTGCTAAAGAAGTTTAGTAGTTCAATTAAACACTCAATGAATTGATAGCTCAAAATCATAGTGTTCAAGGTGTTGGACCAAATGATTAAGAGTATCGGATTGATTGGAACTACAATTAACTCTTTTGTGTAGTCTGCACTCCCAACTGATCGACTCATATGATGAACCAAACACATAGGTACTTGTTAGAGAACAAGTGTATCAGACAGACCCACCATGAGTTTGACACATGCAACCATGACATGGTAGTCACAGTCAATTCTCACAATGATGGTGGTGAGTGTGATTCTTTGACCTAAAATCAATACACTCAACACATGTCATTGGGTACACTTTGACATCATCAAACACAGTCCTGAAACATGGGTTGTTATAAAGGTGATGATTGGGTGGCTTTGACACATGGGGCTTTTGAGGGGTGAGTGATAGATATGGGATTTGTCCCTCCTAAAGGAGTTTGATATCCATGGCCACTTGATGAGTAGGATTGAGATAGGTGTGTGCATGCATGTGTAATCAGTATGTGATATTGATGTCATACATATCTCCTCCAATCTACTCTGAGATCATGAAAGTGAATGAATGTTGAAAGGATGACTGTTCCATGCCTTGAGTTCATTCGGGATATCAGTGACAAAGGAATTATACATTCACTATAACACCATTCACAGATTGTAGGATATAAAGTTGTTCTCCAACTTTCCTTTTCACTTGGGTAGAACTGATGTGCGACTAGGCACCGCTCTTTGCTTGTGAAGTCATAAGTGTTACAGACTTTTACTGCCAATGTGAAATGGGCCTGCAGGTTCACACACATAGGATTTAACTTGGAAGAGGAGTTTATCCACAAACGATGTTTAGATTGATTGCTAAAGGAGTTCAGTAGTTCAATCAAGCATTGAATCAATTGATAGCTCAATATCATAGTGTTCAAGGTGTTGGACTGATTGATTAGAGTATCGGATTGATTGAAACTGCAATTGACTCATTTTGCGCAGTCTGCACTCCCAACCGATTGGCTCATGTGATGAACTGATCGGCTCAGGTTGGTGAACCGATCAACTCATGTGATGAATCGATCGGCTCAGGATAGGTTGAGATGACCGGTTCAAGGGTTGAACTGATCGGCTCAACTGGTCCAAACGAGTGAGTTGGGAAAGTCAGGTTGGTGAGAAATTTCTTTTCATTTCACTTATCTAATTTGATTGGAACAAGGATTGGTATTTGGATCAATTCAAAACAAAAGAGGAGAAGTCAATCGGGAACTGATCTGGGGAGTGAACTAACTGGTTCAGACTTGAACTGATCGGCTCAACTAACCCAACTGACCGGTTCAGGTGTGAACCAATCGGCTCAGGTCCCAAACTGACTAGTTCATGCTTGAAATGATTTGTTCAGATGGCACAGTTGGTTGTTTTGTAGAAAATCTTGAACCCTTCTACTCCTGCTTTAATCCCGTATTGCCCGGGGTAGAGAACCCTATCCCATGAACCTCCTATATATAGGGGTATTGGGGGCTTCTCAGGAACAACAACTCACAACACCAGTTGCTCTGTAAAGTTGTCGTTCTCTCTAGTTGTGGTAACCAGGAGAGCCCGAGCAAGTGTTACCCGATAAGGGAGGCACAGTGAGAGCAAGACAACTGCAGAAAGGCAATTGGTGGCAGGAGAGTGTGTCAGTGACTAGTACGCCGATAGGAGGGTAAGACTTCTTCTGGTGCCTTGTGCAACAAGGCGATAGGAGTTCCAAGTGGTCCATGTGTACTACTATAGAGGCGGGAGATTTCTATCGCTCGGAGGATAGCTAGCAATCCTGACAGTCCCAGTGAGACCAGGAGCTGCACAGACACCGTCCAAGACCGGAGGTGAAGACCACGCAAGCCGCGAGGTAACATCGCCGAGCAACCCTCGGGACAAGGTATGTCTCTACAAACCATCATTCCTATTGTATAGACGTTGACGTGATTCCTTTATTATGGGTTCGGAGAAAAGAAGAAAAAAAATCTGTTGCCTTCTCTACCTCTCCTAAAACCCAATATATGATGATTGTGATGATGATTACAGTGAGGATGAGCAGTATCACAATGTACACTTTGACACTGGTGTAAGTTGTGCATTTTACAATATGTTTGTCTTGTTCTATTGTTTTATCACATTTAGAAGTTATATCTGTTTATGACCTATATGTGTTCTTATTTGTCAATTTTAGGCTGAGGATGTACATCCTGAGGATCTTTTTCAGCTTGATGAGCAGCATAAAAAAAACAAAAAATAAGCGGCATCACCATGATGAACAAGTTGATACAACAAAGTGGTAATGGACCAAAGTTGTTTGTTGACTTTGATAATACAATAAATTCTTTTAGAAAGAATCGTAGCTCTTTTATTTCATATCTAGGGGTTCTTACTTGTATCCATTGTAGTATACCAGTAGAATCTTGACATGAAATTGATAAAAGCAAGAAATAATTTCATATGGAAAGAACTATGTTGAGATATTATCATTTGCAATTTTGTTTTTCAAAAATATTTACAATTTTATTTTTAAGAATATTCCATAAAGAATATGAACTTTTGCAGAGCATATATGATCTGGATAAAAATTTGCTTCACAAAAAGAGATACAATGTTGTTGGAGGGTATGAGGAATTATAGGACAAATCTGATAGGACAATACATACAGGAAACTGATATGAGGAAGAAGTCAACCACTCAGCAACAGAGTTATCTTGACCTCGCGACATGGGAGGTGTTTTTTGCTATGAAAAACACCGATGAATTCAAGATATTAAGCCTCACTCCCCAATTTGTATACAATTTACCTTGACCTTGATTGTTATCTTTTACTTACCAATTACTGTTGATGATTGTCACTAACCAGGATGTAAGTGATGCTCAAAGAGAAAGTTGTGCAAAGAATGTGCACAACAACACGATGGGTCGAGGTGGCTATGCAAATCTTTGCCAAAAGCTACTTGATAATGTGTCAAAGGGTACTACAATCACTAGGATATTAATCCTAGAATTTAGCCTTTTTTAATGTCCAATTAAGGCTAGTATAGAAGGGTCGATCCCACAGGACAACGTTCTTAAGATAGTAGACTCTAATCCCAATTAGTTTTATTGAACCTTTTATTTCTTTTTGGTAATTTTATTTTTGGAACAGAAAGTAAAATCGGATTTGGGGGTTGATTTATGCTAATACAGAAATGACATGCAACAAGTAAAGTTACACTAATAAGAAGTAAAATTACTCTATCACAAGGAAAAGGAGAGATTGTTAGCACTATAAAAAAAATATTATGAATGGAAAGACTAGAATGTAAAAAGAGTGGATCAAATGATGATTGAATTTAGATGAGGGAATATCAAGGATTGTAGGGGTTTTCACCACCTTATCCTAGGCAAGGTGGATCGCGGGAGGACGAGATGGTGGAGTTTCCCTTGTTTTTGTGGAAATGGTTGAACATGGCTACAGGCATGAATCCAAACAATTAGCTGAAGGCGTGAAACAATCATTTGGCAAACTGAAATGGGCATTTGGAAAAGTGAGTCAATCAATTGAGTTGGGAGGGTAAGTAGAGGTGAGAACAGTGGTGGATCAGGGGGGAGAGTGAGGAGCTCGGTTGTCCTCAGATAAAATAGTTGGTTAAAGACGTGAACCGATCGGTTGGCTCTGTGAAATAGGTAGTTGAAAAGATGATACAAACATTTCATTTGGGAGGAACAGGCGAAAACGATGGTGAGCAAGGCGGCAGATCAAGGGACTGTGTAGAGAAATCTGAGCTCTAGAGAGGATTCGAGTGATTCTCTCCTCAAATGCTTGGCTGGACTGAGCAGAACGACCGGCTGACTGAGAATCGATCGGCAGCGAGTTCTACTAGGGGGCGCTCGCGGGGAGGGTGGCGTTGTGAGGGGATCGACTGGCTTGAGGGCCGGTCAACTCGCACTATGAAGCACTTGTCTCATTGAAGGGATGATCGGTGGTCGGTGTGATGAGGAGCTCATGGGCAGAGGTTGGCTGGCGTGAGGGCCAGTCGGTCGGCACGTCATCGGAAGCTCAGGTGGGTGGCGGCTAGGTTGAAAGAAGAGTGAGTCGAGGGTGTGGGATGAGTTTCTCAACTCGACTGGGCTATATAGTCGTTCATGGGTGTCAAACCGGTCAATTGGCCCTACGAGCCAATCGGTTTGTGCCCCATGGGATAGAGTGTCGAGAGGAATATGATGTGTTAGAGTGGTTATGTATTGCAATTATGAATCGGTCAGCTTGATGCATCGGATGGGAGGGGTCAGACTTGTTCGGAGCTAGAGGGGTGTGATTTCCAATTGGTTTGAGCTGATCGGTTGAGAGCCCAACCGATCGGTTAGATAGCAGATGAAACAATCGGTTGGATGTGCAAGCTAATCGTCTGTTGGGGCTGAAAAAAAGAAACAAATACAAGATGAAATAATAAGGTAAAGAAAAAGTGATGGAAGGAAGATAGGGTTGGGTTGTCAACCGGTCAGCTCGTGACACGATTCTTCAAGAATTGAATAGTTTCTGATGAGAATAAGGATTAATTGCGATAAAAGGAGGCAGATTACAATTTGTTCTTTTTCAGTGGATAAAAATAAGAAATTGCATGTAACAAGACTTAGAAGGTTGTGCAAAAGGGTGCTAAATTAGCACACATCACTACTATGGGCGTCTTCTTCTTAGTAATCTACTCATGGGACGATTGAGTCCTCTACTACTACTATCGAACCTCTTCTTTGCCATGATATATGTATAGTTGGGAGGGAATCCAAATCTAGAGAAATAACCAACCCCGCAACTGCTGAGGCGGCTACAAAAATGGTAAATTCAAATCTCCGAGTGATTAGTATTGATGATTGTTATGTTTTACTTACCAATTACTATTGATGATTATTAGGGGGAGCTCCATGAGAAAAGGAAACAAGTCAAGTTCATCCCTGAGGGAACAAGGGATGAATTGATAGTTTCTCTAGGTAACCCAAAGCATTTTGAACGTGTTAGGGATGCAGGCATTGGTGTGGGTGTAAGAGTGTTCTTTGGGCCATTGGAGTGCAAATCTTTCCAGCAAGGGGGATTCTCAAATGAGGAGGTAAAAGAGTTAATTGCAAAGGAAATTCAAGAAGCAATCAGCCAGTGGGAGGCTTCTTAATCATCTTCTCAAACAGTACTAGTTGTGTTTCCCCGTTCTTCATACGAGGTGGACCCCCCTACGATAGAGGTGGTTGGGAGTAATCTAGTAGACCCAACACCTTGCATGTCCATTGTAAGTATTTTTATGACATAGTAGTCTTTTCAAGATGATAGGTTTAGGAATATATATAACACTCTATGCAAATTTATAGGGGTTGAGGCCATGTCATCTAAAATTACAATAACATGTCATTGTTGTGGGCAAGGCTTAGCTGCCCCTTGTAGGTACCACGCTTTATGGTGCTCCATTACCTATCGATGTTGTTCGCGTGTGCCTGAGGCTTGTCTATGAAGCTTGGAAGAAGTATCCACTTCAATATGTCCACCTAGACGTTGAGACAATGGGTAAAGCAGAAGGTAGTGTCGTCACATGGCCCAAAGCAGGAATTATCTATATTGATCATGATGTATAGTAAATTTATGTTATGTTTGTATATGTATATACCTGACAATTGATATGAAATTATATATATGAAGGAAATAGGTCCTAAGAAACCTCTGATAGCTCGTCCTCCTTCACCTCCACCTCCTCAGTTACCTAGTTGGCTTGCACAGGACCTATTCGACTTGATAGGTCCTCAATGCAAAGGTATGACACTATTCATAGGAAAACATAAAGAAGATTCTCCTATGATGGTTTCCATGAAGGAGGGTGATGTAGGTCAACATTATGATACTAGTATATTTCTATAAGATGTTTTGGAGTTGTTTCGTTGTGCTTGGTTGAATACATTTCTGATAGAAATTTGTATATGGTGAGATCTTAAATAGTTATATACCACATTTTATATATGGTGATTTGTTTTCTTATATATTAATGCATACATAATATATGATTTGTATCCACATGCATAGCTTCTGTATAGAGTTTTCAATGACCCATGTGGGATCTCTAGTTCCAACCTTGATTAGCCATGTAATTAAAGACTATGCATGTGTTGCCCTATACTTCTCTTATTCATTTAAATATTTTGGTAAAAAGAAAATGAGCATGATATTAGCTCCATACAATGTTGAGTAAGTTTACTTACTTTTATTATAATTTGGACTTAAGAAGTGACATTACATTGTGGATTTTGAGTTATGCTTTCTTTTCCTTATTAACACTCAAGAATAACCATTGGGTTTTATTGGTTGTTGTCCCCACGAAGCAACTATTTATTATCTTGATACTAAGGGTGACAAAATAGATGATGGGGCACATGATTTGAAAAGGGCATTATTCACATGAGAAATTTTTATATTTTTATCTATTAACATATATATTACATGAGTATTTACTAATGCAATTCAGTGTGTTACATTAACATATAGGGCTATAAAATAATTCAAAAAATTTGGAGGAGAGGTGGATAGGAAAAAGAAAGTGATAGATTGGGAGAATGTTGAGGTATTTTTATGACTCCAATGCATATTTATGTCAAATGTGCTTACTTTTATTTATTAACATTTTGTAAGTTGAAATCTATAGTATTCTTGCAAGACAACGTTTGGGCATGTACATACTACGTGATGCGGTATATGGACATGATTGTCAAATATGCGGCAGTAGACATCGATGAGATACATAATGTAAACCATATATATAGTCTTGATCATCATAAGTATATATTCTCATTAGATAATATGAGCATATCAAACTTATTAATTATATATGTCATTCTTTTTTTAGGTGTTTAAAATAAAAGACTTTGAGACACTAGAAAAGCTAGTAGACATACACATGCCCTATACGACAGAACAACTAGATGAGACATGAGAACAGTAGGCAAAAGCCTTCGAAAGGGAAGTGAACTTTGAAGAAGAATGGTTTTTCTAAAGTTTGATGTCATAAATTCTATTATGTGTGTGGTGCTTATGACTACTTGCAACTCCAAATTTGATGCATGCATATGTGAATGATGATCTATATACATGTGTGTGAATGTGAAGATGAATGAATGAATGTTTCTACATGCCAGGAGAATGAAATTGGTATATATGTAAATGAAGTAACATGTGCGTGAATGAATGTGAAGATGAATGAATTATGATTGCACATGTGATAAAATGGGATTGGAGAATGAATAAAATTATGTGCATATTATGTTTATTCTTGCAGGTTTGGTGGCATGTTATTAAGTTGGACTCACAGGATGTTGTTAACCTGCAGTTCAGAACTAAACTGTAGGTTCTGCATCCTACTTACCCTTAAAAAAAATCAGAACTTAGTCATCGGTTGTATGAAAAAAACCAAAAATATAGTCCTGAGCTATCAGTTTAGTAAAATGATCGAAATTAAAGGACAAAATCAAAACGGTCATGTTGGATAGCATGGCCTCGCTAGGTAGCATGTCGTAGTTGTTAGTTTATTAGATATAACTGTCACTGTACATAAAAATCATCAGTTATTTGGGCTTCAACTAACATTATACATCATGATAGGTGTCGGTTTAAACCAAACTAATGATGTAGGGTCCTTTACCAGTTACAAATGTGACCTAGTATGGCTATTTCAACGTCGGTTTTTTGCATGCAGTCAATGCCTAAGACTCCTATCTATGTCAGTTTATTTTATCCACACAACTAAGTCAGGATCTATGGCGTCGAGTTTTCATCCCCAAAGAACATATTTATTAGACTTGTGGTTGTAGTGTCACCCACTTAAGTGTCGGCCTATAATCGACATATTAGGGTTATTTTAACTAAAGTTAAAGATAGTTTCTGTACTAGTACTCCTAGTGGTAGGACGTATACAAGGTGACCACATAGTGATGTGTAATATTAGGTGTAGTTGACCCCAAATGCATGGATAACGTGAAGCCTACTAATAAAGTTATTAATGGTCACATGTGTATTCTCCCTTTCTTTTATATCTTCTAAATATATTCTAACATTTGTATCTTCAACTATGATTGTCAAATTATACCAAGAATTGAACTATGGGTCCCTCTCTACATTAATCCCCTTATGACCAAGTTTGAGACAAAAAAAGTGTAACATTTTGTCATCCAATTAAATTCTTCAAGAACTGTATAAATAGGTGCATAGATCTTAAATTGAATACACTTAGTCACAAATCTTGATCAAATAAGTCCAAAAATGCTTCTTGGGACCATAATGCACCTTATGGTTCATTAGTGTTCGACTTGGATCCATTTATACCTCAATTGAAATGTAACTTCATAAAAAGTAAAATCATAATCATCACAAGTTTCCCAACAACACCTACGCATGTCACTAGATAATGACTTTCGAAGGCTTTTTTGACCTCTAAAATCAATTGTGTAGGCATGAATCTCCTAGCATACCCCTACAAATCTTCTATAGATTTTTTTTTGACCTAAAAGTAGGCTTCATCTTTTCCCCAAACCCCTCTTTTTACTACTATAGGACTCAGTCATCGGTTTCAAGTTTTTCACCACCATTTCACTTAGAAACTTCGTCTTTAGTTTCTATTTGAGTTGCAGAAGCTTGCCTCACTTTTGATTGAGAGTTCTAGCTGCCTTTTTCATCAAATCCAAGTTTTGGCTTTGGTCAGGAATGTTTTAGGTCATAGTGGGAGAGAAGAGGATTCGTTTTATGGTTCTGCTTATTCTCCTCCAAACACCTTTGGTAGGCCCTGACAAATCAAAAGCCATTGTTTTCTGAAGTTTCTACTGCCCATGAGTATGTGTATAGGATTTGAACTACCTTGCTTTGTTGTGCCCATGGTAGAGGTCGGTTCCAGTAGCTCAAATCACCACCCTAGTCATGTTTGTGCTCGGCATGATCGGTGAAAGATGAAGAAGGTGACCAACACCTTAGTTTCTATTGTAGTTGTATTATAATGAAAATCAAAGTTGTGATCATTGTTGGAGAATTTTGTTCTTATCTAGTTGACTGGGTCGGCTTCTGATCATCACAATCATGATTTTACATAATTTCCCTAATGTCATGTGAGGGTTTAACACTTTATTTTGGGTATCTTGGGGTTTTCCATGGATTTACATGTGCATGGGATCATGCAAGCTATGGTTTGGCTTGTGCTACATGGAATTGGGCTATTGGTCCACCTAGATAGGCCTAAAGGAAGAGTGGATATTGCTTTAATTATGTGGATTTTCAAGAGGTTCTTATTGGTCAATCTTCAATAATGAGTAGAAATTAATTTATAGAACGGGTGGGTCTATCCTTATATGGATTTTGATAAACTTTTAAATATCTAGTTAGTGGTCTAGGTTCCAAGGCTTGTTTTGTCTTTTCCTCGCAAAATTTTAGATATATTTTGTAATTAGGGTTTAGAAGATAAATATGATAAATAATCATCGAAATTATATTAATTTTAGGGTTATTAAGGTTCAAAGATATATATACCAAGGTACATATCACATGTTCAATCAATAATTTCATAGGATTAGAGCATAATCTGAACAAGAAGAATTGACTTAGGAGTTTTTTCTAAGATAACTGGGTCATGTCATTGTGCAAAGTATTCATTGTTGATTGAATGTTATGTGTAAATTAGAAATTATGATTTCAAGTTCAATGTTCTAAATCATGTTCATTATATCAATTGCTTGATCATTGCTATATCTTATGTCTTAGGGTTACCATGATCACTATGATTAGAGATTATGATTAATGACCAGTAAGTTCAAAGTTCAAGTTTAAATATAGATAAATTCCATCTTTTTATAGATTCAAGTTCAAGATCATGTTGATGTTCACATTAATAATCATGTTATAAGAATTTGATTAAGTTTTAAATGCACTGATAATCATGGACCTCAAGTGGTCATAATAGAATTGCCTACCAATCACGGGCTTTCCTAGATATATATGGGCTTTCCTAGAATTATGTAATCTTAAATGAGGGATCAAAGAGAGATGCATAATTTACTATTTAATTCTTATTTATATCAAGAATTTATTCCAAAAATTCTTAAGTTAATGTCCAAGTCAAATTTTCTTTTATGTCAGTATTATTATTTTTCCTATGATATAATATGTCAATACCATCTATTGATGTGATTGATTTTCTCTTTGTATGGTTGGGGAGGTGAGACCCAAGTATTAGATCATATAAGGACTAAGGAATAGTAAGCCAATGATTAGAAGAAACTTCAAGTGCAATCTGACAGAGTGTCGTCTACCTTAGATCATCCTATTGATTAGAACATTCTCTTTTATGTCATAGTTATTACATGTTTATATGTTAAATCATAGATTAGATGAAGAAGTCAAGTTTTAGTTTTCATATCCAAGGAACATTGTATGAATCTTTTTAAGTCAATGTATGGTTTTTTATTTATTTGTTTGCAATTATTATTGTGATTTGACATCCCCCTTAGAAGTTAAATGTTTTCTCTCGGTTATTATACGTATGCAAAAAGTCAGCTGTTACACTCTTGATCTCATTCAAATATATGTTTTGGAGTTAGCTTGGGAAGCCAAACCATGCTTTTCTTGGTTCCCTTCTTCCAGAAAGGATAGTATGTAGAGTAATGATTTATCTCTGAAAAAATTACAAAAATATTATCTTGAGAACTATAAGATTAAACCCTTTCCTTTATTTTTCTCATACCTACCATCATAAAATATTCCATGTGTATCAATTTCTTTTGTAGAATGAAGTGGTATCTCATCAAGGTTCTTCCTATCCTTAGTAAAACATTTGCAAAGAAGATATAATAAATTGGCTAACTTGGGTAAGTGTATAGATAGTGGAGGAAAGATAAGTAATATCATCATTTGCATGAATAATATAACATTCTAGACATAAACTTTTAGACAAATAAATTATTTTTAATGTAAGAGAAGTATATTTACTAGGAGTAATTGGTTGAGACTCAAGAGCATTAATATTGGAAAGCAAGGAAGGATTATTATACTTGAGAGAATTTCCTTGACTAAGACACTCATTATTTTTTATCTCAACACCATTATATATATAAATTATATATAAAATTAAGTGCCTTAAGATTGTTCAAAGATAAAAAGGTTCACAAGTTCATTAACAGTACCACTTATATCATGTTTGTATACGCCAATCTGCATATCTCATTTAGGAAGCTGCTATGGAAGCATGTAGTCAGCATGAGAAAAGTATTTAATAAACATGGGGTCACAGTGGGAGACTTCAACACTACCATCAACCCTAGTGAAAAGCAGGGGGAAAGGTATGACTTTGATGAAGTGGATGTTTTCAATAACACCCTATTTGAAGTAGGTCTCTCAGATTTGGGGTTCATGAGAATGAAATACACATATAAACATGGGACACTCCAAGAGATGTTAGATCAAGAAGTGGCAAATACAAAATTCATTTTAAAGTTTCCTCAGTTCATCGTGGAACATTTACCAAATATCTGGTCAGACCACTGCCCTATCCTCATCAGATCAACCACGAGAACGACACCCCTAGAAAAGATTTATTGTTAGAAGTTTTTTGTCAAAGAACACTAGCTTCCAAAGCATGCACCAGGAATCATGTAACCCATATCTCAATTTCAATAAGTCCCTCGATATTGTGCATACCAACATCATAAAATGGGAAACCAAACACTATGTATGATAGGGCAAAGAATAGGTAAACATTCTAAGGAACCTGAATCTATTGCACAAAAATTTGGCCAACTAGTATGATGGGATCACTGATAGGATGATTATCGAGCTACAAGCAAAGTACAATGATATTCTGAAACTCAAAGAAGAGGACCGGAAGCAAAAAAGTCATATCTATTGGTTATGAGAAGGGGACATCAATACGCATTTCTATAATGCCTATGTAAAACAACGACAAATATCCAACACTGTAACCATGCTGAAGAGTGACAGTGGCGAGTGGATTACTGAGGAACACCAAGTACATCAACTGTTAGTAAACCACTTTAAGAACTTACTTACATAACCATACTCTACTGACACCTACAATATCAATAGTTGTTTCAAGGTCTTTGAGAAACTCACTGAGAGCCAATGCCAAAGTATTGTTGTGAAATCAAGTTTGGAGAAAATCTATAAAGTCATGAAGTCATCAAATCCTTACAAAGCTTGTGGTCTAGACGGAATTGATGGTTCCTTTCTACTTGCAAATTAGAAAACAGTTAAGAATTTTGTCTTCTAAGTATAACTAGGGTACTAGAAGGTGAAGACCTTAGTGACTCTCTATGCGATGCAAACATATTGCTTATTCTGAAAGTTGTGAAACCCGAAAGATGTGAGCAGTTCTGACCAATTTCCTTGAATAACATTACCTTAAAGTTGTCTTCTGAAGTGGGGGTGGAAAGACTCAAAAAAAATCTAAAAACTTGGACATCGGCCACACAAAGTGCCTTTGTACTAGTCCGCCAAATTTCAGATAATATACTAGTGGCCCAGAAAACCATTAGAAATATTCATAGGAAGAATTCCACAAGAACTATTGCCATCAAAGTTGATCTATCGAAATCTTACGACAAGATGACAAGGCCATTTGTGGCTGACACTCTGGAGAAGATTTGCATCCATGATCACATAATCAAATATATCCTAAATTCCATTACTGGTGGGGACGCATCAGTTATATGGCCTGGAAAATCAGTTGGTAAATTCGAAGCTAGTAGGGGGTTACTCCTAGGAGTCCATTATCTCTATATCTTTTCATTATATGCCTGGATTTCTTAAGCCAACATATTGAAGACAAGGTATGAACAAAAGAGTGGATTCCCACCAAACTAATAGCTAAAGGTTTCTGCATCTCTCTCCTTTGTTTTGTGGATGACATGATCTTATTTACAAAGGTGGAGATCAAGAAAATAAAATATTTTAGAGTGTTTTAAGGAGTTTGGAGGCATTTCAGGGAAGATGATATCTGCCATAAAATCATGTGTGCACTTTGCAACAAATGTCCCAAAAAGAACCAGGAAAACGATCTACTAAATCAGTGGCTTTTTAGAAGCACATGACCTTTGTTAATACTTGGGAGTTCCTTTAATACATGGAAAAGTCATGTATAATTCTTATGTGGACACATTACACAAGATCACCTCTAGCATAAATGCATGGACTGCTCACACGCTCTCTTTGGCAGGGAGAATTTGTATGGTCAAGTCGACCTTCAATGCCATTCCTAGCTAGGTTATGCAAATGGCAGTCCTATCATTAAAGGTTTGTGATAGAATCGATAGCAGTATATGATCATTCATATGGGGAGGAAACCACAAAGTGCATCACCTATCCCTTGTAGTATGGAATAAAATTACCATCAAAAAATAGTGGGGAGGTATAGGGATCAAGTCTATGAGGGAATGGAATCTAGCCCTTATTAGAAAACACACATGGGAGGTAAGATCTGGCTGACACTCCCAATGGTGTAGGGGCATGCAACAACAATATCTAAGATACTCAAGATCTAATGCAAACAATGTGTCTATACTAGGAAGAGTCATGATGACTTGCAAGGACTTCATTGATGAAAATTTTTTGTGTATTCCTATCAGTGGTGAGGACATCAACATTGGGAAGAGAAAATGGTGGAGTATTGACTAAACCCTAATTGATCAAACAAAAAAGGCAATTCTACCTTACCTTTAGGTTTCAAATATCATTAATCTAGAGTAAGAGTGGGACATCGAGATTCTAAAGGAGTGGGTGATTTTTGAGTACATTGCAAAGATAAAAAGATTACTGATTCCAAAGAGTATCCATGGCAAAGATTTGAGGGCCTGGATACACACTGACTCAAGAGCTTTTACCACCAGAAGTGCACATGAGTATATGTGAATACACAAAGAGATCCACACTCAAGGAAAGTGGGATCTCACTGGAAGACAAAGATGTCATCTAAAGTCAAAATCTTTGTGTGGATAGTTGGGCATAATGCTCTCCTTACAAACAATCAAAGACTCATTCGACATATGACAAATAACAACAGATGTCTAAGATGTAACATTGCAGAAGAATCAATTTTGGATGCATTAAGAGATTGAGCTCATGACAGAGAAGTTTGGAAAGACATTCTAGACCAGCACCAATGGATTAGATTCATTGGAGAAAACAACCTCTTCCAATGGCTATCTACCAACATGATTGGTGATTCAAACTATAGGCTAGGTTCATTATTGTTTTTGGAGAATTTGGAATAGTAGAAACAAGGAACTTTGAAAAGGAGATAACCCCAGGAGCGTAATTGAGCCTGAAGATAAGGGAAGAGGCATTCATGTCCAATAAAGCCTACTATAATACGGAGAATGCTAAATCATAGAAAAATAAGGGTTATTGGTGCAAACTAAAGCATCCAACATACTGAGTTGGAGTCAGATTCACTACTAGCCTGTAAAGCTCTAAAAGGCAAACTGATGACTGCCCCTGTAATGTCCCAGGATTTGAGGCTTCGGATAACATGATCTTAAAAGGAATGATTGGACAACCCATATCACCAAGGCGCACCTCCTTTTTCAGGAGCCCATTACTATATAACTTCATAGCCAAGCGTGCTCGACTTGGAGTACTACTAGGATGGGTGATCAGTTGGGAAGTTGATCATGGCATGTGTATGAGAGAGGATAAAGTGTGTAGTTAAGGCTAGTGGTGGTCTGTGGGGCCAGTCATCATTCCTGAAACTCTATTAGAGCCTTCGACAGTGGGTCACCAGTGGTCCCAGGCATTACAAATGGTATCAGAGCCATAACCCCTCTAATAGTTGGGGCCCACATGGGCATGTGGCATGCCAGTCTTGAGCCGTGCGGTCTAGGCAAGTTGGAAAGGGTTGTCCATGGTGATGTAGCCACCCGTGCACTGATATTCCTTGATCAGGAGCTGGGTGTCCATGGACCATTCTGGGTCTGCACTAAAATGGGGCAATATTATGAGGCCATATAGTTGAGCCTGGATGAGGACGTCAGGAGTCTAAGTGGGGGAGATTGTAACGTCCTAAGATTTGAGGCCTCAGATAAAATGATCTTAAAAGGAATGATTGGACTACCCATATCATCAAGGTGCACCTTCTTTTTGGGGAGCCCATTACTAAAGAACTCCATAGTTAAGTTTTCTCAGCTTGGAGTAGTACTAGGATGGGTGACTAGTTAGAAAGTTGATCATGGCTTGCCCATGAGAGAGGATAAAGCACACAATTAAGGCTAGTGGTAGTATGTGCGACTGGTCATCATTCCTAAAACACAACTAGAGCCTTTGGCAGTGGGCCTAGGAATTACATCCCCAAAGTGTCTAGATGGATAAGCGAGGCTAAGGAGAAAATGAAGAATACTTGGTGTATATCTCATGTGAGGAGAGATGGCAATCGAGCAGCTGATACCTTGGCTAAGTTCCACCAAAAAAACTAGGAGTGTATTCTCTTCTACAGAGACTTGCCCAAAGAGTTAGCATACATCATTAGGAGTGAGTCTTGTAATGGTAGTAGTACTGCCATGTTTAATTCTAAAGGATTTTAGGGGAGACAGAGAATGCAGCGGAAACAAAAATTTATTCTCCCCAAACCCGGTATAAAGGAATCACGTCAATGTCTATACAGTAGGAAGGATGTTTGTAGAGACATACCTTGTCCCGAGGCTTGCTCGGCGACGTTACCTCGCGGCTTGTGTGGTCTTCACCTCTGGTCTTGGATGGTGTCTGTGCAGCTCCTGGTCTCACCGAGACTGTCAGGATTGACAGTTGTCCTCTGAGTGGCAGAAGTCTCCCGCCTATGTAGTAGTCCACACAGACCACCTAGAACTTTGATCGCCTTATCACACAAGGCACCGGAAGGAGTCGTACCCTCCCATCATCATACTAGTCACCAACACACTCTCCTTCCATTAGTCACCTTTCTACAGTTGTCTTTCCCTTGTTGTGCCTCCCTTATCGGGTAGCACTTGCTCGGGCTCTCTCGGTTACCACAACCAGAGAGAACGACAACTTTATAGAGCAACTGGTGTTCTGAGTTGTTGTTCTTGACAAGCCCCCCAATACCCCTATATATAGGAGGGTCATGAGACAGGGTTCTCTACCCTGGGCAATGCGGGATTAAAGCAGGAGTAGAAGGGTTCGAGATTTTCTCAATACAACCAACTGTGCCAGCTGAACCGATCGTTTCAAGCATGAACTGATCGGGTTGGGACCCGAGCCGATCGGTTCACACCTAAACCGATCGGTTGGGGAACGAGAGTTGATCGGTTCACTTCTGAACTGATCGGTTCACTTCACTGGTCAGTTCCCAATTGACTTTTCCTCTTTTGTTTCGAACTGATCCAAATACCAATCCTTGTTCCAATCAAATTAGATAAGTGAAACGAAGAGAAATTTCTTACCAACCTGACTTTCCCAACTTACTCGGTTGGACCAGTTGAGCCGATCAGTTCAACCCTTAAATCGGTCCATTCAGCATGTCCTGAGTCGTTCGACTCACTAATCTGAGCAGATCGGTTCACTAAGCTGATCCGGTCAGTTCATCATATGAGCCGATCATTTGGGAGTGCAGACAGCATAAAAGAGTCAATTGCAGTTCCAATCAATCTGATACTCTTAATCATCTGGTCCAACACCTTGAACACTATGATTTTGAAGTATCAATTAATTGAGTGTTTAATTGAACTACTAAACTTCTTTAGCAATCAATCTAAACATCGTTTGTGGAAAAACTCCTCTTCTAGGTCAAATCTTATGTGTGTGACCATGTAGGGCCATTTCATGTTGGCAGTGAAAATCCATAACACTTATGACTTCACAAGCAAAGAGTGGTGCCTAGTCACACATCACCGCTACCCAAGTGAAAAGGAAAGTTTGAGAACAACTTTCAATCCTACAATCCGTGAATGGTTTTACAGTGGATGTATAATTCCTTTGTCACTGATATCCTGAATGAACTCATGCCATGGAGCAGTCATCCTATCAACGTTCATTCACTTTCTTGATCTCAGAGTAGATTGGAGGAGATATGTATGACATCAATATCACATATTGATTCACACATGTGTGCGCACGCCTATCTCAATCCTACTCATCAAGTGGCCATGGATATCAAACTCCCTCAGGAGGGACAAATCTCATATCTATCACTCACTCCTCAAAATCCCCATGTGTAAAAGCAACCCAATCATCACCTTTATAACAACCCATGTTTCAGGACTGCATTTGATGATGTCAAAGTGTACCCAATGACATGTGTTGAGTGTAGTGATTTCAGGTCAAAGAATCACACTCACTAACATCACTGTGAGAACTGACGGTGACTACCATGTCATGGTTCCATGTGTCAAACTCACGGTGGGTCTGTCCGATACACTTGTTCTCTAACAAGTACCTATGTGTTTGGTTTGATATCTCCATATCATGACTAATGAGATTTTGTCATCAACCTACACCACAATCTAGCCTTGTGTGTCATTGTTGTCTATCTACCTTCCACAATGACATCCGACTAGGGACATAATAAGAATGTACAAACTCTTAGCATCCATATGATCTCATCGTTCAAGTCCTAAACCTGAAAGCATATGTCATTGAATACTATCATTCTCTAGACATTCAATCTGTTCTATCATTATCTCATATGACTGAACTATAAAGAATTGGAAGCTTGCCTTTAATGCTTATCAAATCAATCTTAATGTATCCCACCAATCATCCCATGATTAGCTCTCAGGGCATACATACCAACAGACTCCCACTTGTACTACAAGCCAATCACCCTTGAATCATATTCATAGTGATCTTCAAACATGTCCCACATGTTACTATGATCTAGTGCTTACGCAGTGAGTTATGGCAACACCTTGCCAAAGTCGGTGTTTACTGCATGTCTCTCATCTCTTCACTGTACGTCACACGCATGAGATGGAGTTGTCATAATATGCAATATAGTATTCATTTGCTAACCTTTAGCCACATTGCATGACCAAGTTCTCCTTAACTTTTCATCAATGACCGGAATAACTATAAGTTCATGAACTTCCAGATCCATATAGTATCCACTAATGTTCTCTAACACATGGATACTCGGCTTTTCCTTTTAAATAGCTTTATTTGAACGTTTCCATTTATCAACAAACATTCACTTTTATATATCCCATATATATATTGTGATTAATTTTCTATCCTTTTTGGAAGTTCACATCAATGTAACTCTTTACAGTGAACCCTTCCTTATTTCCATAGAACTAGTACTTCTCAAGTACTTATCAAGTTCTTATGGCATTCCAGTAACCCTTACTAGAACTAGACGGACATCAAATCATCATGTCCCACATACGAGTTATTAGGATGAGCACATCATATTGTCATGTCCTACATACAAGATGATGAATGCATTTTATTCTTGCTATGTCCTATACATGCAAGATAATGAGAGGATTACATACATGATAGATACATATCTATTCTTAGTGTTCCCATTCTTCATAAGAATTGGACACTTGGCCTTGGGATACTAACTCCATGTAACATTGATAAGTTTTCTCCCGCTGAATCTGTGCACACTGAACCCTTCAGTATAGATTGCCAATGTATGCTCTCTCTTTTCAGGTCAAGAGGTTTTCGAGAACTATGTCTATAGATCTTTATTCCTATCACATAGGAAACGTTTCTATCTTCCTTAAAGATAATTTCCACAAAGAATTCCATTCTTAGAACATCTCATTTCACATCAACATGTGGAATGTGAATATGCTCCCACTAAATCATAGATCCCTTCTTTAACTTTAGCATATCAGTCAAACTCTTTGACTATATAATCAAAGTAAAGATCCAGCTTTGAGTTGCTTGTACTTAATCAATCACATTAATTAGTCCATTGTAACTTATAGACTTCATTTGCATTAATGGATTCATAAACCTTATAGGTTGTGTCACGTACACATCCTTGTTTTATTCCTCATAGGAATGCGGTTTTAGTATTTGTATACCAAATCTCTTAGTCATTAAGTTGCAATCAAAAAGCATCATCCTTCTCAAAATTTTATCCATGTGTCTTAACACTTAAGACTCATTCGCACTTATGGTTCACATGGAAGTCATTTAGGATGTAATGGTCATAAACCATAACTCATAATCCGGTTCCTCATATTCATCTAGATGGTTGACTCATCACATAGATAATCGAGGTGTTTCTATTAAGGATATAAGAACACACAACTCCTTGTGATTCTTAATGTCCTTTATTAGTGTGGGGTATTCTTTATTTAAGAAGAACTTAGTTATTTGATAATAATCCTCTAACTCCTTAGAGTATGACTCCTTTCGATTTAGACATCACCATGCCTTAATCATGAGTTTACTATGATACACAATCATAATCACTCACAAGGTTCTCAAAGATTTGGTCCAAGTATTTCATTCATTGATCTCATCAAGAATTAACACTTTACCAAATTCATACTTCATCTATGATATTCTTGAACACTTCAAGATATTCATATTGGTATTTCTCTAAACACCGCTGAAGTATTAGCATTTGCTCTAATAGTTGTGTAAATACATCACATGTATTATACCTAATAGGATAATCATTCTCCTACTACCACTAGTGAAGATCGATTTATCATGTTCAAGAGATTCATGTCTCTTACTAGTTCTCTAACCAAAAGAGTCTAGATTTATCCATCTTATGGAAACTATAAATGAATTTCTTATGATGATGCTAATTCATTGTTTGAGTTGTCAATAACTTTTAGATATCATTTTATCTTATGCATACCAAGTACCACAAGATAAACAAGGCATTGCCACAAAGATCATATCTTTGAAACATCAACTATATTGATAGTCATCTTATCACTGCAAGATGCAACAATAAAGTGTTTCTATTGGCAAATTGAAACAGCAGTTCTCAACTATTTCGTTCCCTTTAGGCTGAAATAAACTGACAGGTACTCCTATCTATGGCAGCAACACTCACTCCAATGACGGGTACTCCTTTCTTAGTCCTTTCGTAAAGACCATCACTTCTTTGTAGATCTTACATATCATATATGTTAGATCTCCATCTTGGTATCATATACCTCGGAAGCGGTTCATTTCATGATACCTTAGGTGGATATATCCATCCCCTCCTTCTTCTTCTTTTGTTCTTCCAGATATAGAGGGAAATTCCCTCATTCACCTTCCCATGTGTCTTGAGGTTGAAGATGACTTGGGCTACTGGCTAGCATCAGAACCCTTCTTAGCTTTGCCCTTGCCCTTTCCCTTGGAACTGCCTTTCTTTCTATTGATCAGCATCACATACTTAGGCTTTTCCTTCTTCATATGTGCCTCGAGGCTAAATATGGCTTGGATTTTTGGCTAGCATCAGAATGCTTATTTTCTTTGCCCTTGTCCTTGCCTTTGAGACTTACCCTTCATCGATTACATTAAAGATTAGGGTTTGTCTTTCTTCATATTTGCCTCTACTGTCCTCAACATGTCTGAGAACGCTTTCAACACTTGTTAAAATTGTTCATGTTGTAGTTCATCATGAACTATAGGATTCTCACAACATTTGCAGTATCATACCAGTAGCCAACTATTGGCTTAGAGGAAATCCCAGTCTAGTCATACCCAATCACATTGAGTGTGTGAATACCTACTAGATCTTCTTCTGTCATGACATACTTGGATAGTATCTTGGAGACATCATATGTCTCATGTTGTCTCTGCAGTTCATAGTTCATAGAACACAACATTGAGCACTCCACATCAATGGCATCTTCGATATGCTTCCATAAGCATCCTTTAAGCCATCTGTGTGGTGGGATCGAGTTCATCTGGTTCTGGTATAACTAGGACTTAGAGCTTTCACTCTTCGATTGAGAACACTTCTCAACATCCTAACCAGTCGTGGAATTATTACCATTTAATTTGTCCATCTTAAGGACCGATCAAAAATAAAGTGATTATTATTGATTAATCATTTATTGTAAAAAAGGAAATATATGGAATTTAGTCCAAAAACTCCTTTTTGACTTGATTGATTTGAAAAGGTTTTATGATATAATTAGGAATTTAATTAATTATCGCTCCCACTATTTTTGTTCAAATTGATAGCCCTCACCATCAATTCAGAAGATTGCAGCATACAATCCTCTAGTGGGTAAGATCCTGAAATCCTCTGAGTCATGGACCAGCTAGGGTTGTCACCCACAACTTAGATCTTCCAGGTATGAAACTTTTGCCAATTGCATCATATGCAACTCTTGAAAGATGTCATATGCAACTCCTTGCCATGATCACCTCCATGCCTCAAGGTGCTAGATCCTATCCAGGTCACCTTGTTAAGTCTGACCCAAAGCCAACACGATGAATATGCACCCTGCTAGGGTAGACCCACATATCCATCCTTCACGCTTCGATAAGATAGACGGTGCACCACGCTAGGGTGTGCCCACACTTGGACGATCAAGCTTTTCACGTGTGTCGGAAGGCATCTAAAACTTTAATATTTAATGAGGGATTTGTTTTTTATATGTACATATACATATCCAATCACCAAAATACATAGTATGTATCATATACATAATATATCCCACAGAAAACATGTGAAATGATAAAAGCGATGATTATGGCCATCCAAATGTGATTCCTCGAGCCAAGAGGAATGACAGTCATCTAGGTCTACATCACATGCAACATGTACAAGATGAACTCTGCACTTTGCCGTTCTGTGTTTGATCAAATCATCTCCATGATCGATCGGCTCGCCATCAAGCCGGTCATTTGGGTGCCACCAGCCGATCAATTGGCACCTCGAACTGATCAGTTCATCTGGCATTGTGCATCTCCTCAGGGCCACCACCCGCTCATCTCATTCCTCGAACTGGTCATCTGGAATGCCAACCGATCGGTTCATGCCTTGAACCAATCGTCTCAGTTGTCGTCAGGTTGTCCGCCATTCTTTGACATAATAGGAAATAAAAGATCTATCATATTTTACAGTTGAAGGTATAAACCCCGAGTTACATTCAAGGGGAGTAAAGGTAGGAAAGAAATCTTGAGTTATCTCAAGTTACATCAGGAATAAGAGATAGGGATTCGGTGTGCAGACCGATATGTAAGCAGCCACATTCAACCAAGCACACATACATAGGGTTTATTGGCCATAACCACGCTATACATCCACCACAAAACTCATTTAAGGGCGACGTGTATCGAGTGCATTCATATTACATATCATATATGTATATTGGGATTTGTGGATTTAGGATTGGATATGCATAAAGCTAATTTTATTCGCATCATATGCAATAAATAAAGGCGATAAACCAAAAATCGATCACATCGATAATCCTAAAGTATAGAGAAGTTGATGTGGCTCTGATACCACTGAAGGGTATTAGGGGAAATAGAGAAGGCAGCGAAAACTAATATTTATTCTCCCCAAACCCAGTATAAAGGAATCGCGTCAATGTCTATACAGTAGGAAGGATGGTTTGTAGAGACATACCTTGTCCCGCGGCTTGTTCGGCGACGTTACCTCGTGGCTTGTGCGGTCTTCACCTCCAGTCTTGGACGGTGTCTGTGCAGCTCCTAGTCTCACCGGGACTGTCAGAATTGATAGTTGTCCTCTGAGCAGCAAAAGTCTCCCGCCTCTGTAGTAGTCCACACGGACCACCTAGAACTCCGATCACCTTATCACACAAGGCACCGGAAGGAGTTGTACCCTCCTTTTAGTGTACTAGTCATCGACACACTCTCTTTCCACCAGTCACCTTTCTACAATTGTCTTTCCCTTATTGTGCCTCCCTTATCGGGTAGCACTTTCTCGGGCTCTCTCGGTTACCATAACCAGAGAGAATGACAACTTTGCAGAGAAACTGATGTTCTGATTTGTTGTTCTTGAGAAGCCCCCCAATACCCCTATATATATAGGAGGGTCATGGGATAGGTTTATCTACCCCAGGTAATGCGGGATTAAAGCAGGAGTAGAAGGGTTCGAGATTTTCACAAAACAACCAATTGTGCCAGCTAAACCGGTCATTTCAAGCATGAACCGATCGGTTGGGGACCTGAGCTGATCAGTTCACACCTGAACCGATCGTTTGGGGCACAATAGCCAATCGGTTCACTTCCGAACCGGTCGGTTCACTACTCTGGTCAGTTCCCGATTGACTTTTCCTCTTTTGTTTCGAATTGATCCAAATACCAATCCTTGTTCCAATCAAATTGGACAAGTGAAATAAAGAGAAATTTCTTGCCAACCTAACTTTCCCAACTTACTCAGTTGGACTAGTTGAGACGATCGGTTCAACCCTTGAATCAGTCGATTCAGCCTGTCCTGAGCCGATCGAGTCACCAATCTGAGCTGATTGGTTCATCATATGAGTCGATCAGTTGGGAGTGCAGACTGCGCAAAAGAGTCAATTGTAGTTCCAATCAATCTGATACTCTTAATCATTTGGTCCAACACCTTGAACACTATGATTTTGAGCTATCAATTAATTGAGTGTTTCATTGAACTACTAAACTTCTTTAGCAATCAATCTAAACATCGTTTGTAGATAAACTCCTCTTCCAGGACAAATCCTATGTGTGTGACCCTGTAGGCCCATTTCACATTGGTAGTGAAAGTCCATTACACTTATGACTTAACAAGAAAAGACCGGTGCCTAGTTGCACATCACTGCTACCCAAGTGAAAAGGAAAGTTGGAGAACAACTGTCAATCCTACAATCCATGAATGGTGTTATAGTGAATTTATAATTCCTTTGTCACTGATATCCTGAATGAACTCAAGGCATGGAACAATCATCCTGTCAATGTTCATTCACTTTCTTGATCTCAAAGTAGATTGGAGGAGATATGTATGACATCAATATCACATACTGATTCATACATGTGTGTGCATGCCTATCTCAATCCTACTCATCAAGTGGCCATGGATATCAAACTCCCTCGGGAGGGACAAATCCCATATCTATCACTCACCCCAAAAAAGCCCCATGTGTCAAAGCCACCCAATCATCACCTTTATAACAACCCATGTTTCAGGACTGCGTTTGATGATGTCAAAGTGTACCCAATGACATGTGTTGAGTGTATTGATTTTAGGTCAAAGAATCACACTCACCACCATCACTGTGAGAATTGACTGTGACTACCATGTCATGGTTCCATGTGTCAAACTCATGGTGGGTCTGTCTGATACACTTGTTCTCTAACAAGTACCTATGTGTTTGGTTTGATATCTCCATATCATGACTAACGAGATTCTGTCATCAACCAACACCACAATCTAGCCTTATGTGTCATTGTTGTCTATCTACCTTCCACAATGACATCTGACTAGGGACATAATAAGAATGTACAAACTCTTAGCATCCATATGATCTCATCATTCTGGTCCTGAACCTGAAAGCATATGTCATTGAGGATTGTCATTATCTAGACATTCAATCTATTCTATCATTATCTCATATGACTAAACCAGAAAGAATTAGAAGCTTGCCTTTGATGCTTATCAAATCAATCTTAATGTATCCCACCAATCATTCCATGATTGGCTCTCAGGGCATACATACCAACAAATTCCACTGTAGTAATGTAGCTTATAATGAGTAGGTTGATTAAGCATGCACGAGGATGATGAGATGAATACAAAAGCCTCCTGACTTACCCAAAAAAAAAGGTTCAAAAGTTCAAGTTCATCCTTATCCTCATATGAAGTATCAAGAATATTAGAATGATTTTCTGTTTTAGTGTTACAACTTTCAAGATAAGCATGGAAGGCGAGAATCATTTGATATACAACATATTTACGAAGCTCGTTTATTTTACTTGATCTCCTTCTCTTGACCATTCCATAAGTGAAATACTACATTGAACGCCACATTTTCATGAACCACTAGAATCTTGAGGTGAATCACTAGAATTATTTTGGATTGTTTTTTATCCTTTATCATCCTTCTTGTACTTACTCTTGCAGTTGTCCTTCTTAATATATCTATATTATATCTTCTTGTAGCCCTTTTCATGATGATGATGATGATTCTTGAAGTGTCCCTTTGGTCCAAATTCGTAGCACTAGGGAGTGGAGGAGTTAGGCTTTAATTTGAATGGAGCATCTTTGGCGTATAAGGCATATTCACCACTTTGGGAGTACTCCACACCTGAATAAGATTATTGATATTTTAAGGATTCATCTTTGTACTTTTTTCTACCCTTCATCTTTGGCATTGATATTTACCTCAAAATTTTGAATTTTGTTAGTGGCATCTACAATTTGAAGCTTTATAATGAAACAACATTCATACAATGCAGTAACTTCCTTTTAAAAACATTAAGTAAGGGATAGTAGGATTCTGGCACATTCTCCACTGAATCCACATTCTTTCTAAGGGCACGAAGATTATTGAAATGCTTGAGAATCATGATTGCATCTCTCTAATGGACTATATCTTGGACATCTTGAACAACTCAAGTGGATGTTGGAGCACATACTTGTTAAGTTATTCATAGATTGTGAAGAGCTTATTCTATATATCAAATTTCATCTCGCAAAAAGAGATGTGGTTGAACTTGAAAGGTGAGAGGGGGGCTAGAGAATGTCAATTGCCTTAGAATTGCGTTGATCCCTTCTCATGGTCTCCTCTCCCATTTCATCAATTATCACATGGGAATTATGTAGGTGGTGACCATCATCTTCTACATTTAAAATCTAATCAATCAGATTTTGTAATTGCATAGATCACATTCAATATTAGTAGTTGGACATATAAAATATTCGAGGATGGCCGAAGTATCCTTCATCAATTTTTGTATGCCAAGGGATGTTTTTGACCATCTTATCCTAGTCATGGGAGTACTACATGAAAAAGACAATTCTCTAATATCACTTATAGGTACCAGGATCAGGGGGAGGATTGACTTGAGTTATTATGAACTTAAATCTAACTTTTTGGACCATCAATATATATCTCAAATATGTAATACAAGTGTTTGTAGTGGTTTTATCTTGAAATGGTGTAGATACACTACCTAGAGAGGTCAACCTCTTTGATTTTGAACAACTTGAGTATCACCTTGTATTAAAACCATGAGAACATATGCCAAGAAGCTCTATCTTTTTGGATCAAGAGTAATTAGCTTCCCTTTTAAGAATAGGGGATAAGAACCTAACCTAAGGGACAACCTTCCCTAACCTAGGGCCACCTACCCTTCAATTATTTAGTTGAGGAAGAGCTTTAATCAACACAAGTAAGAAAGAAAGACATCAGAAATAGATGAGATATGCATAATATCACAAATATGGTTCTCTCTTAAGAGTATATTTTTCAGTCTAATTGAAGTAAGCAAGTAAAAAATCTCAAGGGAGTGACCATGGTCTCGCTGATGGAAAATATAGCAACTGTAGAAAAGGGCCACTTGATTGCCTTGGGAAGGTCTAAGGTGACTCTTATCTATATCCAAATTAATAAAGTGGAGATAAAATTTCTCTTGTTTATTCATATGTTAAATGTACTGAGTTAGACATCAATCAAGCAAGCAATGAACAACGTTTCTAGTCCAGAAGATGAGTGAAACACTCCTTATCTTAATAATAGACAACAGTGACTTTATACCTAGATGAATTTCAAATTTGATGTTTGTGTATAGAAAATCATGTTTTGGTGGATTTGGGATTTATTTTAGTGTTTTTGATGAATTCAGGTACATATCACATATATAAACATGCCCATAATTATGGATAGGGATGTTAATTAGATATATATATATATATATATATATATATATATATATATATATATATATATATATATATGTATGTGTGTGTGTGTGTATGTATATCGAAACCTTGAAATATGAAAGAATTTTGATTTTAATTGCCTTTAAACTATTAAGTCTCCCAATGTTGCATGTATATGGTTATCATTTTGGGGATGATGTCTGCATTTAGTTCCTTACCAACCTCACAATCACATCTACTAATCATGTTTAGGTTGATTATTATAGTTTTACATGAAGGGTTGGTATCAAATATTAGGTTGACAATAGTATATGAACTTATGATGAGTTCAATCCTCTTCTTATTCAATAGAAGTGGCACAATATTAAAAGAATTGGGGATTTATATCGAAGTAGAAGACAAGCGGGAAATAAGCTGCACCAATAATCCTTTTTGGAGTGCAAAACCAACCCTTTGAAACACTACATCCATGCACTTGAGAGTCATAACATTACTATTCATCACTTTTTTCAAGAGCTCCACAGCCCTTGTTGCTAAGAAACCAAAGGTATTAAACTGAAAGGTGATAAAGGTGTGTTGATTATCAATACACGCTTTCTCATGCTTGACCATTTTGGTTGAGGTAGCTTTAAGGGCATCCTTTCCTTCTATAAAGGCACCACTCATAAATCCAACCAGTGTAGAAAATTTGTGTGTGGTATAGAAGAATAGGATATATCAGTACCACATTACTAGTTGATCTCTATTAGCAATAAAGACAAGCTGACCATAAACAAAAGAAACCCCTTCACCCATATTGAGAGTAAATGAAACAAGGGGTTGATTGAGTGCACACCTTATGAAGAAGAAGTTCTAACACCTAGACCTTAGTTGTGAGTATTAGGAATTCAATTATATATGAGATACAAGTGATGACTCAAGGAATGATGGTTTCTATCACTCATGGAAAGTTTCATATAAGACCACATGTACATCAACTAAATCCAATGGGGGTCCAAGATGGTTGTATGAGAAGTTCATTAGATCAAATATATTGACTTATGAGTAGTTCAAACCCAAATATATTGCATGGTTGTTCATGGTAGAGCATATCTTTAAGCTAGCTCATGTCCATTAGGGTAATAAGGTAGAGAATGTCATGTGTCTTCTAAAAGGGAGTATTACTCATCGATGGGGACTAAATAATATGCAAATATATTGATATATCACAACCTATCTTGAGTTAAATTTGTTTTTTGAGTCCCAATACTACCCAAAACACATATGTATGTGGCAAGGTGCGACAATTTAGACGTTGAAGTAGGGAACCATGACTAACATAGAGTATTACTTTTAATTTTTTATTTTAGAAGATCTTGTCGACAACTCCATGTGATATAATTTTATAAGATAAGAATGGTACAAGAGGGGTTGCATTTTATGATGCAAGAAGTTAGATTTCAAAGTGTTTCATATGAATTTGCATGCTTGTTCGATGGTTCTAGGAGAGTTTAATGTGCTATCCTATCTAGGAAATAAGTAGATACACATGTGAAGCCTGGAGCCAAGTTATATAGACGTGGTTCTAGTACTAAATTGAGTACAAGAAGACCTCATCCATGTCCTTTACGGAGTAATTTTTCATCGTTCAGCACACCATCTAGGACAAATATATTGGGGGAAGAGGAAGAAGTAGTGGAGGTAGTGGTAGAGTCCATCAACCCTTAAGGGCATCTAGTGATAGTTTGTAATTTATGATAAGTTCTTGTAGACCAACAACTAATAGTTATGCCTCAACACATCCATATTGAAACAAATATAAATATATTCATAGAGGGAAGTGTTGGGGTCCTAGTACAGTGGCATGTAATACATGTGGCCACTAGGGACATCTACTCTATGATTTTACCCTCAAATGTTGTGATAATAGTCTTTAAGGAAGAGATTGATGTAATATTTTTCGAATCCACGATAGATTATTAAAAGAAAATAACAATCACATGCATGTAAGTATTGAGTGAGGTACATCATATGTTGTGTCATATAGAGGTTGAGGGAAAACAACAAGGTGAGTTTATTCTATCTGAAAAAATTTGTATCATTGTGAGTAGTACAATGTCAATTTCAATTAATTACATATGCCATTACTCATGTTGATGTTTCAATATATATTTGTGTGAGACGTTCCTTATTGACTAATGATGTGTTATCTAAAGGTAATTTGTTTATTAGACCCTTGGAATAATATGTTATTTCAGGGGATCTAACATTAGAACCTAATACATTAGGAGATTCCCTCCTTAGGTCTATATAATCTTTTGGGAACCATAATATTCAAGTATATCATGTGTGACTTGAGATATGTGCATTTGATTTAGTCATGGGAATGATCAGTTTGGTTTAGTACAATACAAGATTGGATTCCCAATGAAGTTGAATTCAATGATGCAATATGATGTGTATATTCATTGGAGATAGGAAGAAATTTTCTATGAATTGGATATAGGTGATGACATTTGAGAGGATGTAGAGAAAGGAATGTCCACGGTTCCTGGAACACGTGATTGATAAATGAGCAGAGAACCCTACTTTATTTGAGGAACATGTAGTTTGAAAAACAATTATGTTTTTTCTAAATATTTACAAGGTTTACCATCACCAAGGAAGGTTGACTTTGAGGTGAACCTTGCATCTGATATATTGCCAATATATATTCCACCTTATTAGATGGAACCACCTCAACTTGAAGAACTAAAAAAGGAAGCAGAAGAGTACCTAGATAAAGGATTGTACATTCTAATACATCATAGTTGGAAGCATTCATTTTATGGAATATTGGAAACCCAATAAGGTTACTACAAAGAATAGGTATTTGTTTCCTAGGATAGTTAATCTATTTGATTGGTAGGGAGGAGAAACTACCATTTGAAATATTGACCTATGATCAAGATATCACTGGTTGGGAATCAAGGTGAGGATGTTCCAAAGACCATATTTTGTACTCACTATACTCACTATAGATTTCTGGTTATCCAATTTGAAGTGTCCAATTCTTGCATAGCCTTTATGGATCTAATGAGAAAAATATTGTTGTTAGTTTGTAGATCAATTTTTGGTAGTATTTATAGATGACATTATGAGATACTCCATAAAAGCAACAAGAACACCACTTACGACAACTACATCAACATTTCTTATCTAAAAAGTTTAGTAAGTGTGAGTTATGAATATTAGAGTCTCTTGGATGGATTATATCATCCCTAGAAAAGGGATTTATGTAGATCCCAAGGAGGTGGAATATGTAGTTTTATTGGAACAAATGAAGACACCTACGGAGTTTTACAGTTTTCTAGGGTCACAATTGATTATCACCCTGAGAAACATAATGTAGTAGTATATGCACTCAGACAGAAGATATCATCTATGCCAATAGTTGAATTTGTATCATCTTGTGTATATAAGAATAGATCTTCTATTGATTATAAGAGATATGAAAACCCAAATGGATACAACACAAGAAGGAAGACTCCTAGATCATTTCCAAGTTTAGCTGACATTGAGAGTAGATTTTGTAACATTATAGTGTGGATTCTAAAATACATAATATCAAATAGGGATGCAAGAGAGAAAGAGAGACAGACCTCCATGTTTTAAGGATAACCTTATATATTACATAGGAGACATTTGTACAGCTAAGTAGGAAGACTTGAGGCAGATGATCCTAAAGGAATATCATGCATCTATGTAGCCTAGTTCCCATGAAGAACTAATATGTATCAAAACCTAAAAGATATTTATTAGTGTCCAAGTATGAAGAAGCATGTAACTAAGTGTGTGGCTAGATTTGGGTTGTGTAACCAAGTAAAGGATGAACATCAAATACTAGTATTATCATTACAACCCTTTCCTATTCTTAAATAGAAATAAGATTAGTTCTATCTAGGTTGTTGTGGATATTCTATGTAATTCAACTCACTTCTTTCTAGTGAAGAAGATTTATTATGTAGAATCTATAGCAAAGATATATGTGGATGAAATAGTGAGCCAGAATGGTAGTCTATTACCTATGATATCAATTTGTGGACCCTTTTTCACATATAGGTTCTAGAATCAAACCTATAATGATATGGACACTAAGATAAAGTTTAGTAAAACATTTCACCCATAGAGAGATAGATAGTATGCAAGGACAATGTATATTCCAATAATATTTTTTGGAGTTGTATGATTGAACTTCTAGGAAGTTAGGATGCACACTTGATCTTAATTTCAAATTACATATAAAATTAGTTCTCAGTCAAGTTTGGCAATGGAACCATATCATCCACTTTATGTTGGAAAGGAAAAATCACCTATCTATTGGTTTGAAACATGATCAAAGTAGTTGTTAGGTTGTAGCATCATGAACCAGGACAAATTCAAGATGGAAGTGCTCATACAACAACTAAACCTCCACATGACAGGCCAAAATCATTGTAATAAGTGGCATAGACATCTAGAGTTTGAGGTGATTATGTCTTCTTGAAGAACTCATCATTGAAGCGAGGAATCAATTTTGGGGAGAAAGGAAACAAGTATTCTAGATACGTTGGACGCTACCATATAGTGCAAAAAGATGTAAAATTAGCCTACTAACATGATTTGCAACAACTTCACAATTTATTTCATGTTTTGATTTTAAGGAAGGCCAACTTAACACAAGTCAAGTGTTGAAACCAACATATTTGTGGATATTGGAAGATGTAACCTATAAGGAAGGACCAGTATGGATTATGGGTTGTAAGATCCAAAAGTTAAGGAGTAAATATACACCAATGGTTAAAGTCTTTTATAGACACCATTTGAAAAGGCTATTATAGAGTTATAATATGATATTTGGCAAGTTCACCCTAAAAATTTCTAAATTTTGGGATGATACTTGTTACAGAGAGGAGGAACCTATAGTGACACATTTCTAGCTTAAAACTAATCCTATATTGGTCTCCATGATTACCATATAACAACTTTATATCAATAAAATCCAAAACCCCAATTTATGTGATGTTTCCTGTGACAGAAACTAAATGATCAGAAAACCTAGTTTAGTGAAAATATATGTTCATAATTAATCATCGTTAATGAACCCTAGTTGCACATTTTATAAATGATTGATGAAATCATGTATAAAAAATATTAGATCACCAATTACGTAGTTGTTTTCAATTAAATATATATCGATGGTAAAAATATGAATTTTTAATCCATGTCATAGTTAAAGAGAAACAGTTAGAGAACCACTCATGAACGTTATTATAGATGGTGGGTATGTTTAGTTGAAGGCCTAAAAAGAGAATATATGACTGGTAGGACTAAATAGTTGGTGTTAAACTCTAGGAGAGAATTAAAAATAACTCTTTCTTATGTTTACATGAAGTATATTATATATTACATATAGGTTCTATTGAGATAAAAAATCACCCTTATACGGCCTAATTTGTGTAAATGATAATTCTACATAAGAAGAATAATTAAATGGGAGCTTCGACATATGGTTATTATCTGAACTTTTCAGCTATGAATCATAATTGGTATTTGAATATGACTTCATTTAAATGATATTTTTCTATTATTTTGACCTAATGCTTTGAAATAGTTATGCCCTAAATTGATGGAAAATAGCCTAAATGAATAAAGTTAAACAAATGGATTAGAAATCGGGTGATATACAAAAGTGAGTGAATTTTATGTATTTATTACATAGATTTGGTATAAAAGAATATTCATAATAATTCTTCTTTATTTTTAATAAATGCAAATGTAATTAATAATTACTCATGTTACCTTGCTAGAATAATAAAACCTTAGTTTTTCATGTTAACTGCATTTCACATAAATTAAACTGTGACATGTATGAAAAGTGTTGAACATAATAAATTAGCTAGTTTTCAAAGAGATAACCTAATGTAACTTATCTATGTATCAAAAACACCATGAACCTTCCTCGGTGTATTTCTTGAGTAGGGTAAATAGGTTTTACTTGTAGTGGATTATACATGAGAAGAAAAATGAGAGTGGATTAGATACTAAGGACTAATATGTAGGGATCTAGGGGGATTCAAATAGGTGGGAGAGAGCTCCACCTTTCTTCATGTGACATGCAGTCACCAACCCTAGTAGATGTTGTGTGATCCACGAATGATGTGATATATGGTATGTGATATGAGAATAGGTATGACCCAACCTTGTATCAAGGTATGGGAAATAAGTAAGTCAATATGCTTTAGGGACCTACTTGGCATGTGTCTGACCAAGACTAAATGTTTGACCTTGGGTGGCTGGTTAAATCCTAAGGCATGGATGATGAATGGCGCATGTGAGAACACTATGATGTTTTCTTCTTATATAGGTACAAGCCAAGAAGTTTTAATTCAATAATTAAAATGGGAAATTTGATAGCCTTAGATGACGGTTGGTATTTTTATGCTTATACAACTAGGTAAGTCTCTTTACTACCAATTATATTGCTAGATCTAATCTACTACCTACTAAAATATTCTTTTAAATAATATCAGTCCAAATTAATGGTTTTAAAGAAAAGAATTTGTATTTAGTAATTCATATTTATTTTCTAATCACTTAGACATCAGGTAATCAACCAATGAACAACATTTAGGTCCATAAATTTTAGTAAACTACTCTAGAGTGACTTCACAACTAGGTGAATTTTGACTTTAATAGTTGCATATAGAAAAGTTTCTTTTGGGGTCTTTGGGTCATGTGTGAATGCTTTTTGTGAAGGAATGGATATGTAACATAATCCAAACATGTGCATGTTTTTGTGAACTATATACTTTTTAAATTTTGGTATAGAATGGTATCCAATAAATGTAATAATATATTTGCAAATATTAAAATATAAATGAATGGTGATTTTTACCTTTAGCATATCATGTTTTGAGTTGCTTCTTGTTTAGGGTTGTCTATATCAGGATAATTCTTGAGTTAGTTCCCTACTACCTTCAAAAATACCTCTAGTAATCATGTTTAGGTCGATTATTAGGGTTCCATTTGACAAATCTGGTGTAATGATCAAGTAGAGGCATGAATTGCAGTACATTTGGATTCCTTGAGCACATGGATCTTCCTTAAAGAGTGCAACTAAGGAAGTAGAACATATTTTCTTATAGAGGCACATATGATTGTAAGAATGTATATAATTGTACACTCCATGGTATGTATAAGAGATTGTTCTTCACTTGGTGGGGTAATCCATAGCTTCACTAACAGTTGGTAATTGAGTGTGGGACCGCATAGTGAGAGGAAACATGTATCTCAAGATAACCTACCTTGCTAAAGGTATTATGTAAAGATTAGTTGCCCTATTAAATTATTACTTTAAGGATTTGATGGTCAACATCATTCACCTGAGCTTATTGGTTTTTTTAGTG
Organism: Alisma plantago-aquatica; assembly: GCA_963693085.1. Taxonomy (NCBI): domain Eukaryota; kingdom Viridiplantae; phylum Streptophyta; class Magnoliopsida; order Alismatales; family Alismataceae; genus Alisma; species Alisma plantago-aquatica. The sequence goes on from OY856410.1 coordinate 275,893,770, forward strand.
GTTCCCTTTCTAGATACACATGCATTGGGAGTGAAAGTTGGTAGGCCATGATACATTGTTCCTCTATGTGCTAGACTTACCAACAACATAAAAATTGGGTTTGATTTTTATTCTTGGTGGTGTTGAAACCATATGATAATCTTTCTTGGGTACTACAAGTAGATCAATTAGTTGTAGCTTGGTAGGTGCAACCCAAGATAACTAGACCATAAAATAAGTAACTAAGGTCATTAATGATATATTATAGTTTTGTTAATGTTTTTCTACAATTTACTATAAATATTTATTAGTACATTATTAGATTATTAGACTACCAGACAACCTGTGGATTTTTTTATATCCTCAATTCAAGTTTTATTTATGTACAAATGTCTCCTACATATTTTCCAAATAAATATGTTGTCGATGTACCATCATTTGCACAAAAAACACTAGAGAAAAATATTCCTAGAGTTTAACCTTTTAATGACAAACCACTCACTTATAAACAAGTAAGAAAATTCTTAGTATAGGAACATATCGGTCCTAATAAACAACGTCTTTAAGAGGTTAATTAAAACCAGTTGCGATGAACAATATTAAAATCTAGATTTAAAGAGAGTGGTTAAACTAAAAGAAAAAGTAAAAGTGCGGAAGTAAAACTAATAAAGTTAGGTTTTAATTTGACATTAAAATATACTAAGCATTTGGAGGATTACCATCAAATACCACATTTTTACTTAACTGATTCAACTCCTTAATTATAATGATTAAATCAGGACCACATGGATTTGTTTCCTTACGGAGCACAAATTTTCACAAGGTCTAGAATTGTCTCAAATCGGAGGTCTCGACGTTTGAGGATCCTCGTCCAATCATATGTCGAAATTGTATCAGGGATCTTGTCAAGAAATTGTGATTTTCAATCCAGTGTTCAAAATAAAGGATCAGGTGGTCACGTCCCCACAAGTTATAACAAATAAGATAAATTAGGTAAAAAGATCATAAACTCCATTAGCGGATCTCGACATGAGATTTTGGGTTCATTCTTGTTGGGATCAGGGGTCTCATAAACCCACAAATAATATAATCTATATAAATGGATAATAAGTGAAAAAATGTATAGAAAACATCTAATCACTACAAGATTGGAGTTAAATACAATTAAAGTAAAGAGTGGGCTATGGGGATACTCCCCGTGCCCCAGTAGAGACACTACTCAGACATAGAAGAAATAGATATAGATATAAAATATGGAAAAGTTGCAATAAAATATGATGTCTTTGTTCTTGGACTCCCCCTCCTTTTATAGGAGGGAAAGGGGATGGAAACCCAAAAATTGGTTGCTAGTGGTAACAATGCAGTCTTGGTCCATGACGCTAGTCAATTGATTGGCTAAAATGTATGCTTTGGATCAAATGTGGACTTGACTGCAATCATGAGCCTTCTTGGTTTAAAATTTAATTGAGTCTTCATAGTGAGTCAAAAAACTGGGATCAATAGTCGATCGGTTGTCTTTAAATGTTTGCTTTTACCCAATCATTTTGTCTGAAGTAATAAGCATTTCCAATTTTGTGTTTGATTGTGATGGCAAGTTGATCGACTGGGATTCTAGTCGAATGATTAGAGTTCTGGGAAGCTAAGATTATGTGCATGTGAGTCAATCGAATGGGTGTGCCAGTCGATCGACTGGGAGGACGAATATGATAATTGAAGCCTATAATTCTTGGGTTTTTTGGGCTTTAGAGTGACTGGACCATGTTCCTTCAAAAATCTAAGTAAATCTAATAAACACTCCAATTATCTATAAAAAATTTCAAACTAAGACAATTGAATCCAAAACTAGAGAATAATAAACAAAATGCTCCTAAAAAGATATCTAAAAGATGCAAATAAAATGGGTAAATATGCATTTATCAGCTATTCAATATGATTTCCATGAGTGTTGAATAATATAACCTTTTAGTTTATCTTAATATGTTTCACTCAAAACTTATGCATATTTTCTATATGGTGTGGGATTCCATTCATCCTTTAGATCTTTGAGTGTCACATTATTGTTGTATTATTTTTTGATATAATTACATAAATAGATAATTCAAGTTGAGAAATATGTAAATAGTATAATATAGTTAGAACATATCAACATTTTAGTCTTAGATTTCCCATATGCATGTTTATATAATATTTTTTTCACTCCATATATGTAACATGATGTAAATGATTTCAAAATCATGTTAGTGATTCATTTTTTTGTTGTGTTATAATGTGTATTTTTAGTATGTAAAATGTTTAATGACATTTCATGATCAATGTGATTGATTAATTTTAAATTTATATCAAGAATAAATAGGAGACAAATCTATTTTGACTGTGAATTTGGCATCCTTTATTGCACATAAATATTCTTCTTCAGATCATCTTTGTTTTAATAATAAGCCTAAAGGATGGTGTTAGGGTTATTCTAAAAGGGTGGTCCTTACAACCACTCTAGTTTGTAGGTATATTGTGATTGGTCAATCGAATTGCAAATAAATTAGTATGGATATAGAAGGTAAAACATCCAAGATATATAGTCTTTTTCTAATTAGGATCATCTAACACTACTACAGAAATGGCTTATAAAGTCACTTTTCAAGGTGTCGGTTGTATACATAAACGGATACCTAAACTCTACAGTGTCGGTTTATAACATAAACCGACATACAATCTGTGAAGGTCGACCAGACACGGGTACCGCTTTTATTAAGTGTCGGTTAATTAATAAAAAACCGACACCTAAAATCAACCGCCAAAACCAAAATTCCAGCAAAAAAATTACCTCCAAAATTTGACATATGTCGTCGGTTCATAAATAAATAACCGATGACTAAAGGGTATTCGCGAGACAGGAATAGTTGTCGGTTGTCCTTTAGTTAAAAACCGACGACTATAATCTAGTATAGGTGCCGGTTTTTGGTATAGAACCGACACAGTTGGTTTATTTGTCAGTTTTTTAGAATAACCGACGCTTATTGTCAACTTAATAGCTCACCAACGCGAGCTTCTCTTCCCCTTTCCCTTTTTCATTCTCGATTTCAGTTAGGTTTGGCGATTTCTTGCTCGCCCCCGCCGGTCGTTGCTCCTCCGCCGCCGTTGTCGTGCTCCTGCTCCTGCCCTCGCCGCTGCTCCGTGCTCATCGGCGGCCGTGCTCCTGCTCCTGCTCCTGCCGTCTGTTCTCACCGGCGGTCGTCCGTGCTCCTGCTCCGTGCCCTCGTCGCTGCTCTACGCCCTCGCCGCTGCTCTGTGCCCTCGCCGCCGCTGCTCCGTGTCCTCGCCGGTGCTTCTCCTCTCTTTGCCGCCGCCTCCGCCGGTGACTGTTGTGCTCCGGCCGCTGCTCTCCTCTGCCCTCAAGGTATGCCCGCCTGCCCTGCCTTCTTCCTTCTTCCTCTGCTCCGGCGGCTGCTTGGGCGGTGCCAAGGCACGCCCAAACAGCTGTTGGGCGTTTTTTTTTTAAGTTATTTACTTGTTTGTGTTTAGGGTTTATGTACTGGTTTTGTGCTTCTACTGAGTTGAATCCTCTATTGTCTATACAATACATGTAATTTTCCTAGTATCGTGAAAGATTCTCAATCGTGTGTATCACATGGGATTCTTATCTCAACACAATGGACTGCAATATATGCATCTAATGCCTTAAATGGAAGACTCGAATGTTATAAAATCCCATCAAAGTAGGTAGAAACAACTTATATATATTCAGATCTTAATAATTCCATGAAGTGCACATTATCTTACTCAGGAAAAGTATGTGTATAATGTAGGATTAGTTCCATATAATGGTTCTATTTTAGTAAGAACCTAGAAACCCGTCCAAGATTTACTCATTAGGAGTAAATCTTAGATAGTCCCCAGTTTGGGACTGTTCTTGAACACCTAATCTCACTTAGGATGTAAGTGTATAATGTGTATTGGGTTTTCGAGAAAATTTCGGTAGCATTTCCTCGTTTGTTCTCTAAGTACATATGTAGACTTCTTTTCAAGCTATCATGTCTACCACAATAAAGTTGGTTATGAAAAGCAATAAAAGGTTAACTGATGTTATACAACTTTTTCTGAAGATATATAACATCGTTATATGTACTTATACTTTGTTAATACTAATATTATGCAGTCTCTGTCCACCCATAATAGTCACTATGAATTGGGCCTCTATGTCAATGTTAACGTTCCCTATTGAAGAACAATTGGACATCATCCTAGATGATCGTTCCCTAAACCAATTGGTCATACCCAAACATTGGCATTTTCTAAAAGGAAGACACTACATGCCTGGTAAAGTGACCCTAACTTTTGGCAATTATTCACATGTTATCGAGTTTGAGTATAATTTGGAGGGAAATCTTGTATCAAAATCCGGTTGGCGTGATTGGATTGGAGAGATGCATGTGGTCCGTTGCAACAGGCTTTTTCTCCGTCCAGTTGGCCATAATTCCATCAAAGTTTGGATAACCAACAGCAACTGCGAGACCCCCGATCATCTACTGTGGTATGAGCGCACATCGTCGCATATCAGCTCAGACGAATCTGAATATGAGGCCCCTGTCAGTTCAGATTCGTCTAAATACAGTGAGGAGCTTCGTGACATAGCTTCATCATCAAAAAGACCACGGTAAGTCCAATTAACAAATATAATTGTCAAGCAATCAATACTCATAGCTACTTTCTATTCTGAACTTCAGGAGAAGATCGCCACAATGATAAGTCCTCGAAGTTACTGATGCGGGACCATGTTGGTGTAGTATTTAGTTGTCTATCTATCTAGACATGTCTGTATTAATAGTTTTTTTAATTATGTGCATGTTTAGGGGTACACCAACCCCTTTGTTTAGTTACTGTTTTGGAGTACACCCCTGTGTGTGGATGTAAAAAGAGATTAATGAATGGAACTGAAAGTTGCTACATGAAACCCGTCCAACACATTATTTGTTGGCCTAGAAACCCGTCCAATATTTACTCATTAGGAGTAAATCTTGGATAGTCCCCGGTTTGGGACTGTTTTTGAACACCTAATCTCGCTTAGGATGTTAGTGTATAATGTGTATTGGGTTTTCAAGAAAATTTCGGCAGCATTTCCCCGTTTGTTCTCTAAGTACATATGTACTTGGAGAACAGCGGGGAAATGTTGCCGAAATTTTCTTGAAAACCCAATACACATTATACACTTACTAGTGAGATTAGGTGTTCAAGAATGGATAGGTGGTACACATTTATTATATATAATAATGACATCACATGTATTTGTTAACCCTAGACCCTAATCTTGTCCTAATATATACTTGTTTTCTCTTTGATCATAGAATGGATAGATCATGGATGTCTATTCGCAATCGATGCACCCCAGAGTTTATTTCTGGTCTTGACCAGTTCATTAGATTTGTCGAGGAACATAGGAAAAAACCTGGAGATAGGTTCTACTGTCCATGTAGGCATTGCGGTAACAACTTGAAAGTCAACACTGGTGACGAAATTAAAACTCATGTCATGTGCAACGGGATTATACAAGGCTATATAGAATGGCACTGGCATGGAGAGATTTCAAACCCGAAACCAGTGGATGTCGATAGCAGTGCTTGTGTGGAAGAAGAAATTGCCTACGATGACGTAGATGTGAATGAACCAGTTCCAGTAGACATCGTTGATGCGATGCTGGATAGTTGTGGGGTAGAGCACACCGATCCACCTCCCATTTTTAGAAACATTGTGCATGATGTTGAGATGCCGTTATACACAGGTTGTACTAAGTTTACGAAGCTTAACGCTGTATTGAGATTGTATAAGTTGAAAGCTAACAATAGATGGAGCGACAAAAGCTTCACGTCATTGTTGTCTTTGTTGAAAGAAATGCTTCCTGAAGGAAACGAGCTGCCAATCTCAACATACCAGGTAAAGAAATTGTTGTGCCCAATGGGAATGGATGCCAAGAAGATACATGCATGCCCTAATGATTGTGTATTATTTTAAAAGGACTATCCAGATTTGAAAGATTGTCCAAAATGTGGTGCGTCACAGTATAAATTGACGACTTCGGGGGAGTCCAAAACTGGTTCTCCTACCAAGGTGATGTGGTATCTACCTATAATATCACGGTTTCAACGCTTGTTTGCCAATCCGATAGATGCGAAGAATTTGAGGTGGCATGCAGATGTTAAGAAAAATAATGATGGGATCCTACGACATGCGTCTGATTCCCCCACAGTGGAAGAAGATTGATGTATTGTACCCTGAATTTGGTGAAGAAGTCAGGAATCTAAGACTTGGGCTTTGTACAGACGGGATGAATCCGTACGGGACATTGAGCAGCCAACATAGCACTTGGCCAGTCATGCTTGTTATATACAATCTTCCTCCCTGGCTGTGTATGAAAAATAAGTATGTAATGCAGTCGTTGTTGATATCGGGCCCTAAACAACCTGGAAATGACATCGATGTTTATCTTGAACCTCTGATTGATGACTTAAAGAAACTCTAGGGTGAAGGTGTGATGACCTATGATGCTTCACGAAGAGAGACATTTCATTTGCATGCTATGTTGTTTTGCACTATTAATGACTTTCCATCATATGGGAATTTGTCTGGATATAGTGTCAAAGGAGCTAAAGTGTGTCCTATATGTGAAGAGAACACTGATTCAACAAGACTAAAACATAGCGGTAAGAATGTATATCTCGGTCATCGAAGGTTTCTTCTAAAATTCCATCTGTATCGTAGGAAGCGCAAAGCATTCAATGGATTGAATGAGGAACGCAGTGCACCTAAACCTATACCAGGGGAGGTTGTTTATGAAAGAGTAAAAGACTTTGTCAATGAATTTGGTAAGAGATCACAATGTACTACATGGAGTGACAATTCTTCATTCAAGAAGAAGTCAATATTTTGGGATCTTCCTTATTGGAGTTCTTTGACAGTCAGACATTGTATCGATGTAATGCACGTTGAGAAAAATGTCTGTGATAGAATCATTGGTACTCTGTTAAATATACCGGGTAAGACTAAAGATGGGATAAAATCCAGACTGGACCTACGTGAAATGGGAATAAGGTCAGAATTAACAGAATTATGTGAAATGGGTAATAAAAGAACATACTTACCTCCCGCTTGTTACACGTTGTCTAGAAAGGAGAAGAAAGCTTTTTGTGAATGCTTGGTAAATGTTAAGGTGCCACATGGTTACTCATCCAACATCCGTAGATTGATATCAATGAAAGATCTGAAGTTGATAGGTCTTAAATCTCATGATTGTCACACTCTAATGCAACAAATATTGTCTGTGGCAATTCGATCTATATTGCTGAAGCATGTAAGGTTTACAATCACCAGACTTTGTTTCTTTTTCAACAGTCTCTGCAGCAAAGTTATTGACCCTGAGACTCTCGATAATTTGCAAAGAGAAGTGGTTGTTACCCTATGTCAGCTTGAGATGTATTTCCCTCCTTCGTTCTTTGATATCATGGTACATCTTGTTGTCCACTTGACTAGGGAAGTGAAAATCTTGGGACCGGTTTTCTTGCATTAGATGTATCCCTTTGAACGATACATGAGTGTTTTTAAAGGTGATGTTCGAAACCGTTATCGGCCTGAAGGGAGTATTATTGAAGGTTATGTGGTGAGAGAGGTTATGGATTTCTGCAATGACTTTCTCAGTGGTAATGACACTCCTGATAATGACAAGAATATTGACGAGCTATTTGGCAAAGGAATTTTGGGATCACGTGTGAAAGTAATCAGCCGTGAGCAGTTGGAACAAGGTCATTTGTATATTTTACACAACATGGATGAAGTGAACGTTTATATCGAGGAACATACCAATTTCATCAAAAGACAATATCCTCGAGCCAATACAATGTGGCTTGCTAGAGAGCATAACAAGACTTTTATTAAGTGGTTTGAAGATAAAGTATTACATCAACTATCTCAAACACCAGATGATATTACTGAAACTATCAAATGTCTCGCCTTTAAACCAAAGTTGACTGTTATGTCTTATGAAGGGTATGACATTAATGGATTCACATATTACACAAAGCGCCAAGATGATAAGAGTGTCGTCCAAAATAGTGGGGTCACCCTTCAAGCATCGACTATGTTTTTTGCAAGTGCAAAGGATAAGAGTCCACGTGAAGCCAAAATGTCATATTACGGTGTCATTGAAGAGATATGGGAATTTGACTACATAGATTTCAAAATTCCGCTCTTCAAATGTAATTGGGTTGATAACACCAAAGGAGTTATAGTGGATGAATTGGGTTTCACTTTAGTGAACTTTGAAAAGATTGGCGAGAAGGCTGAACCATTCATATTGGCATCACAGGCGAAACAAGTATTTTATATCGATGATCCTACAAATGATAAATGGTCGGTTGTTCTTCATGGTAAAAGACAGTTCATTGAAGATCCTATAGATGAAGAAGAGTACTATTATAAATATGATGACTCCAGTCCATTCTCAGTTGGGTTGCCAACTCCACAAAATATTGAAGCTAATGATGACTTATATGTGCGCGGAGATCACAATGAAGGATTGTTAATTGATAAAAGATCACAATTTTAGAGGCATGCATGTTTATATTTTTTTATTGAAGCTAAATGTTTACTTTTTTAATATTAATATCATTTTCTGATTTGATGTTTCATTATCTTCTAGTTAATACAAATGCTAAATATTGTGGGAGGGTGCTAAAGAACTATAGGACCAATCTCACCCGAGATTACATACGCGATGTTGAGAATAGGTTCTTGATTGATTCCAATTCTAGACATTGATCAGTATTTCACTAACTCTACACTAATAATTTTTGTTTGTATTCTCTTTGAAAAATAAATATAGGAAGAAGGAAGCCACACAGCAATGGAACTACTTGGACCCCAAAGACTGGGAGGAGTTTGTTACCCAAAGAAAAATAGATTAATTCAAGGTATTAAGCGCCACTCCCAATTTAATTAATATACATTTTTATGTATTCACCTATTTAAGATTAACCTTTATTGTTACTAACCAAATCAATGTGCTAACTAACTAGGCTATCAGCGATGCTCAACGACAACTACATGTTACGACCACACAATGGGTCCAAGAGGATATGAAGGCGTTCGCCAAAGGTTATATAGATATATAGGCAGCAAGCCATGAAATAGCAAAAGAAGCCCCAATGAAGAGAAGCAAGATATAGATACAATACATAAAGTGCAGCACACACAAGTGCTTCAGATTCATATAACAACATGACAGACGAACACATATATAGTGCATAACAACAGCAGCTCGGAATTTACATACAACACTAGCTTAGTACATATATAGTGGGACTAAGGTGACGATCCCACCTACTAAAACAGGTTACCGACAACTACATGTCACGACTGGGAGGTCATGATTCAGCAACCGTATGCATTAGCAGGTGGATCTGTTTGTCCTCCTGCTAATGAATACGGTTGCTGAATCAAGACCTCCCAGTCGTAACATGTAGTTGTCGGTAACCTGTTTTTGCATGTGGGATCGTCACCTTAGTCCCACTATATATGTACTAAGCTAGTGTTGTATGTAAATTCGACGCTGCTGTTGTTATGTGCTATATATGTGTTAGTTTGTCATGTTGTATGAACATCGATTGTATTGCTCGGGTATTATATAGTCTCATTAGATAATATGAAATATATCAATCTTATTTATAGCTCATTAATTATATATATACATCATTCTCTTTACAGGTGTTTAAAGATGACCCCACTACAGGAACGGACTTACCAGATGTACATGCTCCCTATACGAGGGGAGAATTAAATGAAGTAAGAGAAGAATGGGCAACAGCCATACAAATAGTGGGGGTTTTAAAATATAATTGGGATGTTGATAGCGAATAATGACTAAAGAATGATATTTTGTAAATGAATTTCTGAATTATAATATTTGTGTGAATGTTTCTACATGTCTAGATGTTTCTACATGTGTCTGAGTGAAAATGAATGAAAGTGTTGGTTGCTATATGAATGTTTCTACATGTGTGAATGTGAATGAATGGAACTACAGATTGCTAGCTACATGAATGTTTCTAAATGTGTGAAAATAAAATGGAACTACAGGTTGTATTGCTAAATGCATGTGTGAATATTTTTGTTGTTAAATTTGCAAGTTTGTGGCCTGTTGTTGGCTGATATCAATGGATGTCATAAAACCAGCAGTTAACTGCAGGTTTCTCATCCTGTGACCAGCCACAGCAGGTCTGCAGACTGACATAAAAAAAGAAAAAAAAACAATAGGTGTCGGTTATTTGTATAACACCGACACACAAAGTTATAGTGTTGGTTTTATATAAATAACCGACGCCTATTCCCTGTGGCACGAAGGTATATGGCGTCGGTTTATTATCTAATAACCGACGCTGATAGTGGCCAAGATGGCGCCCTTTTTGTGACGTGAAGGTATATGGTGTCGGTTTCTTATCTAATAACTGACGCCTATACCTTCGCGCCACAGCAAACAGGCTCGATTTCGGTGGCGCGGGAAGAGTTTGGGCGTCGGTTTTGGAACCGACGCATAATGGGTGAGCTTTTAGTGTCGCCCACATAGGTGTCGCTTAGAAACCGACACTAAAGGCCTTAAATAACCGACACTAAAGGTAGGTTCTGTAGTAGTGTAAGTCATCATTGGAATTATCTTATAGATAATATCCACTGCCCTCCTCATCTATGTCTGATGTAGACTTGATATCATTATCGATAATTTAAAGAAGAAGAAAAATAAAATGGCACATCCTCATCTACACAAAAAACTTCATTATGGTTGAATGACATAACCTCACTCATGAGATTGCATGTATCATGTATCTATTGTGGGTGGTGGGCCATACAGGATCAATTTACATTTCAAAATATGAACATTCCCACAATAACATATCATATAAAGAAACTTTTTTTGTACACATAAAGGTATTAGTAAGTAGGAACTCAATTCTGTCATATATTTAATATCGCATTCACCTTGAATTGGAATAAATTTGTTTCTTGTTACATATATGATAACATGATAGAGTACCGTATTGGATCTTTTCTTTGCAAAGTTGCCTTCTTATTGGGTCTTTTTCAACCACATTATACATATAGGATTTCGGTTGTTCTAAAACAATCATATCATACTACTAAATTGGCCTAAAAGAACAACTAGAGTATGACCCATTAAATAAAATTTGACAACTATGATACATCTTGAGTTCAATGAGATGGGGATGAAGCATCAGAACACTAACATTAAGGGGAGAAGCAAAATGCATCTTCTAAATTTTCATTTTTTTCAAATTAATAATTACTTTTCTCCTTTTTAATATATGGAATTAATTATTTAGAAGTCATAATTTTCTAAAAAAAATACCACAAATAGATTTAATTATGTGACATAACTAAAATTCTAATATATTTTTATACAAACCTAAGAAAATAAAGTCTCATTTTGGTGCTACAGTAAATTCAACTCATTTCTCTTGTGGTCACCTTCTAATAAGACAACTTGTTCTTTGAATACGCCATATTGTTATATGTTAAAAATAAATTATTTTTCTTCAAATATCTTACTCCTCTGGTTACATTCCAATATAAAGTACATTTGCAAAGTTAATCCTACCCAGAAAAGTTAGAGTGAAAGTATATTTTTACTTTTAGAGTAAATGTCGATTAAAACGTGTAAAAGTGCACTAAAGTAGATTGATGAGTAACTCTCACAATAAAGAAAGTGAAGAAGAATAAGAACACGTGAACATCAAACAATATGAACAGGATCATCAAGCAATCAAGTTGATGATTTAGCCCCAAATGTGACCCAAAAAATTAGCAAGAAAGATCTCCACAATATGAGTAGATTACTAAACCTCAAAATAATAAAAAATTTGGACAAGTGGATATTTAGAAAACTCAAGTGTGAATGAGTAAGGAGGAGGGGAACCGGGAAACCACATGTCATAGAATGGTGTTTGACATATTGCATCAAAAATTTGGGATCATTATGCACTTGAATGACAAATAAATTGCTACTTCCTGTGACATCGCCATTTGTATGTTGTTTGTGGGATATAATGCATTTTGAACTTCATATGCATTCTACTCCATGTCAACTTAAATATGTCCATCCAATATTCAATCCTGGATATTTTTTATAAATATGAGAAATTAAATGTGTCTCATTTTTTAACACATTCACTGTCACATTAGGTAATGTGTTTGAATGTTGGACACATTCTCCTCTGTGTCCCACTCTCTTTGAAGATGCTCAATGAAGAGTTTTTTTTATGGGAAATCAGGAGGTTTTTTTATTGTCTTTCCCTCCTCGTGTAAGAAAATTCAAACAACAGATTACAATCAGTAACTAGAGATAAAATTAAATGTGATAGGATTCCTACTATTACAAAATTTAGGAAAGAAGAGATCATGAATCTCAACAGGAGGACCAAAGTACTTAGTGATCCCTAGATTGTTTTTATAGGTGATTTTTTGCCAAACCATTAGTTATCCTATCCTTTTCTCAGCAAATGTAATTAAGCTACCCAGATATGCTCCTTAAGAGATGAATTATCTTGATAATTCGATTAGCATATCATGGATAAGCTAAGCAGTCGCCATGTATCATCTTGGTTGTTGTTCGATAATCGGATTCCACAATGAAATCAATCAACCTCGTCTTTGTAGCATATCTTAGAGCTAAAAAGATTCTAATTAGCTCGGATTTAATGACATTTTCCGCTTGGATTCTGGTGCCCAATCCTCTAATCCATTGTCCTTTGTAAGTGTAGTATTTTATGAGATAGTGATTTTGTGCGATTGTGCTATTCGAGCTTTGTTTTTAGTTAAATAATATTGAGACACTTCTAGGAAAGAATACTTTATGCAAGTGAAGTCTATCTTAAGCATTGGTCGAACCAGAGGGAGACCAGCAGGGGCCATGGCCCCCAAAAAAAATATTATATATTTGTATAAATTGACAAATCTATTTATATAATAATAGGACATATATTTATCGATGTACTAGTTTGACAAACAGAAGATGTTGGTGCAGTGACTCTATGTGTACAGAGTTGAGTTTATAGATGCGAGTTTGATTCCTGATCCCATCAAATTCTATATTGATTGTCTTGTTTGTATTGGTAGCCGCTAAGATTATATGTATGTGTAGGTACAATATTGTAACAAGCATAACATGTTGGTGCAGTGGCTCGATGTGTGTGGTGTCATGTTGTTGGACGTGGATTTGATTCTTGCTTCTAGCAAATTCAATTTTGATCATCTTGTTTATATTGATAGCCTCTCAAATTATATATATGCACATGTATACTATTGTAACAAGTAATATGTATTGGTCTAGTGGTTGTGTGTGTTACTATCTTGAAGGTCATCATTTCAATACTTTATTCCTATAAATTTTGTTTTTTATGTATGTCAGTTTGTATGTCATTTTATTTATTCCATGCAACTCCATGTAGTTTACATAGTTCTACAAACCCTTATAAAATATATCCACCAAACATATTTTTGTTTCACATCATTGCAAATAGGTTAGTCCATCAAATAAATATTTATGTCAGTAATTTTTATCTACAATTGTAGATAACATTCATATTTAGATCTATCCTTAACCTATATATTTTGACAAATGACTCTCTGACACTTTTCATTAAACTCAATTGTTTAAAGGTTGAAAGTAGGTTGTCCAAAGAATTATGTAGTGTAAAGTGAGTTTAAAGAAGATTATTTATTTTATCTTGTAGGTATAACTTTGTGTCCCTTTTTATAATAATTTAAAAAGGCTAACTTTTTTTTTGGAAATAGGTAAATATATTGCCAAAAGGTTCGTATAGCCAAGCTATACTGCATAAGAGCTAGCTACAAAAAGTATACGGGGTCTAACTACAAAATATGCCAGTATCGTTTAGCTATGGAATTAAGGCCCTTCTTCAGGCCTTTAGCCTTTACATCATTACAAACGTCTCTATTAACAGAATTAAACACATCATTACTTGGTTGTCGGCCATGGTTAAGATTGTTTCTCTCTTTCCAAGTATTGAAGCAAACACTGGCAAAGCAGAGCCTAGCAAAGGCCCTCTCTTTCTTGTTTGCACACTTCATCTTGATGTAGTCAATCAGCTCATCGATGCTTCTGGCCGTTAAGTTGCCCCATCCATTCTTCACTTCCATCAAAGCCCATAGCCTAAATTCTTTGTTGCAATCGAAAAACAGATGTTCATGAGTTTCTTTCTCATCACAAAAAACACATTTGGGATTGACAGGGAGCCCCATCTAATAAGTCTATCCTTGGTAAGATGCTTCCCAAGGATCACCTTGTAGTCGGCTAAGCTCCATTTGGGGATGTGGCCCTTGCCCCAAAGAAAATCAAACCAGGGAACAATAGGACCTGTAGGGATGTGGATCCACAGTTTCTACCCTTTGAGCATGAGGAGACCATCTTTATCCACATCGTACAGATGGCTGACCTGATTCCATTTCCTACACAGCAGTTCCCAGGTTCTAGAGGCGTTGACATGGGAGATAGGGATATCTCCATACCGCTTTCTCAGCCAATTGGCCCACACCCATGCCTTTGACAGTGATGAATCTATCCAGTCTTCTAGCTTGATTGTCCTCAACCATCTCTTCCACTTTCCTGATGTTGTGGCCTCCGTTCTGAAAAGATTTAGTGATTGTATCCCATTTCACGGCATGTGTCTTTCCTCCCCACAAAAAGTTGGTAATTTTCTTAGTAATGTTATCAGTGATGAGTTTAGGGAGGTTACAGACCTCACTCCAGTACCGGACCATACTGAGGAGGACTAATTTGGTGAGCATCATACGCCCAGCCATGGACATATGAATCCCACTCCAGGCTTCTATTTTAGCTGTGATCTTATCTAGGCATATTGAGTAATCCTTGGAGACGCCTCTGCCACCAGTGACAGGAGCCCCAAGGTACAACAATGGCATTCTACCACTGTTCAGCCCCATAGCTATTTTCAATCTACCCCTCCTACCATCACAAGATCTGGAGAGGTAGATGCGGGATTTTATGTCGTTGATGTAAAGGCATGTGATTCTGCCAAAACCTTCAAGCAGCTTCTTATACTCATGTAGTATGTTGGTATGGCCCGTGGAGAACAGCATCACATCGTCGGCAAATATGAGATGGGTCTTCACTTTAACCCCTTGCACTTTTAAAGGTTTGATAAGATTTTTGACTTCCGCCTTTTTTTATCATAGAGGTCAGCCCTTCCATAACCATGGTGAAGAGTAGGGGAGGTAGGGGCCCCCCCTGCCTCAAGACATTAGTAGCCTTGATCATACCTACCAGGCCTCCATTGAGGAGGATGGAGAATGAGGTAGTTGTAACACATTGTTCCAGAATGGTGGTCCATCTATTGGAGAAGCCCATAGCTTTCATTATGTTCCACATAGTATCCCACCGCACGTAGTCATAGGCCTTTGTCAAATCGATCTTGACACATGCTTTGGCACTAGAGTGTCGGATGTTGAAGCCAGTGAGAAACTCCGCTGCCAGCAAAGCATTGTCTGCTATTCTTCTTCCCTTCACGAAGGCGCATTGTTCTTCAAATATTAGATTAGGTAGATGAGGCTTCAGGCGATTGGACAAAATTTTGGCCCAGATCTTGTAGATGACTGAGCAACATGAAATCGGTTGGTAGTCAGTGATCAATCTCGCATCCTTCTTTTTAGGGATAAGCTTGGTGAAAGTATGATTCACGGCTCGCACCATATTCCCTCCATTCATTAACCAATTCATTGCTCTGGTAATATCATCCTTGATGTGGTCCCACATGTATTGAAAATATTTACTGTTAAGTCTGTCTGGCCCTGAAGCTAACTTGTTGAAAAGGCTAACTTGTTGACATGGAATTTATATATATTTTTTATAAAATATCACTTTTTTAAATAAAATCTCATACAACTATAGATAAAATGAAATCCCTAAACATGAAAATAGGTTTTTACATATCAAGAAAAATATATATTTAATTGAGGTTAATAATGAAATATATGTACTTTATAAAATATCTAAAAACTTTTAGAAAATATCTATAAACTTCATTAACCTTATCAACACATTTTTTTGTATGCTAAAGTATATTATGTACTACCAAATATTTCTATTATATGATTTATAAAACATGCATGACAAATCAGTTCAAAATAGTCAACTAAAAAGTAAAAAAAATAGAATATGTATTAATAAGATCAAGAACTTTTATATTTGTGTAATAGTCTAAACATTAGTAATACAATATACTTACATTATATTATCAAATATCCATATATTGTTTCATAATTTGAGACAAATTAACAAACATATTTATTAAGTTTTGTAATTATCTAGTTAAATCTAGCCTTAATAGATAGTACATTTATATGTTCTATAAATTTATTCGCTTAGAAAAAAATCCTCATCTAATACAACATATAAAGACCAAAAAATACATGAACAACTAGTAATTTTCATCATGGTAATTTTGAACTCAATGATAAAGTTGACTTGGCACTCCTAGCTAATAAAGTCTGGCTCCGCCCCTAATCTTAAGCCATAGCACGGATTATAAGTAGGGATGTAAATGGGTAGGGTAGGGTAGGGTAGGGTAAAGGCTTACCCTTACCCGCATCAAAGAAGCAGGTAGCAGGTAGGGTAATTACTCTTTTCCTAAAAGCCTTTATCCTACCCTTACACACACCCTTTTTCCCGCAGGGTAAATGGGTAGGGTAAGGGTGAAATGGGTAAAACAACATGAAGATGGTATAAGATAATTTTAACCAAAAATTCATATGATATTCTCTACATCAAATAAAAGACACTATTAATCCTAAATTTTATAGTAATATTTATATTTTTGTGATATATAACAAAATACAATAATATTTAATCCAATATTTTCTAAAAATGAGGCCTAGATTTTTAATATATATTGATTTTTCTCTTAAATATATCACTATTAAAGGTAGTTTCATGCTACCCATTATTTAATAATAGTTTGAAAATCATGATAGTATAAATTGAGAAAGTAGTGGTATTGTTTGTTGGAGGTTTTAGTAGGCATTAATACAATGTTAGAATCTGAAATTATGAAATCAAACTTATACTAATGGGTAGATGGGTAAAAAGGGGTAGGGCAAAGCTTCTCCCTTACCCTATCCTCTTTAGATGCGGGTAAAGCGGGTAAAAGGTAAACGAGTGGTGGTAAAAAATATGCTTATCCTTACCCTACCCTACCCTAGGATATGGGTAGTTGGTAAATGAGTAATACCCTACCCATTTACAACCCTAGTTGTGAGTGCGCTTCTCACAATAGTATCAAGATACGGTAGTGTTTTCTTCTTTGCGCTTCGTGATGTGAGGTTTACACAGAATATTTCATTATTGAAGAACAAAAACACACTCAAAAAAGCACAGCAAGGGATGGCGATAACACGAAAGTCGATGCTTGGAGCTCATCTTGATGTGTATGACTCATCAAGTTCTAGTAGTATCAACGCTGATGCATTCAAAAACTCCTACAACTTTTCTTTAGGTGTGAACCAGATGATACTTTGCTTCCTAAAGAAGTAAGAAACAGTGAACCAGCGCTGTCAAAGGTATCGTCGGTTAGGGTCCTGATTCTCCGAGGAGCAGTAAACGTGAAGGGACCAAAAAGCATATTATACGAGGAACCGTAAAGGCTAAAGAGACGCCTGATAACTTCTGGTATGCCATGTCCACGTCGTTTCTAATTAGTTGGAAGCATCAAGTGCGACGAGAGCATGTTGCCAATTAGCACAAGAAGGACGACGGAGTAGCGCAATTCCTAGCTTTGCAGTAGCTTGTTCAGGGGTTAAAATTTGTATCTGCAACATACAGGAAAATCAGTGCGATGAGATTACACACTATTACCTTTTAGCGAAGACCTTTTTATATTTTCGTCAATCAGAATGAGAACAGCTATTACAACGATGTCTTCAGAAAAAGATCCATGTATGACTCTACACTAGGGATGGTTTAGTTACTTCATGAGCAACCTCATTGGACTTCATATTTATATATATCTAAAAAGGAGAAAGAAAAGAAAAAACCTCCAAGCCGTCGAATGTTTTGTGCTATCAGACCAGATGGTTTCTTCAATTCTTCTACTCTCTGATTTTTGCAGAGCTTTAACTAAGATGTGAGTTAGACCGACTCAAGGTGAATCTTAATTACTCAGATTTAGTCTGGTGAATCTTACTCAGATTCAGTCTATGCACTGTGCGCGTGAATATATAGCTACCCAGACAGCTTATGCTTCGGCAACTCCATGTGTTAGATTCTGCTCGATTTTCTCTTCTACCTCGAACTGGTCACTGGTTCAAGCCTACGGCTTGGAGGGTAAACGTCTATGGTCACTGTTAGACTATCATTTCATGCTTCCTTTGCTAAAGAACAAGCAAAGAGCATGTGACGGGTGAACTCTGGATGATCAGAGCATGTCGGGCATGCTACATCCAGAACGCGGTGTTTGTCGAGCAGGCTGCCATTTGTGGCCAAACTACTAGTGCAGGCCCGCCACATGAAGTTTGCAAATCTTGGGTGGCCATTGGGAGTTCAAAATGAACCTCCACAGCATTTCATTATCGCCCAGTTGTGGTATTTTGGCGGCTGCATTTCGCATCAAACCTAGGCAGTATACTGATTCCCGGTTTGGTTTTGGCAACTACATCGCACTCTCCAGGGGAAGCCGGCTTCTGAGAGGTCTCTATTTGTCTTGCAATTTGTAGGGTGAGGAGTACTCTGAACCTTTTTCTGTTCCACCTTCCCTGCTCTGCTTCAATGAGTTCGCGTACCCACACATATTGCTGGAATTCTGGTTGTTGCTCTACGGAGTTGTTTGTCCATACATTGATCATGTGACCGTAATACCATACCACCATCACCAATGCCCCACTTGAAATCACTTACAATATTTCTTTGGTCGAAAATCTGATATACCATTTTCACAATTTTTTACAAATTTTTCATATTTTAAAAAAATACTATCTAAAATGTCATGTTTGGGAGGCAATGCATTCCAAGCGAAAACACATTACCCACTAGGGGACCAATATGTCCTCAGTTGGGACACATTGTTCCCAGATGGGTCAATGTGTCCCATCTAGAAAAGCATTGCTAGTAAAAGAAAATCATTTAGTTGTCATGTCACTTTTTCTATATTGAGTTACATATTTTCTTAACAATGTCAAATAAGTAAACAATATATTTTTATTATAATACCTAAAATATAATATATAATAATAAAATGTAATAGTTCATTGATTCATAATATTTATAAATTTAAATTATAGTGTGTAAGGCGAGTAGATACTATATCTAAAATATAAAATATATTTTAAATCATTAATCAATATAGAACAAATGTAACAAAATTAATAAGGATAATATTGAAAATAAATAATATAATTAAACATAAATTAAAATATATAAATATAATAATAATAATTAATTAATTAAAAATTTTCATATATTACTAACCCTTCAAATAATATTAATAATTGATATTGTATCTTATATACAGAATACATATAAAAAGGATAATAATATAATTAAAATACATAAAAAGCACAATAATATAAAATGGACAATAAATAATCTATTGTTTTCAATAATTTTTGTTGAAAATCATTCTTATATATAATTTTGTATGTATTGTGGAGGTAGTCCAATTTAAGTGTGTGTTTATATGTAAATTGTTGTCCTCTCTATATGTATTTGTATATAAAATGTATAAAACGTATCATTTTTATGTTATTCAAAAATAGTGTCATGATAATGTTAATATTTTCAATTATTTACTATAATTTTTTAATTTATATGTTATTTATATGAAATTGGATCATTTATTTTCAATATATGTTTTTTTACGATTCTATATAATGGTTAATTATTCATATTCCATTTTGTATTAGAGTTATAATATCTAATAACTGTATTTACCATCATTTACATTTATATATACTATGAATTAATGAACTTTTATATTTTATTATTGTTATTGTGTTTTTGATCGTATAATAATACATGTTTTACTTATTATTAGGAGTGTTAAGAAACTCAATAAATTTAATATAAAATTAGTGACATTGTATCATAACTAAAAAAGGTAATTCATGATGAAGGCGTTCCCAGCCCTGTTGTGGACACATTACTCCCCAAATATTACATTTTGGGCATTGTTTTCCAAGTTAGCAATAAAAAATTATGAAATTTGATATTCCAATTTTTGGCCTATTTATTTCAATTTTAATAGTTAATTTAGTGCTCTCATTATTTTTATTGTGTTTCTTCCCTATCTCTAAAAATGCCATGAATGTTTTGGTCATTTTAGAAAATAAAGGCTAGCATCTTGTTTCATGTTCATTGTGTTTGGAGAACGAGGTTAAAAGTGTAGTAACCACTGTGTGAATATGGAGAACAAGTAAAAGCACATTGAAATTTTTTGAACCAAATAGATAAGGATAGATCAGAATCCAAACACTTGAGCAAGGCTTCAAGTTATGGGTGGGAAGGTGTTATGCACCATCACATGCCCGAGCCCAGTATTACCAACCATGGAGATGTAAAAAAGACTTTTTGTATAAAAAAAACAAAGCTATGTAAAGCTATGATGTATAACACGTGTTTGGATGTTGGTAAAATGAAAAAATGTTAGTATAACAATATTTTGCATGGAGTCATCACAACTGGGTGCTCTGTCATACTATGGGAAGATCAACAAAATAGGAGAAACAAAGAGGTCTACATTGTGGCTAGACATGTTTTACCTTTGCTTAGACATTATGGGTATAAAGAGGGGTCCTTCTCCTTCATTCTTCACAAAGGGAGGCGTATTTCAAGAACCAGAGATGATAGTTAACTCCTCTAATCATGAAAATCCCTATCCTCTATGGTTGCTCTATGGTTGGGGTTGAATTTGAAGTAAAAGGTGCTAGGCCTCGAGTTTGTTGCTCTCTAGTTTCATGGTGATAATTTCTATAAATGACAGCTGGGATTCATTTTCTTAGAGGTTGGGGTTGTATCAATGCTTGAGGTGCGCTAAACCTCATATGTTTCATGAGTATAAAAATGAGCCCATAAAGTGAAGGGGATCCCTCTATAGTTATGCCATCTTTTCCTGGTGCTTCTCAAAGGTTTACTTAATAGGCTCATCCAAGTCGACATCGTAGGATACGTATCTAATGGATGCCCACCCTGATATCTAGGATATTGATGTGATCACGTGAAGGATAATGGATGAGGTTTTGCAATGGGGTTTGATACTTCTAGAGAGCACATATGTTGTGCACACTCCTCTACCTCATATTTGTGAATCTTTAGTCATGGGTGATGTTAAAAAGTGGCTTTGAATAGAAAAAGGAGATATGAGTGAGTGTCACGAAATCGGATTCTCATTTTGAATCTTCCAAGCAAACATAATATCAAAGATAAAATGTGGAAGAATGAAATACTTAGCATACATGAACAATTAGCTAGATGTAAATACCAATACATTCTCAACATTCAACTTGTATATTATTACTACAACATCATTTTGGACAAACTTACAATTACACATTTAAGAGAAAATTATACAAGTTTGTTCATGTAAACTAAATTGGGATCTTACAAAAGGTACAACCTTAACAACTACTCACAAACCATCTTCTTCAAAACTATTTTTGAACCTAAAACATGTGATAAACAAGCGTATCAACACACAAGGTGTTAGTACAGGGCATAAAGATACATATACCTAAGGTTTTAATTATTTGAAAAGTTTTGCATAAGTAATCAAATAATATTGATAAGGAATAATTACTTATAAAAAGAATCTATGTTTTAGTCATTTTACTCCTTAATACCAAGCGAATCATGTATATAAGGCTTTAACAAACTTCTCGTTGGAAGGGGTACATGAGGGTGCTTAAGGCTCAAACACATTGCTCATCCTATTATATGTAAGGAACCTCAAATGATCCAAGTCACTGAGCAAACCTTATTTTAATGCTTGTATAATGAAGATCGATATTGTGTGTTTAAGTTATAAAAACATCAAATTAAAGCATCGAGCAAAATAAAAGAATACTACATGCCTATTTTTGCAAGTATGAAAGCATACATATATATAAAGATTCAAGAAAGAAGCCATGACCATATTATTAAATCTCACGAACCTAAGTTCAGAGGTCCTTAATCTATTCTTGACCATCTAGATTACAAGCAATCTACTCGTTAAGAACATAACACATCATTAAGAAAGTTTTTGCATGTTACTTATTAGGTTCATTATTAGGGTTTTGGTCAAATTAGGTTCCAAGTTGGTTATCTACATATTTGATGAACTTTTACTGATTTAATGTCCATCATGAAGGTGTTGTTCAAGTTTGAATTTATTATGAGGTTTCATCTATTTTCTATAATTATTTAAAGAACTATATCATTTTATACATTTTAAGTCCAAAAGGCTCATAATAGTGCAAACATGATTATGATTCACAAGTTCAAGAGATTTATCACTAATGATATTTTTGATTAGCAAGGTGAGGACATAATAATCATGTTTCTAAGAGAGGTGGATTTCCCCTAGGTTCTGGGCGTCATTATCCAACCTGGGTGTCAACATCTTAATGATACATGTGTTTATCAGCATGATTTACTTATGACATTAGGATTCAATATAGATCTTAAGTGGGACTTCCATAACAAGGGGATCATAAGGATTTAGATAAATTTGTAATTAGATGGGGTAAGAAATCAAAATTAGATCCATGTCATGTTTAAGGAACAAGAACATAAATCAAGACATACTTGTCACATAAGAGGTCAATATGGGTGGATTTAGAGTCACATAAAACTACAACATTATTAATTTAAGAGATATAAAAGGGTTGTATGCATCAAATATGTTAAAGACATTATTTGCTTAAGGTATTACATGTGTCATCATAAAAGGATCACATTCATGCATATCTTGTCAAATAAACCAAACAAGAACATAGAGAGATCAAGGGGTGATATTTGTTCTATAGAGAGCTACAAGTTACTTCATTCAAGGTTGGATAACAATTAGATATTATTAAGAAGAAACATTAGAAAAATAGAGAAAAGATCACTATTTAAGTGTAAAGCAAGTCACATATGTGCACAGTGTAAAATAAAAGTGCAAGAAAGGTGATTAGGGTCTGCAACATGTTCAAGAGTGTACAAAAGTTACTGATTTGAGGATTAGTAGGTTAGATGATCATTGTTGGTCCATCATAAGTCATATGCATGCATTCATGTACTCAAAAAGACCATTTTTGGACATTAGGAAAATAGTGATTTTATAAGGGGATCTAGGGCCTGGAACTTGTTCCTTCTTGGAGATCTCGTCGAGTTGGTTCAAATGGTACATCAGTTTGCATATTTTGGCTAAGGGGTGACAAAGATATGATTTTTAGTAGTTGTGAACAACTATATAGAAAGGGATGGACATTACCATTGATCATGTGGTTGGTCCTAGTCATTGTTGGTGCATCATGCATATGTGATTGGGCCCCGGTCTCACTAATGGGACCTGCACAAGATGTCAGTGGTGTGGTCAACCCAGCCATGGGATAGAAAGAGGTGAGAGGGATTCCTATAGGATCGGGGCCATTAAAGTAGTCACCCTTAATTAAGGCCTTGATCCGGCCACATATCCATCGTCTCCCTCATAGGATCATTGGTGAGCTGGTCTATCAAGACTACGGTATCATGGCTCAACTGAGACGAGCAAGGAGGGTGCCATAGGGTCAATGGTATCTAGGCACAGAGCCTCCCAAGCTCGGGTAAAACTTTCTGAGTTGTTGGTGGTGTATGAAGCCATATGTATAGGAAGAACCTAGAAGGGGCATCGATTAGGGCTGTTGTCAGAAAGAAGAAGATGATCAAGGATGTAGACTATGGCATAATAAGGAGTGAAGAGTTGAGGAAAAGAGAGAAAAATAAGAGACAAAGTGAAAGGGGAATCATTTTTTTATCAAGGAGGAAGAGGGGGTAGTTGGTGTGACTACCCCCACCCCGCTATAGTGGTATGGATGGAGGTAGGAGATGAACCTTCTATCATTAGACTGTGGGTAGAATCTGCCCACTCAATATCCTTGCTTCTGATTGGTCGAGGGGATGTGTGATGTATTAAGGAAGTTGAGGATGGGAGATTTGCCACAGTTGGGCCACGTGCCCATTGGACCCAAGGTGTTCGTTCAATGAAGTAGAAAAGAGGGTGAAACAAAATAACACAAGGTTTATATATATAAAGTTTGAGAGATCATATCTCAAGCTTCAACAATTTGATTGAGGTAAGTTTTGCATTGTTGGAAGCATAATTGAATCAATACTCTATATCATGAAATACATTAGATACCAATAAGAGCATACTAATGAGTTTCAAAAATTCTTAGCAAGATAATGATGCATTTAGAAACATGGAACATAGGACAACATGAAAAATTATTGTCACACATAGGAACCCCAAGTATAATGTGGACAAAATGGATCACCAAAACACTCAAACCATAGGACTAAATAAAAATGAGTAAAAAGGTCACTAGGAGAGATAGAAGGAACCCACTAGAAGAGAAGAAAGTCAGTTTATCACATCCTTCCCTCCTTATAATAAATTTTGTCCTCAAAATACATCCAAGAAGATACACAAATATTTTAACCAAGGTATAATATGTTTAGGCAACCAACTCTAATTTCCAAGGCATCCATGAACATGAGGTGAATACTTAGTTAGTTTTTATATGATTTGAAATCATTTAGAGTGTACCCATCTCAATTTATAGATTAGAGCATTACTTATCATTTCATAATGGCATGACATCCTTCAACTTTAGGGTTTAGATCACTTAGTCCTACTACATTAGGGTTTTTTTTCTCATATGTATGCACCAACTCAAGGTCAGTTATCAAAATTCATGTCATCAAATAGTTGAATGAACATGTTCATTATTAGATATGTAAATGGATCATATACAGAGTGGGTATTGTTATATCTACTGTCTGAATCTAGAAAAAAAAATTGATCTGACATTGAGTCTGATATCTGATGTATATCATGTAATAATATTTGAATCTGATCCTAACAAGTAATATCCCAATTCAGATAAATATTTGATATGAACTAAAAATCATGATTAATATTATTAAATATATTATATAAAAAAATTATTCATATTACTATGAGTATACATGATCAAATGTCTATATTTTCACATTTTATATGTATATAATATGTATTTAATAATATATATTTGTCAAATTCAGATTCAGAGCGAATACAACCATGTCTGATATTCTATCTGAATTTTTTTGGATCTGAAATTTGACATCCTAAATACAATCCGGATTATGCGGATGTCGGGTTATTTTCAAAATTTCGGACTTGAATATCGAATGTGCGGGTTTCGAATATCCATTTACATGCCTATTCATTACTATGACTTTCAATTAAAATTATTATTACACTTACATTTTATTTTCAACTAGATTTCATGCATGGTTTAGTTTCCCTCACAATCTATGAATTGTCAAAAATTATGTTTATTGCCTTTAATTAGATATGAAGTTAGTACTAATGTTTCATGATTATTCCATCTAATATCTCAAGGGCATCATCTTATGAATTTCATAATTTCAAATTCTTATCTCGAATGTAAGGTATGTTTTATGTTAGATCAAGCTTATAACAGTGAGTTAACATACATAGTCAACTTTTTTACTCAAGTGAGATTGTTTCACATATCATGCATTATCTTGAAGGGCAACATTATCATCCACATCGAAGTTTTGCAATAGTCTCACTCGTAGCTGAAATGAGCTTCACAAGCCCAAGACACTAAATTTGAGACATATCTATGTCAAGACAAGGCATACTAACCACAACAATCAAGTCATACCAAACTTTTTACCCAACTATCATGAACAAGGGCAACCAAAAGATTTCTACACATGGACCCACTAAATCAAGTATGTGGTTCATCATAGTGATCACACATCGTATACTTCATCTAGGGTTTTAGGGCATCCCCCTAACATAAGTGGCAAACATACATATATTTAAATGCCTCTTTCTTAAGAGTTAGATCTTTTCAAAGGAAATTTAATGGCCCAACATTACTAAAAGAAGGGATCAACTCATAAACTCAAAAGTATTCTAGCTAGGGATCCATCATAATGTATATCATCATTCATATGTTTCAA
The DNA here is from genome assembly GCA_963693085.1 of Alisma plantago-aquatica. Lineage (NCBI taxonomy): Eukaryota > Viridiplantae > Streptophyta > Magnoliopsida > Alismatales > Alismataceae > Alisma > Alisma plantago-aquatica. The sequence continues at coordinate 275,920,030 of OY856410.1, forward strand.
CATTTCACATTTTTGGAGGTTATGTACTATAACCTTCCCCCTTGTTTGGTTCACTCACTTTGGAATTCATCCTTATCGTATGTCCCATATAGAGGTCCTTCTTGTAGAGATATTGAAGCCCATGTTAGTCCCAAACCATATTGACACTAACAATATCTCAACATATACAAGACTAGGAACATGAAATCATGCCAACCTACAAGCTACTTTAGCACATAAACCTAGTTACAACATATCAAAATTTTGGTACTAAATCTACTTTGAGCTATAATTCCAAAAAAAATCCTAAACTTGATCCCATCTACAAACTGGTCCTTCAATTCAAAGTCTCATTTTATTGTTATAAATCAATCATCATATTATGTGATATAATTAGTCTTCTATTTTACTGCTTTGTCCAAATGTGTTGAATCTCTTCATTTAAGAACTATTTGTAAAGAAGTCCCTAGATTTATCTTTATGACATCAATTAGTAAAATTTTGACAACCTTGTGTTCAAAAACATTGAGTAGACATTCTACATTAATTGTACATCTTATTTTAATTAATGTTTTGGAATTATCTCAAAAACATTATAAATGAATAGCATTTTTGGGGTATTTAACTCTTGGAAAATAAATTGTTTGAGTTGTAACTTGAATATAGGAAGCTAGTATTTTTAGAAATTAGATGAATAAAAGAGAAACCTATGGAAAAGCATCCATACAAAAAGGTGTTGTAGAACATTAGATATAAAAATTAGTAATTAATTCATATCTATGACTTATAATTACCTATTAAAAGATGATATAATACATATGTGTAGAGAATACTCAATCATTGTCTTCTCAACAGCAACAGCAATTAGGGTTGTTATAGAGAAGTAAAATGATTGATCTCTCCTTTCTCACATAGTGCTTGCTTCCACCACAGCTTCCACGTGAGCTGGTCTTCCACAAAACTAACCAAAAAAAGTGACGATCATCGTTACCAAAGTAGAACATCCTCCTTCACCAGGTTGTAAGCCCTAAGCACTAGTCACTGCTATTAAGTCCCATGTAAACCAGTGAATAGCATTAATGAGAAAAACTCATTTGCCTTGCCTTTTGCATTCAACCCCAGTCTCCCTAATCTCCTCATTTGCCTTGTCTTTTACATTCAACCCTAGTCTCCCTAATCTCCTCAACTTCACTAATAGTGACCTATATCCAAAGAGGGAGTCAATATCCATATAAATCCCATCATTGGCCAACCTCCATCGTGGTACGATTGGTGCCTGGCCTTCTAGCCTACAAGATGTAGCTAGTTTTGACTCCAGAGGTCACCAAAAAGTGCCACTAACCATCCTTCACCAGCCTACATCCATTATCCCTCCCCCTCATGCTTTGCACCCTTCCACCAAATCTGTATGGAATCCCAACATCCTATAGATCTTTTGTCACCTATCCTATCTTCCTCAGCCGTTGATAATCCAAGACTATATCACTTTCCTTATTGCTAGCAAAGGATCTATAGATCCATTCCCTCTTTTGTGACGTCATTCTCTAGCCCATCAGTAGATTGTCCCCTCTTCGATTTGGCATGGTGCATCACCATCTAATGGAACCGCTGGCCTAGTCGTCTTCTTCTTCTTTCCCCTTGCACACCATAACCCTGAAAACACAATACCTAGCATCTATATGCCACTTATTTGCTTGCTCACTTCAATCACACACTGCAACCTCCTCACAACCAACAATCTAGCAATGATGGTCTCTCATACAACTAGAATAAAACAAAATCCCTCATGTTGATGGGTGTCTGAATAATAGAGAGCCATCTCCAGAATACCTTGATGATAACCATAATGGTCAGAGACTCTTCTATTCAAGCCATCTCACCATGTTGGGATTGATTCCTAAAGAAGAGGGTGGTTGTGGAGTTATTTACCCTACCAATTGATCTTGGGTCGGAGGTATATAGCAGGCATATTGCCTAAACTCATGACGGTGATGGTAAGTTTAGAAGATCCACATGGAATCCTAAAACCTTAATGCCATAAGATTATCTACAACCATGTTTAAGGAGACCTAGCAACAAAGACTTCAATCCTACAACCCCCTAAATTGTGATTAGTTGTACCTTTCTCTCCTTCACCTGCAGGTCAGTATGCATACAATTAGCATTCATGATATAAGAAGATAAATAATTAGATAGGGAAAAGAAAGAACCCGACAATGCTAAAGAATGATGCAAAAATTAACCTAGTATTAAAAGTTGGTTAAGCTATATTATCTTAAAACCACATCATATGTATATATCCATCATAATATATATATATATATATATCAGTTAGTATGTGTGTATTATTAATGTTATTACATCAAATATTTCATAGATAATCTTAGATCATTAATATAATTTGGGGTTTCAAGTAATGAGATAATATAATGTGCTTTTATTTTAGATTATCACTACATTTATAGGTATCCCATTGGTGTATAATTTCATACATGATATGCATATCAATACTAATGACAAGTAAAAGGATAAAACTGATGGTGATTATAGTATTAAATTTCATAGTAATATTGCACAAGCCCTACTCTAAATAACCTACAACATATAGTATGAGTACACATTTTAGGGTATATGTAAATATGGTTGGCCAATTTTAGGATAAATTGACCTTATTGAATAGTAGATAGGAAACAATGGATAATTTGGTAATTCTATTTCTGCGACTCTGATATAAAGAATGACTGTAAAATGATTTTCTTATATTTTCTTATGCAATTTGGTAAATATTTGATCATAAGGATCAGGTCTTTACAACTTGGTATCAGAGCCTATAAATAGTCGACACTCATGCGTGTCTTAGAAAATTATGGTTAGTTAGGGAAACAAATGTAGTAGATAGTTGACTATAAACCTTAGTATCATTGGCTCAATTATTGGGATATACCTAGACTGCAAGTAGGAAATGTTAAGAGACTAGCATGAGAGGTATGTAACTTAGTTTAAAAATTCAAGATACAAACTTTGTCATCTACTAGATTCTGGACTCCCTAGGCATAGATTTATATATATATATTATTGAGGAAGAAGCGTTTAATATAGATGTATGTAGACTTATAATGAGATCCTTGGAACATAAAATCACCACTATAAGTATACAAATGGTGAGAGTACCCTAGAGTTCCTATTTAGGTACAACCATGAGTAATTAAAAAAATATAACAAATAAATAGCTTAGCATAAACCCAAGACTGGAAAGTTCATATAAATGATAGCTCCCCTTTGGAACCCTAAAATATATGTAATTTACTCCAAACTTTGTTCAATGGAATGAGTTTAGGTGTCTAAGGAAGGATGGTAGTGTTGGTTATGGCATAATACTCCCAATCTACATAGGTGGTGGTAAGGTTTCCTCACTTTACATATCATCCTGGACAAAGCACATCTGCTACTTGGGAAAACCATAATCTTTAACTTAGTCAATAATCCAATTTGGAAAAATATGTGTGTATGTATAATCACCTTAAATAGAGGGGAAATAAATGAATATAAATTATGACTTAGATTAAAAACCCTACTAATACAAAATGTGTTCAATAAAAAACTGCCTCATGATAACTTTGACATAAAACCCCCAACAAAATATGATGATTGAGAGTTAAATACTAGGTTCTATTTTTATATATGTGATTATGATATTTGTGAGACTTAAAAAATTTATTTTAGATGCAGAAAATAAGAAAAAAACTAAAATTCAAATTTTCATCCCAATTCATAATAACATAATTAAATGGTAAAAAATGTTACAGATATTTGGACCCCCTAAATTTTGATAGCTACCAAATTTCAGAGATATATAAAAATTTGGATAAATTTTGAACTAAGCTTTAAATTATTGTAAAACCCTACCCACTAAAAATGGATAATTAAAAATGAAGTATATCTAAATTTTTGACACAATAAAACCTCACACAAAGATTAGTGAAAACAATATTCAGTAAAATATGATTAACTTTTAAGCTTGACTATGATAACTATAGTTTATATAATAATTTCTAGAGTAACACAAAATTTTAATATTCATATTTTAGATTCTTAAACTAGGAATGTGTGCATGGCCCTAGAGGACATAAATAGATCAGGCATCACTAAGTGCTATGGTAACTCTTTATATTTCGTATAAAATCTAAATTTCCAAAATGTGTCAAATAGTAACTAGAACGTAGACATGATGTTGTGACTTGGTTCTCGCATTGATTTTGGTCATTTTTGTTTTACATAGACATGATTTTCCCATTGAAAAATTATTTTCTTTTTTTATAGTGTATCAAGAAAAATGATTTTACATAATTTTATTTATGATTTTCGAGCTAAGTCACAATCAAGGAGGTATCAGAAAATCCTAGAGTAAAGTCACATGGAACCCTTAAAACCTAGATTTGGTTAAGATTAAAAACATAATAGTTGGCATGCCTATTTAGATTTCTAGTTAAACCTTTCTAAGGGGTGGATAGTGGTACTTGCCTAAGTCAATTTTTGGGACAAAATCCTTTTAAGGGGTGGGAATTATTACATGCTAAAATTTTTGTACTAAATCTACTTTGAGCTATAATTCCAATTCTTTTCCTAAACTTTAGCCCATCTGAAAGTGGTCCTTCAATTTAAACTCTTGTTTGATTACTTAGACCAATCATCATATTTTGTGTATAATTAGTCTTCAATTTTGGTCCTTTTATCTAAATGCGTTGAATCTTATCACTTGAGAAATATTTGCAAAGAAGTCCTTTGACTTATCTTCATGAAATCAAATTAGTACAACTTTGACAAACTTGTGCTAAAAACATTGATTAGACATTCTATATTAGTTATACATCTTATTTCAACTCATGGCTTGGAATTATCTTAAAAACATTATATATGAATATCAATTTTGGGTTAAACTCTAGGAAAATAAATTGGGAAAGTTATAACTCTATTGTAGGGCTAGCATTTTTAGAAATTAGATGACTAGAAGAGAAGCATATAGAAGAAAAAAAAGGAATTTTAGAAAGTTATACATAAAAATTAGCAATTAATTCATATATATGACCTATAATTATGAATTAGTAGATAATATAATGTGTATGTGAAGATAAGACTCAGTTGTGTTCTTCTCTACTGCAACGAAGACTGGAGCCATTATAGATAAAGAAGACGACTGATCTCTCCTTCTTCACATAACACTTGCCTCCACTGCGTCTTCCACCTAAATCGATCCTCCACAAATTGACCAGAAATAGAGATAATCATCGTTACCAAAGTAGAATGGCCTCCTTCACCAAGTTGTAAACCTAAGCACTAGTCATCCATATCTACTTCCTTGTAAACCATAGAATAGAATTAACATGATCAACTCATTTGCCTTGCCTTCTGCATTCAACCCCCATCTTCCTGATCTCCTCAAATTCAGTAGTAGTAACCTACATCCAAAGAGGGAGGCGATCTCCATATAAAACCCATTGTTGGCCAACCTCCTTCATGGTATTTTTGTGAATGACCTTCTATCCTATAAGTCACATCTAGTATTGACTCTAACGGTCACCAAAGAGCCCTACTAACCATCCTTCACCGATGTGAAACCACAATCCCTCCCCATTATGCTTTCACCCTTTACCATGTCAACAAAGAATCTTGAGGGCCAGAAAAACTACTGTCGCCTGGCATGTCTTCCTCAGACGCCAACAATCTAGGACTATATCTCTTTCCTCAATTCTAGAAAAGGATATACAAATCCATTCCCTCTGTCATGATGTCATTCTCTTACCCTTCACTAGATTGTCCCCTCTTCAATTCATCTTGGTGTGTCACCATCTAATGAAACTGTAGGCCTAGCCATCTTCTTCTCCTTTTCTCTTTGTCCACCACGACCCTGACATTGCAAGACGTAGCATCTATAGGTCGTCGATCTACTTTTTCAACTCCATCACACACTACAACCTCCTCATAATCAATAGCCTAGCAATGATGGTCTCTAAGATAACTCGAATAGCAAAAAATCCCTCACCCTTATGAGTGTCTGACTAATAGAGAGACATCTCTAGAACACCTCGACGATAGCCACAATGGTCAGAGCATCTTCTGCTCAAGACATCTCACCATGTAGGTCTTGATGCCGGAAGAAGAGGGTGGTCGCAGAGTTATTTCCTCTACCAATTAATCTTGGGTTGGAGGTATACAATAGCATCTTGTATCAACTCAAGACTGTGATGGCAAGTTTAGAAAAGCCACATGGAATCCTCAAACCTTAATTCCATGAGTTTAACTCCAACTAGTTCTAAGGAGACCCAACAACAAAGAATTTTATCCTACAACCTCTAAACTAAGATAAATTGTACCTTTCTCTCTATCACATACATGTCACTACACATACATTTAGATTCTTTATATAAGAAGATAACTAACTAGATAGGGAAAATAAGAACCTGACAATGTTAAAGAATGGTATAGAAATTAACCTAGTACTAACATTTGGTTTAGCTACCTTATCTTAAAACCACATCATACGTACATATCCATCATTATAGATATATAAGTTAGTATGTGTGTATTATTAATACTATAACATATAATAATTTATGTATAATCTCATATCATTATTATATTTTTGGGTATCAAGTAATTTGATAATTTAATGAGCTTATATTTTATATTATCACTCATTTATAGGCATCCTAGTGGTATATAATTACATACATGTATATGCATATCAATACTAGTAACAAGTAACAAGATGAAATGAATGATGATTAGGGTATAAAACATCATAATAATAATTGTACAATCTCTAAATCACCTAAAACATACCATATGAGTACACATGTTAGGGTATTAGTCCTATGTAAATATGGCTGCCTAGTTTTAGGATAACTTGACCTAATTAATCAATTATCTGAATGTTTGTCACATAAGAATTATGAAATTAGATACATATATACATAAGATGGTATTTATAAATTCAACATATATCTAGAAAGTGTATTTACTCAAATAGAAGAAATTTGAATAAAACATGATATGAGAAAAGATAATACATTAATATAGCTTAGCCATACACATATTTCACATGTATTAATTTATTATATAGTATCAAAACTACAATGCATGTTGGATTGTATGCTTTATCATTCAAATGACTTAAAATGAACCCAATTAAAACCATGGAATAATATTACATTGTGAGATATAACTAAGGGAAATAATAAAGATCTCACACCCAATGATAATAAATGAATGATTCCAAACCATAACATGACAAATATTTCTCTAAATTTGTAGATCCTTCTTGTGATTGTACTTTGAAGTCGATACTTGGAATTTTGTATTTTGCATACTTTGATTTAAAGATATGCAATTTTAATTTCTATTCATAAAGGTTTTTCCCTCATTGATTACATGCATGATTAGATAGGTTGGTTGGAAAAAAATTGTTGTAAAACTTAGCCCTCCTCATTGAAAGCCACGAACAATAAAACTCAAAAATAGTAGCACATTGTTTAAACATAAAAAAGGGTATGCTAGTGCCCATTAATTTAGTGTAGTAACGCTTTCACGACTCAACATAGAGAGAAGGACATGAGGTCCCACAATAAATTGGGAAATGCAGCTGGTGTGTTGTCATTCTCCATGGAGATAATGCATGGCTTACCCAACATCTAGACATTTACATGTTTGTCTATTAAAATATTGAAATACTTATTTCAAAAAAATTGGATATTGAATCTTGTTGAAAACCCATTGCTACATTTTATACTTGTCTATATTGTTCACTACTTATTTTTCCATGAAAATTCTTTGTAGATATGTTCACAGTTTTACTTTCTAAATATCAATTTTGTACTAGATTTTGTTGACCCGTGTTCCCCTTATTGGCATCCATGTGTGGTTTTTTTTCCTTTGAGAATTCATGGACAAGTAATCAAACAAGACCTAGAAGAGTCGTGCAAGAGTTGTGACCTTTTGAAGAGTAGATACGAATCAATGCCTAATTTTGTAATTTTATGTAAAGCTTCCATGACAGTGATGTAAAGCATGATTGTAAAATGATTTGTTTATATTTTTGATGCAATTTTGTAAATATTTGATCATAAGGTCAGGTGTTTACAATATGATATCAGATCCTATAAACAGTCAAGACTCATGCATGTCTCCAAAAACTAGGATTGTTCTAGAATACAAATGGAGTGATAGTTTACAATAAACCCTAGTATCATTGGCTCAATTATTGGGATATACCTAGACTACAGGTAGGAAACATTAGAGACTAGCATGTGAGGTATGTACCTTAGTTTAAAATTTCATTATACATACTTAGCTCATATACTAGATTTTGGATTCCCTAAGCGTAGAACTACATGGAGATATTGTTGAGGGAGAAGTTCTTAAGATACATGTAGGTAGACTTATAATGAGATCCTTGGATCATTGATCCATCACCATTATAAGTATACAAATAGGAAGAGTACCCTAGATTTCCTCTTTAGGTACAACCATGGGTTATTGCAAAAAAAGTTTAGTATAAATAAATAGTATAGCATTAACCCTAGAATGGTAAGTTCATATAATTGATAACTTCCATTTGAAACCCTAAAATATATGTATACTCCAAAATTTGTTCAATAGAATGAGTTGAGATGTCTAAGGATGGATGATAGTAAAGGTTTCAACATAATTACTCCCAATCCACTTATGTGGTTGTGGGGTTTCCTTACTTTACATACTAGCATGGCCAAAGCAATGTCTAGTATTTGGGAAAACCCCTGTATTGACTGTAGTCAATAACCCAATTTACAAAAATACATATGTGTGTATGTTTAATCACCTTCAATAGAGAGAAATAAATGAATATATGTTAGGACTTAGATAAAAAAAACCACAAAAGTTGTTCAAAAAAATTGCCTCATGATAATTTTTACATAAAACCCCTAAGATATGATGATTGAGAGTTCAATAATAGGTTCTCCTTTTATATATGCAATTATGAGACTAAAAAATATATTTGGTGCAAAAAAGAAATAAAACTAAGATTCAAAATGTCATCCCAATTCATAATAAGATAATTAAATCATAAAAATGTGAAAGAAATTTGGACCCACATAGATTTTATTAATTCCAAATTTTAGAGAAATGTAAAACTTTGGATAAACTATGTTGAACTAAGTATTATGTTGATGTGAAACCCTACTCACTGGAAATGGAGATATAAAGATAAAGTATATCTAAATTACTGACCCAATAAAATGTCAAACAAAGATTATTGAAAACAATATTAAGTAAAATTTGATAACATTTTAAGCTTAGCTATGAAAATTGTAGGTTATTTAATAAATTTTGGGGAACACAAAATTTTGAAATTCATAAATTAGATTCTTAACCTACAAAGGTACATGACCTTAGACGAATTGAATAGACTAGGCATCATGACACGACTAAACTGTACGTGTAAAATGCAAGTGTACGCGTCGAAGTAATACAGGCTAATGAGGCTCAGATATCGAACACGGGGAAACATACTTCAAGAAACTACTACTAACAGCTTTTGATTAGCTAGGCTGAAGAAAACTTTAATTTGAGAGTTATTAAACTAATTGCATGAAAAGAAACTAATTTACTAGTAAGTGATAACAATGAGAAGAAATTCCCTAGGATTGTGGTTTCATCACGATTAACACTGTGATTTTACCTAAGATTACTAGTGTTGCTCCTGATTCTAGACAAAGAGACTTGTAGCTAGAATTACCCACTTTCATTGAGTAATCCACTACCTATCCTAATACCAATCCCACTCTCCTATCAATTGTGTTATTAGATAAGTACTTTAACAAACTACTTTGGGTTGTTCTCTTCACACTCGTAGGCGTTCTCTCAAAACACGATATAAAATGTTTGTTACTATAGATTTTCAATCCTTAATCCCCCTCTTGAATATATCAAGGATCTAAGTTATCATATATGGTGCGCAACATAGATAATTTAATATGATTTCATAGAAATATGCCAAAAAATAAGGAGAAAACAATATACTAATACAAAATATCAATATATAGTGTACAACCAGACCACTCCTGGGTCCTAGAGAATATGGGAATTAGCCCCTCATGGTTTCCATGGACAAAAATATTCTAGGAAGAAGGAAAAATGTGGAGAACATATAAACACTAATGAACCCCATAGAGAGGCGTGACTAGGATGCTCCACACTGACAAACGGATCCACAAGTTGTGAATTCTGCCCACTGAGCATGCCTGGAACCTCCTGAACATGTAGTTTTTCTCCTCACTCTACTCTCTCGCATCTTAGTCATTGCACAATGGAATAGAATATGATAACTAGTTCTAGTTAAAATTCCCTTAAGTCATAGAAGTGACGTAGGGCATCATTATTTGTCAACTCTCGGATTACACTTGATTTTCATATATGTCTGATGTTGACATCTTGGTACTACTGACAGGATGTTGGTATTATCGACTCCTTCAATAAGTTGTAGGCTCATGTGACTTTGTTCATACTATCAAATTGAGAGTTGGTACTTGCGAGTTATCTCGATTTCTTTATGTTCCAAAGTCGGTGGTGTCAAGCTATGTAGTTTCTTGTACATTCACCTTAAATGCATACAATTCGAAGATAAACTCTAGAAATCTATTAAATTATTTAGAAACATTAAAATTACATTTATTTGATGCAATTAACTAATACAGGCTAATATTAATAAATCATGCAAAAATTAATATGAAAATGAACAATAAGTGCCAAAAATAAATATTAAATAGTCTGTGAAAATGATAAATACACAGTGCATCAAACTCCCCTAAGCTTAAATGTTGCTTGGCTTCGAGCAACACACCCCTGAATCTATTTGAGACAAGTCAGCAAAAGGGCATAAACTATAAAATTCATTTCTCAACCATCCCCACCTGACGATGCAAAACCGACCTTCATTGACCATCGAATTATCAACTGCTCTTAAGTGGCCAAAAATTTCCATAAAAGTTGTCCATGCTTAGATGAATAAACACTATCAAGAGAGAAGTTAACATCATAATCAATCAGGCATTCACTTGGTGCATTATGTGATTCCCTATTCTACATTGATCTTTCCTAACTACCAACTACTTAGAAGCAGTTCTCCTTATAAGAATGGATGAGGAGAATAATCATTTAAGTCGCATGCCGATAAGAGAAATGAATGGAATGAAATAGGTGGAAAATGAAGAATCACAAGTACATCCAAATCATTTATGCAAAATAAAACATGATGAGCCTATATGGTGAAGAGAATGAAAAATGCATGAATCTTAATGCCTAAAATTTTGAGTGAAATTATGCATGTACAAAAATCTCATCAAATAAATGAGAATGAAGTAACAAAGAAAAAGAATGCATCATGTAAATGTTTCCATCTTTTTGTGAAGAGTTTAGGGCATCCTTTCTCCCTCTTAACTATAAAACATTAGCAAACTTATTTTCTTTTTTTCTTTTATTTGTTTTTTGATTGACCCATAATTTAGCAAGATGGAACATTATGCATGGGCATTACTAACATAACACTCATTTTTTTGTTCTTTTTTTCTATTTTTCTGAGGGTATGGGTGTATATCCCTGCACTGAAAGTTTAAAGAAATAATACCCACATGATATGGAAATGGATGATACGAAATGCATGTTATATACATGTATTTGTTTATGCAACTAAAATGATATACACAAATATTTTTTGCGTGCGTGAGTGTATATATATATTTTTCATTTTGTAATGAATGCAATAAAACTAAACTAACTATTATGTTACCTACTATGTCATGCAATGCAAACAAGAGGAAATAATTCAGGCTACTTGTTCATCTTAAGGTGGTGAGTCAATAATGAGTGGAAGATGAATGGAATCATATATTAAAGAGACAACACCTTTCATGCATATAATATATGCCCCTCTATAATGACCTGTGTACAGGGTAACCTTAGGGTTTCTTTCTTAAATTTCCATTTAAGATCTCGTTAACTATTTAATCAATTTAGGCTCAAACCCCATCTTCAACCGCATTTCATGAATAATTAAGAAGTCCATTCATATTAAATGTCCTTAAGCTGACTTGCCCATACACTTCCTCTAGGTGATATTACTCAAGTACTCACAACAAAGCTCACAAAAAGATTTTCAATTTCCATTGCAAACTTAAAAGCATGCATGATAATTGTCATGAACAAACAAAATTTAAACTTCACGTTACACTAGATAGATTGTGGATCCTACAAATTATAAAAATAAAAGCTAAAAACAAGTTAAAGGGAAGATAAAGTCATTCCAACACCCCCCCTAAGATTGAACTTGACTATGACCTCATAGTCAAAATTAAAACATAGAAGTGGAATGGGGATACCAGTTTCTCTGAAGGGTGGTAGAGCTGGATGATTGGTGGCTCTTTAGATCAAGTTATGCTAGCATATATCCCTCTTGTTGGTTCCACTAATTTGTGTCTTTTTGCCATATATATGTGACATTCTCTCTCCTTCTTTGAGCTTTAAAAATTGGTGCCCACCCACATGTGTGTTTGTGGTATCAATGGACTTTTCGTGTAGCTCTGTCACTTTTTCCTTAAAAAGTTAGTAGTACCAAATTTGGACTCAGTAGTATCGACTTTGGTCCAGGAATCTTGTGAATTTTCTGAAAAAAGTCAGAAGCATCAACTTTGATGTCGGTAGTACCGAATTTTTACAAAATTTTAACTGATAAGGAGTCATTAATACCGACTTGAGTGTCGGTAGTACTGACTTTGACCCTGTCTACACACCAAACAAGACCATCAAGGTACCTGTTTATATCAATTAAAATTTGACATGAAAAATATGAAATGTAACTAACAATAACACCTAAAAATAGTATATAACAAAAATAAAATTGGGTTACCTCCCAAGAAGCACCCTTATTTAATGTTCTAGGCTCAATATCAATGATCCTCCTAAGCCCGGGTTGTCATGGGATGGTGGTGAAGATTCATCTGGCAGTCTGAACTATACTCTAGCATCGTCTATCCTGAGTGTACAATAGCCTCTATCAATGGAAGTGATCATGTCAGTCGTATCTTGGAACGGCCTCCCTAGCAATATCTCAGATCCTTTCATTTCCTTCATATCCATCACCACAAAATCAACCGCAAAGATGAATTTGTCAACTTTGACTAGAACATCCTCGCATATCCCATACGGCCTCATAATAGATCCATCTACAAGCTCAATTGTCATGGATGTATTTGTTGGTTCCTTCAATCCAGCTTTCGGAAAGTGGTGAGAGGCATGAGATTTATGCTTAATCCAGAATCACATTGTGCTTGTGGGGAATGTTGGTTGCCTATAGAACAAGGGATGTAGAAAAAATCCTAGATCTTTCCTCTTAATCGGCAATTTCCCCTTGATCAGTGCACTCATCCCCTCATCAACATGTACAATATTTGTGTCTTTAATCCTCTACTTTTTTTTGATATCTTTCAAAAACTCCCATAAGAAGGAATTTTCTCTGTCTCCTTCACCAATGGAAAATTAATGTGGAGCTTCCAGAATATGTCTAGCAACTTTTTGAACTATGTTTCCTTTTTCCTCAGCTTCAGACTATACGGGTATTGCACTTTAGAATTCTCTACTCACTTATGTGGGGGAACATATTACACTTCATGAACTTCCTCACGTAAGCTTGCTTCAGCACCATTTCCTGGAGTAGAAATTGGCATATCTACTACCGGTGGCTGCTCTTTCTTGGGTGTAAGTGCTTCTTTATGAACTATGATTGTTCCATTGTGGAGTAGAACCTTCACATGATCTTATTGTGTGGGCACCTTTTCTGGAATGGGGTCTGGTGAGGTGCATGCATGAGCACAATGCACTTGAAATCTGCACCCCCTGTTGTCCATATAAACCAGTGTTTTTAATACCGAACCAGACCAGACGGTCTGAACGGTCAGACCGGTGACCCGGTAGCTGATCGGTCTGGAAGCCTAAAAAACCAGTTATGTCTTTTCCGGTCCAACTGGTCAGAAATACGGTCCAACCAGCTAATCAGACCGAACTGGATTGAACTAGTGGTTCAAAGAGAAGAGAAAACAGAAGGTAGAATACATATAAGAATTTACACATATGCATATATATGTATATGCATATGGCATATATATGTGTGTGTGTGTGTGTGTGTTTGTGTGTGTTTGTGTGTGTGTATGCATGTATGTATTTACATAGAAAATATACATATAAGGTAGAATGTATATATATATATTTGTATACATGCATATATATGTATGTATGTATGTATGTGTACATCTACCTAATAATATATATGTATACATATATATACAATGTATATATATTCAAATAAATAAATATATATATATATTGATAAAATATATTTATACATATATATACAATATATATAGTTAGGCTAGAATACACTCGAGTGTATTCAGAGCAGGATACACTCAAGTATTTTTCCATGATGCAATATTTTTTTCAAAAATCTAATCTATTGATCTTCTTAAACATCTTGTGAATAGCTCATATAAAAAATTTGAGCACATTTGGACATTTATAGGTCATGTTATAAAGATCGCAAAAATTAAGTATTTCAAATTAGTTTTGCACGTCAATTTTTTTGCCCTCGGATGAGTGACTTACACTCATCCAAATGGGCTCAAACTTTGTATGTAGCCTAGCTATAGTATGATGGTGAAGATCAATGGTTTCCATCTTGCAAAAAATAGTATTGATATGGAAGCATGCTTGAGTGTATCCGTGTGATTTGTACACTCGAGTGTATTCTAGCCTGACTATATATATATATATATATATATATATATATATATATATATATATATATATATATATATATATATATATATATATAGAGAGAGAGAGAGAGAGAGAGAGAGAGAGTGAGAGAGAGAGAGTCAGGCTAGAATACACTCGAGTGTACGGATCGCACGAATACACTCAAGTGTGTTTGTATATCAAGACTATTTTTTGCAAAATGTAAACCGTTGATCTTCACTGTCATTCTATAACTAGGTTACATACAAATTTTCAGCACATTTGGATGAGTGTAAGTCACTCATCCAAAGGCAACAAAATCGACGTATGAAACTAATTTGAAATGCATAATTTTTGCGGTCTTCATAACATGAGCTATACATATCCAAATGTGCTCAAATTTTGCGTATGAGTTGTTCACGGGATGTTTAAGAAGATCAATGGACTAGATTTTCAAAAAAAAAATATTGCATCATGAAAAACTACTTGAGTGTATTCCGCTCCGGATACACTCGAGTGTATTCTAGCATGACTCTATATATATATATATTTATTTTTATTTTTTTTTATTTATATATATATATATATATATATATATATGAATGTATACATATATACAACAATATATATGTACACATATATATACAATGTATGTATATTCAAATATATATATATATATATATGTCTATATATACAAACAATATATATAAATGTGTATATATAGGGTATATCTTCGCTACCTGTGTGGGTAACTAAGATTCGTTACCCGTGCATCAGTTTTGTAATAGGAAGGCATGCATTTGTAATGAGACAGTCCAAATTGTAATAGACATACTCATTTTGTAATACAAAAACTCGTTTTGTATTACAACACTGTTACAGTCATAAATATATATTTTCAGAGCAGAATACACTCAAGTAGTTCTCCATGATGCAATATTTTTTTTAAATCTAATCTGTTGATCTTCTTAAACATCATGTGAATAGCTCATATATAAAATTTGAGGCCATTTGGACATTTATAGGTCATGTTATGAAGACTATAAAAATTATGCATTTCAAATTAGTTTTGTGCGTCGATTTGGTTACCCTCATATGAGTGACTTATACTCATCCAAATGAGCTCAAAATTTGCATGTAGCCTAATTATAGTGAAACAATGTAGATCGATGATTTACATTTTGCTAAAAAATAGTCTTGATATGCAAACATAACTTGAGTGTAGTGTGTGATCTGTACACTCGAGTGTATTCCATCCTAACTATATATATATATATAATATGCCCAGTTCAACCGGTTTGACCGGTCCGACCACTAATTGCCTTTTATCATGGTGACCGGTTTGGTTTTTTCGGTTCGAATTTTTTTAATGTCATGCTAACATCATTTTCAATCCAACCAGTTCAACCACTCTGGTTGAACCGGACTCAATCATGTCTAAGTTAGTACCGGTCCGACCACCGGTTCGGTTCTAAAAACATTGATATAAAATGTTAGGATATGGAACTTTAGGCATATATGCCTACTCAAGCACTGGAGTATGGTGCTTTGGTAACTCAATTAGAGCATGTTCCTCCTTGACAAAAGAGACATATTTCACTTGATGATGTGACGTCTCTGAATTTGTTGGGACCCCATGTTGACTAGGCTTCTTAAAGGAAGCCACCTCTAACGCTAGTTGAGAAATTGGATATTCTATATTGTGGATCTGTGCTCCTTGGTTTTGTAGCTCCCTCTTAGTATGGCCAATAATGGCTTCATTTTGAGTGACTAGCTTTCCTAGCATGTCTTCTATGTGATCTATCCTGCTAGGGCCCCTAACCTATTGTTGTTGTTGTCGCATGAACATGCAATCTTCATCTTCACTTCTACATGAAGTGTGGGATTTCTACTCAAGCATCCTTGTGAGAATATCCAGGTTCTTATTCAACTCTGTAATAACTTTGAACTCTCCGATGCTATTAACTAATGTTGTGAGCTCTCTCTCTTCACCCCAGGATCGATTATTCGCCATGTTCATCAGGATCTCATGGCATCTATAAAGCTTGTTGTTGAGTAAGAAGTTTGTCTCTGCACTATCAAGTGTGGTCTTCTCCCTGATGCAACTCATAATAGAAGACTTTTTCCTGGCCATACAAGTCGATCACGTGATGAGGGACCTTCCTCAACATGTTTTGAAACATCTCCCATGCTTCCAAGTATGACTCTTCTGCATGCTGCTTGAAGTTGATTATCTTCTTAGTCAACTTGTTTGTCTTCTAGGGGGATGTACGCTCCACCAAGCCAGGATCTATCTTGTAATTGCCCATTTGATAGCATGTCTTTTTAATGCGCCACACTGAGCTGTTGTAGATGATGGCTTTATCTTTTCCCAAATAGTTTGCTCTTCCATTGTATCACCCACACCTTCCAGATGTGGATTTGCTGCAGGACTGTAATCAATGGTTCACATTGGAACCATGCACTAGTACTTGAAATTTGTAAGTTCAATGTGAGAACGAGATACTAGTGATTGAATCAAAAGATATTTGCAATTTAGCTTAGGAAATAATAAAAAGAAAAATAAAGTGGGTACCTAGAGTGGCTGATTATAGCACTTGTAGTGCTTGAATATGTCATTTCATCAGTAATGGTGCCAAAAACATGACACGACTAAACTGTACAAGTAAAACACAAGCATACACGTCAAAGTAATATAGGCCAATGAGGCCCGAATATCGAACATAGGGAATGTGTTTCAAGTAACTACTACTAACTATTTTCGATCAGCTAGCCCAAAGAAAACTTTGATTTGAGAGTTATTAACTAATTGCAAGATGAGAAACTAATTTACGAGTTTGTGATCACAATGAGAAGAAATTTCCTAGGATTGTGGTTTCACCACGATTGACACTGTAGTTTTACCTAAGGTTAATATATGTTCCTCCTAATTCTGGACAAAGAGACCTATAGCTAGAATTTCCCACTTTCACAGAGTAATCCACTTCCTATCCTAATACCAATCCCACTCTTATATCGATTGTGTTATTAGATAGGTGTTTTAATAAACTACTTTGGGTTGTTCTCTTCACGCTCATAGGCGTTCTCTCTAAACATGGTATAAAACATGTGTTACTATAGATTTCCAATCTTAAATCCCCCTATTGAAGCCATCAAGGATCTAAATTATCACTTATGATGCACAACATAGAAAATTCGATATGATTTCATAGAAACATGCCAAAAATAAGGAGAAAACAATATACTAATGCAAAAGATCCATATACAGTGTAGAACCGGGCTACTCTTGGCTCCTAGAGAATATGAGGATTAGCCCCTCATGGTTCTATGGATAAAAACATGCTAGGAAGAATGAAAAATATGGAGAACATAGAAAAACCAATTAACTCCCTGGAAAAATGTGACGAGGATGCTCCACACTAACGAACGGATCCACAATCCGTTCTTTACATCAAACATGCCTAGAACCTCCCGAACATGTAATTATCCTCCTTGTTCTCCTCTCTTGTGCCTTGGCCATCATGCAATGGAATAAAATGTGATAATTAGGTCTGGATGAAATCTCCTTAAGTCATAGAAGTGACTTAGGATGTCATTATTTGGCAGTCATTGTATGGGACTTGATTTTTGGATCTACCTGATCCCACCATGTTGATACTACCGACAGGATGTCGGTACTACCGAACCTTTCAATATGTTGCGGCCGCCTGTGACTTTGTCGGTACTACCAAATTGAGAATCAGTACTACCATGTTATCTCGGTTTCTTTTTGTTCCAACATGATCAAATGTCGGTACCACTGACTCCAAAGTCAGTGGTATCGAGCTGTGTAATTTCTTGTACATTCACCTGAAATGCATACAATCTGAACATAAACTTAGGAAATCTTCTAAATCATTCGGAAACATTAAAATTATATTTATTTGATGCTATTAAGTAACATGTGCTAATTAATAAATCATGCACAATTAATATGAAAATGAACAATAATTGCCAAAAATAAATATTTAATAGCCTATAAAAATGACAAATATATAGTACATCACATCATTAAGTGCTTTGGTGGATCTATGTTTCATAGAAATCTAAATTTATCAAATGTGTCAAATAGTAGTTAGAATGTAGATAGGGTGATTGTGACTTGGTTCTCGCATTGATTTTGGCTATTTTTGTTTTACATCAAAATGTTTTTCTGATCAACAAATTATTTTCTTTATAAGACTTATGTATCAAGAAAAATGATATTGTGGAATTTTACCTATGATTCTCAAGCTAAGTCACAATAAAAGAGGTATTAGAAAACCCTAGAGTAGAGTCACATGGAACCCTTAAAACCTAGATTTAGTTAAGAGTAGCTACATCGTAGTTGACATGCCTATTTATATATCTAGTTGAATCCACTTAAGGGGTGGAGAGTAGTACTTGACCAAGAAATTTTGGGGACAAAGTCCAATTAAGGAGTGTAGAGTTGTAACATATTGAAGTTGGGTACTAAATCTACTTCAATCTATAATTCCAATTTTTTTCCTATACTTGAGCCCATTTAAAAATTGGTTCTTCAATTCAAAGTCTCATTTGATTATTTAGACCAATAATCATATTTCATGATGTAATTAGTCTTCAATTTTGGTCCTTTTGTCTAAATGTGTTAAAATATCTTCACTTAATAAACCTTTGCAAAGAATTCCCTCAATTTATCTTCATGAGATCAATTAGTAAAAATTTGACAACCTTGTGTTTAAAAACATTAAGTAGACATTCCATTTCAATAGTACATATTATTTCAACTAATGGCTTGGAATTATCATGAAAACATTATAAATGAATATAGATTTTGGTGTATTTAACTATTGGAAAATAAATTGGTCAAGTTGTAGCTTTAATACAAAAACTAGCATTTTTAGAAATCAGATGACTAGAAGAGAATCTTGTGGAAAAACCTTAGCCCTCCTCCTTGAAATCCACCAATAATAAATCTGAAAATAGTAGCATATTGTTTAAATGTAAAAAAGGGAATGCTAGTGCCCATGAGTTTGGTGGAATAATACTTCGAGGACTGTATGTAGTGAGAAGGACATGAGGCCCTCATTCTATTGGGAAAATTAATTGGTGTGTTGTCTTTCTCCATGGAGAGAACATATGCTTCCCCAACAACTAGACATTGACATGTTCTATCTATTGAAAAGTTGAATTACTAGTGTCAAAAAAATGGATATTGGATCTTTTTTATAAACCATTTCTACCTTTTGATACTTTCCTTTGTTGTTTACTTTTTGCATTTTTCATGAAAATCCTTTTTAGATAGGTAAATACTTTTACTTTCCAAATATCAATTTTGTACAATCTTTTGTTGACCCATGTTTCCCTTCTTGGGGCTTATGTGTGGTATTATCCTTTGGGAATTCATGGACAGGTGATTAAAGAAGACCTAGAAGAGATGTGCAAGAGTTGTCCCTTGTTAAAGAGTAGATAGTAATCAATGCCTAATTTTGTAATTTATGTAAAGCTTTCGCAAATTTGACATAAAGCATGATTGTAAAATGATTTGTTTATATTTTCTGATGCAATCTGGTAGATATTTAATGATAAGGATAAGGTTTTTAGAAAAGTCAGTTGTATCACACACAGTTATATACTAACTAGGGATAAACGGTTAAGACTCATCCCTTGTCATAAAAATATACTTGAATCCTCCAAAACAAACTTAGGTCATCATGAAGCAAAGTCATATTCTCAATATTAAACTTAGATTATCTAAGATACCTACTATCCTATCCCTTATTGTTTCTCTAGAAAAATCTATAGAATATGTGTATCATGTAAAAACTCTCATCTAGACTAATGTTCATCTCTTTCTCATAGGTCACATGGACACATGTTGCCTTTTTGTGTGTGAAAACATTTCCATTGTTATATACATATACACTTATATGTGAACTAAGTTTTCTAATGGTGTAATATGGGATGAAACCATCGTACTCCTTTTGAAGAAAATTAAATCCAAAAGCAAGTTGGCACATTACGAATTCTAGTACCATGACAAGTAGAGAACAAGAAAGAACATGATGAAAACTCATGTAGATACCCTAAGAACATGTCGTGAACATATGTCTAGGGTTAAAAACTAGAAGATCTCCCAATTTTCACCCTCATGTACTTTTAGCCCATACTATATGATAAAAAGATGAGGAAATTTTTTTTTTAACTACACAAGTCTACACCTAGTTCTAGAACATTTAGGTTCTAACTTGTAGGCTAACTCAACTTGGTCCATAAAGGACAACTTATTAAGTTTTTAGGGTTTTAATGTAAGGTTGAGTTTAGTTTATATTTGGTGGTGAGAAAATGTATTATGCAGCTATTGTTAAGCTCAGATACCAACTTTCATAAAACCAAATTATCATTCCTACTTCACCAAACAAATGAAATATCAATACAAAAATGAGAAGCATGACACACTTAGCATGGATGAATGATTAACTACATGCACACATGTAACATCCCATGATTTAAGGCCTTAGATAGTATGATCTTAAAAGGAATGATTGGACAACCCATATCACCAAGGTTCACCTCCTTTTCAGAAAGCCCATCACTAAGAACTCCATAGTTAAGCGTGCTTGGCTTGGAGTAGTACTAGGATGGGTGACCAGTCGGGAAGTTGATCCTGACTTACGTGTGAGTGTGGTCAAAGCACCTTGTTAAGGCTAGTGGTGGTCTGTGGGGTGGGCATGTGGCATGCCAGTCTTGAGCCATGCGGTCCAGGCATGTAGGAAAGGGTTGTTCATGGTGACGTAGCCACCCTTGCACTGGTATTCAATGATCGGGAGTTGGGTGTCCATGGGCCATTCTGGGTCTGCACTGAAATGGGGGAATATTATGTGGCCATATAGTTGAGCCTTGACGAGGATGTCAATAGTCTAAGTGGGGGAGATTGTAACATCCCAGGATTTAAGGCCTTGGATAGTATGATCTTAAAAGGAATGATTGGACTACCCATATCACCAAGGTGCACCTCCTTTTTAGGAATCTCGTCACTAAGAACTCCATAGTTAAGCGTGCTTGGCTTGGAGTAGTACTAGAATGGGTGACCAGTCGGGAAGTTGATCCTGACTTGCGTGTGAGTGTGGTCAAAGTGCCTTGTTAAAGCTAGTGGTGGTCTGTGGGTCCAGTCATCATTCTTGAAACTCTACTAGAGCCTTGGGTAGTGGGCCCAGGCATTATAACACACCAACATATTCTCACCATTCAATGTGTATATTATTACTATAGCATCGTTTATTACAAAATTATTGTTACACACTTAAGAGAAAATTATATAAGTTTGATCATGTACACTAAACTAGGATCTTACAAAAGATACAATTCATACACCCACTCACAAACCATCTTCTCCCAAGCTATATTTGAACCTAAAACATACGAGAAACAAGTGCATCAGCACATAAGGTGTTGATGTGGGGAATAAATATACATATGTCTAAGGTTTTATTAATTTTAAAAGTTTCATATAAGTAAACAAACAAGAGAAATAAGAATTAATTACTTAGAAAATTGACCCATGTTTAAGTCATTTTAATCCATATACTAAGAGAGTTTGTATCATAAGGCCTTTGGCCAACTTCCAGACAAAAGGATTCTGTGAAGGTGCTTGAGGCTCAAAGTCATTAGGTATCCATGTTTCTATGTGAGGGGCTACAAATGACCAACTCATTGAGAAAACCCTATTTCAAAGTTTGTGTAATGGATATGTATGTTATGTGTTCAAGTTATAAAACCATAAAATCAAATCATTGAGTAAAATATAAGAATACTACATGACTATATTTTGCAAATATGAAAGCATATATACATATCAAAATCAAAGCAAAAAACCATAACCATATAATTATTGAATCCCATGTACCTGAGTTTGGATCTCGTAAACCTATCCTTGACCATATAGATCACAAGCAACCTACTCATTAAGAACATGACCCAACATTAAGTAAGGTTCAATATGCTACTTATTAAGTCCATGATTATGGTTTTGGTCAAATTAGGTTTCAAGTATGTTATATACATGTTTGATGATCTTTTTCTAATTTAGGTTCCATCATGAAGGTTTGGTTCCACTTTCAAGTCTTTCTGAGGTTCCATTTTTTTTCTAATTGTTTCGAGGTTTATATCATTTATGTACATTTCAAGGTCAAAAGACTCATAATAGGGAAAACATAATTATAGTTTAAAAGTTCATGATATTTAGACATGAAATGTGATTTAGATTAGAAACATGGGGATATAAAAAGCATCATTCCAAGATAGTTGGATGTTCACTAGGGTCTTGGCATCATTATCCAACCTTGGCATCAACATGTCAATCATACATGCAATTATCAACATAGTTTACTTATTCCATTAGGATTAAACATAGAGCTTAAATAGGACTTCCATAACAAGGGGGTCATAATGATTAAGAGAACTTTTGTCATGAAATTGTTTATTACCCTAGTCCACACTCCTAATGACTCATAGCCAAAGGCGAGTAGACTTGGGTGTCCGTATGTAGAATGGTACAAATAATTCACACAGGCAATATATATGTAAAAGCAATAACAATAAGAAATAACATGATACTAAACATGGATAGAGTAGAATGTACCCAATTCTATACTCAAGTATAATCCCATTGGTGTTTCATTCGAGTCCAGAGTGCAGCGGATCTTTGGCAGCTACAAAATCGATAAAAAAAACATAATAATGCTAAAGCAATAAGTATACCATGAAAAGGCATGTAAATAGTTTAGGAATATATAAACAGTGCTTGGCTAGATTGAGTACTAAGCAAGAACAATAAATAACAAAAACTTAAAGGTATTATTCTATGCAAAGCATGTTATTCATTTCCTTTATCCATTATAATAAAATGGATTTCTTTATGTTTGAGGTTTGTCAACATATGATAACCAAACATGAAAATATTATTTATAGGAACAATATCTCAACCAAGTAAGTAGTTATTTAAGCATTCATATGAGTATACATACAAGGAAGCCAAAAATGTAGTAGGGTCAATAGGAAAATATCTCTTGTGAGTAGAGAACAAGTTATGATTCAGGAGTAATATTCCTAGAGATAGCCCAACTCCAAGGGGACCCTAATTGGGCTCAATATGGGCCATTGGAACATGTGCACTGGCCTCCCTTGGTCTATGGCTTGTTGATACTGATCTGCCCGCCTGAGAATGTCGGTCATTGTCGACTGCTCGTACACTCTCGTGGATAGGTCCTTGATCTCCTTACACTGCTTGGCCAAACATTGTTCCACGAGTAAGAGGAGTGTTGGCCTTCTCCCTTGGTGGATTGCTCGGTCTGGGGTGCATCATGGGCCAGGAGAATTGGGGCTGCCCATACCTGAGGTTTCCTCAATCCAAGGGCTCATAGCCCTTCCTCACCCCTAAGTCCAACATGTACAAGCTGTGAGAGTAGTCGTGGAGGCTCTGCTTGGAGCTCGCCGGCGCGAGGCAAATTAACACTTAGGGGGAGACTAGGGCTCACGCAAGGTGGCTATCCAGCACCACCTCAAGGCCATGAACCAGATGCCGCCACCAGATCTAACCGAAGGGGCGAGGAAGAGGAAAGCCCAAATAGGGTTGGTGGCAACCACTCAGAATAGGAGGGAGGAGGTGAAGATATTTGGGGTGCTAATGTTGTGAAAATAAGAGGAAAAAGGAGGAGAGCCACAGAAGGAGTTTTTATAGGCAAAAGGTGGATTGTCGGGGGCCAATGTGCTGAGAAAGGGGGTGGTTGGCCATGGTATGGAGGTTAGGGATAGCTTTTGGACCATCAATTCGGGGGTATAATCCGTAGGGTCACGGTCTGAGGGTTCACATTGGTAGGGGAAAGCTCCGTAAGGCCCTAATTGGCCGAGAGGTGTGAGGTGCATCATCCTTAAGAGGGTGGAGAGTCCTTGGGCCGCATGCCTTCCTTGGGCCCTAAAAGGGCTCTGGTCGGCCCAAAACAACAAAAACGGAGTAATAAAAAGCATGATCAAAATGGTGATTTTCAACATATCATAACATTTACATACTACCTCTCATTTAGACACAAAAGGGTGTGTTGGAAAGATAAGTAAAAGATATACAATATTAGATACATTAGGGACCAATGTATATACCTTAATGAGGCTCATTTTCAAAAGTAAGATCATGATGCACTAAAGTCACGAGAACATGGGTCAATATCATTTTTATGTCTCACAAAAGGGACAGAATAGCAAGATGACTAAAATCAAATACCAAATCACTCACAAAATATGAATAAACTCAAATGGAGTGATGTGAGTCACAAATTAGAGAGATGGGGGCATAAGGCAGAGAGATAAAGATCTAGGTTATCACAACTTTGTAATTGGAAGGGGAAGACATAAGAATTATATCCATATCAATTTAAGGCACAAGAATATAATTCAAGACATGCATGTCACATATGAGGTCAATATTGGTGGATTTAGTTAGAGTCACTAAACATCACAAAATTGCAAATTTCATATTTTTAATAGGGTTGATGCATCAAATAGGTTATAGACTTCATTTTATTAAGGAACAACATTTATCATCATAAATGAATCACATATGTGCATATCATGTCACATGAACCAAACAAGAACATAGAGTGATCAAGGGGTGATATATGTGCTATGTGGAGTTACAAGTTACTAATTTCAAGGTAGGTTAAGCTTTAAATGTCATTAATAAGCAAGATAGAAAAATAGACAAATGTTCAACTTCTTTTACGAAATGAAGTATTAGTTATTTATTTTGCATTTTGAAGGCAAGATTCCAAATCTTGTTCAAAATCATAAAAAGGGCCATTAATATGATGGCCAGAGCATACAAGGTTAGGAATTGAGGCAACAAAACCACTAGGAGCATTCTGAAAGGTAAATGTATCTATCCATGATGACATAAAAAACTTGAAATATGAACATCATCTTGATTGGCCTGAGGATGTATCCAAGAGAACTTCACCACCCAATCATCAGCCAGTATCTCTTTTATAAAAGAAATCCATGCATGCAAAATAGGGTAAGTTTCTTTGAATCATTATTCATCGATACTGTAGAGACATTATCAGATTCAATGATAATGTGATTCCAACTACCACTCCTTGCATGTTTTAAATCTAGCCAAATTGTTGTAGTCTCAGCAACTAGAGTTGAAGAGATTGACATAATTTTTTTCATTGTTGAATACCAAGAATCATTATGGAGACATACAACACCCACAAGATTTGCCTTACCGTCTTTGATAGAAGTTTCTATATCAATTTTCTACCATCCCCAAGGTGAATGAACCCAGTGTTCATGCGCATTTAGATATGAAGCATTTGGAATAGAAGAAGATAGCCCAAATGAAATAGGCATTTGAGACCAAGCAAGTTCAATCTGATGTAGATTTTTCCATATATTCTTTAAAATTTGATCGGTACTCACAGTAGTACTACAAAATATTATCAAATTTCTAGACTTCGATGACTCAAAGTAAGCAAGAACAAAGACTTGACATATATTGTCATCTAGTCAAATTGATTTCATCAACCAAATGTTGAAGTGATATGAGAAAAAAAATAGGATAGTGTTGCATGAAGTGAATCTTCTACCAAATACTTTTGAGTGTGGATAGTCATGAATCATATGGAGAGTATCTTATTGTAGATTTTGATAGAAGGAGTAGGATGTATTATTGGGGAAATGTCTCTATGGACATCTAAAATTTGTCATCAAATCTTGATGAACCATGAGTCACACAAAGGTTATATATTTTGATGGGAGTTTAATTTTAATATTGTATTCCATGGGGCAATTTTTGTTCTAGTAAAAATTTCTTATGGAGTAATGGAGCCTCCCGTGCCCCCGGCTTCCATGCGTGACAAGGCGATTGGGATCTTCCAGCCACCGCACCGAGATATGTTCAGGCAAGGACCAACAGTTGTTGCTAGAGCCAATCCTTCTTCGCCAGAATTCACAGCTTCAGAAACATCTAAGGGTCCAAAACATTGGGAGAGCTTCAAGACATTATCAGTGGGAGGAGCGACAGATCTGAAGAGAGCAGAGATTTTGATAGAAGATGGGAAGATCATCTACCCAAGAAAAGAAGCAGAGGAGAATGTGAATAGGTGGAGTAGATGTCTCTTTGGCTATGTCTTGGATTTTCAACCGCACATTCCCACACTCGCAAACCACTTTGCCTCTGTTTGGAGTGTCCATGGTTCTTCAAAATCTTCGACAGAGGTGAGGGATTCTTTGTCATTAGATTTTCGGAGCAATGTGATCTGGATGAGGCGCTCAAAGTAGATTGGTATGTGATGGGAAGACCCGTCATCCTCAGGAAGTGGAAGTTGGGTGACAAACATGTGAAGGAGGTACTAGCGAGTGTTCCTATTTGGGTGAACATTAGGAACCTTCCGATGGAGCTTTGGGACAATAGATCATTTGAGAGAATCAGGACATTCCTGGGCACTCCACTAAGGATGGATGAAATGACCTTAAACTTGAGATGGCTAGACCTTATGTGAATTCAAGTGTTGATGAAGCATGATGCTAGATATCTAAGAAGAATCATGTTGAGAAGTGATGAAGGTGACGAATAAGATATCATGTTGGATTATGATTGGATTCCATATAATTGTTGGCATTGTGGGTACCTTGGACATGACGATTGTCAGTAGAAAGTGGTTCTAGTGAAACAGAGTACAAGGAAAACTGGTGTTAGGAACCAGGTATGGGAAGTTAAGAAATCAAACGTTGACAACCTGATTGATAAATTCCTATTACCATAAGAGAGGATGATGAAGTATCATTTGTCTTGGAGGACATAGAAAATATGGGTGACAAGGCCATGGCAAAGATTGTTGTTGACCAAGAAGAGTTGGAATTGGAAGATGAAATGTTTATCTAGAGAAATTAATGAGGTATTTTATCCTGGTCAGTCAGACCAAGGAGACAGGCACATAGAGGCTGTAGCTAATGCCAGCTTAAGCACAGAGGTTGACCCAGGCCCTTCGACCCCAACTGCTATACCTGGCCTTCCTAAAGGATCTCTAGAAAGTGATCTTATCTCATAGGAATCGTCTAGTTCAGTGAAGATAATTACATGTGACAAATCTAAGAAAGATCATCTGAAATGTCAATCCAAGTTAAATATAGGAGTTCATCAAAGCATGGATAACTCTAGCTATTCACCTTGTCAAAGGGAGCTTGAACTGATTTCTAAGAACATTGAGGTTGTCAGTTCAACAGCCCCAGGGGATAAATAAACCTATCCACATCCACCTCTTGGAACGTCAGGGGCATCAATAATAAAATCATGAGTGTCCAAGAGGAAATAAGGAAGGCAAATTGTGATGTGGTTATTCTCAATGAAACGAAGATCAGGGAAAATAAGGTTGTGAAGTTTATGAAGAGGTACTTTGAAGAATATAAGTGGGTTTCTAATTCCAAGTCCCATGCTCTTGGTAGAGTGTTCTTTCTCTGGAAGGAAGAGGTCTGTCAGCTAAGTCTCATAGATGAATGCGGTCAAGATGTTAACGTCAAGATTGTCAAGGATAACAATAGCTTTTATCTTTTTGTGGTGTATGGTCATAATGGGGATTATGACAGAGAAGGTATTTGGAATAATCTTGACTCTTTTTCTAGTAGGATTGATGATCCCTGGTTAATCATGGGTGACTTTAATGCTGTGAGAAAAGCTGAGGAAAAGATAGGGATTGAACCTCCCTCGATCAAGTCTATGGCTGATTTTAACAACTTTGTTCTGGACAATGGTTTATTCGAGTTGGATCTTAATGGACCCATTTTTACATGGGACAATAAGCAAGAGGGGGATAGGTTTGTTTCTACTCAAATTGATAAGATTATTTTTAATAGTGAGTTCCAATCCAATTTTGTTGATTTCCATGGCGAATGTATTTCCAATATTATTAGTGATTACAGGAAGTTATGCTTGGTTCTAGGAGAACATGTAAGGAAGAGGTCTCCATTTAGATTTATAAATGGGTGGACGAAACACAAGGATTTTGATAGCATATTGTCCAATAGCTGGAAGTTGGTGTTTCATGGTTATGCTACTTTCAGATTATATAAGAAGTTGGAATAACTGAAGAGAAACCTTCATAAGTGGAATAAGGAGGTGTTTGGTGATATACATGAAAACTTTGTGATCCTCAAGAACATTGTTTCTGAAGCACAGAAAATTGCTGATCTTAATCCAAAGGACAACCAACTCAGGCATGTTGCCAATATTAAGAGGAAAGAAGCCAAGCTTTCTGCTGATCTTGAGGAAACTTTGTATAGACAGATGTCTCAGGTGCAATGGTTGAGAGAAGGTAACTCGAATATGAAGTTTTTTACTCTTCTTTGAGAACCAGGAGGGTTAGAAATACGATCAATAGTCTTAACATCAATGGGACTATTTCAAGAAATCCTAATGAGATCAAGTCGGCTATCTCTAGTTTTTATAATGGCTTGTTCTGTAAGAATGACACTGGTGAGGTCTGCAAGGGAGAGTGGAAGGGGGCCAAGATTTCGAGTATCCAAAATATGATGTTAACTAAGGAGGTTTCTAGAAAGGAAAATGATGAGATTGTTAAGGATCTTAATGTCTATAAGTGCCCTGGCCTGGATGGGTTTAATTGCTTCTTTTATAAATATGACTGGCCTTTGATTGGTGATGATGTTTATGAACCCATGAAAGAATTCTTCCATAATGGCACGCTCTTCAAAGAAGCTAATAGGACTTATATCACCCTCCTCCCAAAAAGGCAATGACTCTACTCTCATCAAGAATTGGCATCCCATTCCTTTATGCAATATTTTTATAAGATCATCTCGAAGAACCTTTCTAATAGACTTCAGCATGTTCTACCTGGTATCATCGACATTAATCAATGTGCCTTCGTCAAAGGCAGAAGCCTAAAAGATGTTGTGCTTCTTACAAATGAAATATTGAGTGATTTCAAAAAAATAGTTGCTCAAATATGTGTATCCAAGCAGATTTATCCAAGACCTATGACTCTGTCAGTTGGAAGTATTTGTCTTCTGTCTTGTTCATGATGGGTTTCTCGATTAGATGGATCAGGTGGATTGAAGCTATCTTCCACTCAACTACTTATCATGTGCTTGTTAATGGCGAACCTTCTCAACCAATTTTTCCTTCTAATGGTGTGAGGTAGGGGGACCCCCTCACCCCATACTTGTTTGTTCTTGCTATGCAAGGTTTCTCCAAGATGATGAAGCAGTATATAGAGGATAATATCATTTCTCCTATTTCTGTTTCCAAGTTTCGTCATTGTTCTCATTTGATCTTCGCTAATGACTTGATGATTTTTTCTAAGAATTCTATCGAGAATGCTACTGGCATAAAATCCCTTCTGGATAGATTTAGGAGGATGTTTGGGCTTCATGTGAACAAAGAGAAAATTATTATTTTTACTAAATGTTAATATTAACAAGGATGTGGATGATGCTCTGGATATGCAGTTTGGTAACTATGAGAATACTAAGTATTTGGGGATCCCCATGTTCTCTGGTAAGCTTAGAAAGAAACAATGTGAGCAGTTGGTAGATAGAATCAAGAGGAAACTAGAAAGTTGGAACACGAAGTTACTATCCTTTTGCTTTTAGAGTAGAGTTGGTTAAGTCAACCCTCTCAACTATGCATCTCTTCAAGGTTATGGTGTTCCCTGTCCCTAAATCTATTTTAGATGAGATTGATAAAATTTGCAGAGACTTTATTTGGGGTTACTCAAACAACAAGAAGAATCTTCATCTAATTAATTTGGATTCAGTCAGGCTACCTAAAGCTGAAGGAGGGTTAGGTATAAGAAAAAGAAAGGAGGTTGATGAATCTTGCCTTATCCTAAATGTTTGGGACATTACTAGAAAGAATGACTCACTCTAGGTGAAATGGGTTGGAGAGAAATACTTAAAAAAAGATTCCATTTGGAGTTGTGATTTATCTCCAAATCATTCTTGGATGTTTAACTCAATGTTAAGATGCAGAGACACACTTCGACGGCTCACTACTCTGAATATTTGCTCAGGACAAAATATTATGATGTGGAAAGATCCTTGGTTTAATGGTAAATTTTTTCATGAAGTGGTTGACAGAAATATTATTGTTAGGGCTGGTCTTCCCCATGATGCCTACCTTAGTAGGATCATTTACAATAGGAGGTGGTTGATTAACAAGTCTAGATGTTTAGATAATCTTCTTAATACTCTGAAGAGTGTGGTCATTTGCAATGAAAGTGAAGACGACCACTGGTTGTTTATGGGAAGGAAGAAAGTTGATTTCAAATATATTTGGGACAATGTTGGTGCTAATAAAGATGTTATTCCTAAAGTCTCTTAATTATGGAAGAGTAAATCCCACTTGAATAGTAAATTCCCTATGTGGAATGCCATGCATAACAAACTCCCCACAAATGATTACTCGAGGGCGAGAGGTATTTCTATGGTTTCTGTCTTTGTTATGTGCATGCATGACTATGAAGATACTCACCATATTTGCTTTGGGTGTTTATTTACCAAAGAATTGTGGATTAAGCCCCTGCAAAAAGGTTGTTGTGAGTATTCCTAATGATTGGGATGATATAGTTCTATTTAAACAAATGAATGAAAACATCATTAGCCCTCTTGTTCTATATCATGCTTGGTTAGAGAGAGGAATAGAAGGATTCATGATAACACTCATAAAAGTCTTGATGAGGTCTGGAGAATTATTGACAATGAGTTTACCATTATGCAGGCCTAACTTGTGATGGTTTTTTTCCTTGGGGCTTTTTTCTGTCTGGTTTTGACCTTTGTTTGGAGTTGATGCTTCTTTATCTGGTGATGGTTGAGCCCCCACTCTGGTGGGTGTCAATGCCCCCTGTCACCTTTGTGTTGTTGTTTGATGGGTATGGTTTTATCTCATTTAGGTGTTGGGCTTGGTATTTTTTGAGCAGGTTGTACTGGTGATGGTTGAGTCCCCACTTTGGTGGGTGTCGATGCTCCCCTCTCACTATTTTTTTCCTCAGCAGAAATCTGGTGATCCTTTTAGGTTTTGAGTGGAATGCTTCTCTTGGTTACCTGGTGTCGGTTGGTTCTTGGGTTGTTTGCCTCTTATGATGTTTGGGTTGTGTTCCCTGTAACTTTCCTTTTGTGACCTTGTTGAGTTCTCAACTTAAAGGTTATGATAGTCATTGTGGAGGATCTTTTCTATTTTCATATGGGTATGGCTCCTGGTTTTGTTTGCTGATCATTGGGTGTGTTAGATCTTGGATGATTTTTCTCGTTTTTTTTTGCTCCTCTTGCTTGGAAGCTGTCTCGGGGTTGAAGATTGATATGTTGGGAGTTTCTCTGAATAGTGATAGTGGTTTCTTAGTGGTAAGGCTACTTGGTATGATGATATATGGTGTTGTTCATTTGCTTCATGATTTTGCTCCCCTCTCACTGATTCAGTGATGGTTGAGTTTTGAGATGTTTTTGTTGGATTTGGTGATTCTATCCCCGTCATGAAGAGTCTGCTGGTTGTGGTGGTTTATGAGCCTTTTAATTGAAGGGTGTTGTTTTTCTGTGCTTATGGGTGATGCTACTAGCAGGGTTATGCTCGAGGTTGTTTGTGTAGAATGTTCATGGTATTTCTATGTTTGGGAGTTTGTGGCTACTTTTTTTCAGAGACCTTGTCTCTCCTCTCGCTTGTGAAGTGAGGATTGAGCTCTAGTTTGTTCCTATGGTGTTCCTTTAATCTAGAGGTAATATCTTGTTACATGTTCTTCAGTAGTTGCCTAGGTGATGGTTGAGTCCCCATTTTTATATGGGTGTTGATGCTCCCCTCTCACTGATGTTTGATGATGGTCTTGGCTCCCCTCTCATAGTAGTCATGGTCGAGTTTCTATGGTTCCATGAAGCGGTCTGGTTCTATTTTTGTTTATATGTTGGTTGCTCTGTCAACAACAACCTGTTACTTTTTGAAGTTGTCTCTAGTGATGGAAGGAAAGGGATATCTTCTTCTAGTTTGGCTTTGCTTGGGCCTGTTCTACTTTAGTATCTAAGTGAAGTTTCTATTTTTTAGCTTCCCTGGAGTTATTGCAGATATCTCTTCTAGTTCCCTTCTAGCTATTTTCCCTGAAGATCCTTGGCTAGAGGTTGTTTCCTCGAGTCATTCATTATTCTTTTGTATATAGCTTGAATAGATCTTCTTATCTTTACACTATCTTCAGTTGAAGGTAGCATGCAATGTACAGACACTAAAGAAAAATACAAAAATAGCAACACGAGTTTTTTACCGACCAAAACAAATTTTTTTGTTCTAGTAACTTCATGATATAAATTTTGAAGGCATATTGGGTGGTATATCTATGTATTTCATCCAAATTCCATGACCAACAATCATCAATGGAGTTAAATATAAGAGTAGGAAAGCCTTCATCATTTTTTTTGCAATATTAGATGGCAAGAAATGATGAATGAAACTTGAAACCCATTGTTGAGTTTCAGTTATCATAGAGGCAACCGTCATATCATTTAACCCTAGTGATATTTTGTTAGTTATTTTAGAAAATAAGGTTGGCTTCCCCTGGGACCCAGTAATCATACCAAACTAAAATATTGTCACCATTAGTCACATATGTTAAAAAAGATTTACAAAAAGTGCAAGAAAGGTGATTAGGGTCCTCAAGATGTTTAGGAGTGTATAAAATTTACTAATTTTAATATTAAGAAGTTAGATAATCATTTTTGGTCCAAGATAAGTCATATGCATGCATTCATGTACTCCAAAAGACCAAAATTAATAATTTCAGGAAAATATGGATTTTACAATGGAATTTAGGGAATGGAACTTTATCCCACTGTAGATCTTGTCAATTTGGTTAAAATGGTATGCAAGCTTGCATATTTTGTCTAAGTGATGACCAAAATAATATTTTCATAAGTTTTGAAAAAGAACTCTAGAGAAAAGGAGGGACATTACCATTCATCGTGTGGTTGATCTTCATTGTTGGTGCATCGTACAGTTGTGGTTAAATAACATCCTTAATCCTTTAACACAATCACAACTAACTCACATACAAGTGGACGGATCAACTATAGTATAGTCAAGGGTCAAATCCCAAATGACAACTTTTTTATGAAATTGCTTTTGAAACCAATTATTGAGAACAATACTTCAATTCTACTTTTTAATAATGATTATAAACTAATGACTGGATTTAGGATTGCAATGTAAGAATAGATTAATTTAGGGATGAATTCAATGTAAAAGGACACTGGGAAGCATAGGTTTCTCCACCATGACCTATGTACCTATATCAATCATTACAACTCAAAAATACCTAGAAACGTAGACTGGGACTAGGTGAATTCGCTCCTTTTGGAAAGTGAATTACACCTGGATTGAATTCCCTATGGGTACAAGGTCTCGTTACCCACAGTTCATTATTCATTCATGAGACGATCCGATCCTAAAACACGAAATAAACTAATGCGGAAGCAAATTACTGAAAATCACTGGAAATTTAAAAATTTTTGAGAAGAGATCATTAGAACATAAAACTCTTTTATATTAAACAAGATAAACAGTTTACATCTCTGTTAAATCACCTCTTGAGTGATTATATACATTCAGATACCAAAATCTCAAGATTGAAAACCAAAATCTCAAACCTACTGACTCCTAGGACCTGAGAGTACAGAGACGACATAAGACTAACTAACTATAGGACTCAGAAGTCAGTATCTCCACCTGAGATTCACTGATGCCCCTGGTGTTGCTGCTGCTGATACTGATTACCTACAGACTGGTTCCTTCGTCCTCGGCGACTACCTAAAAAGTTGAAATCTACGGAGTGAGACAATTTTAAATAATTGTCCCAGCGAGAGTTATAACTCTCCGCCAGAAGCTTTATTATAGCAATCAAAGGATAACTCAAGCAATAAAAGCTTTTAAGATAATCAACAGCAGATTTGGCATTTAAGTAAAGCAACTATATTAAAGAATATGAAGAACATGAATACTAATATAAGCAGTGTAACTTCAATCATTGTGTCTCATAGTTCAACCTAAGCAGATATGCTATGCGGTTGATTATGTTTTACAAACATTATTATGCCCTGCGGAGATGAGGTATACCGCTCATACTCCAACAGATCACTAGTAAGTCGCATCGGTATCATACCTAGGTCATCAAAAGAGTCAGATTCTTATGACCTCATCTTCCTCAGTCAGAGTGAGGATCAACATGCAGGACATCTAGTGTCTCTGCTACTATAGCTTACCAGGATATTCTGGAACTTCGCTATTAGAGTCACAGTGGCATTTTGTACTCTCTTCTCCATCGAAAGATTTCTTGTTTATCTCTCATCGATGCGGTATAAAAGATTTCCTCGAGAGAATAGTGTTACATCACCCCGGCATAAACATATAGTGAAGGTTTGATAGATTAAGATACATCTACATCAATTCCTACACTAGGATGTAAGGATATTCACATCCATATTCCCCCACATACTCAAAAGTATGTGATCCAGGAGTTCCCTTAGGAAAACCTGTTTCACCATCATTTAGCTTCTGACAATGATGGATCTATGATCAGGGCTCTACATGTATGATTATACTTGATTAGTTAGGTACATTTCAGCATTCTTTTGACATCAAGCATGTTCTCAAACATTATTCATTAGAACAACAACTTATGAAAGTAGAATACTAAATGTATCAAGTCTAACTCACATCATTTATCATTTAGATATCATTTCTTAATCATCTCGTCACAAGTCATCTAATTAGCATGACCTTGATGATACTCATGGCTCTTACAGCCTATCAACCTCATATGATGCCACTTAATCTAGGCAACATAGTATATCACTATTCATAAAGCTAACAACATGCTTTCAATGAATATGATATCATAATCCTTACCTGGATATGATCATTCTCTTATAAGAACATGCATGGTTAATTCAATTGATAACAATAAACAATTCATCTTCATATCAGTAATTTATAAAGTAAGAATAACCTTTCATTATGATTTAGGAATAATGATTCCTCATCTAATACTTTAATCATGAAGATTCATGCTTAAAAGCATAACCTGGAATTAGGGTTTATTGTACATTTCAGCATATCACTCTCAATTAGGGTTTACTATTCACATTATATGCTTATTACCCTAGAATTAGGGTTTACTATTCACTTCATAGTGAATTGATCTCAAAGCATCATCATGTATGAAATTATCATCATTGATGCCCTCATATTAGGTTAAGATTCATCAATTATCATAATTAGGGTTTTCATGATCTCACATAGGTGGATCATACCCTAATCATGCACATTCATATACATTGAAGGTACTTTACTTGAGTTTCAACCATAATTGGAACCTTCTCCCTCCTCTTACTAATAGATGGTGGTTACATCACTCTAGATTAGGTTAGGTCAAATCATCATTGATTAACATGAGTTAAATCACCACTATAAAGATCATTAGGGTTTGTATTAGACAACCATTGAACCAATTAAGCTTTCAAATTACTAAGCAATCATAACCCTAAAAGTCCCCAAATGATTTCACACCTTAACCTCCAAACGGTTTTGAAACCGTTAGGTGTTGACCGTTTGGTTATAGTTGACTTCAAGACCGCATGACACTCAAGACCATTTGCCCTTAAACGGTCTTGAGACCGTTTGAGTGCATTGACCGTTAGAGCAAAGTTGACTTTGAAACCGTTTGAATCTATACGACCTTGAAACCGCATGAATTGAAACGACCTTGAGATCGATGGAGCCCAAACGGTCTTGAGACCGTTTGGTCCCAAACGGTCTTGAGACCATTTGCCCCTAAATGGTCTTGAGACCGTTTGGTCCCAAACGGTCTTGAGACCGTTTGGATTCAAACGGTCTTGAGACCGTTTGGATTCAAACGGTCTTGAGACCATTTGGTCCAAATGGCTCAAAACTGCATGGACCTCAAAGGTGCATCAAAGATTGTAATCGATTAGGGTTTTCCATGTTGAACCCCTCAATTGGCCACATCCTTGTTAACCACTTATCAATTGAGCCAATTAGGGTTAGCCTTAACCAATTGGACACTCAATTGACCCTCAATTGATATCTAATTAGGGTTGAAACCAATTCAATTAGGGTTTGCAATCGGTTAACCATCAATGTTCATCAACATGAACCTAATTGAGGTTGAACCCATCAATTTACATCCAATTGGGCCCCAACTTGGTCCAAACGGTCTTGAGACCATTTAGACACCCTCCAAATGGTCTTGAGACCGTTTTCCCAAAGTTACATCAAAATCTAAGTCAAATTGTCAAGGGTTGAACCCTAATTAGGTCTAAAATTAGCACTTTTAATCAATTCAACAACTTATCATGATTGGACCCTCAATTGATCAAATTACCTTAACCCTAGACCTCCAAACGGTCTTGGGTGGTCACCAAACGGTCTTGAGACCATTTGAGTGAACCCCCAAATGGTCTTGAAACCGTTTGGGCCACTCAACCCAAAGTTCAACAAAATTGGTCCTTGAAATCATCAATTGAACCTGATTAGGGTTTAGAGGGTTGTAGTGCCTTCAACTTGTGATTGGTTTGCAATTAGATTATGATTCTTTGAAGATGATTAATTCAACATGTGTACAGCAGACCTCTAAATGGTCTTCACTTGGTCAAACTTTCCAAATGGTCTTGAGACCGTTTGATTCTAAACGGTCTTGCAAGACCGCATGAAATCAAACGGTCTTGAGATCGTTTGATTTCAAACAGTTTGCAAACCGTTTAGACCAAATGGTCCAAGGTCATTTGGTAAATTTGCCTAGGAAATCATGCCCATCATCTTCAACCTTGGAACAGGTCGGTTACTTCGTGGTTTTTCTTGCAAAAGTGCAAGGAAGAGTGGGGAAGAAGAAGAACTAACTACTACTTGCAAGAATAACGATATGCATAATAAAGCAAGAGGTTTAGAGTTATAAAACCCACCTCAAACGTCGTTCCTAGAGCTCCAAGCTTCCAAGATTCAAGCCTTTAATGGCGTATTGAGCTCCACAAGTCGGCCAAAGGTGTTTCTCCAAGAAAAGTTTGGGGAAAGTCGACTAGAACAAGAAAGCTAAGTAAGAAAACCATGAAACCAACTTCTTCCATGAATCCGAGCAAGGTGATGGTCTCTTCTTACCTTAGAATAGGTTGGTCGTCTCCCTGAGCTCCAGAGCTTAGCCTTGGTCAGTTTAGCAAGATGATAAGTGAAGGAAGAAGGGAAACGTTCCTTTGTTTGCAAAGGAAAGGAGTATATATATCTTTGGGTGAAACTTCAACATAAGGACATCTAATTCTTCATTTCTCATCTAGGTCCCTCCTTTCTTCTTTGCACGTCCCTTCTCCTTATTTCTAAGGCAAAACTCCTTCTAAGACCAAGAACTAAAGGCAAAGAAAGGCAACTTATTACTAAGGTGCATATATATAAAGGGTCTCTTTACTTATAACTTGATTATTCAACTACAAAGGTTATCCTTTTTACATGATTATTCAAATGAAGCGCCCCCTTCATCATTATTACTCTAAATGATGTCAAGGGTTATAAAAGATACTCTAGAAGGTGTATTTTACAAGTTTCACCCCACATTTTGGGTAAAGTGCACTTTACACCAAAATTAGGGTTTTAAGCACAAAGATTGATCCACAAGCTGCATATTGGTGCCCAAGCTTGGAGAATCCATCATACATCATCATATTCACTCATATGATGTCTTAACATCAAAGTAACATCTAAACATGTGAAATTTGCAAGTTAACCCCTCTAATTGGGTAATTTGCACATAGGTCCCTGCATTACAAAACAATACTACAACATTGTTTAAAAAGGACATAATTGAAAATGTATGTTCCTCAGGAACTTAATTACATGCCAAAATATAATCCCAAATATTTTAATTACATAATTAAGCAAAACACCTAGGGTTAACTCATAACCCAGGTCAGGGATGTTACAATTCATCCTATAGGATCCCTTTGGAGATTGCAACTATAATCCTACACATCCATTTGAGAATCTTATCCTAAGTTTCATGGTCTCTATGTTCAAGATTATATCAAACATTTTTGTTGAGAGATCAATTCAAAAATAAAGAAATAATCAGATGGAATAGTATAATATATTGAGGAAAATTGAGATTGATAACAATCAAGATAGAGGCAGGTAGAGGTTTCTAGCTTTTATAGTCTGCTCTGGCGACAACAAATCTGAAGAACTCTTCTAGTATGGTATTCTTCCTTGCCATGTCCTATTGCTCCTTGCTCTGGAACCATACTTGAAACCTAAGTGAATAGAATGAATAATGATTAGGTCGGATATTCTTTTATTCACAAAATAGCCACTAGTTTGTGGTTGTGAAAGTTTTTCTATCTACTATACAGATTGGGAGATCGGTGGTTTGGTCAGTTGATCACTTACATGGAAGCATGTCTATTGGCCTTATGGTTGTCCAACCAGAGTGATTGATCGGTTGATCAGAATTATGATGAGGCTTTTAGAGAATTTTTTGGTCAGTCGATCCCGAGAGGAGATTGTTGGATCAGTTGGAAAACCAAGGTTGTTGTGAGTCTTTGATGTGGAAGGCATCTTGGTCTTGTCGACTGACCAACAAGCCTGATTGGCCAATCAGATGTCCTTCAAAAGTGTTGAAGTTATGGATGTCTAGGAAGCAATTTGGGATTCAATTTGGTTAGAGGATTTGGCATCTTTCAAGGTATTGTGGTACAGGTGGATCGTTAGATCTGAATGATGTATCACTCAATCACTTGATGTCAAAAATCATTAGATTAATTGTCACTTAGGGAGACCTTCTAAATGGACAACAAACAAGGCATATCACATGATCTAGAGCTCATACTAGGAGTGCTTTAGGATGGGCAGGTTGGTTGGTCGACCAGGAGATTGGGTCACCCTATCAACATCCTTGAATGTGCTGGCAAACTCCAATTTGATGTGAATTTGGCATTGATCTATGCTTTCATATGCATAAGAGAAAGGAAATTGGTGAAAATCTTATTGTTTAAGAACAAAGACAATAATGTTGAAACTAAGCAAAACATGATTACTTTGCAACTAAAATGAGCATAACAAAGCTAGAAATCATAATGAAAATGTGATGAATATCCATTCATTAAACTACTCTGAATTTGAACATTGCTCCTCCTTGAGAAACACAAAATCAAAACAACATGCTAAATAATACTATTAGCATGTCATCCTCTCTTTCATGATATCACTTGACTCCCTTCACCCGAACATGGCCAAGCACCCTCAATCTCCTAGTACCACAAAATTTCAACTTCGAATTCCCTGCATTGACTTCACATTCACAACAAGTTTCCATATCAGTACATGTGCATCACAATCGCTATATCAACTGTATCTCGGAAGGTTCCACATAT
The DNA here is from genome assembly GCA_963693085.1 of Alisma plantago-aquatica. Taxonomy (NCBI): domain Eukaryota; kingdom Viridiplantae; phylum Streptophyta; class Magnoliopsida; order Alismatales; family Alismataceae; genus Alisma; species Alisma plantago-aquatica. The sequence goes on from OY856410.1 coordinate 275,960,296, forward strand.
TTGTATGGGGTATGCACAAGTACAAGGTTCATATGTAAAGGGGGTATTTTTGGGGTGATTGCTACCCTATGGAAAGAAATCTGAGTGAATGGAGATTTTTGAAGGAAGAATTGGAATCTCACCTCTACTCCACTCGATATTGCTTTATTTTTTATGCAATTACATTGATTACATTTTTTTGGGTGTGTGCATTGGCATTTTGTATTGCGGTACACCCCTATTACATACGAGGGGTATGTAAGAAGTGGAAAAGTAAGAAAAGGATTTCCCCTTGAACTAGGAGTTTGGCACATTCTTTTTGTCTTTTTGATTTATTTTTTGGTGGACGATGGGGTAAGAAGATGGTGGAGAAGTGTAGAAGAAGATGAACTTGTGCATCTCATATTTGGGAATTTAGAGCATATGAATAAACTTTGACAACCAGTTCTATCATATCATATGAGTTGAAAAATAATAATAAATCTATGAGAAGCTTGTCTTGATCATTTTAGAGACATCCTAAAATTTGATTCTTCTCAATTCCATACAAATTGCCATCATTTTGAAAATATTTAATACTAGATTCAATCATTTGTATATTAAGCATCCATTTGATGTATTTTCTTGGCTTAATTACTCAACAGTGACACCAAATTACACATTGAATCAGTTTATTTTAGTTTATACTCCTAGGACTATCTTAGTGTGTCAATTTAGTGTCAAACCTACTATTTGGGTATTTCTATCTTATTATGAATGTATTGTGGTCATTTTACCCTAACTATCAATTATTAAGTTTTTTATATCTATAATACTAATTGACTCCAAAGATTCCTAATATGATTCATATTGTAGGGAGAGATATTATAGGTTTACCTAATCAAACAGGGGCCTAGAAGAAGGGAGATTACACATATATACTCGATTTTCAGTATGTTACAGAGTTCTAGCTAGGTCATCCGATCAATTGGAAACCCTAGAATATTTGTGATATTTACTAATAAGGTGAGTCGAATGACTGAGAAGCTTAGTGATTGACTTGCATGCCATTCTTTTGTTGTAAAGGTGAGCCATCCAGTCGATCGAATGGAGTATGGGGCAAGTGTATCAAGCTTTTGTGCATGAGATCATCACTCCAACTACTTGGTGTTGATGAGAGGTGATGTGAATTTCCTCAAGTGGGTCCTATGGGATAATGTGAGGATGTATCTCACTCATTTCCATTACCTATATACACTCATTCTCACCACACTTATTACAACTATGAATGATTAATACTGAGTAATGCACAAATTCCAACCTTTGAAATGAGGAATTTGTGTGAATGGATTTAGAATAGGCTCATAATGCACTACCTAAGGTTCATCCACCCATCTCCTCAAAGACTGCCCTTGTAAATTTCTCATCATGGGGTTAAAGCCAATCAAATTGACATTTATCTTTGATTTTGACAAGGAACTAATAAAAAAAGATTTTAAAGTTCTCCAAGTCTAAGATTGAGTTAACATGCAAACAAAGTGATAAATTTAGAATGCAAGCAAGAATGTATTCATTCGTAATAAAATCAGTTCATATAATGATAAAAATGAATAAAATTCATAAGTATGGGTAACGATATTACTCCCTCGAAACTAGTAAAGTATTCACTCATTGTATAGAAGGCAATACAAATGAGGAGAGAAAGAGAAGACGTTGTCTTCATAATAGAGAAGGGAGGGGTATTTGTGGTATGCAACAAGTTGTCTTTGATCTAGGGAGATAACGAGAAACTGACACAACAAATAGAGATATCTCATGCCTTTGTTGGATCTTCTCCTACTACCTCTTATTTTCTCTATGTATTAGAGCACATGTATGTGTAGAAGAGAGTAGGGTTCTGATCCTTTTTTTAAATTAGGTCAAGCACACTTTTATATGTCTGCCACTAGGCCTACCCATTTGTAGAATAAGTGGTTGCGGCATATTTTTAATTTGCTCTGACAACGTGATGAGTTGATCTACTAGATGGCCACTAGATCACATGACCTGTAGCATGTTGTGAAATTCATATTTGTGTTGCTACGATAGAGAGGAGAGAGACAAGTATGGTCTATGGCAAACCATCTTCAATCTAGAGACATCAAGCAAGTCGACATAGTATACGGAGTGTTATTAGACCTTTGTTAGACTTTATCCTTCTTGTACATCTACTTTTCTTTTTGCAGTAGGGAACACATACATATAAATAGGAGTGGAGGTGACCCTTATCCAAGATTAGGTCAAATACTTTAATATGTTGGGACCACGGGGGATAAGTGAATGTGGATGGCTTTTAATTCGGTTTGAGGGCACAATGAGTCGGTTGATTGGATGATCAGACAATCGATTGACCTATAGCATAACGTGGAGTCAAAGTTTAGTCGATCAACTGAGTAGTCAGTTAGTCAAGTAGCTACTAAACCTTGCGTCTAACATTGTGTCAACGGATCGACTCATTGAGTAAGTCGTTCGACTAGTGTATCATGTAGCTTTCCTATTGGGGGTTCTAGTTGGTCAACTGCCTAGGCCAGCCATTCAATTGGAAACCCTAGAATATTTGTGATCTTTACTAATAAGGTGAGTCGACTGATTGAGGAGCTTAGTGATCAACTCACCTGCCATTCTGTTGTTGTGAATGTGAGCCCTCCAGTCGATCGAATGGAGTCTGGGGCAAGTGTATCAAGCTTTTGCACATGAGATCACCACTCCAACTGCTTGGCGTTGATGAGAGATGATGCGAATTTCCTCAAGTGGGTCCTATGGGAGAATGTGAGGGTGTATCTCACTCATTTGATCAATTCCTGCATGAAGGACAATGAATTCTATTAAAATGCAATAAAATAACAAAAAATATAACAACCTAAATTAAACTAATTCAAGAATGAAATGTTAAACAAAGTTAATTATGCAATTATAATTAAGGCAAATATGCATCCATCATTGATCTCGATATTATAAAACACACGAATGCTTGGAAAGCAACCGATTGCGTGCATTGATAATGAAATCGAAAAGACGCGTAATAGCATCAACCATGGAAACAATATCTAAAAAAATCAAAGTCAAACACAGCGAATAATATGCTTTAGATACAGTACCCGTTCATCATCCATGAGATCACGCGCTACCAATAATGCATTTATTCAGATGTTATGAAGAGTTTAGACAGCGATAGATACAACTAGGAATTACGAAAGGAAGTTAAACAATTCAACAAAGAACCTCACCTTACGAACGAAACGTCCACATTTTTTTAATGCCCCCCCTCTCGAAGTTGTTTCTTTCCTTGATAAATGTCATGCTTTTCCTCCAAAAAGATGATACGCGATTCTGTTGCCGTTTCCATGGTACATAGTGTACAAAACATTAGGTGTTACCAAAACAATAACAATATTATGATTATCTAGTGAGAGAAATACTTGAAAATTTATCTTATTTCCCTGACATGTCATATTACCATTACACAGTAGTGATATGTGTTCTAAAACAGGGAGATGGTTACAGTTTTCAAACAATGTAAATCAAAAGTGGAAGCATTATGATGTTACTAGTCCGAATTACAAAACCAAAAAAATTGCCGTCTACGTTATTAAATTTCTATGCTTAAAAAAGACTTGTGATTTTCGTGCGATCATTCTTCTCACATATAACCTGCTGTAGACTTATTACAAATCATTTTATAGACTGTTTATTTTGACGAATGCATAAAACTTTATTATCCTGATTAGTGCCACACCAACTGTAATAGTACTACGTGATGTCACGAAATGAAATATTAGCAATTCCGTAGCCTACACGACCTATAAAAAGTTAGGAGCACGTCCCACCAGCACGTACGGTGAAATATATTAGAGTATGCCAGTTGGATTTCTCCCCTGCATTTGTTGTCAAACGCCTATTCCGTCAGACGTCACTTTCCTTTATGTGTCTCCAGTCCATCTTAAACAAAGGAATGCTTGTGGTGCAATGATTTACGTAATTGATTAGCGGCGCGCTTCCACGCGAAAAGTCCACGGCCGGACAAAGTGTGACAGATTAAGATCGCTTCGGAGTTATTATTAAATATTGGTTCAAATCTAATTCTGTGATTTGTAATATATAAATTTGTTAAATTTATAAACTGTCATGCAGTGGAGGAAGAGCGCGGATCGGCTGTTCCTAATAAACAGGAGTAGAGTATTCCTAGTGTGATCTCGTTCACTCATTGGAGCCGTTACAATCAAACGATCAAGATTAAAGTGAGTAGCCACATGACATTTGATGCAACAATGGGCAGCCTGCTCCATATATAATCAGGTACAGCAAATCCTGGGGCGTGGAGGAAAGCCACGGACAATCAGAAACAGCGGGCGAAACGTTTCCATCAGATACATGGCTGCCAATTGAATCAGAGATCATAAGATCGAAATGGCTCTTCTTTGAGGTTGAGCCAAAAAAAATGGCTGCAACTACTCTGTATTGTATTGTTTTCTATGTTCACTACGATCCTACCAATTGCTCATTTCTCACTTGAAAATAATTAAATGTGACGCTTGAACTTGAAGCATATAGTTTTGTATCTAATCAACTTTTCATTAGCATGTCGCAAGAATGATGTATCATGCCTCATGGAGCTCTCCACGGGATAGTGACATGTGTCTAAGAGTTTCATATATGTGATATTCCACGGGAACAGTGACATATATTTAAGAGTCTCATATATCTGATATATATCGCAATACAAGTTGCATATAAGAGCACACAACACCAAAGCCGACGGGCTTTTTCATAAAGAAATAAAATTATAGTGGATCACTAGGTGCACGTTATCAAGCAGACTATCAAGTGAGCTACTGGACTGGCTGTTCCTGGGAGTGATTCCACCGTCATTCAAAAAACACAGCTGTTCGCAAAAGTTGCATAAATGTTATAACCTTGATGATATTGTCCATCAATTCTGCCACCGTATAAAAGTGGCATTGAAGCCAGTAAACGTGTGGGGGCAATAATGGTTAGACCATGGTGCCATCATGTAGGTTTTAGGTTTAATTGCTAATGAAAGAAAAATTTGAACACATTGTCATTACTGGTGGAACATATAATTTTGTTGTTAGTGATTACTAGATTACAAATCTTGACTAGCAAGTAGCATGTTGTGTTCTTAGATTCATTAGGATGTGGTTTAGGCAGAAGTTAGCATTAGTTACTTATTTCACATAAGTGGTAAAATGTTTCATATTCATATTTGCATAAAAGATAGGAATATGAAGTATGATTGGGCTTGAAGTTTTGGGTGATTATTTTGAGAAATTATACCCACGTACACCTACAGAAACCAAGTGATTTTTTCTTGAGATAATTTCTAAACAAAAAAATCTGTATTATTTGTTTATGGCGTCTTGTCAATGTACAACTTGTACTCTTTTCAAGTTCTGTAGTTATGCTCCTTTCAAGTTATATTAGCATCAACAAAACCTCAACGGCACCTTAGTTATTAGTCTTTTTCATTCACTTCTTATGCTTTGGCAGGATGAGTGATTCCCACAGTTTGTCAAAAGATTAATTCTTGTATTTCATTGTTCATCCAAAACTCTTATTTGTAAAATAAGTTTTTATATAAAGTTTTTATATAAAGTTTTTAATAAGGAAATGTCTCGTATTATATATATGTCTGGAAGAAACAAACACACTCGTGAAACTTTTGAAGATGACTTGTGGGAAGTCTATTTGGAGTACTTAGTCATGTGTTCACATGTAAATTATAGTTAGCATATGTTCATTACTCTATCATTCACTTCATATGCTAATATAATATTATATATTAAATGTATATGTACGTAAAGTTGTTCTATAATGTCAAAATATAGGAATAAGCATAGTCATTATTTATTGATTCAGTCCTATAGGGCTGACAATATGCATTCCACTATAATATATATCCCCTTTCCAACATAGCCTTGGAAGGCACTACCTCCAGTGGTTCTTTATTTTCCCCTATCTGTTTGAGCTCTTTTCCATTTTCACCCTACTTTCTTTCTTATTCGAGTTCTCTTTTCTACTTCATTAACCTTATTTGCAGTCAATTAATCCTCTTCCACTAACACCTTTTTTTCTTTTCTTGTTCTTCTCTCACTAACTCTCCTCCTATTCATACCTACTCATTTAGTTGTTAGCCTTCCAAAAACCCATGTCCCAATCACCCTCCACTTTAAAGGACAAGGACATGGACAATTAGTAGGGTTTGTCTTTGTGTGGGGGAGGGGGTTTGTTGGAAAAGGAGTGAAGGGTGTGAAAAATGATTAATAGTTTGAATAGAGTGTCACATAAGCTGCTACAAAAATAACTGATAAAATAATATGTGCCTAAATACCATGTTGAATATTTGATGATATGGTTATAGTATTGTTAAACTTATAGAATAAACACATTTATTGGTGGGTGTTTATGTCTAAATTTTTCTATGTAGTTAAACCATACTTTAGTAGTATAATAGTGTGTTCTTTCATAACTTGTATCAAGAAGTTCTTAGAGTATAAGAATAATAAAAATGAAAAGTATAATGGATATACTTTGTGTTATCACCAAAATTTCTAAATTGAATTGATGTAAGAAATAAGTTATAGGGAACTCATTTTGTATGAATTATAGTCTAGAATGAAACTTGAGTTTCTTTGACTTCCATATGATTGGTTTTGTTATTTTAGCAAATGTATAAATCCTTAAGTGAATCTACAACATGATCTTTTACTAGGAGGTAATCTATGTATTGTGGTTGATGATTTTAACATGGTGAGGAGGACTCGGGATCAGAGATGAATTCAATACCTAGAATTTGTGGGTATGAATGACTTCAGTAGATGGATTACTAATTTAGACCTTAATGAGATACCTTTCAAAGGCAATTCTTTGACTTTGGGCGGACAATTAGTCTCAAATCCCTGCAACTAGGGAGAGACTAGATAGGGGATTTCTCAACCCTATTTGGATGGGACTCCCCATGAGCATAGAGATGAAGCACTTCACTAGGAGTGGGATTTTTTTATTGATATCCTCTATTATTCTCTATACAATTGGCTGCAAAACACTTGTGACCTTCTCTTTTATCTTTTGTGGTGGTGTGGCTTACACATGAGGGTTGTATTAAGGATGTAGAATGATGATGGATAATGAAAGGTTGGGGTGATCCCTCCTACTAATTATTCTGTAAGATGTGGAATTTTCGGAGGAACCTTAAGAAGTGGCAAAAAAGAAGTCTTTGGTGACATCATACATAAGAAAAAAAATACTTTGAAGGTTGTTGTGCACAATTTGATGATTGACTATGTTGTGAATTGTAACATACCCAGCTATTAGTAAATGTCTCACTCCCCTATTTTATTATGTCTTCTTCTTTAAAATGGTATTAAGACCCTTTTACCTTGATTTAGAATGTATTAGGATTAAACAAAGTCAAATAGTAGCATGTATCATAAATACCTTCAATATGAGGAGTTTAAAGATAAGCATTCAATAATAGAGTTTGATGTACAAATACACCAAATAACAAGTTTCACTAATTTGACACTATAGAAAATTCCTAGGATCAAAGAATGGGAGAATTCAAGGGAATACAACACAATTATATAACAAGCTTCATGTGCATACAATGATGATATGGTTATAGTATTGTTAAACTTATAGAATAAACACATTTATTGGTGGGTGTTTATGTCTAAATTTTTCTATGTAGTTAAACCATACTTTAGTAGTATAATAGTGTGTTCTTTCATAACTTGTATCAAGAAGTTCTTAGAGTATAAGAATAATCAAAATGAAAAGTATAATGGATATACTTTGTGTTATCACCAAATTTTCTAAATTGAATTGATGTAAGAAATAAGTTATATGGAACTCATTTTGTATGAATTATAGTCTAGAATGAAACTTGAGTTTCTTTGACTTCCATATGATTGGTTTTGTTATTTTAGCAAATGTATAAATCCTTAAGAGAATCTACAACATGATCTTTTACTAGGAGGTAATCCATGTATTGTGGTTGATGATTTTAACATGGTGAGGAGGACTCGGGATCAGAGATGAATTCAATACCTAGAATTTGTGGGTATGAATGACTTCAGTAGATGGATTACTAATTTAGACCTTAATGAGATACCTTTCAAAGGCAATTCTTTGACTTTGGGTGGACAATTAGTCTCAAATCCCTGCAACTAGGGAGAGACTAGATAGGGGATTTTTCAACCCTATTTGGATGGGACTCCCCATGAGCATAGAGATGAAGCACTTCACTAGGAGTGGGATTTTTTTATTGATATCCTCTATTATTCTCTATACAATTGGCTGCAAAACACTTGTGACCTTCTCTTTTATCTTTCGTGGTGGTGTGGCTTACACATGAGGGTTGTATTAAGGATGTAGAATGATGATGGATAATGAAAGGTTGGGGTGATCCCTCCTACTAATTATTCTGTAAGATGTGGAATTTTTGGAGGAACCTTAAGAAGTGGCACAAAAGAAGTCTTTGGTGACATCATACATAAGAAAAAAATACTTTGAAGGTTGTTGTGCACAATTTGATGATTGACTATGTTGTGAATTGTAACATACCCAGCTATTAGTAAATGTCTCACTCCCCTATTTTCTTATGTCTTCTTCTTTAAAATGGTATTAAGACCCTTTTACCTTGATTTAGAATGTATTAGGATTAAACAAAGTCAAATAGTAGCATGTATCATAAATACCTTCAATATGAGGAGTTTAAAGATAAGCATTCAATAATAGAGTTTGACACCAAATAACAAGTTTCACTAATTTGACACTATAGAAAATTCCTAGGATCAAAGAATGGGAGAATTCAAGGGAATACAACACAATTATATAACAAGTTTCACTAATTTGACACTCATTAGGTTGAATAAATGTTTCAGATAAAAAAGTTGAATTTTTGTCTTTAATGAGTACTTGATACACAAGTAACAAAATATAATATAAAATTCTTCAATGTGTCAAAAAATTAAGTCTAAATTCAGATTCTTTATAGTCTGATTAGGCTTCCTGGAAATTTCAAGTTAATAGGATGATAAATAGACCTCCATACTAATTATTGAAAGTAAAATATATAGTTTATTAAGGATCTAATCGATATAAATGGTTGTCATAATTTATTTTACTAAGTTGTGTTTTTTTAGCTATCATGCGGGAATAGTGACCAGTATGTGTGGGTCCACACAATTAGCACATGCTTGATCAGACTGTCTATGATCGTCTTCCTCCTTCGACTCTTCTCCATTGCAACATGGGCTGAGGAGAAATTCTTTTATTCCTTGTTCTCTCTTTCTCTTTTGCCAACTATTTTTCTTGACTTTTTCTCCTTCTTAATCTCTTTTTACTTCTGCTCCCATTGAGTCCTAACTATAAGGGTGTAACACCCCTCCCTATGGTTACATACATAATCAGCAGAAGCACAGCCTAATCCCCAACATTATCCATAATGTGGGGTACTTGGCATTTCGGGGAGGGATTATCACAACCATGATATTCATTGCACAAAATAGAGTTTAAATACACCATCACAGGATCAAGATTACAATTTCTCATTCTCAAACCTTAACAAAGTTTTCATGTGCATACATATGGTAAAAGGAAAAAGATCTATAAACTGGGTATGGTTGGCACCCCACCAAAGCTCTTCTCCTTGTAGGTCCATGAGCTAGGGTTTCCTCCTTAGATGGACTTCCCTCCTTAGCTAGCTTCAAACCTGTGGGCATCACGCCCCCAACCATGCATCAAACAAATGGTAAGTGGATTGAACATATTATAAAATAAGAAAACTTGAAAACTGAAAATAAGCATTAACATTAACATTGAACAATTTTAGATCAATTTCTTTTATCTTAACCTATATAAGTAACCTCAGGTTGCACAAATGTGCCTCTTCTCTTATGCACTGAAGTGCCTCTTAGGTTGCACCGAAGTGCCTCTTCTCTTATGCACCGAAGTGCCTCTTCTCTTATGAGGTACTTCTATAAGCTTCACATTAATATTTTATTCTTTCTCTTAAAGCTCTTAACTTTACATTTACTTCATTTGTAACTTTATCATTAAGATTCATGAAGATGATACCAAACATACTATGCAATTCAATTCATCATTACTTTACTGACTTTAGCAATTAGGAACAGTAAATAACACAAACATGGCATTCATTGCAAAATTCATATATGCATAATTAAATCAACCAATTTAACTATGTTCAATTGCATGGACCACTTACCTTTTCACTTGGAGAGTGAACTCTCTATCTTCCTAGGTTGGGTAAAACCCTAATCACATCTTAGGTCAGAGAAACCCTAATTATCCTGTTTGCAACAAATCTCACATTATTATACATTTTATTCACCAAATAAAACCCTAAATTCCATTTCCTATAAAACAAACGTTTGGCGATTCAACATTAGACTCTGAAAACCACATTCGGATTCCTCTCGAAAAATCCTTTCCAAATCATATTTTTGCTCATTTTTCTTAGCATCGAGCGATTTATTATGAATTAATGAAAGTGGGCCAATCAAAAATTAGAAATATGTCACATGGCCAATGGGAGCCCGCCACATAGGCGCGGTCTCGCCCAGGTGGATAAGTGGTCAATCGGTCAGCAAAAGTTGAAAACCCGAAAATACCCATGACCAGGCGTGACAAAAAGCACTGCGATCGGGGTTAAACCGGGGAAACATCGCCTGTGATTGTTCCCCCCGATTCAGCGAAGATAGCAGAGATGAATCCATCGATTTGCAAACTCCAGATCCTACAGATGGGCTTCTCAATGAGAACCGAGGCTTCAGGTGAATTCCTCACCTTGAGGCGAATCCGTTGAGCCCGCTCCCAACCTCAGGCGGGCATTGGAGCTCCATGAGGAGATCGCCGGAAGCCACTGCTTCCACGACCAACGCTAGAGATCACAACCATAGGGGGTCGATCAATAAACTGGGGATTCAAAAGAAACTGCGAGGTCACAACAAAGACCAAGGATCTGAAGCGAGGAGGAACTGACCCGGGAAACACCAGCGGTAGCTGAAACAGCAGGAAACAGGGGAGGCATACTCGACAATGGGGTACAAAGCCACAAACCCAGAAACTCAAGACCAAAGGTCGATGAGTGCTCACTGTGACCTCACGAAGGCACGCGATGAAGAACTCAGGCCGCAGAGGCCCTGAAGTCCAATGGCGACGAGCACCAGTGAGGGAGAGGGTCGGTCCTAGAGGGTACAACATTCGAGGCACGACGAGCCAAAAAGGACGATAGGAAAAGGATGAGGGAGGTTCCGTGATGCTTACCCAGGCTTCAATTGCTTGGAGATGATGTAGGGCGACACGGCGGAACTTGGATAGCTGGAGAAGGAAGAACGAGTAGGTCAGGGCTGCTGGCGGAGCCAGAGAAGAAATTGGGCGTGGAGGAGTGCTTCTCTTGGGCCGGTGATGCTCTTGAGATCCTGAGATGAGGAGGAGAGGGAGTAGGTAGGCGGCTGGGTGCCCGTGCAGCCAGGGGGTCCAAGCCCTACATTGGGCATTTCTTGTATATTGCACGAGAGAGGGTCTGCTATGGGTTATCAGGTTTGGGGGAGAGAGACGATCACTGCTGAGAAGGAATCGGATGAAACGGGTGAGAGACGAGGGAGAACGGACCATTGAATATTGCTCTGTGAAAAACGGCTCTGACCCGCGGGGAAAACGGAGGAAGAAGAAAATGAGCACGCCGTTGGATCTTGATCCAACGGTCTCTGTGCATGCGTGCGAGAAAAGTAACGCGTGACACCTAATAAATCCCAGACTTTAGGCAAAACGATTCAAATAATGAAATTGGATTCAAATCTAGGTCAAATTACATTCAAATCTCTCTCCAATTAATTGGAGGGTCAAACATACTCCAAATGAGTCCAAATTTGGAACATTGGCTAACTAAAGGGTCTAGAATATTCCTAGTCAATCAGATTTAAGTTTCCTCAACGTTTGGTCCACATTTTCTATTTTCATTTCTTATCTTAATTTAAGTTTACAAAATAATTAATATAAAGGTTTCCTTTGTGAGTTCTTGCTCCAAATTACGAGATAAACAATATTTGTCTCTTTCAAAACCATTCCACACATCTTTATTGCCTTCTTGTGTACTTTATTTGGAGGAGAGAGAAAAATGAACATTAAAGGATTTATCTTGAAATTTATAAAAAGGAAAAGCATACTTATTGCCCAAGTGATTTGAATTTCGAATTTCTTGCTTCTTCCTCTTTCTCTTTCTCTTTCATTCCTTTTAGATTTATAAAAGAAAAGGGGAAGACATATTATCACCTTTACACCTATTTGCAACACAATAATATAAGAGAAACTTATTTGGAGCCCTTTCTTATTTCTCTTTGCATTAAAATCCTAGAAATAAAACTAATTTGGACAAATTGCATTAAGGCTCTTAACAAAATATTATTTTAAAAAAACTACATAAAAGATTTTATTTTATTCCTAAAAATAGGGATGTTACATTACTACCCACCTTAATTAAATTTCGTCCTCGAAATTTTCTAGGGTACTACCCACCTTAAGGTTTACCTAACCTTTTCATTCATTGACAAATTACTTTTCAAGGTTCAATTATGCTCAATATTTTGCATTGTAAAAGTATATATATATATATATATATATATATATATATATATATATATATATGACATTCATGTGACATGGATTAACTTTTACTTTGGTCTTCCTCTCAATCGATACTTAGGCTTTATTAACCAACCCATAATCATATTTGAGGCATTTGACTCAACCTTGTCATGACTACCCATCACTAGGTGCAGATGCCTATCTACTCTTAGGTCATTTAGGTTACTCCTACATTCCTAGATATGTGGTGATCAGGCACATACCCAGAGATGTGGGATCTTACTATGCTACCTCTCACTCACCTACTAATGCACATGTCCCATACCACATGCACCAGTAAGAAAGAAGAAATGCAAGGTAGGTCTTATGCTCATGACATTCCTCTTTAATTCTCAGTTGGGTGGCCATAACCAATGAGAGTGGAGAGGTTATATCATTAGCTAGGTTTAGGTGGACACTAGATAACCATCTATCCTTATCACTTCTATTCCTCTTCTATTCATTCTAGGGTGTGACATATTTTCTTGGGAATCTCTTACTAAATCCTAATTTTACAACTTCACTCCATCCATGGCTACCTTTCTGTTGTCACCTTTCTTCTTAGGAGCCATCACTGTGAAAAAGACATAAACTACATTAGATCATGAGAAAAGCCTGGTGGCCAACCAAATTTTAGCTCTGATACCATTATTGTAACACCCCTCCCTAGGGTTACATACATAACCAGCGGAAGCACAGCCTAATCCCCAACATTATCCATAATGTGGGGTACTTGGCATTTCGGGGAGGGATTATCACAACCATGATATTCATTGCACAAAATAGAGTTTAAATACACCATCACAGGATCAAGATTACAATTTCTCATTCTCAAACCTTAACAAAGTTTTCATGTGCATACATATGGTAAAAGGAAAAAGATCTATAAACTGGGTATGGTTGGCACCCCACCAAAGCTCTTCTCCTTGTAGGTCCATGAGCTAGGGTTTCCTCCTTAGATTGACTTCCCTCCTTAGCTAGCTTCCAACCTGTGGGAATCACGCCCCCAGCCATGCATCAAACAAATGGTAAGTGGATTGAACATATTATAAAATAAGAAAACTTGAAAACTGAAAATAAGCATTAACATTAACATTGAACATTGAAAAGACATGCATTTTCTTTTAGATCAATTTCTTTTATCTTAACCTATATAAGTAACCTCGGGTTGCACAAATGTGCCTCTTCTCTTATGCACCGAAGTGCCTCTTAGGTTGCACCGAAGTGCCTCTTCTCTTATGCACCGAAGTGCCTCTTCTCTTATGAGGTACTTATATAAGCTTCACATTAATATTTTCTTCTTTCTCTTAAAGCTCTTAACTTTACATTTACTTCATTTGTAACTTTATCATTAAGATTCATGAATATGATACCAAACATACTATGCAATTCAATTCATCATAACTTTACTGACTTTAGCAATTAGGAACAGTAAATAACATAAACATGGCATTCATTGCAAAATTCATATATGCATAATTAAATCAACCAATTTAACTATGTTCAATTGCATGGACCACTTACCTTTTCACTTGGAGAGTGAACTCTCTCTCTTCCTAGGTTGGGTAAAACCCTAATCACGTCTTAGGTCATAGAAACCCTAATTATCCTGTTTGCAACAAATCTCACATTATTATACATTTTATTCACCAAATAAAACCCTAGATTCCATTTCCTATAAAACCAACGTTTGGCGATTCAACATCTGACTCTAAAAACCACATTCGGATTCCTCTCGAAAAATCCTTTCCAAATCATATTTTTGCTCATTTTTCTGAGCATCGAGCGATTTATTATGAATTAATGAAAGTGGGCCAATCAGAAATTAGAAATATGTCACATGGCCAATGGGAGCCCGCCACATAGGCGCGGTCTCGCCCAGGTGGATAAGTGGTCAATTGGTCAGCAAAAGTTGAAAACCCGAAAATACCCATGACCAGGCGTGACAAAAAGCACTGCGATCGGGGTTAAACCGGGGAAACGTCGCCTGTGATTGTTCCCCCCGATTCAGCGAAGATAGCAGAGATGAATCCATCGATTTTCAAACTCCAGATCCTACAGATGGGCTTCTCAATGAGAACCGAGGCTTAAGGTGAATTCCTCACCTCGAGGCAAATCCGTTGAGCCCGCTCCCAACCTCAGGCGGGCATTGGAGCTCCATGAGGAAATCGCCGGAAGCCACTGCTTCCACGACCAACGCTAGAGATCACAACCATAGGGGGTCGATCAATAAACTGGGGATTCAAAAGAAATCGCGAGGTCACAACGAAGACCAAGGATTTGAAGCGAGGAGGAACCGACCTGGGAAACACCAGCGGTAGCTGAAACAGTAGGAAACAGGGGAGGCATACTCGACAATGGGGTACGAAGCCACAAACCCAAAAACTCAAGACCAAAGGCCGATGAGTGCTCACTGTGACCTCACAAAGGCACGCGATGAAGAACTCAGGCCGCAGAGGCCCTGAAGGCCAATGGCGACGAGCACCAGTGAGGGAGAGGGTCGGCCCTAGAGGGTACAATGTTTGAGGCACGGCGAGCCAAAAAGGATGATAGGAAAAGGATGAGGGAGGTTCCGTGATGCTTACCCAGGCTTCGATTGCTTGGAGATGCTGTAGGGCGACACGGCGGAACTTGGATAGCTTGAGAAGGAAGAACGAGTAGGTCAGGGCTGCTGGCGGAGCCAGAGAAGAAATTGGGCGCAGAGGAGTGCTTCTCCTGGGCCGGTGATGCTCTTGAGATCCTGAGATGAGGAGGAGAGGGAGTAGGTAGGCGGCTGGGTGCCCGTGCAGCCAGGGGGTCCAAGCCCTACATTGGGCATTTCTTGTATATTGCGCGAGAGAGGGTCTGCTATGGGTTATCAGGTTCGGGGGAGAGAGACGATCACTGCTGAGAAGGAATCGGATGAAACGGGTGAGAGACGAGGGAGAACAGACCATTGCATATTGCTCTGTGAAAAACGGCTCTGACCCGCGGGGAAAACGGAGGAAGAAGAAAATGAGCGTGCCGTTGGATCTTGATCCAACAGTCTCTGTGCATGTGCGGGAGAAAAGTAACACGTGACACCTAATAAATCCCAAACTTTAGGCAAAACGATTCAATTAATGAAATTGGATTCAAATCTAGGTCAAATTACATTCAAATCTCTCTCCAATTAATTAGAGGGTCAAACATACTCCAAATGAGTCCAAATTTGGAACATTGGCTAATTAAAGGGTCTAGAATATTCCTAGTCAATCATATTTAAGTTTCCTCAACGTTTGGTCCACATTTTCTATTTTCATTTCTTATCTTAATTTAAGTTTACAAAATAATTAATATAAAGGTTTCCTTTGTGAGTTCTTGCTCCAAATTATGAGATAAACAATATTTGTCACTTTCAAAATCATTCCATACCTCTTTATTGCCTTCTTGTGTACTTTATTTGGAGGAGAGAGAAAAATGAACATTAAAGGATTTATCTTGAAATCTATAAAAAGGAAAAGCATACTTATTGCCCAAGTGATTTGAATTTTGAATTTCTTACTTCTTCCTCTTTCTCTTTCTCTTTCATTCCTTTTAGATTTAGAAAAGAAAAGGGGAAGACATATTATCACTTTTACACCTATTTGCAACACAATAATATAAGAGAAACTTATTTGGAGCCCTTTCTTATTTCTCTTTGCATTAAAATCCTAGAAATAAAACTAATTTGGACAAATTGCATTAAGGCTCTTAACAAAATATTATTTTAAAAAAAACTACATAAAAGATTTTGTTTTATTCCTAAAAATAGGGATGTTACAAAGGGTCTCCCCTCCCATTGAGAAAATGTCCAAACTCTTTGTTTCCCCCTCCATGGCTATCAGTAACCCTACAAGCCTTCCACCCTAAATATCACAAGATCATAATCATTTGAGAAGTTTTCCCAACCCTATGATCATCATCATATGCCCTCAATTCCTCTTGTGATTCTCTATGTTGATCCTGGCGCTCAACCTTCTTCTTGCATGATCTGGGGACATTCACAACCACTACGCCCCCATTGTTCAATTAACCCTGCAATAAGAAATAGTGACCCATCATTTTTCTTCTTCCACTCTTATTTTCTAACACTTTACATTTATAACACTTGGGCCCACTACCCAACGCTCTAGTAGAGTTTTAGGAATAACGACTGGACCCATAGACCATGACTAGTCTTACCTATACACTTATTCCTCACTCACGTACAATTCGGGATCGACTTCCCGATTGGTCACCTATCCTCATACTACTCTAGGTTGAGCATGCTTAACCACGAAGTTCTTTAGTGATGAGATCCCTGAATAGAAGATGCACATTTATGATATGGGTAGTCCAATAATTCTTTTTAAGATCATTTTATCTGAGGCCTCAGATGATTGGAGGTTACAATCTCCCCCACTTAGAGTCTTATGTCCTTGTCAAGTCTCAACTATATGACCTCATAATATTTCCCCATTTTAGTATAGACCCAGCATGGACCAGCTCCCAATCACGGCTACCAGCACAAAGATGTACCATAAACATCCCTTCCAATATGACTAGACCTCATGTCTCAAGATTGGCATACCACATGCCCATGTGAGCCCCACCTACTGGATGGGTCTTATATCTAAAACTATTTGTAACAGCCAAGCCCACTGTCTAAAGATCTAATAGAGTTTCAAGAATGACGTCTGGCCTGATAGACCATCACCGGTCTTATTCATCCCCATAGACCACCATTGGCTTAATTGTGTGTGTTGTACTAACTCACACACAAGTTCGGATCAACTTCTCGACTCATCATCCATCCTGGTACTACTCTGGGCTAAGCAAGGTTAACCACATAGTTCTTTAATGATGGGATCCCAGAAAAGGAGGTGCATCTTGGTGATATGGGAAGTCCAATCATTCCTTTTAGGACCATTTCATCTGAGGCCTCAAATCATGGGACGTTATAATGTTTCTCCCCCACTCTTAGACTCTTGAGGTCCTCATCAAGACTCAACTATAAGGCCTCATAATCATTCCTCATTTTAGTGTAGACCTAGAATGACACATGGACATCCAGCTCTTGATCACATCTACCGTCGCAAGGGTGGATACATCACCATGGGCAATCCTTTCTAGCATGCTTAGACTACACGACTCATAATTTGGCATGTGAAATGCCCATACGGGCCCCACCAACTCGAGGGGTTTTGGCTCTAATACCATTTATGGTGCCCTGGCCCACTATCCAATGCTCTAGTAAAGTTCAGAAATGACAAGTGGCCCCACTAACCACTAGTGGCATTGACTGTGTGCTTTTTCCTCACTCACGCACAAGCCAGGATCAACTTCTCGACTGGTCACCCATACTAGTAGTATTCTGGGATGACCACACTTAACCTCAAAGTTCTTTAGTGATGGTCACTCTGAAAGGAGGCGCACCTTGGTGATATGGGTAGTCTAATCATTTGCTTTAAGATCATTTTATTTGAGGCCTCAAATCTTGGGACATTATAGGTTTCTTCTCTCCACAATATCCACCTCCCTTTAGTCCAAGTTTGGCCATCTATAAGGAAATCTAAGGGGTTCACTCACCCCCAAAATTTCTATTAGTCCCTTATTGGGATATTGGTGGTGTTTTAGGGAGATTACGCCAATTACTTCTAGATTTTTTTAGTTGTTATCCATTTTTGGTTGTGTTACAGCCTCTTGACTTCCTCAATTAACGGTGGTGTTGCCACTCATGGTTTCTTTTGGTTTTTCTTCTTTGGCTTCAGCCTATTCTAGGGTTGAGAACTCAAGTTTGGTAGTGGGTTTCCATTTAGTTTTCCCCCTTTTTGTGTTATTGATACCTCTTGCTAATCATCCATGGGTGAGGGGTCATCCATGAGTCATATCCATGGCAATACCCAATGAAGGGGTCATTGGGTTTGGAATACCTCAAGCAACTAACTAGGATTAATTCCCTAGGCAGAGGAGGCCATGATCTTAGTCCTTGACTGGTTATTTTGAGATTCTAGAGTTTTGGAAATGTTGTTTGCTTAATCTATCTGGACACACATGTTTTAAGTGGACAAAATTAGTGTTTTGCACATGTCACGCCCTAATTTTTAGAATAACAACGATGGGGTATAAATGTCTTTGAAATGAGTTTTGTTTTATACATAAATAAACTATATTAGTTCAAAAGTCATAATTTTTTTCAAGACACTAAATATATATATAAAATACATGTTTTGGAAATCAGAAAAACCAAACTAATTCATTGGTATAATTTTTAGAGTCTAAGTCAGAGTTTCACAAAAACAACTTCCTAGGGTTTTAGTTAATTATACGAATTATTATCCCTAATGCATTAATATTGCAATTAGGCATTAAAAGGCATGATCTATGATTCCTACAAGTATTGTGATTATTAGGCTAATTTTGAGGTATGTGCAATTTCTCAATTTAATTTTGGCATATGACGAGGATGTGTCATTGCACTTGGGCTAACAAAAATACATGTAGTCGACACAGTCTATACAAAAATATGCACATGCACATGGGCTTGGGATGTACTATGGAATGCTTCAAGTGAGGGTCAAATCCACATGGAGAGATGGGGTTACTAGAGTTCAGTTTGTTTACCTAGATTCCTAAAGCGGAGTGTAGAGTATTTAGGGTTTGAAGTTGGGTTTTTTTATTGCACTAAGGGGGGACATGCAATTTAAATAGGGAAGGACATGAAAACTAATCCACGTGATTCAGTCTAATGATCTAAGTGAAGATGGAAATTACACTAAATCAAGCAAGTAGAGACTAGCAACTAACACTACACTAACATGGCAATCCAATTGGAAACTAAGATAAGAAATTATCCGAGCAAGGCAAACTAACACAATGAAGAAATTAAATGACTAAACCTAAAAATGGAAATCACTACATTATAACCAATTATTTAGCAAAGAGTGACTAGCATAAGCAACCAATTAACTAATTAAGCAAGCGAGACTAGCTAGCACTACAAAAGTTAGGATTTTACAAGCAATTAGGAGAGTGGTAAGTTTGGGGGAATGATACTAATCGACCATGAAGTGGGGGTATAAAATTCATGCATGCATCTAATAGTAGTGTCATCAAAGGAAACGAGCATAGAGAGATGAGGTTAAGATTTATACTCTACTAGATGGACATGGGTGGTATAGAGTGCACATAGAGGAACTAGTACCCAACACCTCCTATCCAATGTTACAAGGCTCATATGTCTAGGGGAAAGGTAATTCTTGACCTAGATCAAACCTAGTTTAAATTTCTAAACATGGTTCTCCTCACCCACTTGTTGGCATGGGGAGGTATAAGAGATGGTAGGAGGATATTTCACCCCCTATTATCCCCTATCCAACTTCCAAATATGCTCCTTGCCAAGAGAGAGGGGAGATACACACTCACACACTTCAATCTCACACCTAGGTTAGTGTAATATGGGGAATTTGGGTAAGAAAGGAGAACTAGTGAAGGTTCCTCTAGGGAACTTGGGAATTTTCCCCTCAAAAGCCCAAAATCACTCTTTTTTATATTCCTTATGTATTTCATAGCTCAAACAACCAGAAAAAGAGTTAAGGAGGGAGATTAAGCATATCATGGAACTAATAACATTGTATAGCATTTTACATGAAAAATTCCCAATTACATTGTATCATAATAATGTATTTTCCCCCAAAGAGTCCACCAAAGTGGTTTATATACTCATAGTCAAGAAAACAAAAAGAAGGGAGAAGAAAGAGATAAAAATGGCCATGGAGATCAAAGTAAAAAGCTTCTTTTTCTTCTCTAGTAGAAGCAAGATCGATCTCCTCCCTCCTCCAAGGTGGAATGACATGGAAATGTGGAAGGGGATGGACAAACCCTAAAAAATAGGGTTTTGGGTGTAAGGTGATAGGAAATGGAACAAAGGATGTAGGTGAGAGTGGGTGGTGCAAATAAATGCTAGGTGGAGCTAACCTGGTGTTTATATAGTAGTCTAAGAAGTCCAGGGTTAAGTGGGGGTATTTTGGTATAAGTAGTGGTGGGAAGAACTAGAGTTAGGTGGATAGCATGGCTTTCATGGTTAAAACATCCAAGTAGGTGAGGAATCCTTGTGGTAGGTGGTCGTGGTTGTAGAGTGATGGTTTGGGTCCATAAGAAATGGAAATTTGGGAATGTAAGTGGTATGACTGTGGCATGAAGGGAGTATGAATGTAGTGGGTACCATGGTCATGGTGAGGGGGTGGGGATAGATTGTGTCCTTGAGAACATGGTGGCCTTGTATGACTGGAACAATCATGTTGGGTGGAATAGTTGTAGTGACCTCCCCTTACTTGGTTTCTGCTTAAAATAGCCATGATGGTCAACTTTTAGAGTTATTTCAAAATCTATAATCTCCTTGTGATTGGAGATGGAGTAGCATGAGTCTGGCTTTGTACCATGGGTGTTTTGGGGGCTTTCCAATGCACTTGAGTAATGAACATGGCCATCAATGGAGCACTTTGCTTCACTTGGTATTTGATCACTTAGGGTAGGTTGGGGTGATCGTAGCATCAGTGTGAGCTTCTCTAAGCTTGAAGAAGTCCTTGGATCAACCTCTATCTCTCTATTCCATTAGATAGTGGTAAAAGTACCTACAAAAAATGCAAAAAAATCCATGTGTATATAATATAAGAATTACTATGAAATAACATGCACTATGAGCATTTGGATGTGAATAATGGGTAAAAATACACAATATGGAGACCCAATTAAGGGCCCCAAAAAAATGAATAAATCCTAAATTGTTAATAATGAATCTTATTATAGTTAGCACTTTCTTTTTAAATGTTTTGAACTGCTCGTATTTATGCCAAGAGATCCAATCATATAATTATTGGAATATAGCACTAGATGCCTAATTTGATAATAATAAAGGTAATTCTATCTATTATGTTTTTCATGGTCATGAGATGATGACATAGACATAGTAGATGTCTAAAGAATGATGTTACTCGTTGACATATGTATTCAGGTTTAGGACATGAACAATGAGATCATATGTACGATAAGAGTACATATATTCTTGTTATGTCCCTATTTGGATATATTATGGAAGCAAAATAGACAATAGTAATACATAAGACTAGAGTGTGTGTTGACTGATGAAAGAGTCTCATTAGTCATGATATGTGATATCAAGTCAAGCACACATGTACATGTTAGGGAACATTTTATTGGATAGACCTGCCATGAGAGTGATACAAGGATACCATGGAGAGTGGTAATCAGAATTAGCTCTCATAGTGATAGTAGTGATTGTGGTTCTTAGACCTAAAATCTCTAGACTCTTCACATGTTGTTCGTTGCATTTAGACATCATCCAATGTGACCTAGAATATGGGTTTCCATAAAGGTGATGCTTAGGTGCATTGTGACACATGGGGACTGAGTGTGAGCGATGTAGATGGGATTTTTCCCTCCTATAAGATACTGATATTCAAGACATTTGATAAGTGAGAATAAAAATTGTATGGGCATTCTCATGTGATTGAATATATGATATGTGAACTCACATGCATCTCACACAGTCAGCTCTAGTTCAAGGAACATGGATTGAATGTTGAAAAGGATGATGATTCCATGCCTTGAGTTCAATCTGGATATCAGAGACAAAGGAACTATACCATCACAGTAACACTTATCATGGATTGTAGGTTGAAGTTGTTCCCCAACTATACAAACTATTTGGGTAGCAATGATGTGTTGCTAGATACCACTCATTGTTTGTGATGTCATAAGTTGGTTATGGACATTCACTGCCAACTCATTTGGACCTATAGGGTCACACACATATGATACACTCATAATAGAGGTTTATTCATGAATGATGTTTAACTTGATCACTAAAGATGTTTAGTTATTCAATTAAATAATTTAGGTTCAAAATTGACTAACTAGACTCTAAACCAATCGGTCCAAGTGTTAAACGGATCGATTGGAGTGTCAGGTTAATTGGAACGAACATTGGTTGAACAATGCCTAAACTAGGGCATGAACCGACCAGTTCATGGTCCCAACCGACCTATTCATATGATGAACTGTATGGTTCAATGGTAAATTCAATTGGATTTAGGATTGATATTGACGTCATATTTTGCATAAATTATGCATTGAATACCAATGTGATTCAGAATAGGAAACTGCACAAACCAACTGGTTCATGACATGAAACAACTGGTTCATGCACAAACCGACCGGTTGGGAATGCGAACTGACCGGTTCATCATTTGTAGTTTCTATAAAATTCATGAATTACATCCTTTCGACTTTCTCAGAGACGGGGAACCCTAACGCTAGCCTCTCATATAAACAGAGGGCTACTGGGAGCTTCTCAGACATGACAATTAGCTCTGACAATTGTTGTCTTCTCTAGTTGTGGTAATCAATATAGAGCATGAGCAAGTCCTACCCGATAAAGGGAGGGGTAGCAAGGGAGAGACAATTGTGGGAGAGTGAATCGGTGTCAGTACACTGACATTCAAAGTGACTACTCCTTCCTGTTGGCTCTGGTAGCGCAACGTGGAGTTCCCAGTGGTCCTCATGGACTACTCTAGAGGCAAGGTGGTTTCACCAGCTAGGAGGACATTGTAAACCGTCATCTGTGGTGCTATACTAGAAGGCCATTGTTGATGACTTTTGAGTGTTGTTTCTGAAGAAGAAGTGTGTTGCTGCTTAGAGAAGAAGCACGATATTGCATCAAGAGTTGTCGTTGGACTTGATCTAGGACTAGGTATAACTCTTGCTACCTTCCTTCCTAGATACATTTTTTCGACATGATCTGCTAGTTAGGGAATCAGGCTTTAAGTTTTTTTTTTGCTGCCCTATTTGTCACCCAGATTTTCCAACATGAACTCCTTTGGATCATCAATTGTTATCCATTGAGTTTTTCAATATTTTTTGAAATCATGTTTCACTTGGGTATGAGTCATGTGACACCATTTAATTTATGTTATATCTCTTTTTACACTTCAATATTAATTGGATCGAAGTTGTAGTGTTGCTACTCTATTACATATGTTAGATTTGGATTAGTAACAAGTAGTAGTGATTGAACCATGTTTTAGGCACTGAGATTTTATTTATCCTAATTGGTAATGGGGTTTAT
This sequence comes from Alisma plantago-aquatica, assembly GCA_963693085.1. Taxonomy (NCBI): domain Eukaryota; kingdom Viridiplantae; phylum Streptophyta; class Magnoliopsida; order Alismatales; family Alismataceae; genus Alisma; species Alisma plantago-aquatica. Next base: position 275,984,087 of record OY856410.1, read on the forward strand.
TTCCCTATCACATGATAATACTTAGATGCTAAGGTTTTATTCCTCCTTCCATGGACTAAGGTTCTGTCCCCCACCCCATCATGCTTTATGTGTTGGGCCTTGAGGTTTTATTCCTCCTGCCATGGCATGTGGTTTATGGCTCTCTAGCCCTATTTCAGATCTTTTTAGTATTTTTTTATCTATGTGAACTTTTTATGGATGTGATTTGTGATATGCTAAAAGTCAAGAACTACGGATTCATGAGATTATTAATGTTAAGTTCATAGTGCCTCAATCTTTTGTTACTCATACTTTGGTTATTAATTCCAATGTCTCATTACTCTTGATCTTAACCAGATGATATAGCCTCTTTTGTATGGCAACACCCTCCTTATACTTAAACCTACATAATGACCAAATCTTTTATCTATGTGCATACCTAGTATTTATGAATCATATCCTTTTGTTATCTCATTCTGAGTGTTGTTACTAAAACACCTAGTTGTAGGTTAATTAGAGAATGATGATTCAGGATGATGTTGAACCGTGACTGTGAGCTTTGAAGGTAGATTGAGATGCCCAATGTTCCTTCTACAACTGGTCCTTAATATAATTTGTTGTACCTTTTACACACTAATATAACATCTATATAAATGGTGAACTTTGTAAAGCTATGAGAAGGTAATGGTCTAAGATTATGATGTTATGTAACCATAATGTAGTTGTGTATCATTCTATTTTATAAATGAAAATAAATGTCTAGACCTTCATACATTTTGTATGTATCATAATCGGAGGGGTTTATTCCTCAAATTAATCATTGGATCCCCTCTTGGGTCCCATGGATTATAGTATGATATTAGATTCAATGGTCAGTTAATTTGATTCTTTGAAGCTATCCTCCATTATCATATAATAGGACCCTATATAGGTTGTTTATGTACCTTTCTTGGGTCATATATAGAATCCCAAATGGGTTTTCATCCATGTCTATTTTGGTCACTACCACTCCTCAAAACACTTTCATGGTTAATACTCAGTTCTTGGGTAGCCCTAATTACTCTTACACATAATGATTAGCTCCGATATCATGCTTTATGGGAAGATCATGCTTTATGGGAAGTTACTTCAACCACTATGGGGTGTATTCTACATGAACACTCATATGTAGGCTAACCCTAATTATCTATAGGGAACCATGGAAGCAACAGGAAGACCAGAAGCAATAAATATAAATCCACATTCCCATGAACAGATTTATCAATAATAATATACTAAGATGGAAAGGATGTGAGTTATACCTTGTACGGAGTAGATCTAGGAGAAATTTCTCACAAGTTATATAGATGGAAGGATATGTCAATGGAATTCCCCTATTGTATCCATGGAGGTTTCTAAGTATCTATATCATCCACATTGATGAAGGGGAACTCTGGTCATGCTCTTAGAGCCAATGGGGGAAGAGGGACCTTATTGTTGGCAATGTGCTACCATTCCACAACCTCTCCTTTCTCTCTCTATTATTGTGGGTAATGATTGCTAGGGTTCATGTGTTAAAAAGTGTTGCAAAAAAATTAGACTTAATGCCCCTTTCTATAGGAGAAGCAACAAAACAAGATGTCTAAGAAACCATGAGAAATGAACTGAAATGGGTTTCTTTTCAACAACCTATTTGGGATAGCTAATTAACTAACTAGCAAGTCCACACGGGTGATGGGGTTAGGTCAAAACATTTTGGATGTAATCAGACAATTCACTGATCTAGTCTAGTCGGGCGGATGGACTAGCCATTTGACCAATTGGTTGATCTTGTCCACTTGGTCGATGGGGCTAGTCAGTTGACCAGTTGGCCTAAATTGACTAGACCTTCCACTCAATCAACTAGTCTATCCAATAGGGATGGAAGTGGTGTTTCCAATCAGTCCATAAATGATCTAATTGATTACCTAAATGCTTTTGGTAGTCAATTAGACTCCTCTTACTTGGGAATATACACTCCAAATTACATTGGTAGTGATGTCAATAATTATATTATGGCTTCATAGACAAGGATTGGTCTCTAGCAAGACTTATTTCGACTGAGTAATAGAAGAAGTTAGAGAAATCTTCAACCTAGTATCATAACCAATGTTACAATGATCATATAATCCCTTTGTCTATTATATTGAGATTGAATATTAGGCATGAAAATATCATCCTTTTACTGTTCAATTTATGTTCCTTGATATAGACTACACTATTTTAGATACATACAATCTCAATATCATATATTGATCCGTATGAGAATGGATGTGCATTTTCTCACCTCAGTCATCAAGTGGCTAAGATATCACTCCAATAGGAGGGACAACTTCCATCTACATTACTCACAATAATCCACATGTGCCACAATGCACCCAAGAACTACTTGTATGGCAACCCTTATTCAAGGTTATGTTGGGTAGTGTTAAAGTACACTGAATAACATGGGATCATTGTAGTGACTTTAGGTCTAGGGACCACAATCACTAGTTCCACATGAGATATGATTACTACTTCCATTTATGAATTCATGTATCATACTCAAGTTGGGTATGTCCAAAACAATTGTTCATAATAGATACCTAAGTGTTTGACATGATTTATAATATGATGAATAATGAAATGTAGTCATCAATTAAAACACATACCAAACATAATGTATTATTGTTATGCCAATTTCCACAATAACATCAGATAGGGGACTTAGACAAGAATAAATACTCTTATCATAACATGATCTCATGTTCAGAACCTCAACCCAAAATCACATGTAATTGAATTATTCGTTGTTGGGACATTATTATATTTTATTGTTATCTTACTAGTTTCAATCTAACAAGTGAGGACGGCATTGAAGATGTTCTTACATTAGAATATAATTGGTATCCTACAAAATGTTCTATGTGTGGCACATGATGAATCTAGTTTCAAAAATGACAACAAGCCAGGCGCTTAGAAGGTTTCAATGCCAAAGAAGAAGGCTCCAATTTTGGAAAGCAAAAAATTAAACATTCAAGATGAATTGAAGTTTGGGGAGAGTGAGTCTGAGAACTTTGAAGATGTAGAGGAGGACATTGCTACTTTAGCAGTTGCTGAATCTAAATAAATACTTGCTTGGTCTTGTAGCTCTGTATTCACAACCAAAGATGCAAGTTTTGGGCACATGCCTAATGGTGAACTACTTATTACCCCGTCGAGCAGTGTGGAAACTATAAAATCCCAAATGAAGATGATATCCAACTAAGTACATGTATAAAAGGAAAGAAGAAGGTCTTTACTCCTACTATAGGTCCAGTTAAAATCTCATAAGTAGTTATTTTGTTATCTCCTAACAAGTTTCAATCACCTTTCACTAATGATTCTAAAATGGGGAAAAGTACCCTGGGAAATAGTGGAAATGACTAAGGCCCCCTTGATTATATCTTGGTATGTGAGGGGAATGAATAAGCCTAAAAGGTAGGAAGCTATTCGTGACATTATCATAAAGAATTAAAAAAGTGTTTTCTATTTTCTTGAGTCTAATGTTTGAAGAAAGAAGATGAAAAAGACTATGAATAAGCTTTGGCATTTTATTAAATAGGTGTCTAATCATAGAAACATGCTCTTGGGAGGGTGATTATTTCCTGGATCAACCCAGAAATAGATATAGAAGTAGTTTATAAATCTAATCAATTGATTCACTATCTCATTTCAAGTGATAGAAACAAGTTACTCTTTTCGGGTGTGTATGGCCATAAAAAAGACTCAGATAGAAAACGTTTATGGAAGGATCTTATATTGATTAGTAGTAGGAGCATTGGTCCTTGAATCATATGTGGGGACTTTAATGCTATCAAACTTAACTCATATATGTATGGTATCAATGAACCTTCTTATTCTGTCATGTATGAGTTTAATGATTGCGTTAGCAGATCTAGCCTTATTGAATTAAATCAGAAAGGATTGAAGTTTATGTAGGACAACAAGTAACAAGGACCTAAGCTTGTTATGTCTAGAATTTACAAAGTTTTGTATAATATGGATTTCCTTAATAAGTTTGAAAATTCCTGGGGAGATATTTCTCAAACTATTCACAGTGACTACAAGATTATTTTTTCCTATCTGGCTGATAAAGTTGAAAGAAGCAAAAACATGTATTGTTTTATAAATGATTGGGTTGAACGTTCTTATTATAAAGATATTGTAAGGAATGCATGGAACTATGCAGTGGTTGGTAATCTAATGACCAGAGTCAATGAAATGTTAAATAAGGTGAGATATGTGTTATGCAAGTGGAACAAAGACACATTCTGTAATATTATGGACAAGATAAAAAATTTCTAAAGCTAAAGATTGCCTTTTACAAGAAGCTCTTAATAAAAACCTTGATGATATTGCTCTTGATGCTAAAGTTATTGAGAAAAGGAAAGAAGTTATTTAGGCTTATAATGAGGAGGAAAGTCTCTTTAGACAGAAGAGGAGGGTTAGATGGTTGAAGCTTGTGATAAAAACTTGAAGTTATTCTACTCCACTGTTAAGACTAGAAGGATTACAAATTCAATTAAATGTATGAGAATCAATGGGAATATGTCTTATAATGAAGAGAAAATTTAGAATCACATTGTTAAGCATTTCGATTCTATGTTCATGAAAAGAGATGATATTAGGCCGTGGGACTTCACTATTCTTATTCCTCAGTTCTATGATGATCAGATTCTTTTTCTTTGTTAGGTGGTCACTAAGGAATAAGTGGAGAATGTGATTTCTTAACTCTAATGAAGATAAGGCTCCACATCTTGATGGATTTTGTTAGTGAATTGGGGTAAAGGGTAAGGAAGCAAAAACAAAAATTTAATGCTTTACTCCTTAAGTAACAGATTGCGTGAACAACAATGTAACTAGGAAAGAAGATAGAAAAATTACATACTTAGTCTTAGAGCAAGTCCAACGACTTATCTTTCCAGCAACATGCTTCTTCTTTCAAGAAGTACCCGAGCATTCATCAACAATGGCCTCCAGGTGCAACATCATAGACAACGGTTGAGGACATCATCTAGGGTGGTGGAAATGGCCTCCACACCTCTACTTAGTCCACACGGACTATCGAGAACTTCACATTGCACTACTAGAGCCAACAGGAAGGAGGTGTTCTTTTGAATGTCAATCTTATAGGGTTGATTCAATTTCCCGTGTTGTATCTCCCTTGTTATCTGTCCCTCCCTTTTACAGATAAGACTTTCTTGGGCTCTCTAGTTACCACAACTAGAGAGGAGAATAATTGTCAGAGCTAATTGTTATGTCTATGAAACCCTATATTGCCCCCGTTTATATAGGATGGCCAGAGTTAGGGTTTTTAGATCATCTAGGAGTCAAAGACATGGAGTTTCATGAATTTTTTGGAAGTTGTGAATGCTGACTGGTTGGTTCATAGATGAACCTATACATTCACATGTGAAATGATCGGTTCAACTCTTGAACCATTCAGTTCACTTGCTTTCCTATTATCAATCACATTGGCTTTCAATATTTGATTAATGCACAACATGACATCACCATCAATCCTTAATCCAATAGTATTGACCATTGAACTGGGCGGTTCACAAGTTGAATTGGTTGTTTCAGACCTTGAATCAGTCAGTTCACCAACTAAACTGATCGATTCACCAACTAAATCGGTCAGTTCACCGACTGAACCAGTTGGTTTAAGCCCAATTCAGGAAATGTTCAGCCAATGTAGTTTAAATTGACCTGACACTTGAATCGATCAGTTCAACACTTGAATCGGTCAATTCACAGTCCAGTCAGTCAATTTTCATCCATCATTGTTTAAATTGAATACTTAAACACTTTAATAATCAAGTTATACCTCATTCATGAATAAAATCTTATCCAGGTCCATCCTATGCATGTGACCCTATAGGTTCCAAGTTATGTTGGCAGTGAATGTTCATAACCAATTTATGACATCAAAAGCAATGAGAGGTATCTAGCAACACATCGTTGCTACCCAAGTAATCAAAAAGTTGGAGAACAAATTCAACATATAATTCGTAATTAGTGTTATAATGACCATATTGTGATGCCCGACCACACTAAATGTGATTACTCAGAACAAAACATGTGATCAACAACTAATTAAGCACATAGCTAGAAAATTGGTTAAACTAAAATGGATTTAAATGTTATCATCATGTTCAAAATTATTTACATAAAGGTCCATCACCTTGCATATCAAGACATCCCATATCAGGTATTTACATGTATGTTCCATGAACTCAACCACAACTTGTTATACAAAAGAGATGTTCCACATATACATGCCATATACAAACATCAACCACTGCCAAAACTCAAATCGATGTACATATTATCTACAAAGCATCCCATGCCTAGACTTGAGAGTACACGAATGAGTCTAGGACACCACTAAGAACTATCCAACCTTAAAACTCCTACTGCTCTTGAATATGCTCTTTCTCAACACCACGATCCTGACAACATCATTGATGATTACCTAAAAAAAGATGTGGTGACCCATGAGGTGAGACCAACGTCCCAACGAGAGATATAACTCTCAACAATAGTTATTGATTACATCAGATTACAATATTAAGTAGGTTAATTGGATTAAGCATATTAAGAAAATAAGCATAATGGCAGTTATGATTACCAAGCATGTAAAGGAATAGATAAGACTATCATTTACTTGCATTGTAAAACAACAAAGCAATATAAGAAACAAGGAAAGGGTTGGCATCCAATGTGAATCATGTTTAACCCTAAATAGATATACTACATGGTCGTATTACATCTTTTATTAATCCCTGAGGAGTTTGAGGTATACCACTCATAATCCATCTGACCACTTCTAATTCAAAATCAGTTCCATACAATATCTAAGAGAGTCAAGCTCCTAAGATCTGAACCACCCTCGGCCAGTACGAGTCAGCCGCAACAATATATATAGACCAACTACGAAATAACCTAATCTACCCTTGGTATATAGGTCACAACACTAGTAACCAGGGTATCATAACCCTAATCATCTTAGGTGCAATCATAGTTTTCCTCAATCACATGTCATATGCTGAATCATAATCACCTAAGATATGACTTCAACGGCTCTCCTACCAAGGTTTGACTGCAACCACCCTCAAAACATGCATATACTCAACAATATATGACTCTGAGCTTCCACTATAAGAATAATCATTCACCATACAACAAATCCTAACACTAGATCAGATCTATGGCACATGGCACTACATAATTAGGGTTTCACTTGATTAGTTAATGCTAATTGGGTGAGTTAAGACTGCATCAATCAAGTTACATATAAACCCTAAAAGAATATTACAATAATATGGGTATATTGCAAGTTCATAAGATATAAAATGTATGGAATATAAATTTTAACACATTTATAGAAAACTTGTTGACAATTTTTTTTATAGAAAAGCAAACGACCGCTAAGAACTTTGGCGACCAACTGATCAGAAAATCCAAACAATAGCTAACCCTAGGAAATCTTGGCGACCAAGATGAGTTAGGAACCTCATTGACTGCCAACCCTAGGTACCACAAGAAAACTTGGAGGCCTCCAACCCTAGAGAGAACACATAAAACTTTGGCAACCGCCAACATAAGGAGATCACCAGGTCTCAGATCACCCATGTGTTAGAGCAAACCCTAACCTCAACACAAGGTGTCACCACTCCAAGGCACCCCAAAGAACCACTATATAAAAATGATATTAAAACATGCGAGGCAAAACAAGAACGTGACAAATTACAAGAAAAACCCTAGATATGGTTAAATTGCATAAAAATCTAAAACAAGCACATATATGCATAACTTTCTCAAACAATGTCCAAACTGGACCAAACTTGAAACATAAGCTTGTCACATGATATCAAAGTGCATATTAAGGTTTTATTAAGGTTTTAAACATCGAATTATAATAATAAAGCATATTTGGCATGATTTGGGACTTATCCTATCACAGTTGGCATGATTTGTCACCAAATTATCTCCAATGTTACAATAAGGAGTGTATTACTTAGATGTGATTCCTATCTTAATGATCATAATTTTGGTGTTGGAATTTTTGGGGACACTGATGACTTTATTCACATTGTGACTCATCATGTCCATGACCAACAACATAGTACCACCCTTACGATGGCCCTTATTGACTTCAATAATGCATTAAACATGGTTGATAGATCAACCATATTTTCAGATGCCTGTCTTCAATGCCCAACTATTACATGTTGGGTTAAATTCTATTATTGCTTCTCGACTCCTCTCTACATGGATCAGAGTGAGCCTATTATCTCCACTGCTTGTATCTAGAAAGGGGATCAACTAAGGGCACTCTTTTTTTATTAGATCTCCATCCTCTTATTCTTCAATTGAAGGATGAACATCAGATTGACCTTCTTGATTTCTATCTCGATGATGGAACCCTCATTGGTGAAACTTTGGAGGTCTCCAAGTCACAATCTATTATCCAAGCATGAGGCCCAAACTTTGGTCTTCATATAAATATTAAGAATACAAAAATCTTTGTTCCTTCAGAAGACCCCATGTGAGACCTCGAGTTTAATATGTTCCCTACTACCATATGAAGTGAAGATTTTAGGAGTTCATGTTTCCACAGATCAAGGTTTTTCCATGGAGCTTATTAAAGAATGTGTGACAAAAACTCTTGTATTGATAGATCACTTGGCTTTACTTCAGGACCCACAATGTGAGCTTCTTTTTCTTCAATCATGTGTTAGGATGGCCAAGTTGTTGTTTTATCTTCAAACAACACCCCAAATCCTATCAACTTTGCATAGTTGATTTTAATTGTTCCTCCGTTGATGTCTAGAAGACATTATTATTAGTGATGGACCAGGCTTTGGTGATCTACTTTGGTGCTTGGCCACACTTCCTATGTACCTTAGAGGTTTGGGCATCAAACCCTCTCATAATGTTAGCATACCTGCAAATGTTTTCTCTTAGATCCACACTTAGAATCTCCAGACCATATCATGAGAGACACTGGATCAATGTCTACAAGAGCCTCCTTTGTTGCTAAACATGACAACATTTATAGTATCATTCTATTTTATACTTGTTCTAGTTATCAAATATGCCTTTTGGAAGTCCAAAGACCTAGTCTGCTTTAGCAAACACTTACCACAATATTGTTCTCCAATAATTCACTACAAGTGGCATCTCCCAATGGTAACTAGCTATCATTGCTTCTCTTCAAGCCGACCATGCACACGTCTTCCTGCTTTTCATTCCCATTGATTGTCTTGGTTTTTCTATGTTACTTGTTGAATATCGAGCTATCCTTCAATATCATCTCATTATTCCCTTATACCTAGGTGATGAATGTTCCCCGCTTTGCAACATCGCATACCTAAATGCCTCCGATTATTATGATGTATATTGAACATGATGTAGTTCATGATAGTCTTTGTGACTTTATCTCTCAAGTTGGGTTAAAGGTCCTAAAGGAAGCTCATGTGGCCTTTTTTGACACACGATTGGATGGTCACCACTTCCAATGTTCTGCTAACATCTTATTATTGAAAAATTCTTGCCAACGTACACAACCCACCCAGTTCTCAGGATTGGGGTGATGTTGTACACTTATCTTCTATCCACTATACATATATGAAGAGAGAAGTATATAAGATATAGAAAGAAAGATAAAATTCTTTTGTTCATAACTTTCAATCCATAAAGATTTTTTTGACGAAAAAATATTAGATCCCTTACAATAAATATTTTCAAATAAAACTAATGTCGACATATTTCGAAGGAAAAGTAATATGAGAGTAGTATAAAAAAATAATGTAATATATATAAAATTATTTTACTTATAACTTTCAATTTGTAATGATTTTTGTCAAAATAAAAAGAATTATATATCTTAAAAATACTTTTTAATAAGACCAATGTTGACATACTTTCAAGAATAACTAATATAGGAGAAATATAATACCCGTATTTTAAGGTACAATACTTATGTTCTGTGGTACATATATGTGTTTATATTCATCAACATATACCACTCATATCATACCTTTAGAATGGGAGTAGTGTACGTAAGACACGTGTATCATACCCCAAGTAACGGGTAATATACCTCCAAAAGTACTAGTACTGTACTCCTAAAACACATGTACTGCATCTCACAACACGAGAGTGTTGTACCTCAAAATGAGAGTAATGTATCTGAAAATATAGGTATCATACTCCCAAAAGAAGGTATCGTATCCTAAAATATTGATACTATACTCATGTGTACAATGCCCATATTTGGAGTACATCACTCCCGTTTTAGAGATACAATACAAATATTTACCAACTGATGTACTGTACCCAAAACATGTACTAAAAATGGATATTTCACCCTAAAACACATATATCATACTCCTCTCATATTAGTCTTTCTCCAAAGTATGTTAACATTGGTCTTGTTAGAGAGTATTTTTTGTAAAAATATAATGCCTTTTATTTTGGTAAAAAATTCGATCCGGATTAAAAGTTATGTACAAACCAATTTTCTCTCTTTTCTTTTTTCTCTTTATGTATCTCCTTTATGATCTAAGTCGATAATCCTGTCTCCAATGGGTGGGTGTACAGAGTGTAGGAGAGGGTGTGGGTAGCGTAGCTCTTATTATTTGTTCAAACAAATGGTAAACATAACATGTTTTGACCTCACCTGAGTCTCTTCCTTAATATACATTTTTTCAAATAACTTCAGAGCAGTCCGGACAACTTGTGACGCTGCTGCACAAAAGGTACAAAAGTACAAAACAACCGCTATAACAAATCACCATTATTTTTTATCTTTTACTTGTGATACATTTGAAATACTTGCTGATAACACAACTTTTATGCGGCACCTTTTACACATAACTAATAGAAACCTTATACTACCTTCACCGATATCTTATTTTTATTATTTTTAAATCTAGAGACTTTACCTTATACTACCTTCACCGTTGTATATTTTTATGAAGTCAATAGAACTCATTTTCAAATTAATACAGAACCGCATAAGAAACTTAGAATTCATGGAAAATTCCAGACCACTTACGCAAACCAATCAAACCATATGCCATTTTACTATTTTTTCACAAAATTGAGAACGTCATACTGCCGATGCCCCTCACTTTTCTTTTGCGACATCGAGGCAAAAGTTCTTTCAGTGTCAAATGCCCCTCCCCTCTTCATGGGCTTTACAATGAATGAATGTTTAACCAAAACTTTATTGCAAGCAAAAATCAATGTAGTTGACCATGTGAAACTACATTAAAAAATGAATTCGGCGCGTTCATGAGCGGAAAGATTGTAAAGATTATAAAGCACTACCAATAATGTTTGTGAGCGTTACAAAAGGAAACGCCGCGGCTACAGGTTGTCCCCACCACTTCCGCTCTCCCAACGATCGGGTGCGTTTGTTGCACCGGCAGACGGCCGGCACGGCACGGTAATTTGTCTAGATTAGATAATAGGAAAATCCTCTATTAAAGTGCCGGACCAAATCCTTACGGCAGATATACCGAAGGCTGGTTTGTATGTGTAAAACTGTGTTGTCTGTGCGCCAAACGCTGAAGAAAAGGAGGGACAGTCCAACCGGGGGACGGCAGAGTAGAGGAGTGAACTAAGCACAATGCTAAGATGCGGAGGTTTTACGAAGAAGACGGCGATCGGACTTGGTCTGGGCCAGTTCGTATCGCTCCTCATCACTTCCACCGGCTTCTCTTCCTCCGAGCTCTCCCGGAGAGGTGCGGCTCCAGTTCTCTGCCGCTCTTAATGTTTCTGCGTTCCAGCGTAATGGAATTGGGATGTTGGGTCTTTCAAAATGTTTTCTTTGTATTTGTTGTGTGCAGGGATTGACGCCGCCACATCGCAGTCCTTCTTGAACTATGCCCTCCTAGCGGTAGTGTACGGCTGCGTCATGATCTACCGGCGGAAATGTCTCCAGGTCAGTTCCAATTCTACCTGCATAGGGCCCGTTTGGTAGGGCAGAAAACTAACTGACCCAGTTGCAAGTACGCGTGTTTTCCAACTAACAGAGTTTGGTTGAGAGTGGTTCCAGTTCCTGCGGTGAAAATCAACTACACGGTAATGTTTTAATTGTACAGTAACGTGAGGAAACGAACTGCGCTCTATTTGGGCGCAGTTCATTCCCACACTTGCCAGCTGGATGAAATATGTGCCTGCTAACTGTTTAAGAACGTAATCAGGAGGTGAGCAACACCTGAGAACTGCATGAAACCAAATGAAAACAAGCCGACCAGCATACTTCAAAGCGCACACAACCAAACCATTGATGTATAGTTTATTTTCCTGTTTTACAACTCCTGTTTTTAAAGTCATACCTGGGGTCCGAACTACGTAAAACCAAATAAGGGATTTTGGATTTTCTTAGCCTGTCTTTGTCTTCCCTGGTTCCGTGGTCGCTTCTCAGCTTTAGTCTGCTGGACGACGTAGACGATTATGCGTTAGCTCCCCAATGCTTCATGATTTTGTTGCTCTCTTGTAAAAGGTTTCTACGCCGCTTGTTCAATACCACACACCAAGCTTTTCTGATGCCTTTTCTGGGCATCGTTTGTTTGTTGAACTTCATCCGTAGCTAATAATATTCGATTTAAATTCCGATAAAGGCATACTTTATGACTTCGAACTGCTTTTCTTTCATGCTGTTTTCTTTGCGGGATTGTTGGACAGAACATTTCGTTGGTGTTTGCAACGATACAGATTCTCCACTTAACTATATCGTTATTCCACTTTGTTTCTTCAAATTTATCTCACCGAAGTTGCGATAATGTTGATATTCAACAAGTTGCTATTTTACAATTATAGATTCTGATAGTTGTTCCGTTTTCCCAAATAAGCATCCCTGGGCTGTTAAATACATCAACTTGGGCAGCCTGCACTCCCTTCTGTCTACCGTAAACCATTCCGGCATATAGATTAATACCACATCAATCTAATTTTAATAGAAAAAGAATCCTTTTCACTACTGACATTAACATCATTACAGATAGAGAGGCTGTTGAAGAAATTTATTATCTCGCTCTTTTTGATGATTTTTTTTACAACAAGATCTGCTATTATTTTGCAAGAAATTGGCCATCTTAGACGTGGTCTGACCGGTGATGTGATAGAGGTTAAGCTTATCACCACTTTCTAGACAATGTCTTTTCTTTTTAACTTTTAAGTTAAAATAAAAGAACCAGCTATGTCTACCTGTTCCAAAATGGGTCTATATAGCAAACCTCTAAATGAAATAGTCTATTTTGTAGAGTCATCCGAAGATACCGCATGACATGATGACAATTAGTTCTAGGATCGACTCTACACACATAGACCTGCAGCCTCCTACTTTAGGGGTCCACCATGATCTACAGGAACTTCCATGACAATTAACTAAGATTGGCTTTGCCTTTCTTTTCAAGACAGATGGAAATGGCCTAACAAGCTGCAGCTTTTGTGGGGTTGACTATTGCTAGCTTATCTTCTGCTGTTTTATCCTAGTGGCTACTGCTCTCTACTATTACGTTAGAATTTGGTCTTTATCAAGTTACATGAAAACGCTTTTCCTCTTCAGGCCTCTAAACGTTTCTTTTATCTCTTTTGTCTCACTGTTCATTGCCTGATATCATGACTAATTGAATGTAATATTAATGATCTTCTCCTCAATTCGTGCCAGATGAAGTGGTACTACTATCTGATGCTTGGCATGGTTGACGTGGAAGCTAATTATATGGGTAAGTTTTTCTCAATTTCAGATAAATCAGTATCTTTCAAACTTCAAAAGTCCTTATGCAACGAGTCAGGATATTTCTGAGGATTGACCACTTTTGACCACCAACAAAAAAATAAGAACAAAAGTTTTATGAAGAATTTTCTGAATTAGGTTCTCTTTTATATGAGGCTTAAGCTATGAAAGATGTTTCACACTTAAATGCTTCACACTGTAATCAGGTCGTTGAAGCTGTACGCTTGTTTAAAAAAATTAGAAGAGCAAATTTTTTTCTTCTATTTCTTGTCTTGGCAAATAACAACTACATTAGGTGTGCCATGATAACTCTTACTTCCTGGCATGAAGGAAATCATCATGCTATATGGTCAAAGTTGAACCTAAGAAATTCAGCTATTTCCAAATATATATTGAGAATGACCTCTATTAATTCTGTCAATGTTCATTATGTTTTTCCATGTGATTTTCTTATTTACTTTTGGAATCAGTTTCTCATACAAGCTAATTTCATTTTTTTTCCAGTTGTCAAAGCTTATCAGTACACTTCTTTGACGAGTGTGATGCTACTGGATTGTTGGGCAATCCCATGTGTTGTATTCCTAACATGGATGTTTCTTAAGACAAAGTATAGCTTGAAACATTTTGTTGGCATAGGGATCTGTGTTGCAGGACTAGTCACTGTAGTTTTTTCTGATGTTCATGCGGATGATCGGGCAAGTGAGTAGATTCTTTACTTTTTATATTGTTTGTCATTGATCCTTTACACCTTTATCTAAATCAGTTTAAACTTTGAAGTAATTCTAAAAAAATTAAGTCAAGTCAATAACATAATCAATGCTTAAGAGGAGCAGGTTCGATTTCTAGTATTGAGAAGAAATACAAGTTGATAAAAGTAGATAGAACAGAAGTTGTTCAAGGTTCTGTTGACTCTCTTAAACAAAAAATGGTATAAAAATTTGGGAATTATGGGTTTCTAATACATGTGTGTGTGAGTCTATAGTACATACATGAAGGACACTTTTTAAGTTGAATATTGGGGAAGTAACAAAAACTTGTTCAGATAGATATAACTGGCCTCAAGGTTTTTCTATATAACATTTTTCTATACAAAAATAGGAACAATTTTGTTTTGGTTATATGGTTTCCAGTAAAGCAACTGTTGACATGTTTATGACTCGAGTGATAGTTTTTTGTGTGCATATTATTAATGGAAAATACGAATAACTAATAAGTATAAAGTTGATTCTGGTCTCGACTTTGATCATCATTTGGCATTATCTTCATCTAATCTCAGTTTCAACCATGTTGGGTTCAGAAGCATGGATCCTTCTCCATTCAGCTCTATTACGCGCCATATTCTCATCAAGATGAAAGGACCGCCATATAGGATATTAACCAACAACTACATAGGCACTTCATAATGCAGGACTTTGGACAAGTGAAACTTTTGTTGGGATTTTTGGATTCTTCGCCGTTTACTTAAGATGAATCATTTCTGGATATACTTGAAGAACTGCCATGTTAGTTGCAAAATTTGCCAAAACTCATCTCAACGACATGTGCCTTTGAAGGAGGTTGAGTTTCCTTTTCCTTACTTAAAACGATGGAAGTGACTTGTTTGAGAATTTCTAAACTTGACTGTGACACAAGCTAACATCCTTTAACTGTTGCTTTGTTAGAAGATACTTAGTCTAGGCAAAACAATCTAACCAGGATGTTAAGAGTTTCCCCAATCTAGTGAAAGAACTAAAAAAAGATGGGCATAAGCTGCTTACTAGGATGTTGATTATGCAGGCTATTGTTTGGATAGATGGTTCGTATTTGGATACTCCACATTTTTTGCAGGCAATTTGGTAACTGTTATAATAAGAAACAAATATGATTGCCAGCTCAATTGTTAAGCTGAATATAGGTCCATGGCCCAGATTACATGTGAGATGGTTTTGGTGAAACTCCTTCTGCAAGAGTTCAGTCTCCGATGCCTATGTCTTATGCTATCTAAGGCCCTATTTTTATTCCCAACAGGTCTATCTTCCAAAAATTCCATGAAAACGGAAGCTGACTCTTCACTTTGTTAGGTAGGTTATTATCAGAGCAGATTAGTATGCCCCTCAAAAAATCTGAAGACTAAGTGGTTGACCTATTTATATAGAGTCTCTAGCAAAGAATAAAGTCTAATCTTTGATCAACGAGCTAGGCATGATAGAAATCCCATTGCTTTCTGTGTCTAAAATGACATACAAGTTTTAGATATTTTTTATTGGTATGTTACATATTCTTTTCAGTAAGACTGTAAATAATGTGTTTCTTTTTGTGGTCTATTGATGTTTCGGAATTTGCATTGTTGACTCATATATTAGGTTTTGAGCACTCATATTTTTCCAACTGTCTTATTTATCAATTTCAGAGGGACCCAACCCACTTAAAGGAGACTTGCTTGTGGTTGGAGGGTCCATGCTTTATGCAGTGAGTAATGTCAGTGAGGTAAATTTTAAGCTGCTGCACAGGTTATTGACTGTTACTATTTTGTACTCTTGACAGACCTCATTTTTAGTCCGTTGTTGCTGCTGCTTATCTATCTACTCATATAACATAGTTTTCATAGTTTTCAATTTTACTTGGGTTTTCCAATGTCTTCCTGTAGCAAATGATTATAAATCTTTTTCCTGACATATTGCGAATAAGGTAATGCATTCTTCAATGCTTTAGTTCTATGAGGCAGTAGTATTCAGACATTGCCCAACTCCAACATTGTCGAGAGAAGTACATCTTTTTCATGATGTGAAGGATGTGCTTTAGAGAGGCCTTCCTTCAAGTGGGGAGACAAACCTACCCGCTCCTAGTCAAGCACTGGTTCATTTGCCAGGAGGATGGCTTCGGAGATGAGCCTACCCATACTTGTCAGGGTGTCGAGGTGGTGGCCTTGCTTGGCTAGCCACCAGGGTGCAACCTTATCTTTTACTGTCTGCAACACTGTATTGAAAAACGTTTAATATTGCTGCTGAGCTCACGCTGAGCAGATTTACAAAAAACGGCCGTTTTTTGTCCGCTTAACCCGTTTTTTCCCGCTTTTTGCCCTTTTTTCTCCGTCGTTTTTGTCCTTTTTTTTAAAATATTGTTGTAAACCTCTAACATGAAGTAAATTATATTGTCCAAGTATTATTGACTATAATATATTAAACTTAAATACATTAAATGTTCTATAATAAGCCGTACTTCTAATTTAGAATGCATAATTTGTGTGTAAGTCATGATAATAGGTACTGCTGTAATGTATACAAGTATTTACATGTAACTATTATCTAATTTAGAATGTATTTGGTTAAATATAATGATGTAATGTATGACTAACTGATGATATGCAAATATAAAGATAAGCCAGCAAGGTATCAATGATAAGTACATCATTTACTGTTTAGCTATATCAACATGTGATGCAAATTTTTGATGTATCATGCATGTAGGGTGTTTCATCCATGACAAGTCTATTGTTTACTACATTATAGCTACAATCATTGTTTTATAGCTGCGTTATAAACTATTTGGATGTTTTATATTGTTGAGTAGTGTGTTTAGATATATATAAAGTTCCAAAAAGTATAGTATTTATATACATATAAGTGTAATTTTGTATAAATTTATATAGAAAACTAAAACCTTTTTTTTTTTCAAAAATCGCTCGCTTACCGCTTAACCGGTTACAAGGTGTTGTTCGCATGCTTACCGCTTAACGTTTTTTAAAACATTGGTCTGTAATATATATATATATATATATATATATATATATATATATATATAGAGAGAGAGAGAGAGAGAGAGAGAGAGAGAGAGAGAGAGAGTCAGGCTAGAATACACTCGAGTGTACAAATCACACGAATACACTCAAGTGTGTTTGCATATCAAGACTATTTTTTGCAAAATGTAAACCATTGATCTTCACCGTCATACTATAACTAGGCTACATACAAATTTTGAGCCCATTTGGATGAGTGTAAGAGTGTAAGTCACTCATCCAAGGGAAACAAAATCGACGCGCGAAACTAATTTGAAATGTATAATTTTTGCGGCCTTTATAACATGACCTATAAATGTCCAAATGTGCTCAAATTTTGCGTATTAGCTATTCACAACATGTTTAAAAAGATCAACGGATTAGATTTTTGAAAAAAATATTGCATCATGAAAAACTACTTGAGTGTATTCTGCTCCGAATACACTCGAGTGTATTCTAGCCTGACTCTCTCTCTCTCTCTCTCTCTATATATATATATATATACATACACGCGACTCGTGCGAGTAACTAACCTTAGTTACCCGTGCATCTGTTTTGTAATAGGAAGATACATATTTGTAATGAGACATACATTGTTTGTAATGAGATGACCAAATTTGTAATACACTCATTTTGCATTACATGTCTGATTACAGTAAAAATGACATTTATGACCGCAGTTTACGCTGTAATATAAAACGAGTATTTATATTACAAATTTGGTCATCTTATTACAAACGTTGTCTGTCTCATTACAAACAGTCCCTTTCTATTACAAAATAGATCCACGGGTAACTAAAGTTAGTTACCCGCGCGGGTAGTTAATATATACCCATATATATAGATAGATAGAGATAGATAAATAGAAAGAGAGATAGTTAAGCTGGAATAAACTCGAGTATACCAGAGACGCTGTACACCTCAATCACTTTCCAACATGAAGCAATTATTTTGAAAATCTAAACCATTGATCTTCTTAAATATTTTAAGAACATACTATATAATAAATTTGAGCTCATTTGAACACTTATGAGTCATACATCTAAAAGATGCAAAAATCATGCATTTCAAATTAGCTATGTCCGTCGATTTTGTTGTCCTTGAATGAGTGACTTACACTCATCCAAATGGGCTCAAATTTTGTATCTGGTCTATTATTATTGTAGCAATGAAGATCAAAGGGTTAGATTTTGCAAATATATGGTCTACATAGGCAAACACCATTGGAATGTACGGTGTGATCTATACACTCGAGTGTATTCTAGCCCGACTCTTTCTCTCTCTCTCTATATATATATATCTATATCCATATATATAGATTGTAATGATTTTTTGTGTAAAGGTAATAAAATAGAGTGTATTCTAGGCTGACCATTGGATATAATATATGTATATTGTACATATGGACATGTCAAAAATATTGGATTATAATGATTTTGTGTAAAGGTAAATAAAATGATGTTCTTCCCATGGATAAGGTTGGATATTGAAAACAAGCTATAACTTTATAGTTATTCAAATGCCTCTCATGCTCTCACCGTAACATGTTTCACACTAAATAGCTACCATATATATATATATATATATATATATATATATATATATATATATATATATATATATATATATATATATATATATATATATATATATATATATATATATATATATATATAAAGAGAACCTACCAAATAAATAAATAAAGAGAGAGAGAGAGTCAGGCTAGAATATACTCAAGTGTACAGATCAGGCTGGACATCCCAATGGTGTTTGCCTATCTAGACCATGTTTTTCCAAAATCTAATCTATTGATCTTCATGGTTACAATAATAATAGACCACATACAAAATTTGAGCTCATTTGGATGAGTGTAAGTCACTCATCCAAGGACAACAAAATCGACGCACAAAACTAATTTGAAATGCATGATTTTTGCCTCATTTAGATGCACGACATATAAGTGTCCAAATGAGTTGAAATTTATTATATAGTATGTTCTTAAGATATTTAAGAAAATCACGGTTTAGATTTTTCAAAAAAGTTACTGCATCTTTAAAAACGACTGAGGTGTACGGTGCCTCCGGTACACTCGAGTGTACATTAGCATGACTCTCTCTCTCTCTCTCTCTCTATATATATATATATATATATATATATATATATATATATATACTGAAGTACACTCGAGTGTATTTCAACTTTACTCTATATGAGTCACGCTAGAATACACTCGGGTGTATAGATCACGCTGTACACCCCAATGATGTTCGCATATCTAGACCTTGTTTTTGCAAAATCTAATCCATTGTTCTTCATGGTTACAATAATAATAGGCCAAATATAAAATTTGAGCCCATTTGGATGAGTGTAAGTCACTCATCCAAGGACAAAAAAACCGACACACAAAACTAATTTGAAATGCATGATTTTTGCCTCCTTTAGATGCATGACCTATAAGTGTCAGAGTGAGCTGAAATTTATTGTATAATATGTTTTATGATATTTAAGAAGATCAGCGGTTTAGATTTTCAAAATAATTGCTTCATGATGGAAAATGATTGAGGTGTATAGCGTCTCCGGTACACTCGAGTGTATCCCAACTTTACTATCTCTCTCTCTCTCTATATATATATATAGGTTAGAAAGTGTGTACTGGACAATATATGTAATTTACGTGTACCTGTCATTAAAATGGAACATGTGGAGTATCTTAATAAAATCTAACCATATGAATTTTGATTCAAAACTATATAGAATAGATGTGATTAAAAAATCAAAATCATATTTCATATAGATCATGAGATACAACAAAATATCTACCAATGGTTTTTGCAATTTCCACAACTTATAGTTGATTAGAGAATACACATATTCTTGCTTTGGATGATCTATGAATATTAGATTGTGGTGATTTTTGATACACAACTTATGTAAGGGCTTTACATCACATCCATAAGGTTGAATTGTGCAGTAGAATTCTACAATTATCATAAGTGACGATGGGTACATGTAGGCCACATATACTGGGGTACACGTATATATATATATATGTGTGTGTGTGTGTATATATATATATAGTTAGTTAGTTAGTTAGTTAGGCTAGAATACACTTGAATGTACAAATTGCACTGTACACCCCAAAGGTGTTTGCCTATCTAGACCATATATTTGCAAAATCTAATCCATTGATCTTCATTGTTATAATAATAATAGACCAAATACAAAATTTGAGCCCATTTGGATGACTGTAAGCCATTCATCCAAGGACAACAAAATCGACGCACATAATTAATTTAAATGCATGATTTTTGCATCTTTTAAATGCATGACCTGTAAGTGTCCAAATGAACTCAAATTTATTATATAGTATGTTCTTAAGATACTTAAGAAGATCAACAATTTGGATTTCCAAAATAATTGCTTCATGATGGAAAACATTTGAGGTGTATAGTGTCTCCGATACACTCGAGTTTATTCCAGCTTAATTCTCTCTCTCTCTCTCTCTCTCGATATATTTATATCACATCTAGGGGCGCATGGACATTTTTGTATACTGTCATTTTAACATTTATGTGATGTGTATGAGTGCTATTCATGTGTTTTTAAGCTAGTAACCGACTCTTACATGACTATTTAGGACGTAGAACATTAAATATGCGTATAAAATGCCTTAGATGTGATATATATATATATATATATATATATATATATATATATATATATATATATATATATATATATATATATATATATATAGTCAGGCTAGAATACACTGGAGTGTACAGATCGCACGAATACACTCAAGTGTGTTTGCATATCAAGACTATTTTTTGCAAAATGCAAACTATTGATCTTCACCGTCATACTATAACTAGGCTACATACAAATTTTGAGCCCATTTGGATGAGTATAAGTCACTCATCTAAGGGCAACAAAATCGACGCGCGAAACTAATTTGAAATGCATAATTTTTGCGGTCTTAATAACATGACCTATAAATGTCCAAATGTGCTCAAAATTTGCGTATGAGCTATTCACAACATGTTTAAGAAGATCAACGGATTAGATTTTTGAAAAAAATATTGCATCATGAAAAACTACTTGAGTGTATTCTGCTCCGAATACACTCGAGTGTATTCTAGCCTGACTCTCTCTCTCTCTCTCTATATATATATATACCCATTTCAGCATCACAAATCATTTTTCTTGCACACTAAAAGTTTCTTTCTGATACTGATATTTATTTATGAAAGAAAGAGTAAGAAAATGAAAAAAGAATTTTTTTCTTCATTTTGATCGGATTAAAAAAACCTTGGGATTGCTAAAACTAAATCAAAAATCAAATAAATATATAAAGCAACAGAACCATCGTAGTATTTTTTTTAATTCCTAAGAAAGGAATACGAAAAGAAGGGCGGTAAATGGATTATTCAACAATCTGAATCGAATAGATTCTTTTTTTGTTTCTTTTCATATATATATATATATATATATATATATATATATATAAAGTCAGGCTAGAATACACTCGAGTGTATTCGGAGCAGAATACACTCAAGTAGTTTTTCATGATGCAATATTTTTTTCAAAAATCTAATCCGTTGATCTTCTTAAACATGTTGTGAATAGCTCAAACACAAATTTTGAGCACATTTGGACATTTATAGGTCATGTTATTTAAGACCGCAAAAATTATGCATTTCAAATTAGTTTCGCGCGTCGATTTTGTTGCCCTTGGATGAGTGACTTATACTCATCCAAATGGGCTCAAAATTTGTATGTAGCCTAGTTATAGTATGACAGTGAAGATCAATGGTTTGCATTTTGCAAAAAATAGTCTTGATATGCAAACACACAAGTGTATTCGTGCGATCTGTACACTCGAGTGTATTCTAGCCTGACTCTCTCTCTCTCTCTCTCTCTATATATATATATATATATATATATATATATATATATATATATATGCCAAAAGAATTGTGTACCCGAGTACATGTGAGCTACATATACCCATCATCAATGATCATAAATGATGATGGCCACATGTATTCAGGTACACAAACATGTACCTGAGTACACAGTTCTTGTCGACAAAGACTTCGACCGAGACTGACTTAGAACTTGATGTATTGATCATGTCTACAAATTGAAAAAGTCTACAATTTGTCTACAAACATTTTGATTATGTCGAAAAATAGGAAATGTTTGTCATCATCAAGGAGGGAAGGCTGTCCAAGATCCCGCAGGAGGAGTTTTCTCACAAGGTGCTCTTCCGTGGCCGTCAAAGAAGAGGTGGTGATCCGATGCTCTTCCAAGTCTATCAAAGAAGAGGTGGTTCGGTGCTCTTCGTGCCCGTCAAAGAAGAGGTAGTTCAGTGCTCTTCCGTGTCCGTGAAAGGAGAGGTTAAGCAGATGCTCTTCCGTGGCTGGTACAGAAGAGGGTAAAAGTGCAACAATTGTATTTTGTAATTTGTCCTTACAGATAAATAATAAAATTGATCGTTGTAAATACTAGTTGGAAACATTAGGTTTTGGACCGACGTCTTAGACGAAACCATTCTAAATCTTGTCTCTTTAGGTTGCTTGCTTTTTTCTTCTTATTGTGAGCTAAGCTATTTTATTTGATTAAAATATTGTATAAGCTCTATTCACCCCCCTTTAGATCTTTTAGCTTCTTCACATCATACCTATCAGAAGCTCGTCAATTTCTAGTATGCAAATTCAATATCTGTAAGGTTGATGTTCATCCGAAGTTTATCTTCATCGAGCTACTTTAGTTATGTCTTCTCCGAGTTATATCTGTTGACATAACTCTTCTGCTGATCTACTCGGGTTTCTCCTTGATGGTGCTTTTCATTCCAATCAAACCTCCAGTGTTCTTGCGCCAGATCTATGGAACTAGTTGCAGTTATCAACATCTTGTCCAGTTCATGTTCGTGTCACATTATGCATGTCTATGGTCTTCTGCACTAATTCCAATTGGCTACACTTCTCAAGTGAGTTTTTGTTGTGGCATTTGAATTCCTTTTATCAGATGTTCTTCTGTCAAATGCACTTCAAATGCACTTCAAAAGAACTTCTCCTGCAGAACACAACTCAAAAAATGTGTCATCAAATATTTTATTTAAAAGTCATGTTTTAGGGATAATCTTATATGGGAGTGACATTTTTATTTTCAATTTGTCATATTGTCTAATTGAGTCTTGTAAGTCCAAGTTGGATATGTGTTTCACCCATACTCTAGCTTGAGGGGGAGCGTTAGAAATTTAGAATTATTATTATTTAGTTTATTATATAATATGGGCCTATTTGTCTTAGCCAGGGAACGATGTTTCCGATACTGATGCCTTTTTGACAGTGTGGAAACAAGTATTTATCGATATCATCATCATCATCATCTAAGCCTCAGTCCCAACTATGTTGGGGTCAGCTGCATGGATCCTTCTTTTCTATTTCGCTCTATCATGGGTTATATTCAGGTCAAGATGTAGAGATTCAAAATCTCTCTTTATAAGCTCTTCCCATATTAATTTAGACCTTCCTATTCTTCTATTAATTGTGCTTGACTCGATAGCATTACTTCATATATGCTCATTTGTCGGTCTGCATTGCACATATCCATACCATCTGAGTCGGCCCTCCCGCAACTTGTTCTCAATGCCCGCCACCCCCACTTTATTCATGATATAGTCATTAACGGTATCATCATCATCATCATCATCATCATCATCTAAGCCTCAATCCCAACTATGTTGGGGTCGGCTACATGGATCCTTCGTTTCCATTCAGCTCTGTCATGGGCCATATTCTGATTGAGATGTAGAGATTCAAAATCTCTCTTTATAAGCTCATCCCATGTTAATTTAGGCCTTCCTCTTCTTCTATTTATAGTGTTTGTCTCAATAGCATTGCTTCGTATAGGCGCACTAGTAGGTCTGCGTTGCACATGTCCGTACCATCTGAGTCGGCCCTCACGCAACTTGTCCTCAATGCTCGCCACCCCCACTTTATTCCTGATATAGTCATTTCTCAAACGATCTTTTCTTGTCTTCCCACACATCCATCTTAGCATACGCATTTCAGCCACGTTCATCTTGTTGAGACCTTGTTTCTTCACCGCCCAACATTCACTCCCATAGAGCATTTATATTCATTAACGGTATACCGATGGAAATTCCAACAAATGCAATCCTGGCTGTTTCAATGCCAAGACAGATGAATTAAATCATGAAATTTTACTGGTATAATCTTTGCATCTAAATGCATCATTTTATGCAATAAAATTCTATGTTGGATATGTGTGTGGGGGTTTGTGGGGAGGTAAGGAACACAACATGCTTCTTTGGGATTTCGATGAAGGATTTTGATGACAAAATGTAGGAATCATGTTGTGAAATTTTACTAGCAAAATCCATAAACTGAAATGCACATACGTATGTGATAACGTCATATATTGTTCACATTTCATGTAATTTCTCTAAACCTAGGCTCATGTCTCTATATGCATCATATTAGATTCTAAAAGAAACTATACACCAGGGCTTTCTATTGTTCTTCTTCAATGTGACTTTGGCAATTGACTATATGACTGTGAAGGAAGTTTGGCACCATCACTGTTGTGACACCTTTTGTCATCCATCGTTTGTTACCGCATGATCTTGATATGCTATACTGAATTTCTCCATGGATTATTCACAATAGTGGGACAAATACAAAAGACATTATTACCATGTCCACTATATGCATGTTGTGGGGATGCGATAATATAAAAGCGTAGTTACCATGTCAACCATGCCCATGTTGTGGGATATGTGTAGCAAGTGCCATATATAAACAAATATAAGACTAGAAAATTACAAAATCCATATTTTTTTACAATCTTTGTTTGTGTTGCAAAGTAGTACATTTTCTTCCTTTGTATGTTAAAAATACTAGTAACAAGAATATATGTATATTAACTTACTACCAAAATTGGTTGCAAATCACATTTATATTTAGTGGATTATTTAGGTATATTATTTTATGATTATAATATATATTATGAGATTGTATTGTAGATCTATAATCACATACAACTAGGAAGACATATAAAGAGGCAAATTGGGGGATCTTTCCCGATTTTAGGCTTTTTAGGACAGTTTATATTTTAATTGAGATAGATGAAGTGTAAATGAAAGAAATGGTAGAAAATATAAAGGCATACCTTGAATTAGGCTTATTTGAGCCCTAGTTGTCGAAAGTCCCTTGCTTTTGACATTTTCTCCTCTAAAAAAAAGGCTCTAACACACAAACATCAGTATTTCTGTCGGTATACCAGTAAATTTCTCCCAAATTTGGCGGTATTTGGCGGTATACCCATAGTTATATCGATATTTACGATCCTATCGATACATTCACATAATATTGTAACCGATGGTGTCGAAATCAAAATTTTGAGCCAAATTTTGCATGTTTCGACGATATTTCATTCCTTGGTCTTAGCCCATTAGGGTTAAATTTGCTTCTCTTGTACTTGCCTCCTCTCCTATATATAGGAGGGGAGTTTGCCTTCTATAAATAAGGAAACGTCCCATTAGTCCCCATCTTATTTTCCACACATCCAACTGGGCTTTGCATTGATTGTAGTGATCCTCCACATAATTCCCTCCAATATATTCTTTCTTAATGAGAGTCTTGAATTTATTTAAATTTTTTTTAGGTTCTTTTAATCGGAGTAGATATTTAAGAGTTGATCCCACATGCTCTTAGCAATCTTGAGGCAGAGTAGAAACTGACTTATCTTGGGTCCAACTCTGTTGACCATCCTGGTCATATAACCTAAATCATATTTGACCTAGAGGTTATAGGCTGGCTTAGTCTTGACATAAATTATAGAGGTTGGTGGCTCAGGAGCAACTGTGAGTA
The DNA here is from genome assembly GCA_963693085.1 of Alisma plantago-aquatica. Classification (NCBI taxonomy): domain Eukaryota; kingdom Viridiplantae; phylum Streptophyta; class Magnoliopsida; order Alismatales; family Alismataceae; genus Alisma; species Alisma plantago-aquatica. The sequence continues at coordinate 276,010,518 of OY856410.1, forward strand.
AGAGACAAGACGGGAGTATTTCCCTTGAGCCTTCACATACAGTTCAAAGAATGTAGACAAAGTGTTGTAGTTGGTACCAGCCAACTTGATTGTAGTCACACACATGGCAAGGAAGGCATCAATAGTATAGTTGCCATAATATCTAGGCAAGTATGAAAAATAGTCAGAATAGAGTGTGATTAAACACACAGTAGTAACAGAGGTAGAAACCCATAACATGGGTTGTGAAAGAAAGTTACATCATGTTGTTAATTTACATGTAAAGGTGACCAAACTAGATGGGGAAAGACCTTCCCAAATAGAGAAAAAGGAACCCCATTTGTTGACGAAGACAATAGACATAGATTTGGAGAAGGGGCCTACAACTGGTTAATAGATCTACGGCAAATTAGAGGGGGGTGTTGCTGATGGCAACAGTGGCCAAAAGGGAAAGGTGGCGACGGAAAGCATGGAGGAGAGGGTGGCAGGGGCAATGACATGGAAAGAGGGGCGGTGGCGGTGGCTGGAGGGGGTAGGTGGTAGCGGCAAGGATAGGAGTGGGTGACGATCGTGGAAGCAAATAAGCAAACACAAACATGTATCCAAACACAAATATGTGATACAATTTTTTCTTTGAGAATATAAGGCACATGCACAACGATGGATACGACAAATTTTTGTTATTTGTTCAATGGCTATATATAAGAAATGCAAAATAAGAGAATTTCATTACATTTATGATTAACTCAACAAACAATTGGCAATTGTATAACTAACATTCAAGAGAAACATCCATAGAACAGGCCATTTCATTAGTTCATAACAAGTTACAAAAAAGAGAGATTGATGTCCATCCATATTTCACATATATGCCCAATAATATAATTAGGCTACTAAGAGTACTGATAGTACCCTTTGTCATACAGTATTGTTAGGTCTCATCATAGTCTCCTACATGACCTCAAGATCTACGACATAGAAGTTTAATGAGCAACTAGCAGGTCCAATTGGAATATCAAATTGGATATCACGATACTTGTACATGTATCAATAAAAAAGAACATTCAAATAAATTTTGATATAGCTATAAAACAATATATATATGTAGTAGTCCGGCCATATTAGCCCGGGTGGAAAAAACTCGGTAAGTCCCAATGAAGGACCCGGGTTCGAACCACACCAAAGACACTATGCGAATGGCAATCCACACTGATTTGACGTGGAGGGGGGGGGTGGACCACACCCTCTCATGCCTCGAGAGTTTAGTATGTCAAGCTCGCCCGGAATGGGTTCTCTCGTTCACAATAAAACATATATTTAGGTAGTAGCAACTAATATAAATTCACAACTAACATTGATGGAGGTGGGATATAGAGAGACATGACAAGAAGAAGGTGATGGTATTCCCTATTAAGAATTAAGATATGAGTATGTACTAAACACAGGTATCTGAGTAAATAAGGATTAAAGGTTGATCATTTACCTTAAATGCAGCTCATCAGTTGGGAACATATGGATGAAGGCCCCAAGCCCAAAAGTAAATGCTAGAGTCGAGATTGAAAATAAAGGTATGAAAACTAGCGTGTTTTATTTTTTATGTAGGCTTTGGTCCAACCATAAAAAAATTGGACACATTTAAAGAAGCGTCCAATATGTACTTAGGCATGTTCACAGAATAAGGGTGCCTAGTACATGTCTAGTAGGGGTACGACACCTATTTTGAAATATCTGTGCTTCCTAAGTGGTGGCAGGGAAAGAGGAGGGCCGGGGCAGCAGGGAAGGGGGACGGGGCGGAGGGCAGAAGCAGTATGGGCAAGGAGGGAGGGATAGGGCCAGAGGTTTGGGGAGGAGGGGGGGGGCAGCGGCAGTGCGGTGGAGCGAAGAGAAGGGGGTAGGTGGCAAAGAAGACGTCGGGGCAGCAGGGTGGAGGATTGCAGCAGTGTGGGCAAGGGAGGGAGGGATGGGGCCAGTGGCAGTGCGGTGAAGAGGAGAGGAAGAAGAAGAGGGGGCAATGACGGTGTGGATGAGGGAGTGCGGCGGCATGGAGTGAGGTTGACAGCATGAGCCTTGAATGGCTGGGCTGGAAGAGGGACCCGAACCACTATCATACCTACAAAGGTGTGACTCACCATTGTGGGACTAACAGAACAGAAGCAAATGAAGGAACAACTAAACCATCTAACATGATTTATTGGATGACTAGTTGAACGAATACACTTTTTTCTAACCCTGTTGATTCAACATAGAAAATGAGCTGAGATATAATGTTAGAAAACATTTCTTAAAGCTGGTTATAACTAAAGAAGCATATTGGTTAAACTTGTAGGAGGTATCTGTTGGCAATTTCAATACCTGAAAAATTATTAGATAGGTCGAATAAAAAGTAGCAGTCATTCACATCAATTATCTGTTTAGTGTTATGTTTCAGTTCGAGTAGACATATGATTTGCTTCTGAAGGTTTATAACAATAGCCAACAATTTTTTCTGATCTGGCAGATGTTACAATTAATATCTTTAAAATGGTAGATATTGAAGTTTAATAATGTGCAAGCATTGATTGTTTGACAGGAATTTCTGGTGAAAAACGGGGACAGAAATGAGTTAATGGCAATGCTGGGTGTTTTCGGTGCAATCATCAGTGCCATTCAAATGTATCCTTTGTGAAAGATAGGTTCATTCTATTTGGAAAATGATACCAGTTTAGTTTTTAAGATTAGTTTAGCAAGAATGTGTAGGTTTGCATCTGTTGAGCACTAATTTGTACATAGTGTTATCAGTTCTGTCCCTCTGAAACAGAACGAAAGTACAGAACAAGTATATGATATATTAGTATCTTGTTGTTGTTTCAAATGTTTTTCACCTTTGTCGGTTTCTTCGCTATTCACGTTGTCTAAAAAAAGTTAGCTTCATTAATATCTATTGCATAAATCTGATTCACTCTCTATGTCAAATTACATGCCTGAAGCTTTGGATATCATTTAATTTGCTAAATGATATAATCTGGACATCATACTTTGCATCTGGTATATTCCCTTAACAATTCATCAGATCTGTACTAGAGCGTAATGAGCTCAAATCTATTCACTGGACAGCTGGTGCAGTAAGTCTTTCTCTTGATATTGTCCTTCGTCTGACGTGTTAATGCTTGTTTGTTTCATTTCTTTCTAAAATTTTGCAAACAATATGATGTTCTCTAATTTACTTTCAGGCACTTCCCTTTTTCGGTTTCGCTATTGCCATGTTTGTGTTTTACTCCACTGTTCCTGTGCTACTGAAGGTATGCCTGCTTTTTTTATGAATTTAATGTATTATGTAAACTATGTGATTATTTAACACGTTTTCACATTTATTTCTCTATATCTACTTTATAAAATATGCTTGTAAATGGAATAGAAGCTATATTAACATAGCTGTAGTATGTCGTTGTTATGAATACTAGACTCCTCTGTCAGTCGCATGTGACAGTGTATAGCTTCCCAACAGCCTTCACTACTTTTGTCTTTTTCCCTCTTCCTATGTTCTTCCTTGCCCATGACCTCCATCTTGCACCCATGATGCACGTTTTTGACTTCAAATATATAATTTCTCCCATGCGGCCTTTCTAGCCTTGCTAGTCACGACATATCTTCACAAAGACGTGGAACTATTCTGCTGCTTTGAACTTTACACCAATTGGATTCATTTTTCCAAATCAAACAGAAAAACAAAGTATAGACTCAAACCCACAATATGTTTACAATATGAAATCAAACCTAAAAAATATCTTCATATAAATATTTAGTATATTCATTTTTGCATTTAAAAAAATTCAAGAATATTACATATTTTGGTGACATGATTAGGCAGCATGAAAGAGGACTGGAGGATGAGAATAAGACGTGTATTCCTTTGAAGAAAGCAGGAAAAGATCTTTCAAGGGGGAGTGGATACGTTTGAGGAGGGGAGGGAGGATACGTACTGGTGGTGGTGATGGAGGAAACGTACCCGATGAGGGTCAAGGAGGGGAAGTAGTGATGTATTAACAGGAGGAGGCGAGATGTAGAAAAGGAGGATGGAGGAAACGTACCTGATGAGGGTCGAGGAGGGGAAGTATTGATGTATTAACAGGAGGTGGTGAGATGTAGAAAAGGAGAATGGATAAGACATCGGAGAAGTTACCATGTAGGAATGATAATCGAATAAGGTGGTTGGCTGGTGTTTCTGCTGTTTGTGCCACTGCAGTTCCTACTACCGCCGTTGCCCACAGTTAGCTTATAGTAGTATTAGTGGCTATAGGAGTATGTCACAACTGCAGTGGATCTAATCCTAGAGTTTCCAATACCTATGACTATGGAGGTGGCTGTAGGAATGTGCTCTAGGGATAGGTGTAGGTTGTGACAACCATGACTGCTACAACTTTTGTGGGGAATCTGTAGCAAAATCACCCTAGTTCAATGACCGAAGGGTCCGGGGAGGAGTCGTGGGGGTTGTAGGAGTTAGATGTCAATCACTTTCCTTTTAAAAAAGGGCCTTAATGGTTAGTGAGTGGGGTCTACTGTTTTTACCACACCATCTTTGGTCCCAAATAAGAAAAATGACAATCGGTCACATCATACTTGTTAAGGGCGCGCTAGGCAGCCGTCTAGGCGGCAAGGCGTCCCAAGGGTGTGTGCCTTGCCCAAAGTCTTGAGTCTTTTTTGTGCATCTTGGGGCATATATATGGGTTTTCATGTTCTTTTGAATTATCCTAGTGTTTAAATTAAACATTGTTGTCTATGTTTTGCATAAAATTTTATTTATATATGGGTATAACACTTATAATGCACATTCTCTTATTTATGTTATTCTGAGCCTTCAATTTATATTCGATTTTGGGGCCATATTATGAAGAATAATAAATACTTCACTCAAGACTTGGAGCCATCACTCACCTTGTTGACTGATTTGATTAATATTTTATCTAGTAAGTATAATATTCTCTTCTTTTTTGACATTATTTGTTGTTAGTAAGAATTTAAAGTCAAGTTAATTATATTTTTTTAGTAAGTTAATTTTTTTTTGATTCCATAGAATATATGTCTGACAGAATTAACCATAAATATATAAATATACTACACATGTAACCATAAGATATATGTATATGAGGAGAAAATGTTTATAATAATCATAAAGCATATATATATCTTTTGGTCAAATTAACTAAATTATATATTTTCTGAAGCTGCCCAGGCAATGCTAAGGTGTGTAAGGTGTCAAAGCACCCAGATATGGTGTCTTGATGCCTTAACAAATAGGGGCGGTGGACAACTGGACATACAAGTAATGGTTTAGTGTATATGTATGTATCTACAAATGTGTGTTTTGACACCTTGTATGCATACATATATCTCCTTGTTACATACATACACACACATATATACATACACATATCTCCTTGTTAACATATATATAAATATGGATATATTATTTATTTATGAATGCCTCATACATATTTGAGGCTTACGCTTCGCCTCATTGATAGAAAATGCCTTGTTACGTGCAGAATGATGCTATTACGCTGCAGGCAGATCACGTTATCTCATATCAGTGTGTTTTGCTTACAGATTACGGGCGCAGCCATGTTAAACCTCTCGCTTCTTACCTCAGACTTGTGGGCTGTATTAATTCGCATATTCGCATATCATGAGAAGGTTTACTGTGATACTATTGTTCAATCACAAATTCCATTTGGTCTATATGAAATCCAGGATTTGGTCAAGCCGAAGTAACATGATTTTCTGTAACTTCTTACAGGTGGATTGGCTTTATTTTGTGGCTTTCGTTGCGGTTGGAATTGGGCTAGTGATATATTCAGGGTAAAAATCTACTAAAGAGGATAATATGAAAGCCTTGTTCCATTTATGACACCTTTTTTGCCATGCTCAGGGAGACCAAGAACAGTGATAGTGGTTCTCAGGTCGGGGACAATACTTTGCCCGACAGAAGGGACGTGGAGGTTGCAACAGAGCTGGATCGGGAATCCGGCAAAGACATCATACAAAAAGATGAAAAATATAAATTAAAGGCATCTGCTTCGAGCTGAAGTGCAGTGATATTCCATTTCATAAAAAGATAGGTTTCAAATGAGAATGTCTGCTGAAGGTCAGGTCATATGCCTTGGTGTCTGGTTATTTTGGCAGTGATCAGAGGATGGAGCAGTTACGTGTATTCTCTACACGCATCCAGGCTCTAAACCGCATGCCACACTTTGTAACAGTATCTCGATTTTTTCCAGTATGTTGGTGGAAAAAATAAACCTGCTGAATATCCCTTATGAAAATCAAAAGGCTAGACAATCTGAACTAATCACATATTTGTTGCTTATATTTTCTTTTCTTAATTGAAAAATATTACTATCTAGTTACATATTTTCATGATTCCATTTGCAATTTTCTTTATTTGCTTCTGACAACGGATTTCTTTCAGAGGCTGTTGGGTGGAATCATTATCAACTGTGGGAGTTGTGAATGTGACTATTATTCTGATTAGTATCAGTTGAGGTTTGCTAGGCGTGTGAACCATGTCGTTGAGCTGTAGAATTGGCAGTGGAACATTAAAAAAAACATGAACAGAAAGAGGTGACGTGAGTTCATGGTGCCCCAAAATTTTGGGTTGATTGGTAAGCATAAAAAGTATGACAGATGCAACATTAGATAATTATTTCTTGATAGACCGGAAGACGGAGAATGCAAACACAAGCCGCGGGGATGAAAAAAGCATAGATCTAAATCACAAAGAGCAGCGGATATTTCCTCAAAAGTTACATGAAAGAAGTAAGAGCAAGCGCCCCCCTAGTAGCCAAAAAGAGTGTATGTTCCCTATAATGCATCCCAAATTTAAAGTAGACTGCTAAGGATTGCTCGAGATGAACGAAGATGGGAACCTCTCATGACGATTCATTAAAAAAGTTAAAGTAACCAAGGAAGCAAGTCTACGAACGAGTCACCCAAGGAGCATGATCATGAAATTTATGGGTCCATAGGGTTTTCTTCTAGTTGATTTAACTCTAGGCCCGAGCCTCCCCGGAGGGGAGGGAACTGGATGTGAGCCCCCCCGGCCCCGTGGTTGGTTAGGACACGTCTCTCCCAGGCGTTAGCCTTGCCGCCTAGCTTGTTGGATAGGGCCTTCTCTTTAAGGTCCTCCACCTTTTTTCTTTACCTTTTCTTTGTTCTTTCCTACCTCCCATCTTTTCTTCTTCACCTTTGCTCCCCTCTGATAAAACCCCTTTAGAGCATTAGATCCTGAGCTAGGATCTGTCAAGTGGGTTGCCTCGACTACATCTCTGGTGTTTGATATTGTCTTCTTTAGCATTTTCTTGCTCCCACCAACATGAGTGAATTTGAGTGTGGAAGTGCGATCTTGCCACTTAGGGTTACATCCTCCCTGCTAGGATTGGTTGTTGCCCCTGAGCAACATCGTCTTACATTGCTTCTTTTGGGAGTCTAGAGGGATGTCCCTTTATCCTTGTCACTCACAGTGGGGGATGGGTCCCACCTCTCATCACTTGAAGGATTTTTGTCGTGATATTAAGAATAATTTCTCGACACAACTAGAACTGGAGGAATCACTATAGAGTGTTGCTCATTCGTTTGATCAAGGCAAAGCTCAACATAGAAAGAAATTCATAATTAGAGGAGAATGAAGGAGCCCCTCGAATGGTCCACAGTCGCACCACCGAGAAGCCACTATGAGCCCTAGCCTCAATTGGCAAGAAGAAGCAATTCTATGAGATCCTGCAAAACTCCTACTTCCACTATTTGGGAATTGCACACTAGAAGGCCCAATGCAACCTTCCAAAAGTATGCTATCAATGTGGCACCTTGGGGCACTTACCTGGTAGGCATTGTTCGTTGACTCTATTCGAGCTATATTTGATCTTCAAAATATCACCTCCTTGCCCCCACTCGGATCTAAGGATTAGACTAACTGATGAGAGGTGCCCCCAACACATCCAAAGAAGATCCATATCCAACTAGATGCCATAGACTAGAGCGAATTAATGCTTTAACAGAGTTGTGATATGCCTTACAGGTCAAGTGAGATGACGTGTCAGGTTGACCATTCTCTGGTTATTTCCAATCTTAGGGATTTCACCTCCTTTCCCCTGCTCGGATCTAAGGACTGGACTAGTTGACTAGGGGTGCTCCCCAACACATCCCAAAGAAGATCCATATCCCATTGGATGCCACAAACCATGAGAGGATTAATTTGTAACAAAGTTTTCATATGCCTTAAGAGTTTTTTTTTTGCCCAAACGTTGAAGTCATGAGTTCAAACCTTAAGAGTTCAAGTGGGATTAGGATTACCCATGGGAGATGCTCCATGATCTCCTCCTTGCATCCTAGCCTAGAATGTCAAAGATCTACAGGACAATGGCGGTGGAAGGTGGTGGCCTTTTTTCCTTCCCCTTAAGAGGATCACTTGGTAGAAGAGGGAGTGCCTCCTTGAGTAAGGGAGTTTGAGTTAAGCATCTATCTTCTCTCACGATATGGATATGGTGGAAAATGCAGATTGGGATGGTATTAGCTAGAAGACCCACTCTGCCTTGTAGGGATGACAAATCCATGCATGACTTGGCAAGATCCTTTGACATCATCCTCATCTCACAATTCATAGATTGGCAATTCATGAGGTTGTACTACTAGTGAAAGTTGGGGCCTTCCTGGATGATCTTCCACACTATGTGGGACTCATCGTCATGGGTTAGTGATTTTTGGTTATGATCTATGAGGTGACGTACAAGACTACAAAAGGTGGCGATCCTATTTTAATTAAGATAGGGTGGATGTTAGATTGCCATACAACATCGGGGCCTTTTGTGTGTTGCAGGTGCTGGATAATATTTTAGTTTTTTTGGAGAACCTCTTCAGATGTCTAGTTTTTCGGTGCTGGCTGGTGGATCTGGCTTTCTATGATGCCATTTGGGGTTTATGACAAGAAAATTTTTTAGTTTGATCAAGTTGGATATATGGGTTTTGTAGGTGGTGGTCTTGATCTTCATAATTTTTGTAGGATTTTTTGGTAGTATGTTTACAAACAACTTTATGAGTATGTTTTTTGGGTTTCCCTTTCTTTTGTTGAACAACACATGTGGGGGATATGATACCTTTGGATAGATTCTTTCATCATGTTTTAAAAGTTTTTTTAGAGTCCTTTTATGAGTTTGGTGATTCTAGTACGATGACCATTTTTTTACATATTGATGGGTACTTAATGAATAGGATTGAACGCTCTTTGAATTTAAAGAAAATATAGGATCCTCATTTAGCAAGGTAAGAACATCTTTTTCCACAAAGTTAATCAAGATAGTATGCGTCATCCTCTCATCATCTTGTATTGAATTGAAGGAATCAGGAGATCCCTTGATCTTTAGTGATGAAGAGGCATCACTAATTTTTTTTCTTCAAAAATAAAATAAATATAAATGTCAATAATAATTTTGTCATGGTTGTTATATTGTTATTATAATATTGTTGATTCCTTTCCAACCACATGTGCCTAATGATGCTTGCCACAAGAGAACACAATTCTATCTAGGGTTAGTATTAATGCAGACTTCCCTATTGAATAATTTATAAAGATTCTGGTAATGTATAATATTATCTGTGTACATCATAGTAAAAGTGTGACTATAATCATTTAATTAATGCAAATTAGAAAAATGTGTGATCTATTGTCTGAAGAAGGTGACAAAATAAGGAAACGCAAGGACCATAACAACCATGCTTGAACTAGTTGTCTCGTAGAACCAGTTTGTTTGTCAATAAGACAAAAAAGACATGTATTTTTGACAGACATATGATGCATATTTAATGTGGCAACACATCCCACTATCACACAGACAACGAGGTGTTACGCGAAAATGTGTGGAAAACATCATAAACCATAGATTACCAAAAACACGGGTTAACTAAAACCGATTGCAGAAAGCGGAATAACTGAGAAACTATTACATTTAGGTCCTCATCCTGTAAGGAAACATGTTATATAAACATATACAAGATCTTGATACGTGTTCACAGCTTAGGAGATCAGCTGTCCAGTCATCATATGAGTTCATCACCAGTTTATACATACATAACAGCCCATATCCGACCAGCAGCAGGATATACAAAACATCATCAACTATACATTGCGAAACCACGTCAAATGTTCCCAAGGACCTGAGAGTACATGGATGACTCTAAGACTTTACTACAAAACAACCAAAACAGCAGCATGTCCATCTCTTGCTTTCTACTGCTCTTCTTGCTGCTCGGCCGCAACTCCGCGACCACCACCACGTCTAGCTTGACCACCTAAAAAGGGTATAAACCAGCTGGGTGAGACACACAGTCCCAGCAAGAAACATAACTCCCCTCCGAACTACAAAACCTCAAAAGATAAAGCAACAACAATAATTAACTGATAAGAGGTATAACAAGAGAAGTTTATAAAGTAAAGCTATTCATACCAGCAAACTTACTAGAATGTACAGAAGGCATAGGAACATGATTAACAAGATAAGATTTATAAGATCTTACCATAGAACATAAGGAACGTAAGTAACTACAAAGTATAACAAGATCAAATACTCCAGCAAGGCCTCAATCAATGTTCTGTGTTTTTCCTTAAGCAATAAATACTATATGACTGGATTACGTATTATTATGCCCTGAGGAAGTGAGTCGTACCGCTAAGATCCAACCAACGACTGCGAAACCCAGAGTCGGTGCCATACAAGGTCAATGGAAGAGCCGAACTCCACGACCTCCCGCCTCGTGGTCAGTGCATGAGAACCAAAGCAGGACCGCAGTCCCGTGCTTAAGTGGCCTCAACCACAGGGCCAGCTCCATAGGCTACCCTTCCTCTAGCCCGCCTTGGTACAGGTCACGACGCTAGTATATCTGAGCCACAGGCCAGTTCACCGTGCTCTGAGCCATGAACACATTCATGCTACCATATCACATATCCTGAGCCATGGGCCTGTTCACCATGCTCACATACATATCCCGAGTCTGCAGCCGCAACTGCACTCGATTCCCTCTCTATTTTAGGCTAGGAGAAACCTTGCATATTCAACAATATGCACTCCGGGTTAACCCACAGGAGAACCCGTTTCACCATCACCAGCTCCTGACGATGATGGATCTATGGCCAGGGCAAACTACATGATATATTCCACTGTGATTAATTAATATCTTTTAGGTGGATTGAAAGATTCAACCAAGTTATATAACATGCAAACTATAACAAGAATAAACAGTATGAAACTCAACATTATGCTTTTATTGTAATCAACATCATCCTGATCCATTACAAGGATCCAACATTACATGTTATCGCTTGGCTTCTTGCCAATAATCTAGATCCATCTCAAGGATCATCACATTGCCATGGGATCTAATTTCCTCATCACATAGTGCCACTGCCTCTCAAGGCTTACATCATCACCATGGGATAACAATCCCATCACTTTAGCCACACTCAAGTCCTCATACCAGAACACATATATCATTTCATCATCAAGAGTAACCATTAAAGCAATGTTACTCAACATATATACCTCATAGCCCTTTACCTGGCTATGCATCACCTGCATGGTTAGTACAGAAAGGTCGTATTATCAATCATAGGGCAATATTGATGATTATATACTTTATCATACATTTCTCAACCTGTGATCATAACACCATGCAAGGCATCTTATATACTTATCATTTACTCAACATTATACATATCATTTCAGATGATCATAACACATGTAAAGTCATGTAAAGTTACATAGATGAGTTCTACAATAACGATTACCATCAAGCATATCAAGGGTCACCATCATAACCAAACATGTTAACAAGAGCAACATCCAATATCGGTTTTCCATAAGGAGCAAGACCCTCACGAAAATTACCCTCACCAGAAGTGGTATCGGACAGGGCATCCTCACCCAACGCCCAACACATAACCTCACAACGGACAACACTTAGGGTGTAACGCACAACGCCATGTCATGCAATGGCGCGTCTGGCATATCGTGCACTTACCAGTGTCGTGCACTGCGGTATCGTGCAACGCTCTGTCAGAATCCACGTACAAAGTGCAGCTCATTCCTTGTCGTGCAACAGTGCGTTGTACATTTCTGTGTCGTACAACGACTAGGGTTACTACAGGTTACTATACCAGGCATCATCACTATGTTGTAATACCCAACACCAAGCTAGCCACATAGCTCCATACCGTCCAAGGTATGACGACCACTAGGCTTCCACCTCAGGTCAGGTGTATCAGGCAGCAGGGACCTATCGCTTAACCAACCTACCCATGACCCATCGGCTGACACAAGGCAAGGACCTGTCGTGTGACGCCTGACACACAAAGTTCAGCAACCAGGAGCATGACGCCCGACACAACACACCAACTAGCTAACAAGCTCCACACTTCAACGCACAACGACAACAAGCCATCACACATGTATCAGGTAGGTTATTCATCAAGGTGGGATGCCCGACACACACAAGGCAGAGACCAAGGGTGACGCCTGTCTCAGCCACACATGTGTCGTCCAAAGCTCAAGATCAAGAGGAATATCGGGCAGCACCTCCCCCAAGATCATAACTGTCAAGACACAACTCCACAAGGTCATCATCAACCTCAAGCACAAGGGCACCAAAACCCTAATGGATCAAGAAGATGGCTCACCTCTCAACAACCAAGAGAGAGGGGTCTTGCTATGCTTCTTAACACCAATCGGGCAACACAAGGTTCAACCGTAACCAAGGTCCACAACCACTACAAAGCTCACCTCTAGAGTCCATGGTGAGAGAAGGGTGTTGCTCAAACAACTAGAACACAAGCTCACCTCTCAACTCAAACGAGAGAGGAGTATTGCTCATGTTACTAGAGTTCAAGCTCACTTCTCAAGACCAAGGAGGGAGAGGGGTGTTGCTCACCAAGAACCCTAAAACATAGGTTCGGCCATCAAGGTGCAACTAAGCAAGAAACTAAGCTAGCCACATATAAGAAACATACAAATAAGAACAAAGAAGATGGAAATGTAGTTAGGGATAGGAGTTATGTAACCCGCCTTAAGCAAGCTCCAAGCTCCTAGCTCCACACACCACCAAGGAAGAAGAACAAGGCACTCTAGGGTTCGGCCACCACTAGAGGAAGAAGGAGACTCCAAGAAGGATCGACCACCAAGCATGCAAAAGAAGAGAGGGTGTCATGCACCAAGGAGAGGGAGACTAAGGAACTAAAGGGATCCTTAGCAAGGGAAAGGAAACACATATATCAGGGAGGATGGAGGAGAAACCAAGGTAGAACAAAGCAAGGTGTCGCCCACCTAGGGACACTTGTCCATGAGCAATGCCACCACTCTAGCATGTCTTAAACACATGTCCAAGGCCATTGCCACATGCAAGCATCAAACACCAAGTGTCCACTAGTGGTGACACAAACGAGGTCAAAGAAGGTCAAAGGGTCCATGGGCGACACACCTCCACTCCATGCCCGACACATTCCCATGGGCGACACACCTCCACTCCATGCCCGACACATTCCCATGGGCGACACAACTCAGGCTGACACAAGCATGACCGACACACCTAGGTCGATACAAGGCTCACCTGCCCGACACAAGGTCCAACCAAGCAAAAGCAAGGCACAACAAAGCCCAACAAGCTCAACCAAGACCAAGGAAGCTCAAGCAATGAGCCCAACCCTTCCTATCAACATAAGAGGCAGCAAGGAGAGGGAGGAACACCTCACAAGGTGACAAACTTGCCCACAAACCCTAGACTTGGGTTAATTGTAAGTAGCACCTCCAGCTCTCAACAAACCCTAATTACCACTAAAGGTGATTAGCAAGCAACTAAGCATCAGGGTTAAGCAAAGCAAACAAGATAAGCCCTAAATGGAGGTCAGGGTCCTTACAAGCTAACCCCCTACAAAGGGATTTCGTCCTCGAAATACAAAGAGAAAAGTGAGGAATACTTCCTCCTCATCTCTTCCTCAAGTCCCACATGGCTTCCTCAACGCCACGATGATGCCAAAGAACCTTTACAAGAACCAGGTCCTTCCTCTTCAGCTTCTTAACTCTCTTATCAAGGATCATCACAGGACCTTCCTCATAGGTCACATCTTCATCAAGCTCAACTTCGTCTGGCTATATCACTGTTCCTGTATCCGGATGACTTTTCTTCAGCATACTGACATGGAACACTGGATGTAACCTGTGCAACTCTGGCGGCAACTCTAACTCGTAAGATACTTTGCCAACACGTGCTATGACTGGGTATGGCCCCATATATCTGGGTGCTAGCTTACCCTTGCAGCCAAACCTTAGCACACCCTTCCATGGCGAGACTTTAAGATACACTTTGTCTCCTACCTGGAACTCCAAAGGTCATCGGCGATTGTCTGCATAAGACTTCTGCCTGTCCTGTGCCGCTTTCAACTATTGCTGTATCACCTTGATCTTCTCTGTCATCTGCTACACTAACTCAGGACCCAACAACTAATATTCACCAGACTCATACCAACATAACGGAGATCTGCACTTCCTGCCATATAAGGCCGCATAAGGAGCCATGTTAATGCTCCGCTGATAACTGTTATTGTAGGCAAACTCTATCAAACTGAGATGTACATCCCAACTGTCTAGGAACTGCAAAACACAAGCTCAAAGGAGATCTTCCAAAGTCTGAATAGTCCTCTCAGACTGTCCATCTGTCTGTGGGTGGAAGGCGGTACTGAACCTCAACTGTGTTCCCAACACTTTTTGCAACTGTTCCCAAAAATGACTCGTGGACTGAGGCCCTCTATCAGAAACTATCATCGCTGGCACACCATACAAATGTACTATCTCATCCACATATACTCGAGCGAGCTTCTCGGCTGTATACGTTGTCTTGACAGGTATGAAATGGACAGACTTCGTCAATCTGTCCTCTATTACCCAAATGGAATCATGATTCCTATTTGTCCTGGGCAGACCAACTACGAAATCCATGGTTATATGATCCCATTTCCACTGCGGTATTGGCAGGGGCTGCAACGTACCTACCGGCTTCTGATGTTCAACCTTGACTTGCTGACATACCACACACTTAGCCACAAATTTGGCTACATCTTTCTTCAAACTGGGCCACCAATACAAGTCCTTCAGACTATGATACATCTTGGTGACTCCTGGATGCATAGCATACATCGACGTGTGTTCTTCCTCGAGCACTAACTTCCTCAGATTGTCAGCATCAGGGACCACCATCCTGTCATGATAGAAAACTAGTCCATCCTCAGACTCATGGAACCCATCACACTTTTCACTGCCGAACTCTGATCTGATCAACTGTACTGTATCATCTATTTGCTGTGCATCTTTGATCTGTTGTCTCAGCGTAGGCTTGAGTTGCATCTGTGCTAAAAGTCCAGCTAACAAGGAAACTTCCATCTGCACATTCATCTGCTGCAAGGAAACAAGCATATCCCGTCTATGACATACCAGGGAACTCAACTGTGCCTTATTTGAAGGAAAAGAAGAAGACTTTCGGCTAAGCGCATCAGCTACCACATTCGCCTTACCGGGATGATACTCGATGGTGCAGTCATAATCATTGATTAACTCCATCCATCGATGCTGTCACATGTTTAACTCATGCTGCGAAAAGATGTACTTCAGATTCTTATGATCCGTAAAGATCTGACACACTTCCCCGTAAAGATAGTGTCTCCAAATCTTTAACGCATGAACCACTGCCACCAACTATAAATCATGAGTTAGATAGTTCTCCTCGTGTTTCTTAAGCTGTCGCGAAGCAAAAGAAACCACATGATCTTCCTGCATCAGCACACAACCTAAACCTTGCTTGGAAGCATCACAGAAAACAACATAGCCCTTCCCAGGCTTTGGCAGCACTAGTACAAAAGTACTAGTCAGCTTTTCCTTCAAACTTTGGAAAGCTTGCTGGCAACGATCATCCCAGACAAAAGGTACATCCTTTCTAGTCAACTTCGTCATCGGCAACACAATCGTACTGAAGTCCTTGATAAACCTCCGGTAGTATCCTGCTAAACCTAGGAAACTACGAACTTCTGTCGGCGTCTTCGGTTGTTCCCACTCAGCAACAGACTCCACCTTCTTCGGGTCTACTTTGACTCCTTCTGCAGATATCACATGACCCAAAAAGGTTACTTCTTCTAACCAGAACTCATACTTGCTGGACTTGGCATACAACTAATGTTGGAGAAGAAGAGTCAATGCTAGTCGAAGATGTCGCTCATGCTCTTGCTTGTCCTGACTATAGATCAAGATGTCATCTATAAAGACTACAACAAACTGATCTAGGAATGGACGGAACAGTCTGTTCATCAAATCCATGAAAGCAGCAGGTGCATTGGTTAGCCCAAACGACATAACCACAAACTCGAAGTGACCATACCTCATCCTAAAAGCTGACTTTGGTATGTCATCTGCCTTAATCCTCAACTGATGACATCCACCCCATAGATCGATCTTTGAAAACACCGTAGCACCACACAACTGATCAAACAGATCATCTATACTTGGTAACAGGTACTTGTTCTTGATCGTGACCTTGTTCAACTGTCGGTAGTCTATACATAACCACATCGATCCGTCCTTCTTCTTAACGAACAACATTGGAGCACCCCAAGGTGACGTGCTCGGTTGGATGAAACCTTTCTCCAACAACTCTCGTAGCTGCTTCTTAAGCTCTGCCATCTCTACTAGAGCCATCCTATACGGTGTCTGTGGCAACACATCCCACTATCACACAGACAGCGAGGTGTTACGCAAAAACGTGCAGAATTCACCATAACCACAGATAATCAAAACACGGGTTAATTAAAACTGATTGCGGAAAGCTGATAATCTGAGAAACTATTACATTTAAGTCCTCATCCTGCAAGGAAATGGGTTATATAAACATATACAAGACTTGATACGTGTTCACATCTTAGAGGAACAACTGTCTAACCATCACATGAAATCATCACCTGTTTACACATGCATAAAGGCCCACATCCGACCAACAACAGGATATACAAAACATCAACATCGATACATCACGAAACAACGTCAAAACGCTCCTAAGGACCTAAGAGTACATGGAAGACTCTAGAGTCTACTGCAAAACATCCAAAACAACAACATATCCATCGCTTGCCTTCTACTGCTCGTCTTGCTACTCGGTCGTAACTCCGTGACCACCACCACGCCTAGCTCGACCACCTAAAAAGGGTGTAAACCAACAGGGTGAGACACACAGTCCCCGCAAGAAACATAACTCCCCGCCGACTACAGAACCTCAGAAAGATAAAGCAAGAACAACAGATATCTGATAAAGGGTATAACAAGAGCAGTTTATAAAGTAAAGCTATTCATACCGTCAAGCTTACCAGATGTACGGAAGGCATATACTCAAGTATTTATTTATGGAACATGATAATAAGATAAGATTTATAAGGTATTACCACATAACATGAGAGACATATAAGTAACTACAAGATATAACGAGATTAACTACACAAGCAAGGCCTCAACCAATGTTCCGTGTTTTGCATTAAGCAGTAAATACTATACGGCTAGATTACGTGTTATTATGCCCTGAGGAAGTGAACCGTACCGTTCAAGTCCAACCGACGGCTGTGAAACCCAGAGCCGGTGCCATACAAGGTCAAATGGAAGAGCCAGACTCCACGACCTCCCACCTCGTGGTCAGTGTACGAGTACAACACAAGCAGGACCGCAGTCTCATGCTGAAGTGGCCTCAGCCACAGGGTCAGGCTACCCTCTACCTAGCCCACCTCGGTACAGGTATCGTCACTAGTGAAACTGAGCCACGGGCCTGTTCACTGTGCTCTGAGTCATGAACACATTCATGCTCCCATATCACATATCCTGAGCCATGGGCCTATTCACCATGCTCTTCACATTCTTGGGCTATGAGCCTGAATCCGCACCCTGGAGTCTACAACCAAAGTTGCACTCTTACCACCTCACTTTAGGCTAGGAGAAACCTCGCATACTCAACAATATGCGCTCCGGGATAATCCCGCAGGAGAACCCGTTTCACCATCACCAGCTCCTGACGATGATGGATCTATGGCCAGGGAAACTACATGATTTATTCCACTATGATTAATTAGTATCTTTTATATGGATTGGAATATTCAACCAAGTTATATAACATGTAAAATATAACAAGAATGATCAATCATACAACTCAACATTGGGCTTTTACTGCAATTCACATCATACTGATCCATTATAGGGATCCAACATTACATGTTATCACTTGGCCTCTTGCCAATCATCTAGATCCATCTCAAGGATCATCACATACCATGGGATCTCACTCCCTCATCACATAGTGCCACTGTCTCTCAAGGCTTACATCATCAACATGGGATAGCAATCCCCAAGCACTTTAGACAATTACATCATACATGTGATCTCATCATCAAGAGTAACTATCAAAGCAATGTTACTCATCATATATACCTCATAGCCCTTTTTCTTGGCTATGCAACACCTGCATGGTTAGTGTACACAATAATCATAGATTTAACAGAATAACCATGCTATCAATAAAGGGTGACATTAATGATTATATACTTTATCCATCATGCCTCAACTTGTGATCATGAACATAGGTTACATCATTAAGCAAGGCAGTTTACATGCTTATCATTTGCTCAACATAATAATATTAAGATGATCGCATGCATATGTAAAGACATGTAAGTTACATAAACAAGCTTTACCATAACAATTACTACTAAGAATATCAAAAGTCACCATTATGACTAACCAGATACATGTACAATACTTAGCATAGAGGTGGTCTACTATATCGTGCACATCCAGGGTTACTACCAAAACAAACATGGTGCAAGATCAACATATCGATTTCTATAAGGGGCAGGACCCTCACTAAAAGCACCAAAAACCCTCTCCACAAGTGGTATCGGGCACGAAACCCTCACTATAGGTTGTATCGGGTAGGGTACTCACCCTATCGCCCAACTCATGTCGGTCAACACATATCGGCCAAGCATGTGACGCGCAACGTTGTGTTAGCATCAAGGGCAACAACAACCAAGCGTGCAACTAAGCAAGAAAACATAACGAGAAATGAGGTGTTGTGATGATGGCCGACACTCACATAGGACCAGGGTGACACCCGTCACAGGACTGCTAGAAACGTTCACCTCAAGAATAACAACGCCAAGCTATAGCTAAGACAAGTGTATATCGGGCAAGATACTCCATAAGAGGTAACGTTCAAGGGTGTAGCTCACACAACTGACAAGGGACCTATCGATCAAGCAACCAACCCATGGCCTATCGGCCGTCACAAGGTAGGGTGGTGGTGTGACACCCGTCACAACCTCAAGGTGAGTCGTCCAACACCACCACAACATGTCGTCCAAGGGTCTAGGTCAAGAGGACTGTCGGGCAGCACCTCCCCAAGCTCATCATCAACCTCAAGCACAAGGGAACCAAACCCTAAAGGATCAAGGAGATGGCTCACCTCAATCAACTAAGAGCGAGGGGTCTTGCACACCACCTATCACCCATCGGGCAACACAAGGCACAACTCTAGCAAGGTTCACAACTATCACCAAGCTCACCCTTCAAGTCCATGGTGAGAGGAGGGTGTTGCTCAAGCAACTAGAACATAAGCTCACCTCTCAACTTAAACGAGAGAGGGGTATTGCCCATGCTACTAGAAGCTCAAACTCACTCCTCTAGACCAAGGAGAGAAAGGAGTATTGCTCACCAAGAAACCGTAGATCATAGGTTCGGCCAACATGGTGCAACTAAGCAAGGAAACCAAACTAACAACAACATAGCCGATCGTAAACAACAAGAACAAGAACATAGGAGATTGTAATGTAGTTAGGGTTAGGAGTTATGTAACCCGCCTTAAGCAAGCTCCAAGCTCCTAGCTCCAAGCTCCATGCACCACCAAGGAAGAAGGAGATCAAGGCACTCTAGGGTTCGGCCACCACTAGAGGAAGAAGAAGATTCCAAGGGTATCGGCCACCAACTTGCAAGAAAGGGAGTGTGTCAAGCACCAAGGAGAGGGAGACTAAAGGATCCTTAGCAAAGAAAGGGAAATGCATATATAGAAGGGGATGGAGGAGAAAACAAGGCAAAGCAAGGTAAGGTGTCGTCTACCTAGGGACACTTGTCCATGAGCATTTCCATCATGTCTAAAACACATGTCCAAGGTCATTGCCACATGCAAGAATCAAGCACCAAGTGTCCACTAGTAGTGACACAAACGAGGTCAAAGAAGGTCAAAGGCTCTTGGGCGACACACTTGGGCGACACACCTCCAACATGGGCAACACAAGCTCAAACCAAGCAAAAGAAAGGCACCACAAGGCCCAACAAGCTCAACCAAGCCCAAAGGAACTCAAGCAACGAGCCCAAACCTTCCTCTCTACTCTAGAGGAAGCAAGGAGAGGGGGGAACACCTCACAAGGTGACAAACTTGCTCGCAAACCCTAGAATTGGGTCAATTTCAAGTAGCACCTCCAACTCTCAACAAAGATCAAACAAACCCTAATCACCACTAAAGGTGATTAGCAAGAAACAAAGCACCAAGGTTAAGCAAAGCAAACAGGGTAAACCCTAAATGGAGGTCAGGGTCCTTACAAGCTAACCCCCTACAAAGGGATTTTGTCCCCGAAATCCGAATAGAAAAGCGAGGGATACTTCCTCCTCATCTCTTCCTCAAGCTCCCACGTTGCTTCGTCAATGCCACGATGATGCCATAGAACCTTCACAAGAACTAGATATTTCCTCTTCAGCTTCTTAACCCTTTTGTCAAGAATCGCCACAGGACCTTCTTCGCAGGTCACATCTTCATCAAGCTCAACTTCGTCTGGCAGTATCACTGTTCCTAAATCCGGATGACTTTTCTTCAACATACTGACATGGAAGACTGGATGTAACCTGTGCAACTCTGGTGGCAGCTCCAACTCGTAAGCTACCTTACCAACACGTGCTGTGACCGGGTATGGCCCCATATACCTGGGTGCTAGCTTACCTTTCCAGCAAACCGTAGCAAACCTTTCCATGGAGAGACTTTAAGATACACTTTGTCTCCTACCTGGAACTCCAAAGGTCGTAGGTGATTGTCTGCATAAGACTTCTGCCTGTCCTGTGCCTCTTTCAACTGTTGTTGTATCACCTTAATCTTGTCTGTCGTCTGCTGTACTAACTCCAGACCCAGAAGCTGATATTCACCGCACTCGTACCAGCACAAAGGAGATCTGCACTTCCTACCATACAAGGCCTCATAAGGAGCCATGTCAATGCTCCGATGATAACTGTTGTTGTAGGCAAACTCTATCAAACTGAGGTGTACATCCCAACTACCTAGGAACTACAGAACACAAGATCAAAGGAGATCCTCCAAAATTTGAATAGTCCTCTCAGACTGTCCATCTGTTTACGGGTGGAAGGCGGTACTGAACCTCAACTGCGTTCCCAACGCTTTGTGCAACTGTTCCCAGAAATGACTTGTGAACTGCGGACCTCTGTCAGAAACTATCATTACTGGCACACCGTTCCAAAACACTATCTCATCTACATATACTCGAGCGAGTTTATCGGCTGTATACGTCGTCTTCACTAGTAGGAAATGGGCAGAATTTGTCAATCTATCCACTATCACCCAAATGGAATCATTATTCGTAGTTGTCCTGGGTAGACCAACTACAAAATCTATGGTTATATGATCCCATTTCCACTGTGGTATCGACAAGGGCTGCAATGTACCTGCCGGCTTTTGATGCTCAACCTTGACTTGCCGACAAACCGCACACCTAGCCACGAACTCAGCTACATCCTTCTTCAAGCCGGGCCACCAATACAAGTCCTTTAGACTATGATGCATCTTGGTGACCCCTGGATGCATAGCATACATCGATGTGTGTGCTTCCTCGAGCACTAAATTCCTCAGATCATCAACATCGGGAACCACCATCCTATCACAATAGTAAACTAGTCCATCCTCGGACTCATGAAACCCATCACGCTTTTTGCTGCCGAACTATGATCTAATCAAATGTACCACATCATCTGTCTGCTGTGCATCTTTGATCTGCTGTCTCAGCGTAGGCTTGACTTGCATCTGTGCTAAAAGTCCATCTAACAAGGAGACTTCCATCTGTACATTCATCTGACGCAAGGAAACAAACATATCTCATCTATGGCATACCAGGGAACTCAACTGTGCCTTCTTTGAAGAAAGAGAAGAAGACTTTCGGCTAAGTGCATCAGCTACCACATTCGCCTTACCAGGATGATACTCGATAGTGCAGTCATAATCATTGATTAACTCCATCCATCGACGTTATCGCATGTTTAACTCATGTTGTGAAAAGATGTACTTCAGATTCTTATGATCCGTAAAGATCTGACACACTTCCCCGTAAAGATAGTGTCTCCAAATCTTTAATGCATAAACCACTGCTGCCAACTCCAAATCATGAGTCGGATAGTTCTCCTTGTGTTTCTTAAGCTGTCGCAAAGTAAAAGAAACCACATGATCTTCCTGCATCAGCACACAACCTAAACCCTTCTTGGAAGCATCGCAGAAAACAACATAGCCCTTTCCTGGCTCTGGCAGGATTAACACGGGAGCACTGTTCAACTTTTCCTTCAAACTTTGGAAAGCTTGCTGACAAAGGTCATCCCAGACAAAAGGTACATCCTTTATAGTCAACTTTGTCATTGGTAACGCAATCGCACTGAAGTCCTTGATAAACCTCCTGTAGTATCCTGCTAGACCCAGAAAACTGTGAACTTCTGTCGGCGTCTTCGGTTGCTCCCAATCTGCAACAGACTCCACCTTCTTCGGGTCTACTTTGACTCCTTCTGCAGATATCACATGACCCAAGAAAGTCACTTCTTCCAACCAGAACTCACACTTACTGAACTTGGCATACAACTGGTGTTGTCGAAGAAGAGTCAATGCTCGTCGAAGATGTTGCTCATGCTCTTGTCTGTCCCGACTGTAGATCAATATGCCATCTATAAAGACTACAACAAACTGATCTAGGAACGGATGGAACACTCTGTTCATCAAGTCCATGAAAGCAGCATGTGCATTGGTTAGCCTGAACGGCATAGCCACAAACTCGAAGTGACCATACCTCATCCGAAAAGCTGACTTTGGTATGTCATCCACCTTAATCCTCAACTGATGATATTCAGACCGTAGATCGATCTTGGAAAACACTGTAGCACCACACAACTAATCGAACAAATCATCTATCCTCGGCAACGGGTACTTGTTCTTGATCATGACCTTGTTCAACTGTCGGTAATCTATACACAACCGCATCGAACCATCCTTCTTCTTGACGAACAACACTGGAGCACCCCAAGGTGACATACTCGGTCAGATCAAACCTTTTCCCAGCAATTCTTACAACTACTTATTAAGTTCTGTCATCTCTACAGGAGCCATCCTATATGGTGTTTGTGCAACTGGCTGCGTTCCTGGAACCAGATTGATCTCAAAATCAATCTCCCGGGGTGGAGAAACACCAGGAAACTCATCAGGAAACACATCGGCAAACTCTTGGACAACTGACACCTCCTCGAGACTAGGACCTTTTGTCTTAGTATCCACAACGGTATATACCACATGAGCTAAGAACGCCTCACATCCCTTTCGTAACAACTTCTCTACCACCAAAGCTGATACTAAGCATGTCGGAAGAATCTTCCTATCTCCTTGGAAGATCCACTTCTTTCCATCATCATCAAACACCACCTGCTTGGAACCACAGTCCAAAACAACCTTATACTTCTCTAAGGTATCCATCCCAAGGATGACATCGAACCCATGCATATCAAGTGGTATAAGATTCACTTGAATGTTGTGTCCCGAAAAAGACAAGACACAGGATGGACACTCTTCTCGAAGCATTGAGGAACCATCAAGAGGGGTTTATAACAACAAGCTATCCTTCTTACAACTAACAGGTAAACAATAGTTTTCAAGCATACTATAGGAGATAAAAGAGTGTGTAGCACTTGGGTCAACCAGAATAGATATAAAGCAAGAAGAAGACATATCAGAATGAAATAACTCCATCTGACCTGTCACCACTCGCGGGTTGACTATCGCCTCCGACTGATTCATAGCATAGAATCGAGTCGTTTCTTGCTGTCCACGTCCTCTGCTTCCTTGAGTAGACGATCCCGCTTGAGATGCTTGACTGTGTCCTCGTCCTATGCTACCACTGGGCTACTATCTATCAGACCCTTGAAGATTCTACCTCGGCTGCTGTGTCAGTTCAACATCTCTGCTTGGGCAATTCAACCTGAAATGCCCGGTCTGTCCACACAGATGGCATACCCTATCTTCAAACCGTGGCCTAAATGGCCCTGTCACTGCCACTGAAGCTGTACTCTGTGCCTTATATGGTGAAGAAACATAACCTCTTCCCTTACTCGGAGACCACTACGACGGTACACTGGAACCTCTCATCACAGAAGGTGCTGAAACCTGGGCTTCTTGAAGCCACCAAACCTTTGTCCTTAGAACTGAGAAGGCCTCTTCTTGGTCATAGATTCTCTTTTCTCCCTGACTGACCTTTCCATCCTCCTGACAGATTCCACAAACGTAGCAAACCACTCTCTGTTCTCCAATGCATAAGCAGGTGTTGTCAGCTCAACACTCAAACCTTTCTCAAAGCGTCTGATCCGCTCTTCATCTATTGCTGCCATGTGAGGACAAAACCTCAACAGATCCATGAACTTGGCTTCATACTCGGTGATATTCATCGTTCCTTGGCGTAAACGCTCGAACTGACTGATCTTCTCATCCAGATATGTCTTTGGGAAGTATCTGCTGATGAACTCGCGTCGGAAAACCTCCCAACAGATCACCTCACCAGGTCGCTTCACCTCCTCGATGGTCTACCAGTGACCAACACTACCTTTCCGAAGGTAGACAACATGCTTTACTTTGTCTGCTTCGGGGATGTCTAGGATCCGGAAAGCCTTCTCAAGACTTGTCAGCCACATATATGCATCCGCTGGATCAGCCATTCCAGCATAATCTGAATCTCCGACTCGGCAAAGCCGTTCGAAGGTCTTCCCAATACCCGATGTTTCACCATGGGGAGCCTATGCTCTCGGAGGAGGCACTGGCAATCGCTCAACCATGAGATTCATCGTAGCCATCATCTGCCCCATAAGATGTTGATAGGCAGGGTGTTCAAGAATGGATGGGTCAGGTTGGGGGACCTCAGGCACCCAATCTTCATGTGCCTTCCCTATAGCTCCATCAACTGATCCAGCATCACTGTGCTCAGGAGCATGTTCTTCATGGTTTCCAGACATCTTGGATTTTCTTCCGCTGAGGGCAGAAGAGGATTGTAAGAAAATCTGGAAAACTCACAAGAACAGACTCAACCTAGTCCTAAATCCCTATAGACTCAGTGAACCTAGGGCTCTGATACCAAAACTAGTGGCAACACATCCCACTATCACACAGACAGCGAGGTGTTATGCTAAAACGTGTGGAATTCACCATAACCACAGATAATCAAAACACAAGTTAATTAAAACCGATTGCGGAAAGCTGATAAACTGAGAAACTATTACATTTAAGTCCTCATCCTACAAGGAAATGAGTTATATAAACATATACAAGACTTGATACGTGTTCACAGCTTAGAGGAACAGCTGTCTAACCATCACTTGAAATCATCACCTATTTACACATACATAAAGGCCAACATCTGACCAGCAGTAGGATATACAAAACATCAACATCGATACATCACGAAACAACGTCAAAACGCTCCCAAGGACTTGAGAGTACATGGATGACTCTAGACTCTACTACAAAATATCCAAAACAACATCATATCCATCGCTTGCCTTCTACTACTCGTATTGCTACTCAGACGCAACTCCACGACCACCACCATGCCTAGCTCGACCACCTAAAAAGGGTGTAAACCAGCGGGGTGAGACACACAGTCCCAGTGAGAAACATAACTCCCCGCCTACTACAAAACCTCAGAAAGATAAAGCAACAACAGCAGATATCTGATAAAGGGTAAAACAAGAGCAGTTTATAAAGTAAAGCTATTCATATCATCAAGCTTACCAGATGTACATAAGGCATATACTCAAGTATTTCTTTATGGAACATGATAACAAGATAAGATTTATAAGGTATTACCACATAACATGAGAGACATATAAGTAACTACAAGATATAACGAGATTAACTACACAAGAAAGGCCTCAACCAATGTTCCGTGTTTTGCCTTAAGCAGTAAATACTATATGATTGGATTACATGTTATTATGCCCTGAGGAAGTGAACCATACCGTTCAAGTCCAACTGACGGCTGCGAAACCCGGAGCCGGTGCCATACAAGGTCAAATGGAAGAGCCGGACTCCATGACCTCCCACCTCGTGGTCAGTGTACGAGTACAACACAAGTAGGACCACCGTCTCATGCTAAAGTGGCCTCAACCACAGGGTCAGGCTACCCTCTACCTAGCCCGCCTCGGTATAGGTATCGACGCTAGTTGTAAGGACCCTGACCTGCGTTTAGGGTTTACCCTGTTTGTTTTGCTTAACCTTAGTGGTTTGGTGCTCGCTAATCACCTTTGAGTGGTGATTAGGGTTTTGTTGAGCTTTGTTAAAGAGTTCGAGGGGCTACTTGCAAATAACCCAAGTTTAGGGTTTTGTGGGCAAGTTTTCCATCTTGTGAGATGTTTTCCCCTCTTTGCTTCCTCTAGGGTTGAGAGGAAGGCTTGGGCTTGTTGTTTGAGTCCTTTGGGCCTAAGTTGAGCTTGTTTGGGCCTTGGGGTTCCTTGTTTGGGTTTGCTTGAGCCTTGTGTCGCCCAGGGCAGGAGGAGTGTCGCCCAGTGGCCTGGTGTGTCGCCCAGTATAGCTTGCTTGTGTTGCCCATGTGGTTTGACCTTGGCTGGTGACACATGGTGCACATCTTGGACAAGTGCCTTATGGCTTGCATGAGAGGTGGCTTGAGTTGATGGACATGTGTCCCTTGGGTGGACGACACATAGCATGGTTGTACCTTGGTTTCTCCTCCCTTCCCTCCTATATAGGTAGCTCTTGTCCTTGCCTTAGTCTCCTTTGGTCCTTTGGTCTCCCCTCCACCCTTGGTGCACGATAGCCCTCTCCATCTAGCTAGTGGTGGCCGATACACCCTCCTGGAGCAGCCTGGTGGACGATAGCTTTGGACCCTGAAGTGCTTTGGAGCTTGGAGCTTAAGGCGGGTTGCATAGCTTCTAACCCTAACTCCTTTACTTCTTGCCTGATCGTATGCATGTTAGTAGTTTAGCTTAGCTCCTTGCTTTTGTACCTTTCCTTAGCTTCCCTTGGTGGCTGATATCCCCCTTAGGGTTTAGGGCTTCTAGTGTACCTTTGCTTTTTAGGGTTTGTGCTCTTGGTGTTGGAGGTTGAAGATGACCCAGGGTTGGGCGATACCCCCCCTTCCTTGTGAGTGTGTTGAACGATATGATGCTTTAGGGTTTGAGTTCCTTGAGTTGGAGGTCGATAGGTTGACCTAGCTAGTGTGTTGGCCGACATGGTGACCATGGTGGGCGATACCCTAATGGCCGATAGCCATGTTGGGCGATAGTCATGATGGGCGATACCCTACCCATGTTGGCCGATATAGTTGATGGTCTGGTTGACCGATATGATGGGAGACATAGTGATGTCCCTTGTGTTTTGATTAGTACCTTGGTGGACGATACTCTCTCTCTCTCTCACCCTCTCTCTTGATGGGCGACATGCCTTGTGCTTCATGGCCGATAGGGTTAGTAGCATGTTGGACGATACCCTTGCCCATGATGGGCGATAGGGTGAGCTTAGTGTAATGGCCGATAGCCTTGGTGGCCGATAGTCCAGTTGAACGATACCCTACCCTATTAGCTAGTGTGTAGGCCGATAGAGTTGGTAATGGGTGATGGCCGATAGGGTTTAGAATGGTGGCCGATACCCATGCTGAATAGATAGGTTTAAGTGAGGGTGGTGAAGTTTTAGTGAGGGTTTGAGGTGCTTTGGTGACGGCCCGTCATGTGATGGAAATAATTAGCTAATTAACCAAGGAAATGATGGTGATATTTATCATCAAATAGGATGCTAATGATAGTAACAATGATGTTAGCCCTAATGTATTAGGTGCATGATGTGACCTTTATGCTTAATTATTAATAATAATGAAGATGATGATAACTACTTTAGTAGTTTGTTTAATGATGATAATGATGGTAATAAAGAGGCTAAGTGACAGTTATGTTAAAGGTTTCTTCATGATAAAGATGACAACAGTTGATGGCAATAATAATGACCTTGACAATAACAGTGTTGGTTCTGTATACTCAACATGATCTCCATATGCCTTGATTGTTTGTATAATCCTGAGATTTAGGGTAAGTATCAGTATGGTTGATAATGATGTAATTAATATACTTGGTTACCGAATAAGTGTAATATTGGTAATTTGATTATCTTAAATGTTGAATCTACAATTATTGTGTACCCTAACCATGCAGGTGATGTCTTAGCCATGAAAGGGCTATGTGTCATACATATTGAGCAACATTGCCTTGATATTTTCCCTATAAGATTATGTATGTGATGTGTTGGTACCATGATGATGATGTGAGCCTTAAGAGGCAGTGACAGTGCATGATGAAGGGATTGAGACCCCGTGGTATGTGATGATCCTTGAGATGGATCTGGATGGTTGGCAAGAGGCCAAGTGGTAACATGTGATGTTAGACCCTTGAGATGGGTCAGGTTGATGTGATTATAATATAATGTTCTTTACTTTCTGTTATATCTTGCATGTTATACAACTTGGTTGAATCCTGCAATCCATCTAAAAGATACTAATTAATCACAGTGAAATATATCATATAGTTTGCCCTGGCCATAGATCCATCATCGTCAGGACTTGGTGATGGTGAAACGGGTTTTCCTACGGATTAACCTGGAAGCGCATATTGTTGAATATGTGTAGGTCGCTCCTAGCCTGAAAATGAGGAGGTAAGAGTGTAACTTCGGTTGCAGACTCAGATATTGTGTTTAGAGCATGGTGAACAGGCCCATGGCTCAGGATATGTGATGTATGGAGCATGAATGCGTTCATGGCTCAGAGCACGGTGAACAGGCCCGTGGCTCAGTTTTACTAGCGCCGTGACCTGTACCAAGGCGGGCTAGAGAATGGGTAGCCTGTGGAGCTAACCCTGTGGCTTAGACCACTTCAGCATGTGACTGCGGTCCTGCTTGTGTTGTACTCATGTACTGACCATGAGGTGGGAGGTCGTGGAGTCCGGCTCTTCCATTGGCCTTGTATGGCACCGGCTTGGGTTTCGTAACCGAAGGTTGGATTTGAACGGTACGGTTCAAATCCTCAGGGAATAATAAAACGTAATACATCCGTTTAGTATTTACTGATCAAATCAAACACGAAACATTGGTTGAGGCCTTGTTTGTGTAATATTCCGTTATACCTTGCAGGTTATGTGGTAATCTACCTTATCTTGATAATCAGGTTATGTGACATTATATTCTGTTCTAATAATCCTGTTACATGTTGATATACCTTATCTTGATAATCATATTCTTTTGAAGGACATCTGGTTATAAGTTTTAGTACAGCTGGTATGTTTGTTGGTAAGAATGATCTTGCTACATATATATATAACTGCTTCTGATATATCTGCTCATGTTATGATTGCTGTTATAACTATCTTGCTGAGGTTATGTAGTTGCGGTGGGGAGCTATGTTTCCCGCTGGGACAATTGTTCAATTGTCTCACCCCACTGGTTTACACCCTTTTTAGGTGGTCGAGGTAGACGTGGTCGTGGTTGTGGTGTTGCGGACGAGCAGCTTGAGGAGCAGTAGAAGGCAAGCGTTAGACATGCTGCTGTTTTGGATGTTTTGTAGTACAGTCTAGAGTCATCCCTGTACTCTCAGGTCCTTGGCAGTGTTTTGACGTTGTTTCACGATGATATCTGTATATCCTGCTGTTGGCCGGATGTGGGCCTTTATGTATATGAACAGGTGGTGAACTCATGCGATAGATGAACAGCTGTTCCTGAGCTGTGGATACGTATCAGATCTTGTATATATTTATATGACATGTTTCTGTGTAGGATATGGACTGGAAAGTAATAGTTTCATAGTTTATCAGTTTTCCGCAATCGGTTTTAATTAACCCATGTTTTGATAATCTATGGTTATGGTGATTTCCGCACGTTTTTGCGTAACACCTCATTATCTGTGGGATAATGGGATGTGTTGCCACACTAGTGAAATTGAGCCACGGGCCTGTTCACCGTGCTCTGAGCCATGAATGCATTCATGCTCCTATATCACATATCCTGAGCCATGGGCATGTTCACCATGCTCTTCACATTCTTGGGGTACGGGTCTGAATCCGCACCCTGGAGTCTACAACCAAAGTTGCACTCTTACCTCCTCACTTTAGGCTAGGAGAAACCTCGCATACTCAACAATATGCGCTCCGGGTTAATCCCGCAGGAGAACCCATTTCACCATCACCAGCTCCTGACGATGATGGATCTATGGCCAGGGAAACTACATGATATATTCCACTGTGATTAATTAGTATCTTTTACATGGATTGCAAGATTCAACCAAGTTATATAACATGTAAACTATAACAAGAATGATCAATCATACAGCTCAACATTGGGCTTTTACTGCAATTCACATCATACTGATCCATTACAGGGATCCAACATTACATGTTATCACTTGGTCTCTTGCCAATCATCTAGATCCATCTCAAGGATCATCACATACCATGGGATCTCACTCCCTCATCACATAGTGCCACTGTCTCTCAAAGATTACATCATCAACATGGGATAGCAATCCCCAAGCACTTTAGCCAATTACATCATACATGTGATCTCATCATCAAGAGTAACTATCAAAGCAATGTTACTCATCATATATACCTCATAGATCTTTTTCTTGGCTATGCAACACCTGCATGGTTAGTGTACACAATAATCATAGATTTAACAGAATAACCATGCTATCAATAAAGGGTGACATTAATGATTATATACTTTATCCATCATGCCTCAACTTGTGATCATGAACATAGGTTACATCATTAAGCAAGGCAGTCTACATGCTTATCATTTGCTCGACATTATACATAATATTAAGATGATCACATGCATATGTAAAGACATGTAAGTTACATAAACAAGCTTTACCATAACAATTACTACTAAGAATATAAAAAGTCATCATTATGACTAACCAGATACATGTACAAGACTTAGCATAGAGGTGGTCTACTATATCGTGCACATCCAGGGTTACTACCAAAACAAACGTGGTGCAAGATCAACATATCCATTTCTATAAGGGACATGACCCTCACTAAAAGCACCAAAAACCCTCTCCACAAGTGGTATCGGGCAGGGCACCCTTACTATAGGTTGTATCAGGCAGGGTACTCACCCTATCGCCCAGCTCATGTCGGTCAACACATATTGGCCAAGCGTGTGATGCGCAACGTTGTGTTAGCATCAAGGGCAACAACAACGAAGTGTGCAGCTAAGCAAGAAAACATAACGAGCAATAGGGTGTCGTGCTGATGGCCGACACTCACATAGGACCAGGGTGACGCCCGTCACAGGACTGCTAGCAACATTCACCTCAAGCGCAACAATGCCATGCTATAGCTAAGATAGGTGTATATCAGGCAAGATACTCCATAAGAGGTAACGTTCACACAACCGACAGGGGACCTATCGATCAGCCAACCAACCCATGGCCTATCGGCCGTCACAAGGCAGGGTGGTGGTGTGACGCCCATCACAACCTCAAGGTGAGTCATCCAACACCACCACAACATGTCGTCCAAGGGTCTAGGTCAAGAGGACTGTCGGGAAGCACCTCCCCAAGCTCATCATCAACCTCAAGCACAAGGGCACCAAACCCTAAAGGATCAAGGAGATGGCTCACCTCAATCAACTAAGAGAGAGGGGTCTTGCACACCACCTATCACCCATCGGGCAACACAAGGCACAACTCTAGTAAGGTTCACAACTATCACCAAGCTCACCCTTCAAGTCCATGGTGAGAGGAGGGTGTTGCTCAAGCAACTAGAACATAAGCTCACCTCTCAACTTAAACGAGAGAGGGGTATTTCCCATGCTACTAGAAGATGAAACTCACTCCTCTAGACCAAGGAGAGAAAGGAGTACTTCTCACCAAGAAACCCTAGATCATAGGTTCGGCCAACATGGTGCAACTAAGCAAGGAAACCAAACTAACAACAACATAGATGATCGTAGACAACTAGAACAAGAACATAGGATATGGTAATGTAGTTAGGGTTAGGAGTTATGTAACCTGCCTTAAGCAAGCTCCAAGCTCCATGCACCACCAAGGAAGAAGGAGATCAAGGCATTCTAGGGTTCGGCCACCACTAAAGAAAGAAGAAGATTCCAAGGGTATCAGCCACCAACTTGCAAGAAAGGGAGTGTGTCAAGCACCAAGGAGAGGGAGACTAAAGGATCCTTAGCAAAGAAAGGGAAACACATATATAGAAGGGGATGGAGGAGAAAACAAGGCAAAGCAAGGCAAGGTGTCGCCCACCTAGGAACACTTGTCCATGAGCATTGCCATCATGTCTAAAACACATGTCCAAGGTCATTGCCACATGCAAGCATCAAGAACCAAGTGTCTACTAGTGGTGACACAAACGAGGTCAAAGAAGGTCAAAGGCTCTTGGGCGACACACTTGGGCGACACACCTCCAACATGGGCGACACAGCCCCTGGGCGACACAAGCTCCAACCAAGCAAAAGAAAGGCACCACAAGGCCCAACAAACTCAACCAAGTCCAAAGGAACTCAAGCAACGAGCCCAAACCTTCCTCTCTACTCTAGAGTAAGAAAGGAGAGGGAGGAACACCTCACAAGGTGACAAACTTGCTCGCAAACCCTAGACTTGGGTCAATTGCAAGTAGCACCTCCAACTCTCAACAAAGATCAAACAAACCCTAATCACCAGTAAAGGTGATTAGCAAGCAACAAAGAACCAAGGTTAAGCAAAGCAAACAGGGTAAACCCTAAATGGAGGTCAGGGTTCTTACAATGTCTGTGCAACCGGTTGCATTCCTGGAACCAAATTGATCTCAAAATCAATCTCTCGGGGTGGAGGAACACTAGAGAAATCATCAGGAAACACATCGGCAAACTCTCGGACAACCGACACCTCCTCAAGGCTAGGACCTTTCGCCTTGGTATCTACAACGATATCCACAACGCGAGCTAAGAACGCATCACATCCTTGTCATAGCAACTTCTCTGCCACCATAGCTGACACTAGACACGTCAGAAGAATCTTCCTATCTCCTTGGAAGATCCACTTCTTACCGCCATCATCAAACACAGCCTGCTTGGAACCACAGTTCAAAACAACCTTATACTTCTCTAACGTATCCATCCCAAGGATAACATCGAAACCATGCATATCAAGTGGTATAAGATGCACTTGTATGCTGTGTCCCGAAAAAGATAAGACACAAGATGGACACTCTTCTCGAAGCATCGAGGAGCCATCAAGAGGGGTTTCTAACAACAAGCTATCCTTCTTACAACTAACAGGTAAACGACAGTTCTCAAGCATACTATAGGCAATAAAAGAGTGTGTAGCACCCGGGTCAACCAGAACAGATATAAGGCAAGAAGAAGGCATATCAGAATGAAATAACTCCATCTGAACTGTCACCACTCACGGGTTGACTATCGCCTCTGGCTGACTCATAGCATAGAATCGAGCCGTTGCTTGCTGTCCACGTCCTCTGCTTCCTTGACCAGATGATCCTACTTGCGACGCTGGACCGCATCCTCACCCTCTACTACCACTGGGCTGCTGTCTATCTGACCCTTGATGATTCTTCCTCGGCTACTGCGTCACTTCAACATCTTTGCTTGGGCAGTTTGACTTGAAATGCCCTGTCTGACCGCAGATATAGCATGACCTATCTTCAAACCGTGGCCTAGATGGCCCTGTCACTACCACAGAAGTTGTACTATGTGCCTTCGATGGTGAAGAAACATAACCTCTTCCCTTACTCAGAGACCACTGTGAAGGTATATTGGAACCTCTCATCACTGAAGGTGCTGAAAACTTGGGCTTATTGAAGCCACCAAACCTATGTTCCTGGAACTGAGCAGGCCTCTTATTAGACATGGATTCTCTCTTCTCCCTAACTGACCGTTCGATCCTCCGGGCAGATTCCACAAACATAGCAAACCGCTCTCGATTATCCAACGCAGAAGTAGGTGTCGTCAGCTCAGCACTCAGACCTTTCTCAAAGCGTCTGATCCGCTCTTCATCTGTTGCTGCCATGTGAGGACAAAACCTCAACAGATCCATGAACTTGGCCTCGTATTCGGTGATGTTCATCGTTCCTTGGCGCAAGCGCTCAAACTGACTGATCTTCTCATCCAGATACATCTTCGGAAAGTATCTGCTGACGAACTCGCGCCGGAAAACCTCCCAACCAATCACCTCACCAGGACGCTTCTCCTCCTCGATGGTCCCCCAGTGACCAGCACTACCTTTCAGAAGGTAGACATCGTGCTTTACTTTGTCTACTTCGGGGATGTCGAGGATCCAGAAAGCCTTCTCAAGACTTGTCAGCCACAGATCTGCATCCGCTGGATCAGCCGTTCCAGCATAATCTGAAGCTCCGACTCGGCGAAGCCGCTCAAAGGTCTTCCCAATACCCGACGTTTCACCATGGTGAGCCTGTTCTCTCGGCGGAGGCACTGGTAGTCTTTCTACCATGAGATTCATCATAGCCATCATCTGCCCCATAAGCTGTTGATAGGCAGGGTGTTCAAGAATGGCTGGGTCAGGTTGGGGGACCTCAGACACTCGATCTTCATGTGGCTTCCCTAT
Organism: Alisma plantago-aquatica; assembly: GCA_963693085.1. Lineage (NCBI taxonomy): Eukaryota > Viridiplantae > Streptophyta > Magnoliopsida > Alismatales > Alismataceae > Alisma > Alisma plantago-aquatica. Next base: position 276,045,514 of record OY856410.1, read on the forward strand.
AGCTCCATCAACTGATGCAACATCGCTATTCTCAGCAGCATGTTCTTCATGGTTCCCAAACATCTTGGCTTTTCTTCCGCTGAGGGCAGAATATGATTGTAAGAAAATCTAGAAAACTCACAAGAACAGACACAACCTAGTCCTAAATCCCTATAGACTCAGCGAACCTAGAGCTCTGATACCAAACTTGTGGCAACACATCCCACTATCACACATACAGTGAGGTGTTACACAAAAACGTGCAGAAAACACCAAAATCGATTGTAGAAAGTGGAATAACTGAGAAACTATTACATTTAGGTCCTCATCCTGCAAGGAAAGAGGTTATATAAACATATACAAGATCTTGATATGTGTTCACAGCTTAGGAGATCAGCTGTCCAGTCATCACATGAGTTCATCACCAGTTTATATATACATAACGACCCATATCCGGCCAGAAGTAGGATATACAAAACATCAATAGCTATACATCACGAAACCACGTCAAACGTTCCCAAGGACCTGAGAGTACAGGGATGACTCTAAGACTTTACTATAAAACAACCAAAACAACAACATGTCCATCTCTTACCTTCTACTGCTCTTCTTGCTGCTCGGCCGCAACTCCGTGACCACCACCACATCTAGCTTGACCACCTAAAAAGGATATAAACCAGCGGGGTGAGACACACAGTCCCAGCGAGAAACATAACTCCCCACCGAACTACAAAACCTCAAAAGATAAAGCAAAAATAGTAATTAACTGATAAGAGGTATAACAAGAGCAGTTTATAAAGTAAATCTATTCATACTAGCAAGCTTACCAGAATATACGGAAGGCATAGGAACATGATTAACAAGATAAGATTTATAAGATCTTACCATAGAACATAAGGAACGTAAGTAACTACAAGGTATAACAAGATCAACTACTCAAGCAAGGCCTCAATCAATGTTCCGTGTTTTGCCTTAAGCAATAAATACTATACGACTGGATTACGTATTATTATGCCCTGAGGAAGTGAGTCATACCGCTCAGATCCAACTGACGGCTGCGAAACCCAGAGCCGGTGCCATACAAGGTCAATGGAAGAGCCAGACTCCACGACCTCCCGCCTCATGGTTAGTGCATGAGAACCAAAGCAGGACCACAGTCCCGTGCTTAAGTGGCCTCAGCCACATGGTCAACTCCATAGGCTACCCTTCCTCTAGCCCGCCTTGGTACAGGTCACGACGCTAGTATATCTGAGCCACGAGCCAGTTCACCGTGCTCTAAGCCATGAACACATTCATGCTCCCATATCACATATCCTGAGCCATGGGCCTGTTCACCATGCTCACATACATATCCTGAGTCTGCAATCGCAGCTGCACTCGATTCCCTCTCTATTTTAGGCTAGGAGAAACCTCGCATATTCAACAATATGTGCTCCGGGTTAACCCGCAGGACAACCCGTTTCACCATCACCAACTCCTGACGATGATGGATCTATGGCCAGGGCAAACTACATGATATATTCCACTGTGATTAATTAATATCTTTTAGGTGGATTGCAAGATTCAATCAAGTTATATAACATGCAAACTATAACAAGAATAAACAATATGAAACTCAACATTATGCTTTTATTGTAATCAACATCATCTTGATCCATCACAAGGATCCAACATTACATGTTATCACTTGGCTTCTTGCCAATAATCTAGATCCATCTCAAGGATCATCACATTGCCATGGGATCTAATTTCCTCATCACATAGTGCCACTGCCTCTCAAGGCTTACATCATCACCATGGGATAACAATCCCAACACTTTAGCCACACTCAAGTCGTTATACCAGAACACATATATCATTTCATCATCAAGAGTAACCATTAAAGCAATGTTACTCAACATATATACCTCATAGCCCTTTACCTGGCTATGCATCACCTGCATGGTTAGTACAGAAAGGTCGTATTATCAATCATAGGGCAATATTGATGATTATATGCTTTATCATACATTTCTCAACCTGTGATCATAACACCATGCAAGGAATCTTATATACTTATCATTTACTCAACATTATATGTATCATTTCAGATGATCATAACACATGTAAAGTCATGTCAAGTTACATAGATGAGTTCTACTATAACGATTACCATCAAGAATATCAAGGGTCACCATCATAACCAAACGTGTTAACAAGAGCAACATCCAATATCGGTTTTCCATAAGGAGAAAGACCCTCACGAAAAGTACCCTCACCAGAAGTGGTATCCGGCAGGGCACCCTCACCCATCTCCCAACACATAACCTCACAACGGACAACACTTAGGGTGTAACGTGCAACGCCATGTTGTGCAATGGCACGTCAGGCATATCGTGCACTTACCAGTGTCGTGCACTGTGGTATCGTCCAACGCTCCGTCGGCATCCATGTACAAAGAGCAGCTCATTCCTTGTTGTGCAACAATGCGTTGTACATTTCTATGTCGTGCAACGACTAGGGTTACTACATGTTACTATACCAGGCATCATCACTATGTTGTAACACCCAGCACCAAGCTAGCCACATAGCTCCATATCGTCCAAGGTATGACGGCCACTAGGCTTCCACCTCAGATCATGTGTATCGGGCAGTAGGGACCTATCGCTTAACCAACCTACCCATGACCCATCGACCGACACAAGGCAAGGACCTGTCGCGTGACGCGCGACACACAAAGGTCAGCAACCAGGAGCATGACGCCCGACACAACACCACCAACTAGCTAACAAGCTTCACACTTCAATGCACAACAACAACAAGCCATCACACATGTATCAGGTAGGTTATTCATCAAGGTGGGATGCCCAACACACACAAGGCAGAGACCAAGGGTGATGCCTGTCACAACCACACATGTGTCGTCCAAAGCTCAAGATCAAGAGGAATATCAGGCATCACCTCCCCCAAGATCATAACTGTCAAGACGCAACTCCACAAGGTCGTCATCAACCTCAAGCACAAGGGCACCAAAACCCTAATGGATCAAGAAGATGGCTCACCTCTCAACAACCAAGAGAGAGGGGTCTTTCCATGCTTCTTAACACCAATCGGGCAACACAAGGTTCAACCATAACCAAGGTCCACAACCACTGCAAAGCTCACCTCTAGAGTCCATGGTGAGAGAAGGGTGTTGTTCAAACAACTAGAACACAAGCTCACCTCTCAACTCAAATGAGAGAGGAGTATTGCTCATGTTACTATAGTTCAAGCTCACTTCTCAAGACCAAGGAGGGAGAGGGGTGTTGCTCACCAAGAACCCTAAAACATAGGTTCGACCATCAAGGTGCAACTAAGCAAGAAACTAAGCTAGCCACATATAAGCAACATACAAATAAGAACAAAGAAGATGGTAATGTAGTTAGGGATAGGAGTTATGTAACCCACCTTAAGCAAGCTCCAAGCTCCTAGCTCCACGCACCACCAAGGAAGAAGAGAAAGGCACTCTAGGGTTCAACCACCACTAGAGGAAGAAGGAGACTCCAAGAAGGATTGACCACCAAGATTGCAAAAGAAGAGAGGGTGTCGTGCACCAAGGAGAGGGAGACTAAGGAACTAAAGGGATCCTTAGCAAGGGAAAGGAAACACATATATAGGAGAGGATGGAGGAGAAACCAAGGTAGAACAAAGCAAGGTGTCACCCACCTAGGGACACTTGTCCATGAGGAATGCCACCACTCTAGCATGTCTTAAACACATGTCCAAGGCCATTGCCACATGCAAGCATCAAACACCAAGTGTCCACTAGTGGTGACACAAACGAGGTCAAAGAAGGTCAAAGGGTCCATGGGCGACACAGCTCTACTCCATGCCCGACACACTCCCAGGGGCGACACAACTCAGGCCGACACAAGCATGGCCGACACACCTAGGCCGATACAAGGCTCACCTTCCCGATACAAGGTCTAACCAAGCAAAAGCAAGGCCCAACAAGGCCCAACAAGCTCAACCAAGCCCAAGGCAACTCAAGAAACGAGCCCAACCCTTCCTTTCAACACAAGAGGAAGCAATGAAAGGGAGGAACACCTCACAAGGTGACAAACTTGCCCACAAACCCTAGACTTGGGTTAATTGCAATAGCACCTCCAGCTCTCAACAAAGCACCAACAAACCCTAATCACCACTAAAGGCGATTAGCAAGCAACTAAGCATCAGGGTTAAGAAAAGTAAATAGGATAAGCCCTAAACGGAGGTCAGTGTCCTTACATTTACCCTAACATGAGTTTGACCATGGGGAATGAAAAATAAAATAATTTTTGATGCTATATTCGTCTCCTAAAGGCTAGTGTATGTGAGCCAAACTATGTCCAAGTGTGGCTTTTGATCATGTAAGGGACCATAATATCCAATCCCATAGAGGTTATTTTACATTCAAGAATATTTTTCTATCAAAGAACAACACCCCACCATCAAGGTCATTGAGCTTGATATTAGATGGTATATGCAAGTGTTGTGTATTGGATTGTTTGTCCCATCTTAGACCAAAATCTCATGTGAGACTAACCGAAGGGTGTCTTTTTTATAGTATCTTCAATAAAGTGGTGTCCTTTAGTTAGCGTCTCTAAAATTGAGAGAATTTTTATAGGGACCCAAGGGATCCTTTGTAGTAATTTTTAACATAGGTTAACCAAGTGTAATCGTGTCCTTGAGTGATAGAGGGAATCACTTTAATAATCTAAGTATAATATTGGATTGGTAATACTCCATCCGAACATGTATTTTGGTTGACATAAAGCCATCTGATTGTCTGGGTGGATGTTTTTCAATTCACTGGTCTACCTCACATGGAATTCCTTTACTTCTTATCCAAGTTAACTTCTTATTTTTTTGAGGTAGAGGTATACAATTGATGAAATATTAAAGAATGCAGCTAGAGAAGCATTTTTAAAGGAAAGGCCCCTAGCCTTATTGAGACTTTTCATGCACCATGAAGACAATATGGTAGTCATTTTGTCAAGGATAGGTTACCACACTTGTGAAGGTAATATAAAGGGTGATAGTTATAGACCTATATAGGTCAAGAGAAAACTACATGTTTTAGAATTGAAAGATGTTGTATAATTTATTTAGATATGTGTTGTGAACATGAGGTCCAACTAGAGATAATTTTTGAAAGTTTATATTAAGGATTAATAGATGTTGAAGTATTTATGAAATTATTAAGGTGCTAATAACATTTTATGGATTAGGTGTGATGAATATGATGATTTAACTATAGGATTTAATAATATGCTTTTCATAAAGATTGTTAATTTGTGATAAGAGTCCTATAAAAACATGCATTTTTGCTTCATTTGCTTTATTATTATTATTTGACAATATGATATATGCAATGCAACTTTACTTAATTATCATAAGTGATTGTTTGCAAAAAAATCCATGTGGGTTATTTCATGCAATGAGTGGGTTTTTTTTTTAGGAATGGTGAAAAGGAAATACTGTAGTCAAGTCTTAGAGTAATAAAGCCCAATCATAAATTTGAATGAATTTGAAGATTGCTTGCTGTTTTATTTTACTCTATTGTGATTTTAATTAATGTATGACTTGGAGAAAAAGTTTTTGATATGTAGAAGAAAATATTTATGAATTACCTTGAAATTTCAGACCAATAGGACACTCCAGGTGGCCTATAAAAAATTAGAGAAGAAAATAACTTAATTGTAATATATGAATCTAATTTGATTGATTGAAATGAATTTAATGACTCTGAATTTAGGGAGGAATATCACACGCTCCCCCGGTACATCACGCTAGCCATGACCATAAAATCAGAGATCAACAACTAAACCATCGTCTCCTACCCCATGGCCAATAGGGAAAGGGCGCACAGTGATGATCTCGAATATCAATCCATGTCCCCTTTCCTCACACCTCCTCGTTTCTTAAAAACTCGCTCATGTTTTTCCTCTCCCAAATCAGAATATGTTGATTGGTGATTGGAAGATAAGTCATACCTTGGCCTACAAGATCCCTCCCTATCCTCCAATCATCTCTCAATCGTTGCTAACGCTAGTTCAAAACTCTAAACCCTCACCCCTAACCTATGAAACCCTAGCATCAGGTTTTCCAATACCCCTAGATCCCTGATGATAGAGTCTCAAACCCTAGTTCCCTCTTATTCTCTCATTCACAATCTTCTCTAGTGACCTCCTTTGCCATGGATCACCTCTCTGCACACATGTCTCTAAGTGGGAAAGACCAATCCATTTCGTTGGATCTCAATCATACTTTGACGAGAGACTAACATCAATGGAGGTGGGAATCTGCTTCTAAGATGACCCTATTACTGGGATGAGATGGTCTTAATCACCACATCAAACCCTAGTCAACAAAGAAAGAAGATATACAACCAATATTTTTACACCATTGGGTATTTTTCTTCTCCCCTTTGATGAAATCCAATAAATTCCCTAATCTTACACTATTAATAGAAAACTCATCATTTAATAGAAAATTACAAGTAAATAGTGTTTCTTCATAAAAATTATATGAGGAATGCATTGTAAATATAACCATGACATGATTATGTTCATATCACCACTAAAAATCCAAAAATAGCATGTTGTACATACTTAAAAGTAAAAAGTATGACCTTTATATAAAAGACTACTTGCCAGCATCTGAACCCTATTTGGACATGAAATTTAAACTTAATTTGAGGATCTAGAATAATGCCTGTTAATGTTGATACAAGACCTAATCTTCAAATAAATTATTATGTTAGAGAATATCATTCTTTCTCAAATTATTAGGTTAAATCTATGAGAACCCTAGACTTCTGTTATCTAAATACAATCCTGATGATAACGCAAAAAGTTTGCTAATTCTCTATATTTGAATGTTAGGATCTATCATAACACATTGAGTGTTATTTGATATTTTTAAATTAGAATTTGAAATTGCTGAAATGGTTTGACTTGAAACATCTACACTGCATTTTTCAAATTTCCAAAGTTTTCCAGATATTTCAATTACATGCTATACACATTATATGCTTCAAACACTACAAAATTAAAAAGTATTATGTGTATCACTTATGTATAACGTATAACCCAATAATTGATACCTCATCAGGGTATTTTTGGGAAAACCCACTCCATATATGTACAACAATCACTAGGAGAGTGTTTAAAGACCAATAAGAAGTGAGGTGAAAGAGTCCAACGGTGGGATACATGCCAATGAGACTGATGATAGAGAAACTCTTGAGAATCCAAATATGGATCAAATATTGGTTCAACAAGTGAGATGAGCAAGATTGTGGGTTGAATAGGATAAATATGTGGAACTATGCTATCTCCAATTATTCATCTTGAATTTCCATATATGTTTCTAAAAGTATATACACATATTTTGGCTACATGCACATGCACGTTATATAAATATGCTAACCGTGTATTTGTTTGTCAACATTTTAGGTTAGAGATTTTTATTTGAAGACCCGAATCCTCTAACAAGAAAAAAAGATAAACTTTTATGAAGGAAACCAAGGATGGTTTCTTATAGTTTCAAATCTATCTAATTTTCATTAAATGTTAGTATTTCCCAAGTTTCAAGATTAGTGTAACTCCTTATGAAGAGATCTATCTTCATTTTTGTCAAACATTGCTTTAGTTCAAAGTTAATATGTATTATCAGTTATTTATATAAATTTGGTTCTATGATATTATGTAGATAATGACCCTTACCTTCTTGGTCCACTTTTTATGAGGATAACATGAGCGGGTTGTTACAAGTCTATTTTAACCCCAAGAAAAAACATGAAGGCTAAAATCACATACAAGAATAAATAAATAAGGTAACAATGACAAAAAAGAACTATTGGTCTGGTTGCTTCACTACTCATATCTTTATTGGAATTGGTGTCGGTTCGACTCTTTTTTTTAACAACATTTTAGTGACCAAAAATGGATAAAGAAGCAATGGATCATATTGTCCAAGACTATTGGAAATTTTTTAAATAAACAAAGAGAGATAAAATTACCAAGATAAAGTAATGGCTAGTGCTAGTACGTTTCTTATTTAATCAATCCATATATCTAAAAAAATTGTATCCATTCATACTCATGAGTATCATTTACAAATTATTGTTGTAGAAAGTCTTCTCAAAGTCAACTTTAAGGGTTACAGTTTGTTTTTTTGTTGTTTTGGTGGCAGGTTTACTACTTCATTTCCATAGCCATCTTGCATTCTTCTACTTTTCAAGAAGGCATTATGTTATACACTATTAATTCAATCTATATGTAACCTCATACATGAGCTCAAACCTTGGGTCTTATCTTATAAGTGTTGTACATATAAAACTATAGTAGGATTTTAACCTTTTTCATCAAATCTAAGTGTACTTAGTTTAAGGTTGATATGTCATGAGAAACCAAGTTTTTGACTATACGTGGTCAAAGAGAGAATGTATTTTTTTACTGTATCTAGGTGTGTTTGATAGAGGGACATATACAAACTATCCTAACCCAAAGATTTATGTAGTCCATAACTAAACATAAGCTTCTTAATTTTTGATAAATTGAAGAGAATGAGTAAATGTGGCTGGTCAATGGTATTCTCACAAAGTTTACCCAATTTGAAAATTATGTGACTACAGAAATATCTCTTGTAGTTAAAGGATTCTTAAAATTTATTATCATGTTATAGATATTCTCAACTCGATGTTTGGGATGTATTGTGATCAATAGTTGGGCTATGTATGTTAATATGACTCTTGTTACCATTGTAAATGCTATATAAATAATTTTTATTCATAAATTCTTATTTGATCCATCCATTTTTTTATTGTTGTTTCCATATAGTGTTTTAGATTTGTAGACATGTCACACTATAACTTCGATGATGACAATATTTTCCATTTGTGATATTAACAAGTACGTTATGTCTTTTACGTGACTAAGGAACTTTAAAAAATCTAATGTCAAAGAATGTGCAATAATATATGTGTTTTGATGCTTATAAATTAAGTTGTACCTAGAGTTATTACTAGTTGAACATACTTCAAAAAAATGAAAAAGATTGCAACAAGAATAAAATCATCCATTTTTATTTATTATTTGAATGATGAGATTAATTGTTAAATAATAATTTTCTAGTGTGAAGAAATAGTAGATAATACTTTTTCCCTCAAAATACTTCCTTGGAAACTCAAATTTCTACTCTTTTAGAAAAGTTGAATGATACGTAGAAAGAAGTTATTTTATGCTCTCATGATGATTATGATATTATCTTTCAAGTGGACGTCGATTTGAATGATTAAATTTTTATTCTCTAAGATAATCTTGCTAATGCTATAAAATGTTTGATCTCTACTATTATAAACTCTTTGATTCTTGCTGAGTAAAATGAAAAACTAAAGAATCTTTAGAGAAATTCCCAGACTGTAGATATCTATTAAATAATATCTTACATTCAATGGTCATGTAGGTACTATTCATCTTGGTTATGTTCCAACGAATGATAGCTCTCATAGTAAAAAAAGAAATAACCTATTTGTATGAAAAAATACTAGTTATTCCTTTTTCCATCATCCATGTTGCTTACTTTTCTTATTGGAAATTAAATCACAGTCATACTCTTTTTATTTTAAGAGAAATAAATAAAAATAACATGGTTTGAGTTCCAAAAACCTCTTTCTAAATGAGGTCATGTGTGATCATGAGCTGCATTGGTTATGTACTAATCATGTAATTTTGTAGCTTTTGATTGGTCTATTTTACTTTTAGATTGTTAGTTTTCAATCAATTCCAGAGAAAGGCTTCAAAGAGCTCCAACAAGCCTGAAGATGGAATTAAATCACTTGTACTAACTCAACCTTATATGGTGAACATATGTCACCAAACTCTCTTTGACGGTTCCAACTACACAGATTGGAAGCAGTGTATTAGGGCTGACAAAATAAGACCCGATCCGAACCCAAAATTTTAAGCGGGTTTAGGGTCTAAGAGTTTTTGACCTGACCCAAAATTGATCCGAACCCGAAGAACCCAAAATTAATTTAAGACCGGGTCATATTTTTGGACTTTAGAACCAAATTGACCCAAAATTCACAATTATATTTTTAAATAAAATTACAAATAATATACTTTAAGACACCTAATGACCTATTAAATTAATAATCCATCAATCATGAAGTTTATTTTGGCAATTCTATATGGTTTTGTGTTGATTTGGATGATTTATTATACGAACTATGTTATGAATTTGTGTTTAAATTTTTTGAACTAGGCTTTATATGTATTTCTCATTCACAGTGTAAGTTTATCATAATGAAATTTGTAAATTATACTTAGAAATTATCAATGACCAGAGAAATCATAGTTTTTTAAAAAATTGTTCTTTTGTTATTCAATTTACGAGTCAGATCTGATTGACCTGAAATTATTTGGGATCGGATTAGGATCAATGGTTTTGACCCGAAAATCTATCTTTTGTAAATTTAGGATGTAGTCAAAAAGTGATGACCCGAAATAAAATCCGTTCAAGTCGAACATGATTTCCACCCCTACACTTCTACTTCCAAAGGATTTTCTTTGAGTTTTGGAGATGATCTTCCAACTATACATACCTCCATATACAAAACTTGAGCAATATGAAGCATATACTACGAGTAGTGCCACTTTGAATACAAAGGCTATAAGTATATATAGACGTCCGTTCCCGACTTCACAAAATATTGAGCGGAAAACAAGTTTTGGTCTTCTCCAACAATGCCTTTCTACTGTGCCTCACTTGCCTTTTTCTTTCACTTAATCGGCTATTAATCTGATGATCGATGGAGAATATAGATCAGACACCCAATAGTCGACTACACTGCTGGAGTGTAGCTAATCTTACCTTCCATATTTTTTAATCAATCAGAGACATATTTCTTTCCTTCCCTTTTCCTTGATCAAATCAATATAAAATCAAAAGAAATGATTTAGATTTGTTGCCGGAAAGTATCTTCCGACGCGTGTTGAGTTGTTTTCATTTTTATTATCTGGTACATCCAAAGTTGTCGACCATGCTGCAACTTTTTTGTTATTGTTTTCATCCAGTAAAGTTGACCGTAATTTTACCACTACATAATCGAGTCCAAGCACGTAGTTTATCAAAATAAATCTAATAAAAATCATGAATGTTTATTATTTGAATAAAGTGATAGGAACAAACTATATCCATATCATTTGTGTTCGTGGTCTTTTCCATGTTGTGATGAACACAATAGAAAACACACTAGAACATTGTAAAAGATGACTAATGTTACTTTACAAATTTTGTTATGAACGAACTTGTCTTTTATGAAGGGTCGCTGGTTCGATTCCCCGCTCGGTTCAGCTGTATTTACCAACCTCTTGGGTCATCCGGGCTCTGGCACCTGTTTGGAGAGGGGGTGGGCTTCGGCCCATGCAGATCCAAAAAAAGAACTTGTCTTTTATGAACTGGTCACTTGTGATATATATATTATTTTATTGTCATAGTAATGATAAATTATAGACGCGTGTTATATATTGCAGTATGTTTTCTACTATTGTTGCAGCATAACTATGACAACGAAGTTATTTCCAGAGAAGATTTATATTTTAAAAACAATCATGAACTCATTTTTTAGGAACTATAGTTCGATTCTTGGAAAATCACTTCTTTAGAAATTTGTAATCTCAACAAATCAATTAAACTTTTATTGCCTAGTGATAGAAATTGTATATGAAGTGAGGTTGTTTCTTCTTCCCTTCTTCTTTGTTTTTTTCCTATAGTTCTATTTTTTGAAAGAAGGCTGCATCAAAGTGTCTTGAAACTACTATGGGGAAATATGGACACATGGTAGGCAGCAGAAATAAACATTTATTTATCTATATTCTTCAGAATAACAAGATTGTGTCAACACCTATATAATGAAAAGGATGGTTTAACGAGTTCATACCTGGTCCTTGAGAAAGTCCATTGACTATAACTCATTACAGTAGTGCAACACTCCTAGTTGTGTTGGGACTCGTCTGCAACAGCTCCTGGTCTTCACCACGGATAGCAGACTTGAACGACGTTTGCAGCAGCTCCACCATAGACTGTAGGCCGACATTGTCCTCGTAGCGATAGACAATGGCCACCTCGTCTCTATGGTAACAGACCATCTAGAACTCCTGTCGTTCTACTAGGACAAACAGGAAGGAGTGGTCCCTTCCGTTGGTGTACTAGTAACCAACTTACTCTCCCACAATTGTTCTCCCTTGCTATCCCTTCCTTTATCGAGTAGGATTTGCTCAGATTCTCTTGGTTACTACAATCAGAGAAGACAAACAATTATCTGATGCAATTGATGTGTCTGAGAAGCCCCAGATAACCCTCTATTTATAGGAGGGGTTAGGGCCAGGGTTCCCAGTCTGTGTGGAAGTGGAAGGGACTGGAATATCACAAAATTCACAACCTACAAGTGGCGAACCAGTCGATTGGCATGTGAGCCGATCAGTTCGCTCAGTAAACCGTTCATCTCGCCATGTTTCTCAATCACATATGAACTAAAAATTAGAATTCAATTAATGCATAACATGACGTCAATATGAATCCTTGATACAATCAAGTTTCTCCACAAACTGGGCATCTCTCCCTATGAGCCGATCGTCTCACGACCCCAACCGACCGGTTCACTAGGTGAACCGATCAGCTCGCGCCCCAGTTTAGGAAAAACTCAGCCAATTCAGTTTCTAATCAACCTGACACTCCAACCGGTCATTTTGTCACATGAGCCAATCAGTTGGGAGTCCGGTTAGTTGATTTGTTGCTCAAATTGAATACCTAAACACTTTAGTAATCAATTCAATTATCATTCATGATTAAACTCCTCTTCTAGGTGAATTCCTATGTGTGTGTCCCTATAGGTTTCATATCATGTTGGTAGTAAATGTCAATAAATAGTTTGTGACATCACAAGTAAAGACTGGCACCTAGTCACACATCAGTGCTACCCAGGTGAATGGAAAGTTGGAGAACAACTTCAACCTATAATCTATGTAAGGTGTTATAGTGATTGTATAATTTCTTTGTCTTAGATATTCAGAATGAACTCGAGGCATGTAATCATCATCCTCTCAAAGTTCAATCCATATTTCTTGAATTTAGAGAAGACTATCTGAGATATATGTCACCTCAATATCATATATTGATCCACATGTGTATGCACATGCTTTTCTCAATCTTGCTTATCTAGTGGCCATGATAGAAAACTCCAGTAGGAGGGATAAATACCATATACATCACTCACAATCAATCCCCATGTGTCACAACTACCCAATCATCACCATTATGGCAATCCTTATTCAGGGTTGTGTTGGATGATGTCAAAGTATACTGAATGACATGTAGTGAGTGTAATGACTTCAGCTCTAAGAATCACAATCACCACTTACACTATGAGAGATGACTATGAGCATAAATTATGGTTTCCATATGTCACTCTCAAGGTGGGTCTACCCGATACACTATTACCTAACAAGTATCTATGTGCTTGGCTTGATATCACATATCATGACTGATGAGATTCTATCATCAACCAACACACACTCTAGTCTTAAGTGTTACTGTTGTCTATCTGCCTTCCACAGTAACATCTGACTAGGGACATATAAAAAATGTACATATTCTTAACATCCATATGATCACATTATTCAAGTCACATACTTGAAAACATACGTCATTGAGTAATATCATTCATTAGACTTTCATTATGTTTCCTCATTATCTCATAACTAAGTGAAACATAATGAGTTTGAAGCTTTCCTTCTTTATTATAAATAAATCCTTTATGTAATATGCATCACAATCATCATATGATTAGCTCTCTGGGCATACTGTCAACAACTACTTCTTACAACAAGGTTGTGGCTATAGGCAAATGAAGTAAATTGTGATATTCTATAATGGGTGATCTTATTGTTGGATCAATAGACTCTAGAATGGGGGGGGGGTTGAGTAGAGCTTAAACACTTAAACAAGATTCATTAGACCTTCAGATTACTTCAAGAGATACTATTGCAAATATAGAATTTGATTTGCAACTAAACATACATAGAGAGGATGAGAGAGAATGAATGAGATCAAGAACAAGCTATGTAGAGTGGTTCCAAACTCAAAACTAGGAGAACGTACATCCACTACCTAGAGAGGTCAAGCACTAGGATTTTTCAACCATTGCATACTTATATTCCATTATAAGGTATACAACAAGACCTTCCTTTTATAGGGAAAAGATACATATCCTTCATTTTTAAGGATCAAAAGGAGGAAATAAAGCTTACAAGGTCTTGCCTATCCTTCGAGCAAGAGTCTTAAACCTCTACAAGGGCTTACCACTTTTGCAAGGAGCTGGACACCTTCATCAAGGAGCCCCCTTTCATGCAACAAGTCTTCCGCATTGAAGGAATTACCCACTCTTCTCAAGGATCTTTAACCTTCACCTTCTCCTTCACCAATGAGATGCTTTCACCAACTTTGCTTGAAGAAAGGGATCGAGGAAAGAGAACATTGATGTATTCACAAGGATCACAATGAAGTAGCTCTATCACAAATACCTATCTCACTCATATTGACATTTTGATTAGTAAGAAAAAGAAAGGGGCTCTATGTAGACAAAATCACTCAACTATAACTAGGAGCAAGGTAGGAAAACTTGGAATGAAGTCCAAGGGCCACTATTTATAGTTGGGGGTGTCCACTAGCCAGTAGAAACACTTAGGAATGGATTCTATCTATTTGGGGTGTTGCAACAAATATAATTTTGAGTTCAAAACTCCAACAATTGAAAACACTTTTCTACATATTTTGTGCACTGCAATCGGTTGAGTTTCAATAAAGGAAACTCGACCGATAACACCATGTGCCAAACTAATATTGAGTTGTCACTCAAGTTTATCCTGGATGAAACTCAGATGATGATTTAAAATAACTTTTTCTATGTAGGGTTTCAGTCGAGTTGTCCCCAGGACAAACTTGGCTGAACCTGGAAGTTGTCATGACTCATCCTAGGTGTCGATCTAGTTTTTGAGAGGGAAACTCGGCCGACAAGGGTGCTTGTGATGCATTTTGGAAATTGTCATTTGAGTGCTTGAACATACATTTAAGGTGACCCTAATTTTTTCTCATCTTAATTACAAGCCATAACATCAACACAAATGATTACAAAAGTTGTCCTAAGTCATCTAGGGTGTTTTTTCACAAAAGTGCATTTGCATTGATTTTGGCTTGTATTGGGTCAAGCTAGGGCTTGATTGAATTTATCCTTTTCATGTACCTAATGCCTAAAATCAATCTTAAATATACATATTAGATACATACGAACAGAATGGTTAATCCATCATCAAAATATGGACAATGTATAACTGTTAGGTCAATATTCTCCCCCTTTCTGAAGATGACAAACCATTCCTGAACATATTGGAAAGGACTTGGAATTTAAACTTTTAGCTTGTAAATTAAAAGGGATACATGAATGAACAATAAAAATTTCTCCTCCTCAATCCATGCTTACCTTTTCCTTTATGGTTAATTTCTCAAAAAGCATAACCGTAGCACATATATACTATTGAGTCCTCTTACATAGTCACATGATATTTCAGAGAATAAAATGGAAAAGGATCACAATTCAATATGTATTGATCTCACTTCTCCCCCTTTGTCATATAAAAAGGTCGGGGGTATAAGAGCTATAAACACATGTATTATCCCTAGGCACAAATTGTAAGCAACCACCATATGCAAATACCAACCAAAAACAAGAAGAGGGGACAAACATACTAGAGTCATAATCAAAATATGGAAGCACATGCTTGAAACTCATGAGATATAACCAAGCATAGAGTTAAGGTACATAAAATCAGATTACAATAAAAGATATGTCCTCTATAGATGAAAACTAAAAAACATCAAAAGACAACAAGATATGAAAATAGTAAGCTTCAGATATAGTACCCAAATGTTTAGTACATGAAAGTCTAAAAAAAGATAGAAATGTGATCACCCTATAGAATAAGAACTAAACATCTAGGGAATCTAGGTCAAGGCCATGTTTCCAGTTGGTAGTCTTCATCTCCATCTGAAGGTGCACTAGGGGCAACAGTTGTAGCCTCACCACCATCTCCATAATCATCATAGCGATCATCACCATCATCACCTTCATCCTCATCACCATCAACCTCATCCTCAACATCCTCATCAATCATCTCTATATCCTACTCAAGAATGAAAGAGTAAGGATTGGTCCATCTGTGGTTTTTCTCTTCCTAGGAGATGCCAAACTCACATAGTGCATTAGCTTGCTCATAATTGGGTATAGAAAGCCAATTGAAATTAGCAAGAAGGGAATCATAAAGGCCAACATGAAGCATAAGTAACTGATGGGTAGTAGGTTGTGAGGAAATAGGGGTAGGTCCACCATCATAGGTAGGGGGTACATCAGAAGAAGTAGACTGGTGGCCCAATTAGAACTACCTGTATGCATAGGAGGCATAGTTAACAGATGGTTAGGGCTGGTACATGGGGTAAGGATGGGTGGATGACAAGTTCATGCTTGACATTATTTAAACTAGATCCTGATGTAGATTCTCCTGGACCTATAGGTTGTATTCCTATTGGTGCATCATGTATCCCATGAGGGTTTCATTTGGCACCAAGAATGAGGCACGATTAGGTCTAGGAGGAGGTGGAGGAGCCTAGGTGGAGGTCGAAGCCCAGGTGTGGGTGTGGATGTGGGATAAAAAGACTTTTTGATAGTGATTTCATTGATGTAAACACCTTTCCTACTTGCTTTGTAACCAAGATCATGGGAAAGGGATTTCTTACTGTGGTGAACAAACAAACCACAGATCAAGTTTGGATAAGGTGGGTGGGTTCCACATATATTCTTCCCATAGTCAAAACACATCATGTGTTGGAGAATGAAACAGGCCCATTTGACTTTGATATCACAAAGGAGACATTACATTATCACATCCGTGTTTTATGCAATATTTTTTTAAGTTTTTTTGGATGGATATTATAGTTGACTACAGGTGTAATGAGTCGAGTCTTGATGTTAAGAGAGGAAGAAGGAAGAATTGCTTTCTTCGTATAGGGAACCCAAGATTTCTTTAGGAAGTTATGGATGTCAGATAGGGTGAGTTCAGGTTCAAAACCTTGGTACAACTTCTCAGGGTTAAGAAGATCAAGATATTGGTGATAGGTGGTCAATCATGTATACATGGTAGAGGAACCATTGAAGAAGGTGTTCAATGAATCTTTAGAGATGAAAACCCAAAGCTCACAACCATGGATGTAAGGGTCACTTGAGTGTTAGGGGGTGGCACAAGAGAAGTGTAGTTCCATGTAAGATTTGCATATAATTCTTAGACATATTTTTTGCTAGAAAGAGAGTTAGAATAGAAGAATCACTCTACACAAAGTGCACCAAGGTGTTTCTCACTGAACACTGCAACAACCTCTATCATCAACTCATTTCAAGATTCAAGCAAAGCATAAAAAGAAAATGATTTCTAAGAAGAAGATCCTTATACCTATTTACAGATTGACAGGAGATGAAAGAAGTGCCATAAAAAGAAATGACCCTAGAAGCAGCGGAGGATGACATAACTCCAGCTGGGCCAGTTCTTTCCCATCAGTTGGAAGCCATGGAGATGAAAAGAGAAAGAATGACACCAAGATGAGGATGAATAATAAGAGATGCAAGCCGCCCAAGCTTCTAGGTCAAGGTAGGGAAGGTTGGGGCAGGTGATCCAGGACAGAAGAGGGTAAAGGAGGGGTTTTGGTAGCCCTAGGGTTCAAGGAAAAACAAGAAAGGAAGGCTATCAACTGACTTTTCTCTAGTTGAGAGGGAGAAAAATCGGCCGATGGTCTATATATTTTTCTATCCAACAATGTTTTTAGTCGAGTTTGAGGTTTGGGGAAACTCAGCCGACACTGCTACGTTTTTAGTCCTTGGCTTCTTATCAGTTGAGTTTTCCCTAGGACAAACTCGACCAATGGATCATTCTGTCCAAAAGATAAGAATTTTAATTCTAAGTCACTAGAGTGCTATATAAATTGATTTTTGTGGCCTATCATGCATGGTGAACATATTAAGGCACATTCCAATAATAATTTTCTACCATTCTACAGTAAAACAAGAATTTGTGAAAAATAGCCAAAAACAAGCAAAATAAGGCATTACAACTAGGCATTTGTAGTACTAACAAGTATGAGATGAGAAATTTATGAGAAAGAACATATGGGTATGATAACATCTAGCTAGAAGGAATATCAATATCATCAAGAGATGTAATTAGCAATTTTGATCTAATAAAAGTAAATTTCTCTCTAGATAGAGGTTTTATGAAAATGTTTGCAAGTTGATTTTTCGTGTTCACATGCATGATATAGATATCCTTTTTGACAATTTGGTCAGAAAGGAAGTGATGGCAGACCTCTATATGTTTATCTCTATTATGTAATATAGGAATGCAAGAAAGATTGATTGCACTAGTATAATCATAGAAGATAGGAGAAGCATCATAATGAACATTAAAGTCTTCGAGCATTTGCTTCATCCATAGGACTTGGGCACAACTCCTAGCTACAATGTATTCAGCCTCGGTAGTTGAAAGAGCCATTGTTCCTTATTTCTTAAAGAACCAATAAACTAAGCATGGTCCTAGGAGGAAGCAAGTGCCACATGTGCACTTTCTATCAATTAAGCACCCTGTATAATCCACATCACTATAAACCATAAGAGTAAAGTCCCTTGACTTGGGATACCATATATCAAAGTTTTGGGTTTCATCTAGGTACCTTAGAATCCTCTTAACCACAATAAGATTGGATTTTCTAGGGCTTGATTGAAATCTAACACAAAGCCAACACTAAACATAATATTAGGTCTAGAGGTAGTTAAATATAACAAGCTACCAATCACATCTCTATAGAGATTCTCATCTACCTTCTCCCTTCCTTATCTCTATCGAGTTTGGCGGTGTTTGACATGGGGGTATCCATTTGGTTGGTGTTCTCCATCCCAAAGATCTTCAAGAGTTCACCTGTATAGTTGCCTTGGTTGATGAAATTTCATTCCTTTGTTTGCTTGATTTGGAATCCAAGGAAGAAAGTAAGCTCCCCCATCATACTTATCTTACACTCACTTTGCATAAGCGAACTAAACTCCTTGCAAAGATGAAATTTAGTTTTGCCAAATAGGATATCATCAACATATATTTGAATGATAAAAAAGTTGCTAGAAGTGTGTTTGAGAAAGAGGGTATAATATTTGCCCATGACATATCCATTGTCTAGAAAAAGGTTCTTTAATTATCATACCAAGCTCTAGTGGCTTGTTTGAGTCCACAGAGAGATTTTTGCAACAAATAAACATGATTAGGAAGCTTGTCATGTTCAAAGCCGGGAGGTTGAGCCACATAGACTTCCTCCTATATTCTACCATTTAGAGGCACACTTTTAACATCCATTTGGTAAAGTAAGAATATTTTATAGCTAGCAAAGGAAACTAAAATTCTAATAGATTCAAGTCTAGAAACGGGAGCATAAGTTTCATCAAAGTCAATACTATAAGGAGTGGGACCCAGAGGGGATCCAATCCCTACTAAAAATTTGAAGAATAAACATCTATCCCAAACATACTCAAAAGGTATGCTGGAACAAGTGTAAATTTTTTTAAATCTTTATATAATGGTATACAAAAGACCAAAGTGTATAGTAGCAGAATAAAAATCATGACTATGTTCAATTTTTCAAAAGATTACAAAAGTACATCATAATCTCCCACATAAGGGTTTACATGTAAGATACAACATATGGATCTAAGTAGAGGGAAATCTAGACCATAACAAGTTTGTATCCAAGCTTTAACTCTTTAAGCTAACTCCAAGTCTTCATACCATATCATCTAAGTCCTTCACCTAGGGTTGGAAGCATACCCATCAAGAAGAGAAAAATAGATGACATCAACAAAGGCTGGTATATGCATACTAAATAGAAATTGAGCAATATCATGACATAAAGGACATCAAGATATAAGTATACCCATAGAAAAGTAAAGGACTACACAACCAGGTATAAAAGAAAAGAATCCCAATAAAAGAGACAAATAAGAGAAAAGTATAAAAATAAAGCATCCGTGTGTTTCACCTATGACAATACTAGATAATATAAACATATAGGTAGGAAATAACACATCTACCAAAAATAATGTGGGGTGTGTAGGGTCTTGTATACACCTTCTGTAAAATATGTGGTGGTAGGGTCTGTCACATCTTCCTGGGCAAGTCTACCCTAAATATTTTCATATACATAAATTTTCACATCTGCATGCATATCTGGGAATTTTTACATCCACATACAATAACATGTAACATTATACTAGTAGTCACCACATGATGCATAAAAAGAATAAACTAGAGTGAACTAAATAAGAGAGATGAGAACATCCAACGATTAAATAAAGTGGGATCACATGATACTAATTAGCATCCACCTTAAAAGTGGGCAAAAGAGAATATATCACGAACAAATGTTTCACCATGAGAAATGTATAAGGAAGAGTCCAAAAGAATGTACAAACACGATAATCTGATCAAAAGATCAGTAACAACATAAGATAGTTCCTGTGAACCATGATTTTCAAAGAAAAAGAGATAATATGCAGGCTAGTGTCCACGGGACGAAGAGAAAGATGAAAATAGGTTAATTGCTCAAATGAATAATCAGGGATGCAAACATACCTTATCTCAAAGTATAAACAAGTCCAAGTTAGTCCTAGGTCCAAACCTAGGCCTCCAAAGCACCTATTATGCATGTGTAAAGTTAGGGTTAGGTTTACATTAATTATTCAAAACCCTAAAAATCACCTTTTTATTATCTATGAATTATGTTATCAAAACCATGCCATATTTTAGGTTATATTTTTATGAGTTCATATCATATTTTATTTTATTTTATTTTTCTGACTTATAGATTATTAGTTATGAATTTTAGAAAATCATATCAATTAATTAAATCCTTAAAAATCATATATTTAACACATTGGAATTATGTGATGAAAACTACATGATTAGATAGATAATATTTTTTTAAATTCAATGACTATTTATATGTAATTTTTGGATAAACATAAAATTAGTTATCAATTTTACAAGTTCTAAACAGTTCAAAATTACCATGTTTGCAAACATAATCCATTTGTTTAAAAGACAAAGTCGAAATGAGTTGGCCTAATCATGGCCCACCAGGTCACGATAACCTGGATGAAGACCAAAGATGGGCACCTTCCAAACCCTTGACGAAAAGACAAATTTTCCCTTAGCATGCATGACGAAAATGAAAATCATAATGAGGGCAGAACATGTATCTCGAGTCCTTCATTCTGATTCCTCTTCTGCGATGATGTATGAAAGCCAGAGTGTTTGAGTAGGAATCTAGGGAGATAGATCTTCCACCCAGGCCTCCAATCTAAATTTTTGCACTGACAAAAACCATCATAGAAGATTTGCTAACTTATACCAAGATCAACAAACCAAAAATTGTGTGTGGAGGTAACATGAACCCACCCAGGTCATATCGCCATTAAAACATATACATGAAAGAGCACAAAAGGGGGAAACTATGTACCTCAAATCAAAGGAAACCAAGGGTAGATATGGCTTCAGATGGACTTCACAAAGATTTCTAAACGCTCAGCAGGTCTCCCATGAACCAGGAATGCGATGATGACCTCGCAGCTGTACCCAATAGCCGACGATAGCAAGTGGGATATAGGGTAAGCCACTCAAGACAAGAGAAGATTGATCCAGAACCAAGGATTGAATCCTGGTGACTCAGAGAAGATTTGGGACCAACTCTGTAAGGGTCTGAAGGCCTTAGTTGGTCAGGAGGAGGAAGGGAAGGGGGAAACATAGGAAGAAAAGAGGAAAGGAGAAACCAACATCTGTGAGAGGTCTTTGGGCACCAGGCCTCTAAATACTAATGTTCTTGGTCTAGGTTTATGTGAGGAATAAGTAGGGAAGGGAAGTAGGGCCAATAAAGGAAGAGAGGGAGGAAGAATAAGAGAAAATCGGGGAAAATAGAGAAGGGAAAATGAGTTGCAGATGCTTGGTTTCCAAAGGGAGTCGGGGGTAGGAGACGATTCTCTAGCCGTCGTATTTCTAACTTAATGACTTAGATTGACCCAAACCCAAAAAAAGGGAGCAGACAACACTAAATAAAGATGAAACTTTAAGAAAACCTGATATATTGAGTAAAGTTTTAGAATATTCAAAACTTAAATATATTGTTCTTTTCTATTTCTTTTGAGAAATCAAACCTCTCTCAAATATTACCAAATTTTGCACATAGACTAATTTTGACATGTATAATCCGATTATGACATTATATTTTACTTTTGGGGACTCTAAATATTTTATTTAATTATTTTAAAGTAATCCATATTTTCTCTTTCTTATCACATCAAAGACTTTTAGAATTCACCAATTAATGTGAAACTTCACCCTTAAACAAACCAAAACATGTGGAACATGAATTTTCCATCAATTTTATCCTTTGGTATTAATTAACAAATTATTTAATATGTTGGACTTTATTTACACTTTCTCTCCCCTAAACACCTTGGAACATCAAAGATTGTCCAAATTAGTTGAAAATTCACACATAGCCTTGTTTTTATTGTACATTTTGAGTATAAAGTTGTCTTCCTCTTTTGGGAGTCATTTATTATTTTATTCGATATTTTGGAAAAAAACTCATATCTTATTTTTTGAATTGAATTAAATTAATTATTATTATGTAAATAACGTGAAACTTGACTCCCAAGGAAATTGGGCCCAAGGAATCCGAATTTCACATTATATTTCAATTTTGAGATCTGTTTCTATGAATTAACATTTTTGTCTTGGCATTATTGTATTTATTTCACAATCCTTATCATTTATTTAATTGTGTCACCTTATCTTCACTCTTATTACCAAAAGGGTTTTATTTCATTATTATGCACAAGAATTTATATGTATTCATCTTTTGTCTCATTAGAGTATTAGTTCCATATTTATTTGAATATTATTCTCTATTATGGACATTTTAGTTCTTATATGCATATTATATTTCTTATCATCAATTTTAAACAACATTGTCTCATATGACGTATTTTAGGTACCCTTTATTGGTCTAAAGATTATATATGAAAGCATTAATCCATATTTGTTTATGTGTCTTCATGTTAGGGTTTCAATTAAACTACTAATGTGTATATCTATAGCCTCATTTGGTTAAGCCCAAATAACTAAGATGACTATCCTCCAAGACATATGATCAGGGTCAAGAGGCTAGGTTTTGGTTCAATACACAACTACACCCCTTAAAAGAATTTATTCCTCAAAATCTATTGATCCAAACATCAACAACCAACTACTCTCCAACCCTTAAAAGGATTAACATAAAAAAATCAAGGTACTATGGTTACTTAAGAATCTTTTAGTTGTGAGTATTTTAGGGGTTTAAGTTGGTCATATATCCAACTAAAAAGTCATAACCAACTAGGGTTGACTTTTAGGTCCTTGTGTCTCTAACCTAACAACCCTAAGGTTCACATGAACATTAAAAAAGTCATAGGGTACAAAAGGTAGGTCAACTAACCTTTATTACAAGACATATCTTCTTAGTCATCACTCCATCATAAGAACTATGGTTTTAGGATCACCAATTCTAGGGTTTCTCTCTTCATTGTGACTTAGTTCAAGAAAATCTTGGTAGAATCTAGAAAACTTTGTTTTGTACATATGATAGTATAATGGAATATAATTTTTTTGGTGAAGAAATCTATTCGACATAAAACAAATGATGGATCCACAATCAATTGTGCAAACCAAGTCACAATTTTTCCATAATAAGATCTCCTTATCTTACCAGTACCTCATCCACAAACATGAATCCATCCTCAAGACAAACCTTATAGCATCCAAATATATATATGTCAACATTAATCTATATGGTGGGGTAATATCACCTAAAACCTCATCACATTATGATTTACTAATCATGATTCTAATGTGAAACTTATATCAACCTTTCATCATCTTAAGAATAACATAGATCAATTCTAGGGTGAACATATCACCTAGAGGGCACCTTTGCAAGGTTAGGGTTCTAATTAGGGAGACAAAATTAAAATATTCAGATTTCAACTACCATGGGCTCTGATACCATGTTGTAAGGAGTGGGACCCAGAGGGGATCCACTCCCTACTAAAAATTTGAAGAATAAACATCTATCCCAAACATACTCAAAAGGTATGCTGGAACATGTGTAAAATTTTCAAATCTTTATATAACGGTATACAAAAGACCAAAGTTTATAACAACAGAATAAAAATTATGATTATATTCAATTTTTCAAAAGATTACAAAGGTACATCATAATCTCCCACAAAATGGTTTACATGTAAGATACAACATACAGATCTAAGTAGAGGGAAATATAGACCATAACAAGTTTGTCTCCAAGCTTTGTCTCTTTAAGATAAGTCCAAGTCTTCATGCCATATCATCCAAGTCCTTCACGTAGGGTTGGAATCATACCCCAGTAAGAAGAGAAAAATAGATGACATCATCAAAGGTTGGTATGTGCATACTAAATAGAAAATTGAACAACATAATGACATAAAGGATATTAAGATATAAGGCTTCCCATAGAAAAGTAAAGGACTACCCAATCAAGCATAAAAGAAATGAATATCAATAAAAGAGACAAATAAGAGAAAAGTATAAAAATAAAGCATCCATATGTTTCACATGTGACAATAATAGATAATATAAACATGTAGGTAGGAAATAACACATCTACCAAAAATAATGTGGGTGAGAAGGGTCTTGTATACATCTTCTCTAAAATATGAGGTGGTAGGGTCTGCCAACATATGCCTGGGCACGTCTGCCCTAAATATTTTTATATGCAGGAATTTTCACATCTGCATGCATATGTGGGAATTTCCACATCCACATACAATAATGTGTAGCATTATACTAGTAGTCACCACATGATGCATAACAAGTAATAAACAAGAAAAAACTAAATAAGAGAGATGAGAACATCCAAAAAATAAATAAAGTGGGACCACATGATCCTAATTAACATCCACCTTAAAAGTGGGGAAAAAGAGAATATATCACCAAAGAATGTTTCACCATGAGAGATGCATAAGGAAGAGTCCAAAAGAATGTCCAAACATGATAATATGATCACAAGATCAATAACAATATAAGGTAGTTCACATGAACCATGATTTTCAAAGAAAAAGAGATAATGTTTAGGCTAGTATCCATAGGACCAAGAGAAATATGAAAATAGGTTAATTACTCAAATGAATAATAAGGGATGCAAACATACCTTATCTCAGAGTATAAAAAAGTCCAAGTAAGTCCTAGGTCCAAACCTAGGCCTCCAAAGCACCTATTATGCATATGTGTAAAGTTAGGGTTAGGTTTACATTAATTATTCAAAACCCTAAAAATCACCTTTTTATTATCTATAATATAGGTTATCAAAACCATTCCATATTGTAGTTTATATTTTTATGAGTTCATATCATATATTTTTTCCCGACTTATACATTATTAGTTATGAATTTTAGAAAATCATATCAATTAATTAAATCTTTGAAAATCATATATTTATTGCATTGGAATCATGCGATGAAAACCACATGATTAGATAGAAAATCTTTTTCTGAACTCAATGACTATTTATAATTTTTGGATAAATAGAAAATTATTTGTCAATTTTACAAGTTCTAACCAATTAGAAATTACCATGTTTGCAAACATAATCTGTTTTTTTAAAAGCCAAGGTTGATATGAGTTGGCCTAGTCATGGACCGCCAGGTCATGATGACCTAGATGAAGACCAAAGACGAGTACCTTCCAAACGCTCAGCAAAAAGACAAATTTTCCCTTAGCATATGTGACAAAAATAAAAATCAAAATGAGGACATAACATGTATCTCGAATCTTTCATTCGGATTCCACGTCTGTTATGATGTATCAAAGCCAGAGTGTTCGAGTAGGAATCTAGGGAGATTGATCCTCCGCCCAAGCCTCCAATCCAAAGTTTTGCACCAACAAAAACCATCGTAGAAGATTCAAAAATTTATACCAAGATCAACAAATCAAAAAAATTGTGTGTGAAAGTAACATGAACCCACCCAGGTCATATCACCATTGAAACATATACATGAAAGATCACAAAAGGGGGAAACATATATACCTCAAATCAACAGAAACTAAGGGTAGATACAACTTTAGACGAACTCCAAAAAGATTTTTGGGTGCTCAGTAGGTCTCCCATGAACCAGACACACAACTATGACCTCGCGGCTGTACCCAATAGCCGGCGACAATAGGTGGGATATAGGGTAAGCTACTCGACCAGAAAAGATTGATCCAGAACCAAGGATCAAATCCTGATGACTAGGAGAAGACTTGGGACCAACTCTCCAAGGACCCGAAGGCCTTATCTATCTAGGAGGAGAAAAAGAAGATAAGGGGGGAAAAATAGGAAGAACAGAGGAAAGGCAAAAGCAACATCCACGAGAGGTCTCTGGGAACCAGGCCTCTAAATACTAGTGTTTTGAGTCTGAGATTATGTGAGGAATAAGTAGGGAAGGGAAGTCGAGTCAATAAAGGAAGAGATGGAGGAAGAATCAAGGAAAATAAGGGAAAATAGAGAAGGGAAAATGAGTTGAAGATGCCTAGTTTCCAAAGGGAGTTGGGGGTAGGAGATGGTTCTCTAGTTGTCAAATTTTTGACTCGATGGCCCAGATTGACCCGCACCCAAAAAAAGGGAGCAGACAACACTAAATAAAGACAACTTTAAGAAAACCTGATATATCGAGTAAATTTTTAGAGTATTCAACACTTAAATCTATGTTCTTTTGTATTTCTTTTGAGAAATCAAACCTTTCTCAAATATTACCAAAATTTGCACATAGACTGATTTTGACATGTAGAATCCAAATATGGCATTAGATTTTAATTTTGGGGACTTTAGGTATTTTATTTAATTATTTAATCCATATTTTCTCTTTCTTATCACATTAAAGACTTTTAGAATTCATCAATTAATGTGAAACTTCACCCTTAAACAAACCAAAACACATGGAACACAAATTTGGCATCAATTTTATCCTTTGGTATTATTAACACATTATTTAATATGTTGGGCTTTATTTACACTTTCTCTTTGCTAAACAATTGGAACATTAATGTTGACCAAATTAGTTGAAAATTCACACACAGACTTATATTAACATGTAAATTTTGAATCTAAAGTTATTTTACTCTTTTGGGAGTCATTTATTATTTTATTAGATATTTTGGGCAAAAACTCAACTTGTTTTCCAAATTGAATTAAATTACTTTTATTATGTAAATAATGTGAAACTTGACTCCCAAGGCAATTGGGACCCAAGGAATCCAAATTTCACATTATGTTTCACTTTTGTGATCTTTTTCTCTAAATTAACATTTTGTCTTGACATTATCGTATTTATATCACAATCCTTATCATTTATATAATTGTGTCACCTTACTTTCACTCTTATTACCAAATGGGTTGTATTTCATTATTAAGCATGAGACTTTATATGTATTCATCTTTTGTCACATTATAGTATTAATTCCATATTTATTTGAATATTATTCTCTATTATGGACATTTTAGTTCTTATATGCATATTATCTCTCTTATCATCAATTTAAACAATATTGTCTCACGTGACATATTTTAGGTACCCTTTATCGGTCTAAAGATTATATCTAAAGGCATTAAGCCATATTTGTTTATATGTCTTCATGTTAAGGTTTCAATTAACTACTAACGTGTATATCTGTATCCTCATTTGGTTAAGGCCAAAGAACTAAGTTGACTATCCTCCAAGACATATGATCAGGGTCAAGAGGCTAGGCTTTAGTTTGTTACATATATCTTCTTGTTGATTGTAGTCCTGAGAAACTAACATTTCTTTATTCCTTTCCACTTTGTCACTTTTATCTACCTTGTTGTGGTAGACCCACTTGGTGCCAATGATCTTTCTATCATTTGGTCTTGGCACTAAGGTCCACACTTTGTTCTTGTCGAACTGCTCTAGATCCTCTTTCATAGATAGGATCCATTCACCATCCTTGAGAGCTTCTTTGACATTATTTAGCTCAAGTTGTGAGATAAAGCCATTTCCAGCTTGTTCTTTGTTGAAACAAGCCACATCTTCATCCTTTGAAAAGGATTACCCATTATGACCTCTTTAGGTTGATCTTTAGCAAATCAACTAGTTGGATCCTTCTTTTCTTCTTCATCTACTACCACCTCTTTTCCTTTTTCAATAATGTTGAGCTCTTTTAATATAGGAATAACCTCATCTACAACATCATCATTTACAATATTCTTGGAAATAGAGGGGTTAGTTTTAGCAAATTTCGCATTGAAAAATTCTTCAACTTTAGACAATTCAATGTTATACACTCTATATTCTTTACTAGTAGTGCTATAGACAAGAAATAAATACTTGTAGAATTTCGTATCAAACTTGTCAAGAGAATCTTTTCTGTTTAAAACAAAAGAAGGACAATAGAAAATATGAAAGAAATTGACAGATGGCTTTCTACCACGTCATATCTCATAGGGGGGTTTCTTTAAAGAAGGATGAGTGAAACCCTTTTTCACACAAAACATGAGGTGCTAACGTCTTCGGCCTAAAACTTCCTTAGAGTATCATACTCTAGAAGCATGGTACTAGTCATTTCCTAAAGTGACCTAGTCTCTCTCTCTACAACCCCATTTTTTTGAGGTGTATGAGGTGAAGAAAAGTTGTGCAAATTTCCAAATTCCTCACAAGAACTTCCAAACATATCATTTTCAAATTCTCCCCCATGGTCACTACAGATAGAGACAATTCAGCAAGAAGAATTTTTTAACTCATTTGCAAAAAGCAGAAAACATCGAGACTATCACTTTTTGAAACTAAAAAGAAGGTCCAAGAATAGCGAGAGAAATTTTCTACAATCAAGAGGCAATACTTGCTACCAGAAAGCAATTGAGTTCTCATTGGTCCAAATAGATCAATGTGAAAAAGTTTAAGAGCTCTTTTGGGTTTAAGGACTCCTTCAGATTTAAAGAAGGATTTGGTTTGTTTTCCTTGTGTACAAGGTTGGCATTCCTCATTTTTATCAAAGTCCAATTTAGGAAGTCCTTTGACCAATTCCTTTTTTCTCAACTTATTCAACTGATGCATATTTATTTGACCAAGCCTACGATGCCACACAAATACATCACTTTTATCAACAACAAGGCATTCACCAAGAATAGGCTTAAGAGAATCAAGAACAATCACATAAAGGTTTCCATTTATAGTTCCCTTATATATAAAATGGTAGGAGAGGGAATCTAGAAGAAATCATTCAAGTGAGGAAAAGAAAACTAGATAACCATTATTAGATAATTAGTTAACACTAATTAAATTGTGATGTAGACCATCTACAAGATGCACATTCTTGATGCATAGTGAATCACCCACATCACCCTTACCTATTACTTTACCTTTGTTATTATCACCAAAAGTCACTGGTCCTCCTTTCTTCTTTGTGAAATTGTTGAAATGGCTTATCTCACCGGTCATATGTTTGGAGCAACCACTATCAACAATCCATTTTCCTTTTACCTACAAGAAAGGAAAGGAAGATGTCAGTGCTCAATTCAAACCTTGGGATTTGGAGTTAGCTTGGGGACCCATTTCTTCTTTGGGTTGGTCTCGTTTTCCTTATTAGGACAATAAGTAGAATAATAATCATTGATATGTATTTTATATATGCTCTAAAATGCAAGTTACACTATCAGAGTAATATAGGCCAATGAGGCCCATATGTCGAACACATGGAAACGTAAACTTAGAAACTACTACTAACTGTATTACAACCAGCTAGGCTGAAGAAAACATTGATTGAATGGTTTAATTATCTAAGAATGTAGAAAGTAAATCTAAAATTACTGGTGATTGATCACAATTGGATGGAATTCCTTAGGATTACAATTTCTCCTTGGTTAACATTACAATTAATAGTTATAATAATAATAATTATCTCTCCTAATCCTAGACTAAGAGCCTGTAGTGAGAACTACCCACTCTAGTGCAGTAATCCACTACTTAATCTAATACTAATCCCACTCACATATCAATTGCGTAATTATTCAAACACTTTAATAAAACCTCTGGGCAACCTGTTCATGTTTTTAAGCCACCTTTCTCAAAGGGCACTATAAAACATGTATTTTTATGATCTTCCAACGGTTGATTTCATTTTTCAAAACAATTAAAGATCTAATTAACTACCTATGGTGATCAAGCATGGATAGTTCATGACACTCTTATAGAAATAAGTCCAAAAATTGAGAGAAATTTCTATATTGCTGCATAAAAGCCAAATACGATGTATCACCAGGCTACTCCTGGGTCCTAAGGAATAGGGGGTTTAGCCCCACATGATTTTCATGGTTAAAAAACATAGGAGAGAAGAAGGAAAATTGTGGGAAACATTAATAGAATTAAAGAATCCCTAAAGAAGACAGTGCAACAGATCCCTTCTCACACACGTGCTGACTTGCTACCTTCCGGCTGCAAATCCGTCCATTGGAAATTCCCTGATTGTCTAGAACGTGCTATTCTTCTCCACTTTCTCCTCTCCTTACTCTCACCTATCGATAAATAGAAATAGAACGTGATATTAGGTCTGGCCAAATTCCCACTAAGTCATCGAAGTGACTTAGGGCAAAATAAATCCTCAATCGTCGGATTAAACACTGTCTTCAGATCTGCCTTATCTGGACATGTCGGTACTACTGACTAGGTGTCAGTACTATTGACTCCTTTGATTGTTGCAACCACCTGGCAAGTTGTTGGTACTACCGACTCAGCTTTCGATAGTACGGAGTTTCTTCAATTCTTTTCAAGTCCAATATCGTGATCTTGTCAGTGGTATCGACATGTAGAGTCAGTACTACCAAGCCTTCTTGATTCTTCTCTATTCCAACCTAATCATGTATCGGTACCACTGACTCCAAACTCGATAGTACCAAGCTATGTAGACACTTGTAAAACTTCCTAAAATTCATAAAAATCCAAACATAAGCTCTTGAAATATAATAAATCCTTTGAAAACATTAAAATTACATTTATTTTATGCAAATGGATATCACAAGCTAATGATAGTAAATCATGCACAATTAATATGAAAATTTAACAAGTAGTGCACAAAAATAATATAAAATAGCCTATGAAAATGACAAAATCCAGTGCATCAAACTCCCCAAAGATTAAATGTAGCTTGTCCTTGAGCAACACACACTCAGATCTGTTTGAGAGAAGTCAACAAAAGGACATAAACTATGAATTTCATTTCTCAACCATCCCCACATGGGGTTCCCAAACCGACCTTCAATGATCATTGAACAATCCAATGCTCTAAAGTGACCAAAAATTTCCATAAAGGTTGTCCACCCTTATAACAATGAACATTATCAAGAGAGAAGTTAACATCATAATTAATTAGACATTCACTTGGTGCATTATGTTTTTTCCTATTCTACATTGTTCTTTCCTAACTACCAACTACTTGGAAGCAGTTATCCTTATACGAATGAATGAGGAGAAAATCATATAAGTGGCCTACTGATAATAGTAATGGATGGTATAAAATATGTGGCTATGGAGTTTCACAAGTAACATAAAAATTATTTATTCAACAATAAAACATGATGAACCTATATGGTGAGGATGATGAAAAATGCATTGAATCCTAATACCTAATACTATTAGTGAATGATGCATGTATCAAACAATCTCATCAAATAAATGAGAATGAAGTAAGAAAAGGAATGCATCATGTGAATGTTTAGATCTTTTTATAAAGAGTTAAGGACATCTTTTCTTCCTCTTAACTTTAAAACATCAACAAACTCTTTTTTTCTTTTTCTTTCCTTTTTTTCATTGGCCCATTATTCTATCATTCATTTATTTCTTTTCATATTTTTTCTGAGGGTATGAATGTGTATCCCTGCACTCAAATTTCAAAGAAAAATGATACCCACATTATATAGAAATGAATGATATGGAATGCATGTAATCTAAATGTAATTTCTTATGAAACTAAAATGATATGCACATAAATTGTTTATGAATACTAACAGTTTTTTCATTTTGTAACTAATGCAAATCAAAGAAAGCTAAATATCATGTACCCTATCATGTCATGCAATGCAAATAAGAGTAAATAATTCAGACTTACTTGCTCATCTTAAGGTGGTGAGTCTAGATGAATGGAAAAATAGATGGAATCACATAACTAAGAGATAATGCCTATCATGAAATCATGATATGTCCCTGTCGAATGAGCTGTGAACAAGGTAACATTAGGATTTATTTCTTAAATTTCAATTTAAGATCCCATTACCTATTTGATCTATTTAGGCTCAAATACCATCTTCATCCACATTTCATGAATAATTAATATGTCCATTCATATTAAATGTCCTCAAGCTTACTAGCCCATACACTTCCTCTAAGTATTGCAACTCAAGAAATGTGCAACTAAGCAAAAATTTTTAATTTTCCGTTGCACACAAATGAGAGCACATGACATTGACGTGAACCACGAAATAAGCTCGACTTTTAGACTAAATACATTGTGGATCCTACAACTTGCAAAGATAAAACTAAAAAACAAATAGAGAAAATAAAGACTAAAGAAAATTTAAAACATAGAAACTATACCAACTATCCCCCTAAGCTTGAACTTGACTATATCCACATAGTCATAATTCCAACTTAAGAGGTGAAACAGTGGTACTGATCACATGGGTGGTGGTGGAGGATGTGGTATGGTAGGATCAAGGAATGTGATGGCACTGCTGTGAATTCTATCTTTGTTGGTGTCAGTAGTACCGAGTCATTTATTTTTCTCAATACCTTCGAGTGTGATATCAGTATCTCAAACCTGTGACATCACTTTCCATTGATACTATCAAGATGGGTGTTGGTAGTACCGAGTCCTCATCAATTAACTCGCCCCCTCTTCTACAAAAGTCGGTACTACCGACTTTACAGTTAGTACCACTAAGAGTTTATGAAAACTAACCATGCCGTCCATGTGCTTCCATTGATACTACTGACTTGTTTTCGGTACTAATGAATTTTACTCAACCTGCACCCCAAACATAAATGATCAAGGTACCTTTTTTTACATAAAAACTAATAAAACAAAAACTAAAGATATGAAACTACAAAATTAAATGTAAAGAATGAAAATAATGGTTGGGTTGCCTCCTAACAAGAACCCTTATTTTACGTCATATGCTCGACAAGATGCATTTTCTTTAACCTGGGTTTTCACGTGATGGTTGTGAAGATTCATCTGGAAGTCTGAGCTCCACTCTATCATATTCTATCCCGAGTGTCAGGTAGCCTCTACCAATGGTAGTGATCACGTCGGCCATATCTTGAAATGATCTTCCTAACAACATCTACGATCCTCTAATATCTAGCATATCCATAACCACAAAGTCAACAAGAAAGATGAATCTGTCAACTTTGACTAGAACATCCTTGCATATCCCATATGACCTCATAATAGATCCATCTTCCAACTCAATTGTCATGGATATTTTCATCGATTTTTTCAATCCCAACTTTTGAAAAGTAGCAAGAGGCATGAGATTTATGCTTGCCCCATATTTACATTGTGCTTGTTGGGAATGTTGGTTGCCTATAGAACAAGGGATGTAGAAACATCCTGGATCTTTTCTCTTCCTTGAAAACCTTCCCTAGATTATGGAACTCACCACTTCATCAACATGCAAAACATCTATATCTGTTATCCGCCTCTTCTTATTGATGATATCCTTCAAAAATTTTCTGTATGTAGGAATTTGCTCTATCGTTTCCACAAGTGGAATGTTGATGGGGAGCTTTTGGAAGATGTCAAGGAATTTCTTAAACTACTTCTCCACCTTTTTTGGCTTCAGACTATCTGAGAATGGAACATTCGTCTTCTCAATACACTTGTGTGGAAGAATACAAGGAACATTAGGGATCTCCTCCCCTTAGATTGATTCCACACCACCTTCTTGGATTGAATGTGGCTTCTCCTTTTGACTTATGGGTGCCTCCTTGTTGAATGTGACTACACTACTGTGAAGTAAAACTTTCACACCTTCTTCTTACACAAGCACCTATTTTGGAGCTGGAGGGCAGCGACATAATAGTGGTGGAACTTTGAAGCTCCTTGTCCAGTGTGTTGCATCCTCCTGGTCTTCCATATAGGTTGTGAGGGAATGGAACTTTTGTTACATACACCCAATCCGGATATGGAGTGTGCTACTTGGGTGACTCCTTCATGGGGTGCTCTACTTCCTTGAAAATAGAGATAATTTTCACCTGGTGATGTTGATGAGATGGCTCTGCATTTCTTGGAAATTCTTATTGAATGGGCTTCTTCAAGGAGGCCACCTCTACTTGTAGCTGAGAAATTTGACTTTGGATGCTCTGGATTTTTGACTCATGATTTTTCTACACCCGTTTTGTGTGGTACAGTAAGGTCTCATTCTAACTCGCTAGTTTGCCTAGCATGTCTTCAATTTTAACTATCTTACTACCCCCCGTCCTGCTGATGCTGTTGTCCCAAGTACATACAATCCTTCTCTTCCCCTCCAGACGAGGTGCCATATTTCTTCTCAAGCTACCTTGTGAGGTAGTCCAGCTTCTCATACAATGCCATGATGATTTTAGACTCCCCAATGTGTTTAACTAATGCTGGGACTTCTCTTTCATTTCCCCATGACTGATTCTTAGCCATGTTCCTTAGAATCTCATGACACTTGGATGGCTTATTGTTTAAGAAGAAACTTGCTCCTACACTATCCAAACTAGTCCTCTCCCCTTTATATATGATATAGTAGAATATCTTTGCCTGCCCATATAAATCAATCCCATGATGAGAGACTTTCCTGAGCATGTTTTGAAATCACTCCCAAGCTTGAAAATATAACTCCTCTACTTGTTGCTTGAAGTTTTGGATCTTTCTAACCAATTTTTTGGTCTTATGGGGTGGAAAGTAGTGTTCAAAGAAGGAATATATCATATGGTACCATGTTTCTATTGATCCTGGTTTGAGATTTAGAAACCATGCCTTTGCATTATCTGCCAGTGAGGATGGGAATAATTTTAGATATATGACGGTCGTTGGCACTTTGTCAATCTTCACCATGTTGCAGCTCTCAAAAAGTTGCTTATGTGTGTCATTGGATCTTCAATACTATGACCATGAAAAATTTGTGACTTGACCAATGCCACCAGCCCTGGATGAATCTTATAGGTACCCACATTTATTACTTGTCGCTTGATTGTCCCAAGCTGAGCTATTGAGGAAGATGCCTTGATTTTCTCCCAAATGGTCTAGTCTTCTTCTGGGTCATCCATCTCGACTGGTTCTTCTAGTTTCTCAGGTGGATTTGGGATGAGCTTTTTAGCTTAGGCTCCAAGCTCTTGAGCCCTATGAAGGATCTCCTCCTGACCTGTGATGGATCGAGTAGACTCCCGTAATCCGTGGTTCGCATGTGAACCATGAACTAGTACCTATAACTTTTTTTTTGGATAAGGTAAAATATTACTCATTTCTCAAAAGGCGTATAGGGGTGTAAGCAAAACCGCGTATACAGTACAAGGTCTAAGAAAGACCCCACATATCCAGAACCTCAGGTTTCACCCTTTAAGGATACCCGAGTTACCTTTGGAAAATAAAAGCAAACTATTTACAATATTGTCAAACACTTTAAGGCCATCGCAAGCACCCTTACCATGGAGTCTGTTGTTTCTCTCATTCCAAACATGAAAGACAAGGCACGTGAGAACAAGGCTGGTGAATCTTCTCCATCTAAGGTTGCATCTTGTATGATACAAGACCCAAATAAGGGCCTCATCCAAGCTGTGTGGAGGGGAGCCACCCCAACCGCATTTAAGGGACATTCTACTCCAAAGATACAAGGAGAACTCACATCTAAAGAGGATATGAGCATTGGTTTCAGATTCATTCTTGCACAACAGGTATCGGTTGTCCGCCACCGAGTACCATTTGGATAACTGATCAAAAGTTGGCAACCTGTTCAAAATGGCCCTGTAGGACCAAAGGCTCCATTTTGGACAGTGAATTTTGTTCCATATGATAGGATCCCATAGGACTTGCGAGCTGTTCCTGTTGATACGCCAAGGCTTGGGGCTGTTGGCAGTTTAGCTAGTTCCAAAAAGCCTGTAATGGTCACGGACATTAGGCCATATAAATACCATTTTCCTCCACATCTTAGAAGTGTTATAGATAGGGGAAACACTCTAGATATCACATATCTGCCCTTCATCCATGCAGCCCATAGGTTATCAGGCTTAATGAGCATGAGATGAACTCTTCTGGATGTTGCGTTAAGGGCAATGTCACAAGGATCGGGAATACCAAGCCCCCCTGCATGCCTAGGTTGATCAATCGTGCTCCAGGAAATGGCATGGGCTCTTCAGCTCCAAAGAAAACCTGCAGCAATGGATCTGAACTTATGGAGGATGAATTTGGGTAATTCAGCCATGCAGAACCAAAACTAAATTTTGCTGGTGAGAACTGATTTAATGAGGACAACACGCCCAGCCATGGAGAGTTTCAGACCCGTCCACTTGTCAACAGTGCAACGGAGATCATCAACACAACGTTTGAAGTCAGCCCCACATCCGGTGCCACCAGCAATGGGAATGCCTAAGTATTTGGTGGGGAAGGCACCCTCAGATATGCCTATTGCTTCCTTAAGCCTCCCTCTTCTAGAGGCACAAGACTTAGACAAAAAGATTTGCAACTTGATGTCATTGATGTATAGACCTGTGATGTTACCAAACATGCGTAGTGTGCGCCGCACCCCTTTAAGAGATTTAGCATGCCCAACTATGAAGAAGAGAATATCGTCAGAAAAAATCATGTGTGCGTGCACTCTAGCGCCATGGACTTTGAAAGGTTTGATGAGACCTTCCCTTTCAGCTTTATTCATAAGACTTGTGAGATTTTCCATAACCAAAGAGAAAAGCAAGGGCGAGAGCGGATCACCCTATCTCAGGCTGTTGGAAGCTTGAAACAAACCTTTAGGGGTCCCATTAATTAGTATCGAGAAGGAAGTTGTCTCCACACATTATTTGATGACATCAATGAATCCGGTTGAGAAGCCAAAACCATTCATGGTGGACCACAAGCCCTTCCAACTAACTTTATCATAGGCTTTGGAGATGTCCACCTTTATGCATGCTTTCTTAGACTTACTCTTAACTTGGAAGTCAAGTAGAAATTTAGAAGCAAGTAGAGCATTATCCTCTATATCCCTGCCTTGAACAAAGGCCGATTAGTTGCTTGATATCAGATTGGACAACAAGGTTTTCAGCCTGTTACAAATCACCTTGGAAAGAATTTTGTAAAGCATGGAGCAGCAAGCGATAGGACGAAAATCATTCATGGTAGCAACATTATTAATTTTGGGAATAAGCTTTATGAAAGAATGGTTGGTTTGCCGAACCATCCTGCCACCAACTAAGAACCATCGGACTGCCTTGCAAATATCATCCCTAATGATGGGCCAAGCAGCTTGGAAAAATTTAGCATTAAAACCGTCTGGTCCGGGAGCTTTGGAAGCACCAATGGAGAAAGTGGCAGCCTTGATTTTCTCTTCAGTATCCGGTCTAAGGAGTTCCCTATTCATCTCAGCAGAAACCTTGTGGGCAGGACAGCTTCTAGGTTGAGGAGAGGAAACTTCTCTCAGATTGTATAAACTGGAGAAGAAATCAACAACCATGTCACCGATGTGTCCTTCCTCATCCACAAGGTCACCGATGTGTCCTTCCTCATTAGGATCGATATTTTCCACACTCTCTCTCTCTAGTACCTAGAACTTAACAATGATGTGAGAACACAAAATACTAGTGAATTGCCAACAATTTTTTTTTAATTATGTTCTTGAGTAAAGAAAAGATGAAAAAAAAATAAGGCCTAGAGTGGCCAATTATAGTGCTTATAGTGTTGGATTTTTTTGTTTCTCCGGCAACGGCACCAAAAACTTCATAGGTATTTTCTATACATCCTAAAATGCAAGTGTACGCTATCAGAGTAATATAGGTCAATGAGGCCTAGATGTTGAACACAAGGAAACATAAACTCAGAAACTACTATAAAATGTATTACAATCAGCTAGGCTGAAGAAAACTTTGATTGAATGGTTTAATTATGTAATAATGCATAAAGTAAATCTAAAATTACTGGTGATTGATCGCAATTGGATGAAATTTATTAGGATCATAGTTTCACCTTGATTAACATTGCAATTAATAGTTATAATAGTAATAATTATCTCTCCTAATCCTAGACTAAGAGCCCGTAGTGAGAACTATCCACTCTCATGGTGTAATCCCATTACCTAATATAATACAGTCCCACTCTCACATTGATTGTGTAATTAGTTAGATGATTTAATGAAACCTTTGGGTAATCTCTTCACATCCGTAAGCCACCTTTCTAAAAGGGCGATATAAAATGTTTATTTCTATGATTTTCTAACCATTAATTTCCTTTTTCAAAGCAACGAAAGGCCTAATTAACTACCTATGATGACCAAGCATGGATTGTTCATGAAAATCACATTGAAATAAGTCTAAGATTTGAGAGAAATTGCTATATTACTGCATAAAAGTCAATAAAATGCATCACTGAGCTACTCCCGGGTCCTAAGGAATAAGGGGTTTAGCCCCACATGGTTTTTATGGACAAAAATTGCAGAGAAGAAGGAAAATGTGGGAAAAATTAATAGAATTAAAGAACCCATGAATAAGATGGTGCAACAGATCCCTTCTCACGCGTGTGTCAATTTTCTACCTTTTGGCTGCAAATTCGTCTGCTGGAAGTGCCCAGATCATCCAGAACGTGCTCTTCTTCTCCCCTTTCTCCTCTCCTTGCTCTCGACTGTCGTCCAATAGAATTAGAATGTGGTATTAGGTCTAGACAAATTCCCCCTAAGTCATAAAAGTGACTTAGGGAGAAATCAATCCTCAAATGTCAGATTAAATATTATCTTTAGATCTGCCTGATCCTGACATGTCAGTACTGCCAACTAGGTGTTAGTACTACTGACTCTATTGGTTATAGTGTCCACTCGGCAAGTTGTCGATACTACCGATTGGGCTGTCGATAGTATTGAGTTGTTTCAATTCTTTTCGTGTCCAATATTGTGGTGTTGTCAATAGTATCAAAATGCAAAGTTGGTACTATCGATTCTTCTCAATTCTTATCTGTTCCAGCCTAAGCATGTATCCGCACCACCGACTCCAAAGTCAGTAGTAGCGAGATGTGTAGATACTTGTAAAACTTCCTGAAATTCACAAAAATAAAAAAGCTCTTGAAATATAATAAATCCTTTGGAAATATTATAATTACATTTATTTGATGCAAATGAATATCATAGGCTAATGAGAGTAAATCATGCACAATTAATATGAAAACTAACAAATAGGCACAAAAATCAATATAAAATAACCTGTGAAAATGACAAATATCTAGTGCATCAATCATCACTCTTGCAATGTGCACAAACCATAATGTTCTTAGAGCTAGATAACTCTCCATGGGAAATACGAGGTACCTTGCACTTTTTCTTACCCTTTCCCTTGCTTTCGGGAGCTACCTCACATCCCAAACCACATGTACCAATCTGTTTGGTGGAGTGATATAGGACTTCATTGAGGGACTTTTTCCCTTTGAGGAACTTTTGCAAGGAATCTCTAAGATTGTGATTATCACCACTAAGAGAAATGATAGTATAATAAAGAATAGATAAATCATCTTGAGCATGAAGTATAGGTTGGCCTCTAAGCAGAGGTCTTTAGTATGATAAGAATCTCTTTCAAGTGTTATACTAGCTACTTAATTACTAGGCTATAAAGGTCTATAAAAAAATCATTGAATTTCACAAGAAATCTAGGATTTTCAGTTCTAAGCATAGTAATCTCATCAAGATAGATTCTATTTTCATCCTTAATACCATCTCAAGCATGTCTAAGATAATAAAACTTGGAAACAAGCTTATCATTTTTAGTTCTAACCAAAACAAGCTCATGAAGGAGAGTTTGGTTCTTGCAACTCAAGTTCAAGAAATTTACCTTGCAATGATTCTATACTATACTAATGAACTTTCTCATTTTGTTCAAGAAAATCAATTTTAGCATACAATTCATCCATAATTTTCCCTAATCTCTTCTTCTTGGATTTGCATTTGGAAAAGAAGAATGGGAATCATTAATCATGTCAAAGAGTACTTATTTAGATAGTTCATTTAAACTTACCGCACTTACCTCACACATGTCATCACTAGTTGAGTCCATGAGAGCAAGGTCACATTCTCCCTCATTGCAGCTAGAGTCACTAGAACAAGACTCCTCCCATGCAGAATGGGATGCATCCTTGCTTCTTCTTTCCTTCTTGTCCTTCGTCTTGAACTTGCTATACTTCTTATAGTGTTCCGGGATCTACTCTTATGGTAGGACTTCTTGGCCTTGGGGAAATCATTCTTGTAGTGTCCTATTTGGCCACACTCATAGCACCTTGGAGTAGAGGAGGAGGAGGGCTCTTCTTTGATCTGCTTCCCATTGGAGTAGTTAGCTTCATGATCACTAGGGGCTTCATCTTCACTTGAGGAAGGAGGAGTAGTTCGACAAGGAAGTTGTTGTTAAAGAACAATGGCTTCCACTTGAGCTCTGAATGCATTGTCATTGATTTTCTTTGACTCTTTCTCTTCTTACTTCTCCTCTTCCTCTTGCTTGTCAAGTCTAGGCTCATAGTCTTGGAGATTTACAATGAGATCTTTGGTAAAAATCTCACTAAGGCTTCTTATTTCTTCAATTGAGGTCACCTTCGATTGCCACCTCTTGGGAAGAGACCTAAGGATCTTGGAGTTGATGGTGCCTTGATCCATAGGGTGGCCCAAAGAAGCAAGTCCAATGATGATGGTGTTGAGTCTTGAATACATCTCAACCACTCTCTCTTTCTTACACATCTTGAAGTTCTCAAGGAGACCTTTGAGCATGTAGACCTTGGACTCCTTGATTTGCTTGGTCCCTTCATAGGTGATGCATAGTTTGTTCCATATCTTATGGGATATGTCCCAAGAAGAGATCCAATTGAATTCGGAAGGAGTGAGGGATGCATAAATGATGTTTATGGCCTTTGCATTCAGATGTAGCTTGTAACATACCGAATTCTGGAATTTTGTCATTTGTCTCTCTTTCCCATCTTTTCCTTTAATTTCTTTCCTTATTGAACTTTCTATTTAATTAGTGGAATTTATAGTGGTTTAGTGAACATTTATTCACTAATTGTACCAATATAAAGGTTTATGCACAAATACCTCAATAAAAGCTTAATTACCATAATAAAGTGCTCTAAAACTTAATATAACTTTTTTATATGAATTTAAAACATACAATGATCCTAAGTTTCAAATTTGGTTCGATTTGGATGTTGTTTGTGCAAGTTATGCAATTTTAGGTACATTTTGTACTTTTATGCAATTTACCCAATTGGGAGGTTTTCTTTGCAAATTATCAATTTAATTTTAATTCTTAGATATTCCCTTACCATTAATGAGATTTTAAACCATTGGAGAACCTAGTTTCACCTTGGTTTTATGGTATTTCTTTCCAAGGGCATTATAGGGATTACCCTCTTTATAAATGTGCTTATCTTTAAAAGCTATCAACCAATGAGGTTATTTCTTTCTTGAAAAATGGTGGGGATGGCCTATAAGGATCTATGGGATCTTAGGAATGAATTTTTATATCCAAGAAGAGTCCATGAGATGTCCTCTTGCATGGTCATCAAGCCCTAGGCTAAAGACACATGGAAAGTCCCTTAGACACCTCATGCTTCACCTCTTTCTTTATATAGCCATGTATACCCCTTCCCAACTCACAATTTGAAAACTCTTGCTCTCCTTTTCTTTCCTATAGATTAGATGATATTTACTTCTGTATTTGTCCATGAAGTTGCTGTTCCAAGGTAATAGATGGAGCCTACCTTGGTGAAGAAGGCTCCTAGGGCTTCCAAATTGCTCTATTAGGGTTTCTAAAGATCCTCCTTGGTAATTTCGACAAAAACTAGTAAGTTTCCTCCCTTCCTTCCCTATTTTCATACTGTTAGTATTCCTTACACCTTCTTCTAGGTCAGAACCATGACCATACATGGTAAAACTCCACCTAAAACCCTAAAACATCTCATCTCCATGCTCTTTTGCTAGGGTTTGCACCTCTAAAGTGGAGAAGGTGATCTTTGCTCAAGAAAGGAGCTTAGCTTGGAGCAACCATACCTTATAATCTCGGGATCATTTCTGTTTGGACCTTCTTACATTCCTAGAGACAAGTTTTGTTAACCCCCTTCTCATATATTGCTTAGTACATGCTTAAAACCCATGCTTCTATGTTGATAATCGATGATTTCCATCACTTTTTACCATGTTCTTCTAAGGTTTTGGTTTCTTGCTATTTTATCTTCTCTAGAATCTCTAGTTTGGTTATATAAGAAACTTCAAACCTGATATTGGGTCAAATGGTGTTTTATCCCTCTCCCTCCCTCTTTAATTATCTCGATCGGTTTGATGATGTGGCAATTTCCTATTGGTCAGTATTGAAAAATTCATATTTTCTAAACCGCTTATCCAAATTTGACAAATAAATATATTTTGGAATTGGAAAATTAATATCTATATAATAAAAATATTTTTAAGGTCTTATTTCATGATTTGACGAAGGGTGATTTTTGTAAAACGAATTTAATGCACAAAATCCATAAAAATTACATCTTAATCATCATAACTCCAAAATTAACATAAAAATATGTTTTCTTGATCAAGAGAACCTAATAAGTTCATTGGTGATATTTTCAAAAGCTAAATCTGAATTTTTCTAAAAATGTCTAAAATTAGGGTTTCTATACATTAATGTGCACTATGTACTATAATACATGTTAATACATTGAAAATAGGCAAAGTGGAACTTGGACTCAATTAAAGCGATAAAAGTTAGTAATTGATATCAGTAAGAGAGGTATGTGAAATCCCTATTTATGTATGTGCATTTACACCTTAAGTTGGGAATAACTGTGCCTAAACTTATTTTTCTATAATGAGGCGTTATTAAACCCTATTTCATATACTCTTGAATCTTTTGCTATACTTGCCTCATAAATAAGTTTTGGAGCATTATTCTTGGGTCTTGGTACCACAATGCCATGCTTATTGATTCATATAATTACTCTTGCCATGAATACTTTTCTAGCATGTGGATTTATGTTCTATTTAATATAAAGTAGCGATACTTATGTACAACCACCCACAAAGGGCATGTAAATGATTGCCCTGGGGAATGCCTTATTCTCCCCATAATATTGTAGGTGATTGGGAATGTCTTATTATCCCCTCACCTAAGGTTAGAGGTCTGGTAGGTGCCTCAACCCTACTTAGTTAGGTAGACATAATTATCTTACA
Source organism: Alisma plantago-aquatica (assembly GCA_963693085.1). NCBI lineage: Eukaryota > Viridiplantae > Streptophyta > Magnoliopsida > Alismatales > Alismataceae > Alisma > Alisma plantago-aquatica. The sequence continues at coordinate 276,089,176 of OY856410.1, forward strand.
TGCAAATCCTCTTTATTATATTTGTTAATGGCAAGCTTCTTTGATATATAGCCTCATACTCTTGTTATCTTCATCATATGATGAACCCTAGCCTATTTTTATTTGCTTTACTTATCTTGATATCCTAGACTAGTTTTGTGACACATACTTTTCTTCCCTTTCCCTTTTTGCTGGGTGCCTTCCCAACCACCCAAGTGTTGAGCAAGGTGATGGATAAGACAAGGAAGATCTTAGCTTTTGGCTTGGACTCAGTTGATGGAGATGTTGCTTGGAGACAAGATTGTAGTAGTCTAGACTTCCCTCTATCTAGATCCTGATTGTGTGTCTTGATGTAAACCCTAATGGGGGAATTTGATGTATTTTTGTAAACCTTTTATGAAATTGAATATAGTCAGTTATTTTTTTATTCCGCTGCTTTCTAATGGTCTTTTGTATACCGTCATAATAAGTTTGAAAATTTTGCACCCATTCCAGCATACCTCTGACAGTGTTTGGAATGGACGTCAATTCTTCAAATTTTAATAAAGGTGATTTCACCCTCTTACATAGCTTCTTCAATGTACCTTCATCCCAAGTGGCTACATCTCCTACCGACTCCTTGTAGGGAAGAATGACCACTTTCCACATGTCATAGCTCATCCCTTGTAAGTAGAACTGCATCCTCCTCTTCGAATAGAGGAAGTTTGTGTCGCTGAAGATTGGAGGTCTCATGGAGAATACACCCTCCAAGTTGAGAGAACCTAGAAGGTTGTCGCACATCTTCTCATCTCAAGGGAGATCTTGTCAGAGAAGACCATGGCACTGATACCACTTATTGGATCAATGGGCTCTAAGAGGAGTGGGGTTGAATAGATCTTAAACACATAAACAAGATTCATGAGACCTTCAAATTACTTCAAGAGATAATATTGCATATATGGAATTTTATGTGAAACTAAACATACATAGAAAGGATGAGAGAGATTGAATGAGATCAAGAACAAGATATGTAGAGTGGTTTCAAACTCCAAACTAGGAGAATGTACATCCACTATCTAGAGAGGTCAATCCCTATGATTTTTCTACCATTGCATACTTATATTCCATTATAAGACATACAGTAAGGCCTTCCATTTACAAGGCAAGGATACCTAGCCTTTCTTTTTAAGGATCAAAATGAACCAATAAATCTTATAAGGTCTTTCCTATCCTCCGAGCAAGAGTCTTAAACCTCTACAAGGGATTACCCACTTTTGCAAGGAGCTAGACAACTTTATTGGGAAATACGGGTACAAAGTATAGTAGCGAAAACAAAAAATTTATCTATCCGTATTCCCATAAAAACATGATCATGTCAACTACTATGAAATAGGAAGGATGGTTTAATGAGTTATACCTGGTCCTGGAGAAAGTCTAGCGACAACAACTCGCTTCAATGCAACTATTTTCTAGTTTCTCTTGGACGGTGGCTATGCAGCTCCTGGTTTTCACCACAAACAACAAACATAACAATTTCTACAATGATTCCTGTGGTCTTGTCATGGACTGTAGGCTGACTTTTCTCTCCTGATAGTATTCGTAAGACTCCTCCCTCTAGAATAGTCCTCACAGATCAACTATAACTCCTTTCATTTAACTAGAACAAATAGGAAGGAGTTGTCACTCCCGTTCGCATACTAGTCACCAACTTTCTCTCCAACAACAACATTCTCAGTTATTTTCTCCCATTACTATCCCTCCCTTGTTGGGTAGGACTTACTTGGGATCTCTTGGTTACCACAATAAGAGAGGACAACAATTTTAAGAGAAACTAATTCTTAGTTGTGTTGTTGTTTTTTTGGGAAGCCCTTAGTAATCCTCTATTTATAGGTGGGGTTAGGGCCAGGGTTCCCCATCTATACGAGATTTGTGCGGGAGTGGAAGAGACCGAAAGATCTTGAATTTTTACAATCTAAGAGACATGAAACACTTATATGGTAGTCTAGACGGTCATCTGGCACTGTGATACAGTCACCTCATTCTACCAAACAGTCGTCTGGTAGTTTCCCAATTGCATATGAAATTGGAAATGTGATTCCCATTAATGTTAGACATTAATTTATTAAATCACAAGTAATGTGCAATCAAAACGAGTTCGGGAAACTTCCAAAATGTTCATTCAGCCCCAACCAAGCCATCTCACACAAGAGAGATGCTCGTCTCACTCACCCAGATGACCTTCCAGTGAGCTGAGCTGATCGGTTCAATGGAATGAACTGGTCAGTTCACACCTTAGTTTGGCCAGAATTTGGCCAATTCAAACTCTGATTCGTCTGACTACCCAAACGACCATCTCAACACTTGAGACGCTCATCTGGCATGTCCAAATGGATGTCTCAACACTTGAGATGATTGTTTGGTAGTGCAACAACTGATCTGTTGTGTGAATTGAATACCTAAACACTTTAGTAATCAATCCAATCATCAATCAAAATTAAACCCCTCTTATAGATGAGTTCCTTTTTGTGTGACCATATAGATCTCATATCACATTGGTAGTGAATGTCCATACCTAACTTATGACATCACAAGAAAGGAGTGGTGCCTAGTCACACATCATTTCTATCCAAGTGAATGGAAAGTTGGAGAACAAATTCAACCTACAATCTGTGTAAGGTATTGTAGTGATTGTATAATTCTTTTGTCACTGATATATATCTAGGATGAACTCAAGGCATGGAATCATCATCCTCTTAACATTAAATCAATGTTCCTTAAACCAAGAGAAGACAGATTGAGATAATGTGACCCCAATATCATATATTGGTTCACATGTGCATGCACATGCATTTCTTAGTCTTTCTTATCAAGTGGCCAGGATGTCATACTCCAATAGGAGGGACAATTCCTATCTCTATCACTCACAGTCTATCCCAATGTTTCAAAGTCACCCAATCATAACTGTTATAACAACCCATGTTTCAAGACTACGTCTGATGATGTCAATGTGTACCCAACGACATGTGATGAGTGCTGTGATTTTAGGTCTAAGAATCACAATCACCACCTTTACTATGAGAGATGACTATGACCACCAGTGACGGTTTCCATGTGTAACTCTTAAGGTGGGTCTATCTGATACACTATTACTTAACATGTATCTGTGTACTTGGTTTGATATTGCCATATCATGACTAATGAGATTCTATCATCAACCAACCCACACTCTAGTCTTGTGTGTTACTACTGTCGATCTACCTTCCAAGTAACAACCGACTATGGACATAATAAGAATGTACACACTCTTAACATTTTTACGATTTCATCCTCCAAGTCACTTATTTGAAGACATATATCATTGAGTACTGCCATTCTTTAGACATTCGTAACATTTCCTCATTATCTCATAACTGAGTGAAACAAAATGAATTGAAAGCTTGCCTTTATGAGTATTAATCAAATCGTTTAGGGTTTATGCTATGTCAATCATCACATGATTGGCTCTCTAGGCATACCTTACCAACAACCTTCACCAATGAGATCCCTTTCTTACAAAAAGTCTTCCGCCTTGAAGGAATTACCCACTCTTTTCAAAGATCTTCACCTTCTACTTCACCAAGGAGATGCTTTCACCAACTTTGCTTGAAGAAGGAGATTGTGGAAAGAGAAAATTGAGAGCTTCAAAAGGATTACAATGAAGTAGCTCTCTCACAAATATCTATCTCACCCATATTGACATTTTGATTAGTAATCAAGTGAGAGAAAGGGGCTCTATGTGGACAAAATCACTCAACTATAGCTAGGATCAAGGTAAGAAAACTTAGAATGAAGTCTAAGGGACCCTATTTATAGTTGGGGGTGTCCAATAGTCAGTATAAACACTTAGGAACGAATTCTAGCCATTTGGAGGTGTTGCAACAGATATAATTTCAAGTTTTGCAACACTCCAATGGTTAGAAACACTTTTTCCGCACATTCTGTACAATGCAATCAGTCGAGTTTCAATAAAGATAACTCGTCCGATATAACTATACAACAAACTTGATCGATGACTTAAAATCACTTTCTCTGTGAAGGGTGTTGGTCAAGTTTTCACTAGGACAATCTCAGTTGAACTTGGTAGTTTCCAAGACTCATCCTAGGCATCAGTCGAGTTTCAGAGAGGGAAACTTGGATGGTAAGGGTGCCTATGATGCATTTTGGAAATTATCATTTGAGTGCTTGAACATTTGTTTTAAGTTCTATTGATTTTTTCTCATCTTAATTACAAATCATAGCATCAATACAAATGATACAAAAATTTTCCTAACTCATTTAGGGCATTTTCAACAAAAGTGCATTTGCATTGGCTTTGGCTTGTATTGGGTCAAGCCAGGGTTTGATTGAATTGATCCTTTTCATGTACCTAATACCTGGAATCAATATCAAATAGGCATATTAAATACATATGAATGGAATGGTTAAGTCATCATCAAAATGTGGACAATATATAAGTGTTAGGTCAACACTTATGACATCTAGAAGGTGATAATTATCCTTTATCTAGAAAAGAAGGTTGATATTGATCCACAAAAGGCACTGTCATCTATAATTTTTATTGGCATTGAAAAAGTGATAAATTATAGGCTGAGGAATCATGGTTTGAAATAACTAGGAAGTGGATCTACATATGTCAAGCTGGAATCACTATAAGAATTTGTGTTTTTTGTGGTTGTTTTTATTCATATTTACTTTGTTTTCTCTTTATGTTGCAATATATATTAAGTAATTTATTCAACCATATTATGTTTTAAAGTGCAAAAATTCATATTATCTAAGGAAACTTTAGTTTCATTGTCCAACACATTGAGTTGAATGTTACTCTTGATGTGATGATTGGAGAGCTAGTCACGATCATTGCTAATTTCAATCCTTGAAATAGAGTTTGTTTATCGTGAAATGTTTTGTTTATATTTCCAAAGAGAGTTATATTCCAAGTGATGATTTTTGTATTGATCTCCTTTAGATTTTCTTTTCATATTTTAATTATGTCATGGGTTTGTTGTATTGTGGTGTTAAATTGATTGTGTCAAAAATATATTTCAATTCTAAATGATTTTAGATCCCAAGTATGCATGGTTCATGTTCAAGGCAATATATGTATGATATAATATTATTCTACATTTAAAAAGAGTTGTGGTAAAACAACATAAGTCATCCCAAGCTCATGAGCCCAAAAAATAACCGAGTAAGGCCCAAGAAGATCCTCCAAAATAAGTAAAATAGGTGTTGATGACACTGAACTCAATGAGATCAACCTCATTGGAAAAATAATTAAAATGATTCTCATGATACTTATGTTGTTGATATGAATCAAAATTATATTAAACCACCAAAAAACAAATCCAGTGCAACTAAAAAATCACCAATAGGCCATTTAAATGACTTATATTTGTTAATAATGTCAATTTACTGCATAATACATCTTCATAATGACATGCTTCCCCTTCAATACCAATATAGTACATAACAAAGTTGTCTTTAGTTCAAAATAGTTTAAGTGTGATGGAATATCTTGTAATTTAACCGCTATAAACAACAATACAAGATCTAGTTCATACCACATGGATGCCACCATAGAGCATGTTTATGGTTTTTGGACCCACCGAGTGATATTTACCCCTGTGGATGCAATTTGATTACCATACATGTGTTCTTTTAAATTATTAACTCACTCACCTGTATTTTGTTAGCTTAGATGAACTGTCACACAAATCTACATCTATTTTGCAAAAACAAATCCACAAGCATTCCAAGATGTAATCTTCATTTATTGACAATGAATAAAACCAAAGCGATAACAAACCATAATGAAATACCAATGATTATTCAATACCCAAAGAGACTAATTGATCCATTATTTTTTCAAGTCTCTTTCTAGACCACCCCAGATAAATTTTAAGCTCAACAAGAGATTCACTAGCATTATGAATATGAATAAGATAGTTCAATACCTTTGGAAAAGTTAATGAATGATGGTAATTCTTATTAATATATGTAATTCTTGATAGGATATAAAGAAAGAGGCTTATTGTACCCATAATAATTAGTTTATGAAATAATAGAGGTACCTATATTATCATCCTTATGACATTGGTTTCATTGTTGTTTTTTGTTCCACAATTTACTCCATCAAGATTTCTATAGTTTATGAAATAATAGAGGAACCTGGATTATTGTCCTGATGACGTTGGTTTCATTTTTGTTTTTCATTCCACAAATTACTCCATCAAGATTTCTATATGTCATTTTCTTATCAACCTCCACTGACCTTTATTTGTTTTTTATTCCAAAGCCACATATACAGCCATGTCTAGTTTTTCAATGGCTCAATTTAGGGTATCATTTTTAGGAATTTTCTCCTTACAAATTTTGATTTGGAAACTTGGATAGTATGCACCTTTTGTAATACATATGGGTTAGAGAAGGTTGTATTCTGGTTGATGGGGCTTTGAATGTCACACCAATAAAAACCCTAAGGGAATAACCCTTAGATTTAATCAAAAGTTGTGTACTAATTCCCCACTCCACACGAAAGGAAGCCTTATTGCATTATACTTAAGGATCAAACCCAAAGGATAACTTTTTAAAGTAGTTTCATAGATGTTTATAAGTATTAGGAGTAATATTTATCTCTAATAAAGTTGGTTGATTGATTAAACTAAGTTGTTTCCAATAAGCAACAATGACTAAGGAAGTAAATCAATGCCATTAAAAGGACCAAGGCATGGGGTTTCACTCTCTAAAGCCTACACAATTATTCTAGTAGATTGACTCTAAATAATAGTTTACTAAATAGAGTCTTAACTACTACACCCTCACAGGATACAGAGCATTGCATGAATCAAACTCCCTTAGAACCAACCAGTCTGGTACCCAAGTTCCTAGTTCATCCGATTGGACTTTCTAACCACAGACGACCAGTCTTCGCAATTAGGAGACCGTAACCTAATCACCTCACTATCCCTTACTAACAATTTAGAGGGATAACAAGATCATTCTAAAGTACTAATAATTATTACAACAACCTACACATCCACTTTTATAACATACATGCAAAGCAAGTGATCAATTCACAAGGCAAGGAGATAAGTAGAATGATACTTTATTTAGCAATAACATTGTTGAGTTTAGATATAGGATAGAATAAAATATGGTCTATTGGGGCTAGTCCCCATGCCCCATCACAAATGTCTAATCATTCGTGGAGAGAGAAAACAATGGAAAGATAGGTAGAATGATGGAGGAGGCCATGACGCATGGTGTGGGAAGACCAATCTCCCCATTGCAGATGCCACCTCCTTGCTCCTCGCTAGGGTTTTCACTATGAAAAATGTGGGTTCTAGTAACTGATTAGAGACCCTTAGAATGGACGATAAGGGTTCCCTTTTATAGACACCTTCCTTTTGGCTGGAACCCTAATGTTAATACTTGCTATTGAAGGCATCTAATTGCATGTCCTGTACTCGGTCCAACAGGCAACTTGCGTGGGTTGCTCAATCTGGACTTTATATCTGGTTCTTTGTCAGACCAATGTGGGTTGAGCTAGCTAGGTTGGATGTAGAGAGCGCATGTCAGAACTAAAGAGTCAGGGGTACTTTGGGTAGAGAGAATCTTGAGTTGGGTGACTGGCGGGGCTGATCGCCTTACTAGATGGTTGGAAGGTGGACACCGGATAGACTTTGGCGCCTTCCTTCCCTTGAGGTATGACATCTTGAGGGTCGATCCTCCTTCTAGGCAATGAAGTGTATATTTTTCTATTTCAACATAAAAAGTATATTAAATGCATTAAAGTATAGAAAAGGAAGATAACTGCATTTAAGTAAATCTAAGACTAAAACTAAGGAAACAAACAAAAAAAATCCCAAAAGAAAATACAAATGTTTGCAAATATGGGTATAAATATACTTATCACAATACCCCAAACTTAAACCTTTTCTCATCCCGAGTAAAGTAAAATACAAAGGGGAGCAAATGATTGATATTGAGATCCAAGCTGTCTCTCCCAATTGAGCATACTTTGTGGCCCCTTTTCACTAAACACGATCAAGCGACCCAGTCCTTTGAGGTCATGTAGCCATACTTGGATATCCCCTGATTGGGTCTTGTTTCTCCATTCTCTAGACTTCAGAACCTATAAAGAACTGACTTCATCTCAATAATACTCTTGATCTTCCCGAGCAAGGTAGAAGGGAGCACAAGTCATGGCTAATTGGCTATTTTTGGGGAGAGTTTTGATAAGTCCCTTGGGTATAAAAGTTAGAAGAAGGGGTGAGAAGAAGGCATGAAAGAAACATGTTTCCCTGATCTCTCCTCTATCCAACTTGGGACCTTATCAAGATACAATTATTTTATTTTCCTCTCCTCGATTTGACCCAAGATTAGTTGCAGTTACATTGACTGCATGTTTTCTTTCAGTTCATTGGCCTCTTTTTATTTAAGCCATGCCTGTAGAAGACAAATGAAGTATATATATATATACATACATACATACATACATATATACATATATACATACACACACATATATATATATATATCATATTATATAAGTTATTTCAGTTGATGCAATATAGAGAAGTGTTTACAAAATCATTGCAAGTCATATCAGAGGTGTGTGTAGCTTGACCTTTCTGAATCTTTCTTCTCATTGTCATTTCCAAGGGGAAAGAATGCTCAATTGGTGTCCTAGGGGCTCAGATCGGTTCAAAACATGCATGTTCCTTAAAATTTTACTTTTGCACGGGTTAGCTCAAGAAAAGGGGATATTTTTACTTATATATTTCTCATTTTTCATGCAACAATGTAGATGACTAGATAAAGGACACAACTCACACAAAATAGAATAATTGTTAAGATAAAAGTAAATAGAAGAAGTAGGGAAAACAAGATAGATGCAAATAAAAGAAAGAAAAGAGGTGGTTGAGGATGAGAAAGGGAAAGGTTAGAGTTGGGAGTGGTGGAGACAACGTACCACCCACCCTCCAACCCAAACATCAAAATTCTGCCCGTCCCCCGGCAAAACCCATAAAAGAAAAATGAGTATATATATATATTTATGTACATATATACATACACATACACTCATATATATATATATATATATATATATATATATATATATATATATATATATATATATATATATATATATATATATATATAGAGAGAGAGAGAGAGAGAGAGAGAGAGAGAGAGTTAGGCTAGAATACACTCAAGTAGTTTTCCATGATGTAATATTTTTTTGAAAAATCTAATCCATTGATCTTCTTAAACATCATGTGAATAGCTCATATATAAAATTTGAGCCCATTTGGACATTTACAGGTCATGTTATGAAGACCACAAAAATTATGTATTTTAAATTAGTTTCATGCGTCGATTTTGTTTCCCTCAGATGAGTGACTTATACTCATCCAAATGAACTCAAAATTTGCATGTAGCCTAATTATAGTATAACAATGAAGATCAATGGTTTACATTTTGTGAAAAAATAATCTTGATATGCAAACACCACTTGAGTGTAGCGTGCGATCTGTACACTCGAGTGTCTTCTAGCCTGATTATATATATATATATATATATATATATATATATATATATATATATATATATATATATATATATATATATATATATATATATATATATATATATAAAGGATACATTTGTTTCATTGTGGGGGATACCACCACGAAATTAGGGTTTGGCATATAATGGATACATTTGTTTCATTGTGGACAGTGAAGAGATGTGAGATGATAAAAGAAAGATGGAAATAAGAGGCTCACTTGTGCTTCTTTATTTGATTGCTGCATTGGAATCAAATCATCATATTATATCAGTTATTTCAGTTAATGCAAGATAGAGAAGTGTTTACAAAATCATTGCAAGTCATATCAGAGGTGAGTGCAGCTTGGCCTTTCCGATTCTTTCTGCTCATCGTCATTTCTAAGGGGAAAAATGCTCAATTGGTGTCCTAGGGGCTCAGATCAGTTCAAAACATGCATGTTCCTTATAATTTTCCTTTTGCATGGGTTAGACCAAGAAAAAGGGGATATTTTACTTATATGTTTCTCATTTTTCATGCAACAAAGTAGCTGACTAGATAAAGGCCACAACTCACACAATACATAATAATTATTAAGAAAAAAGTAAATAGAAGAAGTAGGGAAAACAAGACAGATGCAAATAAAATAAAGAAAAGAGGTGGTTGAGGACGAGAAAGGGAAAGGTTATATTTGGGAGTGGTGGAGATAATGTACCACCCACCCTCCACCCCAAACATCAAAATTATGCTCGTCCCCGGGCAAAACCTGAGTTAGAGATAGATGGGATTTGATAACCCCAGAGAAATCCTAGGGATGGGTCATCCACATGTTAGTTAGGCCATATCCCAATCGTAGTATGGGCTACTAGTTTCCATTATCCTCATTCGGTGGGGGAGAGGGTGTGCATAGTCACACACCCCATTTTCCACATCCCGCATCCTTCCAGAGCCTTATCTTGAGGGTGATAGCATGCTAATCAAACAACCTGTTCATTATTAGATCTGGATCGGGCATCAGGAGGGAAACTCTATGCACCAGGTGCGTGAAGCAGGATTCCCATGGGACATAGTTATCCTGGGAGTAGTAGCATCGGAGTTCCTGGGTGGACGACCATGGTATCTCATTTGTTGCCTGTGGGGCAGACTGTGGTTATTGTAGTTTACCATTGTGGTTGTAGGATGAGGATGCCATTAGTGAGTTGTCGCTAGGGAGTAAGTTTATATTCTCAGGTCTTGGTATAGTCGTGGTGCATATGGGTGTGGTCTCTAAACATTGCACCTCATTCCCTTATATAGCTACAAAAGAGAGGCATTAGGGTAACTTGAAGAGTTGGAGGTTACACATTCCATGCATGCATTAGAAGTGTAACCTGGGTCATAAAGGTCTGAGTCGATTCTTACAAAACCCTTAGTCTCATCAAGATATTTTGGAAGCAAATATTGGTGATTAGAATTGGAACAATAGATGCTACAATTCCCAATTTTAAAAAAATTCCCTTGAAAGATAAAGATGAATTATTGGAATGAAAATGCTATTTGAAATAAACATCCTACTGTAATAACACATCCTCATTGGCCCACGTGACCTACTCCCAACATGCTCATCAATCCATGAGATTGTGAGATCCTTATGCCGTCAATCAAGTGACTGGGTGGATGCTTCAATTGGTAGATGGAAAAATTGTAAGCGATCTTGATGTACTGCGTCAGATATTGATCAATAAGGTATTCATCGAGTTGTGAAGAATTCAACCTTTATTTACAAGAATTTTAATAAAATGAAATAAATTAAAATATTGAAAGAAAAAAGAAAACAAACTTAATAGAGTTGGGTTGCCTCCCAACAAGCGCCCGATTAAAAATTTTGGATCTGACCGATGATATTACTATACTCATGTGGAGTGCATGATTGGATTCAAGATTCTTAGGACCTGGATCATGATTTGATAGAGTATGTACCTTGTGCTGAGGATGATCCTTGTTATCTTTGGGGATTTTTTGGTAATATGATTGTTTGAGTCATAGTTTACCTTCTGCCTTGAAGACTTTGATTGAGTTATGCATCTTATTTGAATATACTAGAATTCAATACTCAATAGTCTTCTTTCCTAGTTTAAGGATGGGCTTTTGGACTTCAACATCCACTAAATCTCTCGCTGTGGCCAATAATGGTCTCCCCAAAGTTAGTGGGAAACACATATCTTCTTTGATATGCATTACCACAAAATCACATGGGACATAAGCGTCGTGTTTGAGATTTACTAGGACATCTTCAATTATCCCCATGGGCTTTGTTATAGAGGCATTGACTAGTTGAATGGTCCTATCCATGGGCAAGAGATTGGTGAAGCCTAAATGTTGACAAAAAGTGTATGGCATAATTGATATGCTAGTGCCTAGACCAGCAAGTCCTTTGCAACATGTGTCATCTCCTAAGTAACAATATATACCGAATGAGCCAAGATATTCTTACTTTTGAGGCATATGGTTCTAGACTATATAAGAGGTTGTCTGTGCTACCTTCACAATTCACATTCCTTGGACATGTACTTCCCAGATAGAAGGCTCTCAAGATATTTTCACTAGGTCATCATTTCAACTAGTGCATTAAGGAATGGGATGTCAACATGGAGCTTCTTCATAGTGTCTTTGAATTTCAGGAATCTATCATCCAACATAGATTACTTGAAACAACATGGATAGGGTACATGAGGATTATTTCATCTTGTGCTATTTATGGTCTAGGGTTGACTGCTGGTATCATGACGGGTGAGTTCTCACTTGTATCTAGCTGAGATGACATCACAGGGGGTCAGGTGTCCAAGCTTCTATTGGAACGACTCTTGGGTGGTCATTCAAATGACTCGGGGCCCCGACTGGGGTGCTTCCATATTCACAAGGACAAGATGGTGCAACAGTTGGGGTAGGGGGTGTAGAGTACACATTCTTGGACCTCGTTATGACTGTGTTCAACTGTTCCACATGTTTGGGGTTGTTTTTTGGTTCACCTATGATTGTTCCTACCGGGGGTTGTTGACTAGCCGTCAACTGAGCGATCTGTGAGTCCAATGCTTTTTGGTTGGCTGTGACATTGGCTAGTTGAGTTTGGTATGTCACCATAATTTGTTGGAGCATCTTTACTAGATCTTGTGCATGCGTTGTATCTATCTATAGAGGAGGGGTTGATTCAGATTTTGATACTGATATTTCTATTGGTAGTTTCTTCTTGGAAAATTAAATCTATAATTTCCTTGATTGTGCAGGCCAATGTAGTTTTTCAATGCTCTACCTTGAGTAGCGTATGGTGGGGTCTGCTAAGCGGTATTCTCAGCTCCATTTGGATTCCCATACTGGAAATATGGGTGGTTATGAGCGTGATTTAAATTGTAGTACTCTTTCCCTAGAATAGTATGGATATAATTAACGTCTTTGGCTTGGGCCACTATATACTGTTGCTCATCTTCATGTTTTTGGAATGCAACATATATTTGTTGGCAATGAATTGTGTTGTGATCTACTACATGGAAGAACTTCAAGGTGGCACAATTATTTGCACTTGGGGTGTCATCGGCTGGTTCTTCGTCTCATATGTACTGAAGGATTTTTCAAGATTGTCTTGCTTAAGAGAGAGCCTTTAGTGATTCAGATATGGACTTGAGTTCTGAAGGATATTCCACCATAGATACTTTTAAAACACCTTAACCCGGGGCCCTTCCCCAATGAGTGTGATTTTTAGTAGCAAGGTTGATAATATTTAGTGTGCTATCAAAACTCTATCGCATAATATTCCCATTAGAGGTGGAGTCAAGAAATGTCTTGGTTTCTTCATCAACCCCCAATATAAGAATTCGATGATTTGATTTTCGAGAATGCCACAATATGGGCATTTACATAAAAGCTTGTTGAATTGTTCCCATGCTTCATATAAGGACTCCTCAGGCACGTGATTGAATCATGTAATTTGATTTCTGACCAAATATGTCATTGAGGGCGGATAAAATTTCTATAGAAATTGGATTTCCAAAGCTTCCCATGTTTTAATCAGATCTCCTCAAAGGGTGTTGTACCACACTCTAGCTTTATTGGTAAGGGAGTATTTGAAGAGCTAGAATCACATGGTGTCATCAGTGGTGCCGACTGGCTTCATCATCAAGAAAAGGTTGATGAATTTGAGGAGGTCTTCATGATAGTCATCTCCAATCCTTCAAGCGAACACAAATTTTTGCAAAAGAATGACCCACTAGGCCTTTATCTCAATTGGATCGCCTGGAGGTTGGATTGGATGAGTCAAGTTGGTACCTTTGTGGATAGAAAAATCCCTCAATTCCTTGGCGCGTTCTATGGCTTGGACCACTTCTAAGCTCATATTTAGTTTGGATTCCTCCTATGTCCTGACTTCAGCAATGAGTAGTTCTCATTGAGATGTGATAGCCACTTTGATTCATACTTGAATCCACAACTGCTGTGTCTCCCATGGCTTTCCACAGCTGTTGTTTCTTCCATGGCTTTTTCCTTGCCAAGTCTTTTGAGAGTTCTCTCAATTTCAGGATCATATAACAACCTAGAGTCAAAGCTACTGGATCTTGGCATGTGCTAGGAGTACCTAAAAGAAAACAAACTGTTCTTAAGTCAACGAGTAGAGGTCTAGAGGATATTCAATAATATCAAGCATAAAAAGAAAAACCCTAATTATGCTTACAATTCTAAAAATATATAACCATTATTGTCCGGACAACGACACAAATTTTTTATGATGTTCCAAACATCACACCAATAAAAACCCTAAGGGAATAACCCTTAGGTCTAACTAAAAGTTGTGCAGTAATTCCCCACTCCACACAAATGGAAGCCTTATTGCAGTATTCTTAAGGATTAAACCTAAAGGACAACCTTTTTAAGTATATATATATATTCAAAATTGTTAAGAGTTATATTTATCTCTAATAAAGTTGGTTGATCGATTAAACTAAATTGTTTGCAATAAGAAACAATGATTAGGGAAGAAAACAAATGATAATAATAGGACCAAGGCATGGGGTTTCACTCCCCAAAGCCTATGCAAATATTCTAGCAAGATTGACTCTAAATAAGAATTTACTAAACACATGCTTAGCTACTACACCCTCATTGGATAAAGATCGTTGCATGGATCAAACTCCCTTGGAATCGACCAGTCTATGTACCCAAGTTACAAGTTCATATAATTGAACCCCTAACTACGGTCGACCAATCTTGACACATTAGCAGATCATAACCCAATCACCTCACCATCCATTGCTGACACTTCAAGGGGTTAACAAAATCCTTTTGAATTTCTAATCATGATTACAACAACCAACACATATATGATTATAACATACATGCAAAGCAAGTGATCAATTTGCAAGGCAAAAAGATATGCAGAATAATACTTTATTTAGAAATAGAATTGTTGAGTTTAGATACATGCTAGAATAAAATATCAATAATTAGGGCTAGTTCGCTTGCCTCAACACTAACATCTACTCGCTCATGGTGAGAGACAACAATGGAAATATAGGTAGAATGATGCCTGGTGCAGGAAGACCAATCTCTCCACTGTGATTGCGACATCCTTGCTTATTACTAGGGTTTGCACTGTGCAAAATTTGTCTTCTAATTACTGATTAGAAAACCTTAGAATTTATGACAATGGTTTCCTTTTATAGATGCCTTCCTCTCTACCGAAACCCAAATGTTAGATACTTGTGGTTGAAGGTAACTAATTGCATGTCTCTTACTTGGTCCACCAGGTGACTCACATGGGTTTCTCAATCTGGACCTTGTATCTAATTCTCTGGAAAACGAGTGTGGGTTGTATCGTGGTAGGCTGGATGCAGAGAACATGCGTCAGAACTAAAAAGTTGGGGAAATTTTGGCTAGAGACTGACTCGAGTCGGGCAACTAGAAGAGCTAATCACCTAATTGGGTGGTTGGAAGGTGGATGTTGGATAGATTTTAGGGCCTTCCTTCCCTTGTGGTATGACATCTTGAGGGCTTTATCGTCCTTATAGGAAATGAAGTGTATATTTGGCTATTTCAACATAAAAAGTATATGAAATGCATTAAAGTCTAGAAAAGGGAAGATAACTGCATTTAAGTAAATTAAACTAGAACTAAGGAATAAAAACACAATAACCTATGAAAAGTAAATAAAAGTGTATGAAAAGATGGGTATAAATATACTCATCACTGGTGGATACTATAACCTATGTGAGGATGAACAATTGTTGCTGAACCAAGATAATTTTAAGGACATGGGCCTATCTGAGTCTTTAAAAACACAAACTGGCATTTCTTGGGTGGGACATGCTCACTCTATGCAATAAATGATCATCTTTGTTTGACTATTTTGGGTTATCGTCTCCTCCTATGGACCCTTGGAAACATCCTTAGGGGAGTATGCTTTCTCTTGATGATTGCATTAGTCGAGCTACTTGATACTATAAGACCCTTGACATGGATTAAAGTCTTTAACATTCTTTGCTACGTTAACTACATATTTGACTACTTAAATTACATGATCATTATATATATAATTATTTGTTTCATGTTTTGATTTTGAGGTTGTATGTCAAAATTCCCCATTTTGAAGGGCCTTCTTATAGTTTGAGTATATCATGCTCACTCTCTTGATTGGACTTGCTTAGTCATCCTTAAATCACCTAATAAATTATCTTTCCTTTTCATCGATAGAGGACCAATGGAGGACTTTTTCCTTTTTTCCAGTTGAGGACTAATGGAGACGCCCCACCTTTTCATTTCATGAGAATTGATGAAGGTACCCATCTTATTACCTTATGTGCTTTCATCGTTTGATAAAGGTCACAAAATGGAGATCAATGGAGCCTACTGGAAAACCACTGACTCTTCATCAATAGAGGATTAATGAGAGCTAGCTGGCAGACATTAAACCTTCATCAATTGAGAACCAATTGAGTAGTTGTCCACACGATCAATGGCCCTTCATCATTAAAAATGGATGGGAGTTGACACCAGTGATAGTAAATGATGAAGAGCCCAATTCATGATCTACCTACCCAAACGATGAAGAGTCCAACATGTGTGTAAAATGCAAGTGTTTATGTTGAAGTAATAATAGTAATTTGTGTTTCATGTGTCGAACTCAGGGAATGGGGAGTCTAGAAACAATTACTAACCAAAACCAAATCTTGGAAGATCAAAATCCTGACTTATCTTATACTTACACATAGGTTTTGAGGTTTTTCAATTTAATATACTCTATGTTCCATCTACTTTGTAAATATTTCAAACTAGATATATATAATAATTGTGTACATTACATACAAAAGATGGAGCACAAATTTGGTATAGAAAGAAAGATCATAGACTATTTCATCTAAAAATCTAAGAAAATGTTTAAAATGTGAGGGTCGGGGTCACTTTACACAAGATTGTCCATTTGAATACAATGACACAAATGATCATGTTGTTACAACTACAGACACAAATCAAATATACATTTTAGAAAATATTTTTATCCTCCTTGTCACATAGGTAGTGAAACAATAAAACAAAACAAATAGTTTGAAGAAAGAAATTACTCGACATAGTCTTTCAAATTGATTGTGTTATGTCATCACTAGTAGATTGTGGTAAGAGTGAATTTTAGTGGCTTGATCTGTGGAAGATTATACATATAAACAATCCAAGATGTTATCATGATAACCATTGTCACATTAATAAACTTATGATGACCAAGTTTCCATTAGTCATCTCTAATGTACAAACAATGCATGTAGACCATACTATGGTGTCATCCACTCAATACTAAACCCCTCCTTAATACACAAATTCTTGATTAATCCTTGGAGAAATAACAACTCTCCCAGCTATAAAAATTGGGTCGATTGCTTGCAAAATTAAAATCAACAAGCAATTAAGAAAGTAGTATGAAATTAGAGAGATGGATTCTCTTAGATAATCAATTTCAACATGATGCAAGTTATAATTGATTTCATTCTACCTAAAAATAAATCATCATTCCTTAAAAACATTTAGGAATCTCTAGTTTGCATTATCCACCTCTGCAGTGTAGTAGACTACATAATCTAGTCAAAAGTCCACTTTTATAGTGTTTAAGAACAAGGCTAAATAGTTCATGATTTTCTCTTGATACTTATGCAACTATTTTCCCACTTTCACGATACATTAATTGTGGTAATGATAATCTTCCCAACACTTAAATCCGCTTTCTAATTGATAAAGCACCTAAAGCATGCACATGGTGGTCAACCATGAACATGGAAAACTAAATCACATTATCATTAAAATAGTAAGATATTAAATTTAGTTATATATCAAAATCATTAAGAAAAAATTAATATTGGGATACTCTTGGGTTCTGGAGTGTAGGAGATCATTCCTGCATATCCAAAATGGTGTTATCATAGATTTTAGAGAAGAAGGGATACATGGAAATAACTACATGGAACCGGGTAACCTTGACTAAAGATAAAACCTCATAAGATTGGCATGAAAGAACATGTCGACCAATAAATCATTTATCTAAGGTCTCATGATGATTTTTTCTCCACATTTCTACCTTTTCTCCTATCCTCCTTCTGGTCTAGGGACAGATATTTGGTGCTCTCTGTATGTTGTTGACGAATATAATTATGTGACTTTTATAGAATCCTTAAGTCTCCAACAAATCATCAAGAACATCATTTTAGATGTAGAATCATGGTCGTCCATACTTTTATGCTGAGTGTCACCCACTTCTTTGTTTCCTTGTCCAATAAGAAGTGAGTATGTACACCGATAGGGGTATCACTGACACCGAGTTGTTACGATAAATCTTGGGATGCCCTCTCAGTGCTGTCAATGTTCCTCTAAGATTTCTAGTTTCTAATGCATGTCGTTTGTGTCAAGCTATATCTTGGTGGTATCAAGATTCATCTCGATGGTACTGACTTGCTATATATCTACAAAATCCCTTGAGTACAAATAACTTCCATTAGGTTGAAATATAAAATGATAATGTTGTGCAAAAACCATGTAAAAGATGAAATTGATGCAGATGAGTCTCTCATGTTGTTTTTGCTTACTATGAGTGAAAATACATATTTCTAAGAAAAAATATGAACACAACAAAAATAGGTTATGGAATAATGACAAATTTATATACAATAACGACCACATGTGACTTACCAATCACCAAATAAATAAGATTTTCATCTTGTTTGTTTATGCTAGCCTTAACCTCACCACAAAAAAACTCCTATGGGATCTTCTCATAGGCATGCTAAGGAATATCTTCAAAAATTAAATATACATAGACAATTTCAACACTACTTTAACTCCTGATGAGAAGATTTGAAGAAAAATATGCAACTAAAATTAAGGCAAAGTCTTCAATGAAGCTCTACTGGAATCTGGTTCAACTGACCTTGGTTTTAAAGGAAGTAAAATTAAGTACATAGATGGTTTGTTGTTGGAACAACTGGACTAAGATCTTGGAAACACATAGTTCATTCATAATATCCTACTACAATAGTCGAAAATTTACCACACATTTAGTTGGATCATTGTAAACATCTTGTCCAACAAACAACTATTGTGAATCATCAACATGTCTTAAAAACTAAGGCTCAATGGTTTATGGATAACTATTTCACAAGAATGCTAGAGTCCTATTGAAACAACAATGTAGACTTCATCAACGCAATGAATCAAACCAAGAAGCATATTAAATCCCAAGATAATTCCAAGACTAAATCTTTAAGATGTAGTAATGTGCGAGTCATCTAAAACATAAATAATATTCAACAAAATATCACTAAATACTATGACGAAATAAATGATGCACTAAGAAGCAAGTTGAGATAAGTAACATATTAAAAGAAGAAGAAAGAAGTTGGAAACATTAAAGATAAACAATTTGATTAAAAAATAAACACAGTAACAACAAGTTCTATCATGTGTGTGCTCTGAAAAGGTGGAGAAAGAACTTTATCACTATGCTAAAGAACCAATGTGTTTGATTGATAATAGAGAAAGAGGAGATAAAAACAATGGTGTTAAATTTTTTTAGAACTCAGTTCATGAATCCTTCAAATGGTCAATTAAACAACACCACTATTATTCTTTGTTGGTTCAAAGAAATGAGCCAGGAATAGATACAACCATTGTGACAAAACCTAAAAAACATCGAACATACAATATCATAGACTCCACGAATTCATAAAAGGCATTTGGTACCAACAATGTTGATGGTCTATTCATCAGGAAGAATTAGAATATCCTCAAGGAGTCAATCATGAAAACTATACATTGTGCTACTCCTGTCCTCGTACCCAAGGTATCAAAACCATAAATACATTATAAACTTCTTCCCATTTCTCTGAACAACATCATATCAAAGCTTGCATCCAAAATCATTACCAACACTTGAAGCAATGTGTGTCACATTAGATATATCCAACTTAGAGCATTGTTGTTCAAGGTAGAACAATAACTTACAATGTTATTACTTTACAAGAACTGATCTACAACATGAGGAGGAAAGGAGTAACTTACATAATGGAAATCAATATTGATTTCACAAAGGCATT
Organism: Alisma plantago-aquatica; assembly: GCA_963693085.1. Lineage (NCBI taxonomy): Eukaryota > Viridiplantae > Streptophyta > Magnoliopsida > Alismatales > Alismataceae > Alisma > Alisma plantago-aquatica. The sequence continues at coordinate 276,109,318 of OY856410.1, forward strand.
CAATAAAATGTCTTGGGACTTTGTGAAGGAGATCATCACTATGCTAGAACTACCCAACAATTTTATAAACTACATATTGGAATATAGGTGGAGTGGAGAAACATAAATAGTGCAGAAAGGGGAGCTTATTGAATCCTTCAAAGCTAGTTGAGGTCTTGAACAAGGGGACCCCCTATCTCCCTACCTTTTTGTTCTATGCCTTTAGAGATTGGCCAACTTATAAACTTAAAGGTAGAGGATAAGAAATGCATCCCACTAAAATTTCTAGAGAATGGTCTAAAAATATCTCACATGTATTTTGCAGAGGATGTTATAATATTTGCCAAAGCTTCTATTGGTGGTTATTTCATTATTTTCCCTTATATTAGATAATTGGACTTACCCTCCTCATGACTATTAATATTCATCTAGCTTATGTTACGTTGTGTCTCCGTTACATCATCCAATAAGACAAAGCTATATATATGACTCTCTATAACACTAATTATCATAATAAGAATTTCTTCATTGATATCAAGACCAACCATTTAGTTTCCAAAAAAAAGCCTCTTTTTCTTCTTCCTCTTCTTATTCTTTATTCTTCTTGTCCCCCCCATCATTCCACTTGCACACCCCTTCCCCACACCACACCCTCCCACCTACCTTCCATTGTTGACTATAGCCAACCACTACAAGCCAACCACATCGTCACATATCAATAGGGAATGCAATCATCTGCTAGGAGTGCAACTATAAGTCATGCGCTAGTACACCTCTACTGCAATTGTTAGAGGGAGATTTCTTGAGAAGGTAGACTCCATCGTGTTGTCTCATATGTGAGAATCCCTATCCTAATTTGTCAAATATTCTGTTGGGAATCTATTCATCACTGTATCCTTTGGAGTTACACATGTGGTCTCTTAATTGGGTGCTTTTTAGTGTAGCAACCTCTGTGGAAACCCGACTGACATTCCTCCCCTTCTTTGCCACCCACCAGATGTGACTAGTGGCATGTTGATCTTGGAGTGGTAGGAATCTGTAACATACTAAAATCTTGGTATATAGTATAATGTTTCCCTTTTCTTAAGATTTTTCATATATGCTAATATAAATCTCTTTTTCTTATATTTAAGTTAAATATGAATTAATTAAAGGCAAGCAAATACAATATTCAACATATAACTGTTGGTAAGTATACCCAAAGAGCCAATCATATGATGATTATGATGGCATATCTTGTAAATGATTTTATTAACAATAAAGGAAATCTTCTAATTTGTTCTATTTAAATAAGTTATGAGATAATGATAAAACATAATGTATGTATAAAAAATAATATTGCTCAATGACATATGTCTTTGAGTTGATGACCCGAACAATGAGATCATACGAATCTCAAGAATATGTACATTTTTGTTATGTCCCTAGTGGGATGTTATTGTGGAGGACTGATAAATAACAACGACACATAAGACTAGCGTATGTGTTGTTTAATAACATAATCTCATCAGTCATGATATGTGATATTAAACCAAACACATAGATGCTTGTTAGAGAATAGTGTATTAGATAGACCCACCTTGAGAGTGACACATGGAAACCATAATTGGTAACTAGAATCATCACTTGTAGTGATGGTGGTGAGTGTGGTTCTTAGACTTAAAGTCACTACACTCATCACATGTCATTCGATGTACTTTGACATCATCCACTGTGACCTTGAATAAGGTAGCCATAAAGGTGGTACTCGGGTACATTATGACACATGGGGATGACTGTGAGTGATGTAGATGGGATTTGTCCCTCCTACATGAGTTTATATCCATGCCACTTGATAAAAGAGACTGAGAAAAAGCATGTGCATGCACATGTGGATTAATATATGATATTGATGTCACATATATATTAGACAGTCTAATCTAGTTTAAGGAATATGGGTTGAACATTGAGAGGATGACAATTCCATGCCTTGAGTTCAATCTAGATATTAGTGAAAAAGGAATGAGACAATTACTATAACACCAATCACATATTGTAGGTTGAAGTTGTTCTCCAACTTTTTGAATTACTTGGTTAGCAATGATGTGCTTCTAGATACTACTAATTGCTTGTGATGTCATAAATCAGTTATGGACATTCACTACCGATGTAACTTGGAACCTGAAGGGTCAACCACGTAGGATACACTTGGAATAGGAGTTCATTAATGAATATAGCTTAAACTTGATTTCTAAAGAGTTAGGCATTAAATTTAAACAACATTGGTTCAATGTTGGTTGACTGAATTGTGAATCGACCGTTTCAAGTGTTGAAGTTGTCATTTTAGTGTGTTAGGTTAATTGAACCGGTATTGGCAATTTGGTCCATCAATCGACTGGTTCAGGAAGTGAACTGATTGGCTCAAGTCCATGAATTGATTTCTCAGTGGATCAATTTGATTGATTCAAGGATTAGTGCTGACATCATGTTATGCAATAAATTAGATATTAATTTCCAATACAATTGTAATTGGGAAACATGATGAAACAACTAGTTCAAGGGCTGAACTTATAAGCTTACATGACAACCAATCAGTTCACCTGTGAACCGACCGTTGCACCACTTGTAGGATGCAAAAACTCATGAAATTTTGTCCCCTTCAACTCCCACATAGATTGGAAACCCTGACCCTAAACCTCTTATAAATAGAGGGGTACCGGGGGTTCTTAGACACATCAGTTAGCCCTAACAATTGTTGTCTTATCTATTTATGGTAACTGAAAGAACCCAAACAAGTCCTATCCATTAAAGGGAGGGTTAGTAGGGAGAAAAATTGTGGGAGAGCAAGTTGGTGCTAGTACACCAACTAGAAGGCCTTCTTGTCTATTTTTCTAAAATGAAAAGAGTTCCCAATGGTCCATATGGAATTCTATAGAGGCAAGGAGGTTTTTGCCTATTTCTAGGAGGACATGGTCAAGCTTCTATCCGGGGTGATCAACCATGACCTACTGTAGACACTCTCTGGGTGCGCTTGAACAAAGGTCTACAATACTGCGAGGGAATCGTCATTGTACATGCTCCAGGACTAGGTATAACCTCACAAGACATCCTTCTTATTAATTAGTTATTGATACAATTGTTTATTAAAGGGGAAGCTGGCAATTAAATTTTAACTCTATTTCCTATTCTGTATCCATATTTCCCTATAGTGGTATTAGAGACATGTCAATCTACTATGTTTTGGGATTTAACAGATATGATCAGATTTTGGTTTTCACCTTTTATTTGTTACATATGATGAAAATATTTAAAATGATTAATGTGCATATCCGATTAAATAACACATATGATCCCAAACTTATATATATATATATATATATATATATATATATATATATATATATATAGGGAAACAATCTAGTGAAAAACATATCTGGTGAGAGCATGAGAGGCATTTGAATAACTCTTCACATAGATCAATTTTTCATAATCCAACCATACAAATAACAAGTATACCTTAATATCTACCTTCCTACAAAATTTTATCACCATCCAATTTGTAGATCATTCACAACAACCAAATATTTTTCGACGCTCTATATTGAATTTCAAAGCTGACCGTTGGATGTAAAAAGTGTATATTGTACATATGGATATGTAAACAATGTCTGATTGCAATGATTTTTTGCAACAACGTAAATGAAATGATGCTTTTTCCATCTATATACTTGGATTTTAAAAAATAGTTACTAATTTTTAGTTATTCAAATACCTCTCATGCTCTCACCATAGGATGTTTCTCACTGGATTGCTACCCTATTTATATATATATATATATATATATATATATATATATATATATATATATATATATATATATATATATATATAGGATAATATATGCAATTTACACGCGTCATCCTAAAATTATTTTTGATGGTGGATGTGTAGCATTGTTATGGCCAATAACCCCAGTTGTTTGTGCTTGGTTGGTTTTTTATATCTCAGTTTGCATATCGAGCCTCTCCCTTCTTCTTCTAACATGTAAAAGTGTTATTCTCTCCTTCCTATGCTCCCCTCAAATGTAACTCTAGGTTTCTCACTTACTTTTTAATATATTAATAGCATCAGGATAGTTTTAATTTATTGTTACGATAAAGAAGACACTCTATACCAGACAAGCTGATCGACTGGAGGACTGAGGAGGATTGAATATGCAAGGAGCTGAACTGATTGGATGGTGGTCCAACCAATTGACTGGAGGGTCCAAAAGATGGTTTACTGGAGTCCAGATGATCGGGGAGATGACCAACCGACCATCTAGGAGACAAGATAATCGGTTCAAGGGTTGAACCGATCAACCTAGTGTGGTTAAAGTACACATCTTCATCAACAATAGGTTTTTGCATGTGATGCAGACCCTAGGTGGTAGTAATTCCTTGTGGATCCAAGGAATTACAATACTATGGCCATAACCATCGCTTATGTTTTAATTGCATGTTTTCATTTGTGCTATATAGCATGTATATGATAGTTACTACAAATATTAGGTGGTTAGTATGTGTATATATATATATATATATATATATATATATATATATATATATATATATATATATATATATATATATATATATATATATATATATTGTGGGCTCCGATCTCGAAAACCACGATTTAAACTCAGCGAAGTGTTCGATTAGATGCGGAATATGAAAAATTACTGGAAATTAAAACTTTTTGAGACAAGATTTGGAAACCATAACACTTCTTTTATAAGAAACAAAATGAACAGTTTACATCTCTGTTAAACCACTTCTTGAGTAGTTATATACAACATGATCCAAAAATCTCAAGAGCCAACACCAAAATCTCAAACCACTAACTCCTAGGACCTGAGAGTACAGAGATGGCATTGGACTGACTTTCTAACAACTATCTCAGTAGTCAGTATCTCCACCTGAGATTCACTGCTGCTCCTGGTGCTGCTGCTGGGATTGGTCACCTGTAGGCCGGTTTCTCCGTCTTCGACGACCACCTAAAATGTTGAAGTCTACGGGGTGAGACAATGTACAAATTGTCCCAGCGATAGTTATAACTCTCAACTAGAAGCTTTATATAGCAAGTCAAAGAACAATATAAGCAATTTAAAGTAATCAACAGCAGAGAGGTATTAAGCAGAATATCAACATATAGATAAACGATCTTGCAAGACCGTTTGGATCAAACGGTTTGAAACCGTTTGACCTTAAACAGTTTGCAATCGTTTGGACCAAAAGGGTCCAAGGTCGGTTGATAAAGTGGCCTAGGAATTCACGCCCATCATCTTCAACCTCTATTCAGGTCGGTTACTCCACCATTTTACTTGCAAAGGTGCAAGGAAGAAGGAAAGTAAAAGAAGAACTAAACTTAAATTGCAAGAACATATATATGCATAATAAAGCAAGGAGTTTAGAGTTATAAAACCCGCCTCAAACGTTGTTCCTAGAGCTCCAAGATTCCAAGCTTCAAGCCTCTAATGGTGTCTTGAGCTTCACAACTCGGCCAGAGGTGATTCTCCAAGAAAAATATTGGGATGGTCGGCTAGAACAAAGAATCTAAGTGAGTTAACCATAGAACCAACCTTATATGATGAATTCATCTAAGAATCTGAGCTAGAAGATGGTTCCTACTCACCTTAGCACTACTTGGTCGTCTCCCTGAGCTCCAGAGTTTTGCCTTAGCCGTTTTGAGAAGGATGAGAAGTGAAGATAATAAGTGATACGTTCTCTTGGTTTGCAAGGGTGAAGGCTTATATACTTTAGGCTATTTTCCACCTTAAGGACCTCTAGAACATGGAATTCTCATCCAAGTCCCTCCTTGTTTCTAAGGCACGTCCAAGCCATCTAAACTTAAGAAAAGCTCAACAAAACTCAAGATCTAAGGTTAAAGAAAACCTATCTTTCAACTAGGATACAAATATGAAGGGTCTTTATGCTCATACTAGGTGAAACTACTACAAAGGTCATTCTTTTCATCTGTTTATTCATTGATGCGCTCCTTTCATCATTTCTACTCTAAATGATGTCAAGAGTCATACTAGATAATCTAGAAGGTGTATTTTACAAGTTGCACCCCATAATTTGGGTAAATTGCATTTTACTCCAAATTAGGGTTTTTAAGCATAAGGATCATTCCACAAGCTTCATCTTGATGCCCAAGCTTGGGAAATCCATTATACTTCATCATATTCATCCTTATGTTATCTCATCATTAAAGGAACATATAAACATGTGTAATTTGCAAGTTAACCCCTTTGATTGAGTGAATTGCACATAGGTCCCTGTACGCAAAACAATACTACAACATTGTTCATAGGGGACAAAAATGGAAACATATGTTCCATAGGAGCTTTAATTACATGCCAAAGGATAATTACAAACTTTTAATTTCATATTTAGGAAAAACACCTAGGGTTAGCTTATAACCCAGGTCAGGGGTGTTACATATATATATATATGAGTCAGGCTAGAATACACTCGAGTGTATCCGGAGCGGAATACACTCAAGTAGTTTTCCATGATACAATATTTTTTTTGAAAATCTAATCCGTTGATCTTGTTAAACATCTTGTGAACAACTCATACGCAAAATTTGAACACATTTGGATATGTATAGCTCATGCTATGAAGACCGCAAAAATTATGCATTTCAAATTAGTTTCGCGCGTCGATTTTGTTGCCCTTGGATGAGTGATTTACACTCATCCAAATGGGCTCAAAATTTGTATGTAGCCTAGTTATAGTATGACGGTGAAGATAAACGGTTTACATTTTGCAAAAAATGGTCTTGATATGCAAACACACTTGAGTGTATTCGTGCGATCCGTACACTCGAGTGTATTCTAGCCTGACTCTCTCTCTCTCTCTCTCTCTATATATATATATATATATATATATATATATATATATATATATATATATATATGGGGGTGTGTGTATGTGTGTATGTATATGTATATGTATATGTATAAAATCGCTCAATCAAACATATTAAGTCTAAGATTCTTTCCATTAGAGACACACATAAAGTTCTTGATCGATTATGCATGGGAACGCCAAGCATGGTGCGCTATTCATCTCGTGAAAGGTTAATGGTAGTTATGTGGGTCTTCCAAGTAGGGTGCATTTAAATTGTGTTGGATCTTGGGTCATCTTAATGAGATTAAGCACTTATAGGCATGCATATGATTGTGGCAAGGAGTTGTGCATATTGTCTATCCAAGAATTGCATAAGATGCAATTGGTAAAAGTTCCCTACCTTAATGATTTATTATGGACACTGGAATTAGCCGGGTAACAACTCCCTTGTTTTGGATCTTGGCTCATTAGAAGTTTGTGCACTGCAATCTTCCAAATTCATAATTGAGGGTTATCAATTTGAACATATTAATGAAAGTGATAATTAATTAAATGCCTAACTAAAATATCATCAAATTTGATACAAATCAAATCAAATAAAAGATGTTTTGACTAAATTGCAACTTTGTCTTATAGAATCAAATAACAACAAACAACACTTTTTCTCGGTAATTAGTCCTTGCGAAGGATAATTAAATGGGAATAATTTACATGAGTGGTTCAAGACGCTAAGAATTTTTGTTACACAAGATTGCAAGCTCTATGTCCTAGAGATACCAGATCCAGATGAAATTTCTCACACTATAGCTAATATTAACAGGGATGCTTACAAGAAGCATACCAAAGATGTTGTTGATGTCAAGTTCCCAATGTTGTGCTCCATTAACTATGAGTTGCAAAGACAAAATGAGAACATGGATGTTATTGAGATGGTAACACATCTTAAGAACATGTTCTAAGATCAAGAAAGATAAGAGAGATATGATGTCTCCAAGGCATTCTTCAAATGTAACATGGCAGAAGGAGATCCAGTAGGTCCTCATGTTCTCAAGCTCATTGGGTATGTAGATAACCTTTCTAGATTGAGATTTCCCCTAGGTCAAGAGTTGGACACTGCTGTGATTCTCTAGTCACTGCTAGAATCATATAGTCAGTTTGTCATGAACTATTACATAAATGACTTTGACAAGCCATTGAAAGAGTTACTTGGCATGTTGAGAATAGCTGAGGCACAAATGAAGAAGGACAAGCACAAGTCTGTGATAATGATCAATAGATCAAAAGGGAAGTCTAAATTCAAAGGCAAAGCTAAGAAGAGTTCTAAAGCTGGTCAGAAGGCTAAGTCTTCAATGATCAAGAAAAAGGGAGGGGTGAATAAGGGAGTCAATTGTCACCACTATCACTAGCTTGGACATTGGAAGAGGAATTTCCTTCTCTACCTGGAGGAATTAAAGAAGAATGATGAGGGGTCAGAGATCTCTAGTTTTGATATATACGTTATGAGTTAAATTTAATTACTTGTTCATCTTGGGTATATGATACCGGATGTAGATATCAAATATGTTTAAATGTGCAAGATTTGATGAGAAATATGACTTTATGAAAGGATAAGGTCGGGGTTTTCATCGCAAATGGTGCAAGCGTTGTTTCCACTATAGATAGAACCTATAGTTAATCTCAGCCCATAGGGCATGTAATAAAGTTAATGAACTGCTTTTATATATCTGCCAATAAATAGAAACATTATACTTTCTACATCTTGTATGGACAACGATGGATATGAAAATTCATATAAAGCATAGTCAGTGATCTATTTCTAAAGGATGAGACGTTTTATGGAAAATACCCCAAATGTCTTATGATCTTTGTTTTCTACATCTAAAGATAAATGTTTGTAACATGAATACCAAAATATTAAACCTTTATAACTCAAACAATCAATACCTATAACATTGTCATCTAGAGCATATAAATGAGAAATAAATTTATAGAATATGTGATGACGTTAGTCTAGACTCCTTCTGGATATTGAACCATTAGAGACATGCATATCTTATTTATGCACAACATGACAAAATCACTTTTCACTAGAAAGTGGAAGAGCGAGTATTTTGTTAGGGCTCGTACATATTGATGTACACTGACCTTTAGAGTAAATGCTAAAGGGAATCAACCAGTACCTTATTATGTCTACTAATGATATTAATAGATATAGTAATTTTTATATAAATAATACAAATATGAATCTCTTGAAGTGTTCAAGAAGATCATGCATGAAGTACATTATCACCTTGGTAAAAAGTATTAAGACACTTTGATATGGTCAAAGTTGAAATATTTTAACAAATGATTTGAGGACCTTCTGGAGAGATTGTGATAGTGTCTCACAACAAACTTTAACTGAAACATAATGAAGTATTAAAAAGAAGGAGTCACACCCTGATGAATCATGGTATGATTATCAATGAATCAAACCTAATCTTCTAATTTCTTACTGGGCACATACTTAACACCTAAATAATGTACAGTCTAAAATGGTTTAAAAGACACCATATGAGATATGGTATGGGAAATATCCTAATATGTCTTTTATAAAGATAAGAATTAAAATTTATACAAGAAAATAGTTTCTTGAAAAGCTTTATCATCAAATCACATAAATGTTAGTTTGTTGAGCACTACTTATCTCAATCCAATAACAAAAGTGTTTGTTACCTAGGTGTTTGAATGTCTCAAAAAGAATTTAATTTCAAACGAATTAGTGCCAGTAAAGTAGAAATCGAAAAGTTTGTTATCAATAAGAAAACATTGAGTTATAAATGGAACAAGGAGAATAAAAAACTATCATGGAATCTCAAGTTCCTTATGTAAGACAAGACCGGTAGTTCTAGTAGAACACACCATGAGCTTAAAAGATTATGATATATTATAACTTAGAAGGTGGTGAGTTGGTCATAAGATGATGAGTCAACAACCTATCTTGAATATATTAAGGGATTAGAGTCTGAGAAATGGCATGTGGCCATTATATCCACAATGGAATCCATGTACACTAACAAGGTATGACCTTTGTACCACCTAAAGGGGTAAAACCCATAGGGTTTAGTTGGGTTTTCAAGAGGAAGACCAAAATAGACAACCTAAAAGAGAAGATTGACTGCAAAGGTTTTCAAACAAGTTCAAATTGTTGAACATGATGAAATCCAATTACCAATTGTCATGGTTATATTCATTAGGATCATGCTTGCTATTGCATCTTATTGACACTATGAAATATGGCATATGGAGATTAAAATTGCATTCCTTAAAAAGGAATATTTGAGAGGATGTGTACGTAACACACCCTAAAGGTTTTATAACTCCATTAATGTAAATAAAGTCTATAAGCTTCCACAACCAATCAATGCAATTTAAGCAAGAAACTCAAAGTTGGAATATTTGATTTGACAAAATAATCAAAGAGTTTGAATTTAGTCAAAATAAAGATGAAATCTTTAATTACGAAAAATTTAGAGGGATCATATTAATATTCCAGATATTGAAGGGGAATAACATTCCAGTACTATAAGTATTGAAACTTGGCATGGAAAGCACCTTCTTTAAGAAGGATTTAGGTGAAACATTCTATGTGATAGGAGTTGAGATCTATAGAGATAGTTTTAGAAAGTTTCTTGACCTAAGAATGAGCACATATATTGGAAAGATACTGAAAGGGTTTAACATGAAGGATTCAATGAGAAAGAATGTATCCATTATACATGGGATTAGTCTCTAAAGAACCATGCATTCCAATTATTGTAAAGAATGGGAAAACATGAGTAAGATAACATATGCATTCATAATTGGATCTATCATGTATTAAATATAATGTACTCATCTCATTATCTTATACATATTGAACATGACAAGATGATATTAGTTAGATTCTAATAAAGGTAATTGGAATTCCATAAAGAACATCCATTAGTACTTGAGAAGCACTAAGGATCAGTTGCTAGGTTATGATGACAAGGAAGAGTTGGGCGTAAATATTTACACCTATGCAAGCTTCCAAAACAATAAAGACAATTAATGATCCCAATCTAAAATCTATGTTTGAGCTTAAAACAAGAGTTGTAATTCTAAAAAGTTCTAAACTATAGACCATTGTTTAAATTCTACAATAGAAGTTGAGTACTCTAGTGTTATGAACACAACAAAGGATATTGTATGGATTTAAAAGTTCATATAGGTGAACTTGAAGGATGTCCCAACCATTGATGACATAATAAAAATACTATGACAACAATAGAGCTACTGGTTAGGAAAAGAATATCAAATAGAATATTTTGACAATTTCATCTCATACTAGAGATCATATATCGAGGAGATGTGAAACATGTAATACACTAACTAAAGGCTAATGTTACTACACTAGTATAGATATCACCTTTACCGTCGGTTAAATATGACCTTAGAAGTCAGTTCCCAAGCGACACCCAAGTGGGTGACACTAAATGTAGGCACCTTAAGCGTCAGTTTCACAACCGACGCCACAAACCCGCCCCCCGATTGCAAACCCAAAAACCGCACTAGTAGGGGGATGACATGTGTCAGTTAAAATCCATAACCGACACCAGGTTAGACCATAGGTGTATGTTAGCAACAAAAAATTGATGCCGGTAAGGGATAAAGACGTCGATTCATTATTTTGCACCGACGAGTTAAGTTTTTGTTGTCGGTTTCTATTGTTAACTGACATCTATGTTTTGATTTTTTTTTCTTATCATCTTACAGGCTTGTTGTCCGGCTAGTCAGTAGGATGTAGAACCTACAGTTTAGTTTTGAACTGTAGGTTTACAACATCCATTGATTTTAGCCAACAACAAGCCACAAACCTGAAAATTAACAAGGATGGATAACATTTTTAATATATGGAATGATTCAAACACAAGTATAAGCACATTTCATTATTATGATTTCATCACACACATGTAGAAACCTATAGTTTTCGTTCCTCCATTTCATATTCACACACATATAGCAACCTACAGTTCCATTTATTTAATCTCTTTTCACATTCAGACACGTACATGTAGAATTAAACATTCATGTATTCATCTTCAAATAAGACAATTCAGAAAAATTAATTCAGTCATGTATATATAAGTGTGTCTTTTAAAGTTTAACTTGTCATCAAATACATAAATAATTATGACAACAAAGTTTAGAAATATCATTCTTTATCATTATCATTGTCATCATCACCATCAATATTCCCATGATAATAAAAAATTCCTACTACTTGTAAGGCTTTTGCCCATTGTTATCTTACATCATTTAATTCTTTCATCGTATAGGGAGTATGTACATCTAATAACTTTTCACTTGCAGTGAAGTCGCTGGTTTTAAATACCTACAAAGATAATGATGTACATATAAAATTAATAATATATAATAATATTGATATATTTCATATTATCTAGTGAGTCTATATATAATACATGTTGTATGGTATCGATTTCCATTGCAGTGTGTTTGATAATTAGGTCCATATATCACATCACGTAATATGCACATGCCCAACCATTATCTTGTGTAGCACACTATAAATTGAAACATACAAAATGATAACAAATACAAACAAGCATAGTTCACATAAATAATATATATATTAGAGTTAGGAATTTTTTTTTTGAAAAGTCAGGAGGCATTCTTATTCATCCCGCCCTCCTCTTGCGAGAAAATTCAAATCAAGTTTACAATCACTAATATTGTCTGCGTAGTTAAATAAGGTAGTAATACTACCCTTACATAAGTCCCTAGCAAGAAGATCATAGATCTCGGTAGGGGGGAGAGTATACTCAGTGTATCTCTCGCACTTCTTAGAATGGCTTTTTGCTAGGCTGTCGGCCACATAGTTACTCTCACATTCTCCCGAAGTAATGGTTTCTTTGTCTTGGACATGTTTCCTCTAGCATTTTTGAATGCTTTTAAAGCCCTACATGTTAATGTAACACATTAAATTGCATTATTAAATAATGATGTAATAATATATGTTAACAAATATAAAAAAATATGAAAGATTTATCACGTGAATAATGGCCTTTTCATTACGTGTCCATATAATGATTCTAATTCCTTCCTCGAAGGATCTAGATAATAAATAGTCCACATCTTGGGGATAATAACCAGTAACTCCCAATGCCCACCATTAGAGGTAAAAAAGTTAAAAATTAATAACTCAAAATCCACAATAAAAATGTAATTTTCTTAAGTCCAAATTATAAGCAAAGTAAACTTACTCAACATTGAATGGAGCTATTATCACCGTCTTTATTTTTACCAAAACATTCAAAAGTAGTAGAGCTGTATGAGGTAATTGATGAAGGGTCTTTATCTACAAGACTGATCAAAGATGGAACTAGAAATCCCACATGGAAAAATGAAAAATATTTACAGACCGTGTGTAAGTGGCTGCAAAACATGTATTATGTATGCATTAATATATAAGAAACTAGATGACCGTATATAAAACAAGGTATATGGATATATAAACAAGATCTCACCATATTCATAGCTCTATCATAGATGTATTCAGCCAATCATAACAAAACAATTCCAAAATATCTTGTATAAATATTTGGTTTTCGTATGATTCTCTTACAACATCCACCAGAATAGAAACATTTATAGGAGAATTTGGGCCATATTCGCCTATCCTACAATTAGGACCTAACGATTCATATAGGTCCCTTGGAAGACAACTAGGTACTTCAGGAAGAGGTGGAGGTGGAGGCGGAGTTGTAGTGGGTTCCTTCCTTTTGACCCGTATATATCATTTCAGATTAATTGACTAGCTCGTATATACACACTAACAAATTAACATAATGTAAATTTACCGTACAATATCAGTATAGACGACATCTTCTTCGGGCCACAATATCACTCCACCTTTTGCTTCACCAAGTGTTTTAGAATATGGGTGGGCATATGGAAATGGATGATGACTCCAGAGGTGGAGTACATGTCTTGGGTTCACACGAACCACATCAACTGGAACTAGAGTTCCATGAAACATGCCCCCTAGAAGGGGTGGGTAAGCCTCGACCTCTGTAGCGATAAATTCTTTGCTTTTTAAATGGCATGGTCTCAACCCCTATAAATTTACATAAAGTATGTTATATACATATATACATAAACATATCATCTTGAAAAGACTAGATACTATTTCATAAAAATATTTACAGCGGACGTGCTAGGTGGTGGGTCAAAAGGATTACTTCCAACTACCTCTATAGTAGGAGAAGAGCGGCACACCACATGTACTGTCTGAGTGGCAGTCTGAGATGCCTGCCACTTTCTCATTGCTTCATGGAGTCTCTTATTAAGTGCTTCCTCGACTCTCCTATCAATTAACTCATCTACCTATACATGGATAAAATAAATGCTAGCTTTTGATTATTGAATTCCCTTTTACAATAACATTCTAAAAAAAGAATAGGTTACCTCAGCTTTTGAAAATCCCACTTTTTGGACATGTTTGTGCTGTAATGGCCCAAAGAACGCTTTTTTGCCCACACCAACGCCTGCACCCTTAACATGTCCGAGATGCTCTGGGTTACTAAGAGAAACTATCAATTCATCCCTTGTGCCCTCAGGGTTGAACTTGCCTTGCTTCCTCTGCTCATGAAGCTCTCACTAATCGCCAATAAAAATTGGTAAATAAATATAATAATCAATATTGATTGCTTTAAGAGTTAAATTTTACCATTTTTGCAGCCGCCTCAGTAGTTGCGGGCTTGGTTATATCTCCTTTCTTGTTTTTCCTCCCAACTATCATCACAGCATGGTGAGGCAGAGGTGTGGGAGTAGCAGTAGAGGACTCCCCAGTCTCTTGAGTAGCAGCAGACTCAACAGCAGTAGCAACATGTAGTCTTTGGTGAACGCCTGCATAGCCTTTTGGACCCATCGTGTGGTCATGCACATTCAATGCACGCCTTGCTCTTTGAGCATCACTGATAGCCTTGTTAGTAAGAACATTGATTTGGCTAGTAACACTAAAGTTCAATCTTGAATAGGTGAATATATAAGAATGTATATTAATTAAATTGGGAGTGGCACTTAAGACCTTGAATTCATCAGTTTTTCTTTTGGAAACAAACTCCTCCCAGTCATTGGGGTCCAGGTAGTTCCATTGCTCAGTGGCTGACTTCTTCCTCTTCTCAGCATCTTGTATGTAATCTTGGGTGAGATCTGTCCTATAGTTCCTAAGGACCCCCCCACAGTGCTGCATCACACATTTACGATGTAGGCTTTCATCCAGTTCAAATATACTCTACAAAATCGAATTTCTTTTAACTAGTATCCTAAAAATTAGTAATCTTTAAAATAGAATTGCAAATCATAATAACTCATTCATAGTTCGTTCCATACTAAGTCTTTCTTCCCCTTAGGAACTTTACACCAAGATTCTACATTAGGACTACAATGGCTACGAGTAAGAACCCTAACATATGAAATAAACGAGTTGCAGTTCACTCCAACTGGTTTTCTTGCATGATCAAAATCCACAGCCTGTTTGGGTCCATTGCCCCTTTGTTGTAGTAACTTGTTCATCATAGTGATGCCCCTCACTTTTTCAATTTTTTTTGCTGCTCATCAAGTGCTCCAAGTTCTTCGGGGGGTACATCATCAACCTAAAATTTGACAAAAAAACACACTTACATGATATAATTATAAATGGACATATAGATAGAAATATAGGATATATTTTAAAAACTTACATTGGCAGGCACCACATTCATATCCTCACCCTCATAGTAATCATCATCACAGTCATCATACTCATGCTCAACCATATGAAAGTGTAATTAAAATATCAAACATTTAACATTTAACATAACTACAAGATAATAAAACATTGTAAAGTTCACATTCAGAAAAATAAAACATATAAAAAAATAAAAACATGCCTCAAATACTACAATCTTTTATTAATTAACATTCCTTCAGTGTGATCTCCGCGCACATACAAGTCATCGTTAGCTTCAATATTTGGTGTTGACAACCCAACTGAGAATGGACGAGAGTCATCATACTTATCATAGTACTCTTCTTCATCTATAGGAACTTCAATGAATTGTCTTTTACCATGAAGAACAACCGACCATTATCATTTGCAGGATCATCGATATAAAATACTTATTTCACCTATGATGCCAATATGAATGGTTCACCCTTATCGCCAATCTTTTCAAAGTTCACTAATGTGAAACCCAATTCATCCACTATAACTCCTTTGGTGTTATCAACCTAATTATATTTAAAAAGCAGAATTCTAAAATCTACGTAGTCAAACTCCCATATATCTTAAATGACACCATAATATGACATTTTAGCTTCACGTGGACTCTTATCCTTTGCACTTTAAAAAAATAATGAAGATGCTTGAAGAGTGACACCACTGGTTTGGACGACACTTGTAATGACCGGGCCCACTGCCCAAGGCTCTAGTAGAGTTTCAGGAATGATGACTGGCTCCACAGACCACCACTAGCCTTAACTGCGCACTTTGTCCACACTGACGCGCAAGTCAGGATCAACTTCCCGACTGGTCACCCATCCTAGTACTACTCCAAGCTGAGCACGCTTAACTATGGAGTTCTTTAGAGATGGGCTCCCGGAAAAGGAGGTGCACCTTGGTGATATGGGTAGTCCAATCATTCCTTTTAAGATCATGTTATCCGAGACCTCAAATCCTGGGATGTTACAATCTCCCCCACTTAGACTCTTGACGTCCTCGTCAAGGCTCAACTATATGGCCTCATAATCTGACCCCATTTCAGTGCAGACTCACAATGGCCCATGGACACCCAGCTCCCGTCCACGGCTACCGGCGCAAGGGCGGCTCCATCTCGTCTCTACGGATAGCCCTTTCCAACTTGCCTGGACCGCACGGCTCAAGACTGGCATGCCACATGCCCATGTGGGCCCCACCTACTGGAGGGGTTATGGCTCTGATACCATTTGTAATGACCGGGCCCACTGCCCAAGGCTCTAGTAGAGTTTCAGGGATGATGACTGGCCCCACAGACCACCACTAGCCTTAACTGCGCACTTTGTCCACACTGACGCGCAAGCCAGGATCAACTTCCCGACTGGTCACCCATCCTAGTACTACTCCAAGCTGAGCACGCTTAACTATGGAGTTCTTTAGAGATGGGCTCCCGGAAAAGGAGGTGCACCTTGGTGATATGGGTAGTCCAATCATTCCTTTTAAGATCATGTTATCCGAGGCCTCAAATCCTGGGATGTTACAACACTCTTATCATCTTGACGCTTTGTGTAATATGAGAACCCATTTATGTCAAACCCTTCATAAGACATAACATTCAATTTTGGTTTAAAGGCAAGGCAATTGATAGTTTCAGCAAGATTATTTGGTGTTTGAGATAGTTGATGTAAGACTTTATCTTCAAACACTTAATAAATATCTTGTTATGCTCTCTAGCAAGCCACATTGAATTGGCTCAAGGACATTGTTTCTTGATGAAATTGGTATGTTCCTTGATATAAACACTCACTTCGTCGATGTTGTGTAAAATATATAAGTGACCTTGTTCCAACTGGTCATGGCTGATTACTTTCATCTGTGATCCCAAAATTCCTTTTCTAGAATACTCCTCAATATTCTTGTCATTAATAGGAGCATCATTACCACTCAGAAAGTCATTGCAAAAATCTATAACCTCTCTCACCACATAATCCTCAATAATATTCCCTTCAGGTCAATAACAGTTTCGAACATCACCTTTAAAATGCTCATGTATCGTTCAAAGGGATACATCCAATGTAAGAAAACTGGTCCCAACATTTTCACTTCCCTTGTCAAGTGGACAACAAGATGTACCATGCTATCAAAGAACGAAGGAGGAAAATACATATCAAGATGACATAGGGTAACAACCACTTCTCTTTGCAATTTATCGAGAGTATCGGGGTCAATAAATTTACTGCATAGTTTGTTGAAAAAGAAACAAAGTCTGGTGATTGCAAACCTTACGTGCTTCAACAATATAGATCGAATTGTCACGGGCAGTATTTGTTGCATTAGAGTGTGACAATCATGAGATTTAAGACCTATCAACTTCAGATCTTTCAATGATACCAATCAACGGATGTTGGATGAGTAACCCTATGGCACCTTAACATTTACCAAGCAATCACAAAAAGCATTCTTCTCCTTTCTAGACAACGTGTAACAAGGAGGAGGTAAGTATGTTCTCCGATCGCTACTAACTACTTATGTTAATTTTTTCCTTATTCCCGTTTCATGTAGGTCCATTCTAGATTTTATCCCATCTTTAGTCTTACATGGTATATTCAACAGAGTACCAATGATGCTATCACAGATATTTTTCTCAACATGCATGACATTGATACAATACCTGACTGCCAAAGAACTCCAATAAGGAAGATCCCAAAATATTGACTTCTTCTTGAATATAGATTTGTCACTCCGTGTCGCCATGGTACATTGTGATCTCTTACCAAATTCATTGAAAAAGTATTTTACTCTTTTATAAAAAACCTCCCCTGATATAGGTTTAGGTGCACTCTGTTCCTCATTCCGTCCATTGAACACTTTGTGCAACCTACAGTATAGATGGAATTTTGGAAGAAACCTTCGATGAACAAGATATACAGTCTTGCCGCCGTATTTTAGTCGTATTGAATCAGTGTTATCTTCACATATAGGATACGCTTTAGATCCTTTGACACTATATCCAGACAAATTCCCATATGCTGGAAAGTCATTAACAGTGCAAAACAGCATAGTGTGCAAATGAAATGTCTCTCTTCATGAATCATCATAGGTCATCACACCTTCACCCCAGAGTTTCTTTAAGTCATCAATCAGAGGTTCAATATAAACGTCAATATCATTTCTAGGTTGTTTAGGGCCCGATATCAACAATGACAACATAACATACTTATTTTTCATACACAACTAGGGAGGAAGATTGTATATAACAAGAATAACTGGCCAAGTGCTATGTTGGCTTCTCAATGTCCCGTACAGATTCATCCCATCTATACAAAGCCCAAGTCTTATATTCTTGACTTCTTCACCAAATTTAGGGTAAAATAAATCAATCTTCTTCCACTGTAGGGAATCAGACGCATGTCGTAGGATCCCATCATTATTTTTCTTAACATCTGCATGCCACCTCAAATTCTTCACATCTATCAGATTGGAAAACAAGCATTGAAACTGTGATATTATAGGTAGATACCACATCACCTTGGCAGGAGAACCAACTTTGGACTCCCCCGAAGTCATGATTTTATACCTTGACGCACCACATTTTGGACAATCTTTCAAATCCACATAGACCTTTTGAAATAATACACAATCATTCAGGCATGCGTGTATCTTCTTGGCCTCCATTCCCATTGGGAACAACAATTTCTTTAACTGGTATGTTGAGATTGGCAAGTCGTTTCCTTCAAAAATCATTCAACAAAGACAACAATGACGTGAAGCTTTTATCACACCATCTATTGTTAGCTTTCATCTTATATAATCTCAACACAACGCTAAGCTTCGTGAACTTAGTACAACTTGTGTATAACAATATCTCAACATCATGCACAATGTTTCTAAACATGGGAGGTGGATCGGTGTGCTCTACCCCACAACTATCCTGCATCGCATCAACGATGTCTACTGGAACTGGTTCGTTCACATCTATGTCATCAGAGGCAATTTCTTCTTCCACACAAGCACTGCTATTGACATCCACTGATTTTAAGTTTGAAATCTCTCCATACCAGTGCCATTCTGTATAGCCTTGTACAATCCCGTTGCACATGAAATGACTTTTGATTTCATCACTAGTGTTGACTTTCAAGTTGTTCCCAGAATGCCTACATGGACAGTAGAACCTATCTCCAGGTTGTTTCCTATGTTCCTCGGAAAATCTAATAAACTGATCAAGACCAGAAATAAACTCTGGGGTACAACGATTTGGAATGGACATCCATGATCTATCCATTCTATGATCAAAGAGAAAAAAGTATATATTAGGGTTGACGATGTTATATATGATAAATGTGTACCACCTATCCCATTCTTGATCACCTAATCTCACAAGTAAGTGTATAATGTATATTCAATTTTCAAGAAATTTCGACAACATTTCCTCACAGTTCTCCAAGTACACCGATGCATATACATGGGCAAATGCCCACTGACATATGTACTTAGAGAACAAACGGAGGAGTGCTGAAGAAACATCATGAAAACTGAACACACATTATACACTTACATCCTAGGTGAGATTAAGTGTTCAAGAATAGTCCCAAATTGGAGACTATCCAAGATTTACTCCTAATGAGTAAATCTCAGACGAGTTTCTAGGCCAACAAAATACATGTATATATGTTGTCATTCATATACCTACAATCTTAGTATCATCGTTCATATCCTAGGTTTTGTGTAACATCATTTAATTCAATTCATTATTCCATTTGGATAAGTTCATTCATTCATCATTAAACCAAATCAATCATAATCAACTACACAATTTTGAAGAACAATTATATATTGAAATAAGTTAAATCAATCACTAACAAGAGAGAAAGAAAGCAATAATAATTTATTAAATTCATTCATTCATCATTAACCCTAGTTATATAATTGTTATTAATCAACTACATAGTTTTAGAGAACAAATTTTATATTGAACTAAGTTCATTCATTCCTTGTTTAACCCTTATTAATCAATATTAATCAACACTAATTAATCAATAATAATCTTATAGAAAACTCCCCGCACTGGTGGACTAGGCTGTGGTGGTGGCGGCCGGAGGTGGAGGTGGTCGCAGCTTTGGCTGTGGAGGTGGTCGCAACTGTGGCCAGAGGTGGAGGCGGAGATGATTGAATCTGCGGTGAAGCAGGTGGCGAGTGGTGGTAGGATGGCGGGCTGTGGCTGTGGTCGTTTGTAGAGATGACTGAGCAAACGAGCGGCGATGGCGACTGGAGCGGCGACACTGAACTCCTCAGCGGCGGTTCCTCTCCACAGCGGCGGCGGCGAGCTCCTCTCCATACCGGTTGCGGTGAGCTCCTCTCCATAGCAGCATCAGCGGCGGAGGTGAGTGGCAACAGTGAATTGCGAGACCTAGCTTGAGCTGCAACAAAGAATCGGGAATGAAATAGAGAAGGGGAAGAGACTGGCTTGTGCCGGTTCTATTTAGTTAATTATCCGCGTTGGTTGTTGCTTAAAACCAATGCTTAACACCATCTACAAACATCGGGATGGGAAAATATTTTTTGCAGGGATAACGCGCGAACAAATATCCTCGTCGATTCCCATGCAACACCTGATGCAGAATATGGTATGAAATTTGCCTCACGGGGGGTATTTAGGCGTCCATTATGTTCTAAATAACTGACGCCATATGGGGAAAATTTTTTTGTGGGGCTTGGCACAGAACATGAGTCGTCGGTGTGTACACAACCGACTTTGAATTGAACATTTTGGAGGCAATTTTTTCTCTAAAAAATTGTATTTCATGGGTGATTTTGGATGTCGGTTCTTGTTTCTACCATCTGAAGTTAAAGAAAAAGATATACCCGTGTCTTTTATAAAGTGTCCGGCCTCCAGACATAGGTGTCGGTTGATAGTTTTAGCCGACATCATAGTTTACTAGCATCAGTGTTCTATTTATAACCGACGCCAATGAATGTGACGTTATACATCATTTCTGTACTAGTGCTAACCTGCTGGATCAATACATGCATTGTAGAACCATGATGGACATGATCATGATCATTAAGAATAAGATTCGTCGGTGATTGGATCTAAGTGTAGGTTGGAGTCTGTTGGTAAGTATGCCTAAAGATCCAATCATATGATGACTATAATGGCATATCTTGTAAATGATTTGATTAATACTAAAGGCAATGTTCCAATTTATTTTATTTCAATTAGTTAATGTCTAAAGAATGAGATTACTCAATGAAGTATGTCTTCAGGTTGATGACCTAAACAATGAGATCACACGGATGTCAATGGTACATACATTCTTGTTATGTCCCTATTCAGATGTTATTGAGGAAGGCTAATAGACAACAATGACACATAAGACTAGAGTGTGTATTGGTTGATGGCATAATATCATTAGTCCTGATATGTGATATCAAACCAAACACATAGATACTTGTTAGAGAACAATGTATCAGACAAACCCACCTTGAGAGTGACACATGAAATTCATAATTGGTAGTAAGAATCATATCTCATAGTAATGGTAATGATTGTGGTTCTTAGACATGAATTCAGTACACTCATCACATGTCATTCGATGTACTATGACATCATCCACCATGACCTGAATAAGGGTTACCATAAAGTTGGTGCTCGGGTACATTATGACACATGGGGATGACTGTGAGTGATGTAGATGGGATTTGTCCCTCCGATAAGAGTTCAATATCCAAGCCACTTGACAAGAAAGATTGAGAAAATACATGCACATGCACACACAGACATGTGAATCAAGATATGATATTGAGGTCGCATATATCTCAGACGGTCTTCTCTAGTTCAAGGAAAATGGGTTGAACATTGAGAGGATGACGATTCAATGCCTCGAGTTCAATCTGAATATCAGTGACAAAGGAATTAGACAATCACTATAACACCAATCATAGATTGTAGGTTGAATTTGTTCTCCAACTTTTCAAATTACTTGGGTAGCAATGATGTGTTGCTAGATAACACTCATTGCTTGTGATGTCATAAATCAGTTATGGACATTCACTGCCAATGTAAATTGGAACCTATAGGGTCACACACATAGGATGCACTTGAAATAGGAGTTCATTCATGAATACAGTTTAACTTGATTGCTAAAGAGTTAGGTATTCAATTTAAACAACATTGGTAGAATGTTGACTGAATGAACCATGAATCAACTGTTGGCTAAATGGACATCTATAAATCCCTTTGTTTTGATTATGACAAACATTTCATTCTTATCAATCTAACAAGCTACTTGAGTGTGCAGGATGACAAAGCAACAAGGGAAAATCTACAAGCTTACATATTTACATTTTCATGCAATGTAATCACTATTGTAAAAACTTGTACAAAAATATAATGTACAAGTACTTAGAATTGCATGTAAATCAAGCGTTAGATTCTCCCTAGCTAAACACCACAGTTAGACAAGTCATCCCATTCAAATAGGATTATTTTTGCACACTCACACACATAATTAGTGCCTAAATTGAAACCTTGAAACAGGATCAATCTCGGTCGACAAACCCCTCGACCGAGACACTCTCGGTCGACAATCTTCTCGACCGAGAAAGATCCAAAGTAGCCGTTAGACACAACAGACAAGTTAGTTGGCAGTTGAAGAAAGACGTTGCAAATCACTTGTTCCAGAGAGCCTGTCGGTCGACAAAAGTTTGACCGAGTAGGTGTCTCGGTCGACCATTTGTCGACCGAGATGGTCTCTGACAGCAACTGCAGAATAAATTAATTAGCCGTTGTTAAAGCAACAACTTTGTACCTAACGGCTAGTTAAGCACTTAGAAACCCCTAGAAGTTGTCTAGAACGTCCTTAAGCATCCTTAGGCCATTCCTATAAATAGGACAAGCCATAGGACACTCAAAATTCACTTGTTACACTTGAGAAATACTTGAGCATACTTGAGCAATCTGTTGCAAGCAAATTGAGCACTGTGATCATTGGCCTACTTTCCCCTTAGCTCAAATTCGTGTCCTATAGGCTAGCATCTCCTTACTACAGCACCTACACTTCTACACTCATTGGTTAGGAGATCAATACGCTTGATATAGGCAAATCAAGCCTTGTGCTTAAAAGGATAAGTTGTAATTTCTATTTTCTTTCTTATTCCTTTTTATCCTTTGTATTCTCCTTGCTACTCCTAGGGTTGGAGGCTGCGGATCGGAGAGAGTTTGACTTCTCAGGTGGAGAAGGGGACTTCAAGCTACTTCAAGAAGGCTATCGCACGGGAAGCTACTTCAAGAAGGCTATTGCAACGGGAAGCTACTTCAAGAGGAAGGCTGCTTCAAGGTGGTGCAATTACTTCTAGGTGAAGGCTGCTTCAAGGTTGGGCGATTACTTCTAGGTGAAGGATGCTTGAAGGGTTTAGGAAAATAAATTGTATTTTATGTAAAATCCTTGCGAGGTAATAAAATAAATTTCTTTTCAAATCCCGGTTGGGTAAGCAACCGAGTAGTGGACTGACTTCCTTAGTGTTTGCTAAGGTTGGAACCACTCTAAACTCTTGTCTTCTTGTCCAATATCTTTGTGGTTGTTTGTTTGAGTTAAATAATTGTTAAAATTGTTATAAAACTCTATTCACCCCCCCCTCTAGTAGTTTTCAGTTGGTATCAGAGCAAGGCTTCAAGGAACCCTAACAAGGTCTTGAAGAAATGGGTGACGGAGTGCTCAACAACCTCAACATTGAAGGGACACTTGTTGCTAGGCCTCCAGCGTTCGATGGAACAAACTACCAATATTGGAAGAGAAGGATGCAATTCTACTTCCAAGGAATCAACTGGGATCTATGGAGAATGGTGTCTACTCCATATATGCTCCCTCAAAATGAATTTGCGGAATGGGATGCAAACACGGTAAAACTGGCCCAAATGAATGCAAAAGCTGTAAGTATCTTATATTGTTCTATTTCGGTATGAGAATTTAATAGAATATCAAATTGTGATACAACTTATGATATTTGGCATAGACTGTCCATAACCTATGAGGGTACAGTCCAAGTCAAAAATTCCAAAATTAGCTTGCTTAAAACGAAGCTTGAACATTTTCGTATGGATCCTAATGAATCTATTAGTGAAATGTTTTCAAAATTCTCTACCATTGTTAATGGTTTAAGTGCTCTAGGAAAACCTATCCTTGAGGAAGATCAGGTATCAAAAATCCTTCGATCACTTCCTCCAAAATACAAGCCAAAGGTGACAGCCATTGAAGAAGCAAACGACCTCACTCGACTCAAAATGGAGCAACTCATCGCCAATTTAGAAGCTCATGAGGCAGATCTAGAAGAGGAAGAAAGAAGAGAACGTGAACATCAAAGTGGGAAGAAGAAGGATGTGGCTCTCAAAGCTTCAAAAATCGTCACACAAGAAAGTGAGGAGTCAAGTGAAGAAGAAGGAGAAGAAGCCTTGATTGTCAACGGTAAGAAATATAAAAGGTTTAAATCTAACAAAATTTCTAGTTCTTCTACCCCTCCCAGGTGCTTTGAATGTGGGAAGAAAGGGCATCTCAAAAATGAATGTCCCAAAACAAAGAAGGGAAAGAAAAGCTCACACAAGAAGAAAGGAGAAAAAGCCTATAAAGCTGCATGGGATGAGTCAAGTGAGAGTGAAAGTGGAGAAGAGGTGGAATGTCTAATGGCAAGAGAAGACAATGAAGACTCTCAAGAGGTAAGCCTAATTGATCTTCCTAAAGAAGAGTTAGTTACTAATTTACAAGAAACTCATGATAAATATATTGATGCCAAGAAGAAACTAAAGAAGGCTATAAAATCAAATGATGAGCTCATTGTCAAATTAGATAAACTTGCTTCTGAAAAGAACAACACTGATCTTGAGAATTTATCTTTAAAAACATCTTTAGATGATTGTACTAGAAAGCTACTCACTTTAGAAACAAATGTTGATTTTCTTTCTAAAGAAAAGACTGATTTGTTAGCTAAACTACAAGATTTTCAAACTCAGCCTATTTTGTGTAACCATTCGGACTATGATAATCTTGTAAAGGAAAAGGACTCATAGTTTTCTGATTTAGATCAAGCAAGAAAAGATCTACACAAGAAAATGAATGACATTGCTATGTTGCAAAGAGAACTTTATGAGTTAAGAAGAAAAGATATACTTGATAACATACTAAGAGTCGGCACTGTTTTCAATGGAAGAAAAGGTTTGGGATATGCTCCAAAGAAAAATCAACCCAAAAGAACTCAAACTAGGTTTGTACCTAAGAATACAATGGCTAGAAAGAGAAATGAAGTTGATTCTATTACTTGCCATTTATGCTTACGTCTTGGACACTATTCCTTTTCATACCCCTACAAGACTAAGGAGTCCGACTTAGTTTGGATCCCAAAACCCCAAACTTAGTAAAGTGGAATGTAGTTGAGATATGACCAAATGCTTTGTTTTGCTATTTATATTGTCTTATCTCAACTAAACAAAAGGTGTCATGCATATTGTTATTTTTCTGCATTATTGTACTGAAATAGAAACCTTGTCGGTCGAAGTATCGTCGACCGAGCTTTGGATCGGTCGAAGTATTGTCGACCGACTAGATGTCTTTAACAAATCAAAATTTACAGCACCTATTTCGTTCGAAAATTGGTCAACCGAGAAAATTTCTGCATTTCTTTGCTTGTAATACAGTAACCTTCTCGATCGACAAATTGTCGACCGAGACAGATGTCGGTCGAACAATTGTCGACCGAGACAGATGTCGGTCGAACAATTGTCGACCGACTGGACTTCTGATTCAGAACTTTTATACAAATATGTATTTAAATGATTCTAACCATATCGGACCATCACATGGGTACCAAAATCTACATTCTAATGCAGGAATGGGTGGTTGACAGTGGATGTTCCAAACATATGACCGGAAACAAGGATGCATTCCAAACTTTTGAAGAAAAGAAAAGTGGAACAGTCACTTTTGGAGACAATGGTAAGGGAAAAATCGTTGGAATAGGTAATGTTGGTACAAACCTCGAAATTAAGAATGTTCTATTTGTTGATGGTTTGCACCATAACTTGATAAGTGTTAGTCAATTATGTGATAGTGGTTATGATGTGTTATTTAACAAAACCTGCTGCAAGTTATTAATAGAAGATACTACAAATGTTGTTTATGAAGGAAATAGAGTTGGAAATCTTTATATTCTTAAACCTAACTCTATGAAAATAGTAGTGGGAAAATGCTTGCTTGCAAATGACAATACCTTACAAATATGGCATAAAAAGCTAGGACATGCTAGTTCACATGTTATCAAAAAGTTAGTGAAATATGATCTTGTTCGTGGATTTCCTACTTTATCTTTTGATCAAGTTGAAAATTGTGAACCATGCACAATGGGAAAGCAAACCAAAACATCTTTCAAATCAAAACATGTACTTAGCACCAGTAGATCATTAGAATTAATTCATATGGATTTATTTGGACCAATGAGGACACAATCAATCGGTGGTAAGAGATACTGTTTTGTTATCGTTGATGATTATAGTAGATATACATGGGTACATTTTATTGCAACTAAAGATGATACTATTCATGTTTTTATGCAATTTTGTTCCAAGATTGAAAATCTCTTACAAAATAAAATATGTACCATTAGAAGTGATCATGGTGGGGAATTTGAAAATCATACATTTGAGGCCTTTTGTACATCTCAAGGGTATACTCGTAATTTCTCGGCTCCACGTACCCCACAACAAAATGGTATAGTTGAAAGGAAAAATCGATCCCTACAAGAAATGGCTAGAACCATGATGCTTGAACACAACACACCTAAAACCTTTTGGGCTGAAGCTGTAAACACTGCTTGTTATGTGCTAAATAGAGTAACTGTTCACTCTCATTTGAAGAAAACTCCATATGAAATAATACATTCTAAGAAACCTAAAGTTGACTACTTTCATACCTTTGGCTCCACATGCTACATTTTAAATACCAAAGATGATAGAGACAAATTTGATTCTAAATCACACAAAGCATTATTTTTGGGATATTCCACTTCTAGCAAAGCTTTTAGAGTATATAACACTATCTCTAGAAAAGTTGAGGAATCCATTCATGTTTCTTTTCATAAGGAGTCAAAATCTGAAAATCTAGAAATTACTGATCTCACTAATCAATTCGAAAATTTAACCATACCAAATGATAATGAAAAAGCTACTACATCCAATCCCCAAGTTGAAACACAACCTACACCTAGGCTTATCAAGGATCATCCCCAAGAACTGATTATTGGAGATCCAAATGATAAAGTCAAAACTCGGTCTTCCTTCAAAGATGTAGCAAACATGGCTTTTGTTTCTATCATTGAACCTAAAAAGATATCCGAAGCTCTTAAGGATGATTATTGGATAATAGCCATGCAAGAAGAATTGAATCAATTCACTAAAAATGATGTATGGGATTTAGTTCCTAAACCACAAGATAAAACCATAATAGGAACTAAATGGGTTTTTAGGAACAAGCATAATGAATCAGGAGAAGTAATAAGGAATAAAGCTCGGTTAGTAGTACAAGGATATAATCAACAAGAAGGAATAGATTTTGATGAATCATATGCACCCATAGCTAGACTTGAAGCTATTAGGATGTTACTAGCTATTGCTGCCCATAAAAACATTAAGCTCTATCAAATGGATGTCAAAAGTGCATTTCTAAATGGCATTATTCAAGAAGAAGTTTATGTTGCCCAACCACCTGGCTTTGAAATACCGGAAAAAGGTGACTATGTTTATAAACTTAAGAAAGCACTTTATGGTTTAAAACAAGCACCTAGAAATTGGTATGAAAGGCTCAAAACATATCTTTTTGATAATGGTTTTTCTATTGGAAATTCAGATTCTACTTTATTTTTCAAAACATATACATCTGATTTCCTAGTTGTGCAAATATATGTTGATGACATTATTTTTGGAGCTTCAAATGATTCATTGTGCACACAATATAGTGATATTATGCAAAAAGAATTTGAAATGAGCCTCATGGGTGAACTAACTTTCTTTCTTGGTTTTCAAATTAAGCAAACACCTGCAGGAATTTTCATAAGCCAAGAAAAATATACTAAAGAACTCTTAAAATGTTTTGGGATGGATCAATGCAAACATGCTACTACTCCTATGGCTACTTCTGTCAAAATTGATAAGGATGAAAATGGGGAACCTATTGATGATTCCTTATATAGAGCCATGATTGGTAGTTTGCTTTACTTAACGGCTTCTAGACCGGACATTATGTTTTCTGTTGGTCTTTGTGCTCGATTTCAATCACAACCTATGCATTCTCATTTTCTAGCAGTTAAACGAATTCTTCGTTACCTAGCCGGTACTACTTGCTTTGGTTTATGGTATCCAAAAGGACAATCCTTGGATTTCAAAGCTTATACTGATGCGGATTATGCCGGTTGTCGACTTGATCGCAAGAGTACTAGTGGTGGCTGCTTCTTATTAGGGAGAGCTTTAGTATCTTGGTTTAGCAAGAAACAAAATACGGTTGCCCTATCTACAACTGAAGCTGAATATATGGCAGCTGGGTCTTGTTGTGCTCAAGTGCTTTATATGCAACAAGTGTTAAGCGATTATGGTTTTAATCTTTCATCTACGCCTATTTTTTGTGACAACACAAGCGCCATAAACTTAGCACACAATCCTATTTTACATAGCCGAGCTAAACATATTGAAATCCGTCATCATTTTTTAAGGGATCACATCTCCAAAAATCATGTTTCCCTTCATCATGTTGATACGGAAGATCAATTGGCTGATATTTTTACAAAACCGCTTCCACTAGATCAATTTAACAACATTAGGAAGCAATTTCTTATCACTCCTTTGGAGGATGTTTTCTTTGATATTTGTGCTACTTAAACAAAAACTCTTGTTTACATTTTTGGCTTTTAAATGGACATCTTTTTCATTAGATTTGATGGGATATCTAATTAAGGGGGAGTTTTTATTCTTAACGGTTATCTTTTTGAAATGACAAAGGGGGAGAGATAAATATAAAATTAACATTTAGTAATTATGTCAAACTCAATTAATGAGTTTCATAAATAAACTCTTGGCTTTACATTGAAAGTTGCTATATTCCCAAATGATCTGGATTTCATGTTCCATAATTCATGGGGAATAATTAGCACACATTTTATACACAAGAAAAAAAGCTACAAAAGGTAATCTAAAGGTATGCAACTCATATGTTTTATATTTCCTTTATTTATATTTTGGAAATGTTTGTCATCTTCAAAAAGGGGGAGATTGTTGGCTAAATGGACATCTATAAATCCCTTTGTTTTGATTATGACAAACATTTCATTCTTATCAATCTAACAAGCTACTTGAGTGTGCAGGATGACAAAGCAACAAGGGAAAATCTACAAGCTTACATATTTACATTTTCATGCAATGTAATCACTATTGTAAAAACTTGTACAAAAATATAATGTACAAGTACTTAGAATTGCATGTAAATCAATCGTTAGATTCTCCCTAGCTAAACACCACAGTTAGACAAGTCATCCCATTCAAATAGGATTATTTTTGCACACTCACACACATAATTAGTGCCTAAATTGAAACCTTGAAACAGGATCAATCTCGGTCGACAAACCCCTCGACCGAGACACTCTCGGTCGACAATCTTCTCGACCGAGAAAGATCGAAAGTAGCCGTTAGACACAACAGACAAGTTAGTTGGCAGTTGAAGAAAGACGTTGCAAATCACTTGTTCCAGAGAGCCTGCCGGTCGACAAAAGTTCGACCGAGTAGGTGTCTCGGTCGACCATTTGTCGACCGAGATGGTCTGTGATAGCAACTGCAGAATAAATTAATTAGCCGTTGTTAAAGAAACAACTTTGTACCTAACGGCTAGTTAAGCACTTAGAAACCCCTAGAAGTTGTCTATAACGTCCTTAAGCATCCTTAGGCCATTCCTATAAATAGGACAAGCCATAGGACACTCAAAATTCACTTGTTACACTTGAGAAATACTTGAGCATACTTGAGCAATCTGTTGCAAGCAAATTGAGCACTGTGATCATTGGCCTACTTTCCCCTTAGCTCAAATTCGTGTCCTATAGGCTAGCATCTCCTTACTACAGCACCTACACTTCTACACTCATTGGTTAGGAGATCAATACGCTTGATATAGGCAAATCAAGCCTTGTGCTTAAAAGGATAAGTTGTAATTTCTATTTTCTTTCTTGTTCCTTTTTATCCTTTGTATTCTCCTTGCTACTCCTAGGGTTGGAGGCTGCTGATTGGAGAGAGTTTGACTTCTCAGGTGGAGAAGGGGACTTCAAGCTACTTCAAGAAGGCTATCGCACGGGAAGCTACTTCAAGAAGGCTATTGCAACGGGAAGCTACTTCAAGAGGAAGGCTGCTTCAAGGTGGTGCAATTACTTCTAGGTGAAGGCTGCTTCAAGGTTGGGCGATTACTTCTAGGTGAAGGCTGCTTGAAGGGTTTAGGAAAAGAAATTGTATTTTATGTAAAATCCTTGCGAGGTAATAAAATAAATTTCTTTTCAAATCCCGGTTGGGTAAGCAACCGGGTAGTGGACTGACTTCCTTAGTGTTTGCTAAGGTTGGAACCACTCTAAACTCTTGTCTTCTTGTCCAATATCTTTGTGGTTGTTTGTTTGAGTTAAATAATTGTTAAAATTGTTATAAAACTCTATTCACCCCCCCTATAGTAGTTTTCATCAACCAGTTCAAGTGTTGAGCCGATCGTTTTAGTGTATCCGGTCAATTGAACCAATATTGGCAATCTGGTCCATGAACCGTCCGCTTCAAGAAGTGAACTGATCAGCTCAGGTTCATGAACCAATAGGTTCTGAATCAACCATTTGGTGGATCAATTTGATTGATTCAAGGATTACTACTGACATCATGTTGTGAATTACATCAGATATTAATCGGCAATACAATTGCAATTGGGAAACATGATGAAACAACCAGTTCAAGGGTTTAAGCAATCGAATCACATGCAAACCAACCGTTCACCTATGAAACACCCGTTTCAGCGCTCACATGATGTGAATTTTTTTTTGGAATCCAATCCCCTTTGACTCCTGCATAGACTGTGAACCCTGACCCTAACCCTGACCCTCCTATAAATAGATGGGTATTGGGGCCTTCTCATACATATCAATTAGATATGACAATTATTGTATTCTCTAGTTGTGTTACTCGAGAGAACTAGAGCAATTCTAACCCGATAAAGGGATGGATAACACAATTAACAACTGTGGGAGAGAAAGTTGGTGCTAGTACACCAACTAGAAGGGACAACTACTTCTTGTCTATTCTTCTAGAATGACAAGAGTTCTCAATGGTCTGTGTGGAATACTATAGAGGCAAGGAGGATGTTGCCTATCTCTAGGAGGACAAGGTCAAGCTGCTATCTGTGATGATCAACTAGGAGCTATTGTAAATGTTTTTCAGGTGTGACTAGAAGAAAGGAACACCACTACTATGAGAAAATCATCATCAGACTTGCTCCATGACCTGGTATAACCTCACAAACCATCCTTCCCTTTACATAGTTATTGACGCGATTGTCTGTAAAAGGGGAATAAGGCAATCAAATTTTAATCTTGATGCCTATTTTGTAGCCATATTTCCTTACATATAACATTTCATAAAAGGTTAAAGATCAATTAACCATTAAGTCTTTTATTAGGAGTTAATTTTACCAATTCATCAATTAATTATTTTTGACTCTAATTCAGTGAATAGATGTGACAACATAGTTTCACACCATGCATCCATATATGATAAAAAAGTAACTTGAACATAAGTAAAATGAAAACACAATTCTTGTCCTCATGACAAATACATAAGATAAAGAGTTTTGTCCTCTAGGAACTACAATGCTAAAAGTACTATAGAACAGAGTATCACAGAGGAGACATAGACTTATTCTCCTTCGCTATTTAATCTCCAATCTCAACAGTGGAATCTTCAACATGGGGATGGTCCTTCTTTCCATGAATTTCCCAGAGGGAAAATAAACAACACATGGACCCCATGAAGGGAAAATAAACATCATCTAGGCCAGTAGTAAATTCAATTGTTGAGCTATTGAATAAATAAAGAGTTATGTTGGAGGACTATGTTACTAGCAAGAAAGATAATCTATTTGGAATATAAATTTTGAAAGGGGTATACCAATGTAGAGTGGTAACTAGAATCAATAAAGAGATTTCTCAAAACTAATATCAACATATCAAAATTATTCAAAATGAAACAATTTATCTATCGATACAATCGATCTAATATTTTGTCTTATCCAACGGTTAGGTGCCTAGTGCTCTCCCCTTTATGAGGAACAACACTTTCTCCTATGGGGGTAACCAGTACTGGGGGACCTTTAATTGTCAACTATCCACTGTACTGGGTTGGGGGATATGACTCGCCGAACCTAGTGAGCCCAAGCTCAGACAATATTTCAAATTTTTGTGTCAATATCCAAATCTAACAACTTCAATTTCTCAATCAACATTTCTATTTAGTTTTGGTGAATCTCAACAAGAGGGAAAGACTAATAAATTTGGTTCACCACTTTTGCAAAGTTATGTATATGAATCTCAAGAGGGAAATGAATAGTTCAATAAGTAATTGAGAATATATTACTTGTTTCAATCAAAAATTCCATCTAAATTTGCACATAAGGATCAAGGATGAAATTTCCTCAAGAATCTGGAAAGAAAGAATGTCCTAGGGTTATTTCATGTTTCTTGGCTTGGAAATCACTTCTTAGGTCTTTATTAGGTGAAATTACTATTTCTCTTCTTAAGTAGTTTTTTTTTTTGGTTAAGCCAGGGGTAGCTTTTATTCATCCCACACCCCTCTTGTGGGCACCATCATCCAGAAATTATAGCTCCTGCTTATAACAGTGCAGGTAAAGAGCAACAAAAACCAGAAACATCATAACAACCTAACCAACGACACTTCACAAAACAATGTAAGGGACTCTATGTTTCTCTAAAGCCACCATACCTCTTACTCAACGTGGTATATTCAGTGTATCTGAAGCAATGAAAGGCTCATTCAACCTGCTGCCCCACTTCCCTAGTTCACGAGGTATCGAATTGATGACCTTGTGAACCAAGGACCCATATATCATAGCAGAATCAAGCTCCCCTCACAGCTCCCTAGCGAACGGTGACGTCTTCCATGGTTCCATCCCGTTGTTCCATAATATGTCATGCATGTACGCCTCATCAATCTCAATGCACGAAATGCCCAATGCATGGTCTCTCGCTATCTTTATCCCTATAGCACACGCTTGCATATATGCAAGAATGTAATCCGTACTCCTGAGCCAAGATCTGAATACAAGGCAAATATTTTTTTTCTTCTGGAAACTCCTTCCATATCAACTCATCCCTATCAGGCCTATCTTGTAGCTCTTCTTCGAAAACTCCTATCATATCATGTCTCCCCTATCAATCCTATCATGTCTGTCACAAGGACTAGTAAGGGTCAACCAGCTTCCTTAGCAAGAAGCACCACAGAACTTCCAGATAAGGTGAGGTTAGGTCATTAGAAAATGAAGGAGATGAGTAAGAACAAAAAACGTCCATCTGTATCCTTAGCGGATATCACTTCTTCTGCGAAAATCCTCGTTGCCCTCCTAGAAATCATATTCAGAGAAATCATCTCCTTCAGAGTAACGATATTCTCTATCTCTATGCCTGTGAGATCTTCTCTTAATCTGAGGTGGGCCTCAGTCATGTAGTAAATGGCGAGCATGTCCTCTCATGGCACTTCTACTTCTTCTGTGTGATCGACTCTGTTGATGAATTCGGTCATCGATAAAGATGAAATCTTCTATGTTTCTGTGGGGTAACACCTCTCTGTTCCCTTCACGATCTAGGACAGCTCGTTTCGGCGGTTCTTTCATAACTGGTGACCGCGGTCTACTATGAGGGTGATCATCATTAGGAAAGAAATCTTCTAAACTTTGATGTGGAAGAACAGTTCTATACCCCTCTTTGTCAATAATGACTCTGTCATCGATATTTCTACCCTCAATCCTCTCGTGAGACCTTATAACTCTCTCATGGGAGGAGGACCGCAAAGTTCTGTTGTTCAGTGTAGGGGGCTCGTCACGTTGATGTTGTGATAAAGGTTGTGTATCTGTTCCTCCATGTCCCATGTGTTCCTCACCGGGGCTATGTAAAAGATCAACAGGGATGTTGAGTTCACACCCAAACTCAGAAAGCTGGAAAGAATGATCTCCGAGACCGGTTCTAGCAACCAGCTGTAGCTTGATATTCATTATGTCAGACCCATGAGATAAAATGACAAATTGAGGAATGTCTTCCTTGAAATCCTCCACAAGCAAAAGGATGCCCGACAGATCATCATCACTTATCTTCCATTTGGAGATGAACTTGAGATAGTCGAACGGTTGTGTAATCTGTCGAATGGTGGCTTCATATCTAAAAACAATAGGTAGGTCGGTGAGCCAAAACCAGAACTATTCTTTATGTGCCCTGTCATCACCCACTGATAAACACCAGCGGGGGGGGGGTGAATAGAGTTTTAAAACAATTTTAATAATTATTTCACTCAAACAACCAAAATTGAAAATGGAAGAAGGAGACAGGTGTTTAGAGTGGTTCCAACTTTAGCAAATACTAAAGTTGTCAGTCCACTACCCGGTTGCTTACCCAACCGGGTTTTTGAAAGTATTAATTTTATTACCTTCACAAGGATTTACACAAAATACAATACTTTCTTTACACCCCTTGAACAACCTTCACTTGAAGTAGATGCACCAACTTGAGGTAGCCTTCTTGAAGTAACTCCAAGCTCCCCCTTGAAGTAGCCTTCCTCTCTAGAAGTAACCTCCCGTTGCACCAACCTTCTTGAAGTAGCTCAAGGTCCCCTTCTTCACCAAGAAGATCTTCAACCTCTCCAATCCGCAGCCTCCAACCTAGGAGTAGCAAGGAGAGTACAAACAACAATAGAGAACAAGAAAGGAAATAGAAATTACAACTTATCCTTTTGTAGCACAAGGCTTGATTTGCCTAGATCAAGCGTGTAGATCTCCTAACCAAAGTGTATGGAAATGTAATTGCAGTGGATAGGAGATGCTAGCCTATAGGACACGAAATTTGAGCTAAGAGAAGAAGTAGCCAATTGTCACTATGCTCAATTTGCTCACAAACAGGTTGCTCAAAGTATGCTCAAAGATTTCTCAAGTGTAACAAGTGTGTTTAGGTGTCCTAAGGCATGTCCTATTTATAAGAATGTCCTACAAGTGCTTAAGGACGTTCTAGACACTTTCTAGGAGTTTCTAAGTGCTTAACTAGCCGTTAGATATAAGTTAGTTGCTTTAACAACGACTAGTTAATTAATTCTGCAGTTGCTGTCAGAGACCATCTCGGTCGAGAAATGGTCGACCGAGACACCTACTCGGTCGACGTTTTGTCGACTGACAGGCTCTCTGGATCAAGTGTATGCAACGTTTATCTCCAACTGCCAACTACCTTGTCAGCTGTGTCTAACGGCTACTTGGGTCTTTCTCGGTCGAGAAGATTGTCGACCGAGAGTGTCTCGGTCGAGGATTTTGTCGACCGAGATGGACCATGTTCCAATGTTTCAAATGAAGACATTAAGTGTGTTTATGAGTGTGCATATGTGACACTATTGAAGGGGATGACTTATCTAAATGTGGTGTTTAGCTAGGGAAGATCTAACGCTTTATTTACATGAAGTCTAAGTACTTGTACATTATATATTTGTACAAGTTTACATTTGATTACATTTCATGACGTTTACAATCATTCAAGCATATAGATACCCTAGTGCTTTGTCATCCACCTTATTCCTGCAACACTCAAGTAGCACGTTAGATTAACAAGAATGAAATGTTTGTCATTATCAAAACAAAGGGATTTACAGATGTCCATCTAGCCAACAATCTCCCCCTTTTTGAAGATGACAAACATTTCCTAAATATAAAATAAGAAAGTATAAAAACATGTGAGTTTCATACCTGAAGATTACCTTTGTAAATTTCTTCTCTTGTTTATAAAATGTGTGCTTATTATTCCCCATGAATTATGGAACATGAAATCCAATCCTTTAGGGAATATAGCAACTTTCAATGTAAAGCCAAGAGTTTATGAAACTCATTGATTGAGTTTTACACTAATACCAAGTTTTATATTTATTTCTCCCCCTTTGTCATTTCAAAAAGATATCCGTTTAAGAATAAAAACTCCCCATTAATTAGATGTCTCATCAAATCCAATGAAAAAGATGTCCATTAAAAGCCAAAATGATGTAAGTAAAAGTTATTTTTAAGAAGCACAAATATCAAAGAAAACATCTTCCAAAGGAGTGATAAGCAGTTGCTTCCTAATTTTGTTAAATTGGTCTAGTGGAAGCGGTTTTGTAAAAATATCATCCAATTGATCTTCCGTATCAACATGATGAAGGGAAACATGATTCTTGGAGATATGATCCCTTAAAAAGTGATGACGGATTTCAATATGTTTAGCTCGGTTGTGTAAAATAGGATTATGTGCTAAGTTTATAGCGCTCGTGTTGTCACAAAAGATAGGTGTAGATGAAAGAGTAAAACCATAATCATTTAACACTTGTTGCATGTAAAGTACTTGAGCACAACAAGATCCGGCTGCCATATATTCAGCTTCAGTTGTAGAGAGGGCAACCGTGTTTTGTTTCTTGCTAAACCAAGATACTAAAGCTCTCCCTAACATGAAACAACCACCACTAGTGCTCTTGCAATAAAGTCGACAACCAGCATAATTCGCATCAGTATAAGCTTTAAAATCCAAGGATTGTTCTTTTGGATACCATAAACCAAAACATGTAGTCGCGGCTAAGTATCGAAGAATTCATTTAACTGCTTGAAAATGAGAATGCATGGGTTGTGATTGAAATCGAGCACAAAGACCAACAGAAAACATGATGTCCGGTCGAGAAGCAGTTAAGTAAAGCAAACTACCAATCATGGCTCTATATAAGGAATCATCAATTGGTTCCCCATTTTCATCCTTATCAATTTTAATAGAAGTGGCCAAAGGAGTAGTAGCATGTTTGCACTGATCCATCCCAAAACGTTTTAAGAGTTCTTTAGTATATTTTTCTTGTCTTATAAAAATTCCGGTAGGCGTTTGTTTAATTTGGAAACCAAGAAAGAAAGTTAGTTCACCCATGAGGCTCATTTCAAATTCTTTTTGCATAATGTCACTGAATTGTGTGCACAACGATTCATTAGAAGCTCCAAAAATAATGTCATCAACATATATTTGCACAACTAGGAAATCAGATGTATATGTTTTGAAAAATAAAGTAGAATCGGAATTTCCAATAGAAAAACCATTATCAAAAAGATATGTCTTGAGCCTTTCATACCAGTTCCTAGGTGCTTGTTTTAAACCATAAAGTGCTTTCTTAAGTTTATAAACATAGTCACCTTTTTCCGGTATTTCAAAACCGGGTGGTTGGGCAACATATACTTCTTCTTGAATGATTCCGTTTAGAAATGCACTTTTTACATCCATTTGGTAGAGTTTGATGTTTTTATGTGTAGCACAAGTCTAGCTATTGGTGCATACGTTTCATCAAAATCTATTCCTTCTTGTTGATTATATCCTTGTGCTACTAACCGAGCTTTATTCCTTATTACTTCTCCTGCCTCATTTATTTTATTCCTAAAAACCCATTTAGTTCCAATGATGGTTTTATCTTGTGGTTTGGGGACTAAATCCCATACATCATTTTTAGTGAATTGGTTTAGTTCTTCTTGCATTGCTATTATCCAATAATCATCTTTAAGAGCTTCAGATATCTTCTTAGGTTCAATGATAGAAACAAAAGCCATGTTTGCAACATCCTTAAAGGAAGACCGAGTTTTTACTTTATCATTTGGATTTCCAATAATTAATTCTTGAGGATGATCCTTAATAAGTCTAGGTATAGGTTGTGTTTCATCTTGGTTATTGTTTGTAGTATCTTTCTCACTGTCATTTGGTATGGTTAAGTTTTCAAATTGATTAGTAAGATCAATTATTTCTAGATTTTTGGATTTGGATTCTTCATGAAAAGAGACATGAATGGATTCCTCAACTTTTCTAGAGATAGTATTGTATACTCTAAATGCTTTGCTAGAAGTAGAATATCCCAAAAAGAATGCTTTGTGTGATTTAGAATCAAACTTATCTCTATCATCTTTGGTATTTAAGATATAGCATGTGGATCCAAAGGTATGAAAATAATCAACTCTAGGTTTCTTAGAATGTATTATTTCATATGGAGTTTTCTTCAAATGGGAGTGAACAGTTACTCTATTTAACACATAGCATGCAATGTTTACAGCTTCAGCCCAAAAGGTTTTGGGTGTGTTATGTTCGAGCATCATAGTTATATCCATTTCTTGTAGTGATCGATTTTTCCTTTCAACTATACCATTTTGTTGTGGAGTGCGTGGAGCAGAAACATTGTGAGTGTACCCTTGAGATGTGCAAAATTCTTCAAATACATGATTTTCAAATTCTCCACCATGATCACTTCTAATGGTACATATTTTTCTTTGTAATAGATTTTCAATCATAGGGCAAAATTTTATAAAAGCATGAATAGTATCATCTTTGGTTGCAATAAAATGTACCCATGTATATCTACTATAATCATCAACAATAACAAAACAATATCTTTTGCCACCGATAGATTGTGTCCTCATAGGTCCAAATAAATCCATGTGAATTAATTCTAAAGATCTACTGGTGCTAAGTTCATGTTTAGGTTTAAAAGAGGTTTTTGTTTGCTTTCCCAATGTACATGGTTCACAATTTTCAACTTGATCAAAGGATAAAGTAGGCAAACCACGAACAAGATCATATTTCACTAACTTTTTGATAACATGTGAACTAGCATGTCCTAGCTTTTTATGCCATAATTGTAAAGTATTTTCATTTGCAAGCAAGCGTTTTCCTACTACAGATTTCATAGAGTTAGGTCTAAGAATATAAAGATTTCCAACTCTTTTTCCTTCATAGACAACATTTGTAGTTTTTTCTATTAATAATTTGCAGCAGGTTTTGTTAAATAAAACATCATAGCCACTATCACATAATTGACTCACACTTATTAAGTTATGGTGCAAACCATCAAAAAGTATAACATTCTTTATTTCAAGGTTTGTACCAATGTTACCTATTCCAACAATTTTACCTTTACCGTTATCTCCAAAAGTGACTGTTCCACTCTTCTTTTCTTCAAAAGTTTGAAATGCATCCTTGTTTCCGGTCATGTGTTTGGAACATCCACTGTCAACCACCCAATCTTGCATTAGAATGTAGGTTTTGGTACCCATGTGATGGTCCGATATGGTTAGAAGCATTTAAGTAGAGACTGTATAAAAATTCTGATTCAGAACTTCAGTCGGTCGACAATTGTTCGACCGACATCTTTCTCGGTCGACTAATCGTCGATCGAGAAGGTTGCTGTATTGAAAATTAAAGACAGAAATTCAGAAAATTATTATAATGCATAAAACCTTTTATTAAGTTGAGATAATACAATATGAATTGCAAAATTAAGCATTTGATCATATCTCAACTGAATTGCATTCTACTCTACTAAGTTTGGGATTTTGGGACCCAAACTAAGTAGGAATCCTTGGTCTTATACGGGCATGAAAATGAATAATGTCCAAGACATAGACAAAAATGACAAGTAATAGAGTCAACTTCATTTCTCTTTCTAGGAATTGTGTTCTTAGGTACAAACATAGTCTGAGTTCTTTTGGGTTGATTTTTCTTTGGATCATATCCCAAACCTTTTCTTCCATTGAAACTAGAGGAGGCTTTTAGGATGTTGTCAAGGATATCTTTTCTTCTTAACTCATGTAGGTTTCTTTGTAGCTTAGCAATGTCATCCATCTTCTTGTGTAAATCTTTTCTAGCTTGATCTAAATCAAATAATAGGGAGTCTCTTTCTTTTACAACATTGTCATAGTCTAGATGGTTACACAGAATTGGTTGAGTCTGAAAGTCTTTTAGTTTAGCTAACAATTCAGTCTTTTCTTGAGAGAGAAGATCAACATTTGTTTCTAGAGTGAGTAGCTTGTTAGTGCAATCATTTAAAGATGTTTTTAAAGACAAATTCTCAAGATCAATGTTGTTCTTTTCAGAAGAGAGATCATTTAATTTAGCATATAGCTCATCATTTGTTTTGATAACCTTCTTTAGTTTCTTCTTGACATCAACATACTTATCATGAGTTTCTTGTAAACTAGTAATTAACTCTTCTTTAGGAAGATCAAGTAGGCTTACCTCTTGAGAGTCTTCATCATCTTCTCTTGCCATTAGACATTCCACCTTTTCTTCTCTGCTTTCACTTTCACTTGACTCGTCCCATGCAGCTTTATAGGCTTTTTCTCCCCTCTTCTTGTGTGAGCTTTTCTTTCCTTTCTTTGCTTTAGGACATTCATTTTTGAAATTTCCTTTCTTTCCACACTCAAAGAACCTAGGAGGAGAAGAAGAAGAACTAGAAATTTTGTTAGATTTAAATCTTCTATATTTCTTACCATTGACAATCAATGCTTCTTCTCCTTCTTCTTCACTTGACTCCTCACTTTCTGGTGTGATTATCTTTGAAGCTTTTAGAGCCACATCCTTCTTCTTTCCTTGCTGAAGTTCACGTTCTCTTCTTTCTTCCTCTTCTAGGGTTGCTTCATGAGCTTCTAGATTACCAATGAGTTGCTCCATTTTCAGCCGAGTGAGGTCATTAGCTTCTTCAATGGCTGTCACCTTTGGCTTGTATTTAGGAGGAAGTGATCGAAGGATTTTTGATACCTGATCTTCTTCAAGAACAGTTTTTCCTAGGGCATTTAAACCATTAACAATAGAAGAGAATTTTGCAAACATTTCACTAATAGATTCATTTGGATCCATACGGAAGTGTTCAAACTTTTGTTTAAGCATGCTAATCTTAGAATTCTTGACTTGAACTGTACCTTCATAAGTTATGGACAGTCTATGCCAAATTTCATAAGCTGTGTCACAGTTTGATATCCTATTAAATTCTCCTACTGAAATTGAACAATATAAAATGCTTACAACTTTGGCATTTATTTGAGCCAACTTTACCGTGTTTGCATCCCACTCTGCATATTGTGTTTGAGGGAGCTCGTATGGGGTTGACACCATCCTCCATAAGTCCCAATTGATGCCTTGGAAGTAGAAATGCATCCTTCTCTTCCAATATGTGTAGTTTGTTCCATCAAACGCCGGAGGTCTAGCAACAAGTGTTCCTTCAAGGTTAAGGTTGTTAAGCACCCCGTCACCCATTCTTCAAGACCTTGTTAAGGTTCCTTGAAGCCTGCTCTGATACCAATTGATAAACACTAGAGGGGGGGGTGAATAGAGTTTTAAAACAATTTTAACAATTATTTCACTCAAACAACCAAAATTGAAAATGGAAGAAGGAGACAGGTGTTTAGAGTGGTTCCAACTTTAGCAAATACTAAAGTTGTCAGTCCACTACCCGGTTGCTTACCCAACCGGGATTTTGAAAGTATTAATTTTATTACCTTCACAAGGATTTACACAAAATATAATACTTTCTTTACACCCCTTGAACAGCCTTCACTTGAAGTAGATGCACCAACTTGAGGTAGCCTTCTTGAAGTAACTCCAAGCTCCCCCTTGAAGTAGCCTTCCTCTCTAGAAGTAACCTCCCGTTGCACCAGCCTTCTTGAAGTAGCTCAAGGTCCCCTTCTTCACCAAGAAAATCTTCAACCTCTCCAATCCGCAGCCTCCAACCTAGGAGTAGCAAGGAGAGTACAAACAACAATAGAGAACAAGAAAGGAAATAGAAATTACAACTTATCCTTTTGTAGCACAAGGCTTGATTTGCCTAGATCAAGCGTGTAGATCTCCTAACCAAAGTGTATGGAAATGTAATTGCAGTGGATAGGAGATGCTAGCCTATAGGACACAAAATTTGAGCTAAGAGAAGAAGTAGCCAATTGTCACTATGCTCAATTTGCTCACAAACAGGTTGCTCAAAGTATGCTCAAAGATTTCTCAAGTGTAACAAGTGTGTTTAGGTGTCCTAAGGCATGTCCTATTTATAGGAATGTCC
Organism: Alisma plantago-aquatica; assembly: GCA_963693085.1. Lineage (NCBI taxonomy): Eukaryota > Viridiplantae > Streptophyta > Magnoliopsida > Alismatales > Alismataceae > Alisma > Alisma plantago-aquatica. The sequence continues at coordinate 276,152,108 of OY856410.1, forward strand.
TACAAGTGCTTAAGGACGTTCTAGACACTTTCTAGGAGTTTCTAAGTGCTTAACTAGCCGTTAGATATAAGTTAGTTGCTTTAACAATGACTAGTTAATTAATTCTGCAGTTGCTGTCAGAGACCATCTCGGTCGAGAAATGGTCGACCGAGACACCTACTCGGTCGACGTTTTGTCGACCGACAGGCTCTCTGGATCAAGTGTATGCAACGTTTATCTCCAACTGCCAACTACCTTGTCAGTTGTGTCTAACGACTACTTGGGTCTTTCTCGGTCGAGAAGATTGTCGACCGAGAGTGTCTCGATCGAGGATTTTGTCGACCGAGATGGACCCTGTTCTAATGTTTCAAATGAAGACATTAAGTGTGTGTATGAGTGTGCATATGTGACACTATTGAAGGGTATGACTTATCTAAATGTGGTGTTTAGCTAGGGAAGATCTAACGCTTGATTTACATGAAGTCTAAGTACTTGTACATTATATATTTGTACAAGTTTACAATTGATTACATTTCATGACGTTTACAATCATTCAAGCATATAGATACCCTAGTGCTTTGTCATCCACCTTATTCCTACAACACTCAAGTAGCACGTTAGATTAACAAGAATGAAATGTTTGTCATTATCAAAACAAAGTGATTTACAGATGTCCATTTAGCCAACACCCACCGTCATCGCTTTCACAGTAAGCCGATGATGAAGGTACTCGATATGATCAGATCTTATAGCTGTAATCGTGTCCTGCTTGTCCTCAAAGAAAACCACCTCTTTTCTATGAGCATGTCTATAAATATCAATAGCTTGTGACCATTGTCTTCTAAGGAATTCACTGAGTGGCTGCCAAGGTATGTTGTCAGCCCAAGAAACCTCAACGACGTAGGAGAGAGACTCAATCCTTTTGAGTCGTTCAGCATCCTGAGTGTCAAGAGATACGAAAACCCTCTTGGGAACGTGTTGTGGACTTCCTCGAGCAGGAACGCGGGCAGGCATATAAGGGAAGGTCTGTCGAGAGAAAATGTCCGGCGGCTTCGTGGGCCAATGAGTCGGCGGAGAACGTGGCCAGTGAAAGCATCTAGCAGCAAGATGTCTAGGTTGTCGACATTTATAACATACTTTCTCAGCCACACACTGGGCTTGCCAATGACCACGCCTCATGCACCTAAAGCAGGTGTCGTGAGGGATTCCGTAAAGAGGAGCATGTCTGGGAGGAGCAGTTACGTGTTGATCAGCGATATATAGAGGAGGTGGATTGATAGTCTCATCAGGTGAAGGTTGCGGTGCTTCCGGAGCCAGCGGCGAGCCTGCATCCTTAATTCGTTGGTTCTGATGAGGAAACAGAGGCGGATGTGCACCCATATCGCTTATCACTTCCATGGCAGGTGGTTGATGGATCATCTGTTGAGTTGTGGGAATCAATGGCGTGTCTTGTGATGGAGCGATCTCCGGTTGAGATGTGGGGATCGCTGGCAAAACGTCGACCAATGCCGGAGGAGGAAGAGGGTCCACTACCACGTCTAGAGAAGGGATCGGCATGATCACATGCCTCTCTATATCGATCATCGTCTCAGGAGAAGGTGCTTGCAGGAGGTGTTGTATATCTGGGAGCACGTCGTCAGCCGGCGTAGAGGATGAAATGAAACCATTCCGTCTCTCAGCGACGCTCTTCTGCACTCGTCTGCCTCGCTGACTTTGGCGTGTTACCCTGCGAAGCAGTGGAGAGGGAAACATCCGGACCACCTAGGCAGGCGATCCTTTGACTCCTGCACGATCACAAAACTCCGCCCGATGCCGCCAGGCCAGAGATAGGGAATTAGGGTGGACTCGGCGGACACCAAATCACCACAGGACTGACCCTGATGGCTTTGCAGGTGTGCAACCTAGCTGCAGGCGGCGGCGCTGCAGGTAGGCGGCCTAACAGCGGGCGGCGATGCACATGGAATCTTCAGGAGACGCTGAAGGAGGGGGAGCACCCAACTGCATTGTTTGACTGTTGGAGAACGGCGGACCCGAAACCCTGGAAGACGACAGAGATCTTCGTCGCTTGTCCACCTTCACCTGATTACGCGAGCGAGTAGACCAGAAGAGGAAGGAGGGGGAGGGGCGGGGGGTGGACTCCGGAGGGCGGAGTGCCCTTCCAGAGAAAGGTGACGGTGGGCGCCGTCAGCGGAGATGGATCGCCCTAATGCCGTTGTAACCTAGCTCCTTGAGTCGGCTCTCATCCAATAGAAGCTGAATATACTTCAGTAGTTTTATATTAAATGATCACTTTTGGTTGTTGTAATGTTTCATTTGAATCATTAATATAGTACTTGTGTTTATACATGTGGTCACATATGATATTCTAATAATTATCCACATTAATTATGTACATTATTTATGCATTCATATGTAACATACCCATTAGGTAATACACTTAGTATTGACTACACGCGCGCACACACATATATATGTATAGTGCACATATTTGTACTATCAAACCATTATCTAGACATTGGTTTCCACACCTTTATAGGTTGCAAAATTAGTATTACAACTATAATTTTCTTCCATTGAATTCTATTTCTCCACATATGTCCCTTAATATCCTTAGATATATAAGGTAGTAAATACATATAATAAGGTCAATAAGTGTATGCCATTCAATTTCCCATATTTATTTCTTAACACACTTATTCCTTCATTTTAATCCTTGATTAATTGATTAATCTTATTAAATTAATAAATAAGGATATAGGAGTCAGCACTATAAGAATTTAGACTAAAATATTGGACTATACTTATTGAGGACACTTCCATATTTTCTCATTATTTTCTAGGTTTCAGTATAGCTCCTAAATTTCATAGTATACATAATGCATAGGTGACATTGATGTGCTTAGGCAAGGGTTTTAGGTGGATAGGGTGTTTCATCATTTGCATCTTGATTTACATAGTATAGTATTGATTTATAAAACTTGATTTTGTATGGTGGATCATGATTGATTGCATGTATAGGAATAGAACAGGAAGAGGATTGGTCGTGGTCTATGTACCTTGTGATATGCTGATGCTTCGTCTGTGATCTCGACTTGGCTAAATGACCATGCAGTTAGCCAGCCTGCTGGTCTTCATTGTTGTGATAGTGATAAAGTCGAGGAGTTAGTGGTGGTTGTATCAACATTAGTCATCGGCACAACAGGACAGTGAAAAGGAAGGTGGGAGGGGCGTTTTGTAATGACCCGTATTTCAAATTAGTCATCTAATCAGGGTTTACTTGGATGATTGTATGCTTAACTAGTTTGATCATTGTTTGAAGCTTGATACATATGGTAGTTTAATTTTTATGTCTTAAATCTAATGAGAATATTTAGTCATATTTTGATTCACATAACTAGCGTTTAAGAATTGGATACCCTAATCGGTCAAAATTAGGTTTTGATGGCATATGAATACAAAATTTGATAAGTATAATGGTGTACTAAATGATTTTTAGTATTTTATCAACAACTCGCATTTAGTTGAAGTTTAGATATGATTTGAAAAACTAAATTATAAGTGATTTTGTAAAATATTAGAATTTTTGACTTTCTTCAGACCTATTTTCTAGTTGAGTTACAAAGTCAACCGACCATTCATTCAGATTGAAATATAGTAGTCGTAATTGAATTTTATATTTTTATTGATGCATCCATTTGATCTCAAATTTTAACTATAGTTGGGAAACTATATTATACACATAATGTTAAATTTTATCTTTTTATTGGATGATTTTTAATCTCTACAGAAAGGGATGTCAGTCGAGTTCTGCCCATGAGAAACTCGACCAACCATGCTGCAGACTGCAATATTGTTGTGTAGTATTTGATCTTTATTTATTTACTGGTAAATACAAATGATCAAAAATTTTAATTGTATCTTATAAACTCAATTTTAGGCACTATTTTAAATTTTCATAATCTTTGGATGATGTTTGAGTTCTACAGAGTGTGGTGTCGGATGAGTTTATAACTCATCCGCCCAACTAGTCTGAATAAAATATAAATACAATGAAGGGATTTTTTTGCAATTGTTCTATAAAATCATCTATATGAATAACCTAACACCTAAGGATCTCTCATAACTCGTCATTCCTATCCAAGAAATGAAATCCTATAGAGAGAAGAGAGCTAGGGTTTTGAGAAGGGAAAGTGGTGGAGATGTTGACCTAGGGTACTCAATCCGAGATATGATGAAATCAAGTAAGTTTAGATTCTTTGCATAGAATTTCATGGTGAATATTTTTTCACATGTCAATATTATGTACCTATAATTATGTTGATTTGAAATCACATCAAATCTACCCCTTTTCTCACTCTTTCTTTTCTAATCCCCATTTCTAGGGTTTCTGAGTTGAGAGGAGGAAGAACTGGATTCAATTGCTAGAGTTTGATTGAATTTCGAAAAATTCAGAGTTTGAACTACGTTTTTAAGGTGCTTGTCACATTAGGTGAGTTTTTTTCTCCCTACTAAGCTCAATGTTCATATTGAAAGCCTAATTCTATCTGGATAAATTAATCAGAAACCTTACTTATATTTGTATGTGATTGAGTATTGTTTTGGAAATATATTAGGGAATCAAATTCTACTAATTTAATTATTTCTGATTTATTAGAACTTTCTTAGTTCCTCATATATTGATTGAGGATCCATGGAGAATCCTATGGATAGATGAGTATGGTATTTCATGTGAATATTGCCAAAAAACCAGCCTAATGGCCGATATGCTTAGGAATTGAATTGACATGTATAGAATCGTATTTGAATTTTATTAGGATGAATTATATTACATTTTTTTTGCTTAATGAAATTGAATATGATGTATACATAAGGATCAATATGAGGTGGTGACATTCCATGTTTAGGGTTTGTGTTGAAGGATTGAATCAAATGAGTCAATTAATCAATGTATACTTATGATTGATGAATGAAATATGTGAAAATGGAAACTCAGGTTTCCATGTGTGTGAATATGCCTAATGAGCCCTTGTGCACTATGATGAGATGACTGAATGATGTGATTCTTATGATATGTTGATCTAAGGATGACTTCTTGAAAGCCCTAGAAGTTTAGTGCTAAGATGAGTATGGGTGATAAAGTTAGAACTTGTATATAATGTTTTGAATGTGATGAAATGCTAAAATGTAAGTATTAGTACTTCAATTAAATATGATGAGCCCTACTAATATGATCTAAGACTAATGCATACGTTTTACTATGACTTATGAAATGATGTGTATTCCTCACATGAATGTGGGTCCTTTTATACAAGATACATAACAATGAATCGTGGAGGATGATTAAAGATTATGGTGTAAGAAGATGTAACATGAACCATTCTATTAAGATAAAGTGAGTAGTACTCTAAGAGACATAGTGATCCTTGTTAATTATAAAAATGAATTTGTAAGTCAATGACATGGCATATATATCTAAATATAAGAAATGATATGAAGAAAAATGTAATGTATGGTGATGGCAAGCTAAAGATGAAACTAATGAAGTTATTATGATGAAGTCATTAAAATTTTATTTTAATTACATGTGGCAAATATAGATTGAATAAAATATACTAATTTGGGCTTTGATGAATGTTAATGAGAAGAGAAGAATTGTATATAAAGTGAATTAAGAATGATTGTTCCAATAGTGTAATGAACATGACATGAAAGAAGTTGAGACTAATGAATATGAAATGAAGTAAAAAGATGAGAATTCATAGACGAATCTATGAACTAAACTCTAATCCAAAAGTGATGAGTTAGGTGATGCTAATGAATAATAATCTCAAACAAGGGATTAAAGAATGTACATAACTATAATTTAATTCAATTAAAAGATGAGGTTCAAGCATTCAAATTGATTTACAAGAACATGCTCTTTTATTGTGACTGTTTGATAGAATACTTGTACTCTAAGGGTAGCCTCTTTTGAAAATGAGATCATACATATGTAAATAGTAGATATATTCTTGCTATGTCCCTAGTCAGATGTTATTGTGGAAGGATGATAGACAACAATAACACATAAGACTAGAGTGTGTGTTGGTTGATGAGAAAATCTCATCAGTCATGATATGTGATATCAAACCAAACACATAGATACTTATTAGAGAACATTGTATCAGATAGACCCACCATGAGAGTGACACATGGAAACCATTACATGGTAGTGAGAATCATCTCTCATAGTGCTGGTGGTGATTGTGGTTCTTAGATCTGAAATAATTACACTCATCACAAGTTGTTCAATGTACTTTGATATCATCCACCGTGACCTTGAATAAGGTTTGCTATAAAGGTGATGATCATATGCACTATGACACATGGGGATGACTGTGAGTGATGTAGATGGGATTCGTCCCTCCTACAAGATTATGATATCCTGGCCACTTGATTAAAGAGACTAAGAAATGCATGACCATGCATATGAGAGTCAATATGAGATATTGAGCTTACATATATCTCAGACAATCTTCTCTGGTTCAAGGAACAAAGATTGAATGTTGAAGAGGATGAATATTCCATGCCTCGAGTTCAATTTGGATATCAGTGACAAAGGAACTACACAAACACTATAACACCAATCACAAATTGTAGGTTGAAGTTGTTCTCCAACTTTCCATTTACTTAGATAGCAATGATGTGCTTCTAGATACTTCTCTTTGCATGTCATGTCATAAAATAGTTATGGGCATTCACTACCAATGAAAATTGGAACATATAGGGTCACACACACATGACACTCTTAGAATAAGATTTTATTCATGCATGATGTTTAACTCAATTACTAAAGTGTTTAGGTATTCAATTTAAATTGACTGACTGGACTCTGAACTAACTACTTCAAGTGTCGAACCAATTGGTTGGAGTGTCAGGTTGATTAAAAATTGCATTGGCTGAATTCTAGATGAGCTAGGGCATGAACCAACCAGTTCACTGAGTGAAATTATTGGCTCAAGGTTGTCAAATGACCTATTGATATGATGAACCACCTGGTTCATCGATCAATTTGATTGCATCAAGGATTAGTGTTTATGTCATGTTGCACATTAATTGAATTATAACTGCCAATATAGTTGTGATTGGGAAACATGATGAAATGACTGATCCAAGTGTTGAACCAATTGAATTGATTAGTGCAAGTGTTGAACTGATTGGCTCACATACCAACTGATAAGTTCATCTATAAACCGATCATTTCACCGCTTGTAGGTTCATGAAATCCTGATCCATTCCACTCCCACAAAGACTGGGAACCCTGACCCTAACCCTCCTATAAATAGAGGGGTAATGGAGTCTTCCTAGAGACACAACTCAATTACCTCTAACAATTGTTTTCTTCTGTAGTTGTGGTAACCAAGAGAACCCGAGCAAGTCTTGCCCAATAAAGGGAGGGATAACAAGGGAGAACAATTGTGGGAGAGCCAGTTGGTGCTAGTACACCAACATGAAGGGACAACTCCTTCTTATCTGTTCTTCTAGAATGATAGGAGTTCTAGGTGGCCCATGTGGACTACTCTAGAGGTGAGGAGCTTTTCCCACTAGGAGGACAATGTCAAGTTGTCGTTAGTGGTAATCAACCAGGAGTTGTTGTAGACGTTGTTCCCATGCTACTTGAAGGAAGACACATACTATGACAAGGAGATTGTTGTTGGACTTGCTCCAGGACTAGATATATCCTCAAAACCATCCTTCCCATTATATATTTAATAACACGATCTTTGTTATAAAGGGGAAAATGATAGTTAAGTTTTTTTATTTATGTTGCCTGCTCTGGCACCATATTTTCCTACAATGGTATCAGAGCCACACCAATTAACTATGTTTTGTGATAATCGATATGATCATATCTTAGTTTTTATTGTTTATTTATTGGATACAATGCAAATATTAATGTGCATATTCAATTAGATACTAGATACAGTCCCAAACTAGTATATATAATGTATTTAATACCCACATAGGTAGCTACCCACCCCCTATTCCGATTATTTTTTTGGAGTTTCTTACTGTTAACATGTAGAGGGTTACTTTACCTTGCAAATGGTTACTTTTCATGTATATATAGTTACATTTGCAGCATTAGATTCAAAAATACAATTATATATATATATATATATATATATATATATATATATATGTTGTGTATGTTTCCCATATTTACATCCTTCTTTTTATCAACACAGTTACCTTTTTGTTCACAGAGTTCCTTTTCTGGCCAAATAGTTACTTTTTTGGATGACAGGTAGCGAAAATCCATGCCACCTGTTGGGTATTGAATGAATGTCTCTCTCTGTATATATATATATATATATATATATATATATATATATATATATATATATATATATATATATATATATAATATGCAATTTACACACATCGACCTAAATGATGGATTTTGATGGTGGATGTGTAGCATGGTTATGGCCAATAACCCTAAATATGAAATGGTGGTTGTGTTTATTTATTCCTTTTTATCTAAGTTTACATGCTGATATTATACCTTATCTTCCAAGTGTAAATGTATCATTATCTCCTACCTTTGCTCACCTCGAATGTAACTCAATTTGTTTTCCAATTATCATGTAATAGCATTAGGATAGTTTGTTTCTTGATTATGATGAAGAAGATGAACTGAATAGATGGAGGACCGTGGAGGATCAATGATTGGAGGAGATGAATCAATCATTTGGAAGCCCAACGGATGGACTGGAGGATCCAAAAGTTGGTGGACTGGAGACCAAGAAACTGGGGAGACAACCAATTGACTGTCCAGGAGGCGAGTTGATCAGCTCAAGGTTTGAACTGATCAACCTAGATTTTCAAGCACATATCTTCATAAGCAACATGTTTCTACATGAGATGTAGACCCTAGGTGGTGGTAATTCCTTGTGGCTTCAAGGAATTACAGTAGAATGGCCATAACCATGGCTTATGTTTTATTGTATATTTTTGTTTGTGGGATATAACATGTATATGATACATACTCTATGTATGTGGTGATTGAATATGTATATGTATTTATAAATACAAACTTCCTCAATAACATATTAAGTCTAATATGATTTCCATTAGCATCACACATGAAAAACTTGATCGACTATGTATGGGCACGCCAAGCATGGTGCACTATCTGTCTTGTGGAAGTGTGATGGTAGTTATGTGGGCCTTCCAAGTGGGGTGTATTGCTATCATGTTGGCTTTTTGGTCAGGCACAATTGGGTGTCCTTAATAATATTAAGCATCTAGAAGCATGCAAATGACTATGGAAAAGAGTTGTGCATATCATCTACCCAAAATTGCATAAGATGCAATTGGCAAATGTTTCCAACCTTAATGATTGGTTATGAAAGTTGGTATTGGTTGGGTAGTATTTTTTTGGATCTTGGCCTACTAGAATGTTGTACGCTGCAATCTTTTGAATTGATATGTGAGGTATATCAATTTGAATAACATAGTAGGAGCAATGATTAATTAAAGGCGTAATTAAATTTCATCAAATATTATTCAAATCAAATCAAATCAAATCAAATCAAAAGTGTTTTAGACAAATGCAAATTTTCTCTTGTAGAATCAAATGACAATCAAAATCATTATTGTGATAAGTCCTTAGGATAGACAAGATTAACATGACAAAGTTCCATGACTAGTTTTGGACTTTGAGAAGGATTCTCAATGATGAGCATAAGCTCTATGTCCTAGAAACACCAGTGCCAGAATTACCTACTCCTGATGCACCAAGGACTGAGGTGGATGCTTACTAGAAGCATGCCAATGATGCTTTGGACATAAAACACCTTAAGATAAGCTACATGTACTATGAGTTGCATGAGCAGTGTGAAGACATGGGAATGCTTGAGATGGTGACACATCTTAAGGGCATGAACCATAATCATACAAAGCAAGAAAGGTACAATGTCTCAATGGCACACTTTGCGTGTAAGATGACAGAGGGAGACTCCATAGAGACCCATGTGCTCAATGTGAATGGACATGTGGAACATCTAGTAGAACTTGGATTCTCTTTGAGCAAAGAGTTTGCCACATATATGTTTCTGTAATCATTTTCTAAATCATATAGCCATTTTATCTAGTGTTACCACTTAAATAATATGGCCAGACCATTGTCAAATTTTCTTGGCATGCTGATTAATGCCAAATTAAGAATGAAGAAGGACAAATCTGTGATATGATTAGTAGAGTGAACTCAAGGATGAAAGCAAGGCCATGAAGAGTTCTAAGGCTAAGATAAATCTAGATCTTAAACATTCCAAATAAGGAGTAGAAAAATATTAATAGGAATCTATCCTTTGTACTTGAAGGCATTCAGGAAGAAGAAGATGGGGATAGAGATCTCCACTTTAGGTATATACATTATTCAAACAAATTCATATAATTATTCATCTTGGGTACTAGATACTAGATGTGGATCACATATGCTCAAATATGCAAGATCTAAAAAGAAGTAGGCCTTTAAGAAAGGGCATGGTCAAACTATGTGTTGCAAATGGACCTAGAGTTACTGCCACTACAGTTGGAACCTATAGTTTATCTCTACCCATATGACTTATAATAGAGTTAACGAATTGCTATTATGTACCTGTTATAAATAGAAACATCATTTCTATATCTTATATGGACAAGGATGAATATGAATTTTATATTAAGAATGGTCGATGTTCTATTTCTAAAGATGGGATCTTTTATGATAGTTCCCCAATATCTTATGGTATTTATTTTCTAGATCTAAAGACAAATATTTATAATGTAAATACCAATAGAATAAAACTCAATAACTCAAACAAAACATATACATTACCAAATTTGTGATATAAGTGACTTGAAAATAATAGTACTCCAAGAATAAATACAATACTGACATAAACAAGTTGTTCCCTTCTAAGTAGTTGATTCTATAAATATACGTATCAGTATAATTAATTGGTGCATAAGAACTTGTAGTATTCCATAAAATGATTTGACGTGTGCCCTTATTACAAGGTGTTCATTTTGGAAATGGTGGAGAATATACAAAACTATGATTTTGGAATTATGTGGTTAGAGATGGTCTTAGAATTAAAGTAAATATCAGAAGGAGTATAAATTCCCTCAATAAGATTAAGAGCACTAATATTCCATTAAGTGATCGAGACTAGGATAAGAACAATATAAAATTCTATAATTAAGAATCTGCACACTTGTTCACTATACTTTATCTAATGTATATCAAATGTTCTTATGGTGAATACTCAACTTCAACGACCATTTATATAGATGGAGTTAACTATTAGCTTTGAAGATTAGGTATGTGCAATCCCTATTTAAAACTGAGCACTAAATTGACTTCAAACCCATTTTTCATAATAAAACATCTTTTAACATATCTCCTTCTTACACCATTTCAATAGTCAATGAGATATATTTTATTATTGCTTCTAACATGTTAAACTATCCTTGTATTTTGGTTTTATGACCCCTTTTTCCATCTTTACATTGTTTAATATATTATTTATGGAATCATTTGATTTTGCCATACTATTTACATGCTTGTTATATAGACTAGTAATATAGAGTAGGGGTACTTGTGTACAACTATACACCTTTTGTATATATTGGGTATCAATCTTTTACTCCCCCTTTCCCTTGAGGTATTAGAGTTTTACTCCCTCTTATCCTTGGTGGATCAGGATTTTACTCCCCTTTGCTCCCTAGCTTGACCCTACAACAGATTCACTTCGTCTAACATGCTTGCAAACTTTATAATTGTTGCAATTTATTGGGAAAGATATTTCAAATGATTATATTGCTCTCATAAATTTTACTACCTCATTATTTTTTAATTTTCCTTTGAATCAAATTCTGTTGAACTTACCCGCTTGAAGCAAATCCTCACTTTATTGGAAGCACCCATTTTTATTTTATATTACACATCAAATAATGCTAAAAAATATTTAGTATGAACATACTCATAACTTTCTCACGCATACCCTTTTGTCTCTTCTTTTGCTGGGTGTCACTCCCAAAAACACCCAGGTATAGGAGTGCTAGATGACATCAAATCAAGAAGATCACCTTTAGGATGATGACATGAGGATAGCTTGGAATTGTCAGGTTTCCCTTTGCAGCCGGGCTTGTGTACTAGTGACTATACTCATTTTTTTTGTAGTACTATCTCTTATGGTGGAAAAAATTGTATATGAATCATCATGTAACTTTGTAATTGTGACGTCCCTGGATTTTCTAAAACTTATTTTGTCTATTGTTTCTGCTCTGATACCACCTGTGACGTCCCCAAATTTTCTTTAACTTAATCTGATGTGTGACGTCCAAATTGAAACCTCACCTCAGCAAGCATCCCAATTTAAACACCCCACAACAAGCTAAGAAGAAGAAAATCAGAGGAAGTCAGAAGGAAATAATCAGTAGCACATGTACATGAACAATAATAAACCCATACAACAGGTGTTCACCATTCAACATATAATTACAACATGAATTGTTACAACATTTGAAATTACATATTGAACAACAAACTCTACACATATACATGTACTACATCTAAACAACAAGATCTTAAGACAATAGGTCCACCTGTACATTAGCTCGCCACACAACTCTCAACTATCCCGATCTTGAAGACCAAGATAGTTGAGAGTTGTGTGGCAAGATGATGTACAAGTGGACTTGTTGTCTTAAGATCTTGTTGTTTAGATGTAGTACATGCATATGTGTAGAGTTTGTTGTTCAATATATAATATCAAATGTTGTAACAATTCATGTTGTAATTATATGTTGAATGGTGAACATCTGTTGTATGGTTTTATTATTGTTCGTGTACATGTGCCACTGATTGTTTCCTTCTGACTTCCTCTGATTTTCTTCTTCTTAGCATGTTGTGGGTTATTTAAATTGGGATGCTTGCTGAGGTGAGGTTTAAATTTGGACGTCACACATCAGATTAAGTTAAAGAAAATCCTAGGATGTCATAGTAATAGTTTTGTTTTTGTTGCTTATTCATTATCTTGCTCATGTAACTTTGTAATAGTTTTGTTTTTGTTGCTTTTTTTATCATGCTCTGTAATATATATCATTTGGTGAAAAAAATACCTCCTTCCTCATTTTTGTGGAATAGGATGGTTTTATATTTCTCAATTTGGTGAAGAGTGGACCCCCTCTTGAGTCCCACTCTTTATAATTTGGCACCAAAACCAAAACCAATTAGTAATCTGACTATTTCAAAATATCCTCTCTCGTCCCTTCATTACATAATTAAGTAACCCTATATAGGTAATTATTATATTTATCCCTTAGTCGTAAAACACCCACCTGGTTTTCAAACCCTAACTTTTTTGTCCACTTACACTCCCAAAATACGTATGTATATGTGATTCAATCTATAGTAACCCGTATCACCTCTACCCTCATTATTGAGTTAGAAATGTCACAACATAAGAGTCGACTTTTGTAGAGTTTGAGTCATATCTCATGTTTTCTATGAAGTTAGTTTGACTACAATGAAGTGTAGTTTGCTTGAAACACTCATAGATAAGCATAACCCTAATTCTCACTATAACCCTTTCCTTTGTTGTTTTTCTGGCATGCCTCATATGTGTCCACTTTTGGTTACTAAGTATACTTGAATGAAAACAAAATGTTCTAAGTACTTTTTAAGTTAGATGATTCCTTTGATATTAGGAGGTAATTTGAACTAGAACACCATGTTTTAGGCATTCTGCGCCTTTAACATGGAGTAAGTATATATATGCTCCAAGGGTATCTACTTAAGGATTGGTTACCATCCTCATTGAATTGATTATGCCTCATGCACATGGATTGCTGGATGAAAGCTATGAATTAAGTAAAATATTTTTTGGAGTTCACCTCTCTCATATCCAAAGTGTAATTATATTACCCATGATATAGACTATGAGTGTGTGACTATATAGTTACTCTTACTTGAGAAGGAACCATGGTTGCAAACCAACAAGTGATTAGAAAACCCTACCCCCTACCTATAGTAGTAGATGATAGAATGGCTCTTTGCATCAAAATGAGATAATGCAGATTATGGTTAGAGTGAAATGGACAATGGAGAATGTTGTGCCTTACTAGGTCATGATACAAGTTGACCATGCATAATAAGAAACCCTTCTCCCTCATATGCTCATATGTTAGAGATGCAGTCGTGTGCCCTTTTTGGTGTTTGAAGAATGATACCCTTTTTGTAAAATGAAGTGATGCTACATTGATAGTATGTGCGTAGTGTTTTGGAAAGTTGTTGACTTAGTTCTCAGATAGATTTTGGCTCCAATGTGATGTCATGCCTTACTAGGTCATGATACAAGTTGACCATGCATAATAATAAACCCTTCTCCCTCATATGCTCATATGTTAGAGATGCAGTCGTGTGCCCTTTTTGGTGTTTGAAGAATGATACCCTTTTTGTAAAATGAAGTGATGCTACATTGATAGTATGTGCGTAGTGTTTTGGAAAGTTGTTGAATTAGTTCTCAGATAGATTTTGGCTCCAATTTTAGATTTTCACCACAAATATTTTATTGTTGAATTATTTTCATTATTAAGTTATATGTAATTAAAAATTTAGATTTTTTTTTGCAGTTTTGGAACCAAGTCTCCACTATAAGGAAATTTGAGTAGTAGAGCAAAGAAATCATTGACCAGAATGATAAGTTAGGAGACCCTAGGCTAAGTGTGATGTAGTGATTACGAAGAAGAAGTTTTAGAGAAATAAGACTTAGTGAGCCTTGTTGTCCCTTTAGATGATTAGCTAAGTTATATATTCACCCTATTAAGGGTTGGATTATGCACCTTAGTGGTTCAAGAGAGTAATTCAACCTTAGGAATGTATACAACTTAATAATGAATCATTATGATACTCTTAAATAATTCCCTCAATTAAATGTCACATAATTATTATTACCCCTTAATTAGGGTGATAAAACCTTATTAATAGGACACTATAGTCATTAATTGGATATTTGAAAAGAATCAATAAAAATTGTACTTGACAAAGGAAGGAAAACACCTAGGGTCAAATATCAATTGGATGATGGTAAGGTATTTATATAAGTACATAATTTGTTAAAAAATGAAAAAAGAAAGAAACGTCTAAACCTTATGACCTAACTCGTTATAAGGGTAATGTGTTGGATAAAATTACTTTCAAAACTAATATAATATTTTAGGAAATCATATATGTTATTAAATTACATCTTGGTCACACATGGTTTTCAATTAAATAAAATGAAAAAGAAAATTAAATAAATATTCACCCTTGAAAAAATTATAGCAATTGAAAAAAATGTGTGTACTTTGATTGAGGCTAGATATATATTATTCTAGGCTAGGAATGTGTTGATTTTAGGGACAAAATTATTTTTAAGGGTTGAATTCTTGTATCGTACCAAAATCTAGGTATCTTGTGTAATATTTCCCTTTTCTTAAGCTTTTTCATTTATGTTAATGTTAATCCCTTTTTCTTTGATATAAATTAAACAAGAATTAATTTAAGCCAAGAAAATACAACATTTCAACATATACCATTTCATAGAAGGTTAAAAGTTAATCAATCAATTAAGTCTTCGATTAGGAGTTAATTGTATTAATTGATTGATTAGTTAGTTTTGATTCTAATTTGGTTACTGGGATCATCATAAGTCTAATTAGCACAAGAAATTCAATAAATGTAAAAAAAGCATAAATTTGATTAATAAATGTACAAGATGAGTGCTTAATACACAAATAATGAAATAAATTGCAAATAATTTCAAAAGGAGAAGTCAGTTCAAAAATTGGATTCCATATGATGTATCCCAATTTGTGGGCTTCATTTTGTGTCTTATTGCACTTCAATCACATCTATACATGTTAGATTACATGTTATTTCCCTCAATATGTATATTTCTGTCAAATGCACTTATGGACGTTCTTTGGATGTTTTTCTAGAAGCGGAACCATGCTTGGATGGATGCAAGAGGAGGGTGATCCTAGGGTTCCTCCACCATTGGATGAATCCCAGAAAGTACCAAGAGATTCCCCAACCTACCCAAGTGGCGAAGGATCAACTAAAGCAAAGACGTCCATTGAATTCTAAAATTCAAGAGCAAAGTGCAGTTGAAGACCCCAACACAATCGTAGTGCCAAGGAATGAATGTAATGGTCAAGTTAAAAATCACAAAGAGCATCAGTTCAACCTTAAAGAAGAAGATCAATACCACGTCCATGCCAACTGGAATGGCCATGCCATAAAGACCCCAACATGGTTGTGCCAGCCAAAATGGACGTGCTAACCAAAGTTGGAACATACGTGCTCCACAGAATAGCCATCTATGTCCTCATCCACTACGGCCGTGTGACCCACCATGTCTGTGTAGCAACTAGCCACCATGGTCGTGGAGATCACCACGACCCTGCCACCAACCATTCCAAAATCCCAAATCAACCTATCATTTTCCCTGATTTCCACCTCGCCCGTTCCACTCCACCATGATCATGTTCACCCCACTCCACCACTGTTGTGGTGACCAAAATGACCGTGGTGTCCATCAACCCTAACATAGCTTTCCACTACTTTTCCCATTATACCTCCATTTGATGTAGTTCTTGCCCACCACCTATATATACATGGATGGTGGTTGGATCTTGAGGGTAGATACCTTCTACTCACTCTTAGCTCCCCCATTTCACCACTTATCCATTCTGTCACTTCCCTACCTCATTTCACCTCCATTTCATCATTTCCACCACCAAAACCCTAGTTTTCAAGGGAGTTGACCACTTGCGACCATCATTCCATGCCATTCCAACTTAGAAGAGGGAGCATCACGTTCTTGTAGCTACTAGAGATGGAGTTTTCTTGATATACACTGTGTTCCATGGCTACTTCTACCTCTTTCTCCCCTCTTTTTGTATTTTCCATTATCATGAGTTGCTAGCTCCAGTATTGGGGTCAAAAATGTTACTTTGATACCATGATGGGGGAAATGATACGTAAACATTGTAATTTCATTTTCCAATGATTATCTTCTATTTCAATCTCATTCCCCATAAATTTATTTATGGTTTGTGCTTGAAATCACCTAGAATTCAAGGAAAATGTGCTTATATATAGTTCTTTTTGGAATTTACCCTAGGTCCAACTAGTGGAGCCCTAGTTAGTTATTCACCTACCTAAATTCTAATTAATTCTCCTACACCTAAGTGAGAGACCTAAGTAGTTAGGATATAATCACTGTGTAATTATCTTGGAGCCTTCTCAAGGCTAGAATGTAGGCGATGTGAGGTCTAAAACCTCATTTCCACCTTCCATTACTACCCTCAACCCCTAAATACATTATGAGTTTTGCCCTAGAAACCTAGGCTTGACTAGATACTAACTGAATTCCACCTAGATCCTATCCCAAATGATCCTCATAAGGGTGGGTAGGAGGTGATAGGGGCTAGTTCCCTTACAGACACCCTATGTTATCCATGGATATTTTGTAGTTTAGGACAATTCATTAGCATCTAGTTTGTTGTTTAGTTTCCTAATATAAAAGAAAGAATGATGTTTACATGTTATCACCCCAAACCAATTGACAAGTTCATTCCCTTAAACAACACACACGTTCCTTTACTGCATTGAAACCCTTATTGACATTTTTCATAGTTCATGTTTTCTTAGATAGTTTGTTTACCTTCCTAGTTATTTTACTTGTTCTTACCTTGTTCTTGCTAGTTTAGGCCTTTAATAATCCTTTAGTCCTAATTTCTAGTTTAGTGTAATATAGATCTCTTCTTGCTTACCTTAGTGTAATTTGATCCTTTATTTCCTTTTCTTGCTTAGCTTGTCTTTCCTTGCTCATTAAACTTAATTGTCTAGGGTTAGCTTAGGTTTTGATCCTTGCTTCCTTTAATTGTTTGCTTGTTCAAGATTAGGGCAATTAACTCAAAAACAACCTTCAAACCATTCAACCCTGGACTCCACAATAGTAACCTAGATAAAACTAACTAAGCTATAATGCCTACTTTTCTCTCTTGGGTTCGACCCCTACTTGCTTCTTTCCTATACTATAACACAAGCCCATGCACTTGTGGATGAAGTGTGTTAGTTTATGTGAGCTTTCCTATTAGGGATTTATAAATTAGAAATATCCCAAGTGTGTTTGAGCCTTGAGGTGAGCATCTAATCAAACTTAGTTGGTTATGTGTAATCTAAAGATCTAAAAGACACATCAAGCTTTTTGGCACTATTGTCAGGGGTAGAAAGCACCATAGCTCCTTAGTAGTTGTGGTGTGATCTCTCCCCTTAAGTACTATCTTTTTCCAATTAACTTTTATGAGTTTGAGAAACACACCTAATTTTTTGGCTCCGTTGTCAGGTAAAAAGGTTCTCAGCCTAGCTAGTTAGTTTTTCTTTAATATTTTCTTACGTCCCTGATCATTTCTATTCTTTATTCTTTATTCTTTGTATTATTTGTGCTTATTGGTTTTCTGAATTGTCCTCTTTTGTGTGGTTGTGCCTTGTGCATGTGACAAGCAACCCGTTGAAGACAGGAGTGAAGATCAAAATGCACCTCGAAGCGACTTCATGAATACTTCATAACTAGAAACTACAACAACCAATTGCTTTTAGAGTTGATAAAATGCTAGGGGAGCAATTCTCCATCCCTCCAGGTCTTCTTGGGCTCCTTCCCACCTTCTACGACTCAAAGACTGAGCACCCCTACAAGAACTTTGACTCCTTTATTGAATTATGCTCTACCTCCAGGATGCTGACAACCCGTGATGATGCAATTAGGATGACCTTGTTCTCATTCTTAATAAAAAACAAAGCCAGAGATCAGTATGATTCCAGAAGAGACATCATGAGTTGGGGAGAGATGAAACATGCCTTCTTAAGGAAATTCTACTACATTGCAAGGTTGGCACAAATGTGGCATGCCATAGTGAGTTTCAATCAAGTGGGTAATGAGCGGTTCCATGATGCTATGAGAGATTTTAGAAGATGTTCAAAGAGTGTCCACACCATGGAATTCCTTTATGGCAGATTGTTCTATCCTTTTACTCCGGTCTATCTCAAGTAATTCAAGACACAATGGATTCTTATTGTAGAGGAGCTTTTATGGTTTAGTTACCTGAGGATACATGGCCCTTGTTTGAGTAGTTAACAAAAATTTTAAGGATTCGAGCTTCTAGCATGATCAATATTGGCGACCGAACATTTGGTGTGGCATCTTTAGCTTCTAGTGATTCAAGCCTGCAAGTGATGAAGATTCTTGGGTAAATTATGAGCTTTATGAATAATCAAGTGGGAAGTATTTCTTGTCACTCGGTTAATTTTTTGAGTCCTTTGGTGAAGAAGTGAAGACAAATCATTCTTATTGCTACCCAAAACAACAAAGTCCAAGATATATATATCTCAAGGTTTTAAGAGAAAGTTCTCTATAAGTTGAAAAACATTGATGATGTGCAAAAAAATGTGACAAATATTGAGCAAAAAGTCGAGTAGCTCTCTTCAATACTAGATCTTCAAGCAAAAGCAAAGTTGTCCTCCCAACCCATAATGAATTTCAATGAATCTAGTGAACCAATGGGTGCCTCATAAGTTTTCTATAGTCCACCTCAAATACAACTACAAACCATATATAACATTCTAGTTCATCCTAAGAATTATACTCGTCCACCACCTCCATCACCACAAGCATCCCACCATTTCACATACCACCCTTAGTTTACTCCTCTACCTCGATTCCAATACCAAGTGCCCCTCCACCTCCTCCACATCCACAACTTGCTTCCCCTCTCCACCATGAGCAAGGAAGTGTTGTGATAGTTCTAAGGAGTATAAGATCTCTTGTTGATGAAACAAGGCAAAGGAAGCCAAGTGGTGGTATAGTGATTGAGATTGCTAAAGATGATATTATAACACCTCATATTAAATATGTAATACTATGTGCTCCACATCACACTCTATTTGCATGTTATACCATCCCTAGTGTTTTGACTCATGTCCTGGAACAAGAAAATCATGTTGATTCAAGTAGGTCAAGAGCAAGTGAGCCACCATTTCTTGAAGTATTATTTGAGCACCGAGTAGTGAAAAGGAGGAAAAAACACAATGTAAAAATTCTATAGATGTTTCGGAAGGTGAAGGTGAACATTCATGTGTTGGATTCTATCAAGCAAATCCCTTCTTATGCCAAGTTTCTCAATGGATTCTATCAACCAAATCCCTTCTTCTGCCAAGTTTCTCAAGAAACTATGTATTGTTAAAAGGAAGTCAACAAGGAGGATGCCTACGAAGATCAAGTTTACTCTATAAGTGACCTCTATCATCTAACACTCACTTCTAGTGAAGAGGAAAGACCCAAGATCCCCTCTCATGCCTAGCTACATAGGTGGCATCGGGTAGACCAATCCCTACTTAATTTGGGATATAGTGTGAATTTGATGTGATATAATGTTTATGCAGTTATGAGGTTAGGCAAGTTGAAACTAGTTCATTGCACGCTTAAATTGATGGATCACTCCATCAAATTTCCTAAATGAAGAGTGATTGATATTTTGGTGATGATAGATAAGGAAAGGGTGCATTGTTCCTGATATATTTCATTATTGTTGACATGGATCCAGAGGATAGGAAGACTCCCATCATTTTGGGAAGATCATTCCTATCTACAACTGATGCCGAGATACATGTGCATAGTGGCACAATGACAGTCTCTTTCATGGACATGAAGATTAAGATCAATATGTTCAAGCCCCCAACCTGGATAGACCAAGATGAGGATGCTGAGAATGATCACTAAGAGAATCCAATTGATTACTTGCAAGAAGGAGATCTGGATGGAAGAGCTCATGATAGCTTTTCTTGTCAATGTGAGAAGGAACACATGTTTAATGAAAATGAGGATGAATCTATTGCAAGAGTGGATACACAAGGATTCCAAATGGTTGATTGATTGAGATAACTATAAGAATCCTGACGGAAGGCATGAACTTAGCAATAGTGAGAGGCAACCCAACTCGATTTGAGATTTTTTTCTTCTCAAAACCCTTTTGTTTTCCAAGAAAATAAACACAAACACATTATATTTGATGGTTTCTCTGTTTGTCAATCATGTTGGAATAGGTACATTGAAGGAAAGATGACGCATGGAGGATCCATCCAAGAAAAGATAAAAATGGATAAAAGAATTGAAGATCAGTGAAAAAGCTATAGGAAAGAAGCCACCACAACCGTTCCACATAGCACGACCGTGGTTCCAGCAGGCCAAAATGGTTGTTCTACACAAAAAGGATGTGTTGGCTCTACCTAGCCCACTTGCTACTATGTTAATCATTCCCACTCTTGGAAGTTGTCTACCAGACTCAATGCTCGTTACCCTACTACTCTAAACTTCTAATTCATGCTGAGTACAACATGGTTTAAAAGTTTGTGGTGGTAGGGCGATAGGTCCTTGTTTTACCCCGTACCTTTATGATTTCTGTTTGAATTTTTTCCATGATATGATCAATCAATCTAACTAGCTCTTATACCTATCCATCAATACTTTGTGTGCTTGCTTCAATACATGCATATCATGTAGTTGAATTTCATACATTTTTTGTGTAATTTCTTATTTTTTTTCTCTTTATGTCATGCATTTCATATCATGTAGTTTTGTGTTTGTTTTAGCTAGGATTTTCTAGTTTCTTTCTTATTTCTTCATAACATAGGCTTAGATGTGATTGAAGGTAAATTGGCACCATTTTGGCCAATTTTTCCCAAATTTGGAATTTCTTGCCAAAAGCATGCTTTGACCCAATCTCTACTTGTTGAAGTGAAAATGTTAATCTTTGACAAAAGCATGTGACATTATCATTATCTATTTCTAAATGGTCTTAGTTCTTAACTTTTTACAGGTGCCAAACACTTAGGGTTTGTAGAATCTCATGATAAATATGTGGTTTTCATATTTCTCATTTATGTGGTATGTGATTGCTTGATTAAATTGTTAGAGTAACCTTCATGTAAGAGATCTCTTATTGAACCCCACACTAGTGACCCCTCTTTCACTCACTTTTCTTTCATCACTTCTTATCTCTCTGCCTCATGAAAGGATGCCAAAGAGCACATATTAGCCTTGGTCACCTCTAAAAATTTGGGTTGTCCATATCTATATCTCCCTACTTCACTCTCACTTCCATGTGACCTATCTACACCAAGGGCAAAGAAAAAAAAATAAAATACAAAAATAAAATAAAAATTGCTCCTATGTAATGGAATATAAATAAAGAAAAGATGAGTGCTCATATGTAATAGCACTCCAACCCCTTACAACAACCCTTTCTTCTATTTGCAGGCCCATTGACTACAAAACATCAAACCTAGATTCGTTTGCCCTTTTATGCAAACACATGGGTCACTTAGTGTGGATTGACATATGATACTGAATGCATGAAAGTGAAACAACAAACCTAGTCATTTTTTTATTATCACCACCATGAAATGATTTATCATGAGTTATATGACAACCATATGGGTTGATTGTGTATTCTATGCTCTATATCTGAAGTTTGTAATATATGTGCTTTAATCAAGATTGGTTTTTGAAAGAGTAGATAAGAGAGGAGGAATATATAAACTTAGTCATCGTTGATCCCATTTAGTCGATATACATATATTGCAATGCATTTGTCATTTCTGGTTTGTATAAAAATTAAAGAGAGACTCAGTTGGAGCATACTTGAGGACAAGTATGTTTTAAGTTTGGGGTGGTGATGAAACCCTATTTGAGGGCTTCATCTTTTGTCTTATTGCAATTCAATCACATCTATACATGTTACATTACATGTTATTTCCCACAATATGAATATTTCTATCAAATGCACTTGTGTATGTTCTTTGCATGTTTTTCAGGCACTTGGAACACACTTGGATAGACAAGAGAGAAGGAGGGTGATCCCAGGGTTCCTCCACCATTGGAGGGGTCCAAGGAAGGACCAAGAGCTTCTCTAACCTACCCTAATGTCCAAGGCTCAAGTTAAGCGATGAAGTGGTCCATAGAAATCCAAAGTTCAAGATAAAAGTACACTTGACAACCCCAGTATGACCATGGTGCCAAGGAATGACCATGTTGGTCAATAAAAAAATCACATAGAGAGCATCAGTTAAGCCTTGAATAAGAAGATCAACACCACATCCATGCCAACCAACATGTTTGTTCCATAAAGACCGCAACCTGACCGTGCCGGCCAGAACAGTCGTGCTGACTAGAGTCAGAATGGCTATGCTCTAAAGAATGATCAACTATTTCCTCATACACCACGATCATGTAGCCACCTAGAAACCATAGTCGTGGTGATCCCACAGTTGTGTCACTAGACATTCTAAAATCCCAAATCAACCTACCATGTTCCCCAATTTGCACCTCGCTCATTCAGCTCCACCACAACCATGTTCATCCCACTCCACCATGTCTGTGGTGGCCATCAACCATAACAAAATTTTCCACTTCTTTTCCCATTATACCCCCACTTGACCTAGTTCTTCCCCACCACCTATATATACATGGTGGCGCATGGAAATCAAGGGTAGCTACCTTCTACCCCCTCTTAGCTGCCCCGTTTTGCCCCTTGGCAATTCCATCATTTCCCTATCTCATTTCACCTCCATTTCATCATTTCCACTACCAAAACCCTAGTTTTCTAGGGTGTTGACCACTTTCCACCACCATTCCATGCCATTCCACCTTAGATGAGGGAGGAGCACGTCCTTGAAGCTACTAGAGGAGTTTTCTTCATCAACACTGAGCTCCTTGGATACTTATACCTCTTTCTCCCCTTTTCTATACTTTCCAATGTCATGAGTAGCTAGGCCCCGTAGGTGGGTTGTTTGGTGTCAAAAATGTTACTTTGATACTATGTTGAGGGAAAATGATATATAAACATTGTAATTTCGTTTTCTAACAATTATGTTCTATTTATGTATCATTCCTCATAAATTTGTTTGTGGTTTGTGCTAGAAATCACCTACGATTCTAGGAAAATGGATTATATGCCATTATTTTTTAGAATTGATCCTAGGTCCAATAGTGGAGTCCTAGTTAGCTATTCATCTTCCTAAATATTAATCAATTCTCCTACACCTAAGTGAGAGATCTAAGTATCTAGGATAGAAACATTTAGTGTAATTAGCTTGGATCCTTCTCAAGGCTAGAATGTAGGTGATGAGAGGTCTTAAACCTCATTTCCACCTTCCATTACTAATCTCGACCCCTAATTACCGTAAGAGTTTCTACCCTAGAAACCAAGGCATGACTAGATCCTAATTGAATTCGACCTAAACCCTGACCCAAATGAGTCTCTCAAGGGTGGGTAGGAGGTCATAGCGACTGGTTCTCCTGTATACACCCTATCTTATCCATGACTAGTTAGTAGTTTAGGGAAATTCATTAACATCTATCTTATTGTTTGGTTTGGTAATCTAAATGAAAGAATAATGTTTACATGCTATCACTCCCAACCCAATTGACAAGTACATTCCCTAAACAACCCACACTTCCCTTTATTGCGTTAGAACCCTAATTCCCTTCTTTCTTAGTTCATGTTTACTTATCTAGTCTATTTACCTTCCTAATTAATTGTGGTTGTTCTTGCTAGTTTAGAAATTTAATTTTCCTTTAGTCCTAATTGCTAGTGTAGTGTAGTATAGATCTCTTATTGCTTTCTTTAGTGTAATTTGCACCCTTCTTGCCTTTTCTTTCTTAGCTTGTATTTCCTTTCTTATTTGAATTAATGTATAGGGTTAGCTTAGGTTTTGATCCTTGCTTACTTTAATGTTTTTCTTGTTCAACCTTAGCTTAATTAAATCACTTCAAACCCTTCAACGCTAGACTCCATAGTAGGAACCTAAGCAAAAATAACTAAGATCTAATGCCCCCTTTTCTCTCTTGGGTTCGACCCCTAACTTGACAGTTTGCTATACTATAACATGACCCCATGCACTTGTAGGTGAAGTGTGTTAGTTTATGTGAGCAACACTATTAGGTATTGGGAATATTCAAAATATCTAAAGTGTGTTCGAGCCTTGAGGTGAGCATCTAATCAAACTCAATTAGTTAGGTGTAATCCAAAGCTAAAAAAGATGGAGCACCATATCATAATTAGCTTACGTGTCAATTCTCAAGTCAATCAAACTTCCTTTGACCATTCTATTTAATTGATTTGAAAACCCTAGCTTTAATGTACACAATTGATGACAATAATTACAATTAATTGCCATTATCCATTTTTTTCATGTAATGCGTCAGTTTCTCCTTCTCCCTCAACCTAAATGTGGGTCTACACTGCGTGTGGCCACTACCCCTATAACTTGAAGTGTATCCTCCTCCTTTCCCAGACACCTTCTCTTCCTTACCTATATATCCTCCACCCCATCACAATTGATACATGAGTCCTTTCCCCTCCATCTTTTTTGGCCAACCCTAATTGCTACCACATCCTTCCCCACGCCTTGTAGCAGTGTGATAGGAAGCTTGCCACTGGTCTTCCTCTCCTCTTTACTTCTTCTTCCTTTCCCCTTTCCATCTCACTGGAGAGAAACCCTAGAGGAACTTACCCCTCTGTTTCCATACACACAACCATTACTAGCAACAAGCAAACTGCCATCACTACTTTTACAGCCGTCGTTGCCCTGCCAGCCAACACTCAAACCACATATTGCCTCCTCATCTCTACTTCACATGGTCCTCTCTGATCGAAGCCCTTCAACCCTAGCGAAACTAAAATGTCCATCATCATTCCCTTATGCCACTTCTCTATTTACTCAATGACTACTCATAAACGAGATGTGTGTATCCTCATACCTTCACAAACTTGTAGATTCATATGAACCCACCATTATCAATAGTAGCAAAAATCTACAACCAAACACGATACTCATAGAAAAGTGACTCATTCTCACATCTTCTTCCAAATGCATACTTCCACCCACACAGCCTGCAATCCCAAAACACCATTGACCAACCCCACCACAGGGCCTCCATGATGGGCTAATCCTATCTGCTCATCCATGACAATATTGAAGTATTTATAGACTATTTTAAGGGCCAATAACCCCCTTCCCCATGGAAACATGTGTTGCATTGGTAAACAAGGTCACAACTACTGTTCTTATGGATGAACATTAAACGAATGTGGATGTCTGTTCAAACCTTCTACACCACAAGGATGATTACCAATGTCGGTTTAGAAAAATAGCAAATGGGACTCACCACCAAAAACCAATTTGAAGAACTAATCGAGGGAAACACATTCAAGAACCCACTAATCGTAGATACACTTACACATTGAAGACTTATTTTAGAAAATAACTAATTATATTCAAAGGGATTATTAATAGTAACATGCGATACATAATTACTCAAATTGTAGGTCTGACTTCAATATCATGAATCCTATTGTTAATACACAAATAAATGTGCATTAGTATATCAACAACACTAAAATGAGTTTATTTCCTATAGATATGCATTACCAAATGTGTGATATAAGTGACTTGAAAACAACATTACTCTAATCATAAAAACAATACCTACATAGAAAAGTTGTTCTGTACTAAGTATTGATCTATAAATATACAAATCAATATAAATAATTGGTGCATATATAAGAGCTTGTATTATTCCATACAATGAATTAATGTGTGCCCTTATTACAAGGTGTTCATTTTGGAAATGGAGGAGAATATAGTAAATTGTCATTTTGGACTTATGTGATTAAATACACTTTTTAAAACTAAAATAAACATTAAATGGGGTATGAATTCCATTAATAAGATTAACAAAACTAATATGACATGCAGTGATTGGGACTAGGATAAGAAAAACATACAAATCTATAATAAGAATTTGAACACTTGTTCACTATACTTTAACTAATGTATATAATATGTTCTTAGGGTGAATACTCAACTTCAGGGACCATGTATATAGATGGAGATAACCATTATATTTGAGATCAGGTATGTGCAATCCCTATTTACAATTGAGCATTAAATTGACTTTAAACCCATTTTCCTTAATGAGGCATCTTTTAACATTTCTCCTTCTTGACACCTTTTTTATACTCAATGAGATATATTTCTTATTGCTTTTGACATGTGAAACTATCCTTGGATGTTGGGGTTTCTACCCCTATTTCAATCTTTACATTGTTTAATATGTTGTAAATGGAATCATTTCATCTTGCCATACTATTTGCATGCTTTTTATTTAGATTAGTAATCTAGAGTAGTGATACTTTTGTACAACCATACATTTTTTATATATATTGGGTCTCAGGTTTTTACTCCCCCTTTCCCTTGGGTTATTGAGGTTTTAATCCCCTTTATACTTGGAGGATTATGGTTTTACTCCCACTTGGTCCATTTCTTGGCCCTACAATAGATTCACTTAGTTTAACTCTGAATGCACGTTTTATGATTATTGTGATTTATTGGGCAAGATTTCTTTTGTTATTTACCTTTGAACCATATTCTCTTAAACTTAACCACTAGAAGCAAAACTTCACTTTATTGGAAGCACCTTTTCTTATTTTATGTTACACATCTAATAATGCTCAAATAAGTTTATTATACACATACTTTGAAGTATTCTGATGCATACCCTTTTGTCTCCTATTTTGATGGGTGTTATTCCAAAAAACACCAAGGTATATGAGTGTTAGATGACATTGACTCAAGAAGATCACCTTCAGGATGATGACATGCAGATAGCTTGAAATTGTCAGGTTTCCCTATGCAACTAGGCTTGTGTACTAGTAGCTAGACTCATTATGTTTGTAGTATTACCTCTTATAGTGAGAAACAATTTTATATGAATCATCATATAACCTTATAATAGTTTTGTTTCTGCTGCTTATTCATTATCTTTCTTTGTAATGTATGTAGAAAAAAAATAAAATACCTCATTTCCTCATTTTGGT
Organism: Alisma plantago-aquatica; assembly: GCA_963693085.1. NCBI lineage: Eukaryota > Viridiplantae > Streptophyta > Magnoliopsida > Alismatales > Alismataceae > Alisma > Alisma plantago-aquatica. The sequence goes on from OY856410.1 coordinate 276,180,101, forward strand.
TGAATAGGATGGTTTTATATTTATCAATTTAGTGAAGAGTGGATCCCCTCTTGGGTCCCACTCTATATAGAAACTATTTCTAAAAATAAGATTGCAACAAACCTAGCCTTTCCTTTATTTGTTAATTTCCTCCTCATGTATTTTCCATGTGTACATGGGTGAGTGCCAAAAATTGTTAGGGATCTATCATCTCCTTCCTATAATAGTGCATCATTCCTATGATAGTATTTCAAATTGTGCTTCTTTCTAGCTTTCTTCTCTCATGTTCATCATACCAATGATTTCTCATATGCATTGTTGTTATAACTAGTGTGCTACTATGATATCCTTGTCCACTGTTATTTTTCCAGTATCCTCCATGTGTAAATTTTTCATCTTGTCTAAAGACTTGGCTGATGGCGAAAATTTACCTCAGTCTATTATCTATAATGACAGTGCTCCTATCTCAATAATGAAGTTGAATGGAGAAAATTACTTGTTGTAGATGAATCCTATCCAAACCATCGTGAAGTCTATAGACAAGGTGAAACTTCATTGAAAACCCTACTAAGAAATACCCTTGAATAGAAAGGGAAAATAGCTAAGTCAAAAGATGAATGTGGAACAACATGGAACCCTATATTGCCTCCAAGTACATATTTTACAAAACTACAAAGGAACTATGATGTGTTTTTCATCACCAATACACACATGAAAAGAATACTCTGAGTCTTTACAAAATTTGGGATAAATTATTTGGTGATAATCTGGGTGATAGGACCCTTGATGAATGCTTTGATTCTATTTTCATCTTGTCTCAGTGCTTGACTATTTTTAGCTTGTCTCTTTTGAGGTACAAACTAAAGAGAGGGCCAATCTTGTCATAGCCAAGTTTCTCAGTGGGCTCTATCCGTCTTATGCTCCGATGTGCATCATTAACTTGTCCGTTGGCACCTTTCCACTACGGAATATGTCTTCTCTCGTATCAACAATCTGATGTCAGTCACTTGACGTGTACTTCACCAAACTTGCAATTAGAAATCATTGTTGTTTCCCTTAGATGAGGACATGGCCATGGATGATGCCCACCCTAGGCCGCAATGCACTTTCTACAACAAGTTAGGCCATCTAGAGGAAAAGTTCTATCAAAACCATGATCATCCCTACATACATTATCATAGCATTTAGACTACCAATGTTGCCAAGGATGAAACAATTGATCTATTACTATCTACTCAATTGAGTATGAATAACTACTAGCAAGATCTAGAATTAGTTCATAATAGAACCTTTTAACAAATCTAGGCCACTAGTCAATTTCTAGATCAGGATTAAGATAAAGATCTAATTTCAATATTATGATTAGGATAATAGATTGAAATTTGATTGTAAAATATTTCATGATATCAAGTCAGGATTTAGATAAAGTCTCAGACTTGTTTTGCAAGTCACTGTCAAAGATTATTAGATAAATATCTTTTTGAAAAGGATCAGAAATCTGATGTTGAAAAAAAAATCATATTGTGTCGGATCATTGTCTCGATCAAAATGGACTATAGATTTACCATTTTTTGATACTGGGTGTAGAAGATATGAATGTCACATGAATTCTAAAGAGAGAGTACCAATATGAGGAGAGAGAAGCATGTTGTGATGTTGTAGTGCCACAACCACTGGTTTTTTGGTGGCCATGATTTCAGGGAAATGGGAAAGGAAGAGGCCATCTTGTTGCAACAACATGTTGCCATCACAATCTTGGGGCAAAAACATAAGAGAGTGGTCGAGGAAGAAAACAGACTTGTTGGTTGTGTGCATGGACATACTTGATAGGGTGTGTGTATATAAGTAGGGGAGAAACGTTGTGATTAAACTTCCTTTAAATTTTAACTTCATATTATGTTAAAAGAAACTCATAATTACTTGGTTTGACCATTCAAACAACATTTTGATCATGGCCTATGTTCCACAATGTAATTAATCCTTTACATGAAAATGTATATTTTTAACAAAATATCTCCACCACAACAAAAGTCTTATATTTCCAAACATAATTCCTAGGTGTAATTAATATATCAAGTATATTCTATACCATCTTTGTACATGACGTCTACCACCAACATACTAATGATTTAAATTTATGCCTTTAAAACAATATTATGCACCTCAGTTATGTCTTCTTCAAAATATTGTAACCTTGAAAACCCATTACTTCCAACATTATGAAATTTTGACCAAATCTTCCTTATAATGTAAAATTTCTGTCTCTCTCCCTCTCCTTAATAAATAGATTAAATGGAAATATTTGAAGGTCTACATAATTCTCCTAAAAATATTTATGTTAAAAGGCCATAATTCATTAAGATTCACCAAACCATAGAAACATCTTTCTGTGGTCATGACTGGTTTCCAAAATAAGTCCTTGTCTACCAAATTAGTACTTATCCTTAAATAACAAAAATGCAATGCTTCACTATGAATTTATTTTCTCATGAACACTTAAAACATATTTCAAATCACATCATCCATTAATCATGATTTCAAACACTACTCATAAATCATATCTCCAAAGTGGTAAATCCATAAGTTTCCAAAACTTACCAAAAATTAAAATTCTAATCAAAAGTCTCCATTTAAAATCTCACCTTATTTAGACAAGGAATCCGATCATATGAAAGGTTTACTATTTCATTGAAATAATATAAAAGACTTGAACCATTAAATACAGTTTGGCTATAGTTCTTGTATAATTTTTTTTGAACCATCAAATAAGATCCGATTGATCTGAAATTTTATCACACTTCAATACTAGCGTAGAAACTCTTCAACCAAATTTAAGTGAAATGAATTTTTTTAGCCATTTAACTACTCCAAAAACTATTATTTTTGGCCCATATGAATTTTATAATTATTCAAACAATCTCCAAAAATTATGAAATCTTAACCATAGATCTAATAGATGATCAACAACTTCATGAAAAAAATTCGAATCATATGGATACAACATATTCTAAAAGTCTTATATATGAATTGTAAGACCTTGAAAATCGAGTTTGTCACATCCCACCTTAAAGGAAATTTTATCCCCAAAATTCAAAGATATCCTCAAAGACTAGGACTATTTAATCCTTGTAGTATCCTTAAAATTATGATCATGATGAAAATCAAAAGTAACTTATAAAATTCTTTTGATTAACTAGAGGTCAAAAGATCATTATTCATTGATAGACTATTATTCCAAGTCATGCAAATATCAAGTGAGGATCGGATTTGAGAGTCAAGATTATACACCATGGATCAAATCAGGTCACGATCTAACAAAATTGTGATTCAAAAGTCAAGATTCAAATATACATGTTTTTTCTTTTCTATCCAATCATTAGTATGGTACTATTTCCTATTTTGGACCCTAGGCATGATCATTCATATGAAAGCAACAATCTAGGAAAATTTTGAGACATAAATGATCATTAATATTCAATGATAATAAAGGTTGATGATGACAAGACATAGGTCATTTTTGGAAGTTGACCCTATATTAAGAAAATATCATCATCAAAATTAGAATTAAATAAACATTTCAAAATCATAGTTCTTTGGGTCAAATTTGGATGATCATATTTTAATTCAAATGAATAAAGTTTTAGATCAAGAGTACAAAAACCCAACATCTCTCCTCCATGTCCTAGGTGGGGTTATACATCCATGATGGAGATTTCATATTTCAAATTTGAGACAAACATCATATTTCAATATCGTGATTTCATGTTCAAAATAAATGGAGGGCCCATTCTAGTTCACATGCGAGTTACACCCTAATATTTAAATCAAGTGAATCCACATATTCATATTTTCAAACATTTTGAGATTTGGAAATATGAAATTTACTAGCCATATATCGAGGATGATCTCAAGATACACATCAATGATTATATGATTGACATAAATATTAAGATCCATAATCATGAGCCAAGATTTTGTATATCAATATCTAGAGTCAAAGTTTGAACATCAAGGTCATATGAACATATATTTCAAAGCTAGGGTTTAGATTTCCATTTAGACCTTAGGGGAGATCATTCATCCATATTCAATAATTGATAAACAATTGAGCAATATTTGTGATATCAATCACCAATTGTATTACCATGGGATCAAAGATTGATGAATGACTAGACCTATGACTTTCTAGGAATTTAGCCACAAGCTATAGTTAACAATGTATTTAAATTAAAATTCAAAATCGAGTATCAAAAATTTTCATAGGCCTCACCTATTGGAGACTTAGGGCAAGGAATCAAAATTGGGAGGAAGGGTTACCTTTGCAAACTCTAAATAATTAACAAGATGAAAATTTACAAGTAGTCATAAATAGGAATGTGACTACAATTAGGGGAGTCATAAGTCAAATACCACCCTAATTTAGAGCATCACTACTCATAGTCATTAAATGTTAATCACAACAAAAATATATTGAGTATCAATTATCAAATTTTACTTCATAAGGTCATGGGATCAAAGATCATGGTCATAAATTGGGCAACCGTACTCCACACTTTTGCAAACTAGGGACTATGATGTAGCTCTATTTCTTTCATAAATCAAGGAAAGAAATGTCTTTTGGAAGATGAGAATTCAAATTGGGAACTTAAGAATTCAAACACTATCATGTGTGGTCAAGACTTCATATTGCTCAAAATTGACTCTTATAAATAGGTATACTAGTCGATAGGGAAGTTACCTCTTATAACAAGTCTTCACATCAATATCTAGGGGTCCAACGACATAGTCATATCAAGGTATGGGGCATTATGCATATAAATAGAGAAAGATTTTCTTAATCAAGTTTGAGGTTTGATCAAAAATAGGGACACCATAGGTTCGATCAATAGGGATCTCATCAACCATGAGGTGCAAACCATGAATTCTACCATATCTCACCATATCACAAATTCACCTCAAAGCATATGAAGAACTTATCCAGTTTGGTGGTGTTAAGTTTACAAAAACTCTACACATGAATACACCGCTTCCAAGTGTACTTCAATTTAAGATCAGATTATGGAACAATATTGGTCCATATTATTCAAAAGAAAAAGAATTTCTCATATTTTAGTTGTTACCTCATGCTACACAAAAAATAGGGAGAGCACATGTCAAGTCAATACACTCTATCAGAGATGAGAAGACAAGAAGGCATCCTACTACTTTCTAATAGGTGGCAACAGGAAGTCCTTAAATAAAAGATGAGAAGTGAGTTGACTCTTTAGGTTACCAAAAAAGTCCCTTCTAGATCACTTTTGTCTAGGTAGAACGGGGAACCTCATCCACTGTTGTTAGACAGATAGGAGGTGATTATTAGCCATAACCACAAGCCTAGACACCACGATATCTCCATTAAGGATTTTCATGGTTTCTTGGGTTCAAGAGACTGGAGAAAATTATTTACTTAAAGTATATGAGTGTGTGTGTGATTTGATACCAACTATCACGGAACCATTCTTACCCCAATCCCAATTTGTCTAGATAGTGGTAAAGGGATTGATGCACCCATCCTTACGTTGCCCAAACATCTCTCATACTGGTATTTACAATAAGAAATAATAATGCATAAAGATTTAAAGAACTAACCAACTCGATTATGATTTTTTTAGATTTTTCCTTGTTATCAGAGTTTGTCAAGAGTGAAAATGATTTAGTTAATTCCTCATAATTATCCATCTTGTTTTCCTAAATAAAAAACCATGACCCAATATCAATGCAAAAATATTGAGTACAGTCATGGAAAAATAAGAAACAAGATATTTATATGCAAGAGAAAATAACCACTTGTCATGATTATGCAAGTAAGATATTAAAAAAAAAGAGAATGATGAACAACTGCAAGTTTCCAAAAGTAAAAAAAATGTAATATACTCTATAACAAGGGTCGGTCACCTCACATAACGAGAGTGGGTGAAAAGACTAATGAGCCGCCACTCAATCCTAAGGGAAAGTCCTAGGGCTACTTAACCCTAAGGGAAAGGTAAAATATTGCCACTTGCCCCTAACAACGATAAGGGGAAAGGCTCAAGCAAGGAATCAAAGGGACTATATTGTGAATCCAACAATCGAACACAAGAATGATCAATATACATATATCAATTTGAAACTCAAGTCATAGGGAAGGAGATAGCACAACAATTTATGTATCCAAGTTTTTTTAACCATATACACATAATTATATCCTACATTACAACATCCAATTTCAAGTAATTAGAGTACACATACCTTTCACCGAAGATTAGAGTAAGAAGATCTTTGAGTAAATCAATTCAAGATTAATAAGTGCTGGTATATAAACAGGTGCACATCCATCAAAACATGGATTTCATCATAAAGGAGGCACATTGAACGTCTAGGGTTTTGTATTCTTATAAGTGAAATTGGATGTGCACTACTACAAAAAATGGTTTTTAGAACAGTTCATTTTTCCATTTTACAACTGTTGTATTAGATCGCGTGGTCTTATGGGGGGGTTCTTTATACAATAGGTGTTGCGCATGTTGTAATATATGTATTTTATACAACAGTTAATACATGTTGTAGATCATTGAACACACCTGTTGTAATAGGGGTGTTGTATATAACATGTTGAGACAAAAGGAAAATACATCTAGACACAAGGTTTTGAACTTGAGACCACTTGAAAGTAAGGCACATCTCAAACCGCTGAACCAGTTTCATTTTATGCAACACATATATTCTTTGTTGTACATAAACAACAAATGACGGGCAAACCCGTTGTCTAATTGTTCTCTATTACAACAGGTAACTATTACAATAGGTGAAAGACTGTTGTGTAATTATAGTATATTACAATGGGTTATAGTATGTTGTGTAATGATGGCCTATTACAATGGGTTAACATATGTGACTATTACAACGGGTAGAGCATGTTGTGTAATTATGATTTACAACGGGTTAGAGTATGTTGTGTAATGATGGTCTATTACAAGGAGTTAACATACATGACTATTACAACGTGTTAGAGCTTGTTGTGTAATTATGATCTTTTACAACGGTTTAGAGTATGTTGTGTAATGATGATCTATTACAACAAGTTAGCATACGTGACTATTACAACGGGTTAGAGTATGTGTGTAATTATGGTATTTTACAACGGGTTTGAGTATGTTGTGATATTACAGTATATTACAACAATTTAGCACCTGTTGTAGTAAAACATATACTACAATGAGTTTTGCATGCTGTATATAACTTGTGTTGTATAAAATATATAATTCACAACACACAAATAAACTTGTTGTAAAAGATATGCTAACTAAAACACAACCAACAAAACTGTTGTGTTTTTCCCGTTGTAAAAAGCATTTTCTGTAGTAGTGGTGGTATAATTCCACGATCAAGATTTCATATTTTCAAAATCATTAAGAATAATAGCAAGATCCATAATTAGTTCATAATAGAATCCTATCAAAAATTATGGTCACTAGTCAATTTTTAGATCAATATTAAGATAAAGATCTTCAAAAAAAGTATTAGATTCAATAATATTGATATTATGATTTAGATAATAGATTCAAAATTGATTGTACAAGATTTCATGATATCAAGTCAAGATTTTGATAAAGTCTCAAACTTATTTTGCAATTCACCATCAAAGATCCTTAGATAAATGACTTTTTGAAAAGGATCAAAAATCTGATGTTGAAAAAAATTTCCATTGTCTCCGGGTCATTCTCTCGATCAAAAGGGACTATAGATTTTCCTATTTTAGATATCGAGTGTAGAATATTTGAACATCGCAAGAATTCTAGAGAGAGAGTACCAATCTGAGGAGAGAGAAGTAGGTCATGGTATTGTACTGTCGCAGCTATTGGTCTTTTTGGTGGCCATGATTTTAGGGAAATGGGAGAGGAAGAGGCTATCTCGCTACAACAACATGTTTCCATCACAATCTTGGGGCAATAATACAAGATAGGGTCCGAGGAAGAAAATTTACTTTTTGGTTGTGTGCATGGACATACTTAGTAGGATGTGTTTATATAAGTAGGGGAGAAAAGTTATGATCAAACTTCCATTAAATTTAATTTTATATTTTTGAAAGAAACTCATAATTATTTGGTTTGACCATTCAAACAACAATTTGGTCCAGGCCTATGCTCCATAATGTAATTAATCTTTTACATGAAAAAGTATCATTTTCGTAACAAAACATCTCCATCATAACAAAAGTATTATATCTCCAAACATAATTCCTTGGTGTAATTTCTATATCAATATTCCATACCATCTTTTTGCATGATGTCCACCACCAATCTACTATTAATTGAAAATTAATGCCTTTAAAACAACATTATGCACCTCAATTCGTTACTTTTCAAAATATTATAACCTTGAAAACCCATAAATCCTAATGTTGTGAAATGTTAACCAAAATTTCCTTATTATGTAAAATTTCTATCTCTCTCCTTCTCATTAATAAATAGAGTAAATGAAAATATTTAAAGGTCTACATAATTCTCTTGACAAAATATATGTTAATAAGATTCACCAAACCATGAAAACATCTTTCTTTGGTCATGACTAATGTCCAAAATATGTCCTTGCCTAAAAAATTCGTACTTATCCTTAAATAATAAAAACACAATGCTTCACTGTGAATTTGTTTTCTCATGAACGCTTAAAACATATTTGAAATTGCATCATCCAGTAATCCTGATTTCAAACACTATTGATTAATCATATCTCCCAAGTGGAAATTTATCAAAAACCACAATTCTAATCAAAAGTCTCCATTTAAAATTACAACTTATTTGGACAAAGTAATACCATGATATGAAAGTTTTACTATTTCATCAAAATATTGTAAATGACTCGAACCATTGAATTTAGTTCGACTATAGTTGTTGTATAATTTTTTTGAACCATCAAATAAGATCTGATTGGTCTGTAATTTTATATCACACTTCAATTCCAGCGTAGAAACTCTTCCACCAAATTTCATCTAAAAATAAATTTGTTTAGCTATCTAACTAAAATATCTCCAAAAACTATTATTCTTAGACCATATAAATTTTATAATTATTCAAACGATCTCCAAAAATTCTGAAATCTTAATCCATATATAATAAATGTTCATAAGATTCACGGAAAATTTCAAGATCATTTGGATACACTGAAATCTCAAAGTCATATATATGAATTGTAAAACCCTAAAAATTGAGTTATTACAATCTTGTCACTCCTCTGTCGGGAAAAAAACATTGTTGGTTGACAGTGGGTCTTATCTATCAAATTTAGTCTAGATGAATTGAGTGGAATGACTAAAAGCTCAACTTCTTGCCAAAGGAATCACAAAAACATAAGGTGTGGATTTCTTTGAATACTTTTCATTGGTTAACTACATTTCTTTTATTAGGATTGTAATCTCCCTTGCCACTCACATGGACTGGCCCGTATTGCATTTTGACATTAAAAATGCATTCCTTCATGGTGATTTAGAGGATGATGTGTCTATAAAATAGTCCCCAAGATTTTGTACTCAGGGGGAGTGTTCCCAAAGAGTTTGTCATCTCAAACACTCTTTCCATGGTCTCAAGAAATTACCACAGTCTTCGTTTACAACACTCAATGGTATTCTTGCTAGCGTGGGTTTTTCTAGATCATCTGGTGATCATGATCTATTAATTATGTCTTCTCAAACTAGAACCATCATCCTTGTTATCTATGTTGATGACATCATTACCAGTGGTAGTGATTCTGTTGGGATTTTAGCAATGAAACATGCACTTCAACAATATTTTCATATCAAGGATCTTGGAGAACTTTGGTACTTCTTGGGCATAGAGGTGCTACATTCTCACTTATCTAAGTGTGAGTATGTGCTTGACCTCTTGAAGGAGTTTAGTACGCTAAATTCTAATGTTGTTTCTATGCCCATGGACTATCACAACATAGTTCGTCCACAAAGGAGTCTTTTTCGAATCCTAAACAATATCAACGTACGGTTGAGAATTTCATCATATTACAATTACTCAACCAGATATTTTTGTTGTTGTTAGTGTTGTTAGTCAACACATGGATAAACCTATTGCTTTCCTCTCAAGTCAGATACAACACATTCTTTGCTATCATATAATTGCACCAAATTGAGATCTCCTTTACAACACATTCTCTCTTTAAGGGCTACTTAGATGCTTATTGGGCTGGGGTTATAGACATGAGATCTATTTATAGTTTCTACATTATTTTGGGAGGTCCTCCGGTTAGTTGATGGAGTAAGAAGTAGTCTATTGTGGCTCATTCGGGTACTGAGGTAGAATATCACACCATGGCACACACCTACTATGAAATTAAATGGGTGACATATATTCTTTGAGACATAGGCTTTCTACACAATTGTGCATCTATTCATATATCTAATAATCCATTTTTTATGGAATGTACCAAGCATATTGAGGGTTTCTTGCCATTTCAGAGAGACTTGATTTGTGAGAAGACACTCATTATGCGAAATGTAAAAAAATTGAGAATAGAATGTTGATATCTTCACCAAGCCTATTGCACCTTCATCCTACTCCTAAATATGAGGTAAGATGGAAATACATGATGTGTACTCTCCAACTTGAGAGGAGTGTTGGTGGTATCTTCTATGATGTATTTTCCCTTGTATTAGCTAATTGTACATACTCTCGTTAGGCCCATTAGAATTAGTCTAGCTTATGTAATGTTGTGTCTTTGGTACATCATACTTAGAGATAAAGCTATAGATATGGTTCTCTATAATCTTGTTTCTCATGATAAGAATTTCTTTTCACAACTTCATTAGTTCATATCAACATTATGATGGACTGCTTCAAAAATATGTAAGCAACCTCCAACCATGCTGTATCTATAGATAAAACCATAATATGCTTTTCTACTGATGTTCTCTATAGAACCAAAAGGAACATTTGTTGGAGAAGGAACATTGAGTCCAATTAATATATGGGGAAATACATGGGAGTTCCAATTGCCCACAAGATAAGTAGTAAATTTACTTACATTGAGGTCTTAGAAAGAGACACAACCAAATTTTTTATATTTTCCTCTCTATACATGTCCTTGGTAGGTAGGATTTGCTTTGAAAAGGGATCCATATCTTCCATAGAAAGATATGAAACAAACATTTTTGATCCCTTTGGGGTTGCGTGACATAATCAAAGTAACAATTTGAATTGATATGGAGAGGTAGTCATAGAAAATACCCATTTTCCCTTGTGTTAGGGAAAGTAGTATCCTCAGATAAGAAAAAAGGTGGACTTTGGACACGTTCGATGATATATTAGAATGAATTTTTATTATAAAGACAAGATGGAAACTTGTCACTAATAGGAAAATAACAAGGATTAATGATATAAAACTCAAATACAAATCATATAAGTCACAACTAGGATGACCATTCATAACATTTAGTAAGATGGTACTAGATGACAGAGAGTAGATTCATAGTAATTCTTACAAGGCCTTTAAAGTGAACACAATACCAACGTGTGGAAAGATGTCTAGTTCAAAGGAGGTCCAAAGTTAATAGATGTTGCAATGGAACTTATCTGTGTGAAATAGAATGATCTAGGCACCTGCAACCTAGTGCATTTTAGGGGAAGTGGTATAATGATTTCCTCCTGAACATGTCAACATAATATGTAATACCCCAATACCTTCGGAAATGGTGAAAAAAGATCTGTTAACATGGGAATAATTATATCGTGGAACCTTTTCCACCACATCTATGTACACAGTACTATAGAAAGAGAAGTATATAATGAAAATTGAACCACGAGTACACATCTAGAGAGTTATGGTACCAAAAAGAATCAATATCATGTGCTATCTCACAATGTACAAAGCCCTACTCACTAATTATAGGAGTTATGAGGAAGATGACCAAGAATAAGAAGTACCCCAGATGAATAATGAAATTGAAACTAGCCTACATGCTCCAAGGCACTGTTCATTTGTAAAGAATGTATGGGTGAATCTTTCTACTATCAATGCCAATGATGATTTTTATAAGGAGAGCCTATAGATTTGGTTCTTTTCAACATCAATTTCGGACATGGTGAAAAAATATATGTTAACCTGGTAATACTTAGATAGTGGGACCTTTTCCACCACATATGTGTATACGGTACTAAGGAAAGAGAAGTAGATAATGAAAAAAATTAACCAGGATCACATATATAGAGAGTTATGGTACCACTAAGAATCAAAATCATGTGCTATCTTACAATGCACAAAGCCTTACTCACTAATCATAGGATATCTAAGGGAGATGACCAAGAATAAGGAGTACCCCAGATGAAAAATGAAATTGAAATTAGCCTCCATGCTCTAAGGGATTGTTCATTTGTAAATAATGTATGGGTGAATCGTTTCACTATCAGTGCCAATGACAATTTTTATAAGGAGATCCTACATACATGGTTCTTTTTGCTATCAATGCCAATGATGAATTATTCAAGAAGAGCCTATAAGCATGGCTGCAAAAGAATCTAAAAGTGGAGAGAAAAAGTCATGCAAATTTATGATGATTGCATTTTATGTTTTTCTATGTAGGAACATGCAAACCTTTGAGTGGGTCAATAAGACATGATCTCTCCAAGTCCAACACATTTTAAATGAAGTGGCGGCTATTCAGAAAGCTTGGCAAAGTGACATGAAGAACACGATGAAGACTAAGACTATTGACTAGTTGAAACCTATGACACCCTTTGCCACACAAAGTGAGATTACTCAAAACAAAGCACTGAATTACCACTAATAAAAATATTACCACCAAATAGGGTAAATTAAAACCATATGCAATTTACTAATTCAAGCAGAAGTATTTCATAAACAAGCCTCCAACACAAGTCATATACATTTCATATATACCAAAAGATGTTACATATCATGTTCAGAGGCTGTCAAGCCATCACTGTTACATATTACAACATGTTTATATATACATGCCATTTCTATACACTCATGGCACAAAGCCAAAATCTACATGTCAATAAACAAAACAAAAAATATCCCCAAAAACCTAAAAGTACAGGGACGACACATATGACACTACTGAAAAACTATAACTAGTAGCATGTCCAACCTTCTGATAGCTACTGTTCTCCTTGTTTCTCAACACCTATACTACGACCTCGAACTCCTCATCCACAAACTCCTAAAAAGTTGTGGAACCCATGGAGTGAGACAAAATGTCCTAGAGAGAGATATAACTCTTCACCAACGTCTATTATAAGAACTATTATATAATAAAATAGATAAATAAAGTAGGTATTACTATTGAGCAATCTAAGCAATTACAACTGAGCAGTAGAACAATTTATACTTTTAAAATGAATATGAAGAACATGTATAATTGTTATAAACTAAATAGTATAAGAAATAGGGCATGGGGTCATCCAATGTGATTCCCTAAGCAAATATGCTACACGACTATATTGTCACTGTTATTATCATGCCCTGAGGATTTGAGGCATACCACTCAAATCCAACCGACCATTGCTAAGTCAAAATCAGTACCATACAAGACCAATGGAAGAGTCAGGCTCCATGATCATCACCAGTACTACTCAATCAGTTCTAGCCTGCTACATAGTGACATATAGTCCAACTACAAAGACAACAACTTATAGTCAAAGTTGTAGTCATGTAGAGACATTAACTCATAGTCAATGCTATTGTCCTTTAAAACAACTAGTTTGTGTTGGTACATGTTACAACACTAGAGAACATGCTCAAATATAGACATTCAATAATAAACAATATACCACTATTTCAATAATTTAAGGATACATGGAGTTATCTCCACTGGTACCCCACTTATTCAATAATATGCGCTCTGAGTTTCCCGTAGGAGTTACTCGTTACACCATATAGCTAGTTACTGAAGTTGAAGATGGATCTATGGTAAAGGGAAACTACATCATTAGGGTTTCACTTGATTAGATATTCCAATTGGGTATCTTTTAATGCATAAATCAAGTTACAAAGCATAAACCCTAAACAAACTCTATAAAATTAAGGATTGATTACAACTTCAGATAATATAAAATGTATTAAGTGAGAACTTGTCTCATCATTATATGACACTAGTAATACTGCCATTCACAAGATCATCAACAATGTAACAATACTATGGGATTTCAATCCCTCAATCACATCTCTAGATTATTTCACCTCTAACTGTGTTCAAGACACTTGTCAGGTCATTAGACCCAATCATCTGATCCCTATACATTCAATATCATATCATTACTCAATAATGCTTATAATCAACACCCTTTATTGTATAGAGTTCACCATAGCATTCACATATCTATGCTATACATCTCACCTACAAGTTAGTGTTACACAAGTAGGAGAGAGAAAAACATTATCATAGAATAATAATCTTCAAATAGAGAGAGAACATTCATCACATTATCATAAGATTATGGTTAGGGTTCATATATAGTCGATTAGGGTTTCATAACGTCATACCACTTCTAAATCCTAATTCCATCACCTCCCATATATTTGTATATTACTAGGGTTAAGCACTATCATTTATGATTAGCCATCCTTAATTACATCACCTTATGTAAACAATTGTAATATGTATTCATCATGTGCATGTATGTGTATAGGTGTCTCAACCACTTCACAACACATGGTCTCAACCTCCTATAACACTTGGTGTCTACCTCTCATAACATATGGTCTTGACCAATATAACACTTGTGTTTCGACCGAGACACATCCCATTGTCTTGACCTCTCACAATCCATGTCACGACCGAGACACTATACGTGGTATCAACTATAAGGCCCCTAAACTTGCTTAACGAGTTGAATAAGCTTAATTATCTTAATTGAATTCTAATAACCCTAATATAACCTTTTTATATGCTTTGAAATCATAATACAAGCTTAAGTTTCAAATTTGGTCCAATTTGGACACTATTTGAGCAAGTTATGCAATTTTACGCACATTTTGGACTTTTATGCAATTTACCCAATTGAGAGGTTTTATTTGCAATTTATAACTTGCATAATGTTCCTTTTATATTATATCATCATTCTTTAGCTTTGTTATCCATGGGGAACCCATTTAATCCTTGGTTTGAAGGTGTTTTCTCCAAGGGTATTTTAGGGTTTACCTCTTCATAGATGAGCTACCTTTAGTAGCTATCAACTAATGAATTATTTGTTTTGCTTGGAAATTCAAGAAACTAGATATAATCATGTCTCTATGGAAGGTGGGGGAGATGCTTTTTTTGTGCTTGTATATTCATAATAGTTGAAGGCCATGGACACTTGGAAAGATATTAGAACTTTCATTTTTTCTTTTTGTTTATCTTAAAGTTTCATATACTTATCCCTAAGCATCAAAACGAGCCATTTTATCTCCACCAATTCCTTCCTTCTATGAACCTCGTTCTCCCTCTGTGCTTCTACGAATTTCCTATCCAAGTAAGAAGAAAGAGGGGATCTTCTTGGAAAAAAAATCTAGGGTTGCAATTGACTTCCTTTTAGGTTTTAAAAAGCTTCCTTCTAGTGATCTTGACCTAAAAGAGTAAGAATCCCCTTATTTCCTCCGTTTATTTATTTTTTATCCTTCCTCCTACCTTTCTCCAGGTCGGAACCTTGTTGTTCCACGGTAGAAATTTCTCTAAAGCTCTAAAACCATACCTTTCTTGCTCATTATGCTTAGGGTTTGCTCATTTGATGAAGAAAGGTGCTAGATGGACGAGTTCAAAGCTTATGCTTGGATTTCCTACCCTACCTGATCATGTTTTCTTCTGTTTGGGAGTTTATCTTCTAATTAGAGGTAATTTACATAACTTGCTCCATGTTTATTGCTTACCATAAGCTTGCTAGCTCATTTTCTTATTTTTAAATGATGATCCATGCACTAAAACGCTATGATTGACTTGGATTTCGGTTTTTATAATGTTCCCTATTCTGATTTCAGTTCTATATGAACCTGTGTTCATGTGTATGTTATTACTAAGGTATAATATGACTTGGATCAGGTTGGTTTTACAACCTATGGTGCTAAGCACCTATCAACCAATGGTCAATTTTAGGATTTAAAGTTGATTTCTTCTATAAACACATGACTCAATGGTGGTACCATTGTAACAACCGATGGTGTTGCCTTCATGACAAATGATGGTGGTGACCAAGGGTGTCGACTTATGTTTACCGTTTATATCAGGTGTTGGCCTAATTAGAAGCTTATCGATTAACAACTAAGTACCCTAATGATGCTATCAATCAACGATGATATTAGTTTGATATTTGATGGTGATTAATGAATACAGTGCTGATCTAACAACCTATGGTGACTTAATGATCACTAATGATGGTGGATCAGGTCTCCACAACCTATGGTGAGTTAATCATATAGTTGTAGCATCAATTAAGCCTTAGACCAATGGTTTCTTGGGTCACTTGATGCAATGGTCAGACCTATACTATAATTGATGGTTTTAACATATGAACTTGACCCAATGGTCAAGATCTAATGTTTATTCCTCCAATAAAATGGAATGATGGTTAATGTAAAATTTTGGTACTAATAATGTTATTTAGATGGTTTCTTTTATATGATCAACTTAAGGATCTTAATTGTTGACAATGGATGGATTGTTTTAAATGAACAGTCGATTGTAGGTTTTACCCTACTCTCAATGGAACTTTTTGTGTTGTTAATCAAGGCATGTCTAGGGTTAGATGGTGACTCTTTCTAGATCAAAAATCAAGGACTTCATAGGTGGTTTATCCAAGGTGTTTACTTATGTAAACAACCAATGGTCTTACCTTTTAAATATCCAATGGTTCTGGGTGACATTGTGGTATGGTGATATGGGTTGAATGATGATGGATCAAATGGAGGGTTACCCTTAATAAGGTAGTCTTACCTATTCACTCATATGAACAGAATGACGATGGAACTTTTTGTGTTGTTCATAAAGGGATGTCTAGGGTTAGATGGTGACTCTTTCTAGAGCACAAATCAAGGACTTCATAGGTGGTTTATCCAAGGTGTTTACTTATGTAAACAACCAAAGGTCTTACCTTTTAAATATCCAATGGTTCTAGGTGACATTGTGGTATGGTGATATGGGTTGAATGATGATGGAACAAATGGAGGGCTACCCTTAATAAGATAGTCTTACCTATTCACTCATATGAACATAAGGGATGATAACCATATTGTGTTGATATGTAACCCTAATGAGTTATAGCTTGTTATACCTAGCTTTAATATAACTAAATGATGGTAATTGGGTATGAATAGTCCTTGAATGATTAATACAATCATGGAGTACTCTCTTATTGTTGTTGAAACCCTAGTATGCTATAACCTGATGGTTACACCTTGATTTATGTGTGGGTTCATACTTAAGAATAGTATGGAATGTGATGATGATGCTTCACATTATGCATCCATGATCCAATGGGGATTCCATGAGTTAGAGTTTAGGTATGAGTATTTATTAGTAACATTAATATAATTTATTTTGTTGAGACTAACTCTAATGCAAATAGATAAAGATGAGTATTCATGTTTAAACTTCTTATATGATGGCATTATGGTGAAATAACCTCCTTAATATGATCATAACCTTAATGTGTTAATTGGTGGTTATCATAGCCACATGTTTGATACTTTCTTATGCTAAACATGTGCATTATGAATATGATGAGGGTTAATCATATCTAGATTCCTTGCATGTTGATGTAATAAAGGAATGTTCTTAATGTTAATATAACCCTTCTATGATTGTTTATGAATATCTCCTAGATGATTAATGCAATATTGTGCTGATCTGGTGTATTATATGTAAGTGATGTTGTTGAGCCTTGTTATAAGGCATGTAAAGATAATGATGATCTTATAGGGAATAGTATGATGGTCTTAATGACCTTTGAGCCTTGTTATAAGGCATGTAAAGATAATGATGATCTTATAGGGAATAATATGATGGTCTTAATGACCTTTGGGCATGGTTGAGCCCTAAATGAGGTGTAATCCTCTTGTGTTGATAAGGGTTGATACCCTGTGATATTGTGAAAATGATTTATATCTTTTGATAGTATGATGACTAGTGTGGTCTCATGAATGGCAAGTGAATAGTAGCATGTGATGATGATATGAGAAATTATGTTCCACAAATTGTATATCTTTTAAAAGTTGTGATATTTATATGCTTGGTAGAAGTGAATTAGTGTTTGTATGTCCACTTGTATGTTGAAGCCTTAATTCACCCAATTGGTATAACTAATCAAGTACAACTCTAATCGTGTACTGCCCTGTGCCATTGAGCCATCTTTAGTGTTAGAACTTGCTGGATGGTGAAATGAGTATTCCTAAGGGAAAATCAGAGTGCATACTATTGATTATGTGGGGGTGGCAAATTGAGGATATATCCTTGTCATCCACAATGTAAATTGTGGAGGTTGTCTATGGTCATGCCTCATACATCTGATGTGATTGAGGACAACATCAGTTGTACCTCAAATTAGAGGGTTTTGTATACCCTAGTTTCTAGTGTCGTGACCTGTACTAAGGGAGGACTAGTGGTTAGCAGCTGACTATATGTCGTTGTGGTGGCAGCTTTGACTGTTACGTTACTGCCTTTTTACTCGTACTAACTAAGGGGAAGCGATCTTAGGATACCGACACTCCTAGATCTTGTACGGAACCGAATAGCCCTTCACAGGGGTCAGTTGGACTTTGGATGGTACGATTCAAATTTCCCAGGGCATAATAAAAGATGTAAGACAACCATGTAGCATATCTATTTAGGGTTATACACAACACTTCATATTGGATGATAACCGTTGTGTGCTTTCTTTTCATTAAAATCATGTTTAGTACGATAAGAGATAATATATATGCTTATGTTATAGTTATGCTCATGTTGTAAACATGCTTATGTTGTCAAATATACTAACATTGATGGTTAAGATGATGCTGCTAGCTATGTTTAATATTTCTAGCCATGCCTATGTAATTATAGATGCTTAAACTACTAATCACATCTATGTAGTTAATTGTTCTATGATGTTAGTTCTACTTATGACATAGATCTGTTCCCTTTATTTGAGAATTCCAATATTGATAGCCATGTTATGTTACTAGACATATTCATGATCTCAGGGATACTTATGCTACTAGATTTCTTGTGATGTTAGCAAGGAATATGATGATAGTCATATTAATGATAATGATTGTTATTAGATGCAATTTGATGATATTTGGGTAGATATCTATCCAAAGAAATGGATTTATTTGTTATCTACATGCATTGATGATCATACTTGTTGCTAAGATTAATTTCTTAATACATTTAACATACTTGATGTGTTCAATCTGTTCAATTGATTATTAAATACTCCAACTTCTTAGTTATCTATTATTTAAAATGTTGTAATCAATAAGCGTTGTTGGAGGTTATATCTCTTGCTGGGACATGGGTCTCACCTTTGTGGTTCGCCACATTTTTTTAGGTAATCGGAAGTGATGAAAACAAACATGTGGCAGAAAAGAGGAGTTATAGTAATGAATCTTTGAGAAAGTTGATTAGAAGTCTAGTGTGCCCTAGAGTCATCTCTTTACTCTTAGGTCTGGGCAGGAAAAATTTGTATATGGTGTTTCAAATGAATCAAAATTTTGTTAGCATGTTAATGTTTGTTGTGTGGAATATATAAATATTTTTCTCCAATGAATATATGTTGTAGCTAAGGTGATAGAACAATTTGTATCAAATTCTTGTTGTAGGTAAGGTGATAGAGCAATTTGTATCAAATTCTTAGCATAGTATAGATACAAGAAAGATATTGGGTGCTTATGCAAATGTTTCTGAGCGGGTGTAAATGTCAAAATTCATTTTAATTTATCTATATTTTTGGGTATGTGGTTAATTAGTGATTGATTGTATTTTATGTTTTGAGTAATCTCATTTAGAGTAATGGGTTCTCACATCGACCTTAGGTGTTATGACCCTAACATCACCTTGACAGAGTGTCGTGACCATGACACTGGGAAGCATGCAACAGGACATCGTGACTGAAACTCCACCAAGGAGTGTCGCAACCGTCACAACATAGGGTACATCACGACCAAGACACGATAGAGTTTTGACCCAAAAATCACAAGATGTTATGGATTTAACCCTTTGGTGTCATGACCATAACCAACCTACCCTTAACTGGTTACGACCCTCACACAAATTGAACAAGTGTCTCAACCATTAGACTTAGCCAAACTTAATCACAACGTCAACCAATAGGTTGGGAGACCATGCAACAACGTTGTGTTACCAGTGTAGCGATCACCCTTTGGTTTAGGGGGTGTCACAGTCGAAACCACCCACTTCAAGGGTGTCAGCCGTGATGGAAGACCAAAGGATGTCTCGACCATCTGGCCAACTCTGTAACATATCAGAATCAAGGTCGAAATAGGTGATCAAACCAAGTATTACCAAATGTCACCTATGAAAAAACCCTCTATACTAAGGTGTGTATCAACCCCAATTCATGGATCATATAAGATCTCACGGGAGTTATATTTAGAGAGGGAAAATCTGAGGTTCTTGTGCATATTATCATACTCAACACCTATTATTATTCATGGTAACCAAACCATATATCAAATAATATTGTTCCATAGATGATGATCCAAAAGAACACATCAACATTTCAATCATCACAAAATCAGGTGGATAAAGATTTAGGGTTTATATGAAAGTAATATTTTCAAGAATACTGCAAGATTATAAATCCTAATATCATCAAACTTCCAACCATAAAGAATCAAAATTTTAAGATATGAAAATAGAAGCATGTGATCAGATTAAAGATGCACATAATAGAAGTGAGAGAAGTTATATAACCCACCTGTTTTGAAGAGAAACTATCTCCTAAGATCTCAAACTCCAAAAGTTTAAACCAAGATTAAAATCTTAGGCTAAAGGATCACCTACAAGAAAAAAGAAAACCATGATTACAAGGGAGTTCAAGAAAGAGGGAAAATAGATCTAGGCCGAACCAAAGGAGAAAGGAGAAAGAGATGAAATCATCCTCTCACTCGGGTTCCATCTTGTCAAAACATGATCTATGACCCTTTTGAAGAGGCAATCTCCAAGAAAAGCCATTATGGATAGTCCACATTCTATGACTAGGGAGGAGGTAGAAGATGGAGGTTTCTTAAGAGAAAACATGATCCAAAGAAGAAGATCATTTACCAAGAGAAGACTCATCAAGAATCACCACTAAAAGTTGATCCTAGCACAAGATCTTTAATATCCAAGATGGATCGAGCACTCAAGGTTTCAAGATCTGACTATCCTTTCTCTTGAAGCTCCAAGGATGATCTCAAGGTAGAATAAAGAGTGTGGGGCTGAAAAAGATTGCTCACAAGTGAAGGGAAGGGTTATATACCCAAAGGATGAGAGAAGTAGAGGTTTATGAGGTGTCATCATAGTAAATCATCAAGGGACACATGCCCTCTAAGAAAACAAGCTTATCCCCACTTACATGAATAATTTGAAATGTTAATGTTAATCCAGAAAAAGTGTCTCGACCAACTAGGTCTGTTACCCCTTGTCTCGGTCGAGACACTCTCAGGCATACTTGTCTCGACCAAAACCCTAAAACACCACAACATGGTCCAGACACTCCACTAAAAGACAACTGTCTTGATCATCCACACCTCTAGGTCATCTTGGTTGAGACAACACTACTGAGGGTATGTGTTTCGGTCACTACACTCACCCAAAGGTGGTCGTAACATCAAACCCTAAGTCGATCACCATATCAACTAAGCAAACCCTAGAAATCCTAGAGTCACCATGTGATGTCACATCACTACACATGATTCAAACAAGGCACCCCATTGCACCATCTTCTCTCTAATGATGCTAAGGCACAAAGAATACTATCCATGTGTGAAAAAGTGCAAGTTAACCCTCACTTATGGGTAAATTGCAAACAAGTCCAAAATAAGCACATATATTACAATGATAGCTCAAACATCAATTAAATTGGTCCAAAATGAAAATATAAGCTTGTAAAATGATATTAGGGCATTGCAACAGATTAATTTAAGATTTAAGCATCTCATTATGCAAAATAATTGCAATCAAGCATAAAGCTTGGTCAGGGATCTTTCAAAACCACCTAGGACTGGGGTTTAAACACAACACTAATGTTGCGGTAACACAACACTGATGTTGTCGTAACAAAACATTGATGTTGTAACACAACACTGATGTTGCAATCAAGAAAAAAAAGTTGCATTGGCTAGCAATATGTCAGACTCTAATGGAGAGTGGGTTCCATGGAGAAGGAAATATCATGTTGTTCATGTAGGGAAATGTATCATGTATTGAGCTAGATCTATGAGAAACTGCAAAGATTGAAATGTCAAGATTCATCATTGGATCTAATATCCTTCAGGTAACTCAGATGATCAAAGAGAACTAAAGGAAGTACCTAGTTGTCACAAGTCAGATCAACAACATTAAAAAATATACTAAAAGAGCTAATGACTATATTGTCAACTTTATTACCTATAAGGGAAATAAACTCGTTGATATTATATCTTAGAGTATCTTGAATAAAATATTAAATCCCAAAAGCTATGGTAGATCACCTAATAACATAATTTCTTTGCTCAAGGATGAACTCAATTGCAACCGCAGTAGTACTACCATGTTTAATTCTAGTGCTTTCAATAATTATAATATAAATTTACTTTTCTTGCAAGAGGAGGAAAGATGAATGGATAACCTCCTAATTTTTACCCACCAAAGAGGAGAAACAAACGTGATGCAAAACAATAGAAATCTAAATGTATATTCACAATCTACAAATCCCAACTGATTTGTATTTGAAATTTCAAAAATCTAACAACCTTCCAAGTCATATTAGAGTTCAGATATTGACTTTTAAATTTGAAAGTTTAAGATTGAATCAATTATTGGAGGTTGGTGTACCACTCTTATAAAACTTCAAACTTGACAATGATTTATATATTATCACAACGAGATACTTATAAATAAAGACGTGATATATATATAATGATTTAATCTAACTATTATATTATGTATATATAATATCTTTATAAGCATTAAATCTAAGATTTTTTGTTCAATAATTGTGATAATATAAAAATGAATAAAATTTAGTTTTTATAATGTGATATCTAGAGGCATTCATGTATCAAATAAAAATGGGTGGATCCAAATATTGAATTATTTCCTTTAAGTTTTCTTTGCTTACTCATTTATACATTAAGTACAATATCATAAGGCTTACAAAACATAAAAAAACCTACTGCACTTCGCATCTGGTGTAGTTGGTAAAGCTTGCTATTGTAACGTCCCAAAATTTGAGACCTCCAATAATATGATCTTAAAGGGAATGATTTGACTACCCACATCACCAAGGTACATCTCCTTTTCAAGAAGTCCATCACTAAAGAATTTTGTAGTTAAGCGTGCTCAACCCAAAGTAGTACTAGGATGACTGACTTGTTGGAAAGTTTATCCTGGCTTGTGCGTTAGTGAGGATAAAGTGCACAACTAATGTTAGTGGGGGTCTGTGGGACCAATCACTATTCTTGAAACTCTAATAGAGCCTTGGGAAGTGGGCTCAGGCGCTACAAATGGTATAAGAGCCATTACCCCACTTGTAGGTTGGGCCCACATGGTATTGTAATGTCTCATAATTCGAGGCCTCAGATAATATGATCTTAAAAAGAATTATTGCACTACACATATCACCACAGTGCACCTCCTTTTCAGGGAGCCCATCATTAAAGAACTATGTGGTTAAGCATGTTCCGCCCAGAGTACTAGTAGGATGGGTAACCAGTCAGGAAGTTTATTCTAGCTTGGCGTGAGTGAGGACAAATTGTGCAATTAAGGCTAGTACTGATTTGTGGAGTCAATTGTCATTCATTAAACTCTACTAGAGTCTTGAACAGTAGGCCCATGCATTGCAACTATTGATTGTAGCATCAGTCGTGGTTCTTGTTGGAGCATTGACAAAGCTTGAAAAGAGAGATAGTAATTTGTTTTAGTGGGTGGAGAGAGGGCAGAATGAATGATAGAGGAGGATAAATAGTTGGTGGATAGAAAGATGATATAATAAGTAGAAATAAAGAGATATTAGATACAAGGAGAGTTAAGTGTAACAAGTTTAAAAAATTGGTTCAGAATAATAAGAGAACGCGACACAATAAATAATTTAAGCATTTTCAATATTGTTCAAGTCTAATGTAGGTATTATAATACTTAGTAATGAGCAGTGTTTAATTTTAAATACACATTACATTGTAGTACTTACTGGTAAATTATTTTGTTTGATTTATAAATATACATTATACGATATAAGTTATATATCACAAATAAGTATTATTTAAAAAAAAAGATGTATATGACATATATGAAAAAATGGCGTATATATTTATTCACTATTTTCTAAAATTTACATTGATACTATTTAATTAAAAAATACATTTTTTAATAATTTATATATCTAATAATAGATAATTGTATATTTATTTCATTCTCTCTCTTGATCAGTTTTAGATTCGCGCACCGTACAGGAAGAACTTCTCACATTGTGCCAGAAAGTCCTTCCGCATTCCGTGTGTACATAGACTCAAGGTCAGCGTGTAACAGAACTGAGCTTAGGAGGTGTGCTCTATAGTAGTGCTCTAATTCAAAACTCTATAGCACACGAAATGTGGGGTATTGTGGATGTGGTGGTGGATACTATGAAGAATCATGCCGTTTGATTCCGTAAGTTGGTCAATTGTTACATGAAAATCTAATTGGGTTTATTGTTGGGGAACACATCCAGGTTGCACTTATGACCGGCAGAACGACCGCCGAGTCATTTAAGAAGTCTTTTTCATTCCCAAAATTGATACCACGTTCTTCAATGAGATTCTCTGCTGATTACGCCCAGTTTCCTATTACAAACATCTTCTTCCTTTCTGATTGCACAATCCAGACATAAGACGAATCTGCAGAGAATTACGAGGCGTAACTTCGACTGTTTAGATTTTGTAAAATAAATTGAAGTTGGGGGTACATTACCCGAGGCGATATATTGAACCTATATGAACAGTATTCAACAATGGCGGAGACCACTATCGTAAAAGGATTCATTCACACTATTATTAAAGCAAAATGGTCGTTTCCCATGTTCAGTTTAGATTTTGGCGTTAAAATATATTTCAAATTAGCGCCAATACAGCTCTTACTTTATTGTATAACTTAAAGTCTAAACCATTTAATCATATATGTTCCTCACAATGCATTCGATACATATATATGTATACATATAACATTATATTGAAAAAGGGTAATCATACTTCAGATTTAGTAGCACAATAGAATGACAGTTTGTTTCACTTTGATGTGTACTAGTTAAAATTAGAAAAGGGCTTAGGGACCAAAATATAGGTGCATCTCACTAATTTGAATGCAGATAATATATCTATATTCCTTTAGCTCTTTATTTTAAGTATTATAAATTTCAAACGATAAAGGGGTTAAGTTGAGTAATTAGAGGGAGGGTGGGCAGTGTCATAATTGGTATTCTTGCATGCATGGAAACAATATTAACCATCAGCTAGTCATCAATGACATGACACTCTTTCATAGGACTGCTCCGACACCAAGATTCGGTATCTTAACGGGAGTAATTGTGGCAGTTGAGATTCTTGATATCCATATCAGTATGTGGTTATATGTAGAAGCATCCACCTCTTCCAATTAGTTAGTCTACTCATACCACGGCCTATCGAACACTTCAGAGTTCATTAGCATGGAGAAGGGAGACAGCAGCGAATCAGCAGAGGCACGAAGCTGGCCGAGGCCGTTCGTTTCATGAGTCTGCGGAAGACAACCGAAAACAAAGGTTGTTTGTGATCATTTGTTTGATTTATATGTCACTTATACGTGGTTGTATATATCGTTGACAACATGAAAGGCCAAAAAATCAAAAGGGCACGTTTGACCATTTTAATGTCCAAAATGGCAGACTTTTCATCTTAATTTTCAAAATAGTACATTTGCAGGGCAATACGTCCCCATTAGAGACATATTGCTCTGCCCGAGGGCAATACGTCTCGGCGGGTGACGCATTACCCCGCTGCAGAACAATACGTCCCGACTCAGGACGCATTGCCCCGCGGTGGAGTCAATACGTCCCCATTAGAGGCATATTGCTCTGCCCGAGGGCAATACGTCCCGGCGGGTGACACATTACCCCGCCGTAGAACAATACGTCCCGACTCAGGACGCATTACCCCGTGGTGGAGCCAATACGTCCTGAAGCGGAGAGAGCAATGCATCTCCGAGTCGGACGCATTGGCCCCACTGCAGAGCAATACGTCCCACTCCAGGACGTATTGCCCTGCTATGGGATCAATGCATCGGACGTCGAGACACCCCAACGGCTAGTCGGCCGTTGGAGACGTATTGCTGCCACGCAACACCTGACCGTTGCCCCCAATGGCTCGATAGCCGTTGGGGGCCGCGGCGGGTGCCACGTGTGGGGATGTATTGCTCTCATCTATATAGGAGACGAAATCAGCCCCCCAAACACACATTTCCTCCATTTCTTCACTTCTTCTGTACTCCCCATTGCTCTGCAGATCTCTGGTCAGGATTCTACCTGAAGCTGATTTCTGGCGGAGCTAATTTCTGGCACTATTCTTCTCATCTTCTTTCTCTCTTTGACCGAGATTCTGCTTCTCTTCTTTCTCTGGTCTGGTATTCTGATTCACAAGGGAGATCTCGCCACTTGAGGTATTTTCTCTAATACATTCTTATATTCAAAAATTTGAACCTAAAACTACAATGTAATATTAAAAATAAAATAATTGTATTGCTACTGTTTAAATCTAAACTTCGAACCTAAAACTACTATGCAATATTAAAACTGAAAAAATTGTACTGCTATTGTTTATTTCTAAATTTAGAATCTAAAATTACTATGCAATATTAAAAATGAAATAATTGTATTGCTGCTATTTAATTCTAAATTATTAAAATAATGTTATAGAAAATGACATTTGAACTAAATGTTATAAACAAAAATGACATTCTTACCATTTAGTTCCAAGTAATGTTATTCTTAGTATTTAATTTTAAATTCCAAATTATTGTTCTACAATCTTAATTACTGTTCTAAAAATGACATTATTGTTCTAAATTAATAATAATTGTTCTAAAAAAGACATTATTGTTCCAATTAAATTTATTTATTGTTCTAAAATCCGAATTATTGTTCCAATTAAGTTTATTTGTTTTACAATTATAGGAGCATGACATCTAGTTCACGTTCACAAATAGTCAAGCTTCGATATGATGGTCATTTTCTCTCTGACGGGTCTTATTCTAGTCGATATGTTAGACCCATAAATATTTCACTTATCAATACCCTATCCGAACTAAAATCATATATACATACAACACTTGACATCAATCCCAACTAGTTTTCTATCAATATATCCTATCTTTTCCCCGAAGAAGATCATATGCTCATATAAGTTGACGATGATGATGCATATAGAACTTTGTTCTCACTTTCATCTGATGCCTATATTGATGTGTTTCTTAAAAAAACATCTTTCCACCAACATTCTAGTTACATGAGTCTATTGAATCAATTTCACCAAAATCAAGCACATGAATTCTCTTAAATCCTACTATTGAGAATATTGGTCTTGAGGTTGAGGAGGGAGAATAAAATTTTGAACAAGAAGGTGATGATAATAGTGATCAGGAAGGTGATGATAATAGTGATCAGGATGGTGACTCATTGACTGAAACTAATGATAGGTATCAACATCCATTCCCTGACTCTATAACAACATTGAGTTCCATCCCATCCATATTTGATAGAGAATGACCCAGACACAACCATGGTAGGTAACTATGAAGCTTTTCAAGATGACGAATGGGTGGAATATTTTCATCAGGAAGTTCATCTCAATTATAACCCTTCCCGCACCAAAAATTATGAGGGTGCTTTATTTGCATCCAAAGCTGTTATGATTGAGAAAATTAAAAAATGGTAGGTATAAAACAATGTCCAATATCGTACACAATGCTCAAATAATCGATTTATCAAATGTATTTGTATCCATTGTCAACTAATTGTTCTGAATCACGACCATTGCCAATGCACATCATCTTATATTACTCGTATGATAATGTCAATCCTAATGTCACGATTGGACATGTCTACATGAGAAATTTGTGACAAGGTGAATGTTGAACTAAACCTTCAAATACCATACAAGAAGGCATTTCTAGCGAGGAGGAAGACTGTCTGTAAAATATTTAGAGATTGGGAATCATCATATCATGATTTTTTGTCATTCCTGATATCTCTATCATAATATATTACAAGAACTATATATTCCCACCTTGTGGATGATTATACCCTTCAAACTCAAGGCACTCGTAGATTCAAGTGGGTGTTTTGGGCATTCGACCCAGCTGTAAGGGGTTGGGTCTATTGCAGGCATGTTCTTACTATTGATGACACATTTCTAATCGGAAAATATTATGGCACACTTCTCATTGCATGTGGCATAGATGTTGATAATGATCTATTTCCACTCGCTTTTGCTGGTGTCGAGGCAGAAAACAAGAACTCATGAGAATGGTTTTTTGGTTCTCTACAAACTTATATTCCAATCATTCCACTCCGTATAAATCTGTGTATTATTTCTGATCGAATGAGTGGTATTTTTCCAGCACTTAAAATTTGACTGGGCTCAACATCATTATTGTCTTCGACATCGTTGTGAGAACTTCCATAAAAAGTTCAAGTCACAGGAGTTAAAGGAACTTTTGTAGAAGATGGGATCCACAACTGATAAACTTGAATGTGATCGTCTAATGTGTGGTGACACATCCCGTTATCACACAAACAATGAGGTGCCACGCGAAAATGTATGGAAAATACCATAAACCACTTATTACCAAAAACACGGGTTAATTAAAACCGATTTCGAAAAGCAGATAAACCAAGAAAATATTACATTTAGATCCTCACCCTGCAAGAAAATAGGTTATATAAACATTTACAAGTCTTGATACGTGTCCACAGCTTAACATATTAGCTGTCTTGTCACCACATGAGTTCATCACCTGTTTATATACATAACGAGCCACATCCAGCCAACAGTAGGATATACAAAGCTTCATCAGCTAAACATCATAAAATAATGTCAAAATGCCTCCAAGGACCTGAGAGTATAGGGATGACTCTAGGACTCTACTACAAAACAACCAAAATAGTAGCATATCCATCTCTTACCTTCTACTTCTCCTCTTGCTGCTCGGCCGCAACCCCGCGACCACCACCACGTCTAGCGCGAACACCTAAAAAGGTTGTAAACCAATGAGGTGAGACACACAGTCCCAGTGAGAAACATAACTCCCCGCCGAAACCATAAAACCTCAAAAAGGTTAAAGCAGCAACATCAGATAAGTGATAAAACATACAGTAAGAGCAGTCTATAGAGCAAGGTTGTTATTACCATTGAGCTTACCATGGTGTACGGAAGGCATATAACCAAATATTTCTTTATGGAACATGATTGACAAGATACGATTTATAAGATCTTACCACATAATATAAGGAACGTATAAGTAACTGCAATGTATAACAAGATCAACTACACAAGCAAGGCTTCAACCAATGTTCCAGTTTTGCCTTAAGTAATAAATACTATTCAGCTAGATTACATGTTATTATGCCCTGAGGAAGTGAGTCGCACCACTCAAATCCAACCGACGGCTGTGAAACTCGGAGCCGGTGCCATACAAGGTCAATGGAAGAGCCGGACTCCACAAACTCCCACCTCATGGTCAGTGCACGAGAACCAAAGCAGGACCGCAGTCTCATGCTTAAGTGGCCTCAACCATAGGGTCAGCTCCCAAAGGCTACCCTTCCTCTAGCTCGCCTTGGTACAGGTCTCGACGCTAGTATATCTGAGCCACATGCCAGTTCATCGTGCTCCCTGAGCCATGAATGCATTCATTCTCTATCACATTGAGCCATGGGCCTGTTCACCATGCTCCATCTATCCTGAGTCTGCAACCACAGCTACACTCGAAACCTCTCTATTTTAGTCTAGGAGAAACCTCACATATTCAACAATATGCACTCTGAGTTAACCCGCAGGAGAACCCGTTTCCCCATCACCAACTACTGACGATGATGGATCTATGGCCAGGGCAACTGCATGATATGTTCCAATGTGATTGGTTAGTATATTTTGATTGGATTGTTGAGGCAAACAGGTTGTAACACATACATAACATTAAGTTACATTATTGTCACCATTATCACAATATCCCGGGATCTCAATCCCTCATCACAAGAAACCAGTGCCTCATAAGGCATTCTTATCACTGGGGATAACAATCTTAGATCTCATTGTCAGAGGATAACACCTCAACTTAGGTACTTTAGCCGACTCAGGTCCTCAGACCACAACACATAAGACTAGTGATGCATGTTATCTCATCAACAAGAGTGACCAACAATGCAGTGTTATTCAAATATATATAACTCATAGCCCTTACCTAGCTATGAATCCGCATGAAACACCTGTATGGTTAGTATACATATTCATAGAGATATCTGAAGCCATCCTGGATTAACAGAAGGATCATGCTATCAAATATAGAGCAACATCGATGATTATATGCTTTATCATTCATGCCTCAAACTTGTGACTATAGACATAAGTCATATCATCATGTGAAGCAGATCATATACTTCCAAGCTTATCATTATATATATATACATAATTTCAAGATGATCATGAACACATGTAATATCATGTCATGTTTACATAGGTATGTTCTACCATATCAACCATGCACCTTACTATTATCAAACATGTCAAAGGTTCATGAACCATAAACCATAACTCTTAACAACAAAGAAGTGATCGCATGATAAGGAACTAACACATGAGTTTCCGGGTGGAACATGACCCTCACTAGAAGTACCCGCTACCCTCACACGAAGTGTGACAGGCAGGGCAACTTCCCTCACTAGAGATGGTATCGGGCAGGGTACTCCCTCATATCGCCCAAGCACTCTAGCCTCAAATCGGCCAAGCACTTAGCAGGGATGTCGGGGTACCATCTCAAGGTGTATCGTACAACCAGAGAGAATAGCATATTATGCACAAAGCATATCGTGCAACTAGGTCTATGGGCATGTCGTGCAACCATGTATATCGTGCATGCAAGTGTCGTGCATCCATGTGCCGGGCAGCTAGGTTGGGGAGTATATCATGCAACCATAGTGTTAGGGTTAGGGTTAGGGTTACCATATATCACTACATCGGGAATCACCATCAAACCATGTCTCCCAACACAAGGCTAGCCCACTGAGCTCCATGACGTTCAAGGTATAACAGGAACCAAGCCACTACCCAAGCTAAGTGTATCAGGCAGGGCACTCAACAAGGCGTGACGCCCAAAGGTACAGCTCAAATGGCAGCAAAGGAAACCTATCCTCCAACCAAGCTAGCCTCATCCTATCGGCCAACA
The DNA here is from genome assembly GCA_963693085.1 of Alisma plantago-aquatica. Classification (NCBI taxonomy): domain Eukaryota; kingdom Viridiplantae; phylum Streptophyta; class Magnoliopsida; order Alismatales; family Alismataceae; genus Alisma; species Alisma plantago-aquatica. The sequence goes on from OY856410.1 coordinate 276,211,725, forward strand.
CACAAGGAAAAGACCAAGGTGTATCGTCCAACACAACCTCACCACATCATCCTAAAACTCTAGATCAAGAGAGGGTATCGTACAACACCATCCCCAAGCCATATCGTGTAAGATATAGCCCAACAAGATCATCATCAACCTCAAGTACAAGGGAACCAAACCCTAGATTGATCAAGAAGATCGGCTCACCTCTCAACAACCAAGAGAGAGGGGTTTTGCACAACCTCTATCACAACTCGGGCAACCACAAGGATCAACCCCAACATGGGTCTACATCTACCAAAAATCTCACCTCTCAAATCCATGGTGAGAGGAGGGTGTTGCTCAAGCAACTAGAACACAAGCTCACCTCTCAACTTAAACGAGAGAGGGGTATTGCTCATATTACTAAAGCTCAAGCTCACTTCTCTTGACCAAGGAGGGAAAGGAGTGTTTCTCAACAAGGAAACCCTTAAACACAGTTCATCCAACTAGGGTACAAAACAACAAGATCACTATAACCACAAGATTAAAGGTGCAACAAGCAAGAAACTTATCTTAGAACATACATGGCCGATTATGGTCATATGAAACATACGAGAATATAGAAGAAGTAATATGATTAGGGTTAGGAGTTATGTAACCCACCTTAAGCAAGCTCCAAGCTCCACCACAAGAAGGAGAACAAAGCACTCTAGGGTTCGGCCACCACTAGAGGAAGAAGAAGACTCCAAGGAGAAGGATCGGCCACCAAGCTTGCAAAGGAAGAGGTGTTGTGCAACCAAGGGAGAAGGGAACTAATGAACTAAAGGGATCCTTAGCAAGAGAAAGGGAACACATATATAGGAGGGGGGTGGAGGAGAAACCAAGGTAAGACAAGGCAAGGTGTTGCCCACCTAGGGACACTTGTCTAAGGGCAATGCCACCACTCTATCTTTCCTTAAACACATGTCCAAGGCCATTGCCACATGCAAGCATCAAGCACCAAGTGTCCACTAGTGGTGACACAAACAAGGTTAAAGGGTCAAAGGGAGGTCCATGGGTGACACACCCCATCCCATGCCCGACATCACTCCCTGGACGACACACCTAGGCTGACACACTTAGGCCGCCACAAGGTCAAGCAAGGAAAGGGTAAGGTTCAAGCAAGGCATCTCAAGGTCCAACAAGCTCATCCAAGCCCAAAGCAACTCAAGAAACGAGCCCAACCCTTCCTCTTAACACTAGAGGAAGCAAGGAGAGAGAGGAACACCTCTCAAGGTGACAAACTTGCTCATCAACACTAGGCTTGGGTAAATTGCAAGTAGCACCTCCAGCTCTGAACAAAGCACCAAAAAACCCTAATCACCATCAAAGATGATTAGCAAGCAACTAAACACCAGGATTAAGCAAAGAAAATAGGATAAGCCCTAAACGGAGGTCAGGGTCCTTACAAGCTATAACCCTCTACAATGGGGTTTCATCCTCGAAATCCGAAGAGAAAAGCGAGGGATACTTCCTCCTCATCTCTTCCTCAAGCTCCCACGTGGCTTCCTCAACTCCACGATGATGCCAAAGAACCTTTACCAGAACCGGGTCCCTCCTATTCATCTTCTTTACTCTTCTGTCAAGGATCATCACATGACCTTCCTCATAGGTCACATCTTCATCAAGCTCAACCTCGACTGGTTGTATCACTGTCCCTGTATTTGGATGACTTTTCTTCAACTTGCTGACGTGGAACACTGGATGTAACCTGTGCAACTCTGGCGGCAGCTCTAACTTGTAAGCTACCTTGCTAACACGTGCTATTACTGGATATGGCCTCATATACCTGGGTGCTAGGTTACCCTTCCGGCCAAACCTTAACATGCCTTTCCAAGGTGAGACCTTGAGGTACACTTTGTCTCCCACTTGGAACTCTAAAGGTCGTCGACGATTGTCTGCATAAGACTTCTTCCTATCTTGTGCTGCTTTCAGCTATTGATGTATCACTTTGATCTATTCTGTTGTCTTCTGTACTAACTCAGGACCCAAAAACTGATATTCACTAGACTCATACCAACATAAAGGAGATTTGCACTTCCTGCCATATAAGGCCTCATAAGGAGCCATGTCAATGCTCCGTTGGTAACTATTGTTGTAGGCAAACTCTATCAAACTGAGATGTACATCCCAACTACCTAGGAACTGCAAAACACAAGCCCGAAGAAGATCCTCCAAAGTATAAATAGTCCTTTCAGACTGTCCATCTGTTTGTGGGTGGAAAGCAGTGCTGAACCTCAACTGTGTTCCCAATGCTTTGTGCAACTGTTCCCAAAAACGACTCGTGAACTGAGGACCTCTGTCGGAAACTATCATTGTTGGCACACCGTATAGGCGTACTATCTCATCTACATATACACGCGCGAGCTTCTCTACTGTATATGTTGTCTTCACAAGTATGAAATAGGAAGACTTCATCAATCTGTCCACTATCACCCAAATGGAATCATAATTTTTAGTTGTCCTGGGCAGACCAACTATGAAATCCATGGTTATGTGATCCCATTTCCACTACGGTATTGGCAAGGGTTGCAAAGTACCCACCGGCTTCAGATGCTCAGCCTTGACTTGCTGGCACACCGCACACCTAGCCACAAACTTGGCCACATCCTTCTTCAAGCCAGGCCACCAATACATGTCTTTCAGATTGTGATACATCTTGGTGACTCCTGGATGCATAGGATACATCGATGTGTGTTCTTCTTCGAGCACTATCTTCCTCAGATCATCAACATCGGGGACCACCATCCTATCATGATAGCAAACTAGTCCATCCTCAAACTCATGGAACCCATTACGCCCTTCACTGTCGAGCTCTAACCTGATCGACTACACTGCATCATCTATTTGCTGTGCATCTTTGATTTGCTACCTCAACATAGGCTTGACTTGCATCTGTGCCAAAAGTCCTACTATCAAGGAAACTTCCATCTGTACATTCATCTGCCGCAAGCAAACAAACATATCTCATCTATGGCATACCAAGGAACTCAACTGTGCCTCTTTTGTGGGAAGAGATGAAGACTTTCGGCTAAGCGCGTCAGCTACTACGTTCGCCTTACCAGGGTGATACTCGATGGTGCAGTCATAATCATTGATTAGCTCCATCCAACGATGTTATCGCATGTTTAGCTCATTCTGCGAGAAGATGTACTTCAAGTTCTTATGATATGTAAAGATCTGACACACTTTCCCGTAAAGATAGTGTCTCCAAATCTTTAACGCATGAACCACCACTGCCAACTCCAAGTCATGAGTCGGATAGTTCTCCTCATGTTTCTTAAGCTGTCGTGAAGCAAAAGAAACTACATGGTCTTCCTACATCAACACACATCCTAAGCTCTTCTTGGAAGCATCACAGAAAACAACATAGCCCTTTCCAGGCTCTGGTAGTACTAGCACTGGAGCACTAGTCAGCTTCTCCTTCAAACTTTGGAAAGCTTGCTGGAAACGATCATTCCAGACAAAAGGTACATCCTTTCTAGTCAACTTCGTCATCGACAACGTAATCACACTGAAGTCCTTTATTAACTTTCGGTAATATCCGGCTAAACCTAGGAAACTGCGAACTTCTGTCGGCGTCTTTGGTTGTTCCCAATCTGCAACTGACTCCACCTTTTTAGGGTCCACCCAGACTCCTTATGTAGATATTACGTGACCCAAGAAAGTTACTTCTTTCAACCAGAACTTGCACTTACTAAACTTGGCATACAACTGATGCTGGCGAAGGAGAGTCAACACTTGTCGAAGATGTTGTTCATGCTTTTGACTGTCCTAACTGTAGATCAAGATATCATCTATAAAGACTACAACAAACTGATCTAGAAACAAACGAAACACCCTGTTCATCAAATCCATGAAAGCAGCAGGCGCATTGGTTAGCCCGAACGCCATAACCACGAACTCGAAGTGACCATACCTCGTCCTAAAAGCTGAATTTGGTATTTCATCCACCTTAATCCTCAACTGGTGATATCCGGACCATAGATTGATTTTTGAAAACAGTGTAGCACCACGCAACTATTCGAACAGATCATCTATCCTTGGCAATGGGTACTTGTTCTTGATCGTGACCTTGTTCAATTTCCGATAGTCTATACATAGCCACATTGATCCGTCCTTTTTCTTAACGAACAAGACTAGAGAACCCCAAGGCAACGTACTCGGTCAGATGAAACCTTTCTCCAACAACTCTTGTAATTGCTTCTTTAGCTCTGCCATCTCTACTAGAGCCATCTTATACGGTGTCTGTGCAACTAGTTGTGTTCCTGAAACCAGATTGATCTCAAAATCAATCTCTCGGGGTGGAGGAACACCGGGGAACTCATCAGGAAACACATATGCAAACTCTCAGACAACCATCACCTCCTCAAGGCTAGGGCCTTTCGCCTTGGTATCCACAATGTGAGCTAAGAACAGCTTACATCCTTGTCGTAACAACTTTTATGCCACCAACGTTGATACTAGACACGTCGGAAGAATCTTCCTATCTCCTTGGAAGATCCACTTCTCTCCACAAATCTCAAACACTACCTACTTGGAACCACAATCCAACACAACCTTATACTTCTCTAAGGTATCCATCCCAAGGATCACATCAAATCCATGCATATCAAGTGGTATAATATCCACTTATATATTGTGTCCCGAAAAAGATAAGAAATAAGATGGGCACTCCTCTCGAAGCATCGAGGAACCACCAAGAGGGGTTTCTAACAACAAGCTATCTTTCTTACAGCTAACAGGTAACAGTCAGTTATCAAGCATATAACGTGCGATAAAAGAGTGTGTAGCACCTGGGTCAACCAAAATAGATATAAAGCAAGAAGAAGACAAATCAGAATGAGATAACTCCATCTGACCTGCCACCACTCGCGGGTTGACTATCACCTCCGGCTGACTCATAGCATAGAATCGAGCCGTTGCTTGCTACCCACGTCCTCTTCTTCCTTGAGCATACGATCTCGCTTGTGACACTTGACCGTGTCCTCGCCCTCTGCTACTACTGGGTTGCTGTCAGTCTCACCCTTGTTGATATCGCCTCAACTACTGTGTCACTTCAACATCTTTACTTGGGCAATTCGACTTGAAATGCCCTGTCTGACCGCAGATATAGCATGCCCTATCATCAAACTGTGGCCTAGATGGCCCTGTCACTACTATAGAAGCTATACTTTGTTCCTTTGACGGTGAAGAAACATATCCTCTTCCCTTACTCGGAGACTACTATGACGGTGCATTGGAACCTCTTACCCCAGAAGGTGTTGTAAACCTCGGCTTCTTGAAGCCACCAAACCTCTGTCCCTGGAACTGAGCAGGCCTTTTCTTAGACATGGATTCTCTTTTCTCCCTGATCGACCGTTCAATCCTTCAGACAGACTCCAAAAATGTGGAAAACCGCTCTCGGTTCTCTAACACAGAAGTAGGTGTTGTCAATTCAGCACTCAGACCTTTCTCAAAACGTCTGATTCGCTCGTCATCTGTCACTGCCATGTGAGGACAAAACCTCAATAGGTCCATGAACTTGGCTTCATACTCGGTGGTGTTCATCGATCCTTGGCGTAGACACTCAAACTAGCTGATCTTCTCGTCCAGATACGTCTTCAGAAAATATCTGCTGATGAAATCGTGCCGGAAAACCTCCCAACCGATCACCTCACCGGGTCACTTCTCCTCCTCGATGGTCCACCAGTGACCAGCACTACCCTTCATAAGGTAGACAACATGCTTGACTTTGTCTTCTTCGGAGATGTCGAGGATCCAGAAGGCCTTCTCAAGACCTGTCAGCCACAAATATGCATCCACTGGATCAGCCGTCCCAGCATAGTCTGAAGCTCTGACTCGGCGAAGACGCTCAAAGGTCTTCCCAATACCTGATGTTTCACCATGGGGAGTGTGGCAACACATACCACTATCACACAGACAGCGAGGTGTTACACGAAAATGTACGGAAATCACCATAACCACAGATTATCGAAAACATGGGTTAATTAAAACCGATTGCAGAAAACTGATAAACTGAGAAACTATTACATTCCAGTCCACATCCTGCAAGAAAACAAGTTATATAATCATATACAAGCCTTGATACATGTCCACAACCTAGAGCAACATCTGTCCTGCCATCATATGAGTTCATCACCTGTTCATACATATAGAGGCCCACATCCGGCCAACACCAGGATATACAAAACATCTATGACTGTTATCATGAAACAACATCAAAACACTTCCAAGGATCTAAGAGTACAAGGATGACTCTAGACTCTATCACAAAACATCCAAAACAACAACACGTCCATCGCTTGCCTTCTACTGTTCTTCTTGCTGCTCGACCGCAACTCCACGACCACCACCACGTCTAGCTCGACCACCTAAAAAGGGTGTAACTCAGCGAAGTGAGACAATTAAACATTGTCCCAGCAGGAAACATAACTCCCCACCAAAACTACAAAACCTCAAATGAATATAGTAGCTAACTGATAAAGATTATAACATGACAAGAGCAGTTAAATAAGGTAAAGTTGTTCATACATAGCAAGCTTACCAGGAGTACAAGTATTTCTTTGTGGAACATGATTGGTCAAGACAAGATATATAAGTCCTACTATATATTGGAAACATATAAGCAACTGCAAGATATAATGAGAGTAACTACACAAACAATGCCTCAACCAATGTTTCGTGTTTGTCTTAAGCAGTAATACTATTCGACTGAATTACATATTATTATTATGCCCTGAGGAAGTGAGCCGTATTGCTAAAATCCAACCTTCGGTTGCGAAACCCAAGCCGGTGCCATACAAGGTCAATGGAAGAGCCGGAATCCATGACCTTGCCCCTCGTGGTCAGTGCATGAGTACAACACAAGCAGGACCGCAGTATCATGCGGAAGTGGTCTTAGCTACAGGGTCAGGCTACCCTCTGCCTAGCCCGCATCGGTACATGTCTCGGTGCTAGTGAAACTGAGCCACATGCCTGTTCACCGTGCTCTGAGCCATGAACGCATTCATGCTCCTCATATCACATATCCTGAGCCATGGGCCTGTTCACCATGCTCTTCATCACAATCGGGCTATGGGCCTGAATCCGCACCCTTGAGTCTACAACCACAGTTGCACTCTTACCTCCTTACTTTAGGCTAGGAGAAACCTCGCATATTCAACAATATGCGCTCCGGGGTAACCCACAGGAGAACCTGTTTCACCATCACCAAATCCTGACGATGATGGATCTATGGCCAGGGAAACTACATGATAGATTTAACTGTGATTAATTAGAATCTTTTATATGGATTGCAAGATTCAACCAAGTTGTATAACATGCAAGCTATAAAAGGAAATAAACAACATAAACTCATCATTATGCTTTTACTACAATTCACATCATATTGATCCATCACAAGGATCCCACATCACATGTTATCACTTGGCCTCTTGCCAATCATCCAGATCCATCTCAAGGATCATCACATACCATGGGATCTCAATCCCTCATCACACAGTGACACTGCCTCTCAAGGCTTATATCATCATCATGGAACATCATTCATTATGTATCTGTCATCTCATTGTTCACATATAATCATTCCTCATAGCCTTTCATTTGGCTATGCATTACCTGCATGGTTAGCATCATTCAATAATCAACATGAATAACTTAGAGACTTATATTATTAACACAGGGTGACATTTAGGGTTAGGCGTATTATTAACACCAAATAACATTAGTGGTTGTAACCTTTACTTAACTCATGCCTCATCTCATGATCTCATGTATAAGTTATAGCATTAAGCATATCCTAATGCATGCTCATTATTGCTCTTATCATAATAAGACAAATAAGGTGCTCACCCTTGTGCGTATAACCATATTAAGATTTGATGAACAAGCTTTATCGTAAATAACATTATCCTGCAATGAGTCACCAGGGGTTAACAAAAGTATAGCCGACACATTAGCTTTCTATGACAAGCTGAACCCTCACAAGAAGTACTCAAAACCATCACTAAATACCATACCGGGCAGGGCTCATCCTCACTGTAGACTGTACCGTGCAACACATGAAAGGTGACTCACCCGTGCACTGTGCCGGGCAACACATACCGGGCGAGCAGCACAGGCATCAGGTGTGTCGGGTACTTGTGCCGTGTAGAAGGGTATTGGGCGACACGGTTGGGCGATACAAGGCATATCGTGCATGGGCATGTCGTGCAAGGGTCTAACGCATTCTTCCGGGCGAGCAACTCTGCTGGGCGAGCAGCTCTGCCGGATGAGTAGCTCTACCGGGCGAGCAGCTCTACCGGGCGTCACGGTGCCGGGCAAGATCAAGGTCAAGGGCGTGCAAGGATAGCGTGCACCTCATCCAGGCATGCAAGGCTAGTGTCGGGCACCCAAAGGTGGCTCACACGCCCAACACAACACATAACTAACAACAACTACTGAGATGGGTATACCGGGCAAGATGTTTCATAAGCGTGCCATGCAGGGGGTCTAGGTCAAGAGGGCTAGCGGGTAGCACCTCCCCATGCCCATATCGTCCAAGGTACATATCAAACAAGGGTTATCTACTACCTCACACAAATGGACACCCAAAACCCTAGAGAAGGGTCACCACCAAACCGAGCTCACCCTTCTAGCCCATGGTGAGAAGAGGGTGTTTCTTAAGCAACTAGGACACAAGCTCACCTCAATCGACTAAGAAGGAGGGGTGTTTCTCATGGCACTAGAAGCTCAAACTCACTCTTCTAGACCAAGGGGAGAAAGGAGTGTTGCTCCCCTACAAACCCTAGATCACAAGGATCGGCCAACAAGAAAGCTAAACAAGAACCAAGATACTAACATGCATATAAGCAAGATCATAGCAAAAGATAAAGTAGTCAGGGTTAGAAGTTATGCAACCCACCTTAAGCTCCAAGCTCCAAAGAATAAGAAGAGCTCCAAGCTTCGAGGGATGTCAACCACCACTTGCTCCTCCAAGGTGTGTCGGCTGACAAGCTTACTCCTCCAAGGGTGTATTGGCCACCACTCTTCTTCTTCAAGGGGATATCGGCCACCACTAGCAAGGTAGATGGGTTGTGTCGTGCAACAAGGTGGAGAGGAACCAAAGGGACCTTAAGCTAAGGAAAGAATCGCCTATATAGAAGGAAAGGGAGGAGAAAACAAGGTTGGTTCAAGCAAGGTGTCACTTTCCTAGGAACACTTGTCCTAGTACACGAGCCACTACTCTAGCAAGCTCCATAGACATGTCCAAGATGTGCTCCAAGTGTCCACTAAACAAAGTCAAGGCTAGGGCAAGCATCATGGGTGACACAACATGTTGCTCATCGGGTGACACCCTCCATGTTGGCCGACACAAACACTCCTAGGCCGATACACTCTCCATCTTGGGCGACACAACCACTCTTGGGCGACACAAAGCTCAACCAAGACAAAACAAGGCACCTCAAGGCCCAATCAAGCTCAACCAGGCCCAAAAGAACTCAAGCAACGAGCCCAAGCCTTCCTCTCAACACTAGAGGAAGCAAAGAGAGAGAGCAACACTTCATAAGGTGGCAAACTTGCCCATAAATCCCTAGACTTGGGTTATTTGCAAGTAGCACCTCCAACTCTCAACAAGGCACAACCAAAACCCTAATCACCACTAAAGGTGATTAGCAAGCACCAAAGCACCAGGGTTAAGCAAAGCAAACAAGGTAAGCCCTAAACGAAGGTCAGGGTCCTTACAATCTAACCCCCTTTAAGGGATTTCGTCCCCGAAATCCGAAGAGAAAAGCGAGGGATACTTCCTCATCATCTCTTCCTCAAGCTCCCACGTGGCTTCCTCAACGCCACGATGATGCCAAAGAACCTTCACAAGAACTAGGTCCCTCCTCTTTAGCTTCTTAACCCTTCTGTCAAGGATCGCCATAGGACCTTCCTCATAGGTCACATCTTCATCAAGCTCAACTTCAACTGGCTGTATCACTGTTCCTGAATCTGGATGGCTTTTCTTCAGCATACTGACATGGAACACTGGATGTACCATGTGCAACTCTGGAGGAAACTCTATCTCATAAGCTACCTTTCCAACTCGTGCTGTGACTGGGTAAGGCCCCATATACCTAGGTGCCAACTTACCCTTCCGGCCAAACCTCAGCACACCTTTCCACGGCGAGACCTTAAGATATACCTTGTCTCCTACCTGGAACTCCAAAGGTCATCGGCGTTTGTCTGCATAAGACTTCTTCCTGTCCTGTGCCACCTTCAACTGTTGCTATATTACCTTGATCTTTTCTGTTGTCTGCTGCACTAACTCAGGACCTAACAACTGATGCTCATCAGGCTCATACCAACACAAAGGAAATCTACACTTCCTCCCATACAAGGCCTCATAAGGAGCCATGTCAATGCTCCGCTGATAACTGTTGTTATATGCAAACTCTATCAAACTGAGATGCATATCCCAACTTCCTAGGAACTGCAAAACACAAGCTCGAAGAAGATCCTCCAAAATCTGAATAGTCCTCTCAGACTGTCCATCTGTCTGTGGGTGGAAAGCAGTACTGAACCTCAACTGCGTTCCCAGTGCTCTGTGCAACTGTTCCCAGAAATGACTCATTAACTGAGGACCTCTGTCAGAAAATATCGTCGCTGGCACACCATGCAAACGAACTATCTCATCCACATACACTCTAGCGAGTTTCTCGGCTGTATACATCGTCTTTACAAGTAGGAAATGGGCAGACTTCGTCAATCTGTCCACAACCACCCAAATGGAATCATGATTCCTAGTTGTCTTGGGTAGACCAACTACGAAATCCATGGTTACATGATCCCATTTCCACTGCGGTATCGGCAAAGGTTGCAACGTACCTTCCGGCTTCTAATGCTCAACCTTCACTTGCTGAAAAACCGCACATCTAGCCACAAACTCAGCTACATCCTTCTTCAAGCCGGGCCACCAATACAAGTCCTTCAGACTATGATTCATCTTGGTGACACCTAGATGCATAGCATACATCGATGTGTGTGCTTCCTCGAGCACTAACTTCCTCAAATCATCCGCATCTGGAACCACCATCCTGTTACGATAGAAAACTAGCCCATCCTCAGACTCATGGAACCCACCACACTTTTTGCTGCCGAACTCTGATCAGATCAATTGTACTGCATCATCTGTCTGTTGGGCATCTTTGATCTACTATCTCAACGTAGGTTTGACTTGCATCTATGCTAAAAGTCCAACTAACGAGGAAACTTCCATCTGCACATTCATCTTCCGCAAAGAGATAAACATATCCCACCTATGGCATACCAGAGAACTCAACTGTGCCTTCTTTGAAGAAGAAGAAGACTTTCTACTAAGCACATCAGCTACCACATTCGCCTTACCAGGATGATACTCGATAGTGCAGTCATAGTCGTTGATCAACTCCATCCATCGTCGCTGTCGCATGTTCAACTCTTGCTGCGTAAAGATGTATTTCAAGTTCTTATGGTCTGTAAAGATCTGACACACTTCCCCATAAAGATAGTGTATCCAAATCTTTAACGCATGAACCACTACTACCAGCTCCAAGTCACGAGTCAGATAGTTCTCCTCGTGTTTCTTAAGATGTCGCGAAGCAAAAGAAACCACATGATCCTCCTGCATCAGCACACAACCTAAGCCTTTCTTGGAAGCATCACAGAAAACCACATAGCCCTTCCCAGGCTCTGGCACGATTAACACTAGAGCACTGGTCAACTTCTCCTTCAAACTCTGGAAAGCTTGTTGACATCGATCATCCCAAACAAAAGGCACATCCTTTCTCGTCAACTTCGTCATCGGCAATGCAATCGCACTGAAATCCTTGATAAACCTCCGATAGTATCTTGTTAAACCCAGAAAACTACGAACTTCTGTCAGCATCTTCGGATGCTCCCATTCTGCAACGGATTCCACCTTCTTTGGATCTACTTTGACTCCTTCAGCAGATATCACGTGACCCAAGAAAGTCACCTCTTCCAACCAGAACTCACACTTACTGAACTTGGCATACAACTGATGTTGTCAAAGAAGAGTCAACGCTAGTCGAAGATGTTGCTCATGCTCTTGCCTGTCCTGACTATAGATCAAGATGTCATCTATAAAGACTACAACAAATTGATCTAAGAACAGATGAAACACTCGGTTCATCAGATCCATGAAAGCAGCAGGTGCATTGGTTAGCCCAAACGACATAACCACAAACTCAAAATGACCATACCTTGTCCTGAAAGCTGATTTTGGTATGTCATCCGCCTTTATCCTTAGCTGATGATATCCAGACCGTAGATCGATCTTCGAAAACACTATAGCACCACACAACTGATCAAACAGACCATCGATCCTCGACAACGGGTATTTGTTCTTGATCATGACTTTGTTCAACTTTCGGTAATCTATACACAACCGCATCGAACCGTCCTTCTTCTTGACGAACAACACGGGAGCACCCCAAGGTGATGTGCTTGGTCGGATGAAACCTTTATCCAGTAACTCTTGTAACTGCTTCTTCAACTCTGCCATCTTAACTGGAGCCATCTTGTACGGTGTTTGTGCAACTAGCTACGTCCCTGGGACCAGATTGATCTCAAAATCAATCTCTCGGGGTGGGGGAACACCAGGGAACTCCTCAGGAAACACATCTGTAAACTCCCGAACAACGGTCACCTCCTCGAGACTAGGACCTTTCGCCTTGGTATCCACAACGATATCTAGCACATGAGCTAAGAACGCCTCACATCCTTGTCGTAACAACCTATCCGCCACCATAGCTGATACTAGACACGTCGGAAGAATCTTCCTATCTCCTTGGATGATCCACTTCTCTACCGCATCATCAAACACTGCCGGCTTGGAACCACAGTCCAAAACCACCTTATACTTCTCTAAAGTATCCATCCCAAGGATAACGTCAAACCCGTGCATAGCAAGTGGTATAAGATCCACTTGAATGCAGTGTCTCGAGAAAGATAAGACACAAGATGGACACTCTTCTCGAAGCAACGAGGAACCATCAAGAGGGGTTTCTAACAACAAACTATCCTTCTTACGACTAATAGGTAAACGACAATTTTCAAGCATACTATAGGCGATAAAAGAGTGTGTAGCACCCGGGTCAATCAAAACAGATATAAAGCAAGAAGGAGACATATCAGAATGAAATAACTCCATCTGACCTATCACTACTCGTGGGTTGACTGTCGCCTCCGGCTGACTCATAGCATAGAATCGAGCCGTTGCTTGCTGTCCACGTCCTCTGCTTCCTTGAGCAGACAATCCAGCTTGAGACGCTTGATCACGTCCTCGTCCTCTGCTACCACTAGGCTACTGCCGATCCGATCCTTGATGACTCTGCCTCGGCTGTTGTGTCACTTCAACATCTCTATTCGGGCATTTGAAACTCCAATGCCCGATCTGACCACACAGATGGCATGCTCTATCATCACCCCGTGTCCTAGATGTCCCTGTCACTGCCAAGAAATCCGAACTTTGTGCCTTAGATGGTGAAGACACACAACCTCTTCCTTTACTCGGAGACCACTGAGACGATCCACCAGGACCTCTCATCACTGATGGTGCTGGAAACATGTGCTTCTTAAAGCCACCAAACATCTAACCCTGAAACTGAGTAGGTCTCTTCTTAGCCATAGACTCTCTCTTCTCCTTTACATATCGTTTGATCCTCCGGACGGATTCCACAAACATCGCAAACTACTCCCGGTTCTCCAATGCAGAAACCGGTGTCATCAACTCAACACTCAGACCCTTCTCGAAACGTATGATCCGCTCCTCATATGTCATCGCAATGTGAGGACAAAACCTCAACAGGTCAATGAACTTGGCCTCGTACTCAGTGATGTTCATCGTTCCTTGTCGAAAGCTCTCAAACTGACTGATCTTCTCATCCAGATACATCTTTGGGAAGTATCTGGTGACGAACTCGCGCTGGAACACCTCCCAACATATCACCTCACCAGGCCGCTTCTCTTCCTCAATGGTCCACCAGTGACCAGCACTACCTTTCAGAAGGTAGACATCGTGCTTTACTTTGTCTGCTTTGGGGACGTCGAGTATCCGGAAAGCCTTCTCAAGACTTGTCAGCCACAGATCCGCATCCGCTAGATCAGTCGTTCCAGCATAATCCGAAGCTCCGACTCGGCGAAGCCGCTCGAAGGTCTTCCCAATACCCAATGATTCACCATGGGGAGCCTGTGCTCTCGGAGGAGGCACTGGCAATCGCTCAACCATGAGATTCATCGTAGCCATCATCTGCCCCATAAGCTATTGGTAGGCGGGATGTTCAAGAATGGCTGGGGTAGGTTGGGGGACCTCAGGCACCCGATCTCCATGTGCCTGCTCAAAAGCTCCATCAACTGATGCAACATCACTGTGCTCATCAGCATGTTCTTCATGGTTTCCAGACATCTTAGTTTTTCTTCTGCTGAGGTAGAAGATAATTGTGAGGAAATATGGAAAATGCACAAGAACAAACACAACCTAGTCCTAAATCCCTGTAGACTCAGCGAACCTAAAGCTCTGATACCAAAACTTGTGGCAACACATCCCACTATCACACAGACAACGAGGTGTTACGCGAAAATGTGCGGAAATCACCATAACCACAAATTATTGAAAACATGAGTTAATTAAAACCGATTGTGGAAAACTGATAAACTGAGAAACTATTACATTCCAGTCCACATCCTGCAAGAAAATAGGTTATATAATCATATGAAAGCCTTGATACATGTCCACAGCCTAGAGCAACAGCTGTCCTGCCATCATATGAGTTCATCACCTGTTCATACGTATAGAGGCCCACATCCGGCCAACAGTAGGATATACAAAACATCTACGGCTGTTATCATGAAACAACATCAAAACACTACCAAGGACCTGAGAGTACAGGGATGACTCTAGACTCTATCACAAAACATCCAAAACAACATGTCCATCGCTTGCCTTCTACTGTTCTTCTTGCTGCTCAGCCGCAACTCTGCGACCACCACCGCGTCTAGCTCGACCACCTAAAAAGGGTGTAACTCAGTGGAGTGAGACAATTAAATATTGTCCCAGCGGGAAACATAACTCCCCGCCAAAACTAAAAAACCTCAGATGAATATAGTAGCTAACTGATAAAGAGTATAACATGACAAGAGCAGTTAAATAAGGTAAAGCTATTCATACATAGCAAGCTTACTGGGAGTACAAGTATTTCTTTGTGGAACATGATTAGTCAAGACAAGATATATAAGTCCTACTATATATGGGAAACATATAAGAAAATGCAAGATATAATGAGAGTAACTAAACAAACAAGGCCTCAACCAATGTTTCGTGTTTGTCTTAAGCAGTAATATTATTCGGCTGAATTACGTATTATTATTATGCCTTAAGGAAGTCAGTCGTACCACTCAAATCCAACCTTCGGTTGCGAAACCCAAGCCGGTTCCATACAAGGTCAATGGAAGAGTCAGACTCCACGACCTCGCCCCTCGTGGTCAGTGCACGAGTACAACACAAGCAGGACCGCAGTCTCATGCCGAAGTGGTCTTAGCCACTGGGTCAGGCTACCCTCTGCCTAGCCCGCCTCAGTACAGGTCTCGGCGCTAGTGAAACTGAGCCACGGGCCTGTTCACCGTGCTCTGAGCCATGAGTGCATTAATGCTCCTCATATCACATATCCTGAGCCATGGGCCTGTTCACCATGCTCTTCATCACAATCGGGCTACGGGCCTGAATCTGCACCCTTGAGTCTACAACTGCAGTTGTACTCTTACCTCCTTAATTTAGGCTAGGAGAAACCTCACATATTCAACAATATGCACTCCGGGTTAACCCACAGGAGAACCCGTTTCACCATCACCAAATCCTAACGATGATGGATCTATGGCCAGGGAAACTACATGGTAGATTTAACTGTGATTAATTAGAATCTTTTAGATGGATTGAAAGATTCAACCAAGTTGTATAACATGCAAGATATAAAAGGAAATAAGCAACATAAACTCATCATTATGCTTTTACTACAATTCACATCATATTGATCCATCACAAGGATCCCACATCACATGTTATCACTTGACCTCTTGCCAATCATCCGGATCTATCTCAAGGATCATCACATACCATGGGATCTCAATCCCTCATAACATAGTGCCACTGTGTTACGACCCCATCTGAGCTTAACTGGTAAACTAGGGTTTACCTAGACAATTGCAAAGATTAATTGGAATAATCATTCTTGAAATCTAATTAATGACGACAACACAATTAGGATGTTTTAACTATGATAAGAAGTCTAAATGTTCTTTTGTCTTGTAATTAGGGTTTGAGAAACATAAACCCTAATCGGCCCAATATAGGGTTTTGATGATACATGAATACAGAATTTGATGAGTAGAATGTCTCACTAAATGATTTTTAGTATTTTATGTCTAACTCTGATTTACCTAAAATTTGGATATGATTTGCATATATAAAATGTGAACAACATTGAAAAATATCAGAATTTTTGAAGAATGCTATGACCTGTTTATCGGTCGAGTTTCAAACTCGGCCGATCATATTTCCAGATTTATACAGCAGTGTGGTAATTGAATTTTATCTTTTTATTGGTATATCCAATTGATCTAAAATTTTAACTGTGCTTGACAAACACAGGTTTAGACACTCTGTTAAATTGGCATAATTTTTGGATGACTTTTTGATCTCTACAGTAAGGGTGTCGGTCGAGTTTTGTGCAGGACAAACTCGGCCGAATATTCTGCAGACTGCAATATAGCAGTGCACTGTTTGATTTTTAATTAATTATTGGTAATTAGAAATGATCTAAAATTTTTACTGGAGGTCTGGAACTTCATTAGGTATAACATATAAAAGTTCTAGAATTTTTGGAGCTTCTGTTAGCTATTCAGTAGGCGAATTACAGAAGCTATTGTGAAACTGAATATTCAGCCAATATAATTAAAGTTGAGTGTAGGGTCAATTTGCAATTGACCCAAGCAGCTCAAATTAGCTTATATGATCGACCACACACACACACAGCTCTCATTCTTCGTCATTTCATTCCAGAGAAACGAGCTCCTAGAGAGAGAGGGAGAATTAGGGCTTGAGTGGAGAAAGTGGGGGAATTGCTGAATTAGGGTTTTGCGATTCCAGGAAGGGTGAAATCAAGGAAGTTTGGATCCTTTGCATAGACTTTTATGGTGAATCTTTTTTCTCATGTCAATATTCCGTCCATGCTCTGATTTGATCCAAGAGGATGTCGAAATTCCCTCTTTTCTCACCCTTTCTTCATAATCCCTCTTTTTCAAGGTTCCCGAGTTGAATGGAAGAAGAATTGGGAGATTTGCTAGGGATTTGATAGGAATTCGAGATTCCCTGAGTTGAGCTGCAGTTGTGAGGTGTTTTCACACCTTAGGGTGAGTGGGTTCTTCCTTCAAACATTCTAATGCACGAATTTTATTATAACATCCAAATCCCTAAATGCTTAGCATGTGAATTCTAAATCCTGAAATGTCCGTTTGATTTAAGTTATTGTAAATTGATATGATACAGATTCCTTCTCTGTTTGAACGACTTTTTGATGGTAGATTCATATCAGATACGTATACAACACTTCCTAGTGAGGATGCTTTTAGATTTATATCAAATGATGTAATTAGGTTTTGACCTAATTGAGACATCACTAGTGTTTCAACCTTATTGAAAAGGACTAGTAATCCTATAAATGGTTAGGATGTATCTCATGGGTTATCTTAATTGAATTTTATTCTTGATACATGATATCTCAGTAAATGATATGGAAAATCTAAATTTAGTTAAGTTTCCATGATTTCATATCTATATTGATTGTATATGAATTGTTGGAAACAATCTTTATTTAGTGAATGCTTATATCTTATGAGATCATGATAAGAGCCATGTGACAAATGAATGAGGTAAATGAAAAGGTGAATGAGGCAAATGAAACCCTAAGAGTAGGGTGTTGGCATGTGATGAATAAATAAGGCGAATGAAACCCTAAGGATAGGGTGTTCAATGAATCATGTTATGATAATATGAAAGGTCTCGATATGAGATGTGCTGATGCTAAATTGTTGAATTGTATGTTTCTAGTGCATTTAAATTTATATGCTTGTTCTCTCTGAGATGATATCTACATACTGCAGGGCTTCTTATTTTCAATACTTATCTCATAAATTGCAGGTGATGAGATATGACATGCCCTAAAAAGGGATGTTACTGAGACATGATGTATGTTGAATACATGAGTTATGATTTCTGTTTACATGTATCTATGATGTTAATGTTAGACCTAGGTGCCCTGAACACCGTAGAACCCCTTTGGGAGGTCTGCGCCTTAGGGGTGAAACTCGTGTCCAACATCAACCGGTTGAGTAATTCTGGTGGCACGAGGGTTGATAGACAGTGTCCAACACCAACCGATTGAGTAATTTCGATGGAACTGGGGATAGGGTTATCCAACACCAACCGGTTGAGTAATTCTGGTGGTAACCCAGTGTTGACTCCCTGCGCCTGTGTACTCAGGTTAGAGGAGGAGTCTAGAGCACTCAGAGTAGTGCATTGAGGCCGTAGAGCCTATGAGTCAGGCCGGAGAGCCTGGGGTCCTGTAGCAGAACAGGGCTGGCAGTCAGACTTAGCATTTCCCGGGTGTGTCGCTAAGTCTTGTACGGTGTGGTCGTAGTGCACTGCGAGTCTCTATGCAGAGTACACTGCATAGATCAGGGCATAAGCTAAAATATGATCATATAGGTTCACAGAGTTCCTTATAAATGAAAGAGTTAAGGAAGACTAGAGCATAGTCTTCTAGTAGTTATTCTTTGGATGCAATATTTACATTCTTTGTTATTTCAATTATATTATTTTAGAACTGCTCAGTGCAGTATTTATTGTTGTTAAATTTCATATCATTTACTCAAAATTATATCTGTAATCACATTAGTGCATTAGTCTGTTTCCATGAAGTACTCATTCACTGAGCGAGTAGGCTCACCCCTCTACTCAAACATTTTTAGGGTTAACCGCGTGGACTTGGAGATAGTCAGAGCTTCAGTGTAGACCTTCCACAGGAGTCAAGTACGAGATTAGTTGAGTCAGTCGGTCCTTGTCACTCTAGGTCCTCATTAAGAATTTAGAGAGAGAGTTGTAATTACAATGTGTAATATTGTTCCTGTTTGATATGTATGCTAATTAGCAAGTTTAATGTGCATAATGTGTGAAAGACATCGTGAATGCTTATACATGTATCTTTACTATTGAAGTCTGATTAGTAAAAGAAATGTTCAGATTCCTTTGTTAAGATGATATGTGGTTCAATGCGGGGAAACACGAGTTTTAAAGAAAAGAAAAGAAAAGAAAAAAGTTAAGGGTGTTCTTTGTGTTGCATACAAATCCCATCTTATGCCCTAATCTCATGATTTGAGGAAATTGTGATATCGGGGTGTAACACACTGCCTCTCAAGGCTTATATCATCATCATGGAACATCATTCATAATGTATCTGTCATCTCATTGTTCACATATAATCATTCCTCATAGCCTTTCATTTGGCTATGCATTACCTGCATGGTTAGCATCATTCAATAATCAACATGAATAACTTAGAGACTTATATTATTAACACAGGGTGACATTTAGGGTTAGGCGTATTATTAACACCAAATAACATTAGTGGTTGTAACCTTTACTTAACTCATGCCTCATCTCATGATCTCATGTATAAGTCATAGCATTAAGCAAACCCTAATGCATGTTCATTATTGCTCTTATCATAATAAGACAAATAAAGTGCCCACCCTTGTGTGTATAACCATATTAAGATTTGATGAACAAGCTTTATCATAAATAACATTATCCTGCAACGAGTCACCAGGGATTAACAAAAGTATAGCCGAAACATTAGCTTTCTATGACAAGCTGAACCTTCACAAGAAGTACTCAAAACCCTCACTAAAAACCATACTGGGCAGGGCTCACCCTCACCCTAGACTGTACCGTGCAACACATGAAAGGTGACTCACCCGTGCACTATGTCGGGAAACACATACCGGGTGAGCAACACAGGCATCAGGCATGCCGGGTACTTGTGCCGTGCAGAAGGGTATCGGGTGCCACAGTTGGGCGATACAAGGCATATCATGCATGGGCGTGTCATGCAAGGGTCTAACACATTCTGCCGGGCGAGCAACTCTTCCGGGCGAGCAGCTCTGCCGGGTGAGCAGCTCTACCGGGCGAGCAGCTCTATCGGGTGTCACGGTGTCGGGCAAGATCAAGCTCAAGGGTGTGCAAGGATAGCGTACACCTCATCCAGGCATGCAAGGATGGTGCCGGGCACCCAAAGGTGGCTCACACGCCCAACACAACACAGAACTAACAACAACTACTGAGATGGGTATACCGGGCAAGATGTTTCATAAGCGTTCCTTGCAGGGGGTCTATGTCAAGAGGGCTAGTGGGAAGCACCTCCCCATGCCCATATCGTACAAGGTACATATCAAACAAGTGTTATTTACTACCTCACACACATGGACACCCGAAACCCTAGAGAAGGGTCACCACCAAAACGAGCTCACTCTTCTAGCCCATGGTGAGAAGAGGGTGTTGCTTAAGCAACTAGGACACAAGCTCACCTCAATCGACAAAGAAGGAGGGGTGTTGCTCATGGCACTAGAAGCTCAAACTCACTCTTCTAGACCAAGGGGAGAAAGGAGTGTTGCTCCCCTACAAACCCTAGATCACAAGGATTGTCCAACAAGAAAGCTAAACAAGAACCAAGCTACTAACATGCATATAAGCAAGATCATAGCAAGAGATAAAGTAGTTAGTGTTAGAAGTTATGCAACCCGCCTTAAGCTCCAAGCTCCAAAGAAGAAGAAGAGCTCCAAGTTTCAAGGGATTTCGACCACCACTTGCTCCTCCAAGGTGTGTCGGCCGACAAGCTTACTCCTCCAAGGGTGTATCGGCCACCAATCTTTTTTTTTAAGGGGATATCGGTCACCACTAGCAAGGTAGAGGGGTTGTGTCGTACAACAAGGTGGAGAGGAACCAAAGGGACCTTAAGCTAAGGAAAGAACCGCCTATATAGAAGGAAAGGGAGGAGAAAACAAGGTTGGTTCAAGCAAGGTGTCACTTGCCTAGGGACACTTGTCCTAGTGTACGAGCCACTACTCTAGCAAGCTCCATACACATGTCCAAGATGTGATCCAAGTGTCCACTAAACAAGGTCAAGGCTAGGGCAAGTATCATTGGCAACAAAACATGTTGCTCCTTGGGCGACACACTCCATGTTGGCTGACACAAACACTCCTAGGCCGATACACTCTCCATCTTGGGCGACACAACCACTCTTGGGCGACACAAAGCTCAACCAAGCCAAAACAAGGCACCTCAAGGCCCAATCAAGCTCAACCAGGCCCAAAAGAACTCAAGCAACGAGCCCAAGCCTTCCTCCCAACATTAGAGGAAGCAAAGAGAGAAAGGAACACTTCACAAGGTGGCAAACTTGCCCACAAAACCCTAGACTTGGGTTATTTGCAAGTAGCACCTCCAAATCTCAACAAGGCACAACCAAAACCCTAATCACCACTAAAGGTGATTAGCAAGCACCAAAGCACCAGGGTTAAGCAAAGCAAACAAGGTAAACCCTAAACGAAGGTCAGGGTCCTTACAGGGAGCCTGTGCTCTCGGCGGAGGCATTGTCAATCTTTCTACCATGAGATTCATCGTAGCCATCATCTGCCCCATAAGCTGTTGGTAGGAAGGATTTTTGAGAATGGCTGGGTCAAGTTGGGGAACCTTAGACTCTAGATCTCCATGTGCCTGGCCTTCAGCTCCATCTACTGATGCAACATCGCTGCTCTCGGCAGCATGTTCTTCATGATTTCCAGACATCTTGGCTTTTTCTTCCGCTGAGGGTAGAAGATAATCATAAGAAAATCCGGAGGACTCACAAGAACAGATGCAACCTAGTCCTAGATCCCTATAGACTCAGCGAACCTAGGGCTCTGATACCAAGCTTGTGGCGACACATCCCGTTATCACACAGACAACGAGGTGCCACGCGAAAACGTGCGGAAAACACCATAAACCGCTTATTACCAAAAACACGGGTTAATTAAAACCAATTTCAGAAAGTAGATAAACCAAGAAACTATTACATTCAGATCCTCACCTTGCAAGAAAACAGGTTATATAAACATTTACAAGTCTTGATACGTGTCCACAACTTAACGGATCAGCTGTCTTGTCATCACATGAGTTCATCACCTATTTATATACATAACGAGCCACATCCGACCAACAGTAGGATATACAAAGCTTCATCAGCTAAACATCGTAAAAAATGTCAAAACGCCTCCAAGGACCTGAGAGTACAGGGATGACTCTAGGACTCTACTACAAAACAACCAAAACAGCAGCATATCCATCTCTTGCGTTCTACTGCTCCTCTCGCTACTTGGCCGCAACCCCACGACCACCACCACGTCTAGCACGAAAACCTAAAAAGGTTGTAAACCAACGGGGTGAGATACACAGTCCCAACGAGAAACATAACTCCCCGCCAAAACCATAAAACCTCAGAAAGGTTAAAGCAGCAACAACAGATAACTGATAAAACATACAGTAAGAGTAGTCTATAGAGCAAGGTTGTTATTGCCATTGAGCTTACCATGGTGTACGGAAGGAATATAACCAAATATTTCTTTATGGAACATGATTGACTAGATAAGATTTATAAGATCTTACCACATAACATAAGAAACGTATAAGTAACTGCAATGTATAACAAGATCAACTACACAAGCAAGGCTTCAACCAATGTTCTGTGTTTTTCCTTAAGCGATAAATACTATTCGGCTGGATTACATGTTATTATGCCCTGAGAAAGTGAGTCGCACCACTCAAATCCAACTGATGGCTGCGAAACTCGGAGCCGGTGCCATACAAGGTCAATGGAAGAGCCGGACTCCATGACCTCCCACCTCATGGTCAGTGCATGAGAGCCAAAGTAGGACTGCAGTCTCGTGCTTAAGTGGCCTCAGCCACAGGGTCATCTCCCGTAGGATACCCTTCCTCTAGCCCACCTTGGTACAGGTCTTGACACTAGTATATCTGAGCCACAGGCCAGTTCACCATTCTCCCTGAGCCATGAACACATTCATGCTCTATCACACTGAGCCATGGGCCTGTTCACCATGCTTCATCTATCCCGAGTCTGCAACCGCAGCTGCACTCGAATCCTCTCTATTTTAGGCTAAGAGAAACCTCACATATTCAACAATATGCGCTCCGGGTTAACCCGTAGGAGAACCCATTTCACCATCACCAGCTACTGACGATGATGGATCTATGGCCAGGGTAACTACATGATATGTTCCACTATGATTAGTTAGTATATTTTGATTGGATTGTTGAGGAAAACAGGTTGTAACACATACATAACATTAAGTTACATTATTGTCACCATTATCACAATATCCCATGATCTCAATCCCTCATCACCAGAAACCACTGCCTCATAAGGCATTCTTATCACTAGGAATAACAATCCCAGATCTCATTGTCAGAGGATAACACCTCAACTTAGGTAGTTTAGCCAACTCAGGTCCTCAGACCAAAACACATAAGACTAGTGATGCATGTTATCTCATCAACAAGAGTGACCAATAATGCAGTGTTATTCAAACATTTATACCTCATAGCCCTTACCTGACTATGAATCTGCATGAAACACCTGCATGGTTAGTATACACATTCATAGAGATATCTGAAGCCATCCTGGATTAACAGAAGGATCATGCTATCAAATATAGGGAAACATCGATGATTATATGCTTTATCAGTCATGCCTCAAACCTGTGACTATAGACATAAGTCATATCATCATGTGAAGCAGCTCATATACTTCCAAGCTTATCATTATATATATACATAATTTCAAGATGATCATGAACACATGTAATATCATGTCATGTTTACAAAGGTGTGTTCTACCATATCAACCACATTACTATTATCAAACATGTCAAAGGTTCACGAACCATAAACCATAACTCTTATCAACAAAGAAGTGATCGCATGATAAGGAACTAACACATGAGTTTCTGGGTGGAACATGACCCTCACTAGAAGTACCCGCTACCCTCACAAGAAGTGTGACGGGCAGGGAAACTTCCCTCACTAGAGATGGTATCGGGCAGGGTACTCCCTCATATCGCCCAAGCACTCTAGCCTCAAATCGGCCAAGCACTTAGTAGGGATGTCAGGCTACCATCTCAAGGTGTATCGTACAACCAAAGACCAAGGCATATCATACACAAAGCATAACGTGCAGCTAGGTCTATGGGCATGTCGTGCCACCATGTATATCGTGCATGCAAGTGTCATGCATCCATGTGTCAGGCAACTTGGTTGGGGAGTATATCGTGCTACCATAGGGTCACAGTTAGGGTTAGGGTTACCATATATCACTACATCAGGCATCACAATCAAACCATGTTGCCCAACACAAGGCTAGCCCACTGAGCTCCATGACGTTCAAGGTATAATGGGCACCAAGCCACTACCCAAGCTAAGTGTATCGGGTAGGGCACTCAACAAGGCATGACGCCCAAAGGTACAGCTCAAACAGTAGCAAAGGAAACCTATCGTCCAACCAAGCTAGCCTCATCCAATCGGCTAACACACAAGGCAAAGACCAAGGTGTATCGCCCAAAACAACCTCACCACATCATCCCAAAAATCTAGATCAAGAGAGGGTATCAGACAACACCATCCCCAAGCCATATCGTGCAAGATATATCCCAATAAGATCATCATCAACCTCAAGCACAAGGGCACCAAACCCTAGATTGATCAAGAAGATCGGCTCACCTCTCAACAACTAAGAGAGAGGGGTATTGCACAACCTCTATCGCAACTCGGGCAACCACAAGGATCAACCCCAACATGGGTCTACATCTACCAAAAAGCTCACCTCTCGAATCCATGGTGAGAGGAGGGTGTTGCTCAAGCAATTAGAACACAAGCTCACCTCTCAACTTAAACGAGAGACGGGTATTGCTCATATTACTAAAGCTCAAGCTCACTTCTCTAGACCAAGGAGGGAAATGAGTGTTTCTCAACAAGGAAACCCTAAAACATAGTTCGGACAACTGGGGTACAAAACAACAAGATCACTATAACCACAAGATTAAAGGTGCAACAAGCAAGAAACTTATCTTAGAACATACATGGCCGATTATGGTCATATGAAACATACAAGAATATAGAAGAAGTAATATGATTAGGGTTAGGAGTTATGTAACCCGCCTTAAGAAAGATCCAAGCTCCTAGCTCCAAGATCCACCACAAGAAGGAGAACAAATCACTCTAGGTTTTGACCACCACTAGAGGAAGAAGAAGACTCCAAGGAGAAGGATCGACCACCAAGCTTGCAAAGGAAGAGGTGTTGTGCAACCAAGGGAGAAGGGAACTAAGGAACTAAAGGGATCCTTAGCAAGAGAAAGGGAACACATATATAGGAGGGGGGTGGAGGAGAAACCAAGGTAAGACAAGGCAAGATGTCGCCCACCTAGGGACACTTGTCCAAGGGCAATGCCACCACTCTATCTTGCCTTAAACACATGTCCAAGGCCATTGCCACATGCAAGCATCAAGTACCAAGTGTCCACTAGTGGTGACACAAATAAGGTCAAAGGGTCAAAGGGAGGTCCATGGGTGACACACCATCCCATGCCCGACATCACTCCCTGGGCGACACACCTAGGCCGACACAACCATGGCTGACATACCTAGGTCGACACAAGGTCAAGCAAGGCAAGAGCAAGGTTCAAGCAAGGCATCTCAAGGTCCAACAAGCTCATCCAAGCCCAAAGAAACTTAAGCAATGAGCCCAACCCTTCCTCTCAACACTAGAGGAAGCAAGGAGAGAGAGGAACACCTCTCAAGGTGACAAACTTGCTCATCAACACTAGGCTTGGGTAAATTGCAAGTATCACCTCTAGCTCTCAACAAAGCACCAACAAACCCTAATCACAATCAAAGGTGATTAGCAAGCAACTAAACACCAGGGTTAAGAAAACCAAACAGGATAAGCCCTAAACGGAGGTCAGGGTCCTTACATAATGACTGATATAGAAACAGAACCATCTGCTAAGGAGTATTTGATAGCCCAAAATCTAGTATAGTGGTCTCTCACATATGATAGAGGTTACTGATATGGGTCATTATCTAGCAATCATGTTGAAGGGTTAAATGGAGTCTTAAAAGGTGTTAGGGGTTTACCAATACATGCCCTAATTGTTGGCACATATTATCTCTTTGTTACAATGTGGTTAGAGAGGTGTAATGAAGCATATGGTCATCAAATTACGGGACATAAATGGCCCCTGCGACTTCATAACAAGCTTTTTAATGTATAGTAGGATGCAGAAAAAATTAGAATATCATGTCATGTGAACAATGATGAATGTCTTGTTGATAACATGGACGGATATAAATTTCAAGTCAAGGTGCGTCCAAATGGTGCCAGTGAATGCAGTTGTGGTTTTCCACAACAATGGCATTTTCCATGTTGTCATGTTTTGGTAGTTGTGGAAATTGTGAATTACGACTGTGACGTACTTGTGAGCCCATATTTGACAACTTCTTCTCACTTGAACGCATACAAAACTGGATTTTGTGGTATTGACGACAAGAGGTATTGGCCTCCATTTGATGAAAGCAGAGGTATTTATCCCTTATTACCCCCTAGGAAACGAAGGCACGCTGGAAGACCAATGAAAAATAAAAGGCCTTCAACTATAGATGTTGATCCAAATCAATATCCATATCATTGTCATAAGTGTGGCAGAAGGGGCCATAATAGATGCACTTATCCTAATGTAATGTGAAGTCATGTAATGGTCTTATTTTAGTTTGTTCAAGTCATGTAATGTTCTTATTTCAGTTTGTTCAAGTCATGTAATGTTTGCATTTCAGTTTGTTCAAGTCATGTAATGTTTGCATTTTAGTTTGTTCAAGTTATGTAATGTTTGCATTGTAGTTTGTTCAAGTCATGTAATGCTTGCACTTTTTCATTTAATCTATTTCTTGCACTTTTTTCTTTAATGTAATATTTGCATTTTTCATAGATATGGCTCCTAGAGAAGTATTTTTTTGACTCTTCCAATACCACTTTCTGTTGTCACTTTGGTCTAATACTGATGCAGGTATTTTGTAAAATATTTCTTTGACCGGTTTTGGGCTTGTTCATAAGCTACATCCTATCCACCTTGATCTCAATTTAATCATTGCCCTAGTCAACTGGTGGGACAAATCTAGTAATACTTTTAAGTTTCCCTATTTTGAGATGAGTGTCACGCTACAAGATGTTGCAGCTCTTTTAGGTCTTAGGATTGATGGCCCACCAGTCATAGCTGCATATCCTTTAGGCACAAATGAGGGGAAATTTTCTTCATGGCCTCACTTTTGTGAGAGTTTCTTGGGAGATGCACCAAATGGGATGTCTAAGGGGCATATTCATCTTGTGTGGCTGCGTGAGACATTTAGTGGGATGGATTTCACCTTGGGAGATGAAAAACAACAAAGACAAATGAGGATAAGGTATACTAGAGCTTATCTGCTATACTTTTTAGGTAGTTATCTTATTCCAGATAGTACTGGGGAAAGAGTTCATGTACGATACCTCCCACTTGTGGCTGACTTTACAAGTTGTAGCACACTATCTTGGGGTGCTGCAACTCTCGCATACTTGTTTTGGAAGTTGTACAAGGCTACCACCCGTTCCAAGAAAACTGCCCACTTGTCTGGTTGTGTATGTCTACTACAGATGTGGTGTTGGGAGAGGTTAAGAATTGGACGCCCAGGTTCACTTGTTATGAACTGGGGGAGTGGACAGAATATGATCCCTTGGGTTACATGTATAAATTTACACAACTTCCTAATATATTTGTCTGAGTATTTTGTAATATTTATCTAAATTTAAGTTGTTAATTTATTTAATAGGTGGTCTACTTTTCCTCAAAGGAGTGATACTATGAGAGGATTGGTCCAGTTTTATGATTCTAAATTTGACCAGATTTTTCCATCTCAGGTATAAGTTACTTCTACTAACATGTTGTATGATATATGTTGTATTTTTTATGCAGTTTACTCCTGTTTATATGACATGTGTTGTATTTTTTGAATAACAGATACCGTTAATTCCTTACAATGAGGATATTTTATAGAGACTTCCAACATTCTATCGAGAGGGTCGTGATATTTGGTTGGCCCGAGTGCCTCTAGTGTGCTACACAGTAGTAGAGTGGCACCTCCCAGATAGAGTACTTGGTCAATTCAGCTTTGTTCAAGTACAACCTACTCTTTCCTTGGCACACCTTGGTATGATAAATGGGAGGGGTCATGCTGCTGAGGATTGGTTGCATCTCTATAGGGAGGAGGTGCAATTGTGGAACAACAGACATGAGAGCTTAGTTCCCCCTCCACCAGAAGACATAGTCTTCAGTCCACAACTGCACTATGTATGGTATCATCCACAGTATGTAGTGCCCCCTCCAGCTCAACCTCTGACCACATACTACCCAACCAGTTATCGAAAATAACAATTTGTGAGTATCATTATTATTTCTTTTACAAACTGCTATTATTGATCTTTATTATTTGTAATATATGTAATTGGTCTTTATTATTTGTACATACTTTGTTTGAACAGGTAGAATCACATGTGTGGATCCGAGCGACTTTATAGCAAGCCCCTGTGTAGATCAGAGATGATATCTACATCATCCAGGGGAGCTACTTTGCGACTCTTCCTGACTATGCTCGCCCATATGATCCCATACCCACTCTTACTCATACCACTGGTCCTGAGCCCACACCCACTCCTACTCATACTGCTCATACATGCACCGCTCAGTCTTGAGCCCATTCCTACTGCTCCTGAGCTCACTCCCACTTCTCAGTTGATGGGATGGGGACCGACAGAGCCATACTTTTCAGGAGTTGGTTCATTTTCTTCATACATCACCCCACCTCCACCAGCATCTTACTATGGAGCAGGTTCATCTTCTGTTTCATACACTCCACTCCCACCACCTGTTATTCATGAGAATCGACCACCATCTTATGTCACATACTCACCAACTCCATTTGATTTCTTAGGATGCACCCCACCCGATGCCCCACATCCTAGTATTCAGAGACCCCTCAACCCATCTCCAACTTTTCATTGCTTCCCCGGTCCTCGTCAGCCTACTGCTACGCAGTTGTCCCCCATTGAGGCATCTCCAGATGAGTTCGTTACTCAGGAGTCAGATATACATGGACATGGGAGAGGATGTCGTGGGCGTGGAGGACGTGTTTAGTTTATTACATATTGTACTATTTTGTATATATGCCTTTGTGAAGGCATTTATTTAGCTTGTATTTAGATCTATCATATTATGATAACATATGTTCATTCATGCTGGTTCATGTACTGTTATGTATTATTTAGATCTATCATATTATGATATCATCTGTTCGTTCATGTTGTATTTGGATCTATCATATTGTATTGTTATGTATTATTTTCTCTTCAAGTTGGTTCATGTTGTAACCTTGATTTAAATTGATATCTAGTTCTTTTGGATTAATTTCTTCTTATCTAATCAATTAGCAATCAGCTGTTGTTGGTTGCAATAACACTTTTATAATCCATAAGTATGTTTAGAGCTATTCAAATTAATAAATTTATAATAATTGAACATATTATAGACATTCAAATACAAATGAAATAATTGTAAATGTATAAATATAATAAATAGTGTTAATATACAAATCAATAAGAAGTAAATAATAATTATGAATACACAAAATATCGAATAAAAAAATAATACGTCATGCATGGGGACGTATTGCTTACTTTCCAGACAATACGTCTTGTATGAAGATGTGTTGCTCTGTGAGAGAGCAATGTATCTCCGAGCCTGACAATTTGGTCCCACAACAAGGCAATACGTCCTGGAGCGGGATATATTACTCTGTGGTGGGACCAATGCGTCTAGTTCGGAGACGCATTGCTCTCTCACAGAGCAATACACCTCGCGCCTAGACGTATTGGCCCCACCGCGGGGTAATACATCCTGAGCCGGGACGTATTGCTCTATCATAGGACAATGTGTCATCCGTTGGGACGTATTGTCCTCGCACATAGCAATACATCTCCAGTGGGAACGTATTGCCCTACAAATATGTCATTTTGAGAATTAAAATGTAGAACGTGCCATTCTCAGCATTAAAATAGCCAAACTTGTATGGTTGGATTTCGCAGCCAGCAACGAGGACAGTCGGCCGGTTGGCACAGCTATAGGCATCGATCTTGGCATGTCGTACTCGTGCGTCGGGGTGTGGCGGGATGGCCATGTTGAGATCATAATATAGCCAGTGCTGAGGGCGACCAAAAGATACCCTCCTACGTGGCTTTCACCGACACGGAGCGGCTCACCGGCGAAGCAGCAAAGAACCGTGCCGTCATGAATTCTGCCAACACCATCTTTGGCTAGTCCAAAGTATCCCTTTGTTTTAAAAGTTAGTCTTTTTTCATCGGTACCATATGATCGATCACATTATACACGCATGCAGGTATGAAGCGTTTGATAGGTAGGAGGTTCACTGACCTAGAGCAACGAAGCTACACCGAAACACGGCCATACTTGATAGGTAGTGGTGTCAATGGCCTTGTGCAACGAAGCTACAGGAAGACATTACCATTTAGGGTTATAGCTGGCCAGGAGATTGTCCATTACAAGGGCGAAGAGAAGCAGTTCACATTCGAGGAAATCTCATTCATGGTCCTCGTCAAGATGCGCCAGATTGCCGAGGCGAATCTTGGGTGCAAGGTTGAGACTGCCGTCGTCACCGTATCTATACCTACTTCACCACCTTACAGCTACTTGACACTAGAGACGCTTGTCGCATCGCCGGCCTCAACAGCTGCCGCGCAGTTGGCTACTGGTTAAAGAACATGGTCTGGTGTAAAGGTTTGGCAAAAAAACCTAAATGGCACATTTGCCAATTTTAATTACCTAAATGGCACGTTCTTGAACTTATTGCCCAAAATGACACATTTCTGGAGCAATGCGTCCCCTACTTGCTCTCACGTGAGGCAATGCGTCCCGGCGGGGGACGCATTGGTCCCACAGGAGGGCAATACGTCACGGTTCGGGACGCATTGCCCTCCCGTTGGACCAATGCGTCCCACGCCGGGACGCATTGCCTCACGTGAGAGCAATGCGTCCCGGAGCGGGACACATTGACCCCACAGGAGGGCAATGCGTCCCGAAACGTGCCACATTGCCCTTTGTGAGACCAATGCGTCGCGCGCCGCGACGCCGCCAACGGCTAGAAATTGCCACACGGGCAATGCGTCCGGGACGGGGACGCATTGCTCCCAGGGAAACGGCTATGTTACCGTTGGGGTCGTCGCGCGGCGCGGGGCGGTGCCACGTGGGCGCAATGCGTCCCCAACCGGGACGCATTGCTCCCTTATATATATTGGCCGTAAAAAACCCCCCAAACTCACACCATTCTTCATTTCCTTCATCTAGCTCTATACTCCCATTGCTCTGGAGCTTTTTCTCGGATTTCTATTGCTTTGGGTGATTTCTAGCTTATTTCGGGCGATCTTGGAGCTGATATCTTCTACTCCTCGGAGACTATTTGGAGCTTCTTCTTTCTCTTCTTATGTTCTTCGATTGTCAACACATAACTCTCCATTTCAGGTATTTATTCTACCAAAATTTTAATTTTCAAAATATGAACTTAACTTTAGTACGAAATATTACAACTGAAATAATTGTATTGTTACTCTTTAATTGCACATTACTGAAATAATGATGTAGAAAATGACAATTGAAGGCTACTTAATACCTGAAAAATTATTGTTCGAAATTGCAAAATTGTTATTTTGAAATGTTAGTGTTACTAAAAAATTAACAAAATTGTTGTTATGAAATGTTAGTTAATTTTACTGAAAATAGCAAAATTGTTGTTCTTAATTGTTGTTCACTGTTAATGTTATAGAAAAAGTAGTCCAATAAATTTAATTCCAAATTGATGTCACTGCTTTAAAATATTAATTTATGTTGATATAATGTCATAAAATATGAATTTCTTTCTGATGTTAATAGAATATTCTAAAATATAGGAACATGGCATCTAGTTCAAATTCACGAATTGTGAAGATGCGATATGATGGGCAATTTCTCTCTGATGGGTCTTATTCTAATCGATCTGTTAGACCCATAAACATTTCACTTATTAATACCCTATCTGAACTAAAATCATATATCTATATAGCACTTGACATCAATCCCAACCACTTCTCTATCAAAATATCCTATCTTTTCCCTGGAGAAAATCATATGCTCGTACAAGTTGATGATGATGATGCATACAGAACCTTGTTATCACTTTCAGCTGATGCCTATATTGATGTGTTTCTTGAAAAAACATATATCCACCAACAACCTTGTTTAATGAGTCTATTGAATCAATTTCAATCTCAATTCTCTCGGAGTCAACCACCTCAATTCTTTCAAAGCCATTTAACTACTGAATGGAGTCAATCACCTCAATTCAGTCTTACACCTCAATTCAGTCTTAGCAATTTAACTGCTGAGTGGAGTCAACCACCTGATAATGATAGTGATCATGAAGGTGATAACAATAGTGACATTGAAGGTGGTAATAACAGTGAACCACCTGAGGATGAGTCATTGACTGAAACCGATGATGAGCACACACATCCATTCCCTGACTCTATTGTAGCATTGAGTTATATTCCATCCATATTTGACAACTAATGGCCCCAACATGAACACATTGATTCCAACTATGAAGCTTTTGAAGATGATGACTGGGTGGAAGATTTTTTTCATGAATTTCGTCTCAATTACAATCCTTCCAGTGTTGTTATATATGAGGGTACTTTATTTGCATCTAAAGTTGTACTCGTTGAGACACTCCAAAAATGGTCGGTACAAAAGAATGTCCAGTACCGTACATTACGCTAAAATAATCATCATCTTAAACTTGCTTGTATCCATGATGAACGATGTCCTTGGAGAATGACCGCTTGCCAGTCCAAAAGAGCTGGTGGCATGTGGAAGATAAAACGTTGTAAAGCAGGCCACAATTGTGAATTAACTGTTATGAATCATGATCATCACCAAGTCACAACATCTTATATTGCTAGAATGATAATGCCAATCCTAGTATCACGATTGGATATGTCGACACGAGAAATTCGTGACAAGGTGAATGCTGAACTAAGACTCAATATATCTTACAAGAAGGCATATCTAGTGAGGAGGAAGGCTGTTTGTAAAATATTTGGAGACTGGGAATCATCATATCATAGTTTGTTGCCGTTCCTGATTTCTCTGACACAATATATTCCAAGAACTATATATGCCCACCTTATTGATGATTATACCCTTCAAACTGAAGGCACTCATAGATTCAAGCGGGTGTTTTGGGCATTTGGTCCAGCGGTGAGGGGTTGGGCCTATTGTAGGCCTGTTCCTACTGTTGATGGCACATTTTTAACAGGAAAATATACTGGCATACTTCTCCTTGCATGTGGCATAGATGCTTATAATGGTCTATTTCCACTTGCTTTTGTTGTTGTCGAGAAAGAAAATAAGGACTCCTGGGAGTGGTTCTTTGGTTCTCTACAAACTTGTATTCCAATCATTCCACGACGTACATACTTGTGTATTATTTCTGATCGAATGAGTGGGATTTTTCCAGCACTTCAATCAAAATTTCATTGGGCTCAACATCGTCATTGTCTTCGACATCTTCGGGAGAACTTCCATAAGCAGTTCAAGTCCAAGGAGTTGAGGGACCTTATGTAGAAGGTGGGATCCACAACTGATACACATGAATTTGATCGTCATATGACTGTTATACATACCACTGTCATAAGTGTGGCAGAAAGGGCCATAATAGACGCACTTGTCCTAATGTCATATGATGGCTGGTTATGTAATGTTTGCAATTTCAATTTACTCAAGTCATGTAATATTTACAGTTTCAATTTCACTAAATTCATATAATGTTTGTAATTTCAATTTCACTAAAGTCATGTAATGTTTGCAATTTCAATTTCACTAAAACAATGAATTTATAATGGTTTTTCTATAGATGGCTCATCGAAGGACATGGACATTTCACATGTCTGTAGAGTTAATCCAAATAATAGCTACGAAGTGCCTACAAGGAACAATGGCTGATCAAACTATATTAGATGATGACTGGAATGACGTACCAGATTTGTTGCACAACAAGTTAGGATTTATTGTGACAAAAGAATAAGAAAAATTTCATTGGCAATTTTTAAAGCAAATGTTTCACATGTATGAAGAACTTCTTGAGCTACCTGGTTGGTATTGGGATCACACAAAACAGAAAGCAATGCCAATCAACGAACAAGTAAAAAACCAGTTAGCTGTATCACATCCAGAGATACATCGAGTGGTACATCAAATGTGGCCATTTTATGAACCTCTAGATGAGATATTGAATCAAATGCAGTAACTAATTGTTGTAGTTCATGTTGTTCATGTTGTTCATGTTGTATTTTTATATTGTTCATGTAGTTCATGTTGTTCATGTTGTAATTTCATCTTATCTAATGAAGAATCTTGACAATCTTAAATGTTGTACAATATTTGCACTTTTCATTTAATGTAATATTTGCACTTTTCATAGATATGGCTCCTAGACAAGAAACCTACTGACTCTCCCAGCACCACATTATGTTGGCACAATGGCCTATTACTGACCAGGATGTTTTAGACAATATTTCCATAGCTGGTTTTGGGCTTGTTCATAGGCTACCATGTATCCACCTTGACCCTACTTTAATCACTGCATTAGTTAACAGGTGGGACAACTCTAGCAATACTTTTAGGCTTCCCCCTTTTGAGATGAGTGTCACTCTTTAGGATGTTGCAGTTCTTTTAGGCCTAAGGATAGATGGCCCACCGGTTATAGCTTCATATCCTTTAGGTGTAGATGAGGGGAAATTTTCTTCATGGACTCACCTTTGTGAGAATTTCTTAGGAGATGCACCATATGGGATGACTAAGGGGCATATCTCCTTGATTTGGTTGCGTGAGGCCTTCAAGGATATGGATCTTACCGCGGGTGATGAAGAACAACAAGTAGAAATGAGGACAAGGTATACTAGGGCATATCTCTTATATTTCTTAGGTAGTTACCTTATCCCAGATAGTACAGGGGATAGAGTTCATGTTAGGTACCTCCCTCTTGTGTCTGATTTTACACGTTGTGCCACTCTTTCTTGGGGTGCTGCAACTCTAGCTTTCTTATATAGGGAGTTGTATAAGGCAACCACCCGGTCTAGGAGAACAACCCATCTATCAGGTTGTGTGTGCCTATTACAGCTATGGTGTTGGGAGAGGTTGGGAATTGGACGCCCAGGTACAATTGCAATGCGCTGGAATGATTGGCCAGAAGATGTTCCCTTGGGTTACAGGTTAAAGATCAACACAATTAATTTTTTTATTTGTCCAAATATTATGTAGTGTTTATCTAAATTTAGTTTGTCAATTTAATAGGTGGCCTACCTTTGTCCAAAGGAGTCAAACTATCAGGGGAACAATTCAGTTTTACGATTCAGCATTTGACCAGATTTTGCCCTCACAGGTATAACTTACTTACCTCTGTTGTATGGTATGTTTTATTTATTTACAATTTACTCCATTTTATATGATACACATTGTCTATATGAATAACAGATAGAGTTGACTCCTTACACTGCTGAGGTTCTCGAGAGATTGCCTGCCATTTGTAGAGATGGTAGTGATATTTGGTTGGCACGAGTGCCTCTGTTGTGCTACACAATAGTGGAGTGGCACTTTCCCGACAGAGTACATAGACAGTTTGGCTTTGTTCAAGTACAACCTACTCTTGAGCTGCCGCAGCTTAGCCGGATAGATGGGAGGGGTCATGCAGCTAAGGATTGGATGCTTCATTATAGGCAGGAGGTGCAGATGTGGAACAACAGATGTGAGAGCTTAGTTCCCGCTCCACCAGCTGATACAGTCTTCAGTCCTCAGGTTCACTATGCATGGTATCATCCACAATACATCGTGCCCCCTCCAACTATGCCTCCAAGCATATACTACCCGCAAAGTTATCGTCAGCAGGAATTTGTGAGTATCATTATTATTTTCTTTTACAAATTGTTATTATTTATCTTTGTTATTTGTAATATATGTAATTGGTCTTTATTATGTGTACATACTTTGTTTTACAGGTACAAACACAGGTGGCGATCCGAGCGACATTAGAGCACGCCCCTGCACAGATCAGAGACAACATCCATAACATCCAGGGGAGTTACTTTGATAGTCTTCCCGACTATGCTCGACCGTGGGATCCCATACCCACTCATACCACAACCCCTGAGCCCACTCCTACTCCTACTCCTACTGTTGAGCCCACTCCCACTCCCACTTCTCAGTCCATGTCATGGGGACCGACAGAGCCATATTTTTCAGGAGCTGCTTTATATTCCTCATTCATCACCCCACCTCAACCACCATCATACTATGGAGCAAGTTCTTCTTCTGCTCCATACACTCCATTCCCATCAGCAATTATTCCCGAGAGCCGACCACCATCTTATGTCACATATTCACCTACTCCGTTTGATTTCTCAGGATGCACCCCACCTGATGCATCCTATCCTGGTTTTCCGAGACCCCTCACCCCACCTCCACCTTTTCATTTCTTCCCTGATGCTCGCCAGCATCCTCCTACGCAGTTGTCTCCGGTTCAGCCGTCTCCATATGACATCGGTACAGAGGATCCTGATGTAGAGGGACGTGGG
Organism: Alisma plantago-aquatica; assembly: GCA_963693085.1. Taxonomy (NCBI): domain Eukaryota; kingdom Viridiplantae; phylum Streptophyta; class Magnoliopsida; order Alismatales; family Alismataceae; genus Alisma; species Alisma plantago-aquatica. Next base: position 276,248,672 of record OY856410.1, read on the forward strand.
CGAGGACGTCGTGGGCGAGGACGACATACTTATTTTTTTATATATTGTACAGTTTTGTATGTATGCCTTTGTGAGGACATCTATTGTATGTGGATCTATCATATTATGATATCACGTTGGTTCATTTTGGATCATGTTGTTGTGGATCTATCATATTGTTCTGTTGTGTATTATTTTCTCGTCATGTTGGTTCATGTTTTAACCTTGTTTTTAATTGCTATCTCATTTTTTGGATTAAGTTCTTATTATATAAGTAATTGGGAACCAACCGATGTTGGTTGCAATACACTTATATATTCCATATGCATGTTACGAAATATGCATGTTACGACCTATTGAAATTGACAAATTTATAATTATTGGGTATATTATAGACATCCAAATACAAGTGAACGAATAATAAATGTATAAATATAATCAATATTGTTAATATACATATCAATAACCATGAAACAATATCAGTGACTGCAAAAATATGATTAAAAAAAGCAATGCGTCCTGTATGGGGACACATTGGAGCAATGCGCCCTGCATGGAGACTCATTGAGCAATGAGTCCCGTCAGGAGACGCATTGGTCCCACAGGAGGGCAATGCGTCCCGGTTTGGGACACATTGTTCTGTTGTAGGACCAATGCGTCTCTTGTTGGGACGCATTGGCCCATAATAGAGCAATGCGTCCCGAACCGGGACGCATTGCCCTCCTGTGGGACCAATGCGTCCCCCACCGGGACGCATTGGCTCGCGTGAGTGCAATGCGTCCCGGCAGGGGACGCATTGCTGCAAAATGTGCCATTTTGGGCAATAAGTTCAAGAACGTGTCATTTAGGTAATTAAAATTGGCAAATGTGCTATTTAGATTTTTTTGCCTAAAATTTCATCGAGGAGAAGAATGTTCTCGCCTTTGACCTGGGAGGCGGAACCTGCGACGTGCCCCTTTTGGTCATTGAGGACGATATCCTCGCCGTTCACGCATTGGCTGGTGATACCCACTTTGGAGGTGAAGACTTCAAACTGCTTGTGAGAGTGCAAAGCGGATGCTGTCTTTCGCTTCCACTGCGGCGGTTCAGATCGACAGTCTGGTCGAGGGGATTGACTTCTACCAGACCATCACCCGTGCAAAGTTTCAGGAACTGAATCTGGACTTGTTCCACAAGTGCTTGGAACTGGTGCAGAAGCGCCTCCATGAAGCATGCAAGATGGACAAGAGCAGCACCTACTTGAGGATTTCTTCAACGGGAACAACCTTTGGAGGATCTTCATCCCGGAAGAGGCCGTCGCGTGTGGCGCAGCTATCTGTATATGCAGCGGCCCAGCATAACGGTGAGGACGAGAGAAAGTTGAAAGACTTCTAACATGTCCCAACTTTGCTATTAGACTCACACCAGAAGCCTAAACACGATTGTAGTAGTTGATACCGTCGGTGGCGAACACAATAGAACACTCTATTTTGGAGGACTAACAACCTGCCCTCTATATTCAGAAGTATCTCCTATTTCTATACTATTATACAAAGAGTTCGATGCTGCGCTTTTTTGATTTACTCTCTTCTCTTATGTTTTTCAGAAAATTTTGCTCTTATAAATATTTATTTTCACACTCTCATATTAACTTTTATTATTTTTAATTTTGTAGTTCTCTCTCCATCCTACGGAAACGGTTCCTTGATTCTCTTCTTTTAAACAACCAACACAAATATCTTTTATTCACGGACAGTCATCTTCCTACAAATTTCTAACAAATTGTATATGTCACGTGCATGTGTACGTGTGCGTTCACTAGTATATTAAAACATAACAACTACCCTCGATCAGGAAACAACTCTGACCGGGACTCTCGCAACGTCTCCTAACTAAACACACGAGTGTGGATTCGCTACTCCTCTTTTTAAGAGGAGCACGTTACTCCTTAATTCGATTTATGACAAGTATACAAGCAATTTATAATGCTGGGTTGAGATTAAATTTGTTAACATCGTGGCAGCATCTCGGAGGGGGAGCAGCCTGCTCCATGTAGAAAGGGGACCAGCAAATCTTGCAGCTAAACACACAACCTGCTATAAGCAAGGCACGTTAACCAGTCTCTCTCTCGACATGGCTTATTTCCAGGAAACAAATTAACACGTGAACATAATTAGAAATACAAGATTAGTTGTAACATTGAACCCCCCCTAATCTTGTGCTTTCTTCTTCACCGTTTGAAGCCCGATCCTTTCCCGCATTTCCAGAAACTTCACGTGTGGAAATGGCTTCGTGAGGATATCAGCCAGCTGATCACACGAACCGACATGTTCTACGGTGGCTGTCTCATATTTCACGCATTGGCAAATAAAATGATGGAAAAAAAACTAATTTATCATACTTTTATAAAAATATTTACCAACATAGCATACTTTGTAAAATATTTCCCAAAACAACACACTTTGTATGGAACCCGCTACATTTTGTAGCGTTGTTATATGTGAGATTGAAAAACGCCACAATAATTGGTGTGTCTATTTTTAAATAAAAAAATTGAAAAAAAAATGAAAAAGCCATCTGTACTTGCAGCGTGATGAGTTGAATACACAACTGAGAAAATATCACCTTGTGGCTCATTTTCTTTTCTTGCAACGAGCTCCAATCCCATTGCTTGTCTTCTTCGAACACTGCGTCACGTGAAATAATGACGAGCTTCTTGACCGAGTTGTATACCTGATATGCCTTCGTATTCGTCTCGTATCCCAACAACACAGTCCAGACGCTTGGTTATCTTCACATACGCGATGCACCCAAATGTGCATAGGTGATGCACGCTCGGTTTCTTCTGGTACCAAGCTTCATACAGCGTCCTACTGCCGACACTTTTGGTTGGTCCTCGGTTAAGGAGATACACAACCGTCGACACGGACTCACCCCAAAACTCCCCCAACATGCCTTTGCTCTTTAGAAGGATGCGATCCAATATTCCTACAATAGTCTGATTGCTGTCTCTCCACAATGCCATTTTGCTGAGGTGTTTATGGTGCTGTCAGGTAGTGTTTAATACCATGTTCATTGGAGTATGTTTTGAACTCATTTGAGGTGAATTCCCCTCCCTTGTCGGTGCAGAGTGATTTCACTTCTTGATCCACTTCCTTCTCAACACATTTCCTGACTTTGTGGAAAGCAGCAAGGGCTTGATCCTTTCTTTTTAGAAGTACGAGCCACATAAACATGCATGCTAGCTGAAGTCATCTACAAGCAATAGGAAATATTGGTTACCTACCGGAGTTGGTGGAGACACTGGTCCGCACAGATCACCGTGCACTAGAACCAACAACTTTTCTGCCCAGAATGTGGCTGTGCTTGGGAACGACTTACGTCGCTGCTTGCCCACAAGACAGCCATCACACAATTGATCTACGTGATCAACTTTTGGTATCCGATGTACCATTCCTTACTGTGCAAGCTCATGGAGTGCCTTGAAGTTCAGATGGTTGTAACGTGCGTACCACAGCCATGCAGCTGAATCCTTGTAACTCGCCACGAGGCACATCGGCTGAGTCAAATTCAGATCAAGAAGGTAAAGCCGATTGTGAGATCGAGTTACCTTGGCAAGCATGATCCTTTCCTGGTCATAGATGTCGAGGTATGGACCCTCCATCACCACCTTGCACCCACGCTCAGTGAGTTGTCCTAGGCTGATGATATTGGTCTTTAAGGACGGGATGTAATAGACACTAGATGAGGCAAGATGCTCACCATTTTGGCATTGGAACAAGACTGTCCCACGCCCAAGAATTGCCATTGTCAATCCATCCCCAAATCTCATCTTCCCCTTAACAAATGTGTCAAGATTTGTGAATTTCCCTTTGCTTCCTGACATATGGTTACTGGGACCTCATCATACACCTTCGGCTGAATCTTTTCCTCATTGAGAAATATTTTTCCGCTTCATCTGAGATTGCACATGTCTGTGCCATTAGAAGTGCTGGCTCATCATCATCCTTTTCAGCAACAAGAGCATTTTCCTTCTTTGGCTCGCGACACTCTTTAGCAAAGTGCCCTTTCTTCCCACAGTTGTGGCACTTGAATTTCTTCTTCCAGTCGCCTTTTCCTACTTTAGTGGTCCGTTCGTCGGTGCCTCCTTGAGCCTCACTTTTTCCACGACCACCACCACGATCTCCACTTGTCTTGGTGTTGCTGCTTGACCCCTCCCCGCCTTTCTTCTTGAAGTTGAGGTGTTCCCACTGGGAGCGTGAGAGCAGCAGGTGTTCCCCCTCCTTTAGGTCGCCAAATGATAAGTGGAGTCGCTCGTTGTATGCCTTGTATCTTCCTACAAGATCTTCTACTGTCAACATCATAAGATCCACGCATTGATTGATGCTAGTAACGAGTTGCATGTATCTTAAGAATTTTCATACTATAGTGACCTCACTCCTACAAAGTCATCGACAGACTCCCCACCTTGCATGCATCTTTAGGTCTTCGAAGCTCTTCTTGTGATCTTGCAGGTTTGCCGCTCGCACACGCTCATGCCCCATACGGGCAGTCTTGATTGTTTCCCATGCTTCTTTTGATGTGTCCTTCCCAGAGAGGAGGACATTACAGAAACCAGCACTGCTTGGTAAATAGCATAGAGCGCCTCCTGGTCCATCTGAAAATTTGTTGTCTCGACTTTCACTACATCCCACACACGCTGGGCTTAAAGTGCAATGCGCATCTTCATGGCCCAGATCGTGTAGTTTGATCGTGTAAGCTGCGGGTATGAGATCGGCCGCAACACAATCTTCTTATCCTCGGACGACTCGGTGTCTTCCAGGTTGCACTGATCTGTTATTCTTCCCCGACATCGTCCTGTCGCTCTGATACCAAAAATAACAGGTCCTAACTCTACTATTATACTCACACCTGAAGCCTAAACATGATTGTAGTAGTTGATACCATTGGTGGCGGAAATAAGAAGACACAGAACATAATGGAACACTCTATTTTGGAGGACTAACAACCTAACCTCTTTATTCATGATTATCTCCTATTTATATGAAAACATAACAGCTACCCTCGATCAGGAAACAACTCTGACCGGGACACTCACAACGTCTCCTAGCTAAACGCGCACTACCTACGATAAGCAAGGCACGTTAACCATTCTCTCTTGACATAGCTTATTTATAGGAAACAAATTAACATGTGGACATAATTCCTCCTATTAGAGGCTATACCTCTGTCTCTTGGTATAGAAACGACTGGTGGTGTGATGACCGTCCTATTAGAATTGTCCCACACCGCTGAGCTCTGGAAAAGGTCCTAGGCTTATAAGGTGTGTGGTCCCTTCACCCATGGCCAATTGGTTTTGGATTGAATACCACACATTCTAATATGGTATCAGAGCGGACCCCACGAGAGAAGTGTGAGGACCAACATCTTATCTAAAAAATAACAAGTGCAAGCACACAAAAGTGGCTGCACTTGAGGGGGGATGTTAGAATTGTCCCACACCGCTGAGCTCTGGGAAAGGTCCTGGGCTTATAAGGTGTGTGGTCCCTTCACCCATTGCCAATTAGTTTTGGGTTGAATACCACACATTCGAATATGGTATTAGAGCGGACCCCATGAGACAAGTGTGAGGACCACACCCTACCTAAAAATAACAAGTACAAGCACACAAAAGTGACTGCACTTGAGGGGGAATGTTAGGACTATCCCACACCGCTGAGCTCTGGGATAGGTCCTGGGCTTATAAGGTGTGTGGTCCCTTCACCCATTGCCAATTGGTTTTGGGTTGAATACCATGTTAGAATTGTCCCACACCGATGAGCTCTGGGAAACGTCCAGGGCTTATAAGGTGTGTGGTCCCTTCACCCATTGCCAATTGGTTTTGGGTTGAATACCACACATTCTAATATGGTATCAGAGCGAACCCCATGAGACAAGTATGAGGACCACACCCTACCTAAAATGACAAGTGCAAGCACACAAAAGTGGCTGCACTTGAGGAGGGATGTTAGAATAGTCCCATACCTCTAAGCTCTGGGTAGGTTCTTGGGCTTATAAGGTGTGTGGTCCCTTCACCCATTTCCAATTAGTTTTGGGTTGAATACCACACATTCTAATATGGTATCAGAGCAGACCTCATGAGACAAGTGTGAGGACCAACATCTTACCTAAAAAATAACAAGTGCAAGCACACAAAAGTGGCTGCACTTGAGGGGAGATCTTAGAATTGTCCCACACCGCTGAGCTCTGGGAAAGATCCTGGGCTTATAAGGTGTGTGGTCCCTTCACCCATTGCCAATTAGTTTTGGGTTGAATACCACACATTCTAATATGTCCTCATCTCGCGTAATACTACCATACCCACTAAGTAGGAGGGAGTCTTCTCCACCTATTCAGACGACCAGCCTGCCGTTTGCATATAGGTCTACGAGGGTGACCGCATTCGAACACGCGACAACAACCTTCTAGTCATGCTAGAGTTCTCAGGTATCCAGCGGGCTCCCCGTGGGGTTCTGTAGATCCGTGTATGCTTTGACCTTGATGCCAACGGAACCCTAAACGTATCATCCGAGGACACACCTAATCGCTAGAGAAACAACATCACAATTACAACTAACATGAAGGGTCAGCTTAGTGTCGAGGGAATAGATAAGATGGCGCAGGAAGCGCAAAAGTACTATCACTAGGAAGAAGAGAAAAACAAGATGGAGATCGGAGGCAAATAATTCGCCAGAGATCTGAGCATATATATACCACAAGATCAACACTATTTGGTACGAGGGTATCTGATAAACGTTCAATTTTGCATGAGGTAGAAGAATATAGAGGAAGCTTTTAATGCAGATATCAAGTGGCTTGACGGAAGCCCGATTTTGTTCCAATGTTGATTACTTCAGATTTAATCACTTCCAAATTTGAAATCTTAAAGGCACAAAGGCCCACATCCTCATTTGTCACGCACATTTTAACAATATATGTCCGAGAACTAAAAAACAAAGATATAATACATCATCACCTAGATATAGAGTGATAAAGAATCTTAACATAATCATAGAATCCACATTAGAATTAATGAAATGATGAATATCATTGTTGTTGGCATATAATATTTGTTGGGTTTAGGCTCATTGTATTTTCCCTTATTTCTATTTAGCCTATGTATTCCCTGACTCATATATATAGGGGACCTAATACTCTTATTTAACTTACTGAAAGCAATCCATTCTAGATGGTATCAAGAACAAAACCCGAAACTATCCCCTCTCCTCAACTCTCCCTTTGCCTTACCCGACAGTTGTTTCCCACCCCTACGCTGCCTACCTCCCTCTCTTCTCCTTTCCGTGGCAGTCGACAGTCGAGCCGCACAATAGATTCGGCGCCCAGCCACACGCAAGGCCAGTGGCACATGAGGCGGCAGGCGGTCAAAAACCTCTCCATGCGTCTGTCCTGCACCAGCGGCCTCATGACTTTATCAGTGGCCTCATGACATATGAAGTCATGGCAATCTAACATTTATAGGTGTATCTAGTTGGATTTAACAACCACCAGTCCAAGCCACCACCTCTATCTGCATGGTGTTCTAAAAGAGACCTTTATCTTCTTCTTCTTCTTCCTTATGTTGTATGTTCCAGATCCAAATTATTACTACAAACATATAACAAAGGGAGTTTCAAAAGACCCTATGCTGATTTGTAAACTATATAAATAAAAAGTAGAAAAACTTTACTTTTTCTCTCTCTATGTAGTTCTTGTAATCTACATGACTGAGTGTTTTTCTTAAAAATTGGGAATTTTATGTTCTTTATCGTAGTGTATCATTAATCCAGTAGTACCTTCTGTTTTTCTTTCGAGATCCATTTTGATAGTACCAAACCTCTTTTGACCTAGTTGTATTCTGACAGTATTGCTTTATTTCTACCAAGTTCCTCTGATAGTATTACTCCCCCTTCTATTGAGTTTTCATTCCAATACTATTTTTCATTTTTTTTTCTTTTATGTTGTGCTACATTCTTGTATCTTCACTATTTGTTTGTACCATGTTACATTCTATACCTTCATCTTTTATCTATATATTTCTCTATGTTCTGATACTTATATGTAATATCATGAGTGACATTTCCAAGGCAATGCCTACCCATTATCTATAATGATGTGCCCCATATTATTGCTACCAACAATGATGAGAATTTTTTTCTTTGGATGAATGTTGTTCAAACATTCTTGGAATCAGGATTGACCTCAAGTTTATCACTGAGGATGTCCTTGATGTGCCCTACGCTACCTTGACTACTGGAAACAACCATGTTTTCTCCTGGCTCTGGGAGTGCATGGAGCCTGAAGTTGCATTTAGGTACATGTGGCATAGGCACCCTAAAAATTTGTAGGACAAAGTGAAGTAGTTCTTCACTTAGGAGGACTACTTCTTGCACTTATACAACACCATAGATAAAATATTCTCTGAGCAGCAAGGGGATCATCCTTAGTCAAAATACTATGATGCAATGAAGGCACTGTCAAACTAGTAGAATTTCTTCTCTTCAAGTAAAGAAAGGGACACTCTCCTCACTGGATGCTTCCTCAATGGGTTTCATCCCTGCTTTGCTTTGCTTTGATAACTAGTCCTGGTTGGTACAACTCTTCCATCTATGGACCAAGCATATACACACTTGGCTTAGTCTAAGATACTTTTGTCCTTGCATCTCTCCCATTGTTGCATCTAAACCTCCACAAGCAACGGTGAGATTCATTACCATAATTGAATGCTTATAATCCTAATCTAACCTTTTTGTATATTTTTAAATCACAAGACAAGCTTAAGTTTCAAATTTGGTCCAATTTGGACACTGTTTGAGAAAGTTATGCAATTTTCTGTACATTTTGGCCTTTTTTGTAATTTACCCAATTGAGGGGTTTTCGTTACAATTTGTCACATACATTATGTTCCTTAGATGTTATATTATCATTCTTGAGATTTTTGAGCCATGGGGCTCCTAGTTGAGCCATGGTTTGAAGGTGTTTTCCTCAAGGGTATTTTAGGGTTTACCCCTAAATGGATGAGCTACCTTTAGTAGCTACCAACTAATGAATTATGTGATTGGCTAGGAAATTCGACAAAGGAAATCTAAGCAGGTCAATATGGATGGTGGGGGAGCTTCTTGTATGTGTTCTTGTATATTCTTAATAATTTAAGGCCATAGACACATGGGGAAGCTACTTTTACACCTCATGCTTGCTTCTATCCTTATCCATGGGCTATATTTACCTCTTCTTTGACCAAGTTCGAAACTATGCTTGATTTCTCTATCCTATAACCTGGAGAAATTAATCCACTATGTTTTTCTGCAGAACCAAGTGCTCTAAGGTAGAATACAACCTCTTTTTGGAGAAGGTCTCCTAGAGCTCCATCTAGCCCTATCTAGGGTTTTCAAGGCCATCTTCTAGGGATTTTGACCAAGGCAAGTTGTTTTCTTCCTTCCTTCTCCATTTCTCTTGCTCTTATCATTCCTTTGACCTTCCTTCAGGTTGGAACCTTTCTGTTCCATGGTGAAAGTGGCTCTAGAACTCAAAAATCTATCCTTCTTGTTTCTTTTTCTAGGATTTTGCTTCTTTGTAGAGAGAAGTACTTATTTGGCCAAGTTCAAATCTGAATCCAAGGTTTTGTTACCCTATTTTCTTGAGATTCTTTCTATTTGGGATATGACCTACTCTATAGAGGTGAGTTATATAACATTCTTCACTTATATTACTTACTAGAAGCTTGTTAGTTCATGCTTATGCCTTAATGTGTTGATTTAGGCATAGAGAAACCATGCTTTTTTAAAATTTCGAATTTTTGTGGTGTTCCCTATTCTGTTCCAGTTCTATATAAACTTGTAAACATGTGTAAAGACTTTCTAATGTGTAATATGATCTGGGACAGGTTGATAACATCAACCTATGGTGCTAAGAACAAAATAATTGATGGTTCAAATTAGGGTTTTCAAGCTATATCCTTCCCTATCACACAACCGATGGTTATACCATTCAATAACCAATGGTATTGCTATGTTTGGCAACTGATGTTCATGATCAAGGGTGTCAAATTTATGGTGAAAACCTATGGTCACCCCCTTAGGCCAGGTTTTGGCTCAATTAGACGTTTAATTATCATCCACTAAGTATTCTAATGATGCTATCAATCGATGATGGCATTAGCTTAATATTTGATGGTGTTAACTGAATTTATTACTGATCTAACAACCAATGGTGACCTAATGATCATAATTAATGGTGGATCAGGTCATCACCATATATTATGAGTTAAGAATGTAATTGTAGATTTGACTAAACCTTAAACCAATGGTTCCTTGGTTCAATTGATATAATGGTTAGACCTATACTTCAATTAATAACCTTGAACAATGAACCTGATCCAATGAATAATATTGGATGCTTCAACATCCAATGGATTAGAATAAATCACATGGTATTATTTGTAGGTCCTAGTGATGATATTCCGATGGCTCAATACCATTAATTTGTAGTCTTACCTTTGCCATCATATAGTTATATTTAATAAATCGCTATAATAAGTGGATGTGTAACTCCCATGTGATCTAGATTGTTATACCTAACCTTAGTGTAATTATATGATGTTGATTGGTTATAATAAGACCTCTTGAATGATTAATGTGATAATGAATTACACTCTTCTTGTGGCAACACATCCCACTATCACACCGACAACGAGGTGTTACGCAAAAATGTGCGGAAAACACTGTAAACCACAAATTACCAAAAATACGGGTTAATTAAAACTGATTGCAGAAAGCTGATAAACTAAGAAACTATTACATTCCGATCCACATCCTGCAAGAAAACATGTCATATAAACATTTACAAGCCTTGATACATGTTCACATCTTAGGAGATCAACTGTCCTGTCACCACATGAGTTCATCACCTGTTTATACATACAGAACGACCCACATCCGGCCAGCATCATAATATACAAAACGTCATCGGCTATACATCGTGAAACAACATCAAAACACCTCCAAGGACCTGATAGTACAGGGATGACTCTAAGTCTCTACTACAAAATGACCAAAACAGCAGCATATCCATCTTTTGCCTTCTACTGCTCTTTTTGCTGCTTGGATACAACTCCACGACCACCACCACGTCTAGCTCGAACACCTAAAAAGGTTGTAAACTAGTGGGGTGAGACACACAGTCCCAGCGAGAAACATAACTCCCCACCAAAATTATAAAACCAAAGGAAGATGAAAGCAACAACAACAGATAACGGATAAAAGGTACAATAAGAGCAGTTTATATAACAAGACTATTCTTACCATCAGGCTTACCAGACTGTACGGAAGGCATATACCCAAGTATTTCTTTATGGAACATAATCAACAAGATAAGACTTATAAGATCTTACCTCATAACATAAGGAACGTATAAGTAACTGCAAGTATAACGAGATTAACTATACAAGCAAGGCCTCAATCAATGTTCCATGTTTTGTCTTAAGCAGTAAATACTATTCGGCTGAATTACGTATTGTTATGCCCTGAGGAAGTGAGCCGTACCGCTCAAATCCAACCTTCGGTTGCGAAACCCAAGCCGGTGCCATACAAGGTCAATGGAAGAGTCGGACTCCACGACCTCTCCGCCTCATGGTCAGTGCACGAGTACAACACAAGCAGGACCGTAGTCTCATGCTTAAGTGGCCTCAGCCACAGGGTCAGGCTACCCTCTTCCTAGCTCACCTTGGTACAGGCATCGACGCTAGTGAAACTGAGCCACAGGCCTGTTCATCATGCTCTGAGCCATGAACGCATTCATGCTCCCATATCACACATCCTGAGCCATGGGCCTGTTCACCATGCTCTTATCACATTGAGCTACGGGCCTGAATTGGCACTCTGGAGTCTACAACTGAAGTTGCACTCTTACCTCCTCACTTTAGGCTAGGAGCAACCTCACATATTCAACAATACGCGCTCCGGGTTAACCCGCAGGAGAACCCATTTCACCATCACCAGCTTCTGACGATGATGGATCTATGGCCAGGGCAAACTACGTGATATGTTCCACTGTGATTAGTTAGTATATTTCAAGTGGATTCTTGAGTCAATCAAGGTAGTAATACATTCATAACATAAATCTACCTTATTGTTACCACCATCACAAAATCCTGGGATCTTCATCCCTCATCATAGGAAACCACCGCCTCATAAGGCATTCTCATCACTTGGGATAACAATCCCATATCATTATCATAGGTTAACACCTCAACTAGGCACTTTATCCAAACTCAGGTCCTCAGACCCAAAACACATCATGCATGTTATCTCATCATCAAGTGTAACCATCAAGTAGTGTTACTCAAGCATATATATATATATATATATATATATATATATATATATATATATATGTATATATATATATATACCTCATAGCCCTTTCTCCTGGCTATGCATTTGTATGAATCACCTGCATGGTTAGTATGCGTAATCATCATGGATTAACAGAAAGACCATATTATCAAACATAGGAAACATTGATGATTATATACTTTGCCATCCATGCCTCAACCTGTGACCACAGACATAGGCCATAACATCATGCAAGGCATCTTATATGCTTATCATTTACTAAACATTCTATCTATAATCCAAGGTGATCATAACCATATGAAATGTCACATCAAGATACATAGGTGTGATCTAATATATCAAACACCTCACTATTATTGAGCATATCAAGGGTCACCATCATAACCACATGTGACAGCATGAAACAAGATCTAGCATGTCGATTTCCATATAAGGAACACAATCCTCACTAGAAACACCCACTACCCTCACCAAAGGTAGTATCGGGCAGGGTACTCTCCCCTATCACCCAACACTTTAGCCTCTTATCGGCCAAGCGAAACCAGAAAGGAAAACGGCTATCACCCCAGGGTGTATCGGGCAATCCTAGGCGTCGCGCACCTTAGGTGTAGTGCAACGGTGCATCGTGCACCCACAAGTGTAACGAGCAACAAGGTCTATCGTGCAACCGAGCCCAAGGGGCGTATCGTGCAAGGTGTAACATGCACCAGGGTATCGTACAACATCCATCATGTACTGTGCATCACCAAGATGCCATGATGCCCAGCACGCAACTAACCACTGAGCCCCATATCATCCAAAGGTGTAACGGCTAACGGGAAAACATAGCATGCAGCTCAGCCGAAGGGTATCTCGTGCAACGGCCACAAAGCTTGTTGGCCAGCAGAGCCTAGGCGTGCCGTGCATCAGGTGTAACATGTACCATATGTATCGAGCAGGGCTTTTGACACAGTGTGACGCCCGACACACAAAGGTTAAGGTCTAGAGTGTATCACCCAACACAGCTAGAACAACATAATGTCCAAGGCTCAAAGTTGAGAGGGGTATCGGGCAACACCAGCCCCAAGCCATATCGGCCAAGATGCAACTCCACAAGGTCGTCATCAACCTCAAGCACAAGGGCACCAAAACCCTAAAGGATCGAGAAGATGGCTCACCTCTCAACAACCAAGAGAGAGGGGTCTTGCGCACCTTCTTATCACCAATCGGGCAACACAAGGAACAACTACAACCAAGGTCCACAACCACCACATAGCTCACCTTTCAAGTCCATGGTGAGAGGAGGGTGTTGCTCAAGCCACTAGAACATAAGCTCACCTCTCAACTTAAATGAGAGAGGAGTATTGCCCATATTACTAGAACTCAAGCTCACTGCTCTAGACCTAGGAGAGAAAGGGGTGTTGCTCAATAAGAAACCCTAGAACATGGTTCGGCCAACAAGGTACAACTAAGCAAGAAACTAATTTAGCAACATACATATCCAATCATAAGCAACATACAAACAAGAACATAGAAGATGGTAATGCAGTTAGGGTTAGGAGTTATGTAACCCGCCTTAAGAAAGCTCCAAGCACCACCACAAGAAGGAGAGCAAGGCACTCTAGGGTTCGACCACCACTAGAGGAAGAAGGAGACTCCAAGGCAAGGACCGGCCACCAAGATTGCAAAGGAAGAGGGTGTCGTGCACCAAGGAGAGGGAGACTAAGGAACTAAAGGGATCCTTAGCAAGAGAGAGGAAGCACATATATAGGACAGGATGGAGGAGAAACCAAGGAAAGACAAGGCAAGGTGTCGCCCACCTAGGGACACTTGTCCATGTGCAAAGCCACCACTCTAGCATTTCCTAAACACATGTCCAAGGCCATTGCCACATGCAAGCATCAAGCACCAAGTGTCCACTAGTGGTGACACAAATGAGGTCAAAGAGAGTCAAAGGGTCCATGGGCGACACACCTCCACACCATGGCCGACACACCCACACCATGGCCGACACACCCACACCATGGCCGACACACACCCTGGGCGACACACCACAGGCCGACACACCACGGGCCGACACACCTAGGCCGACACAGGGCCCTCTTTCCCGACACAAGGTCCAAAGAGGCAAAGGAAACACACCACAAGGCCCAACAAGCCCAAAGGAACTCAAGCAACGAGCCCAAACCTTCCTCTCAACACTAGAGGAAGCAAGGAGAGGGAGGAACACCTCACAAGGTGACAAACTTGTCCACAAACCCTAAACTTGGGTATATTGCAAGTAGCACCTCCAACTCCCAATAAAACACCAACAAACCCTAATCACCACTAAAGGTGATTAGCAAGCAACCAAGCATAAGGGTTAAGCAAAACAAATAGGATAAGCCCTAAATGGAGATCAGGGTCCTTACACTTCTTGTGTTGAAACCACATTGTTATACTATTTGAATATCAAAGTGCCTTGCCATGTTAGTATCTATGGACACATATGTGCTAATGATATTTTGAGCCTTGTTTAAGGCATGGAATGATGATGATAAACGTACTATGAATAATGCACACACCATGGCCGACACACCCACACCATGGCCGACACACCTACACCATGGCCGACACACACCCTGGGCGACACACCACAGGCCGACACAAGCACAGGCTATTGGCTAAATTGGACATTATTATAATCCCTTTGTTTTGATGATGACAAACATTTCATTTTTGTGGATCTAACGTTCTACTTGAGTGTTGCAGGAACTAGGTGGATGAAACAACTTTGGAAGATCTAAATGCGCACAATGTGTTAATTTCATGATTGTAATCAAATGTAAAATCTTATACAAGATATATAATGTACAAGTACTTAGACGTCATGTAAATCAAGTGTTAGATCTACCCTAACAAATCACAACACTTAGATAGGTCATACCCTACAATAGTGTCATATCTGCACACTGATACACACACTCAGTACTTAGTTTAAAACATTGAACCAGGGTCAATCTCAATTGACAAACTTCTCGACCAAGACACTCTCGGTCGACAAACTCTTTGACCGAGAATGACCCAGGTAGCCGTTAGACACAACAGACAAAGTAGTTGGGAGTTGGATCAGAACGTTATATACACTTGACACCAGACAGTCCCTCGGTCGACAAAACTTCGACCGACTAGGATCTCGGTCGACAATTCCTCGACCGAGAATGTCTCTGTCTGCACTTTTCAGGATTAATTAACTAGCCGTTGTTAGTGCCACTAATGGATAGCTAACGACTAGTTGAGCACTTAGAACCCCCTAGAAAGTGTCTAGAACATCCTTAAGCATCCATAGGCCATTCCTATAAATAGGACAAGCCATATGACACCTAAAGTACACTTGTGCTACACTTGAGCATTCATACTTGCAATTGGCAAATCATTCTTGTGGGCAATTGAACAATTCCAACATTGGCTATACATTTCCATTGCTCTAAATTCGTGTTCTATAGGCTAGCATCTCCTATCCACATCACCTATAGTTCCATATACATTGGTTAGGAGATCAAAACGCTTGATATAGGAAATCAAGCCTTCTGCTACAAGTGGTATTATAATTTCTATTTTCCTTCTAGTTCCTTTATATCTTTTGTACTCTCCTTGCTACTCCTAGGGTTGGAGGCTGTGGATTGGAGAGGGTTTGACTTCTCAGGTGGAGAAGGGTCTTCTCGGTGGAGAAGGTGGACTTTGGACTACTTCAAGAAGGTTGTCTCAATGGGAAGCTACTTCAAGAGGAAGGCTACTTCAAGGGGGAGCTTGAGGTTACTTCAAGGAAGGCTACTTCAAGGTTGGTGAGACTACTTCTAGGTGAAGGATGTATGAAGGGTTTGGTGAAAGAATTGTAATTTTATGTAATATCCTTGCGAGGTAATAAAATTAAATTCTTTCAAAATCTCAGTTGGGTAAGCAACTGGGTAGTGGATTGACTGCCTTAGTATTTGCTAAGGTTGGAACCACTCTAAATCCTTGTCCCCTTGTACAATATCTTTGTGGTTTCTAGATTTGGTTGAATTATTATTAAAATATCCATAAAACCCTATTCACCCCCCTCTAGTGGTTTTTCAATTGGTATCAGGGCAGGCTTCAAGGATCTCTAATCGAGTCTTGAAGAATGAAGGGTGATGGTGTCTACAACCGCAAACAAAGGAAAAGTATGGACCAATCTTCCAAAAGTTACAGTTGGTGCTTAGGAACAAGCCACACAACACTTAGTTTTCCATGGAGAGAAAAGAACGAAGAGGTGCACAAAAATTGCCTCATTGCTACAACCAATGAAGAAGAAGAGGTAAGCCTTCTTGATTTATCAAAAGAAGAGCTAATTGCTAGTCTTGAAGAAACACATAATAAGTATATTGAGTGCAAGAAGAAATTAAAGAAATCTAATAAAGCAAATGATGAATTACATGCTAAACTTCTTGCTATCACATCTGAAAATGAAGATTTGTATGCAAAATTAAATGATCTTGGATTTGAAAAGGATAGCGTTATTTCTGAAAATCATCTCTAAATGATTGTAATGTGAAGATTTTTACTCTAGAAACAAATTACTATCTTCTATCTCAAGAAAAGGTTGGATTACTTGCAAAGTTAAATGATCTTCAAAAAGAGCCTATTTTGTGTACACATCTAGATTATGATATTACTGTGAAAGAAAGAGATTCCTTGTTATCTAATCTAGATCAAGCAAAGTTAGACATCAATAAGAGAATGGATGAGATTGTTAAGCTACAACAAGAAGTTAGTAGTTTGAGTAACAATGATATCCTTGATAAAATTTTAAATGATTCTTATCGTCAAATTGAAAGGAGAGGAGTAGGTTACAATCCTAAAAGAAAATCTTATCAAAAACCTAGTTGGAGAAAGACACAAGCGCTAGAAAATCAATCTTTGTATGTACCTAAAGGCACATATACATATGTACCCAAGAACAACCTAGAACAAAATCATAGAAAGAGATATGAGGTTGATTCCATATGTTGTCATTATTGTTTACGTCTTGGACATTATTCTTTCTCATGTCCCTACAAGAAAAAGTATGTTGAGTTAGTATGGGTTCCAAAACCCCCAAACTAAATGAACAAAATTAAGTTGAGATATGACCAAAGACTCTAAGTTGTATATCTCTATGTCTATCTCAACTTAACATAATGAGATAACAAATTGATTCAAATAATTAAATTTTCTAGCTTGAATATATACATTTTAAACAAATCTGCAGAGACACATCTTTGAAAATTTGTCTTAATTAGGGTCCCCAAAACCTAAAGATTTAAATATGATTAGTTGAGATTTGATCTAAATATTACTTCGATATTCATATGTTTTATCTCAACTAAACTGAGTTTTCAAATTGCATAATTGAATTGAAAATGACCTATGATTTACTTGTAAACAATTACTAAAAAATAGTACAGAAACATTCTCGGTCGAGAAACTATTCGACCGAGAACACTGTCGGTCGAGAAATTCGCCCGAGCAGGTTCCTATTTTCAAGTTTGCAATAAATCTGAACCTGTTTTAATTAATCTAGTTTGCTATCAATTTGTTAATAATGATTGATTTAATATGCAAATCAAGAATAAATCTTGGAGACCATCTTTGAAAAAACACATATTGATATTTTTGCATCATGAATTAAGGTATAACATTATGAATATGAAATCCTTAAACATATTGCAAAAATGTTATATGAAGACTGATTTTGAACAAACCTTATTCATTGATTGAAAAAGTTTATTAAGCATGTTCAGTTACATGGTTTGTCTTAAAATTGAAAACTTATGAATCTGAATGAGATTATTTTGGTTTATTCTCTATATGGTTTGGCTTAAAATGGAAAGTATGAACCATGATTAGTATAATCAAGGAAATTATTGTTTTATCACAGTCCACATGGTTTTTCCTAAGTATTCCTTGGTCTATCTATGTAGGAACCATGTGTATTAAAATTTAAATTGTCATAATCATTGTATTTCATGAAGTTACATACTTCCATCTTGATCATTGTATTGTGGATATACTTCTACTATTCTATCATAATTATTGTGCCATAATCATTATGTTTTCATTGGTTTGTCTACAATAATCTTTGATCCATATATACAAACCATGAATGGATATTGTTTTTGATCATTGTGAATCAGCTCATGTGAAGATGCCATTTTGTATAAACAGTAAAACTTCATGGCACAAATGCATTTTAAATCGAAAATCTGCAGAAATTATACTTCATATATAAGTGTTCAAATTGAAAATCTGTAGAAATTGCCTCTTGGTTGAAATCAAGCTTGACCAAGGGGCGCTATGGTCGAAGTCAAGGTTGACCTAAAATAAGCTTGAAAAAATGCTTATTTTTACATCATTTTACTGCACTTAATCTTAGTATCTTGATTCAAAATGTGTTTATCATATTGAAAACATAATTTTAGTGCATAAAAGGTCAACTTATTATGATCTAATATTGATTGTGACCTTAGAATCCTTAAATTATCTTGACTATAAGATTAAGGGGGAGCTCACACAAACTATCTTGATTATAAGATTAAGAAGCTTACAAAACTTTGTAAACATCATTTGAAGCTTGTTATGACCTTAGTATCCTTAAAAGTAGTTTTGGTTATGAAAAACAAAGAAATGTACAATATTCATGAATATGACATATATCTTGCTCTTAATGGAATTCTCTAAACAAATTTGGGCTTAACATCCCATGTAATTGGTTAGAGATACATACATGTATTCTACTATAAGCTTAAAGGATTCTCATGTCATTTTTAGGGCTTAACATCCCTTGTAAAATGGATAAGAAATCAAAATACATATTTCATAGATCTAAAAGGATCTCATATCATTTCAAGGCTTAACATCCTTTGCAAATGATTGAGAAACAAATTGTGGCTAAATTTGACAATAAATGGTTTACACTTATATTATTCCCTATTTTTTAAACTGAATATCTTAGTTAGGGGGAGCATAGCATAAAATTAAGGGGGAGAAGTAAAAGTCACACAAAAATGATTTTCCTAGGTATCTTTTTGAAATGACAAAGGGGGAGAAATACTATAAATCGAAAACATAAAGTAAAAATGAGTTTCATAAATCTCGGGCCAGTATACACATGCAAAACAAGAGAATGGCTACAAAAGGTAAACTCCAGGTATGAAACTCATATGATTTATATTTCCTTATTTTATATTTAGGAAATGTTTATCATCTTCAAAAAGGGGGAGATTGTTGGCTAAATTGGACATTATTATAATCCCTTTGATTTGATGATGAAAAACATTTCATTCTTGTGGATCTAATGTGCTACTTGAGTGTTGCAGGAACTAGGTGGATGACACAACTTTGGAAGATCTAAATGCGCACAATGTGTTAATTTCATGATTGTAATCAAATGTAAAATCTTGTACAAGATATATAATGTACAAGTACTTAGACATCATGTAAATAAAGCGTTAGATCTTCCCTAACAAATCACAACACTTAGATAGGTCATCCCCTATAATAGTGTCATATCTACACACTCATACACACACTCAATACTTAGTTTAAAACATTGAACCAGGGTCAATCTCGGTCGACAAACTTCTCAACCGAGACACTCTCGGTCGACAAACTCTTCAACCGAGAATGACCCAGGTAGCCGTTAGACACAGCAGACAAAGTAGTTGGGAGTTGGATCAGAACATTATAGACACTTGACTCCAGACAGTCCCTCAGTCGACAAAACTTTGACTGACTGTGATCTCGGTCAACAATTCCTCGACCGAGAATGTCTCTATCTGCAGTTTTCAGGATTAATTAACTAGCCGTTGTTAGTGCAACTAATGGATACCTAACGGCTAGTTGAGCACTTAGAACCCCCTAGAAAGTGTCTAGAACGTCCTTAAGCATCCATAGGCCATTCCTATAAATAGGACAAGCCATAGGACACCCAAAGTACACTTGTGCTACACTTGAGAATTCATACTTGCAATTGGAAAATCATTCTTGTGAGCAATTGAGCAATTCCAACATTGGCTATACATTTCCATTTCTCTAAATTCGTATTCTATAGGCTAGCATCTCCTATCCACAACACCTACACTTCCATATACATTGGTTAGGAGATTAAAACGCTTGATATTGGAAATCAAGCCTTGTGCTACAAGTGGTATTGTGATTTCTATTTTCCTTCTTATTCCTTTATATCTTTTGTACTCTCCTTGCTACTCCTAGGGTTGGAGGCTGCAGATTGGAGAGGGTTTGACTTCTCAGGTGGAGAAGGGTCTTCTCAATGGAGAAGGTGGACTTTGGACTACTTCAAGAAGGTTGTCTCAACGGGAAGCTACTTCAAGAGGAAGGCTACTTCAAGGGGGAGCTTGAGGTTACTTCAAGGAAGGCTGCTTCAAGGTTGGTGATACTACTTCTAGGTGAAGGCTGTCTGAAGGGTTTGGTGAAAGAATTGTAATTTTATGTAATATCCTTGCGAGGTAATAAAATTTAATTCTTTCAAAATCCCGGTTGGGTAAGCAACCGGGTAGTGGATTGACTGCCTTAGTATTTGCTAAGGTTAGAACCACTCTAAATCCTTGTCCCCTTATCCAATATCTTTATGGTTGCTTGATTTGGTTGAATTATTATTAAAATATCCATAAAACCCTATTCACCCCCCTCTAGTGGTTTTTAACAGGCTGACACACCTAGGCTGACACAGGGCACTCTTGCCCAATACAAGGTCCAAAGAGGAAAAGGCAACACACCACATGGCCCAACAAGCCCAAAGGAACTCAAGCAATGAGCCCAAACCTTCCTCTCAACACTAGAGGAAGCAAGGAGAGGGAGGAACACCTCACAAGGTGACAAACTTGCCCACAAACCCTAAACTTGGGTATATTGCAAGTAGCACCTACAACTCCCAACAAAACACCAACAAACCCTAATCACCACTAAAGGTGATTAGCAAGCAACCAAGCATCAGGGTTAAGCAAAGCATACAGGATAAGCCCTAAACAGAGGTCAGGGTCTTACAAGCTATAACCCTCTACAAAGGGATTTCATCCTCAAAATCCAAAGAGAAAAGCGAGGGATACTTCCTCCTCATCTCTTCCTCAAGCTCCCAGGTGGCTTCCTCAATGCGACGATGATGCCAAAGAACCTTCACAAGAACCAGGTCCTTCCTCTTCAGCTTCTTAACTCTCTTGTCAAGGATCATCACAGGACCTTCATCGTAGGTCACATCTTTATCAAGCTCAACTTCGTATGGTTTTATCACTATCCCTGTACCTGGATGACTTTTCTTTAGCATACTGACATGGATCACTGGGTGTAACCTGTGCAACTCTAGCGGCAACTCCAACTTTTAAGATACCTTGCCAACTCGTGCTATGACCGAGTATGGCCCCATATATCTGGGTGCTAGCTTACCCTTCC
The DNA here is from genome assembly GCA_963693085.1 of Alisma plantago-aquatica. Lineage (NCBI taxonomy): Eukaryota > Viridiplantae > Streptophyta > Magnoliopsida > Alismatales > Alismataceae > Alisma > Alisma plantago-aquatica. The sequence goes on from OY856410.1 coordinate 276,270,445, forward strand.
GGCCAATCCTTAGCACACCTTTCCACGGTGAGACTTTAAGATACACCTTGTCTCTTACCTGGAACTCGAAGGGTCGTCGGTGATTGTCTGCGTAAGACTTCTGTCTGTCCTGTGCCTCTTTCAACTGTTTCTGTATCACTTTGATCTTTTTTGTTGTCTGTTGTACTAACTCAGGACCCAAAAGCTAATATTTACCAGACTCATACCAACACAACGGAGATCTACACTTCCTGCCATATAAGGCCTCATAAGGAGCCATATCAATGCTTCGCTGATAACTATTGTTGTAGGCAAACTCTATCAGACTGAGATGCATGTCCCAATAGCCTAGGAACCACAAAACACAAGCTCGAAGGAGATCCTCCAAAGTCTGAATATTCCTCTTAGGCTGTCCATCTGTCTACGGGTGGAAAGCGGTACTGAACCTCAACTGAGTTCCCAATGCTTTGTGAAACTGTTCCTAGAAATGACACGTGAACTGTGGACCTCTGTAAGAAACTATCGTTGCTGGCACACTGTGCAAATGTACTATCTCATCCACATTTATCCGAGCAAGCTTCTCGGCTGTATACGTTGTCTTTACAGGTATGAAATGGGCAGACTTTGTCAATCTATCCACTATTACCCAAATGGAATCATGATTCCTAGTTGTCCTGGGCAGACAACCTATGAAATCCATGGTTATATGATCCCATTTCCACTGCGGTATCAGCAAGGGTTGCAATGTACCTTCCGGCTTCTGATGTTCAACCTTGACTTGCTGACATACCACACACCTAGCCATAAACTCGGCTACATCTTTCTTCAAACCGGGCCACCAATACAAGTCCATCAGATTATGATACATCTTGGTGACTCCTGGATGCATAACATACATCGATGTGTGTGCTTCCTCGGGCACTAGCTTCCTTAGTTCATCAGCATTGGGGATTACCATCCTATCTTGATAGCAAACTATTCCATCCTTGGACTCACAGAACCCATCACGTGTTTTGCTACCAAACTCTGATCTGATCAACTGTACTGTATCATATGTCTATTGTGCATCTTTGATCTTCTGTCTCATCGTAGGCTTGACTTGCATATGTGCTAAAAGTCCAGCTAACAAGGAAACTTCCATCTGCATATTCATCTATCACAAAGAGACAAACATATCCCGTCTATGGCATCCCAAGGAACTCAACTGTGCCTTCTTTGGAGGAAAAGAAGAAGACTTTCGGCTAAGCACATCAGCTACCACATTCGCCTTACCAGGATGATAATCGATGGTGCAATCATAATCATTGATTAGCTCCATCCATCGACGCTGTCGCATGTTCAGCTCATTCTGCATTAAAGATTTGGAGACACTACCTCTATGGGGAAGTATGTTAGATCTTCACAGATCATAAGAATATACCAAACTTGTGGCAACACATCCCACTATCACACAGACAACGAGGTGTTATGCAAAAACATGCGGAAAACACCATAAACCACAAATTACCAAAAACACGGGTTAATTAAAACCGATTGCAGAAAACAGATAAACTAAGAAACTATTACATTCCGATCCACATCCTGCAAGAAAACAGGTCATATAAACATTTACAAGCCTTGATACGTGTTCACAGCTTAGGAGATCAACTGTCCTGTCACCACATGAGTTCATCACCTGTTTATACATACAGAGCGGCCCACATCTGGCCAGCAGTAGAATATACAAAACATCATCGGCTATACATCGTGAAACAATGTCAAAACACCTCCAAGGACCTGAGAGTACAGGGATGACTCTAAGACTCTACTACAAAAGGACCAAAATAGCAGCATATCCATCTCTTGCCTTCTACTGCTCTTCTTGCTACTCGGCTGCAACTCCGCGACCACCACCACGTCTAGCTCGAACACCTAAAAAGGTTGTAAACCAGCGGGGTGAGACACACAGTCCCAGCGAGAAACATAACTCCCCGCCAAAACTATAAAACTAAAGGAAGATGAAAGCAACAACAACAGATAACGGATAAAAGGTACAATAAGAGCAGTTTATATAACAAGACTATTCTTACCATCAGGCTTACCAGACTGTACGGAAGGCATATACCCAAGTATTTCTTTATGGAACATAAATAACAAGATATGACTTATAAGATCTTACCTCATAACATAAGGAACGTATAAGTAACTGCAAGTATAATGAGATTAACTACACAAGCAAGGCCTCAATCAATGTTCTGTGTTTTGTCTTAAGTAGTAAATACTATTCGGCTGAATTACGTATTGTTATGCCCTGAGGAAGTGAGCTGTATCGCTCAAATCCAACCTTCGGTTGCGAAACCCAAGCCGGTGCCATACAAGGTCAATGGAAGAGCCGGACTCCACGACCTCTCCGCCTCGTGGTCAGTGCACGAGTACAACACAAGAAGGACCGCAGTCTCATGCTTAAGTGGCCTCAGCCACAGGGTCAGGCTACCCTCTGCCTAGCTCGCCTTGGTACAGGCATCGACGCTAGTAAAACTGAGCCACGAGCCTGTTCACCGTGCTCTGAGCCATGAACGCATTCATGCTCCCATATCACACATCCTGAGCCATGGGCCTGTTCACCATGCTCTTATCATATTGAGATATAGGCCTGAATTCACACTCTGGAGTCTACAACCGAAGTTGTACTCTTACCTTCTCACTTTAGGCTAGGATCAACCTCACATATTTAACAATATGCGCTCCAGGTTAACCCACAGGAGAACCCGTTTCACCATCACCAGCTCCTGACGATGATGGATCTATGGCCAGGGCAAACTACATGATATGTTCCACTATGATTAGTTAGTATATTTTAAGTGTATTGTTGAGGCAATCAAGGTAGTAACACATTCATAACATAAATCTACCTTATTGTTACCACCATCACAAAGTTCTGGGATCTTCAACCCTCATCACAGGAAACCACCGCCTCATAAGGCATTCTCATCACTTCGGATAACAATCCCAGATCATTATTAGAGGTTAACACCTCAACTAGGAACTTTAGCCAAACTCAGGTCCTCAGACCCAAAACACATCATGCATGTTATCTCATCATCAAGAGTAACCATCAAGCAGTGTTACTCAAGCATATATATATATATATATATATATATATATATATATATATATATATATATATATATATATATATATATATATATATATATATATATATATATATATACCTCATAGGCCTTTCTCTTGGCTATGCATTTGCATGAATCACCTGCATGGTTAGTATGCGCAATCATCATGGATTAATAGAAAGACCATATTATCAAACATAGGCAACATTGATGATTATATACTTTGTCATCCGTGCCTCAACCTGTGACCACAGACATAGGCCATAACATCATGCAAGGCATCTTATATGCTTATCATTTACTCAACATTCTATCTATAATCCAAGGTGATCATAACCATATGAAATGTCACGTCAAGATACATAGGTGTGATCTATTATATCAAACACCTCACTATTATTGAGCATATCAAGGGTCACCATCATAACCACACGTGACAACATGAAACAAGATCTAGCATATCGATTTCCATATAAGGAACACAATCCTCACTAGAAACACCCACTACCCTCACCAAAGGTAGTATCGGGCAGGGTACTCTCCCCTATCTCCCAACACTCTAGCCTCTTATCGGCCAAGCCAAACAAGTAAGGAAAAACGGCTATCACCCCAGGGTGTATCGGGAAACCCTAGGCGTCGCACACCTCATGTGTCGTGCAACGGTGCGTCGTGCACCCACAAGTGTAACGGGCAACAAGGTCTATCGTGCAACCGAGCCCAAGGGGCGTATCGTGCAAGGTGTAACATGCACCAGGGTATCGTATAACATCCATCATGTACCGTGCATCACCAAGATGCCATGACGCCCAAGACGCAGCTAACCACTGAGCCCCATATCGTCCAAAGGTGTAACGGCTAACGGGAAAACAGAGCATGCAGATCAGCCAAAGGGTATCTCGTGCAACGACCACAAAGCTTGTTAGGAAACATAGCCTAGGCGTGTTGTGCATCATGTGTAACGTGCACCATATGTATCGAGAAGGGCTTTCGACACAGTGTGATGCCCGACACACAAAGGTTAAGGTCTAGAGTGTATCGCCCAAAACAGCTACAACAACATAACATCCAAGGCTCTAAGTCAAGAGGGGTATCAGGCAACACCAGCCCCAAGCCATATCGGCCAAGATGAAACTCCACAAGGTCGTCATCAACCTCAAGCACAAGGGCACCAAAACCCTAAAGGATTGAGAAGATGGCTCACCTCTCAACAACCAAGAGAGAGGGGTCTTGCGCACCTTCTTATCATCAATCGGGAAATACAACGAACAACCACAACCAAGGTCCACAACCACCACATAGCTCACCTTTCAAGTCCATGGTGAGAGGAGGGTGTTGCTCAAGCCACTAGAACATAAGCTCACCTCTCAACTTAAATGAGAGAGGAGTATTGCCCATATTACTAGAACTCAAGCTCACTCCTCTAGACCTAGGACAGAAAGGGGTGTTTCTCAACAAGAAACCCTAGAACATGGTTCGGCCAACAAGGTACAACTAAGCAAGAAACTAAGCTAGAAACATACATATGCGATCATAAGCAACATACAAACAAGAACATAGAAGATGGTAATGCAGTTAGGGTTAGGAGTTATGTAACCCGCCTTAAGAAAGATCCAAGCTCCTAGCTCCAAGCACCACCACAAGAAGGAGAGCAAGGCACTCTAGGTTTCGGCCACCACTAGAGGAAGAAGGAGACTCCAAGGCAAGGATCGGCCATCAAGCTTGCAAAGGAAGAGGGTGTTGTGCACCAAGGAGAGGGAGACTAAGGAACTAAAGGGATCCTTAGCAAGAGAAAGGAAACACATATATAGGAGAGGATGGAGGAGAAACCAAGGAAAGACAAGGCAAGGTGTCACCCACCTAGGGACACTTGTCCATGTGCAAAGCCACCACTCTAGCATGTCCTAAACACATGTCCAATGTCATTGCCACATGCAAGCATCAAGCACCAAGTGTCCACTAGTGGTGACACAAATGAGGTCAAAGAGAGTCAAAGGGTCCATGGGCGACACACCTCCACACCATGGACGACACACCCACACCATGGCCGACACACCCACACCATGGCCGACATACACCCTGGGCGACACACCACAGTCCGACACAAGCACAGGCCGACACAGGGCACTCTTGCCCGACACAAGGTCCAAAGAGGCAAAGGCAACACACCACAAGGCCCAACAAGCCCAAAGGAACTCAAGCAATGAGCCCAAACCTTCCTCTCAACACTAGAGGAAGTAAGGAGAGAGAGGAACACCTCACACGGTGACAAACTTGCCCACAAAACCTAAACTTGGGTATATTGCAAGTAGCACCTCCAGCTCCCAACAAAACACCAACAAACCCTAATCACCACTAAAGGTGATTAGCAAGAAACCAAGGATCAGGGTTAAGCAAAGCAAACAGGATAAGCCCTAAACGGAGGTCAGGGTCCTTACACTTCTTGTGAAACCACATTGTAATACTATTTGAATATCATAGTACCTTGCCATGTTAGTATCTATGGACACATATGTGCTAATGATCGTTTGAGCCTTGTTGAAGGCATGGAATGATTATGATAACCGTACTATGAATAATGTGATGGTCTTAACGACCTTTGGGCATGTTTGAAGCCATGATTGAGGTGAAATCCTCTTCATGTTCCAATAAGGGTTAAAACCCTGGAACTTGTGATAAGATATTGGTATCTTGTTAAAGTATGAAGATAAGTGTGGTCCATTAATTTGCACTGAATGATAGCATGTGGTAATGTGATTAAGATTTATATCTCAAATGTTTTATATCTTTTTAAGTTGTTATACATGTAATCTTGTTAGAAAAGAATTAGGGTTTGAATGTCCATTTGTATAAATTAGCTTTAATTCATCCAATTGGCATAACTATTTAAGTGAAACTCTAATCATGTAGTGCCTTGTGCCATAGATCTATCTGAGTGTCAAAAATTGCCATATAATGAAACGAGTATTCCTAAGGGATACTCAGAGCACATACTGATGAGTATGTGGGGTGCTTGTCATCCTGAATTCAAGTGTTAGGGAGGATGACAGTGGTCATACCTAGCCCTCAGTTTGAGAACAACTGCGGTCATGTCTTGGTGATTATATATATATGATGATGAGATTGGAGGACAACTGTGGTTGTACCTCAGATGGTAGGGTATGCGTACCTGCCTCCTTTCACTAGTGTCATGACCTATACCAAGGATGAACTAGGTTTTTAGCAACTTGACCTTATGTGTCGCTGTGGCAGACCTGTACTGACCAAGGGAGGAGAAGATCTTAGGAGTCCGATTCTTCCTAGATCTTGTATGACACTTATTTCAACTTAGTAGTGGTCAGTTGGGACTTGAGTGGTATTTCTCAAATCCCTCAGGGCAATGTAATCAAAGAAGTGATACAAGCTGTGTAGTATACTAACTATAGTTAAATATGTCTCACAATGTTTGATTAGTCTTTAACTTGTCTTTATACTATTCAGTGTTTACAAGATGATATCATATGACCTTTGAGTAATTATACTTCTTGTCAAGTTAATTTGCTTAATGGCTTAGTATGCTTAACCTATTCAATATTCTTAAATTGCTTATTCATTACTGTATCTGCTCGGTTCATTTACTGTCAATCAATATGTTATAGTCAATATATGTTGGAGAGAGTTATATATCTCATTGGGACTTGGTCTCACCCGTGGGTCACCACATTTTTTTAGGTGGTCATGGGCAACGAGGTCAAGGTCGCACTGTGGAAGAGAACCAACTTGGTGATCAATAGATTCAGAAGGTTGGTTAGTTGTAGATATTAGTAGTAGAGTCCTAGTGTCATTCCTGTACTCTCAGGTCTGGGTGTGGGATGTGTTTTCTAGATGATATACTTGTATCGATACAAGATTTTGGTAGTATGCCAATGTTTGTAAATATATGACATGTACATGTGAAATATCTTTTGTATGCAAGATGTGACTGAGGTCTTTGGACCCATATGTAAATACTTGTTATAGTATATGATAATGGAATGATGGACCTTTTATAATTTATCCAGAGTTTATTTACCCTGTTGGAATTGGATTTAATTATTCTACAATTTTTACTATGTGATAAATTAGTATTTGATCGTGTTTTGTGTTTTGAGTAATCTCATTAGCGTGACGAGGTGTCACAATTAAGTTAGTATTAGAGCTCTAGGTTTACTGAGTCTACAGGGACATAGGACTTAGGTTTGAGTATGTTCTTATGTATCCAACATATCTGATCATAGTTTATGCTTATGCAGATATGTCTGGAGGACATGAAGAACAAGTTGAGAGTAGCTATATAGCACCAGGAGGAGGTTCTGGGAGGTAGGAATGTGATGAGAGAGTGCTAGAAGAAGGGCCATAGTAGTCCACAATGCCTCATCTAGACCCGACAATTATGGCCAATCCTGAGTTTCAGCATATGTTTAGATAGATGATGGCCACAATTATACATATTGCTGACAGAGCACCAACACCTCAAGCTAGGGCAGCTGCCTCTAATGTGAAGTCCCAAGGTGTAGGGAATACAATTGAACATCTTAGACGTGTTGGGGAAATTGAATATGCTGGTACTTATGATCTAGCAGACGCTGACATGTGGTTGACTGAGCTGGAAAAGGCATTTAAAATCAAAAACATTGCTGAAGAAGACAAAGTTAAGCATGCAGTATACTTGTTGAAGGGTAGTGCTAGCCACTGGTGGGCCATAGAAGAGGAGAAAAGGTGAGGAGTTGTGATAGGATGGGAGGAGTTTCAAAGGGAATTTGTTAGCCGATATTTTCCAGAGACCTACCTAGATGAGAAAATTTCTCAGTTTGAGAAGATTCGTCAGGGAGCTATGACTATCAAAGTTTATGGAACTTCTAAGGTTCTGCCCACACATGGCAGCAATGGACAAGGAAGGGATCCAGAGATTTGAGAAGGGCCTGAGTACAAAGTTGACTACTACAACATCAGCCTGGGAGAATAGGGAAATGATTTCCACCTTTGTAGAATCTTTTAGGTGGATTGAGAGGTCTGCCATAGAGAAGCATGAAGCTAATGCTAAGAAGCGACCTATGCAGTTTCATAGTTAATCATATGGAGGCTTTAAGAAGCCAAGGTTTTTCCCACTGTCGTCGCAACTAAGGTCAACGTTCACTTAACCAAGATCACATGCACTGTCACAGTGGACCCTCGAGTAGGGGTAGAGGTCACAATTTTCCACCAAAAGGAGCTCGTAGCTCATCATCAGTCTTAGTTATAGGGCAATTTAGACCACATAGTGATAACCGAGTGTGTCATCAATGTGAACATACAAGGCATTTTAGATGGAAATGCCCTATGAAGGTTGAGGAGGTGACTTAGTAGCCAAGGAAGAATGAACATGGATCAAAACAATGATAGTTTGATACTGGTAGTGGTAGAGGACATGGTCAGGCGTCCCATGTAGGATCCTTAAGACAGGCGAGCAGAGGACATGGACGGCAACAGGCGACAACTAGGTTCTATGCCATGACCCAGCCGGAAGTAGTGGTCAATCCACGAGTTGTGAAAAGGTCAGATGGAATTATTTCATTATGATTTGTCTGCTTCTTGTTTCGTATATGTGTTAGTAGATCCGGGTGTGACACACTCTTTTATCACCAGAGAGGTGATATATAGTTGTTATCTACATGTTAGTCTTAGATCTGATAGCCTACGACTAGAGACTCCTTTGGTTGATTTCACTGAGTTGCGGGAAGTGTCCCCTTCTTGTGTTCTTTCTTTCTTTGGTCACAACATTCAAGTGGATCTTTTTCCACTTCACATGCATGGTTTTTATGTAATTCTAGGAACGAATACCTTGGAAAAATACAAGGTAGTCTTGGACTGTATTACTAAGGTGGCGACGTTCCATGATGGAGATATACAGTGGATTTTTTAGGGTGATAGGAAGATTCTTCCTACATGTTTGATGTCAGCTATGATAGTTGAGTGGTTGATGAGACAAGGATGTGAGGCTTTCTTAGCTCATGTTGTGGATACCAAGGTGTTAGGTCCTAGTATCCAGGAGGTACCAGTAGTGCAAGAATTTGGGGATGTCTTTCCTGAGGAATTTCCTAACATTCCCCCTCCTAGAGAGATTGAGTTTGAGATCAATCTTGTTCCTGGAACACAACCCATATCACAGTCAGCATACAGATGGCACCAACAGAGATGCATGAGTTAAAGAAACATTTACAATAACTGTTAGAGAAGAGTTTTATCAGGCCGAGCACTTCTCCTTGGGGTTCTCCCGTGTTGTTTGTTAAAAAGAAGGATGGTTCAATGAGGTTGTGTATAGACTACAGACAGTTGAATAATATGACAATGAAGAATAAGTATCCTTTACCGAGGATTGATGATATTTTTGATCAGTTGATAGGTGCCATTGTGTTTTCAATGATAGACCTGAGGTCAGGTTACCATCAGTTGAGAATTTAGGCTGATGACATACCCAAGTCATCTTTTAGGACTAGGTATGGTCATTATGAGTTTTTGGTTATGCCGTTTGGGCTAACCAATGCACCTGCAGCTTTTATGGATCTAATGAATAGGGTGTTTAGACCTTATCTTAATTAGTGTGTGGTCATGTTCATAGATGATATACTGATATACTCCAAGGATAGTCAATATCATGAGCAACACCTTCGCCAGACATTGACTTTGTTGAGGAAGCATCAACTATATGCTAAGTTCAACAAGTGTAAATTCTGGTTATCTGAAGTGTATTTTCTGGGCCATGTTATATATGCAAAAGGCATTTATGTTGATCCCAAGAAAGTGGAATCTATACTAGAATGGGAACAACCAAAGACATCGACAAAGATCCATGGTTTCCTAGATCTGGCATGTTACTACATAAGGTTCATCAAAGACTTCAGTTCTATAGTGTTACCCCTAACTAGGTTAACCAGGAAGGATGTTCCTTTTGCTTGGAATGACAAGTGTCAATGTTCTTTCTAGCTTTTAAAAGAAAAGTTGACTAGTGCACCGGTGTTAGTACTACCAGAGCAAGGAAAATGCTATATTGTCTTTTATGATGCTTCAAAGAATGGGTTGGGATGCGTGTTGATGTAGGATAAAAATGTGATTTCTTTTTCTTCGTGGAAGCTTAAGAAACATGAGAAGAATTACCCAACACATGATCTGGAGCTTGCAGAGGTAGTCCATTCCTTAAAGATCTGGAGACACTATCTTTATGGAGAAAAATGTCAGATGTTCACTGACCACAAGAATCTACAATATATCTTCTCAAAATAGGAGTTGAATATGAGGTAGAGGAGATGGATGGAGCTAACTAAGGATTATGATTTCACAATAGACTACCATCCAGGGAAAGAAAATGTGGTAGTTGATGCATTGAGTAGAAATTCATATTCATTATCAATGATAGATAATGCACAATTAAATTCCTTGATGTGCCATAAGAGAGATATGCTAGTATCTCTTCACTAGATGAATGTACAACTAGAAGTTTCCTTACTGGTAGGATTGTTGGCACAGTTACAAGTGAAACCTACCTTGAGTCAGAAAATTCATGATGCACAACAGAATTATACTGTGATATAGAATATCCGATCAGGGATTCACAGTGAAAAGTATGATGGCTTTCATGAGGCAAATGATGGTACAGTTTGTTACCACAATAAGACAGTAGTTCCTGATGTTGATGGGTTGAGGAAGATGGTACTTGAGGAGGCTCACTCCTCCATGTATGTAATGCATCCTAGAAGTACCAAGATGTACCAAAACTTGAAAGACATGTATTGGTGGCCAAGTCTAAAGCATGATGTGGCAGAGTTCATTGCTAAATGTCCAGTTTGTCAGCAGGTGAAGGCTGAGCACCAGAAGACTGCAGGGACATTACAACCCTTGCTAATACCACAGTGGAAATGGGATCATATCACTATGGATTTTGTGATTGATCTTCCTAGGACAGCCAAGGGTCATGATTCCATATGGGTGATAGTAGACAGATTGACTAAGCCATTTCATTTTCTGCTAGTTAAGATGACGTTTATAATAGAGAAATTGGCACAAATATATCTTGATGAGATAGTCCGTCTACATGGCATTCCGATGACTATAGTTTCTGATAGAGGTCCACAATTTATAAATCATTTTTGGGAACGTCTACATTATGCAATGGGAACACAACTAAGATTCAACACAACTTTTCATCTGCAGACTAATGGCCAGTCTAAAAGGACTATTCAGACTTTAGAGGATCTCTTGAAGGCATGTGTGCTGCAATTTCTTGGTAGTTGGGATGTACATCTAACTCTAATAGAGTTTGTGTACAATAATAGCTATCAATGAAGCATAGATATGGCTCCTTATGAGGCTCTATATGGGAGATGACGTCGGTCTCCTCTTTGCTGGTATGAGACAGGTGAATATCAACTTTTGGGTCCTGAGCTAGTACAACATACTATAGAAAAGATTAAAGTGATACAACAACAGTTGAAAGCATCCCAGGACAGGAAGAAATCTTATGAAGATAATCGATGTAGACCACTTGAGTTCCAAGTGGGAGATAGAGTATGTCTTAAGGTTTCTCCTTAGAAAGGTGTACTGAGGTTTGGAAAGAAGGGTAAGTTGGCTTCCAGATTTATGGGACCATACCCTGTCCTAGCTCATGTTGGAAATGTACCATATAAGTTCGAGCTACCATCAGAGCTACATAGGTTGAATAATGTCTTTTGCATCTCTATGTTGAGGAAATTCCATCCAGATACTGACCAAACAATCCAACCAGTAGAGGTTGAGTTAGATGAGGATATCTCCTATGTTGAGGGTCCTGTGTTGATCCTAGATAGAAGGGTGAAAAAGCTGAAGTGAAAAGATATAATACTAGTGAAAGTTTTGTGGAATCATCATGGTATAGAGTAAGTCACATGGGAACTAGATAATGAGATGCGTAGAAAATACCCATCTCTTTTTGCGTAGGATTTCAGGGCAAAAATCCTTGTTAGGGGTTTATAGTTGTAAGGCCCCTGAACTTTCCTAATGATTTGAATGAGATTAATTAACATAATGAATGCTTATAAACCTAATATAACATTTTGATATGTTTTGAAATCATAAGACAAGCTTAAGTTTCAAATGTGGTCCAATTTGGACATTGTTTGAGCAAGTTATGCAATTTTCTGTACATTTTGGACTTTTCTACAATCTACCCAATTGAGGGGTTTGCTTTGTAATTTTTCACATAAATTATTTTCCTTAGATTTTATATTATCATTTTTGAGATTTTGATCCATGGGGATCCTAGTTGAGCCATGGTTTGAAGGTGTTTTCCTCAATTGTATTTTAGGGTTTACCCCTTCATGGATGAGCTACCTTTAGTAGCTACCAACTAATGAATTATATGACTGGCTGGGAAATTCGAGAAAAGGAAAGATAATCAAATCAATATGGATGGTGGGGGAGCTTCTAGTGTGTGTGCTTGTATATTATTAATAATTTAAGGCCGTAGACACATTGGCAAGCTACTTTTACACCTCATGCTTGTTTCTATCCTTATACATGGGCTATATTTACCTCTTCTTTGACCAAGTTCGAAAATATGCTTGCTTTCTCTTTCCTCTAACCTGTAGAAACGAATCCACTCTCTTTTTCTGTAGAACCAAGTGCTCTAAAGTAGAAGACAACCTCATTTTGGAGAAGAAGGTCTCCTAGAGCTCCATCTAGCCCTATCTAGGGTTTCCAAGGTCATCTTCTAGGGATTTCGACCAAGGCAAGTTGTTTTCTTCCTTCCTTCTCCATTTCTCTTGATCTTCTCCTTCCTTAGACCTTCCTTCAGGTCAGAACCTTTCTGTTCCATGGTGAAAGTGGCTCTAGAACTCAAAAATTAAACCTTCTTGTTTCTTTTTCTAGGATTTTGCTTCTTTGTGGAGAGAAGTAGTTATTTGGCCAAGTTCAGATCTGAATCCAAGGTTTTCTTGCCCTATTTTCTTGAGATTCTTTATGTTTGGGATTTTACCTACTCTATAGAGGGGATTTATAAAACATTCTTCACTTATATTGCTTACTAGAAGCTTGTTAGTTCATGTTTATGCCTTAATGTGTTGATTTAAGCATAGAGAAACCATGCTTGTTTAGAATTTCGAATTTTTGTGGTGTTCCCTATTCTATTCCGGTTCTATATGAACTTATAAACATGTGTATAGTTATAAGGTGTAACATGATATAGGACAGGTTGATAACATCAATCTATGGTGCTAAGCACAAAATAATTGATGGTTAAAATTAGGGTTTTCTAGCTATTTCCTTACCTATCACACAACTGATGGTTATACCATTCAATAACCAATGGTGTTTCTATCTTGGCAACTGATGCTCATGATCAAGGGTGTCAAATTTATGGTGACAACCTATGGTCACCCCCTTAGGTCAGGTTTTGGCTCAATTAGACGTTTAACTATCATCCACTAAGTATTCTAATGATGTTATCAATTGATGATGACATTAGCTTAATATTTGATGGTGTTAACTGAATGTATTACTGATCTAACAACCAATGGTGACCTAATGATCACAATTAATGGTGTATCAGGTCATCACCATATACTATGAGATAAGAATGTAATTGTAGATTTGACTAAACCTTGAACTAATGGTTCCTTGGTTCAATTGATATAATGGTTAGACCTATAGTTCAGTTGATAACCTTAAACAATGAACCTGATCTAATGAATAATATTGGATTCTTCAACATCCAATGGATTAGAATAAATCACATGGTATTATTTGTGGGTACTAATGATGATATTTTGATAGTTCAATACCATTAATTTGTAGTCTTACCTTTTCCATCATATAGTTATATTTAATAAATCACTATAATAAGAAGACAAGCATATCAGTTCTTGATGGCAAGCTTCTCTACCCCAAGAAGGAGGCCCTGGAGAACGCAAAGTGATGGAGCAAATTCTTAATTGGATACGTTATCGACTTTTGGCCAAATATCCCCACTCCAGCAAACTTCTTTGATAGTATTTGGAATGTTCATGGAACCTTTGAAATCTTCGAAAGAGGAGAGGGTTTCTTCTTGATTAGATTCTCAGATCTGGTGGATTTAGAGAATATACATAATGGAGAATGGTATGTGAAGAATAAGCCTGTCGTTTTGACAAGATGGAAACGAGGGGAGCCAATGACCAAAGCAATACTTACGAACGTCCTAGTCTGGGTGAAAATAAAAAATCTACCTGTGGAGGTTTGGGATCCAGGAACTTTTGGGAGAATCAGTTCATTCCTGGGAACTCCGCTGAAAATGGATGAGAATACCTGTGCACTAAAACGTATTGATGTAGCTCGTATCCATATTCTAATGGGCCATTCTTCTAAATATCCTCGAAATTTGACTCTGATAAATAATGAAGGTGAAGAACTAAAGGTAGAGCTGGAGTATGACTGGATTCCACACGAGTGTCCTAACTGTAGCTACCTGGGACATGATAATTGTCGCCAAAAACAGGGACCGCCAAAACTAATTGTTGAACCAGTTCTGAAGAAGGTCTAGGAAGTTAAGAAGAGACATGAGATATACTCAAGTGAAAAGATTCATGTTGTGGAGTTAGAATAAGATACTGATTATATTGTTGAAGAGATAGTAGACAAAGAAGAAATTAACAGAGAAAGGGGGACTGTGCAAGAGGAACTGATCGTAGAAGACATATGACCATCCAGAGAAGTTAATGAAGGTTTTACTTCTGATCCTGAGACTGAAGCAGAGATGCTTGATGAATTGATAGTGATATAAAAATCTATTCCATCAACTCCTACCCCTAGTCAAGTTATCCCAAGGAATTCCGCAGATAGTGAAGTTAGTTTGCAAGCCTCCTCTAAGCCTATGCAGGTTAAGCTCAACGTTGGGATTTATCAAAGATACGAGAACTCTACATACTCTCCTATTCCTGGGGGTCTCCAAATGTCTTCGACTATAAGTGAGGATGTCAGTTCAACAACCGAAGGTAACAAATGACGCCCTCAATTGTTATATCTTCTTCGAATGTTAGGGGACTTAGCAATAAAGTAGTCCCAGTCCAAGAAGAGGTTAGGAGGCTACAAAGTGATATAGTTATCTTTAATGAAACTAGAGTTAGAGGTAATAAGATCAACAAGCTTCTATCAAGATATTTCTTGGAGTATAGCTACATTACTAACCACAAATCTTATGTGCTTGGGAGAGTCGTTGTCCTGTTCAGGAACTGTATAGTGGATAGTCTCACTGAAACTGATCAATATATTCACACCAGAGTCTCTATTAATGGGTTCACTTTAATGTTGATAGCTGTCTATGGCCATAATGGTGATGCTGAGAGGTCAGTCTTATGGAAAGATCGGGAATGTTATAGCAAGGGGATGTCTGAACCCTAGGTTATCCTTGGAGACTTCAATGCTGTAAGATCCGTAGAGGAGAGGATTAGTATCATTCCACCTACTAAAAAGTCGATGTAAGACTTCAACAATTTCTTGCTTAACTATGGTTTATATGATATGAATTTGGGAGGTCCATACTACTCGTGGGACAATAAACAAAGTGGTGATCGCTTTATTGCATCCAAAATTGATAGAGTGCTCCATAATTGTCAGTTTATTCAATGCATTGATGACTCTTTTAGTGAATTGGTTTCAAACTCCATTAGCGATCATAGACGTATCTCTCTAAAAATGGGAAATCCTAGAGTCTTCAAAGCCGCTTTTAGATTTATTAATGCGTGGAGATCTAGAGATGATTTTCAGAATGTGGTCAAAGAGGCTTGGAATATTGAAATCGAAGGCCACCATACTTATAAGCTTTATAGGAAACTCCAATCTGTCAGGAAATCTCTTGTTAGATGGAACAAATATGTAGTTGTAAACTTGTTTGATAATGCTAATATTTGCGGGTATCATACTGATGTGGCTATAGTTGTTGCAGACAATGATCCTTTGATTGAAGAAAAAAGGAATAAAGATAATATTCTTAGGAAAGCTGCTAAGGAGGCCGAAATAGCTAAAGAATCACTCCTAAAATAGAAGTCTCGCATTCAATGGTTAAAAGAGGGCAATACAAACTCAACATTGTTCTATTCATCAGTTAAGACTAGAAGACACAAGAATTCTATGAAGAGTCTGGTCATTAATGAATACATCAACCACAATTTTGATGACATTAAATATGCTATTGAGGAGTTCTATGAAAACTTGTTCAATAATCATAACTCGATTGGTGATGTATGGAAAGGTGACTGGGTTGGTAACACTCTAGACTCTAAGAAGAAAATTTCTTTGATGGCTCCAGTCACCAGGAAGGAGGTAGACAATATTGTTGTTGAATTAAATATTGACAAGGCCCCTAGGCCAGATGGATTTAACAGATGCTTTTTCAAAACAACTTGGAGCATTATTGGAGATGACACCTTTGTTGCTATCAGAGATTTTTTCAACAATGACACCCTGTTAAAAGAAGCAAACAATACTTATATCACTCTTATTCCCAACAGTAAAGATTCTTCTCTCATCACCAACTGGAGACCTATCGCCCTCTGCAACACCTTCTATAAAATAATTTCTAAAATCTTGGATAATAGGCTTAGACATGTTCTCCCTGATATTATTGACTATAATCAATGTGCTTTCGTGCAAGGGAGACTAATGAAAGATGTTATTCTTCTCACTAATGAGCTGCTGAGTGACTTCAAGAAAGACTCTAGTAATCTGTGTATACAAGATGACATATCAAAAGCTTATGATTAAGTAAGTTGGAAGTTTCTTTTCTCTGTGATGTACATGATGGGTTTCCCTTCAGGCTGGATAAAATGGATAGAGGCATTGTTCTTAACCATCTCTTATTGTATTCTTATCAATGGGGAGCCAACTGAATCATTTCTTCCCTCTAATGGCATAAGGCAGGGTGATTTGATTGCACCCTACCTTTTTGTTATTGTGATGCAGGGCCTCTCTGTTTTGATGAAGCAAGGGATGAACAAAGATAAATTTCAACCTATTAAAGTTGGTAAGCAAGAATCCATTTCACATCTTATTTTTACTGACGACTTGATGTTTTTCATGAAAACTAATACCAATAATGCAAAATACATCAAAGAGGTGATTGATAATTTTGGTTCTCTGTTAGGTCTGAAGATGAATCTCAAAAAAATTTCAATATTTTTTAGCAAGAATGTCAATTCGAAACCTATTTTGGACATCCTTGATATGCTTGAAGGGAACTTTGAAGAAGTCAATTACTTGGGTATTCCGCTATTCACTGGGAAGCTCTCTAAATCTCATTATTTCAAATTGATTGATAAGTTTAATAAAAAGGTAGACACATGGAAAGACAAAACTCTTAGTCTTACAAGAAGACTTGAGCTTGTTCAGTCCACTCTCTCTTTGCTCCACATCCAATGGATTCTATCTTTTTCCATTCATGCTTTAGTGGTGGATATTTTGAAAAAACAATGCATGATTTTCTGTGGGGACAAATAGAAGGTAAAAATAACTTGCATCTTATCGCTTGGGACAAAGTGGCTTTTCCCACTACAGAAGGAGGCTTAGGGATTAGAAAATGCAATGAGATGACCCGAGCCTGCCTAATCAAGAACACATGGGATATAGCTAAAGAAAATTTTTTTTATGGGTGAGATGGATAAGTGCTAAGTATCTTAGGAAGGAGACCTTTTGGAGTATAGTTGAATCTTCTAATTACTCTTGGTTATTTAATAAGATTCTCTCTATCAGGAAGTATCTTTATCATCTTGTTGAGTTTCATATTGGACGCAACTCTCAATTTAAGGTTTGGAAAGTTCCTTGGGTAAAATCTAAATTTCTGTCAGAATGTGGCCTAAATCTAAATTTTATCACGTCAGGCATGGGTTTCTTGTCTTGGTTCTATAATGAAAGAAGGAGAATGGCACCTTCCTAATTCGAGAGCTGCATCAATTATCTTGGCATGTATTCAGTCCCAAAACATTCATATCTATGATAAAGATTCTATTCCTATCCTTGGAAAGGACGATGTGAAATTGAAAGATATTTGGAATGCTACTAGAGTTAAAGGTAATGAGATTCCATCTCTATCTTGGTTGTGGAAGTGTAAGTCCCCAAAAAATTATATTATTCATGCATGGAAGGTTTTCTTAAACAAGCTCCCTACTTCAGACTATAGTAGAAGAAAATGTATTACAGTGGTATCGATATGCCTACTATGTATGGAGGACTATGAGGACACAAATCATATATCCTTTTCCTGTAAATATGCTAAATCAGATTGGAATATGTGTGAGGATAATAGATATATCAACACAATTCCAAATGATATCCTAGAGATTATCAACATTAAGTTGAAGTCTGAAATCATCACTTCTCTATGCATGTTGTACTTCTTGTGGTTTGAGAGGAATAGAAGAATCCACCTGAATACCTCAGTCAGTTCTGACATTCTTATGAAAAGCATTAGAAACATTATTGAATCCCTAAAGTAGCTTCTTCTCTTGTTGCCTTAAAGCTATATGGCTGATATGTTCTCTTCTTCTCAAGGCTCAGCTTTCCTCATGCTTGATGTCGTAGGTTTCTCTTGGAGGTTGATGGATTCATTATCTTCTTGGTTCTCAATTTTATCTCTGAAGAGTTTAGCATATATTATCTATGCAACTCGTGGATCTCTCTTGGGATTTTTTCATGATGTCTGCTTCTGGTATGACCTTCAGTTATTTGTTTCTATCTTTGTTGTGATGATTTTCCTAGATCCTTGCATATCCTTGGATCCACTTCTGGGTTATTGATAGTCAAAGAATCAAGAGTCTAGGTTGAGCCCCCTCCTTATCAAAGGGGAGGTGTGTGATCTCCCTAGTTCCCTGATCCTGATGCGCGTTAGCTCTTTGCATCGGTTCCTTATGGCTATGCTTCATGTGGATATTCTTTCTCATGTTTGTTTGATCTCGTCTCCATATTTTTTAGCACAAATCTTGAACTTGAGGGGGGTTTCAAAGGCTGCCATTTGGTTTCTTAAGCATGTGCCTCGAGTCTTCTTATGTGGATCTTCGTTTAGCCTCGATGCTCTGTTTATATTTTGAGTTTTGTGGCTTTATGCTCTATGCAATGAGGGGTGATAAGGAGATCCTAATGGTGCTTCTCCTTCCTTGGTCTGCTCGGAGAGGAAGTGATTGAGTTATCTTATATCCATGGGAGACCTGAGCTACACTGCTGAATCTTATGCATATGTGTGGTGGTGGCTAAAACTTCTCTACTTTCTGGAGTTTACTGCACTTTTTCTGTGAAGGATGGAAGTGTTGTTCCTATGTCTAGATCCTATTATTTGTTTTCATTATATTCTTTGTTCTTTGAGCAATACACTATGTAGGAGTTTGCTTTCCTTTAGCTATTTTTTTGCTTTGAAAAATAGCATGCATTGTACAGACACTTAATCTAAAATACAAAAAAAGCCCGAGCATTTTTGACCAACAAAAACAATAAGCAGATGTGTAACTCCCATGTGATCTAGCTTGTTATACCTAACCTTAGTGTAATTATATGATGTTGATTGGTTATAATCAAACCTCTTGAATGAATAATGTGATAATTAATTACACTCTTCTTGTGTTGAAACCACATTGTAGTACTATTTGAATATCATAGTGCCTTGCCATGTTAGTATCTATGGACACATATGTGCTAATGATCTTTTGAGCCTTGTTTAAGGCATGGAATGATGATGATAACCTTACTATGAATAATGTGATGGTCTTAATGACCTTTGGGTGTTTGATGCCATGATTGAGGTGAAATCCTCTTCATGTTCCAATAAGGGTTAAAACCCTGGAACTTGTGATAAGATATTGGTATCTGTAAACGTATGATGATAAGTCTGGTCCATTAATTTGCAATGAATGATATCATGTGGTAATGTGATTAAGATTTATATCTCAAATTTTTTATATCTTTTGAAGTTGTTATACATATACTCTTGTTAGAAAAGAGTTCGGGTTTGAATGTCCATTTGTACGATTTAGCCTTCATTCATCCAATTGGCATAACTAATTAAGTGAAACTCTAATCATGTAGTGCCATGTGCTATAGATCTATCTGAGTGTCATAAATTTACAGATAATGAAACGAGTATTCCTAAGGGATACTCAGAGCACATACTGATGAGTATGCGGGGTGCTTGTCATCCTGAATTCAAGTGTTAGGGAGGATGATGGTGGTCATACCTAGCCCTTAGTTTGAGAACAGATGCGGTCGTGTCTCAGTGATTATATATATATGATGATGAGATTGGAGGACAACTGTGGTTGTACCTCGGATGGTAGGGTATGTGTACCTACCTCCTTTCACTAGTGTCATGACCTATACCAAGGACAGACTAAGCTGTTAGCAGATTAACCTTATGTGTTGCTATGGTAGACCCGTACTGATCAGGGGCGGAGAGGATCTTAGGAGTCCGGCTCTTCCTAGATCTTGTATGGCACTGATTTTGACTTAGTCGTGGTCAGTTGGGACTTGAGTGGTATTTCTCAAATCCCTCAGGGCAATGTAATAAAAGAAGTGATATAAGCTGTGTAGTATACTGACTATGGTTAAATATGTCTCACATTGTTTGATTAGTATTTAACTTGTCTTTATACTATTCAGTGTTTACAAGATGATATCATATGCCCTTTCAGTAATTATACTTCCTATCAAGTTAATTTTCTTAATGTCTTAATATGCTTAACCTATTCAATCTGCTTAAATTGCTTATTCATTACTGTATCTGCTGAGTTCATTTACCATCAATCAATATGTTATAATCAATATATGTTGGAGATAGTTATATATCTCGCTGGGACTGGGTCTCACCCGTGGGTCACCACATTTTTTTAGGTGGTCGCGGGCAATGAGGTAGAGGTTTCACTGTGGAAGAGAACCAACCTGGTGATTTATTCAGCCCTATTTTAGGGCTTCATCTTGTGTCATTTTGCATTTCAATCACATCTACAACTGTTAGATTACATGTTATTTCCCTCAATATGTGTTTTATTGTCAAATGCACTTATGGATGGTTTTTGCATGTTTTATAGGTATTTTTCCATTACTTGATGGATTGGAAAGAAGATGGTTGAATCTAGGGTTTCCCTAGGCTTGGAGGAGCCCAAAATGAGGCCAAAACCACTCCAAACCTACCCCAAGTGGTCAAAGGATGTATTGAAGCAATAACCTTCATGTATGGCCAAGTTCAACACACAAATGTAGGGGAAGGACCCCAGAAAGGCTGTGCTACCATGGAATGGCCGTTCTTGGACATGCCCCAATCAACATAATCTTCAAAAATTGACCTAGTTGGCCAAAACGATCGTGCTATCAAGAATGGCTATTTTGGGAGTTCCTAGCATGGCCGTGCTGGCCAGCACTACCGTGCTACCAGTACTAGAAACCCAAAATTCCCCTATTCATTCCCTTTTTTCATCACGACCATTCCCATCCACCACGGTTGTGCTACCCATTGCCCACCACAGCCGTGCAACCCAGCACGGCCGTGCTACACACAATTTTACTTGATTTTCTACATTGTTCTACCCACTTTGCCCCCATTTAACCTAATGCTTCTCCCACACCTATATATACCTAGGTGGTGGTTGGGGCATGAAGTAAGCTCCCCTAGCTACTCCTAGCCTCCATTACTCCTCCCCTTGAGCATTTAGTGCATTTCCCTTGCATTTATGCTCTCCACCCACCATTTCCATCTCCATTTCACCTTGGAAACCTAGTTTTCTAGGTTTTCCTCCATAATCCTCCATATCTTCATGCTCATATGCACCCTTGGAGGAGAGAGGACGTCCCCAACAACAATGAGGTGAATAAGAAGGCTACTTCCTCGAGCTCCATGGAGTTTCTTCCCCTTTCTTTTGCCATTTCTTTGACTATGTGTAGCTAAGCCCCTAGTGGTGGGCTGTTTGGGAAAAAATGTGACTTTCATACCATGTTGGGGGAAATTTGGATTATAATGAACTTATTTTTATCTATGATGATTGCTCCATGATTGTGTCTCTTATCACATTGCCATGCTTGTAATTTATACTTTTTGCTATTAATTGCTTGTTCGGTGGTGTTTGATGATACAATGTTACTAGGGGAATTGGGATGCATGTGGAAATCTTAGGTGTGACTCCTAGGTCCCAATAGGGGATCCCTAGCTAGTCCCCTTTGTTCCTACATGCCTATCTCCTCTCCTACTACTTGGTATGAGACCTAAGTTACTAGTATAAGTGGGATTGATGTGATTTCCTAGGGTCTTCTAAAGGCTAGAATGGCTAGTGGCATGAGGTCAAATATCCTCATCTCTACTCCCATCTCTACCCTCAACCCTCAATTTCTCAATATTACTTATCCTAGAAACCTAGATTTAGTTAATCCTATTAGAATCACATCTAACCCTAGTCTTCTACTAGTAGTATAGGGTACATTCTAATAGCATTAGTCTTATTGTTTGGTTTGGTAATCTAGATGTAAAATGAGAACCATGCTTGTCAAATAACCTCCCCGAACTAATATCAAAGTTACATCCCCGAACGGCCCACCTACCTTAATCATCTTGTTAAAACCAAATTTGCTTTACTTGCTTGTTCATGCTAGTCTAGTTTAGTTGCTTTTGCTTAACCTAGTTAATTGCTTAGATCTGCTCTTTAGTGTTAACTTAGGTTCTTGCTCTTTCTAGTGGTTAACTTGACTTCTACATTGCTTCTCTCTTGTCTAGTATAGTGTAGCTTACTTTACTTTTTCCCTTTCTTATCTAGTTTGTTAACCTAGTTTGCTAATTTTGCTCTTTGAAGATAACTTGGGTTTAATTCCACCTTTCTTGCTTGTTCATTTAGAGTAATCAACAAACAAACCCTTTTAAAACCCTCAAACCTTGATCTCCGCACTAGGAACATATAAAACACTAGCCTAGCTCTAGTTCCCCCTCTATCCCTGAGGACCGACCCCTATTCTTGCCAATCACCTATACTACAATAGTACCTTGTGCACTTGCAGGTGACCATTTTAGTTTTGTGATTGACTTGGTTAGGGCCAATATGAATTTTGAAAGTTTCCCCACACATGTGTTCGAGTCCCGTGGAGTGCATCTAGCCACCCTTAGTTGGCTACTGTGTACGCCTCTGGCTCAGACGCACCAAGCTTTCTGGCACCGTTGTCGAGGATTATCGATTCTTGACCTAGATAGTTAGTTTTGTTTTGAATTTCCTACTTCCCTCATCATTGCTATTCTTTATTCATTATTCTTTGCATTCTTTGTGTATATTAGTTTACTAACTTGTTTTCTTTTGTTTGGTTGTGCTTTGTGCATGTGACTAGCCATTCGAGAGGAAACAAGATGGAAGGCCAAAATGCATTTCATAAGACACTTCAAGACTACTTCATGCCTAGTAACTACAAATCGCCAATTGCTAGCAGGGTTGATCAGATGCCAGGGGAGAAATTCTACATCCCTCCAAGTCTTCTTGGGCTCCTACCCATCTTCTACGGCTCAGGGAGTGAGAACCCCTACTAGCACCTGGACTCCTTTGTTGAAGTATCGTCCACCTTCAGGATGCTGACAATAAGTGATGATACAATCATATTGATTTTTTTCTCCTTCTCCCTCAAAGACAAAGCCAAAGAATGGTATGATTCAAGAAAGGACATCATGCGTCAGGGAGAGATTAAAAATGCTTTCTTAAGAAAATTCTACTCTATAGCAAAGCTAACACAAATGTAGTGTGCCATAGCAAGTTTTAGTCAAATAGATAATGAGCGATTCCACGAGGCTTGGGAGAGATTTCAAAAGATGTTGAGAGAATGTCCACATCACAAGATCCCTTTGTGGCAGCTAGTTCAGTCCTTCTACTCCGGTCTATCTCATGCAAGTCAAGATACAGTGGATTCTTCTTGTGGGGGAGTTTTTATGGATAAACCACCTGAAGAGACATGGCCATTCTTTGAGAGTTTGGCAGAAAGTTCAAGGATAAAAGCTTCTAGTATGGTCAGTGAAAGTGACCTGTCTTTTGGTGTGACATCTCCAACTCATGATGATTCAAGCCCACAATTGATGAAAATGTTTGGTGAAATGGTGAGCTTCATGAGAAACCAAGTGACCAAACCTCCTTGTCATTCGGTCAATGCTGTTGAGTTCTATGGGGAAGAAAAGAAGACACCTCACTCCTATAGCTACCAGGAACCACAAAGTCCCACATATAGCTCAATATTTGAGGAAGATGTTCTCCCTAGATTGAAAGTATTTGATGATGTTCAAAGAGATTTTGCAAGGTTAGAAGAGAGAATAGAGCATCTATCTTCCATAATCACTCTCCAAGAAAAAAAAATTGTCTTCAAAACCCATCATGCGCAACCATGAAGCAAGTGGACCTATGCCTTCTTCCCACGTTTTCTATAGTCCACCCCCCATGCAAGTACATCCCATTCACTCCTTCCAAGGATATTCCAAGCCTTACACTCCTCCACCACCTCCCTCACCTCAAATTTCCCAAAACTTCACTTTCCAACCCCAATTCTCTCCTCCCCCTCAATTCTCTTCTCCACTTCAATTTCAACCCCAAGTGTCACCTCCACCTCCTCCATAGCTACAACATGCTCCCCCTCTCCACCATGAGCAAGGAAGTGCTATGACAGTTCTAAGGAGTGGGAAAACTCTTAAGCAACCCGCAAGATAGAGAAAGGTTGATGAAGTAAAGCAAAGGCAGCCAAGTGGTGATACAGTGATTGATATTGCTGAAGATGATGTTGTGATACCGCATGTTGAGTTTGGGAATCCATGTGATCCACCACATATCCCTTTTATAGGTCATACCATCCATAGTATTCCGCCTCATGTTCATTGAAGAACTAGTGATCCTCCATTCATTGAAGAACTAGATGAGCCACCAGAATTGAGAAGGAGGCAAAAGCACAATGTTGATATTCTTGAGGTGTTTCACCAAGTGAAGGTGAACATTCCACTTTTGGATGCTATTAAGAAAATCCCATCTTATACCAAGTTCCTCAAGAACCTATGCACTATGAAAAGATGGTCAACGGGGATGATTCCAAAGAAGGTGAGATTAATAGAACAAGTGAGCTCCATCATATAACACTCACTTCCCGTGAAGACAAAGGACCCATGAGCCCCACTCATACCTAGTTACATAGGGGGACATCACATAGATAGGTCCTTACATGATTTGGTATCTAGTGTGAATTTGATGCCGTACAATGTCTATGTTGAGCTGGGCTTAGGCAAGATGAAGCCGACACATTGCACTCTCCAGTTGGTGGATAGATCCATATAAGTGCCTAGGGGTAGAGTGGATGATGTCTTGGTGATGATAGACAAACAGAAAGGCACGGTGTTCCCATCAGATTTCATTGTACTTGATATGGAGCCAGAGGATAGGAAGATTCCCATTATCTTGGGGAGGTCGTTCTTGTCTATAGCTGATGTTGACATTCATGTGTGCAGTGGCACTATGATAGTCTCATTCATGGACATGAAGATCAACATCAACATGTACAAGATCCCAAATCAGTGAATTCGAGATAGGGATATTGGACATGATCGCTTCACAATTCCAAATGGGCATTTGAGAGGACACCAAGGTGAAGAAATTGGTGATGATTATTGTGATGAAAGGGATGAGGAAAACAAATTGAGTGAAAATGAGGGATGCATGTTTTGCAAAAATGGACACATGAGAATGCCAAATGGATGAATAACTGAAGAATCTCCAAGAAGCTGAGCTGAAGGAAAGAAACTCAGCGCTTGTGGGAGACAACCCACCTAGGTTTGGGGAATTTTTCACCCAACCTCTCATTTTTGATACTTTTGCCTTTTGGTTTACACAAACCTAAAACACACACACACTTATGCCTAATAGTTTTTGTTTTAGTTTTGATGAAATGCAGATGAGACAGGTTGAAGATAGAGAAAAGGAAAGATCAAGGCTTGGTTGTGAAATAAAATGTGGCAATAAATCAAAGTTCTTATAAGAATTTTAAAATGTTGAGTTGGAGTTGACAAAGTATAGAAAGAAGGCTCACCACTGCAGTGGTGCATGCCGCACGATCGTGGTGATTTAATTGCAAATGTTAAGGAAAGTTATAGGGATCGAGGAGTTTTTACACATGAACGGCCATGACCGTGGTGACATGCTATGACCGAGGCGAGAGGAGGACACCCCGACTGTGGCGAGGGTCGACTACTAGCCACAATAGGGTGACCAACATTATGACACTCCACACCAGCCATGATCTTCACCCTACTATCACTAAGCTCTAGTTTTATGTTGAAGACAACATGATTCGAAAGTTTGGGGTGATAGGGTGGTATGCACCACCTATCTCATTCTCTCATTTTTATTACATGTCTGACATGATCTATGTTTGCTTTTGATCTATCTAGTGTGGATTTTATTTACTGATTTGTATCATTGCATGCCATGTAGTTTACATTCCTACCATTTTTGCGTAATTTTCAAAAATTTTCTCTTTTTACCATGCATTGCATATCATGTATATTTTTAATTTGTTTTTCATGTTTTAGCTAGGAGTTGCTTATTTTATGCTTTAAGTTCAATAATATAGGCTTAGATGTGATTGAAGGTAACTTGGCACCATTTTGGCCAATTTTTCCCAAATTTGAGGTTTCTTACCTAAAAGTGTGTTTCAACCCAATCTCTACTTTTTGGATTAAAAATGATGACCTTTGAAAAATGCAAGTGAGTTATCATTGTTTGTTGCTAAATGGTATCGATTCTTGAATTTCTACATGTGCATCACCTCTCTTGTGTTTGTGGATGATTTGGTTGAATTATGATTTGAGCAACCTATGAGCGCTTAGTGCCTATGAAATCACTTGATTGAAATATCAATTTCAGGTTTTTCATTCATGTGGTGTGATATTGTTGGATGAAGTGTTGGATTAATTTTCATGCAGGATACCTTATCTTGAGAATCATGCCAATGACCCCTCTTTGACCCGACTCTTCACTCACCATCTTCTTACCCCTCCACCTCATTAAAGGATGCCAAAGTGCACATATCAGCCACGGCCACCTCCAAAAGTTTGGAGTGGCCACATTTAAATCTCACCGCTTCACTCTCATCACCATATGCCCTATCTACTCCAAGGGCAAAGAAAAAGAAAAGAAAAAAATGAAAAAAGAAAATAAAAGGATGCTCCTGTTTAAGAGAATTCAAATAAAGAAAAGATGAGTGTTCTATGTAATGGCACTCCAAAATCTTACGGAAACCCTTTCTTCCATCTTTATACCCATTGAGCTAGGAAACATCAAACCTAGCTCATTTTGCCCTTTTCCATAGCCATGTGGGTCATTTGGTGTGATTTGAAACATAAGTTTGAAAGGATGAAGGTGAAACAACACTCCTGGTCATCCTTGATTAACACCATCATGAAATAGTTTACCCGGAACTACATGAAAGAAATACAGATAGCTTGTGTGTTTTATGCACTATATTTGAAGTTCATATGCTTTGTGCTCTTTTCATGATTGGTTTGTGAAAGCAGGGGAGGAGAGAGGTGGAATTCATGTACTTAGTCACTATTGGTCCTATTTAGCTATAATCATTCTTTACATTGCATTTGTCATTTTTGGCTTGTGAAAATTTTGTAGAGAGATTGAGTTGGAGCATACTTGAGGACAAGAATGTTTCAAGTTTGGGGTGGTGATTCAACCCTATTTTAAGGTTTCATCTTGTGTCATTTTGCATTTCAATCACATCTACAACTGTTAGAATACATGTTATTTCCATCAATATGTGTTTTATTGTCAAATGCACTTATGGATGGTTTTTGCATGTTTTATAGGTACTCTTGCCACTACTTGATGGATTGGAAAGAAGATGGTTGAATCTAGGGTTTCCCTAGGCTTGGAGGAGCCCAAAATGAAGCCAAAACCACTCCAAACCTACCCGAAGTGGTCAAAGGATGTATTGAAGCAATAACCTTCATGGATGGCCAAGTTCAACACTCAAATGAAGGGGAAGGACCCCAGAACGGCCGTGCTACCATGGAATGGCCGTTCTGGGACATACCCCAATCAACAGAATCTTCAAAAATTGACCCAGTTGGCTAGAACAATCGTGCTATCCAGAATGGCCATTTTGGGAGTTCCCTGCACGGTCGTGCTACTAGTACCAGAAACCCAAAATTCCCCTATTCATTCCATTTTTTCACCACGGTCATTCCCATCCACCACGGCCGTGCTGCCCATTGCCCACCACGGCCGTGCAGCCCAGCACGGCCATGCTACACACAATTTTACCCGATTTTCTGCACTATTATACCCACTTTGCCCCCACTTAACCTAATGCTTCCCCCACACCTATATATACTTAGGTGGTGGCTGGGGCATGAAGTAAGCTCCCCTATCTACTCCTAGCCTCCATTACTCCTCCCCTTGAGCATTTTGTGCATTTACCTTGCATTTATGCTCTCCACCCACCATTTCCATCTCCCGTTCACCTTGGAAACCTAGTTTTCTATGTTTTCCTCCATAATCCCCCATATATTCATGCTCATATGCACCCTTGGAGGAGAGAGGACATCCCTAGTAGCAAGGAGGTGAATAATAATGCTACTTCCCGAGCTCCATTGAGTTTCTTCCCCTTCTTCCCCTTTCTTTCGCCATTTCTTTGACTATGTGTAGCTAAGCCCCTAGTGGTGGGATGTTTGGGGTAAAATGTGACTTTGATACCATGTTAGGGGAAATTTGGCTTGTAATGAACTCATTTTTATCTATGATTATTTCTCCATGCTTGTGTCTGTTATCCCATTTCCATGCTTGTGATTTATACTTTTTGCTATTAATTGCTTGTTTGGTGGTGTTTGATGATACCATGTTACTAAGGGAATTGGGATGCATGTGACAATCTTAGGTGTCACTCCTAGGTCCCAAAAGGGGATCCCTAGATTGTCCCCTTTGTTCCTACATGCCTATCTCCTCTCCTACTACTTGGTATGAGACCTAAGTTACTAGTATAAGTGGGATGGATGTGATTGCCTAGGGTCTTCTAAAGTCTAGAATGGCTAGTGGCATGAGGTCAAATATCCTCATCTCTACTCCCATTTCTACTCTCAACCCTTAATTACTCAATACCACTTATCCTAGAAACCTAGATTTGGTTAATCCTATTAAAATCACACCTAACCCTAGTCTTCTACTAATAGTATGGGGTACATTCTACATTCTAATAGCATTAGTCTTATTGTTTGGTTTGGTAATCTAGATGTAAAATGAGAACCATGCTTGTCAAATAACCTCCCCCAACTAATATCAAAGTTACATCCCCAAACGCCCCACCTACCTTAATCATCTTGTGAAAACCCAACTTGATTTGCTTGCTTGTTCATGCTAGTCTAGTTCAGTTGCTTTTGCTTAACTGAGTTAATTGCTTAGATCTGCTCTTTAGTGTTAACTTAGGTTCTTGCTCTTTCTAGTGGTTAACTTAGCTTCTACATTGCTTCTCGCTTGTCTAGTATAGTGTAGCTTACTTTAATTTTGCCCTTGCTTAGTTAGTTTGTTAACCTAGTTTGCTAATTTTGCTCGTTCAAGATAACTTAGGTTTAATTCTGCCTTTCTTTCTTGTTCATTTAGAGTAATAAAAAAACAAACCATTTTAAAACCCTCAAAACTTGATCTCCGCACTAGGAACAAAGCACACACTAGCCTAGCTCTAGTGCCCCATCTATCCCTGAGGACCGACCCCTATTCTTGCCAATCACCTATACTACAACAGTACCCCGTGTGCTTGTGGGTGACCTATTTAGTTTTGTGATCGAATTGGTTAGGGCCAATACAAATTTTGAAAGTTTCCCCACACATGTGTTCGAGTCCTGTGGAGTGCATGTAGCGACCCTTAGTTGGCTAGTGTGTACACCTCTGGCTCAGATGCACCAGTGATCAATAGATTCAAAAGGTTGCTTAGTTGTAGATGTTAGTAGTAGAGTCCTAGTTTCGTCCCTGTACTCTCAAGTCCGAGTATGGGATGTGTTTTCTAGATGATATACTTGTATCGACATGAGATTTTGGTAGTATGCCAATGTTTGCAAATATATGTCATGTACATGTGAAATATCTTTTGTATGCAGGATGTGACTGAGGTCTTTGGACCCATATGTAAATACTTGTTTCAATATGTGAGAATGGAATGATGGACCTTTTATAAATGTTCTAGAGTTTGTTTACCTTGATGGAATTGGTTTTAATTATTCTGCATTTTTGACTATGTGATAAATTAGTAGTTGACCGTGTTTTGAGTTTTGAGTAATCTCATTAGTGTGACGAGGTGTCACAACATCGGCTAGAGGTTGTGGTTGTGGGCGAGGCCAATGCCCAAAATACACTTATTATGGCAAGTTGGGCCACACTGAAGACATCTTCCATTCAAAGCATGGCTGTCCAACATACTATGGGAGAGGACGTGAAAAGTGCTTTGCCTATGTTGCTATAGTACATGTCCACATTGGTCAAGCATTTGGCTCAAAAATTGGTCATGCACCTCCTTCACCACAGGAATATTCTCAAACTTCTCATATCTCATTATCTCATGAGGAGTTCGAATGCCTTTGCCAAGCTTATCAATATTATGGGGATTCTCCCTTCCATAACAACATGACTACATTTTCCTCTTCTGATTGACAAGTCAGGGATTTACCTACTGCCCATTCTTCTACCCAGTAGTCACAACTTCTCTAGGTAATTCGGGGCATCCATGCTTGCTACCAGATCTGACAAGATTATGGATTCGGGTGCGTCACAACATATGACTGGTATGCCCCATCTATAAACTATATCTCATTATTTATCCCTCACTCCTCTATCACCATGATAGATGGGTTGGCTAAATGAGTAACTCTGTCTAACATTGTTCCTATCTCCTCTAAAACCAAGTTGACTTTTGTCCACTTTGTTCTGAACTTTCCATTCAATTTAATGTCTATAGAAGATTTTTTATTGTCTTTGATGTTTTACAACTTTTGGTCCATCTGTTTTTATTTTATAGGATTGGAGGAATTTGATAATGATTAGGTAGAGAGTATTCTCTAGTGATCTCACTACTTATTCACTCCACCCTCCAGCCTACCATGAGCTCTTCTTATATCCATTCCATTTCAATTGCATCTAAGTTATGTTCATTTACCTTTAGACAAAATTAAACTATTAGATAGTTCTTTGTCATCCTATTCTTCCATCCCTTTAATGCCTTTCAGGTAGGAAAACACCATCGCATGTCCTCCCACATGTACCTATAAATAATCATTTTGTATGTTTTATTTATTCATACTAATGTGTGTGGTCCATTCAGCACTACTACTTACAATGGTTGTAGATATTTTCTTACTTTCATGGATGATTTTTCTAGAATGGTATGGATTTACTTAAACTCATGATGAAGTTTTCACATTAGTTAATGAGTTTTACAAGTTGGATTTGATTCAATTTTCAACATCTATTAATATTCTTTGAACCAACACTGCCCTTGAGTATACTCAAAAGGTTGTCAGATCCTTTTGTAATGACGTAGGGATGATTCATCAATGCTCATGCACATACTTTCCATAATAAAAGAATATCCCCGAGCTTAAAAATCATCATTTACTCAACATTACACACTCTCTTCTTATTCATGTCAACTCACTTAAGCTTTTTTGGTCTGATGAGATCCTCACCACTTACCCTCTTATCAATCACCACCTTGCCCTATTCTCAGGAAGTGCACTCCTTTTTCCATTATTTACCATAAATCCACACCATTCCCTTTATTGTCTTATATTTTTAGTTGTGTTACCTTTGTTATCCCAAGGCCGACAAGCTTTACTCCCGAGCTATTAGAACCATGTTTCTTGGTTATCCTTTTTTTTTAAAAGTGGTACAAATGTCTTGAACATAGCTACGGGAGAATCTATATCTCTGCAAATGTCACCTTTCATGATGATGAAATATTCTTTTTATCATCCTCACCTCCATAGGTCATATTGATACTATGGTCGCGTTGCCTAATCCATTCATCCCACCAACACCACCACCATAAACAACACCAAATTGGCACACAGAAGATGGATCACTGGCTACATTTGCATCATTATTGTCAGTTCCAGACCAATCCAATCTACCAATATCACCATGCAAAGGTATACACTCTTGCACCATCAAGCATCCCATTTCCAACAGTAGTTGTGTAGCATGTCTTTCTTCTTTGGCCTCATCTTTCACTACTATTGTGCACACAATATATGCTCTTGTCATCTTAGATAGAAAGCTTACATGATGGAAGAAATGTGGACTCTCCACAAAAAAAAGACATGGGATCCTGTGAACCAACAACCTGAAATAATAACATAGGTTGCCAATGGGTTTTCATGTAAAGCATAAGTTGGGTGAGTTAATCACATGATTCAAGGTGCGTCTGGTTGCCAAAAGATTCACCCAAACCTTTGGTATGGATTATTTTGTGACATTCTCTCCAGTGATAAGGAATTCCTCCATTTGCATCCTTATCTTCCTTGCATCTTATCTTGACTGACCTCTTTATCAGCTCGATATCAAGAATGGATTTATTCATGGATATCTCCTGGAGAAAATTACATGCAACAACCACTTGGGTTTTTTTGTTAAGGGGGAGTTTTCTCACAATGTATGTTATCTCCAAAGATCTTGTACGGCCTCAAGCAGTCTCTACGAGCCCAGTTCAACAAGTTATGTGATGTCCTTACACAACTTAACTTTTGGAGTTCAGCCACATACCATTCCTTGTTCTTTTCCAAGTCATCCAAAGCCTATGTTCTTGTTTCTATCTATCTTGATGACATCATCATCATCAGTGATGATATGATAGGGATTTCCTAGCTCAAACACTCTTTATAGGCACATTTCCACAAAAAAGATTTGGGTACCCTGCTATACTTCCTTGGGATCGAAGTTCTTCGCTTAGCCTCAAGAATTAGCCTATCACAATAACACTATGTCTTAGACCTATTTTAGATGCCAGTATGGTAGAAGCCAAACCAGTCTCTACCCCGACTAACTATCATAAAAAGCCAATGCATGAAGGAGAACTCTTTCCATATCCAAATAAGTATCATCGTATAGTTGGGGAGCAAATTTATTTGACTATTAATTAACCAGATATTACCTATATTGTGGGGGTAGTCATCCAAAACATAAGTTCACCACTCCAGGCTCATTGTCTAGCATTTACCACATTTTTTGCTAGCTTAAGAGTGCTCCAAGATGAGGATTTCTCTACAAAGATCTTAAGTCCAAGGAAATCTTTATCTCTGGATAAGCAGATGCAGATGCAGATTTGGCTGGTGATTTTAAAAGTTGATGGTCAACCTTCAGCTATTGTTTCATGACTGTCACTCACCTAATTTCTTAGGGAAAGGTAGCTCTATCTAGCATCCATAGGGAAAAGTATCTCTATCTAGCATCGAGGTGGAATATCAGACTATGGCTCATGAATGTTGTGATCTAAAGTGGGTCTGATTCATGTTGAATGACTTTGAAATTCCTTTTTAAAGACCAGCTACTTTATATTGTGACTACTAGGCAGCTATACACAAAACTAATAATCTAGTCCTCCACTACCATAGAAAATACACTGAAGTTCACTTCCATTTTGTGGGGGACCAAGTCAAAGCCAAGAAAATCAAAACTCCTCACATTAGGATAGGTGATCAAATTGCATACCTCCAACCACTTGCTTATGCTATATTCATGTATACGGGTGTCAAGTTGGGGCTTCACAATGTTTACTGTTCAACTTGAGTGGGTGTGTTGGTATATTTGATTAGTTGGGATTAGGTCCATTGCATTTTCCCTTGTTCTTGTTTAGGCCATATACTCCCTAGATCCTATATACAAGAGACCACTACTATTTTTTGACTTATTGAAAGCAATCCATTAATAATAAATGTTATTGAACTATATGGAATCCAATCCATTGGGAATGAAAATAAATCTTACGTATAATCATTGTATAAATAAACCACGAGAACATGTCCCACTAAAAATCTCAATCTAGTGGACCAAAGGACCTTGCTATAAAGAAGATATGAAAATATTAATGTATACAAATTTCCAACAATGGTGCCACATTATTGAACATCAACGACTTAAGAGTAGGGTCTGATCTAATCATATACTTGCATATTGAACTAAGATAACAATTTCTTCATCCATTTAAGTATGATTTTTAACACAATGTTGGACTACAGTATGAATATTATTACAATCCTCGAGACCATTAAATGATTTTGACTATGACTACAATCTCTATGAGGGACTCAGGGCATTGGTTGTACCTAGACAAGTAAGTGAAATAGGTTATCATGCCCTTTTTTTTTGAAAATCTCATAGAGATTAGTTATTATTCATGCTGCTCTCTACTGTGGCTATTAAACGCGGGATTGAAACATGGATATCCAACTTCATCCAGGGAGGTTTGTCTCCAGAGAAGAAGTGAGGAAGGAAGGAGTATATGGTATGTTTTGCAATATGATCGGCTACTTTGTTCATCGTATGAGGTATAAAAGAGATATGAACTTGAGGGAAGGTAGACAAGATAGAAGTTGCTTTCTTCCTTAGAGGCTCAAGCTTGTTGGCTCTACATTGTTTGTGGAGTAGAGATGCTATAGCCATGGTGGAGTCTGAGAAGATGGTTGCATTCCTCCATTCATTTGCCTTACATAGTTCTAAATCTTTCAAAATGCCCTTCATCTTGGCTTCCTTTGCCGAGGAGGCTAAGCCAGGGTCACCAGAGCCCTGGATACAAAGTCCTTTCCCATTCAGAATATGAATGTCGTAGCCCACTTTGAGGTTGTGTGATTGAAAAGCCACATCAACGACGATGATATGAGTGGAACCTCCCAAGGATAAGGGTGAGGGCCTAATCACCTTATGTTTTGTAAGGCCCTGAGTGTGGGTGAGTTGTTAGATTGCTGCAGTTCGTTGCTTGATGAAGGCTGCCTGGGAGGCAGGTGGTTGGTGTCCTCCGTTATGGATTACTTCATTGCGTGCCCGCCAAAGAGTCCAAGCTCCAACACCTCGAACAAGATTTTCTTCTAGGCTACCCGCACCGGTGGCGATGAGGCTCATCCATTCTTCGTCAGGCAAAGTGAAGAAGGATGGTGCTACACCTAAGTGAGTCCAGACCTGTTTACTGATTGGGCAATCCCTGAGGCAATGTACTACTGTCTCGACGACATTGTGGCAGCATGGGCAAGAACTATCAGTGGAGATGTGTCTCCTAACTTTCTCTACATTGGTGAGGATAGACCTATGTTGCAGAAGCCATAGAAAGGTTCTTATCTTCAGGGGCGCTGGCAGGGACCATACAACTTTCCAGTTCACATTAGTTGTGTGCTGGATGTCTGAGCGTAGCCAGTTATAGGCTGAACTAGCTGAGAGCTCACCATTGGGTTCAAGCAGCCAGGACCAAGCATCAAAACCATCACTCGTTGTTGGGGCCATGGTATTTTGAATAATCGTCCATGTGGCAGGTAGCAAGAAGGAATGGATAAAATCCTAGTCCCAGGTGCCGTCCTCAAGGGACATACTGTTGACCTTGAGGTCCATGAGTTCATCTGGGATTGAAGTGGATGGGGCGAGGTCCACAACAGATTTGCCAAGTAACCATTTATCATGCCAGACGCTTGTGGAGTTCCCAGAGATGACGATTTTATGACAGAAGCTCTCCAACTTGGGGAGGTAAGATTTGATAAAGGACCAGGCCACAAAACTAGGTTTCTTGAGGATGGACCTGTTCCTGGTATATTTCCCACGCATCATTCGTACCCAAAGATGCGAAGGGTGGTTCATAAATTGCCATACATTCTTCAACATCAGCGATTCATTCTACAAACGGGCATCCTTGAGGCCTAGGCCTCCCAACTCCTTATTGCAAGAGATTTTTGTCCAAGACACCTTGGAAATCCTGCGTTGTCCACTACATCCAGACTAGATGAAGTCCTTGATATGTCAGTTGATATCATCGTAGAGAGTAGGTGATAGGCGTACTGTCTGAATTGTATAGGATGGAATCGTTTGGAGCGTGCTTTTGGCCAATGTCACTCGACCAGCCATGGAAAGGTGGCGTGCAGACCAACTGTTCATCCTGGAGCTGATGGACTGCAAGATGGAGGCGTGGGTGTGCTTATTAAGCCAATAGTGCAGAAGGGGAACGCCTAGGTAACGTCCAAGGTCGTCAGTACTAGGGATTCCCAGTCTTTGGCAAAATATATTCTTCTCCCGGACAGTGCAGTTAGGCGAGAAGAAACATCGAGATTTCTCATTTGAAATAACTTTCCCAGAGAGCCTTGCGAATTTATGGATAACAGACTTGATGTTCTTAGCTTGTTTGTTGGACACTTCAGACATGAGCAGGAGGTCATCTGCGAACATAACATGTGTAAGGGGAATGCCATCCTTCGAGAGGGTGATCAGTTTCCAATCGCCATTCATTGCAGATTCAGTGATGACTTGACTAAGATGCTCCATGCAGAGCACAAAGAGATAGGGGCTCAGTGGGTCACCCTGTCGAACACCTTGACAGGCATTGAAGGGTTCTAAAGGCTTGCCCTCCCAAAGTAGTGAGGTGTTGCCTGAGGAAATAATATTCATAATGAGGTGTATGAGAGCACTAGGAAGCCCAATTTTGATAAGCGTGTCTTCGATAAATGCCCAATTTATGCGGTCAAAGGCTTTGGATAGATCAAGTTTTATGGATACCCACTTCCGTTTGCCTCACATAGATTTCATGGAGTGGATAACTTCTTGGACCAGAAGGATATTGTCACTGATACGCCTCCCTGGAACAAAGCTAGACTGATTCTCAGAGATCCAGTCATTGAGAAAGGGTTTTATGTGTTCTACTATCACTTTCGAGATTAGTTTGAAACAACAGTTGTTCAAGGCAATCGGTATGAGATCGGAGCATCTCTGTGGACTAGGGATCTTTGGGATAAGAACCATTAGTGAGTTAGCGAGCTGAGTGTTGAAGCTTCCTGTGAGAAAGGCCTCGCGAACTGAGGAGACAAAAGAACTGATCACATGTGTCCAATTGGTTTGGACAAACTCATTGTGGATGTCATCGGGGCCAGGGGCCTTTGTAGGGGCCATAAGGAAGAGGACTCTCTTGACCTCATCAGCCTCCGATGCAAGGTTGAGGGAGGGGTAGTCATTGGGAATGCCCAGAAAGACACCAATGTACTTAGTGATGGAAGCACGTCGAGGATGCGGGGAGCTCTGGGTGCACATCAGATTCAGGAAGAAGGAGAAGACCACCTCCTTGAGGGCAGTTGGGTCTTCAACCCACGCCCCCCTTTCATCGCGAAGTCTTGAGATTTTGTTGTGGTGGCGTCACACTTTGACGTAGGTTTGGAAGAAGCTATTGTTGCCATCGCCATACTGGAGCCAATTGATATTGGCTTTTTGTTGCCAGTCCGCCTCCTCCCAAAGAAGTATGGAGTTGTATTCCTCTTGCAGATCAATAGAGAGTAACTGGTTAGTAACATTAGTAGAATGGACAGATACCTGGCACGCCTCCAGGCATCTGAGAATGTCGTTTTTCTATTTATGTTGTTGGTGAATCCGCTTGGACTCCCATTTGATTGCAGCCGGTTGGAAAGCTTGGATGGCCTCTGGGACAGGTAAGGAGCTATCCCAAGTAGGCAGGAGGTCCGTCTTGAAGCTGGGGATCTGACTCCAGCTCATTTTCATTCTGAAGTGCGGCATTGGGTGTGTGGAAAAGTGTTGTTCGGAAATAAGAATAGGGATGTGATTGCTGTGAATAAGAGGAAGGACACTGACTGTCATCCCATTTTTGATGGACAACCAGTCGATGTTAGCCGCGACTCTGTCGAGCTTCTCCTGGAGCAACCCCTTTCTATAGGTGAATCGATTGCCAGAGGATCTGATGTCCGAGAGCCCTGTTCGCTGCATGAAGGTGTGGAACTTATTACTGGAGTGGAACTTATTTCTCTGTAGGGTCCAACATAGCGTTGAAGTCGCCTACTAGTGCCCAGGCCCCATTAGTTGTGGAAGAAAGCGACGTGAGGCGCTGCCAAAGAAGATCACGCTTGGTCGGGTTGAGGTTTTCGTAGACAACCGTGAGGTACCACGAGTTGTTAATAGAACAATGGATGTATTGTCGGTGGCTTTGAAGGATGTCCACCTGACATGTATGCTTATCCCAGAGCAGCCAGATGCCACCTGAGAAGACAAGAGCCTCAACCCTGTGAGACGAGGTGTAACCCAACTTCTTAATGATGTTATCTGCTTTAAGACTACTACAACGTGGCTTAACGATTGCGGGAATGTTGATTCTGTATTTCAGTTTATATTCCTTCAGGAGGTTGAATTTATCCTTGGAGCCAGCTCCTTGGATGTTCCAGTAGTAGATGTTGGTCATTAAAAACAGTGATAGATTGGGGTAGGATGGGTTGAGGGGTCACCGAATGACTGCGAGCAGACCTGAGGTCTCCTCCTCGCACCCCATTGGAGAGTCTGTTCCTGGTTCATTTTCGTTGAATGGCAGTGACCTCCTTACTAAGGATTGGTCCTCAGCGCCATTGGCGAGGGTCTGGGCCATTCGCCCTTTTTTACTTTCTCTGTCGGGGCTGACATTATGGTAGATCACCTTCCTGCTGTGTAGGATGACCCCTCCATTGCCCTCGTGTGTACCCCAACTGAAATTAGTGGGAGCGACGTTGGAAGAGGATGGGTTGATGGCTTGGAATTTGAACTTGTCTAGCATACGGTTGAAGGCGCACCTGTCGACCGTCTCATCATCTATTAGGGTGACCACCGTGTTATCTTCTTGGGGACATGGGTGAGATTGAGGGGCAGGTACTTGGGAGCCCAGGGGCAGTCTATCCGAGTTGCTTGGTGGCGGTCCACTGGCCTTCTTCTTGCTGGCCTTCTTGTTCTTGCGGTTTATGACTTGTTGCCTGTCATCTTCCTGTGGGGTAGGGTCCTCGTCAGTTTGGCATGTCACGACGTCTCCTTGCTTGGGAGGGCTCTTGTCTTTAGTTGCAGTGGTCACCTGATTGGCGGCCTGCTGCTTTGGATGGGGTTGCCTTTGAGGCATCTTAGCATCAATGGCGTCTGTATAGGTACGTCCCGAGAGGAGGGGTACCGCCGGCGCGGTAGGGTCGACCACTTTAGTGAAACGCGGTGCAAACTTGCAGTCACCTTCTGCATCAACTAGGCGCCCACACTTCATGCAGAGAGTGGGCAAGTTCTCATATTCCAGACGATATTCTTCGCCATCGAGTACGATCGCTGGGAGGAGAGGCTTCGTCGTATCAACCTCTACTGTGATCTTGGCAAACTTGCCTCAGTGTCCTTGTTGGGTCGTGGTATCGATTTTGATCGTTCGCCCGATCAGGTCACCAATACTCGAAAGGAGTAGGTTTTCAAATAGGTAAATTGGTAGATCCACGATCCTCGACCAGACGATGAGTCGACGTGGGATGGGATCCGATGGGCGGAACTATTTCGTCCAAGACTGGACCGACAGGTAGTGGTTGAAGATCATCCACGACCCTCCTATCATGGCCTTGATGAAATCCTCCTCGGTCACCAACTGGATGATGTAGTAGCCCATCTCCAAATTGATGGCATGAAACTCTTCGGTAGGTTGCCAAAGGACAGAGATTCTATTCATTAGAGCGTTGAAGCTCACGGTCGTGCCGATGACCTTAATGATGACATCATACTTCCATGGCTCCAGAAGCGGTGGGATGGAGTTAGGGTTAATAGCAATCTTCAGCAAGCTACCACTGCTATCTATTATGATATCCTCTCTTTTGAGAAGGTCCAGATGGACTTGGGTTAGGGAAGCCGGGACTTTTGTAGTCCGGTCAACCATGGCTTCCTTGTACGATTTGGTCTTCGTTGGCGTGGGGTTTTCCGAATGTGCTCTGGAGACATCCCCATCATCAGGATGACCGGGGCTAGTGTTCGTCGCAGTCATGGGTTGCTCATCTCGGGAGTCAGAGATGAGACGGGAACCAATGGGGCCGGCGCTATGGCGACCGCGACCACCGCCTCTTCCCCCTCTCCCCCCAAACCCTAACATCTGCAATCTTTTTCTGAATGACAATTATTCATAGCTAGTATAGAGAGACTATCAACACTCCATAGAGAGGCTAAGCCAGGGTCAAAAATATATAAAATGAGAAAAATATTCATAGCTATCATAGAGAGACTATCAGCACTCCAAGAAGTATTTTTACATAATGATATTCCAAAAAAAAAATTAACCATCCTTCACAACATATTTCCATACTATATACTAATAGTAAAAGTAGTAAAAAAATTCAAAAATAACCACATAAATGTTCAAAAAAAATATGTGATGCATTGTTTTAGAGAAGAGGTCCAGATATGTAAGGAAAAAATATGTAGAATATTAAGATATTCCCCATGTCACTACAATTAATGAGTTATTTATAGTTAACTTGACTCTCTCAACCCACAAGTATATGCAATCAAAGTAGTAGATATTGTTCTAAGGGATCCAATTGTTTCTAGGCTTAGAAAATTTGTGATTTTGAAAATCTAGGTGGCTTTTAATCAAGAAATTATGTTTCCATAAATCTCAAAGACTAATTTAATCAAATCCAATCAAGACTTAGATTAAATGACTTTGAAGGTATCATGAGAGAAATCTTGGGATCGGGGTTTCACCACACAACACATATCATATCAAACAAATAAGTATAAAAAGGTGCATACATTCTTATAGGAAACTAATTGGTCAAATGTTACTCTCAACAATATATGGATTAATATTTCTCTATACATTGTGGTCTCATAATTATTCAAGGTCTAAATATCTTGGTATTCCTCAACACAATCAGACCACTTGTGTGGTATTAGTTAATTACCTGTAATGGAATCTCCTTAATCTCCCATGAACTATCTCAACATTTATCAAAAAGTGTAAAAATGTATTAGGGTGATTAGATATTACCACATGCCATTAATCACACAATAAATTTTGAAATAGAAATGGAACATGCACATACTTAATATATAATATTTTTTCACCATGAACTGATGTGGGGTCTACTTCTCCTCACCCAAGATAAGTGATTACTCACTCATGACATGTATATGTAGACAAAAAATTAATACATCAATATTGTTCATGATGGTATTAATAAAACATATTTTAGATACAAGTGGTAGAGAGGAGATGATAAAAAACCCAAGCCCTCCCCTCTATGGATAATTCTTAGTGGATGTTCTGTCATCTCCTCATAATATATTGAAGAAACAGAGAAAGATCAATCTAAGGACAACCCTAGTGGCTATTGGAGGATAAGACCTACTTCTCTTTCTCTTCCCATGCTCCAAAATGTTACAAGTCATCCCTCTCTTATTCTATGCATATTTGACGTCTCTATTAACCCGATATGACCTATGTTCCTCAAAAGGATGAAGGTTGAGCCCTTTATACATTGGTAACTTACATTTATAGTATATAAATAATCCATTTTTTTAGTGCTTGGCTGTGTCAATAATTAACATGATATGTAATATATAACTAAGTTGTGTTGTTTGTATTTAGTATAATGGTAGCATTTTGGAATCATATCATGTAAGTGACCTTTATGGTGTTCAGATTCTACAAAGTCTTCTCTTTTTATTCGGCAAGGAACACATTGTGTAACTTGTATTACACATTGTCTTTTTCTTTATTCAACTTAAAACCTTTCAAATCTTAATGGTTTTTACCAGATTATTTGTTACATTGGATTTCTTCTAAGTTTATCTCATCCCCTTATAATAAAAAAATGTCTCTTTCAATAAAATACATGTTGTCTTGTTGTATCAATGCATATTTCTTTTTTTCTTGGCCCATATATTTTGATTGCATAAAATAATTAGAGATTAGTTGACAAATCCAAGCAAGAATTCTCCCTATCTCTCTTCATATATATATTTATAGATATAGATATAGATATAGATATAGAGATATAACATGTCTTCCCAAGTGGGGGATATGATGAAACAAGGCTACATGTAGTCAAAACCATGAAGAGAAAAAAAACAAAAAAATAAATAACTTGGAAGTATTTGAGGTCTTTTGGAAATAAAACTAGTCAATAAGAACATAAATAAGCTGAAAACATGTAATACAAAAAGTTCCAATCAAATCTTCTAATATTAGACCATTTCTTGTCCTCAAACAATCAAAATAGACAATCAATATGGAAAATTAGTATATCTACATCCCATGTATCAATCCAAGAAGTCCAACTAATTCCAAAACATGAAATTTTGAAGTATTGAAAATTAAAACTCACTTTATCATGATTACAAATTTAGTTTCCAATTATAACTGATCTAATAAAGTGATTATGTCAATTATGTATCAATTTTAGGGTAAATTTAATATTGTTGTGGATCTATTTTTACCTAAATACCACCTCCTCTAATAAGGGAGTCAATGGTGATAGGAGTCCACACCCATCTCTAGAATGGAACAAACCCACATAAGTATATGTAAAATAAAAATCCCAACTCCATTTATCATTAATGATTCAGAGGTTTATATATCATGGGCACTAGGCAACATAAGGGAAGATACATTCCCAAAAAACTACATAGATACAATATGGAGGTAAGATTTCCACTCCCACTAGTATTAAAAAAACCATTGATGTTACATTGTCATAACATGATTGTGAAAAAGATGTAGTCAATGCATCATTATTTGATAACAAATAAATAATATTGAAAAAAACAATATATCAATGTCAATGCATTGGTATGCTATGAAAAGATATGAAAACACATTATAGGGTGACATATCAATTTTCTTATCTTTAAAATTATATAAGTATAAAATGAAGTGAGAAGCACTTAAATATTTTATTTTTAGAAAAAAAATTGTTTTAAATGCATTTCCATTATACTAACATTATCATTATTAGGTCTTTGACAAACTTCCAAAGGAAGGCTATGTGAGGGACCTAGAGGCTAAGAGTCAAGATCTAAGTAGAACTATTATTTCATGAGGCACCTCAAGGTAATAAATCAAGGCTACTGTCACCATTTTTAGCAAACTCGACATCAAAAAAAATTCAACTGGGTGCAAATACAAATCATCACGTTAAAATAGATATCCTTGACCACCAATAATCCATACTTCCGCTACCTATCTTCACAATAGCTACTGAGCAATGACGATTACATCACTACCACCCTCTCGGCTCTCCCTCTTATTTGATGTCTGCCAAAGCAGCATACATCAAGATCTAGATAGCTTTTCCATGTATGTTCCATTTGCTTCACCATTGTCATCATGGTGTGTGTGTGTGTGAATATATATATATACATATATATATATATATGTATATATATATATGTACATATATATATGTATATATATATATATATATATATATATATATATATATATATATATATATATATATGGGCCCATCTTTATTGCCCGCACGGGTAGCTACCCGCCCACCGTTCTGACCACTTTTTTTCAAAAAAATAATTTCACAATTGTAGATGACTATTTTTTCTAGCTCTCCAAAAAAAATTAGCCAAAAATAATATCATTTGCCCCTCCAAAATAAAAAAACCCGTTCTTATATATATATATCTGTTGTATATTTTGTACAGAGTTACTCTTTTATTCGTGTAGTTACTTTCTATTCACCATAGTTACTTTTTTGACAGCATGGTTACTTTTTTGGCTGTCGGGTAGCGAGGCTACCCGCGCGGGCAACGAATGAACGCCCTATATATATATATATATATATATATATATATATATATATATATATATATATATATATATATATATATATATATATATATATATATATATAAAGAGATATTAATTCCTAAGCACTACTATAATTTTTTTTGTTATAGTGGGAAAAAAACAATAGTTCTGTAGGATGTGTTGTAGTTAACATATTTATTACAATAAGTATGTTTTCATGTTGTATATTGTATATTTTATGAAACACAAATTATATACAAAGTGAAAGAATCTAATTAAGCAACATGGTCTAACCTATTATAGTAGTCACATATGCTAACCTATTATAATAGACCATAACATACTCTAACCCATTCTAACATACTATAACCATACAACATGCATTCCCTTATTGTAATATACAACAATCATGCAACATGATGTAACATGTCATTATATACCAAGATCACACAATAGGCTCCAACATGTTGCTATATATTATAATTACAGAAAAGAATCCAACATGTTGTATAAGCACATGTGTCCTATTATTAACTAATTTTTTATTACTAA
This sequence comes from Alisma plantago-aquatica, assembly GCA_963693085.1. Classification (NCBI taxonomy): domain Eukaryota; kingdom Viridiplantae; phylum Streptophyta; class Magnoliopsida; order Alismatales; family Alismataceae; genus Alisma; species Alisma plantago-aquatica. The sequence goes on from OY856410.1 coordinate 276,314,880, forward strand.
ATTAATTCTTGAAGAGAAATAATTTTTATAAAAAATTATTTATTTAGATGGAAATAAAAGTTTAGATAGAAATCAAACTTTTGGCAAGAAATTTATTTTGAAGGAGGTTTTGTCTTCAGAAGGAATGACATCCATGGAGAAAAAATATTTACTTTACAAAAACTCTCATTAAAGTGACATGTATTTTTAGTAGGGAGCTTTCTAACAAGAAAAAAATTTCTTTGTTGGTAATAGATACATTTATAAAAATAAATAAAAAAACAGTGGGAGAAAATGTTTTCTCAGATAAATAAGATACATAAACAATATTTAGAAGAAAATAAGTTTTGGTGGGAAACTGAGCTTTGTTGGGGGGGATTTTGCAGGAAAACATGAGCCTAGAGAAGTATATATAGGGTCTAGATCCAGAGTTTTGAGGAAAAAGGGGGAAAATAATGTTCCCCTTTGTTCTCATTTTTGGTACGGCGTATAGTAAAATTGTGTGTTGTCTCTCGTTGTCGTTTGCATTGAACACTGTGGTATATTCACAATGCCCATTTCAGTCAATCTCTTGTACAGTAATAGTATGTAAGCTTATCAGATTTTTGACATAACAACAATGAAGAACAGAATAACCTCATAACTTTGATGCTATTATAGTCATACTTTTCTCAAAAAACCTTTTATTTTACACTGCATCACACAATGACAATGCAAGTACTATAATATTTGTGCACCTATGAACCAAGAGCTTTGGTTTTTCATTGCATATCAAATTTGCAATGAAGTTAATTCAACCTCGGTGGATGTGTCATGTTATTCATAATATTCTGGCTGCTTTTTAAGTTTGACCGATCTGGTTATCCAAGATTTGTTTGTAAAATATTCTCAATCAATCTTTCTTATTTGATTATTGTACATGATCACTAAAAGTATACACTTTTCGATATAATGTACAATGATGTACACTATTATTTGATATTTAAGATTTCATTATTTTATATAATATAGTTTTTTATACAATATTGTTTTGTTGTGCAATATGTAGGGATGGGGGCACGTCTCCAAAATTTTTTTTATAAAAATTATATTTTGATATCATGTTGTACTTTGTAATAAATACTAAATATTAAAGTGAATATGAACCCCCCAAAGATGTTGAATATCATACATATAAATTTATCTTAAATCAATTAGAATACTAAAAAAATAACTAGTGATGAATGAGATTATGGTTGGGCAAAGATAGTCAATCATTATTTATTAGTATCTTCAATCTAAATAAGAAAACAATGCATCTGCCAATAGAGTTGTATATGAGAAATTTATAAAAATACATTCTTAGAGGCGCGGTCAACAAATTGGGCTGATAGTCCCTTCTAATGGTAAAGCTAATAGATCTAAAAATAAAATTATGGGATGTAGATGCAGGCAACATAAGATTCCTACTGGTTATGTGTTGAAGGCGTTGAAAGAGAGAAACTAAATCATCATTCAGAATGCCAAAAGTATCAAAGGCAAAAGGCAAAAAATTATGGTGATTAGCCTCACATGCAACTCTATGTTTATAAACCTTTTGTATTAGCATTTGAAGTTTCTTGTCTAACATTAAATTTATCTAAAAGGTTTCTTATCAATGGGGAAACACTAGTGAGGTTAACACAAGTGTCTCTTCCATCTGTCCAATCAAATAATAAGATATCTACAGGTTATTGTGAATGAAGTCCATTCAAACGTGTACCAAGAAAAGCAACAAGGGCTTCCTTCATGGCCTTTATCCGAGCGTGGGATAAGGTCAAAAAGGGCATCACAAACAACATCATGGAGAAACTTATATCCAGGTCATGTATGACAATGTACAACATGATCACCGAAGGCATCAAGGTACGCAATGTTGCAGAGAGAGCAACATTCATTGCCGGGATATAAAGGGATCATAAGCCAATAATTCATGATAGCTCAATACTCAACCGGAGTCATAGACAAGAAAATCCTATCAATAGGAACAACAAGAAGAAATCTTGTGCATGATTAGATTATAGAGAAGTAAGAGCGGCTTGCTGCCGTAGGGATAGGTCACTTGTAGTGATTTGTTGAATAACTATTTTGTAGTAAGCATCCACCAAAATAGACTGGGTCTTTTGGGGGTGGCAGAAGGTGTATGCGATAGTTTGGACCAGCTAAAAGACGGCAAGATATTGCATATGGAAAGATATTTTCGTAGGGATAGGTCACTTGCAGGGATTTGCTGAATAACTATTTTGTAGCAAGTGTCTGCCAAAATAAGAAAATAGGATTGTAAACTTTAAAAAAACACATTTCTGAAACATAATACAATTTAACCATTTAATGCAAAATTATACTACACATACATAAAAAGATAGAATATATTGGGTAAACTTAACTTGAGAAAAGTAGTTATTATGAAGTTGATCAATAAGTGGTTATTTATCAAAACAATGTGAATATATAGTTTCTTCAAATGTAGTGAACTACCTATTTATAATACAAAAATGTGAATAAATAATAAGAGGTGTATATATTATAATTGTTTGAATGATACATGCTCATATATTTCTCCATTACACGTATAACGCATGATAGGATGACTAAGACATTCTTTGACAATGATAGTTCATTAAGAGTACATGGTGTCACAACATTTTTTTTAGTATTTTACAAAACATGTATGATTTTGTGATGTTTAGAGGTCATGATATATTTGTGAAAACTAAGGTAACATCATATATGTTTGTGAAATTTGTCTAAAAATAAATAAAATTTATGTTATAAGAACATAGTAAATTTACTTTTATATATTGTTTGTGGGAACATAAGTGTTTCGCTCTACATATCAATATGTTTATCCCTAAATTTCTATCTATATATTTATTTTCCCACTATAATATAACTATTCTTTTCAATTGATTTTATATGCAAAGTTACTATAAATTTTTATGATAGATTTTGAATTTCCTTCAAAGTTATCCCAAAATTCTATTCAAAAATTTTGTTTCAAGTTTTAACTTTCCCCCCAATTCAATTTCCATTTCTCATTATGTTTTCCTTCTAAGATATTCCTTTTTCTTCTTTTCTTTTCTATAATTTGTGGAGAAAGATCTTCTAAAAAGTAAATAACAATATTTTTTATCCATTCCCTTCCATTATCCTCACTTTTATATTACTTTTTTACATTGGCTTCTATAGTACTTTTGTCTAAGTAAATAAAAAAACTTTTTTCTCTTCTTGTTGATCTCTCTCATTCTTATCAACCCATATCAACTTTGTCCAAACTAAAGCAAATATATTATTAATGTTGATTGGTTGATCCTTCTTATAGGCATGATTGCTTTTTTATATATTTATTAATCTTTTTGAAAAAGATGTAAGAAATAAAATATTTGAATTTTCTCATATAACATGTTTGATTTACAAGTATGACTATTGTTCCATTAAGAGAAGGCATGTCACTTAATATACATGTATTTTATCATGTTTCTTCTTTTTCTAATTTAGCATTTCGTGTTTATTATTCATACTTTTCACTTATTCTTCTCACTTTTCCTCTTTTGATTTGTATAAAGATTCATTAAGATATTTACAAAGACAATAAAATAGATTTTGAATTTTTTTATATACAATGATTATTCATTTTGAAAGAGATAAAGGCTAACCACATAAAACTGACACATCCAACAAAATCGAAAGGCTGGTCATTTTATCTTGACCGTGAAAACAAAGTTACTATTGGTTTTATATCTATGTAGAATCCATTTATGGGAAAGGTTGGTCATTTGTATAGTTTCACTTGAAGACACATCCAACAGAAATGAAATATGTAGACACCCTCCAATAACAATATTATATTCTATTTGATATTGTTACTACCGATTGAAGTATAATAGTGCTATTGGAAACTTAAGATCATTTTTGTTTCAAACATACTCATTGTTACATTATCTGATTAACACATGAAGTAAACTGTTTTTTTATTTGTATTTGTTGGTGTTGTTTAAGTGCATTTCAAATTCTAAAGTTTATTTGGTTTTATAAAACTTTAGATATTAGCATAATCATTGATCACGAGTCAGTTATTGGCCGAACAAGCATGCATTTTCCAGTTCCTCTAAAATCACTCGACTTGGAATTGGTTTGACTCTTTGCCAAACTTGTAAGTATATATATATATATATATATTATCTAACTTAAACTTACGTTATATGTTTTCAACTTGGAATAATTCTAATTCCTTTCCAAACTTGTAAACATAATACTTCGACTCCTTCATTACAATGAAAGATGTCATTATAGAATGTATACCCTTGTCAATCTTGTCAAACCTCTCATTGAAACTGGATGATGACAATCCCCATTGAGCCATGTTTACTTTTGAAGAAGACAATCCTTCCAACAAATTGTTTATACTCACATTGTTTATATTCCTAACATTTCTTCTATTTGTCACAATTTTGACTTATGTCTAGCTTATCATTTATATACTTTATTAATTACTTCATTTTTAAATATATTATGTCACTTTATTTGAAATATAGATCTCTTAATAAGTTTTACAAATTTTCTCTCTTTTTATCTAACATTCATTTTATATAGTGTTTAAAATAGTCAAACACTACAAATTGTGGATATTATGTAATGAAGTTCATGAGGGACATCATTGCAATAAGAAATCAAAATATCCATGAAAATGTAAGCTACTTATTATATTCTTTTAATTGGTTCAAACTTCAATATACATTGAATAATTTACAATATGTTGATATACTTGACATATAATTGTAATTTATTTAAAGCATATTGGTTGTTTCTTCAACCAAGAAGAGATCGATGAGGTCCAAAATGAGTGAGTGATGTGTGTTTTTGAGCATACACAAAATTATCTGACATGAGCGGGCAACGTCTGTTCTTCAAATATGAAAATGTGTGAAAATTTTGGAGCTATTTTTCAATTGCACTCTAAGTGTGTATTCACTAGTTTATGTAGGTACAAAGCACTCATTTGTATGATTGGATCTTTGTATAGATGATTGATTATTTATAAAATTCATTGTAAGTTTTATGTAAGGTTCGATGTAGATTATGTTCGATTATGTGCTTGTTTATGAAATTTAAATATAATAATTTCACATTTATTATAATATATTTGAAATATAACTAATTTGTCAATTGAAGTTATTTGATTGAAGCCGACAAATCTATTCAAATACAACATTTAATAATATGTTGTAAGAGATATGATATTACAAAAAATAACACATGTTGGGTAAACCACCCATATTACAACCAGTGTGCATTAGAAACACACCCCTATGAAAATGAGTGTAAAAAACACCTGAATTGTAATGGGTGTATTTTGTGAAAGACAACATGATTCAACTATTGTATAAACACACACATATATATATAATCAGATGCACAACATGTAAAAAAACTCTATTACAACTAGTGTGTTTAGTGAAATACAAAATCAAGAACGGTCAATGGAGATTCCTCTTTTGTTTCTTGACAATAAGAAAATTGGAAATTCCATTTTATTTTTAATATGTTCTAATTTCTCTCAACCTTGATGATATTGATCGCCACCTCCCAACTTCCAAGATATTTGTTTGGTCTGACACGGGAGAGAGTTGTTGAGCTCTTAACATTATCTCTTCTTTTAAAATTGTGGTACAAAGGGATGAATACGAGTGATGTACATCAGTCAAGGCATGTAGCAAGATTATGAACGTCCTATACGATGTATGTGTTGTCATGTGTTTTTAGATCGAATCACCTAACAATTTATACTTCCTTACATACTAATAATGTGATGGCACACGTACACCAGATCACCTTCCTCTCTCATCTAATTTGGGTTTGATTCATTTTCCACATGATGTAGCATGCTAGAGTTACTACTTCCCACCTCCATTCACTCAATATTGTTCTCCCTAGCTACTCCTCATTCCTTCTTAGTTCATCCTTGGGTAGTGGAATCCTCCTCATTAATCCAGGGGTGACATGACTTCCTCCTCATTGATTGGGTGGTAGTGCATCATGGATTGTTGAGCTAGAGTATCATTGATGGTTGTTCTGAATTCCTAAAATACACTCAATAGGTGGGTTTGCTTTCCCACATCATTCCCCTGGTTTCTCTCTCATTAATTCATGGCCTTTTCTTCTTCATTTTGTCCTACTTCCTCCTTATTTCATTATTGGATATTTTGTAAATCGTCTATTTTTACCCCTTTTTAGTCTTATGGGTTTCTCTTCTAGATGTCCTCTTCTCTTGGAGACCAGACACTCTTTTATGGTAGAGGTGATGAAATTTTGACCTTCTTGGAGCTTGTGTCTTACCTCCATTGTGTCCGGTTTGTAATGTATTCAATTTCCATGTTTCATCTCATATTTTCGACAATGTTTCCTTTGTACTTTCCATATACATAATGATCGACAACTGAATGAATTGGCCATTACCTCCCTAGTACTTGTGTCTCACCTTGGCTTCACTTCCAAAACATAATCCTTCCTTCATATGTACATGAGTAGGACACCCTCTTACCGTGCTTATTAGTTGTATTATGTGTCATGGCACATCTGTAGGGAAATATGGCTATAGAGCAGGCAACAGAAATAAAATTTGTATCTATCATATTCTCATAACCAATGGATCACATCAATTACTATAAGACGGAAAGGATGGTTTCAAGGATATACCTGGTCTTGGAGCAAGTCCAACGATAATCCTTGTCATTGTAGATGTGCAATTCTAAATCCTAGTTGCACTGGGACTCGTCTGGCTGTTGTTCCTCCTAGTATGCACCACAGACTACAACCATGAACCTCATCTACTTTAGCAGTTCCTCTTGTCACAAATTGTTGGTTGGCATTGTCCTCCTAGAGGCAGACAACGTCCTCCCACCTCTAGAGAAGTCCACATGGACCACCTAGAACTCCTGTCATCATGTTAGAACAGATAGGAAGGAGTTGTCCCTCCTGTTGGTGTTCTAGTCGCCAAATTTCTCCCGTACAATGATGATCTCAATTGCTCTCTCCCTTCCTATTCCTCCCTAGTTGGGTAGAACTTGCTTAGGCTCTTAAAGTTACCACAACCATAGAGGACAATGTTGGTTAGAGAAACTGATTCTCAATTGTTTGTGTTATGTTCTAGAAACTCCCAAATACTCCTCTATTTATAGTAAGGGTTTGGGTCTAGGTTTCCAGTTGATGCAGGAGTGGAAGAGACCAGAAGATATCAAATATTCACAACATGTGACCATCAAAACGTCCGTTTGGCACACCAAACGGTCGTCTGGCATGGGAGACGGTCGTCTCGTACTGTGAGACAACCATTCCATAGTTTCCCGATTGCATATGAAATTGGCAATCTCGATTCCAATTAATATCACATGTAAATTCTTTTCACAACAAATAATGTGCATTCCAAACGAACTTGGAAATATCTAGAACTTTCCCTCGACCAAACCAGACCATCTCGCCCATGTGAGACGGACGTCTCGATCACCCAGACGGTCGTCTGGTGACCCGGGCCGAGCTAGTCAGTCTGGTCAGTTTGCTCTTTTGCCAACTTCAACTTGAATTAGGTGTGACTCCCCAGGAACCTGTCTCAACACTTGAGATGGCCATTTGGTACTCCATAAGGCCGTCTCAACACTTGAGATGGGCTTTTGGTAGTGCAATCAGCTTATATGTTGCGTGAATCAAATACCTAAACACTTTAGTACTTGATTCAATTGTCATTCAAAATTAAACTCCTTTTCTAGGTCAAGATCTATGTGTGTGACACTATACGTCACATATTACGTTGGCAGTAAATGTCCATAACAACTTATGACATCACAAGCAATGAATGGTACCTAGTCTCACATCAATGCTACCCAAGTAAATAGAAAGTTGGGGAACAACTTCAACCGACAATCTATGTATGGTGTTGTAGTTCTTGTATAGTTCCTTTGTCACTAATATCCAGATCAAACTCGAGGCATGGAGCAATCATGCTCTTTATCATTAAATCTTGTTTCTTGCACCAAAGCAGATTGTCTAAGATATATGTAAGCTTAATATCACATATTGACTCACATGTACATGGACATACATTTCTAAGTCTCGCTAATCAATAGGCCTAGAACATCAAACTCCCATAGGAGGGACAAATCCTATTTCTATCATTCACAGTCTATCCCCATGTGTCAAATTCACCCAATCATCACTGTTATAAAAACCCATGTTTCAAGATTGCATTTGATGATGTCATAGTGTACCCAACAACATGTGATGAGTGCAATGATTTCAGGTCTATGAACCCCAACCACCACCATCACTATGAGAGCTGACTATAACTTCCATGATGATGGCTTCCATATTTGAGTCTCATGGTGGGTGTGTCTAATACAGTTTTCTCTAACATGAATCTGTGTGATTGGTTTGATATTGCCATATCATGACTAATGAGATTATGTCATCAACCAACTCACACTCTAATCTTATGTGTAATTGTTGTCTATCAACCTTCCATAGTAACAACTAATTAGGGGCATAATGAGAATAGGCTTATGTACTATTAACATGAATAGGCTTATGTACTATTAACATCTGTATGATCTCACTCTTCCAAGTCACGTACTTGAAGACATATGTCATTGAGTAATATTATTCTCTAGACATTTATAATGTTACATCATTATCTCATAACTGAATTAAATAGAATAAATTGGAAGCTTGCCTTTTTATTACAAATTAAATCATTTACAATTTATGCCATTACAATCATCACATGATTGGCTCTTTGGGCATACATACCAACAACATCAACACTAGTACCTATACTATATATTTTGAAATATTTTTATCTCAATAAAGGATCAATTGTAGTAGAACTAGGATGACACATCCACATGCCAACTGGATTGTGGAATTCAATGACTATCTTATCTTAGCTATAATATTATAAGTATCCCCACATAAACTAGGAACGTGAACTTTGAGACTCCAACTATTTTATTAGTGCACATTTGAGTACAAAATGTTCATGACAACATTGTACTAACTATGTTGAAATATCAGTAGTGGTTTTATAGATTAACACATATATTTGGGGGCTACTAGGTTCATCCTTGACTTTGTAAAGTTTATTAAAACATCATATTAATACATAGATAAGGAGGTTTCTTGGCTCATCCTTGACCATGTAAATTTTGTGGAAATAGTATAATAATACATTTAGGGGGCTTCGTTCAGTCCCATGAGACACGATTTCCCTATTATTGCACATCTGTGCCATGTGGGTGTGTAAATTAATTCATTTCACCCTATTGTATCTCTTCATGAGATTCATAATGTTTTCTACACCTTTTCTTTTTTGCCCCTTGTCTTAGGTCAGTTTCATATGAACTGTTGCTATGCCCCTGGACCTTATTCACTAACTAATTGTTCTTACTTCCTACAACTATTTTAAAAAATCATAAAAATATTTTTTTTTCTCAATAAAAGGATGTGAATTTTACATATTGACATGTTTATGCTTGTTTCAATTTGATTTACACTAATAGTTATTAGCAATGATCACACTACTAATATACTATTAATCTAACTTGTATTGTTACTGGTTACATTGACATCTAATGACCCAAATTATGATTTTCAATGCCTAGTATCCTAATTTTATTTCTATTTGACATGCATCACGTTTATTCTCTATCTTATTTCTCATTTTATAAATGGAGTATACATTACTAAATGTTAAGATGGTTGTTGGTAAAACTTGACATTGTCAAGTAATTGACTTTAAGGATTCCATTGTAGTAGAAAAAATGAGGAAAACCGTGGAAAATGTATCATGACCTTTGATGTTTCTCAATTATATGTTACATTATGATTACTTGGCATTTAAACTAAATAAGGTTGAAATAGGACTTGAATTTTTTAAATTAGGGTCAAATAAGCTATTTGTCATGCTCTTTATATTTAATACCTTTTTTTAGATGGATAGTGATGGCATGGTCCAACACCCAATGGTGGACCAACTAGTTTTCCTTACTTTAATGATAGCAATAAGAACTTCCACTCATCTACATAAAAGGTCATTCATATTCCAAAAGATTCTTACCATAAGAGAGTTGACTGGTCTATTGAAATTTTCTACATTGTTTGAGTGACATGTGTGCATATTACACTTATGATAAAGCAACCTTGTTTGCCTTATGTACTATGCTTAAACAATAAATATTGACAAGGGCTTCTTTCAATGTTGATGTGGAAGAACAAGTTTCAATGAGTATGTATATTTGACATCGTAGTAGAGTTTTTAGCTTGGTATATGCATTTGGGGGAGACCATACACATATATTTTCATCAACTTGTTGTCTATGTTTTTTGCTTATATTCATTAGGTTGCCTTCTATTAATGCATCTAAACAAAATTTGAATATTTCAAGATATTACCTATTCTTTATGCTAAGTAATATTTCAATGTAGTGATTTCAACTATGCATTATCAGTTTGAGAATGAATAATTATTTTCTAATACCTAGGACTACTTAGGAGAAGTTGACAAAACTCACATTACACCAACTATGACTATGGAGTGTCCCTTTGTGTTGAATATGTGTTGTAGGACTTTGAAGACAGGGTTGCATATCCATATAAATGCAAAGTGGCATGTATGATGGATGTTTATGTCTTACATAACTACATCATTGATCACCCTCTTAAAGATTCATTTATATTAATTGATGATCTAGGGCTTTATGGAAACATTTTAGAAGATCCTAAATATGAATTAGATAGATCTATGTGGGTTGATCACTTAGAGAGAATGTCTAATGATATACGTGAGTTGTATCTCTTCTCTAGTTGAGTTGTACCTCCTTTATATTTGAGTTTTGTACCTTATTCACTTGAATTGTATCTATTATCTAATTGAGTTATATCTCTTATCTACTTGATTTGTATCGCTTTTATAAGTGAGTTGTATCAACTTGAGTTGTAACTCTCATCTACTTGATTTTTATCTATTATCTACTTGAGTAATAGCTCTATACTCACGAATTTCCACCTCTATACATCTAGTTCAACTCAATTTGTTTATATGCATGTGGAAAATTGGCAAAATGTTAACTTTCATGGGATAATAATTATTACACCCAGTTCCCAAAATAACCTCTAATCATGAGATTAGGGCATAATTTGAGGATTTAACATAATACAAATATGACTCCCTACATTTTTTTATTTCAAGCTCTTTATTTTCTCAAATCAATCACATAGACTAACATCACAAGAGAATTTTAACCTTGATTCCTCTAATCTGATTTCAACTATAAAGTTACATTTCTAAACATTTATTCTGTCTCTCACACTTTCATGTACATATGATGTGATAGTCGGATACATTCTCTATTCTAAGGAAACAATGTTACAAAATATCATTTACAACTCTCCTATCTCTTTACAAGGACCTAGAGTGATAGGGACCGACTAAAGTTGACTAATCCAATACTTATCTCTTGTGGGAGATCTACTCTAATGCATCAACCACTTCAATTCATATGGTTTCTCTGAAAATTTGTGATTAGTGGGTGAGCCAACTCGCTTAGTGAATGAGTACTTCAAAGAATAGTTTAAAACACTTTAATAGTCAAAATGTATGTTATTGAGCAACTGTATTAAAAGTAGAAATATATTGAACCATACAGAACTTATCATTAAAAAACATATATATGGTAGGAAACTCTAAATATTTATAATGAGCAAATAAATTTATGAACATACATGATTAATCAAAAAGGAAACTAGTCATTCATAAACATATACTTAGATAACTACAAATAATGAGTGAATAACTACATGCACTTGATTATTTTTTAATCATCTTATTATTCCCTGAACCCACATGAACTGTACCAAAAAATGTGAACTGCACTCTCACTATATAAGACTTATAAGCATGGTTGAGATCCTAAATTTGTAATTTCAACGACCTCGATGCAACAAGCCTTTCTATGTCTAGCTCTCGATGGCTAATGGGAGCGTCTAGATGTTTGGACCACTCCAAATGTGGTTACTTAGGCAGAGAGTCAAAACACATGTTATATTGGCATTACTGGTTCGACTAGGTCCAACCAACTAACTAACATCATAGGTACCACATTCGTTTCTAATAGATGTTGGGTACCACACAATAACAAGGAGTCTACCCCACCGGTCAAGACCCTCACATCCTATCTGTACCATATGGCTTACCTCAGTTTGGACTACATCCAGTCAGGAACCATGTTTCGTCCTAACATCGAATGCCTCATCCTGTGAAGGATTCTATAATGTTTAGGGCATCTAATGTCTAATTTACTCTTTAATTCATTGTTCAATCATTAAATTAACATTACATAGCTTGAACTTGGAAATACTTCTTTTCATAGATTATTTGCATATCTTGAACTTGTAAATACTTCTTTTCATAGATTATTTGTAGTATGTATTGTAAATTGAGTTGTTGAATAATACTACATATCATACTGAAAAACAATGAAATGAAAATACTTCACTCACTGAGTGCCCTATCCTTAGGGTCCCATTTGCCTCACTCACATAAGAATTCAATGCATCATAAACTTTAATTGATAAAAACATTGCTTCGAACAACTCATATACAACAAAAAATGTATATGAAAACATTGTATGAACTGAATTAGGGTTTCCATACCCTTCACTACAATATGATGCATTGAGAATACACTTGAATAAAAAAATCTATAGTGTTAAAAAGAATCACTTCTATTCTATTTTATGATGTCTTTTTGCAAACTTCCAACTTTTCACCCACTTATGGTTTCACCCTCTTTACTAAGATATCAAGCAAACACTGATAACATCAAATGATTTCCAAGATAACATCTATCATATCTTTACTAAACATTCAAATATAATAATAATTTATAAATAGGAAAATTCAAATAGACAATGTTCTTCATTCAGTCATACAATAATTTTAGATGTAACTGAAAACCCTACATTTCAATATGTTCTTCTAACTTCTACAACAACTTTACAAATTCCATTCTAGATATTTTATATCAATTTTTAATAATATTCCATCATCTAGAATTCATTACATCAAGAATTAATCCATTTCTAGATCATCTTGTAAAATCTATAATTGAAAGGCAGATATAGGTTTTATAATCGCATACAAAGAATTGAATATTTCCATGATTTTATCCAATTTCGTGCAATATAATGTTTAATGGAATTACCCACTCACCTAAGGTGTAAAACACCTTTTAAAGTATCCCAAAATCTGAAATTCTTGAATTCATGTCAAACTCCTAGCAATCCATCAGTTCTTCCTTCCAACTCTGAAACCCTAGAACAGAGAATTGTAGAGGAAGATAGAGGAAAGACAGTGATTTGATATCATTTTTGAATCAAATCATTGTATGGGAAGAATCTTGGCATGAATTAGAATTATTACCAAGAAAAGCTATCTAAAGATGAAAAACTTACTTGATTTTATCAACTCTAGGAAGAGAAAGTCCTAGATTTCCATCTTCATGACTTTCTCCATCCAAACCCTTACTCTACCCCTCTCTATAGTATTTCATTTCTATGGAATGGATCACAAAATACAAGAGCTCGTAGTGTGTTAGGTTACTCATATAGAGCAATTAAGGTATTTGGGTCAGTTGTGTATTAAACCTACATTACACTTCATTTTATTTCAACTGGTTTTTTATCATAAAAAAAGTTACTAAAAATAATTATTGAATAGGCCAAAACTCCTCCACAAATTATGAAAAATTATCATGTTTAATTAAAGTTTCAGATCTCCAGTAAAAGTTTAGATCATTCTGAGTTACCAATGAATAACTAAAAATCAAACACTACATTACTATACTACGGTCTGCTGAAAAGTCAGCTAAGTGATGCAGCCTTACTACACCCCCAAAATAGTCGTTCAAGTTACCATGGCCATGTCAAGAAGAACCCAACACAGTTGTACTGCTTACCATAATCGTGGTTCCCAGAGTCCATCAGGCCAAAGTATAAAAATGGCTCTATTTCTCCAAAACAATCATGTAGCTAAGAATGCTTGTGCTACCATCTTGTGATCCCTACCACAACTGTTATAGCCAAGCCTCCATCTTCAAATTCACTCTCTCTTTGATTACCTTGACTGTTCCACTTCAATACAATTATTATTTCCTCTACTACCACCACCGTGTTACCCAAAATGGCCGTGGCGGGAAAAAACCCAAATTCTAGCTGATTAGGGTTCATACTTTTCAAACCCTAATTAATAAAAACAAAAGCACTCTTAGAGTTTTCATTAGGTTTATTACATCATAATTTATCTGCAATCATTAATTGGGTTTAATGATGATTAGTCTAATGAAGCATGAATCAACCAATTAAACCCTAATTTACCAATTAAGCTTCTGTTAGACTTGAAAAGGTTTTGTCCCCAAAACATAAATATGTAGGAAATTCATAGTTAAGGTTTCTTTCAAACATCTGAAATCTTATATCTCACTTATTCTTGTATTTATTTTTGAAAACTAACTTCAAATTTGAATCCTTTATTTCTCTTCTAATCACAAGGGGTTTGAAATAAGGCCTTTAAATGACTACAAAATAATTTTCTATATCTCAATCAACTTCTAGGAAAGAAAGAGAAATTAACCATTTTCAATCATATCATACCCACTTGAGGTGTTACTTTAGTACTAGTAATATGATATAACTATATCAATTTATATGGTTCAATCTATACTATTATTCTGTATCATACTTGAGTTACTAAAGAGAGTTGAATATGTAGTTTTGAATTTTACTATTGTGCTACTCCAATAGCAAAGAATCATAAGATACAAGACTAGTTTATCACAAATTGTACAATATTGAGATGGATTACTAGTACAAATGACTATAACATAACATCCTTTTCAATTTAGTATATTTCTTGGACATGTACAACTAAAATCATATATAAAGCAAATTTATATCCCTTGATAAACCTTCAAAGAAATATACTTCTAGAAACAAATTTACATATTATTGAAAGCTATTTATTTTTTTCTGATTTCTTTTTATTCATTCTTTTATTCTTGCTGATTATCCATCTCATTTTTAACATATGAAATAAATATATCTAACATTAAATTATTCAAGGTAAGAATATATTATTCATCATTCTTGCTATTACTGTAAGAATTTATCTTATATCACACTTTTCTCATGTTGTACTTCTCCTTTTATTCAAACCATACTTCTTACATTTCAAATCTATTTATTATCCTCCATTCTTAGTCATTTCCATGTTGTTCATGTATCTTTCTCATTTTCTACCTTTAAACCTTGGATTACTATAACTGCTAGTTTCTTCTCATATATCTGGTCTCATGATCTTATTTTATTATGATCTTAGTACTCAAGGTCAAATAACTAGTGACATTTCTGGAACCTTTTTAGAACCATAAACATTTTAGGGTTTGATCCTTATCAATAACATAACCTTGTATTGAAATGATTTTACTCCCTTAATTTGACATGCAAACTTTATCTCTCTTGCACTTTACTAGAAGTTTTCCTTATATTTATTACTAGAATTTCCTTTCTCATACTTGACATTTTAGATAGGCTACATTATATATTTGCCCCATTGGGGTCTCATCATTCTATAACATTTCATCATAATATTTAATCGATGTAATAGCCATGGAAGTTATGGATCAGTTAAAAGTTTATTTCTTTATCACTTCATCCCATGTTACTCTCACTAAGGAGGATACAAAAGAAAAGATGATTTTGAGATATATAACTTTGATCTTCAAGTACTCACTTAACACACTTCTCCTATCAGGCTTAGTTAGTTCTCAACAAGGAGACTTGACTATTTAGCAATATTAAATATCTTAAAATGTCTTTCCTTTATCATGTATATTACTCCCTCATGTTTCAACCCCTTCATTATGTTCTAACAACCTCTCTATGCATGCTACTCTTCAATCTATCATCGTTGACTTTTACTATTCTCTTATGTCATGTTTCTCATTCACATATATGATTATGTATTACATGACACATATATTTCTTATTATCCTTTTACTACTTTGAAGTTGAAATTCTAAATTAATATTTAGCCTACTAGATTAATCTTATGCTTTATACATTACATGTGACACCCCGCCATCACACAGACAGTGAGATGACATGCGAAAACGTGCAAAACCTCATATTATCGAAAACATGAGTTAATTAAAACCGATTGCGGAAAGCATACATAAGAGAACTTTTGCATTCAGATCCTCCAGTGAAACATGTTATAAAAATATTACAAGCTTTGATATATGTCCACAACTTATCAGAACCAGTTGTACTGGCAGCACTGGAGTTCATCACCTGTTTATACATACATAATAGGCCACGTGCGGCCAACAATAGGATATACAAAATTTACAATAGCTAGTCATCGTGAAACGTCATCAAACACCTCTGAGGACCTGAGAGTATAGGGATGACTCTAAGACTCTACTACAAAAACCACCAAAATAGCAGCATGTCCATCTCTTGCCTTCTACTACTCTTCTTGTTGCTCGGCCACAACCTCACGGCCACCACCACGTGTAGAGCGATCACCTAAAAAGGTTGTAAACCAGTGGGGTGAGACACACAGTCCCAGTGAGAAACATAACTCCCCTCTGAAACTATAAAACCTCTGAAGGTAGAAGCAGATAAAATAGATAAGTTGTTATGAGTAGCATACTGAGCAAGACTATATTATCCATCATCCTTACCAGGGTATCTATGAGGCCTATAACCAAATTCTATTTATGGAACATGATTGACAAGATAAGCGTTACATGAACTTATCACAAGATATCAAGATCATTTAAGAAACTGTAAGTAGATACCTGGATTATCCATAAACAAGGCCTCAAACAATGTTTCATATTTATTCTGTGTAGCATATACTATCCAGTTGCGTTACATTTTATTATTCCCTGAGGAAGTGAGCCTTCCCTGCTCAAATACAACCATTGGCTACGAAGCCCAATCTGATGCCATACAAGGTCTAAGGAGATCCAGACTCCATGACCTCACATTCTCGTGGTCAGTACATGAATCATCAAGCAAGACCGCAGTCTTATGCTTATAGGGCCTCAACCTCTGGGTCAGCTCCGCAAGCTACCCATATCTCTAGCTCACCTCATCATAGGTGCTAGTGCATACATCTGAGCCATGAACACATCATGCTCATCATCACATATCTTGAGCCATGGGTCTATTCACCATGCTCCATATATTCACAGTGGTACTTAGATTCTTCCTATTTTAGGCTAGGTGAAAACCTCGCATATTCAACAATATGCGCTTTAAGCAGATCCCGCAGGATAAACCTGTTTCACCATCACCATGCTACTGACGATGATGAATCTGTCCTGGGAAAACTACATGATATGTTCATCTATAATTAATTAGTATATTTTAAGCCAATTGTTGAGGCAACCAAAGTATAAACATAGCCTTATAGAATTACATCATTATTGTCATCATCATATCATCCTGGGACCTCAATCCCTCATTATATCAACCACTACCTCTCAAGGCATCATAATCATGCATCAGCATTCTGGGAACACATCCCTTATCTCATCATCAGAGGATAACACCTCAACTAGGCACTCAGCCTTATATCAGGTCCTCAGACCTATCCACTTGTTATCTCATTACCACATGGTGCTACTCAAGCACATACATCTCATATCTCTTACCAGGCTATGAATTCTGTTATGACCCCACCTTCCAGTAACCCCCAATTAAGGGAGACCGAGAGGTCGAAGCCGCACCCATAATTTCCGGATCAAAGGTTCGGCATTTAACCAAGAACAATTATTAAATTTTAACAGACTATATTGGAAAGTTGTAAGAAAATAAACTTTTGCATACCTTTTTAAAATTTGGATCTCTAAACTTCTATCCACATATGAATTTCTACTCTTCTAATCCTCCTTGTATTTCAATTCATGTATTTCTCAATATGACGATTTATTGTTTGTCCGTTTAGCTTTGTACCTAAAATGCCGACAAACAAAATGTCAGTCAGCCAAAGCTGGTATGTGGGGGAAACAATAATCATGCAACTATGTTAACAATGTAATCATTAAATTAATCATTTAACAACCAAGATTATGTTTTAAGCCATACTACTCAATCCTTACCTATCCCCCAACTCTGTGATGTCCCTGCAGTGGACTTGCATGCTACCTCACTTTAGGTAGATTCTTACCCCCATGGTCCTACCTTACAGGTAGCCAATACATAAGGTAGTAGAATCGCATGACACTACCCAAAGGTAGCCCAATATCTAACTCAAGGTAACTTGATGGTCCTACCCCATTGGTAGCCATGTACTAAGTCATCCAATGACCTGATGGACCTACCCCATAGGTAGCCATGTACTAGGTCAACTAATAAGCCGCAGAGGGGACCAGGATCTGAGCTAGTAGGCACATATCCTATATGATAGTCATATCCAAATTATAGTTTGCATGAATTAAAATCATCCAAAAATTTATTCATGACATCGATGAAAACTTCGGTAAACCTCAGAAAAATAACTCGAAATATTCATAAGCGTAACCACATACCTATTCGGCAAATTTCTCAAGCTAATATCAATTTCAACCAAGAAAGCAATCCAGGCAAGTAATTCAACCACATAATCAAGAATCCTGAAAAACACATGTACTCTATTTCCTACACACTTTAGGAAGATTCTTTCTATTCAACTTGAAATCGCTTCCTAAGGTTTCCGTATCCATTTTAGGGTTTTATTTTACATTTAGGATTTCACTTTATTTACTATTTTAAACCCTATTTCTATTCAATTACTTACAAACCCTAATTTCAGATTAAAGGCACACTTAAACATTAATTAAGCCCATTATGCCTCTTTTATGTTAAAACTACCATTTTTATCCTTTTAATCCATGGCAAGATCATTATACTCACTTATCATAAATTCAAAGTTCATTATAGTATAATCACATATGAACACCATTTGCCATAATTCTACCTTTTATTCCTGAGAAAACCCTAATTACTACATTTAGGGTATTTATCCATAATTATGGACTTCTGTATACAAATAACTTAGAACCATCATTTAACAATGTATTTTCACATCTTTCAAATTATATATAATCTTATCCTCTTTTACCCTAAATTAGGGTTTCTAAATACTTAAACATTCTCATATGGGGTAAAAACCCTAAATCATGCAGTTTCACATCTAGATCAGGTTCAAATCTAACATTATCATTCAACATGTTATTAATACTTAAATTAACCCATTAAGCATACTAGATTCAACCTTTAATCACAAATGGGGTTTTTAACTTAACTTTAATGCACTTTTCATCAACTTATTGTACTTTTGCAATTAGGAACGGAGATAATCTTTAATATCATTTTATTAGATTCCTCTCGTTCTCCTGATCAAAATTCATATATTACTTGTCCTAATCGGAGTTACCAATATTTAATTACAAATTTAGCAAGATTTCACTTACTTGGGCCAATCGAATTGCGCCACGTCGTCAAGCTCATGCAACATTGCTTGGCTTTTGGAAACATAACCAAATGATGACTCTTCCCCTTCTTGAATTTTCGATGCTTCATACCCCGGAGGGGTAGAACGGTCCAACGCCAACCAGGTTCTTCTTCTTCCTTGGGTCGACGGCCTACTGCCGCCCTAGCAGCCATGGTAGCGCATCGCAGGCCTCCCCCCCATCGCCTCGGCGTTTAGATCCAACCGGGACTCATCCCCTACCACCGTCCTCCCCTCTCGCTGGTGAGGGGGCCTTTGGTACACGGCTGATCGGTCGGGATCGCGCTCAGCAGAGTTGCAACCGCAGCCGTGCTGCAGCCATCTTGAGGCATCGTGCGGGAGTGTAGGAGCATGGGGACAATGTCCACATCATTCTCTGAGGATGTGGGGACAACCAACATCCAACAAGATTGTCCATTGGTTCCATGTCTCTTAATAGACATGCTACTCCTCCACCCTAGGGTTTGCTTGCAAGAAGAAGATGGGAGAAAGAGCAGGATGCTTGGGATTCTCTAGAACTCAATCCAGGGGGTCTACCCCTTTTATAGGGGAGTATCTCCTCGCCCTAGGATGCTCATCTAAAAGGAAACAAGTCATCTCCTATTAGGAATCATCTTCCTTCAATGAGAAGCATGCTTTCTCTCTCCTTACTATCCCTTTGATATTTCTTTTTCTTTAAATCTTAGGATTTCAAAAATTTCTTCCTTTATTTTCTTTGTACTTTCCTTTTTGATTTATTGGCACGAAATTATATTCTCTTTTAGTAAAAAAATATCTCCCTTCTTAACAATACCACATAAACCATTACTAATGTATCACATTATCCTTTTACATTGAAATTTTAGAATTTTCTCTTTCTTTCCTCTTTATTGGGACTCCTTGGATCCCAAGAAACTCTATTATTTCGAAATCCTTTTTATTGGATACTCATTATCCTTCTAGATGCATTATTCTTCATTATTTCTCATTATCTTGCTTATTTCTTATTAAAATAGCTCTTTTTGAGGATTTCTCTTTATTTCTCTTTTATTTTCCTCATTGGTATTCATTTTATCATTAGGAATCCTTAGGATACGAAAATCCACAAAGGTTCACTCAATTACACCTCTTTTCACTTATTTTCCACATTTTACCATTGTTTTCAATTTCTTTCTTAATAAAGAAATACTTAATTAATCTTTTTTTTCTTATTGCCTTTTCTTTGCAACTTTGGACTCCTTGAAACCCAAGGAACCCAAGAGGCACGAAATCCCTCTTTGGATTTGCCTTCTAGAGGTTTCCATCTCATTCTTTTCTCAAAAACTCAATTATTCATTTACTAATTTAATAATTGGATTTCCTCTCTTCACTTCCTTGTTATTGGGTCCAATAGCCAATAAAGCCCACAACACAATCATCAAGGCTATTGTAAATGTAATCCATTTATTCAAAACAAATTATATCATTATTTGTTCAATTATCTTTAATATGAGAAATTACATTTCTCACCAATTGAACCCAAAAATTGGGGTTGTAACAACCTTCCCCTCTTATATGAATTTTGTCCTCAAAATTCTTATCAAGCAAACAAACAATTCAGGATAAGACTTTTTCATGTCCATCATTGGCCCCTATGTGGCTTTACCGTACTCATGGTTCTTCCAAAGAACCTTTATCATCACATATTCTTTTCTCTGAGTTCTTCCATCCTGGCGTCTATAAACTGCACAGGTGGACTCAGGCCATTTCAGCCTCCCTTGGGGCTCACTAGGTTCATTTCTCAGCACATGGTCGGGGTACCTCACATAGTGCTCTAAATTGGACACATGGAACTCGTCACACATTACTTTATCCTGATGGGTGAGATCAAACTTAGCCTTCTCCACCAATCCATCTCAATGGACCCATGTATCGGGGACTCATCTTTCTTAGCTATAGCTCAGAGGGGTCGGATTTTCATGTCACATATTTCCCACAGTGAACTACATGTCAGTGTACTTTGCATCCGCTCATGACTCTCGTCGTCTCTTGGCTCCTTTTAGCCTTTGCACGATCAAAGCGACTTCATCTACACACACTGTGGTCCTTTTCTAACCATCACGTGGTCCTTTCTCCAAAATCACCTTACTGAAGTGGTGACCGACACCACCTCCCTTACCGAGCTTCTTTAAATCCCGATACTGGCTATGGTGGTTATCATCAAATCTTACAAAAGATAAGAACTGTCTCTATGTATCACCCTGAACGAGCACACATGCTCTCATCAGACCCTCTAGTCTGGATCATACTAACCATTAGTTAGGGGTGATAAACTATACTAACATCGAGTTCTTCATGTACCTACTTCCACTTTATGGAAGTTTATCTTTAGGTTATACTCAAGAACTCTTGAACTCACATCCTGGTGTAGTTGAACCATCTCTCTCATATGTAGTTCAACTAGATCTGTCCCTTGACAGTACTCTTTCTTTCTCATGTCATCTAGGTAAGGCGGTCTACCATAACCCATATTGCATCTTGACCTTCATTGGTCTAGGGGAGACTTATCACAACATCCATAGTGATGAACTCCCATTCCCTCTCAGAAACTCTTTATCCTCTATATCCATGAACTGGTTATCGGTGCTCATCCTTCACCTTCTACCATGCATGGCAACATACCACATGCAGCCTCATCTTAAGCATCCAAAGTACTACTACCACTCATTATCTCAGTAGTACCATGGTGTATGGTGATCTTAAAATCATGATTTCCTGTATGTCACGATTCTTCAAGACCGATTCCTCAGAAACCCTAAACCACTCTCATCAGGGTTTTATTACCTTCCTATCCAAAAAAGTGCATTTGAGGCTGTAAACCACCCTTTCATTATGTCAAGGATTAGACTGGCTAACCAAACAATCATTAACTTGTTCAACATATCTCATTACATCTGAGTGTTAGCCAAACATATCTTCTTTTCCAAACTTAGGGTTAGTCTAACAACCTCTTCTAGCCAAACTAAGCAGATATATCTCAACCAGAGCATCCACTATCACTTCATATCCTTAGGTATTAGGTAACATTGAAGACATACACTTCCATGTATTTCACTTATCATCTCAAACTCGAACTCTAAGTCTATCTTCATTGAGAACACTTTGAGCTCATCTTCTTGGTGATCAAACTCAACCTTGTATGACTCATATCTCATGATAAAAACATCCTCATAAGGTGACTACATTATTCCTCTTAGTGTTTGCAAACCATCCATGTATCAGTTACTTTTCCAGGGTATGTTATCTTCTCTGTCCCCATATCTCGTGGCAACGTTCGAACCTACATCATCTTTATCCGTGGTGTATGGCATGCATACTGTCCTATCTCTCACCCCCATAACTAGAGGAAATAAACATTTGGCTACAGTCCAAATACAGAGTTCTTCCTGTTCCAAGAGTAGAGATGGTACATCCCACTTTTCCAGTACACCATGAAATCTAAGTTGGAATGTGCAATCTATGTCTCTACATCACCATCATCTTGATATCAAAGTTACTCCCCTGGAAAACTGGTCTCGAACCTACTTGGGTCACCACACAGTCCTTGGTCATATCCTCTAGGTCTGTAGGGTGCCGACACTTTTGGGGTCATCCCTCTTCCCTTATGCATCCAGAGAGTTCCCTACTCATCTTCCCTTTGGGCCCCATGAGTTCATGAAGGTGATCAATCTCCTAACCCATGACCCTCAAACAATGATAGTTGTTACCTCCCGACCCTATGGTCATGTGCAACTAGGGAATTAGGCAACTCCTACTTCCATCAATCTTATCCCTACCTGATCCTAGGATAGACTTAGGATTCTCTTATAGTACATGTTTAACTTAGAACCATACCCAAGCCTTCATCATCTCTCTCTACATTAATGGGCTGAGTTTCATCCTTTCATAGGGGTCATAGTGACCTGCCTACCTTGGTTAGGCCCCATCCCGGTCACCTCCCTGGTAACACATCCTCATGCACTTAGAGATGGATATCTATGGGTCTACATGTTCATTCTCATACCATGTACTTTCCACTTAGCTTCTCAAGATCCTTTGAGACCTCTTTAGGTTTCCTCAAAACCCACAAAACTGGTATACACCCTACCAGAGGGTCCCTCTCCCAAGATGGGAGGAAACTATGACTCTTGCTAAAAAAGGTCACAAACGTCCTTATGTATAGGGTTTACATCCACATGAGCATGCTTAACCCTAGCAAGATATTAAGGCACAAGTTGATCACCTACTAAACCATGCAAGGCCATACTTGTTCTCATTCCTCAATATTAGATCAAGATCCTACCTTCCCGTGTCATCAACTTAGTTGTGAGGGGTTCATCAAACATACCTTAAACTTAAGGGGTTTCCTTTCCTCTCAACATAAGAAGTACCATGCTCACTTCTATAGAAACTCAACTCTCATCGTGAGCATTAGGTATACCACTTCCCTTCTTAGGCCTAGGAACCCTAGGTCCACTTTTGATGACCAAGTCCATGCTCAATCTATTAACCACAAACCAAACATGCATCAAGTATAACATACACTTCCTGTCATCCTTCACCTCGATCAACACTTTAAAGTTGAGTCCTCCTCAAGGACAATCAACAAGGTATAAGGACTCATAACCTGTTACTAAACCTCTCCAGGTCTAAGGAACTCTTCTCCCTATCTCAGGAGGGAAACACCTATACCAAAGGCACATAGGTATATGCATATTCATCCTCTCTCTAGGGTTTGGTTCCTCTCATGGCAACCAAGACATCATCAAGCTCTAGGGATCAAGCATGTGGCGACCACTATCATCCACTTAGGTCACATCATCCTCACTCCCTACTTTTCCTCATATCTCAGAGTCTAGGATTCCAACCTTCTTTCTTGGTTTCTGCTCTCTCTTTCTAGAGCTAACCCTACAACCAACCTCACCATTAGATGTCCTCTTTTCATGAAGGATCAAGCTCACAAGCATACCTCCACGTGGGTGAAGCCTATTATGTTTGCTCAAGGTTATCCCTAGCTCCTTATGCTTATCTCATAAGCTATCCCTCATACTCTCCTAGTCAGGGTTTCAACTTATTTCTCGCACTACTAACGTACTCTGAGTGCATGCTATGCCCTACTCGCATAAGCCCATACGGTTTCTACAGGTCCTTCATTAACCTCCTCATCGAAGGAGCTATCCTTTAATCTAACATGCACGACCCTTTCCAGGGTTGGGTCACCAGAGGTACTAGGTCATCCAACCTCTCATGGCTCAAACGTCATCCAAGGCATGTCCATCCAAACACCTGATCTAACTCTTCATGCCCCCACTCTCTCTAACCTTCACTTAGGGTTAGGATTAACATCATCCTCAGAGGATGTTCTAGGTCTCTACTTATAATGGAGATCTCTGCCTCCATGACTAACTCTCTTTACTTATCCTCCTGACAAGAAGGTCTAGCCTCATGTCTCTCCTAAGAGCATGACAACTTATGTCATACGACCTAAGCATGCATCTATTCTTTAGTTTGCACTTAATCTATTAAGTTTATGTCCATGACATCTTATTTAAATGCTTTTCATTTAATTTGGTGGGGGATCCCTTAAACCTTATCAACCTTACCCATACCTCAAGAGGGTGAGGAAAAGAGAGAAAACCCTAATCCTTAAGGTCCTTAACAGAATTTGTGATGAGAAGGGATGAATAAGATGAGAAAGTCTTAAAGGTATCTTATTTCGATTCATACCCTAAGACTTTGGCCAGGCAGTCACATGGATCCGGGAATCCTCATATTCTGACTAGCGGTGCGGAGGAAAATATTTCCAGCCCCCAGTCATGATCATTTTCTAGACACCTCCGTCTTTCGGATAATCCTCTAATAACTCCTTTGGGTTATATGGAGTTTGTAAAAATTTAATAATTATTAATGGTTAAGTGAGGAACCTACGCTCTGATACCAAATGTAATGACCCCACCTTCCGGTAACCCCCAATTAAGGGAGACTGAGAGGTCGAAGCCACACCCATAATTTTCGGATCAAATGTTCGACATTTAACCAAGAACAATTATTAAATTTTAACAGACTATACTGGAAAGCTGTAGGAAAATATACTTTTGCATACCTTTTTAAAATTTGGATCTCTAACCTTCTATCCACATATGAATTTCTACTCTACTAATCCTCCTTATATTTCAATTCATGTATTTCTCAATATGACGATTTACTGTTTGTCCTTTTGGCTTTGTACCTAAAATGCCGACAAACAAAACGTCGGTCAGCCAAAGCTGGTATGTGGGGGAAACAATAATCGTGCAACTATGTTAACAATGTAATCATTCAATTAATCATTTAACAACCAAGATTACATTTTAATCCATACTACTCAATCCTTACCTATCCCCCAACTCTGTGTTGTCCCTGTAGTGGACTTGCATGCTACCTGTCTTTAGGTAGATTCTTACCCCCATGGTCCTACCTTACAGGTAGCCAATACATAGGGTAATAGAGTTGGATGGCACTACCCAAAGGTAGCCCAATATCTAACTTAAGGTGACATGATGGTCTTACCCCATTAGTAGCCATGTACCAAGTCATCCAATGACCTGATGGACCTACCCCATAGGTGGCCATGTACTAGGTCAACTAATAAGCCACAGAGGGGACCATGATCTGAGCTAGTAGGCACATATCTTATATGATAGTCATATCCACATTATAGTTGGAATGAATTAAAATCATCCAACAAATTAATTCATGACATTGATGAAAACTTCGGTATACCTTAGAAAACTAACTCAAGATATTCATAAGCGTAACCACATGCCTGTTCAGTAAATTTCTCAAGCTCATATCAATTCCAACCAAGAAAGCAATCCAAGCAAGTAATTCAACCACATAATCAAGAATCCTGAAAAACACATGTACTCTATTTACTACACACTTTATCAAGATTCTTTCTATTCAACTTGAAATCGCTTCCTAAGGTTTCTGTATCCATTTTAGGGTTTCATTTTACATTTAGGGTTTCACTTTATTTACTATTTTAAACCCTATTTCTATTCAATTACTTACAAACCCTAATTTCAGAATTAAAGGAACAATTAAACATTAATTAAGCCCATTATGCCTCTTTTATGTTAAAACTACCATTTTTATCCTTTTAATCTATGGCAAGATCATTATACTCATTTATCATAAATTCAAAGTTCAATATAGTCTAATCACATTTGAACTCGATTTGCCATAATTCTACCTTTTATTCCTGAGAAAACCCTAATTACTAAATTTAGGGTATTTATCCATAATTAAGGAATTTTGTATTCAAATAACTTAGAACTATCATTTAACAACGTATTTTCACATATTTCAAATTATATATAATCTATCCTCTTTTACCCTAAATTAGGGTTTCTAAATACTTAAACATTCTCATATGGGGTAAAAACCCTAAATCATGCAGTTTCACATCTAGATCAGGTTCGAATCTAACATTATCATTCAACAGTCTATTAATACTTAAATTAACCCATTAAGCATACTAGATTCAACCTTTAATCACAAATGGGGTTTTTAACTTAACTTTAATGCACTTTTCATCAACTTATTGTACTTTTGCAATTCTGAACGGAATTAATCTTTAATATCATTTTTTTTGGATTCCTCTAGTTCTCTTGATCAAAATTCATATATTACTTGTCCTAATCGGAGTTACCAATATTTAATTACGAATTTAGCAAGATTTCACTTACTTGGGCCAATCGAATTGTGCCACATCGTCAAGCTCATGCAACGTTGCTTGGCTTTTGGAAACATAACCAAATGATGACTTTACCCCTGCTTAAGTTGTCGATGCTTCATACCCCGGAGGGGTAGAATGGTCCAACGCCAACCTGGTTCTTCTTCTTCCTTGGGTCGACGGCCTGCTGCCGCCCTAGTGGCCATGGTAGCGCATCACAGACCTCCCCCTCATCGCCTCAGCATTTAGATCCAACCGCGACTCATCCCCTACCTCCGTCCTCCCCTCTTGCAGGTGAGGGGGCCCTTGGTACGCGGCCGATCGGCCGGGATCACGCCTAGCAAAGATGCAACCGCGACCGTGCTGTAGCCATCTTGAGGCATCGTGTGGGAGTGTAGAAGCACGGGGACGATGGTTGCATCATTCTCCGAGGGCGTGGGGACATCCAACAAGATTGTCCATTGGTTCCACGTCACTTCCTAGACGTGCTACTCCTCCACCCTAGGGTTTGCTTGCAAGAAGAATATGGGAGAGAGAGCAGGATGCTTGGGATTCTCTAGAACTCGATCCAGGGGGTGTACCCCTTTTATAGGGGAGTATCTCCTCACCCTAGGATGCTCATCTAAGAGGAAACAAGTCCTCTCCTATTAGGAATCATCTTCCTTCAATGAGAAGCATGCTTTCTCTCTCCTTACTATCCCTTTGATATTTCTTTTTCTTTAAATCTTCGGATTTCAACAATTTCTTCCTTTATTTTCTTTGTACTTTCCTTTTGATTTATTGGCATGAAATTATATTCTCTTTTAGTAGAAAATATTGCCTTTCTTTACAATACGACATAAACCATTAATAATGTATCACAATATCCTTTTACTTTGCAATTTTGGTATTTTCTATTTCTTTCCTCTTTATTGGGACTCCTTGGATCCCAAGAAACTCTATTATTTTGAAATCATTTTTATTGGATACTCATTATCCTTCTAGTTGCATTATTCTTCATTATTTCTCATTATCTTGCTTATTTCTTATTAAAATTGCTCTTTTAGAGGATTTCTCTTTATTTCTCTTTTATTTTCCTCATTGGTATTCATTTTATCATTAGGAATCCTTGGGATACGAAAATCCACAAAGGATCACTCAATTACACCGCTTTTCACTTGTTTTCTACATTTTACCATTGTTTTCAATTTCTTTCTTAATAAAGAAATACTTAATTAATCTTTTATTTTCTTAATCCCTTTTCTTTGCAACTTTGGACTCCTTGAAACCCAAGGAACCCAAGAGGCACGAAATTCCTCTTTGGATTTGCCTTCTAGAGGTTTCCATCTCATTCTTTTCTCAAAAACTCAATTATTCATTTACTAATTTAATAATTGGATTTCCTTTCTTCACTTCCTTGTTATTGGGCCCAATAGCCAATAAAGCAAAGAACACAATGATGAAGGCTATTGTAAATGTAATCCATTTATTCAAAACAAATTATATCATTATTTGTTCAATTATCTTTAATATGAGAAATTACATTTCTCACCAATTGAACCAAAAAATTGGGGTTGTAACAAATCCACATAGAAATACCTGCATGGTTAGTATACTTATCCATAGAGATAACTAAAGCCATCATGGATTAACAGGATTATCATGCTATCAAGTATAAAGCAACATCCATGAGTACATTACACAAGCTGTAGAAATCATAGTTTTATTATCAATCATAAGCATATATTATGCCCCATACTTGTGATCATATACATGTGTCACATTATCATGTGTAGCAACATCATATCCTTCCAAACTTCCTGGTTCACAACCCATCATCTTATCTTATTATCATAGTTGTAGGATTCAAGGTGATTACACCATATCACTTATATTATTATTATCAACAGAGAACTATCAGCTATATACATTCCGGGTTATCAGAACCCTCACCAAAGCTCCTGCAACCCATACTAAAGGTATGGCGGGCAGTGCCAACCCTCACCAAAGGATGTATCGGCTAGGGTTTCCCATCCCTAAGCAAGCTCACCACCATATCGACCAACCCCATCACTTCACCTATCGTGCAACATGAACCCACCAGCTCACATGGTGTTGGGCAAGGTGTAATGTGCATCATCACAGGGTTGTCGACCAAAGGCGTATCATGCACACAAGCTAGGGTTAGGGTTAGGATTAGGATTTCCTCTATTGGACAACCCTCACATGGACCATAACGGCCAAAGGGGTACCACCCAAGCACCCCTACCGTGCAACCAGCTTACTATCATCCAAGGATCATCCCTATCAGCCAGGGCATTCATGACACCCAAGAGTTGTATCGTGCATGGCCATGCAGCAACATATCGACCAACACCTAGAGTTATCATGTCGGGCATCATACCATATCGCTCAAAGATCATCCAAACAAGGTGGTATCAGCCAAAGCCATCTCAGACACTATGCTATCAAAGCCTATCGGCCAAGGCCATCTCAAGGCAAGATGGTATCGAACAACCTCTCTACAAGGTGTGTCATGCAAAGCACTCGACAAGGTGTATCAGCCAAGCAATAAAGGTATCGGCCAAGGGAGCCATAACGGGCACCAACCAAACTTCAACTAGATATATTAGCCAAGGGTACAACTCAAGATGAAGCTATCGGGCAACACTACTCCAAGGTCATAACGTGCAAAGCACAACTCTACAAGGTTGTCTTCAACCTCAAGCACAAGGGCACCAAACCCTAAATGATCAAGAAGATCATCTCACCTCTCAACACCCAAGAGAGAGGGGTTTTGCACAACCTCTATCACAAATTGGGAAACCACAAGGATCAAAATCAACTTAGGTCATCACATATCTAAGAGCTCACCTCTCAAATCCATGGTGAGAGGAGGGTGTTGCCCAAGCAACTAGAATGTAGACTCACCTCTCAACTTAAATGAGAGAGGGGTATTGCCCACATCACTAGGGCTCAAACTCACTTCTCAAAAACCAAGGAGAGAAAGGGGTATTGCTCAATAATAAAATCCCAAACTATGGTTCGAAAAACTAGATCTAAAGGCATATAAACCATCAACAACATCAACAACATCATGCTCACTATATCCATAAGATCAACAACATGTACTAGAGCAAGAACCATAACATACAATGGCCGATCATCAACATATATGAATCATGCAACACAGAGAAGGTACTATAGCTAGGGTTAGAAGTTATGTAACCCCCCTTAAGCAAACTCCTCGAGCTCCAAAGCTCCAAACTTCAAGCTCCTTGCTCCAAGAACACCACTTTCAGCCACCTCAAGAAAAGGAACAAGAATAATAACCACCATGGTCGAAGAGTAGACAAGATGGACAAGAAGATGTTAAGGAGAGAGGGAAGATGCTTACCAAGGTAGCAAGGCTCACCTATAGATCGGCCACCAAGCTAGAGGAAGAAGAAGAGAACTCCTTTAAAGGGATCGACCACCAAACTTAGCTCCTCCAAGGGTATTAGCCACCAAGGTTGAAAGGGGGAGGTGTATCATGCACCAAGGAAGAGAGGAGCAATAAAGAGCTAAAGGTTTCCTAAGGAAGAGAAATGCAAGGCATATATAGATGAGGATCAAAGGGGAACTAAGGCAAGGTGTAACCTTTCCAAGGGACACATTTCCACACGTCTTGCCACCTTGCAAGACACATGCACAAGCCATGCCACCACTCAACCAAGGATCGGCCACATCCAAGCTAGGGTGACACAACCAACGCATGAATTTCAAAGAGGTCAAAGGTTGACACACACATCATACCATGTCTGATACAGGGCTCCTCAAAGCAAGGCAAGGCCCAAACAAGGGAAAACAAAGCCCAACAGAGCTCAACCAAGCCCAAGACAACTCAAGGCATGAGCCCAAACCATCCTCTCAACTTAGAGGAAGCAAAGAGAGAGAAGAATATCTCTCAAGCTGACAAACTTGCCTATCAACCCTAACTTAGGTTATTTTGCAAGTGGCACCTCTAACTCTCAACAAAACACAAACAAACCCTAATCACCACTAAAGGTGATTAGTAAGCAACCAAGCACATGGTTTATGCAAAACAAACAGGGTAAGCCCAAAACAGAGGCCAGGGTCCTTACAAGCCATAAACCTCTACAAAAGGATTTTGTCCCCGAAATACGAAGAGAAAAGCGAGGGATACTTCCTCCTCATCTCTTCCTCAAGCTCCCACGTGGCTTCCTCAACGTGATGATAATGCCAAAGAACCTTCACAAGAACCAGGTACTTCCTCTTCAACCTTTTTACACTCCTATAAAGGATCGACATTGGACCTTCCTCATAGGTCACATCTTCATCAATCTCAACCTCAACTGGATGTATCATTGTCCCTGTGTCTGGATGACTTTTCTTCAACCTACTGACATGGAACACTGGATGCAACATGTGCAACCCTGGCGGAAGTTCCAACTTGTAAGCTACTTTTCCAACACGTGCTATTACCGGGTATGGCCCCATATACCTGGTGCCAGTTTGCCCTTTCATCCAAACCTCAACACACCTTTTCACGGTGAGACCTTGAGATACACTTTATATCCCAATTGAAACTCTAAAGTTCGTCGGCGATTGTCTGCATAAGACTTCTATCTGTCCTATGCCATTTTCAACTATTGTTGTATCACTCTGATCTTTTATGTTGTCTGCTGCACTAACTCGGGACCCAAAAGTTGATATTCACCAGACTCATACCAGCATAAAGTGGATCTACACTTCCTTCCATATAGAGCCTCATAAGGAGCCATGTCAATGCTCCACTGGTAACTATTATTGTAAGCGAACTCTATCAGACTGAGATGCACGTCCCAACTGCCTATGAAATGCAAAACATAAGCTCGGAGAAGATCTTCCAAAGTTTGAATAGTTCTTTCGGACTGTCCATCCATCTGTGGGTGGAAAGCGGTACTGAACCTCAACCACATTCTCAACACTTTGTGCAACTGTTCCAAGAAATGACTCGTGAACTGAGGACCTCTGTCGGAGACTATTGTTGTCGGTATACCATGCAAACGCACTATCTCATCTACATACCCCTGAGCAAGCTTCTCTACTGTATATGTCATCTTTACCGGTATGAAATGAGCAGATTTTGTCAGCCTGTCCACTATTACCCAAATGGAATCATGAATCCTATATGTCTTTGGTAGACCAACTATGAAATACATGGTTATATGATCCCATTTCCATTGTGGTATCGGCATGGGTTGCAACATACCTGCCGTCTTCTGATGCTCAGCTTTAACTTGCTGACATACTGCGCACTTAGCCACAAACTTGGATACATCCTTCTTCAAGCTAGACCACCAATATAGGTCCTTCAAATTATGATACATCTTGGTGACTCCTGGATGCATAACATACATCGACGTGTGTGCTTCCTTGAGAACTAGCTTTCTTATATTATCAACATCGGGGAGCACCATCCTATCATGATAGCAAACTAGTCCATCCTCGGACTCATGGAACCCATCACGGTTTTCGTTGCCGAGCTCTGACCTGATCAACTGCACTATATCATCTTCTTGCTGTGCATCTTTGATCTGCTGTCT
Organism: Alisma plantago-aquatica; assembly: GCA_963693085.1. Taxonomy (NCBI): domain Eukaryota; kingdom Viridiplantae; phylum Streptophyta; class Magnoliopsida; order Alismatales; family Alismataceae; genus Alisma; species Alisma plantago-aquatica. The sequence continues at coordinate 276,347,764 of OY856410.1, forward strand.
CAGCATATGATTGACTTGCATCTGTGCCAACAGTCCTGCCAACAAGGAAACTTCCAACTGCACATTCATCTGCCGCAAGGAGACAAACATATCCCGCCTATGGCATTCCAAGGAACTCAATTGTGCCTTCTTCGTGGGGAGAGAAGAAGAATTTTTGCTAAGTGCATCAGCTACCACATTTGCCTTACCAGGATGATACTCAATGGTTCAATCATAATCATTTATTAGATCCATCCAACGACGCTGTCTAATGTTCAGCTCACTCTGTGAAAAGATGTACTTCAAGTTCTTATGATTTGTAAGGATCTAACACACTTCCCCATAAAGATAGTGCCTCCAAATCTTTAACGCATGGACCACCTCTGCCAACTCCAAATCATGTGTCGGATAGTTCTCCTCATGTTTCTTAAGTTGTCGTAAAGCAAAAGAAACCACATGATCCTCCTGCATCAGCACACATCCTAGGCCCTTCTTGGAAGCATCGCAGAAAACAACATAGACTTTTCCAGGCTCTGGCAGCACTAGCACTGGAGCACTAGTCAGCTTCTCCTTAAAACTTTGGAAAGCTTGTTGACAACGATCATTCCAAATAAAAGGTACATCCTTCCTGGTCAGCTTTGTCATCGGCAACACGATCACACTAAAATCCTTTATAAACCTCCGGTAGTATCCTGCCAAACCCAAAAAACTACAAACTTCTGTTGGCGTCTTTGGTTTCTCCCAATCAGCCACTAACTCCACCTTCTTAGGGTCCACTCTGACTCCTTCAGTAGATATCACATGACCCAAGAAAGTCATTCTTTCAACCAGAACTCGCACTTAATAAACTTGGCATACAACTGATGTTGGAAAAGAAAGAGTTAATGCTTGTCGAAGATGTTGTTCATGTTCTTGACAGTCCCGACTATAGATCAAAATGTCATCTATGAAAACTACAACAAACTAATCTAGGAAAGATGGAACACTCAGTTCATCAGATCCATGAAAGCAGCAGGCGCATTGGTTTTCCCAAACGGCATAACCACAAACTCAAGGTGACTATACCTTGTCCTAAATGTTGACTTTGGTATGTCATCTGCCTTAATCCTCAACTGATGATATCCAAACCGTAGGTCAATCATTGAGAACACTATAGTGCCACACAACTGATCAAACAGATCATCTATCCTCAACAACGGGTACTTATTCTTGATCGTGACCTTGTTCAACTGCCGGTAATCTATACATAGCCGCATCGATCCATCCTTCTTCTTAACAAACAGCACTGGCGCACCCCCAAGGCGACATGCTCAGTCGAATGAAACCTTTGTCCAATAACTCTTATAACTGCTTCTTGAGTTCTTCCATCTCGGATGGAGCCATCCGGTACGGTGTCTGAGCAACTGGATGTGTTCCTAGCACCAGATTGATCTCAAAATCAATCTCTCGAGGTGGGGGAACATCGGGGAACTCATCAGAAAACACGTTCGCAAACTCTTAGACAACCGTCACCTCCTGAAGGCTAGGACCTTTCGCCTTGGTATGCACAACGTGAGATAAGAATGCCTTACAACCTTGCCGTAACAACTTCTCTGCCACCAAAGCTGACACTAAACATGTCAGAAGAATCTTCCTGTCTCCTTGGAAGATCCACTTCTCTCCATCGTCATCAAACACTGCTTGCTTGGAACCACAGTCCAACACAACCTTATACTTCTCTAAGGTATCCATCCCAAGGATCACATCAAATCCATGCATATCAAGTGGTATAAGATCCACTTGTATACTGTGTCCTGAGAAAGATAAAATACAAGATAAACACTCCTCTTGAAGCATCAAGGAACCATCGAGAGGGGTTTTTAACAACAAGCTATCTTTCTTACAACTTACAGGTAAAGGACAACTATCAAGAAGACTACATGTGATAAAAGAGTGCGTAGCACTCAGGTCAACCAGAACAAATATAAAGCAAGAAGAAGACAAATTAGAATGTAATAACTCCATTTGACCTGTCACCACTCGCGGGTTGACTATCACCTCCGACTGACTCATAGCATAGAATCGAGCAATTACTTGTTGTCCACGTCCTCTGCTTCCTTGAGCAGACGATCCCTCTTGCGATGCTTGAACGCATCTTCGCCCTCTTCTACCACTGGGTTATTGTCTGTATGACACTTGTTGACTCTGTCTTGGTTGTTGCGTTACTTCAACGTCTTTCCTTGGGCAATTTGACCTCAAATGCCCAGTCTGTCCACAGTGATAACATGACCTGCCTTCTATCTGCAGCCTAGATGGCCCTGTCACTACCACAGAAGTTGTACTATGCACCTTCGACGGTGAAGAAACATAACGTCTTCCCTTACTCAGAGACCACTGGGATGGTACATGAGAACTCTGCATCGCAGAAGGTGCCGAAAACCTTGGCTTTTTGAAGCCACCAGATCTCTGTCCCTAGAACTGAGCAGGCCTTTTCCTGGTCATGGACTCCCTTTTCTCCCTGACAGACCATTCAATCCTACGGACGGACTCCATGAACGTGGCAAATCGCTCCCGATTTTCCAAAGTAGCAGCAAGTGTCGACAACTCAGCACTCAAACTGTCTGATCCGCTCATCTTCTGTTGCTACAATGTGAGGACAAAACCTCAACAAGTCCATGAACTTGGCTTCATACTCGGTGATGCTCATCGATCCTTGGCGTAGATGCTCAAATGGGTTGCTGTTCTCATCCAGGTACGCCTTTAGAATATATCTACCGACGAACTCTCGCCGGAAAACTTCCCAACCGATCTCCTCATCGGGTCGCTTCTCCTCCTCGTTGGCCCACCAGTGGCCAACACTACCCTTCAGAAGGTAGATAGCGTGCTTGACTTTTTCTACTTCAGGGAAGTTGAGGATCTGAAAGGCCTTCTTGAGACCTGTCAGCCACAGATCTGCATCCGCTGGATCAGCCATTCTAGCATAATCCGAAGCTCCGACTCAGCGAAGTCGCTCAAAGGTCTTCCCAATACCCAATGTTTCAGCATGGGGAGCTTGTGCTCTTGGATGAGGCACTCACAACCTTTCCACCATGTGATTCATCATAGACATCAATTGCCCCATAAGCTATTAGTAGGCAGGATTTTCGAGAATGGCTGGGTCAAGTTGGAGGACCTCAGGCACCTAATGTTCATGTGCATGCACTCTTGCTCCATCAACTGATGCAACATCACTGCTCTCGACAGCATGTTCTTCATGGTTTCCAGACATCTTTAAGCTTTATCTTCCACTGAAGGCAGAAGGTTCTTGTAAGAAAATCTGGAAAACTCACAAGAATAGATGCAAACCTAGTCTTAGTCCGGACTCCATGACCTCACCTTCTCGTGGTCAGTACATGAATCATCAAGCAAGACCACAGTCTTATGCTTATAGAACCTTAACCTCTGGGTCAGCTCCGCAAGCTACCCATATCTCTAGCTCATCTTATCATAGGTGCTAGTGCATACATCCGAGCCATGAACACATCATGCTCATCATCACATATCCTGAGCCATGGGTCTGTTCACCATGCTCCATATATTCACAGTAGTACTCAGATTCCTCCTATTTTAGGCTAGGGGAAAACCTCACATATTCAACAATATGCGCTCCAGGAAGATCCCACAGGATAAACCTGTTTCACCATCACCATGATACTGATGATGATGGATCTATGGCCAGGGCAAACTACATGATATGTTCATCTATAATTAATTAGTATATTTTAAGCCAATTGTTGAGGAAACCAAATTATAAACATAGCCTTGAAGAATTAAATCATTATTGCCATCATCATACTGTCCTGGGACCTCAATCCCTCATTATATCAACCACTGCCTCTCAAGGCATCATAATCATGCATCAGCATTCAGGGAACACATCCCTTATCTCATCATCAGAGGATAACACCTCAACTAGGCACTCATCCTTATATTAGGTCCTAAGACTTATCAACTTGTTATCTCATTACCACATGGTGATACTCAAACACATAAATCTCATAGCTCTTACCAGGCTATGAATCCACATATAAATACATGCATGGTTAGTATATTCATCCATAGAGATAATTGAAGCCATCATGGATTAACAGGATTATCATGCTATCAAGTATAAAGCAACATCCATGAGTATATTACACATAAGTTGTAGAAATCATAGTTTTATTATCAATCATAAGCATATATTATGCCCCATACTTGTGATCATATACATGTGTCATATTATCATGTGTAGCAACATCATATCCTTCCAAACTTCCTGGTTCACAACCCATCATATTATCTCATTATCATAGTTGCAGGATTCAAGGTGATTACACCATATCACTTGTATTATTATTATCAATAGAGAACTATCAGCTATATACATTCTGGGTTATCAGAACCCTCACCAAAGCTCCTACAACCCTAACTAAAGGTATGGCAGGCAGCGCCAACCCTCACCAAAGGATGTATCGACTAGGGTTTCCCTTCCCTAAGAAAGCTCACCACCATATTAGCCAACCCCATCACTTCACCTATCGTGCAACAAGAACCCACCAACTCACATGGTGTTGGGCAAGGTGTAATGTGCATCATCACAGGGTTTTCGGCCAAAGGCCTATCGTGCACACAAGCAAGGGTTAGGGTTAGGATTAGGATTTCCTCTATTGGCCAACCCTCACATGGATCATAACGGACAAAGTGGTACCACCCAAGCGTCCCTACCATGCAACCAGCTTCCTATCATCCAAGGATCATCCCTATCGGCCAGGGCATTCATGACGCCTAAGAGTTGTATCGTGCATGGCCATGCAACAACATATCGGCCAGCACCTAGGGTTATCATGTCGAGCATCATACCATATCACCCAAAGCTCAGCCAAACAAGGTGGTATCAGCCAAATCCATATCGGGCACTAAGCTATCAAAGCCTATCGGCCAAGGCCATCCCAAGGCAAAATGGTATCGGGCAACCTCTCTACAAGGTGTGTCGTGTAGAGCACTCAACAAGGTGCATCGCCCAAGCAACAAATGTATCCGCCAAGGGAACCATAACGGGCACCAACCAAACTTCAACTAGATATATCGGCCAAGGGTACAACTCAAGACAAAGCTATCAGGAAACACTACTCCGAGGTCATAACGTGCAAAGAACAACTCTACAAGGTCATCTTCAACCTCAAGCACAAGGGAACCAAGCCCTAAATGATCAAGAAGATCGGCTCACCTCTCAACACCCAAGAGATAGGGGTTTTGCAGAACCTCTATCACAAATCGGGAAACCACAAGGATCAACCTCAACTTAGGTCATCACATATCTAAGAGCTCACCTCTCAAATCCATTATGAGAGGAGGGTGTTACCCAAGCAACTAGAATGTAGACTCACCTCTCAACTTAAACGAGAGAGGGGTATTGCCCACATCACTAGAGCTGAAACTCACTTCTCAAAAACCAAGGAGAGAAAGGGGTATTTCTCAACAAGAAAACCCCAAACTATGGTTCGGATAACTATATATAAAGGCATATAAACCATCAACAACATCAACAACATCATGCTCACTATATCCATAAGATCAACAACATCTACTACAACAAGAAACATAACATGCAATGGTTGATCATCAACATATATGAATCATGCAACATAGAGAAGGTAGTATAGCTAGGGTTAGAAGTTATGTCACTACTACAGAGCACGCCTTTGGCGTGGGTTGTTTAACCCCCTTTGGAGACGGTTTTCAAGCGACGCCTATGTGGGTGCAGGTAAAGGTCGAACTCTTCGGCGTCGGTTTTCTAACCGACGCCTATATGATATATAGGCGTCGGTTATATATAGTTGGCTGACGTCTATAGGGTTCGCGCCACAAAAAAGAGCACCACCTAGGACACTTTCTGCGTCGGTTAACAACTGAACAACTGACGCCATACTCACAGACGACACGGTCGTGCTTCGCTGCACGACCGTGTTTAGTACTATAGGTGTCGGTTTTATACGAATAAGCGACGCCTTTTCCACCACGATCGTGCTTTCCTGCACGGTCGGGTTGTTTGTCATATTAGGCGTCGGTTTTTATCCAATAACTGACGTTGTAGGCCTTTGATGATGGTTTTCTATAAATAACCGACGCCTATACTTTTTTTTTCTTATCAGTTTGCAGGTCTGTTGTGGCTGGTCAGCAGCATGAGAACCTGCAGTTTAGTTTTCTAAACTACAGGTTTACGACATCCATTGATATCAGCATACAAACAGGCCACAAACCTGCAAAATCAACAAATATTTTTTCACACAAGTAGATACATTCAGACATCAATTCAATTCTCACATTCACACATGTAGAAACATTCAAATACATGTAGAACCATTCAGAAATGTATAAACATTCAGAAATATTCATTTACAAAATATCATTTAGCATCGCTACCAACATCCCAATTATATCTTACAATCGCCACTGCTTGTATGGCTTTTGCCCATTCTTCTCTTACTTCATTTAATGCTTCCATCGTATATGGAGCATGTACATTTTTTAAGCGTTTACCTATAGTGTGGTCAGTTTTAAACACCTGCAAAGAGAATGATGTATATATATAAGTAATAATATAAAAATAAGATTGATATATTTCATACAAACTAATGAGACTATATATAATACCTCATGTATGGTATTAATATCCAATGCGGCATGTCGGATAATCATCTGCATAAATCGCATCACATAGTATGCACATGCCCAGCCGTTGTCTTGTGTAGCGCACTATAAATTGAAACATACAAAATATTAAAAATACAACTAAGCACAGTTCACATAAATAATATATACATTGGAGTCAGGAACTTACTTTTACGTTCTCCCAAATTATTGGCTGGTTCTTTCTCCTTGGGACATTTCCTCCAGCATTTTTGAATGCATCTAAACCCCTACATGTTAATGTAACACAGTAAATTGTATAATTAAATAGTAATGTAATAACATATGTTAATGGATATAAAAATGAAATATTTCTCACCAGAATAATGGCATTCTCAATGTGTGTCCAATTTTAGTGTTCAATGTACTTCCCGCAGGATCTAGATAATAAACAGTGAACGTCCTGGGGACAATAACTAGTAACTACCAATGTCTAGCGCTATAGGTAAAAAAGTTAAAAATTAATAACTCAAAATGCACAATAAAAATGGAATTTTCTTAAGTCCAAATTATAAATAAAGTAAACTTACTTCACATTGAATGGAGCTATTATTATCGTCTTCTTTTGCTGACAGAAAATTGTAAAAGCATCTATATAGTATTGTTGAACACTATCAAGGTCTTTAGCTACCATATTAATCAATGATGGAATAAAAAATCCCACATGATCAAATGTAAATTGTTTGCATTCATCTTCGACTAAGTAGCTGCAAAACATGTATTACGTATGCATTAATACATAAGAAACCAGATCACCAGATCTTACACAAGGTATATGGATGTATAAACAAGATTTCACCTTATCCATGTCTCTATCATTGATGTATTCAGCCAATCATACATAAATAGCTCAATAATATCTTGTATAAATAAAGAGCTATCGTATGATTGACCTGCATAATATGCTTCTAAAGAAACAATTATAGGGCAATGTATATTATGTGCCCGTAGCCAACATGCCATTCCCCTACAAGCAGGACCTAATGAGTATTTTAGGTCAGTTGGAACCCAACTTGGTAATGCAGGAAGTGGAGGTGGAGGCCTAGGTGCTCCGAGTGTCTTCTTTTTAACCTGTATATATAATTTCAGATCAGTTGACCTCATATATACACATTAACAATCTAAAGTAATGTAAATTTATCTTACTATTTCAGTAGTGTAGATGACATCTACTTTGGGCCACAATATCACCCCGCCTTCTGCCTCACCAAGTGTATCAATATCTGGGTGGGCATATGGCAATGCAGCTTCCCTCCAATCGGGTAATACACATATCAGGCTCACACGAACGTAGCGATGTGGCATTGGAGTCCCATGAAACGTTGCCCCAGGAAGGGACTGGTAAGCATGTGCCTCTACAACAACATAGTCTTGCATTCTTAAACGGCATGGCTTCAATTCCTACAAATTTACGTAAAGAATGTTATACATATATACATATCATCTTGAAAACATATCATCTTGAAAAGAGTAGCTACAATGTCATAAAACAATACTTACAGTAGACGTGCTAGGCGATGGGTCTCCAGGATTACTCGCAGTCTGTGCATCAGAAGAAGAGTGGGTCGCCATAGGCTGATTGGAAGCCTGAGATGCCTGCCACCGCACTATTTCTTCCTTGACCTTCTCAGCAATTATATCATTGACCTTCTTAGCAACTATATCCTCGACTCTCTTATTCTCCTATACATGGATAAAAGAAACATTAGCTTCTTATTATTGAATTCTCGTTTGCAGTAACATTCTAAAAAAAGAATAGGTTACCTCTTCTTGTGAAAGTCCCGCTCTGGGTTTGCGCTGGGATGGCCCAAAGAATGCTTTGATGCCCACACCAGCGCCTGCACCCCTAACACGTCCAGGATGCTCTGGGTTACCCAGAGCAACTGTCAATTCATCCCTTGTGCCCTGAGGGATGAACGTGCCTTGTTTCCTCCGCTCGTGTAGCTCCCACTGATCACCATCAACAGAGATTGGTCCACAAATAATCAATATTCAAATGATTGCTCTAAGAGTTGTATTTTACCATTTTCGCAGCCGCCTCAGCAGTTACGGGCTTCTTTATTTCACCCTTCTTGTTTTGCCTCCCAGCTATCCAGATATCATGGTGAGGCATGGGTGTGGCAGACTCCTGAGTACCAGCAGACTCTTGAGTAGCCGCATACTCCGCCTGTAGTCTTTGGCGAACGCTTACATAGCCCTTTGGACCCATAGTGTGGTCATGCACATTCTGTGCACACCTTGCTTTTTGCGTGTCACTGAGGGCCTAGTTAGTATGCACATTAATGATTTGGTTAGTAGCACTAAATGTTAATCTTGAATAGGTGAATACAACATATATTAATTAAATTGGGAGTGACGCCTAATACCTTGAATTCTTCATATTTTCTTGAAGCAACAAAATTGTCCCAATCTTCTTTGTCCAAGAAGTTCCACTTCTTAAGGGCTGACTTCTTCTTCTTATCACCATCTTTTATGTATTCTCTATTCAGATTTGTCCTATAGTTCCTAAGCATCTTTCCAGTGCGTTGCATCACGATTTTACGATGCAACTTCTCATCCAATGCAAACAGATTCTATAAAATAGAATTCTTATTAACTAGTATCCAAAAATAGAATTGCAAATAATATAATTTGTAATCTACAAAATAGAATTGCAAATAATAATAACTCACACATAAATCCTTCCAAATCAAGTCTTTCTTCCCCTGAGGAACTTTATGCCAATTATCATACTTAACACCACAATGGCTTCGAGTGACACACCCAAGATAGTTTACAAAATTATTGCGGTTCACTCCAATTGCATTTCCTCCATTATCAAACTCAACAACCAATTTGGATCCACTGCCACTCTGTGCTATTAACTTCTTCAACAGAGTGATGCTCCTATTGTTGTTAAGTGTTTGGTGCTGCGCATCAAGTTGCTCCAGTGCTTCAGTGGGTACATGTGCATCATCAACCTAAAATTTGACAAAAATAAACACACTGAATTAGCCCAATATAGAAATATAGGATATATGACATAACTAGAAGATAATGAATTTTATAGAAATACAGGATATGTTTTTAGAACTTACATTGGTATCCTCGCCATGCTCATCATGGATAGCATGCTCATCATGGACTTCATGCTCATCATGCTCATCATGGTCAGCCATCTGAAAATGTCGACATTAAAAAGGCAAACATTTAGCATTTGTATTAACCAGAAAAAGGCAAACATTTAGCATTTGTATTAACTAGAAAAAGGCAAACATTTAGCATTTGTATTAACTAGAAAAAGGCAAACATTTAGCATTTGTATTAACTAGAAAAAGGCAAACATTTAGCATTTGTATTAACTAGAAGATAATAAAAAATCAAATCTGAAAATGATATAATATATTTATATTAAAAAAGCAAACATTTAGCTTCAATAAAAAAATATAAACATACATGTCTCTAAAATTGTGATCTTTTATCAATTAACAATCCTTCATTGTGATCTCCGCGCACATATAAGTCATCAATAGCTTCAATATTTTGTGGAGTTGGCAACCCAACTGAGAATGGACTGGAGTCATCATACTTATCATAGTACTCTTCTTCATCCATAGGATCTTCAATGAACTGTCTTTTACCATGAAGAACAACCGACCATTTATCATTTGCAGGATCATCGATATAGAATATTTGTTTCGCCTGTGATGCCAATATGAATGGTTCACCCTTCTCACCAATCTTTTCAAAGTTCACCAAAGTGAAACCCAATTCATCCACTATAACTCCTTTGGTGTTATCAACCCAATTACATTTAAAGAGCGGAATTCTGAAATATATGTAGTCAAACTCACATATGTCTTCAATGACACCGTAATATGACATTTTAGCTTCACGTGGACTCTTATCTTTTGCACTTTCAAAATACATAGTCGACGCTTGAAGAGTGACCCCACTGTTTTGGACGACACTCTTATCATCTTGGCACTTTGTGTAATATGTGAACCCATTAATGTCAAACCCTTCATAAGACATAACATTCGGTTTTGGTTTAAAGGTGAGGCATTTGATAGTTTCTGTAATATCATTTGGTGTTTGAGATAGTTGATGTAAGACTTTATCTTCAAACCACTTAGTAAAAGTCTTATTATGCTCTCTAGCAAGCCACATTGAACTTGCTCGAGGATGTTGTCTCTTGATGAAATTGGTATGTTGCTCGATATAAACACTCACTTCGTCCATGTTGTTTAAAATATACAAGTGAGCTTGTTACAACTGCTCACAGCTGATTACTTTCACCCGTGATCCTAAAATTCCTTTGCCCTCCTCAATATTCTTGTCATTAACAGGAGTGTTATTACCACTCAGAAATTCATTGCAAAAATCCATAACCTCTCTCGCCACATAACCTTCAATAATACTCCCTTCAGGCCGATAACGGTTTCAAACATCACCTTTAAAAACACTCATGTATCGTTCAAAGGGATACATCCAATGCAAGAAAATTGGTCCCAACATTTTCACTTCCCTAGTCAAGTGGAAAACAAGATGTACCATGATATCAAAGAACGAATGAGGGAAATACATCTCAAGCTGACATAGGGTAACAACCACTTCTCTTTGCAAATTATCGAGAGTATCAGGGTCAATAACTTTGCTGCATAGACTGTTAAAAAAGAAACAAAGTCTGGTGATTGCAAACCTTACATGCTTCGGCAATATAGATCGAATTTCCATGGGCAATATTTGTTGCATTAGAGTGTGACAATCATGAGATTTAAGACCTATCAACTTCAAATCTTTCATTGATACCAATCTACGGATGTTGGATGAGTAACCATGTGGCACCTTAACATTTACCAAGCATTCACAAAAAGCTTTCTTCTCCTTTCTAGACAACGTGTAACAAGCGGGAGGTAAGTATGTTCTTTTATTACCCATTTCACATAATTCTGTTAATTCTGACCTTATTCCATTTTCATGTAGGTCTAGTCTGGATTTTATCCCACCTTTAGTCTTACCTGGTATATTTAACAGAGTACCAATGATGCTATCACAGACATTTTTCTCAACGTGCATTACATCGATGCAATGCCTGACTGTCAAAGAACTCCAATAAGGAAGATCCCAAAATATTGACTTCTTCTTGAATGAAGAATTGTCACTCCGTGTGGCCATACTGCATTGTGATTTCTTACCAAATTCATTGACAATGTCTTTTACTCTTTCATAAACAACATCCCCTGGTATAGGTTTAGGTGCACTCCATTCATCATTCCATCCATTGAATGCTTTGCGCTTCCTACGATACAAATGGAATTTTGAAAGAAACCTTCGATGACCAAGATATACAGTCTTGCTGCCATGTTTTAGTCTTATTGAATCAGTGTTTTCTTCACATATAGGACACGCTTTAGCTCCTTTAACACTATATCCAGACAAATTCCCATATGCTGGAAAGTTATTAATAGTGCAAAACAACATAGCGTGCAAACGAAATGTCTCTCTTCCTGAAGCATCATAGGTCATCACACCTTCAACCCAAAGTTTCTTTAAGTCATCAATCATAGGTTCAAGATAAACATCGATATCATTTCCGGGTTGTTTAGGGTCCGATATCAACAACGACAGCATAACGTACTTATTTTTCATACACAGCCAGGGAGGAAGATTGTATATAATAAGAATTACTGGCCAAGTGCTATGTTGGCTTCTCAATGTCCCGTATGGATTCATCCCATATGTACAAAGCCCAAGTCTTAGATTCCTATCTTCTTCACCAAATTTGGGGTATAATAGATCAATCTTCTTCCACTGTGGGGAATCAAACGCATGTCGTAGGATCCCGTCATTATTTTTCTTAACATCTGCATGCCACCTCAAATTCTTCGCATCTTTCGGATTTGCAAACAAGCGTTGAAACCGTGATATTATAGGTAGATACCACAACACCTTGGCAGGAGAACGAGTTTTGGATTCCGCTGAAGTCGTCAATTTATACTGTGACGCACCACATTTTGGACAATCTTTCAAATCTACATAGTCCTTTTGAAATAATACACAATCATTCGGGCATGCGTGTATCTTCTTGGCTTCCATTCTAATTGGGCACAACATTTTCTTTACCCAGTATGTTGAGATTGGAAGCTCGTTTCCTTCAGGAAGCATTTCTTTCAACAAAGTCAACAATTCAGTGAAGCTTTTGTCGCTCCATCTATTGTTAGTTTTCAACTTATACAATCTCAACACAGCGCTAAGCTTCGTAAACTTAGCACAGCCTGTGTATAACGGTATCTCAGCATCATGCACAATGTTTCTAAAGATAGGAGGTGGATCGGTGTGCTCTACCCTACAACTATCTAGCATCGCATCAACGATGTCTACTGGAACTAGTTCGTTCACATCTACGTCATCGGAGGCAATTTCTTCTTCCACCCAAGCACTACTATCGACATCTACTGGTTTCGAGTTTGAAATCTCTCTATGCCAGTGCCATTCTGTATAGCCTTTTACAATCCCGTTGCACATGACATGACTTTTGATTTCCTCACCAGTGTTGACTTTCAAGTTGTTACCGCAATGCCTAAATGGACAGTAGAACCTATCTGTAGGTTTTTTCCTATGTTCCTCAGCAAATCTAACAAACTGATCAAGACCAGATATAAACTCTGGGGTGCAGCGATTGCGAATGGACATCCATGATCTATCCATTCTATGATCAAAGAGAAAACAAGTATATATTAGGATTAGGGTATACACTTACATCTTATCCAAGATTTAATCCAACAAACACATGTGATGTCATTCTTATATATAATAAATGTGTACTACCTATCCCATCCTTGAACACCTAATCTCACTAGTAAGTGTATAATGTGTATTGGGTTTTCAAGAAAATTTCAGCAGCATTTCCCCACTGTTCTCTAAGTACATATGTACTTAGAGAACAAACGGGGAAATGCTACCAAAATTTTCTCGAAAACCCAATACACATTATACACTTACATCCTTAATGAGATTAGGTGTTCAAGAACAGTCCCAAACCGGGGACTATCCAAGATTTACTCCTAATGAGTAAATCTTGGACGGGTTTCTAGGCCAACAAACACAATAATAGATATCTATAATGAAGCCGGACTCCATACAAACAATATATAATTTAGTGATTGTTCATTCTAATTTATACCAATGTACAAGTAATATAAAGAACAATGATTGTTCACTTTCTAGGCCAACAAACACATGTGATGTCATTCTTATATATAATAAATGTGTACCACCTATCCCATCCTTGAACACCTAATCTGACTAGTAAGTGTATAATGTGTATTGGGTTTTCAAGAAAATTTCGGCAGCATTTCCCCGTTGTTCTCTAAGTACATATGTACTTAGATAACAAACGAGGAAATGCTACCGAAATTTTCTCAAAAACCCAATACACATTATACACTTACATCCTAAGTGAGATTAGGTATTCAAGAACAGTCCCAAACTGGGGACTATCCAAGATTTACTCCTAATGAGTAAATCTTGGACGGGTTTCTAGGCCAACAAACACAATAATAGATATGTACATGTTAGGGTTTCATCACAATTGATGTTAGGGTTTCATCAATGTTAGGGTTTAATCAAAGCAAATTAGGATGCTAGAATGGACAAGTTTAAATCTTATTTCAACATGCATCAAAATTTACTGAATTAGGTCAAGCATTAGGATTAGAAGCATAAATATATGCAAGCAAAAGATTTGTTCGTATCCTAGAATTTACATAAAGCATTACATATAGATTTGTTCATATCCTTACCAACACCAAACACGGCCGTGGCTGTGTTGGCCTACCACAACCGTGCTGGACAAAAATTTACTGAATTAGGTCTAGCATTAGGATTAGAAGCATAAATATATGCAAGCAAAAGATTTGTTCGTATCCTAGAATTTACATAAAGCATTACATATAGATTTGTTCATATCCTTACCAACAACAAACACAATCGTGGCTGTGTTGGCCTACCACGGCCGTGTTGGGCAGCACGTCCGTGCTGCCCATCATGGCTGTGGTAGGCCAACACAGCCACGACCATGTTTGCTGCATGTAGGTAAAAAGATAGGGATCGAGAAAGTCTACGACTAATACCTGGAGAGAAGACCGAAGCTTGGCGGTGCGGCGGGCGTGAGCAGGGAGGAAGGAGTGGGTGGCTCCGGTGACACATGACGAAGCTAGGGCGGCGATGACGTAGGAGCACCATAGCAGGTGGCAGGTGGCGGCGGCGACGCAGAGCAGCAGCACCATCAGCGGTGACGGTGAGGCGAGGTGAGGAAGCACAGGCAGCGTCGGCGACGGCGAGAACCAGCAGGCAGTTAGCGGGCAATCGAGCAGTAGCTAGCGGGCAATGAAGACAATGAAACAGGTACCAGTGCGATCGATCGTGGGTCTATTAAGTTCGTAAAGGCATCGGTTATTAAATACAAACGACACCTAAAGTCTTCAGCGTCGGTTTATAGTAAAACACCGACGCCCAACTAGACAACCTTTACTCTAAATTTTTTGGCGGGAACCATTATCAGCGTCAGTTATCGAAGGATAACCGACACTGAAAGTGGGACTTTTCGCGCAAATTTTCATTTTAAATAGGTGTCGGTGAATTGTTAAAAAACTGACGCTGTAGGTGACCTAAAATGTTTTCGGACGAAAATTGGATTTCGCGGACAATTTTAGGCGTCGATCTGTTATAACCAGCCGACGTTGAATACAAAGTAGTACCCGTGTCTGGATGGTCTTCGAATATAGACGTCGGTTTGCATAAATAACCGACGTCTAATATTATAGGCATCGGTTTTCCTAAATAACCGATGCCCAGAAAAGCGACACTGAAAGCTATTTCTGTAGTAGTGTGTAACCTGCCTTAAGCAAACTCCTCAAGCTCCAAAGCTCTAAACTTCAAGCTCCTTGCTCCAAGCACACCACTTTCGGCCACCTCAAGAAAAGGAACAAGAATGATAACCACCATGGCCGAAGAGTAGGCAAGATGGAGAAGAAGATGCTAAGGAAAGAGGGAAGATTCTTACCAAGGAAGCAAGGCTCACCTATAGATCGACCACCAAGCTAGAGGAAGAAGAAGAGAACTCCTTCAAAGGGATCGTCCACAAACCTTAGATCTTCCAAGGGTATCGGCCACCAAGGTTGCAGGGGGGAGGTGTATCGTGCATCAAGGAAGAGAGGAGCAATAAAGAGCCAAAGGTTTCCTAAGGAAGAGAAAGATAAGGCATATATAGATGAGGATCAAAGGGGAACTAAGGAAAGGTGTCACCTTGCCAAGGGACACATGTCCACATGTCTTGCCACCTTGCAAGACACATGCACAAGCCATGCCACCACTCAACCAAGGATCGGCCACATGTCCAAGCTAGGGTGACACAACCAACATAAGAAGTTCAAAGATGTCAAAGGACGACACACACATCATACCATGCCTGATACAAGGCTCCTCAAAGCAAGGTAAGGCCCAAACAAGGGAAAACAAAGCCCAACAGATCTCAACGAAGCCCAAGACAACTCAGGGCATGAGCCCAAACCATCCTCTCAACTTAGAGGAAGCAAAGAGAGAGAATAACATCTCTCAAGGTGACAAACTTGCCTATCAACCCTAACTTAGGTTATTTTGCA
Organism: Alisma plantago-aquatica; assembly: GCA_963693085.1. NCBI lineage: Eukaryota > Viridiplantae > Streptophyta > Magnoliopsida > Alismatales > Alismataceae > Alisma > Alisma plantago-aquatica. The sequence continues at coordinate 276,364,077 of OY856410.1, forward strand.
AGTAGCACCTCCAACTCTCAACAAAACACAAGAAAACCCTAATCACCACTAAAGGTGATTAGCAAGCAGCCAAACACATGGTTTATGCAAAAAAATAGGGTAATCCCAAAATAGAGATCAGGGTCCTTACATTACATATCCTCTATCACAAACCAAATGGCTCATGCAGTGGTCAAACATAGTTATTTTTTCAATCAAGATTTTTGATTATGGATATAATTTATTTTTATGACTCGTTCATTTGTTTAGATTCACCTTTGTTCTTATTTTGTCCCTCATTGTTCAACCCCTTCCTTATTTTCTAACATCCTCTCAGTGCAAGCTACTCTTCAATCTATCACCATTGACTTTTACAATTCTCTTATGACCGTGTGTTACACCCCGATCTCACAATTTCCTCAAATCATGAGATTAGGGCGTAAGATAGGATTTATATGCAACACAAAGAGCACCCTTAACTTTTTCTTTTCTTTTCTTTTCTTTAAAACTCTTGTTTCCCCGCATTGAACCACATATCATCTTAACAAAGGAATCTGAACATTGCTTTTACTAATCAGACTTCAATAGTAAAGATACATGTATAAGCATTCACGATGTCTTTCACACATTATGCACATGAAATTTGCTAATTAGCATACATATTAAAGAGGAACAATATTACACATCGTACTTACAACTCTCTCTCTTATCTCTTACTGAGGACCTAGAGTGACAAGGACCGACTAACTCAACTAATCTTGTACTTAACTCTTGTGGCAGATCTACACTGAAGCTCTGACCATCTCCAAGTCCATGCGGTTAACCCTAAAAATGTTTGAGTAGAGGGGTGAGCCTACTCGCTCAGTGAATGAGTACTTCATTGAAATAGACTAATGCACTAATGTGATTATAGATATAATTTGAGTAAACGATATGAAATTTAACAACAATAAATACTACACTGAGCAATTCTAAAACAATATAATTGAAATAACAAAGAATGTAAATATTGCATCCAAAGAATAACTACTAGAAGACTATGCTCTAGTCTTCCCTAACACTTTCATTTATAAGGAACTCTGTGAACCTATATGGTCATATTTTAGATTATGCCCTGATCTATGCAGTGTACTCTGCATAGAGACTCGCAGTGCACTACGACCACACCGTACAAGACTTAGCGACACACCCGGGAAATGCTAAGTCTGACGCCAGCCCTATTCTGCTACAGGACCACAGGCTCTCCGGCCTACAGGCTCTCCGGTCTCAATGCACTACTCCGAGTGCTCTAGACTCCTCCTCTAACCTGAGTACACAGGCGGAGAGTCTCACTGGCTTACCACCGTGACTCCGCACGGATTAATGTTGAATAACCCCCATTTTTCTCCAGTGCCACCGTGACTCCGCACGCGTTGTTGTTGGACACTGCCTCTCTGTCCTCGTGTCTCCATGACTCCGCACGGATAATGTTGCAACACGAGTTTCACCCCTAAGAAGCAGATCTGTCAAAGGGGTTCTACGGTGTTCAGGGCACCTAAGTCTAACATTAACATTATAGGTACATTTTAAACAGAAATCACAATTCATTTAACATTTCTCACAAGGCTCACACGGCCTGCCATATCATATCATAAGAAGCATCATAACTCATGTATTCAACATATATCATGTCTCAGTAACATCCCTTTCTAGGGCATGTCATATCTCATCACCTGCAATTTACGAGATATGTATTGAAAATAAGAAGCCCTGCAATATGCAGATATCAACTCAGAGAGAACAAGCATATAAAGTTAAATGCACTAGAAACATACAATTCAACAATTAAGCATCACCACATCTCATATCGAAACCTTTCATATCACCTTAACATGATTCATTGAACACCCTATCCTTAGGGTTTAATTTGCCTTATTCATTCATCACATGCCATCACCCTACTCTTAGGGTTTCATTTGCCTTATTCATTTGTCCCATGGCTCTCATAAGGATTTCATAGGATATAAGCATTCTCTAAATAAAGATTGTTCCAACAAATCATATACAACCAATATAGATATGAAACCATGGAATTTTAACTAAATTTAGGGTTTCCATACCATTCACTGAGATATCATGTATCAAGAATAAAATTCAATTAAGATAACCCATGTGGTACATCCTAACCACTTATAGGACTACCAGTCCTTTTCAATAAGGTTGAAACTCTAGCGATATCTCAATTAGGTCAAACCCTAATTACAACATTTGATATAAATCTAAAAGAATCCTCACTAGGAAGTGTTGTATACGTTTCTGTTATGAATCTACCATCAAGGAGTCATTCAAACAGAAAAGGAATCCATATCATATCAATTTGCAATAACTTAGTTCAAACGGACATTTCAGACTTTAGAATTCACATGCTAAGCATTTAGGGATTTGGATGCTATAATCAAATTCGTACATTACAATGTTTGAAGGAAGAACCCACTCACCCTAAGGTGTGAAAACACCTCACAACTGCAGCTCAACTCAGGGAATCTCGAATTCCTATCAAATCCCTAGCAAATCTCCCAATTCTTCTTCCATTCAACTCAGAAACCTTGAAAATGAGGGATTATGAAGAAAGGGTGAGAAAAGAGGGAATTTCGACATCATCTTGGATCAAATCAGAGCATGGACGGAATCTAGACATGAGAGAGAAGATTCACCATAAAAGTCTATGCAAAGGATCCAAACTTACTTGATTTCACCATTCTTGGGACCGCAGAACCCTAATTCAGCAATTCCTCCTCTTTCTCCACTCAAGCCCTAACTCTCCCTCTCTCTCTAGATTTTCGTTTCTCTGGAGTGAATGACGAAGAATGAGAGCTGTGTGTGTGTGTGGTTGCTCATATAAGTCAATTGAGCTGCTTGGGTCAATTGCATATTGACCCAACACTTAACTTTAATTATATTGGCTGAATATTCAGTTATACAAAAGTTACTGTAATTCGTTTATTTCAGAGATCAAACATTCTCCAACAATTATGGGAATTTAGCAATTTGTTTATAATTGATCTATAAAGATTCATTTAAAATTTGAGATCTTTTGGAGTTACCAGTAAATAATTAAAAATAGAACAGTGCACTGCTATATTGCAGTCTGCAGAATATTCGGCCGAGTTTGTCCTGCACAAAACTCGACCGACACCCTTACTGTAGGGATTCAAAAGTCATCCAAAAATTATGCCAATTTAACAAAGTGTCTAAAACTGTGTTTTTGAAGCACAGTTAAAATTTTAGATCAATTGTATATACCAATAAAAAGATAAAATTCAATTACCACACTGCTGTAAAATTCTGAAATTGTGATCGGTCGAGTTTGAAACTCGGCCGATAAACAGGTCATAGCATTCTTCAAAAATTCTGATATTTTCCAATGTTGTTCACATTTTATATATCCAAATCATATACAAATTTGAAGTAAATCATAGTTACACATAAAATACTAAAAATCATTTAGTGAGACATTCTACTTATCAAATTCTGTATTCATGTATCATCAAAACCCTAATTTGAGCCGATTAGGGTTTATGTTTCTCAAACCCTAATTCTCAAGACAAAAGAACATTTAGACTTCTTATCATAGTTAAAACATCCTAATTGTGTTATTGTCATTAATTATATTTCAAGAATGATTATTCTAATTACTCTTTGCGATTGTCTAGATAAACCCTACTTTACCAATTAAGCTCAGATGGGGTCGTAACAACTCTTCCCCCCTTAGAATGTTTCGTCCTCGAAACATAAACCTACAAGAAAGATACATTCGAGGTTATTCTAAGCTTCTAAAGCCTTCCATGTCATCATATTCTTGTATTTCATACCTGAATGTAGTTTTCAACATTAGATCTTTTAATTCTTTACTAAATCACAACATATTTCAAATAGTTCTCAATGATATCAAGCAAATTCTTTATGCCACAATCAAACATAGAATACAAAGATAAACCACCACGCTTTCGCTGCGCAACTCTGATACTCTGATAAAACTATCTCAACTTATGCTGCTCAGAGAGTTCTATTGTTCTGTATCACCCTTAGGTGATAAAAGCAAGTTCACCATGCTGTTTTAAACTTTAATAACATGTTACTCAGATAGCAAAACAGTCTTGAATTAAAAGACTAAATTCAACAATCAATTGCACAATACTACTCTTGGCATCCCCATTGGGTCATGGATGCATGAGGTGAAGCATTACCACCTCATTCCATACTATCCTGTTTCGATCCTGGGACCTGTGGGTTATGGGCCCACACACAATTCAAAGTGTAACCATCATATTATATCATTTTAGAGTTTCAACATCAGTAATAAGGTAATCGACAATTATACCAGTCATTCAAACATTAATCATACTCAATTACCATCACTCAGTTATATTAGAGCTAGGTATAACAAGCTACACCTTATTAGGGTTACTTGTCCAAACAATCTAATTATCATCCCTTTCTATTAATATGAGTGAATAAGTATGACTACCTTGTTCAGGGTATCTCTCCATGTGTTCTGACATCATCCAAACCATATCACCATATTACAAATACGCAATACTAGGATGCATATCTGGTATGAATTACTACAACTATCATATGCCTTTAATTTAACATATAGCTTGCACAAATACACCGAAATCATATGTAGAACCAACTTCATATCTTAATATGCCTTCAACAAATCATACATGTAAAAACAAATTCACATATTACACAGAGCTAGTGCTTTCCCATATCTTTCTGCTCATTCATTACTTCTTTACTTTTTGCTACCTATCCTTTTCATATAATTATATACAATAAACATCATTAGCATAGAATCATTTAAGATAGGAATAGATTATTCATCATTCTTGCTATCACATAAGAACTTATTTCTTATCGCACTTCATCATATTGTATGTCACTATTACATTCACTAGATGACCCTACCAAGGTAGTTATGCATCATATATGATTCATTTTATTATCATTTCATTCCCACCTTGCTATTGTTAAGGAATATATGAAAGAGAAGATGATTTTAAGACTTGGAATACTTGTATTCAAACATTCCCTTAATACATTCTCGTATGTAGATTTACTTAGTTATCAACAGAGATATTTGATTAATTAGCACTTGCTTGAATTTCACAACCTCTTTATTTTATAATTTCTCCATCATATTTCAAACCCTTTCTTACGTTTCATAGTCCTCTTACTATATACTACTATTTAATCCGTCATCTTTAATTCTAAATTTTTCTCTTATGACCATGTTGCTTATTCATATGTATGGTCATGTATACCATGTTGCACATATTTCCTCCTTTATCTTTATACTATTGTGAAGTTAATATTCTAAATTAATAGTCCTTCTATTATTTTTTTACTCATGTTGAATACATTACATATTCTTCATTTTTAAATCATAGGGATCATGCATAGGTCAAACATAGTTTCTCTTCCAAAGTTAAACCTCAGATATCAGTTTCAACTAATTCTTAGTTGTTCTGATCTTGCCCATATGTTTCAACATCTTACTGTATGTACATTCTTACTCTGATGTGGGTCTAATTATTCAAATTCTATTCTTATTATACTATTGATAGGATTCATTAGATCCTAGTAATGCATCCTGCCAACCGGACCAGGCCAAACCTGAAGTCCTGAAGCCAAGAACTACAAGGATTACATTCTTCTTGAACTGCCACTCACAGCTCAGAAACTCGGCCGATCGGTCAGAAACTCGGCCGATTGCTTCACAACTCGGCCGATCCGCTTGAAACTCGGCCGATCAACTAGCTGTTAGATTTCCTGAAAAAGGAAACTCGGCCGAATTACATACAACTCGGCCGATCAATTTGCTGTTCGATTGCCTATTAAGGAAACTCGGCCGAATCACATACAACTCGGCCGAATCGCGTACAGACTGAAAACCTAAACAGACCTGCTGATGTCAATTTCACTCGAATCAGTGGGCAAAACAATAGAAACAAAAGCCCATTCAAAGGTCAATTCTAGTCTACTTGTTACAAAGAATAAAATCAATAAATGCTACAATTGCATAGTGTACAACACATATTAAAGACCCATATTTCAAAGTATTGAATATTTCAATTCAAACATATAAGAGCATTTATGTACATTTCCAACAAAAACAACATTATGAAATGTAAGTTCTATCTCCTTTTACATTTATGCTCTTAATTCTTGTTTCTTTTCTCGTTTTCTAACCCTAACATTTCTAGGGTTCATCTCTAGCCCATTCTTCCACTGTATACCTGGCCAGGGTATACGTGAGAGAATAGACAGAGTAGCTTGTACTGGTTGATCCAAGTACTCAGATATCGGGCCAGGATATCCAAATACTCAAATCCCCAAAGCTAACATCAAACATCTCCTATCTGCCACACATAGGACTCTAACTTACTAACTTAATGGTCCTTGACAACTCACCCTAAGCTCTGATACCAAGCTGTTACACCCCGATCTCACAATTTCCTCAAATCATGAGATTAGGGCGTAAGATAGGATTTATATGCAACACAAAGAACACCCTTAACTTTTTCTTTTCTTTTCTTTTCCTTAAAACTCTTGTTTCCCCGCATTGAACCACATATCATCTTAACAAAGGAATCTGAACATTGCTTTTACTAATCATACTTCAATAGTAAAGATACATGTATAAGCATTCACGATGTCTTTCACACATTATGCACATGAAACTTGCTAATTAGCATACATATTAAAGAGGAACAATATTACACATCGTACTTACAACTCTCTCTCTTATCTCTTACTGAGGACCTAGAGTGACAAGGACCGACTGACTCAACTAATCTTGTACTTAACTCTTGTGGCAGATCTACACTGAAGCTCTGACCATCTCCAAGTCCATGTGGTTAACCCTAAAAATGTTTGAGTAGAGGGGTGAGCCTACTCGCTCAGTGAATGAGTACTTCATGGAAACAGACTAATGCACTAATGTGATTACATATATAATTTGAGTAAACGATATGAAATTTAACAACAATAAATACTACACTGAGCAATTCTAAAACAATATAATTGAAATAACAAAGAATGTAAATATTGCATCCAAAGAATAACTACTAGAAGACTATGCTCTAGTCTTCCCTAACTCTTTCATTTATAAGGAACTCTGTGAACCTATATGATCATATTTTAGATTATGCCCTGATCTATGCAGTGTACTCTGCATAGAGACTCACAGTGCACTACGACCACACCGTACAAGACTTAGCGACACACCCGGGAAATGCTAAGTCTGACGCCAACCCTGTTCTGCTACAGGACCACAGGCTCTCCGGCCTACAGGCTCTCCGGCCTCAATGCACTACTCCAAGTGCTCTAGACTCCTCCTCTAACCTGAGTACAAAGGCGAAGAGTCTCACTGGGTTACCACCGTGACTCCGCACGGATTAATGTTGAATAAACCCCATTTTTCTCCAGTTCCACCGTGACTCCGCACGCGTTGTTGTTGGACACTGCCTCTCTGTCCTCGTGTCTCCACGACTCCGCACGGATAATGTTGCAACACGAGTTTCACCCCTAAGAAGCAGATCTGTCAAAGGGGTTCTACGGTGTTCAGGGCACCTAAGTCTAACATTAACATTATAGGTACATTTTAAACATAAATCATAATTCATTTAACATTTCTCACAAGGCTCACACGGCCTGCCATATCATATCATAAGAAGCATCATAACTCATGTATTCAACATATATCATGTCTCAGTAACATCCCTTTCTAGGGCATGTCATATCTCATCACCTGCAATTTATGAGATATGTATTGAAAATAAGAAGCCCTGCAATATGCAGATATCAACTCAGAGAGAACAAGCATATAAAGTTAAATGCACTAGAAACATACAATTCAACAATTAAGCATCACCACATCTCATATCGAAACCTTTCATATCACCTTAACATGATTCATTGAACACCCTATCCTTAGGGTTTAATTTGCCTTATTCATTCATCACATGCCATCACCCTACTCTTAGGGTTTCATTTTCCTTATTCATTTTTCCCATGGCTCTCATAAGGATTTCATAGGATATAAGCATTCTCTAAATAAAGATTGTTCCAACAAATCATATACAATCAATATAGATATGAAACCATGGAAATTTAACTAAATTTAGGGTTTCCATACCATTCACTGAGATATCATGTATCAAGAATAAAATTCAATTAAGATAACCCATGTGGTACATCCTAACCACTTATAGGACTACCAGTCCTTTTCAATAAGGTTGAAACTCTAGCGATATCTCAATTAGGTCAAACCCTAATTACAACATTTGATATAAATCTAAAAGCATCCTCACTAGGAAGTGTTGTATACGTTTCTGTTATGAATCTACCATCAAGGAGTCATTCAAACAGAAAAGGAATCCATATCATATCAATTTGCAATAACTTAGTTCAAACGGACATTTCAGACTTTAGAATTCACATGCTAAGCATATAGGGATTTGGATGCTATAATCAAATTCGTACATTACAATGTTTGAAGGAAGAACCCACTCACCCTAAGGTGTGAAAACACCTCACAACTGCAGCTCAACTCAGGGAATCTCGAATTCCTATCAAATCCCTAGCAAATCTCCCAATTCTTCTTCCATTCAACTCGGAAACCTTGAAAATGAGGGATTATGAAGAAAGGGTGAGAAAAGAGGGAATTTCGACATCATCTTGGATCAAATCAGAGCATGGACGGAATCTAGACATGAGAGAGAAGATTCACCATAAAAGTCTATGCAAAGGATCCAAACTTACTTGATTTCACCATTCTTGGGACCGCAGAACCCTAATTCAGCAATTCCTCCTCTTTCTCCACTCAAGCCCTAACTCTCCCTCTCTCTAGATTTTCGTTTCTCTGGAGTGAATGACGAAGAATGAGAGCTGTTTGTTTGTGTGGTTGCTCATATAAGTCAATTGAGCTGCTTGGGTCAATTGCATATTGACCCAACACTTAACTTTAATTATATTGGCTGAATATTCAGTTATACAAAAGTTACTGTAATTCGTTTATTTCAGAGATCAAACATTCTCCAACAATTATGGGAATTTAGAAAGTTGTTTATAATTGATCTATAAAGCTTCAGTTAAAATTTGAGATCATTTAGAGTTACCAATAAATAATTAAAAATAGAACAGTGCACTGCTATATTGCAGTCTGCAGAATATTCGGCCGAGTTTGTCCTGCACAAAACTCGACCGACACCCTTACTGTAGGGATTCAAAAGTCATCCAAAAATTATGCCAATTTAACAGAGTGTCTAAAACTGTGTTTTTCAAGCACAGTTAAAATTTGAGATCAATTGGATATACCAATAAAATGATAAAATTCAATTACTATACTGCTGTAAAATTCTGAAATTGTGATCGGTCGAGTTTGAAACTCGGCCGATAAACAGGTCAGAGCATTCTTCAAAAATTCTGATATTTTGCAATGTTGTTCAAATTTTATATACCCAAATCATATACAAATTTGAAGTAAATCAGAGTTACACATAAAATACTAAAAATCATTTAGTGAGACATTCTACTTATCAAATTCTGTATTCATGTATCATCAAAACCCTAATTTGAGCCGATTAGGGTTTATGTTTCTCAAACCCTAATTCTCAAGACAAAAGAACATTTAGACTTCTTATCATAGTTAAAACATCCTAATTTTGTTATTGTCATTAATTAGATTTCAAGAATGATTATTCTAATTACTCTTTGCGATTGTCTAGATAAACCCTACTTTACCAATTAAGCTCAGATGGGGTCGTAACACCGTGTTTCTCATTCACATATATGATTATGTATTACATGACACATATATTTCCTATTATTCTTTTACTAATATGAAGTTGAAATTCTAAATTAATATTGTTCCTACTAGATTAATCTTATGCTTTATACACTACATGTCCTCTGTCACAAACCAAATGGCTCATGGAGTGGTCAAACATAGTTATTCTTTCAATTAGGCTTTTCTGTTATGAATATAAATTAATTTTTATGACTCATTCATTTGTTTAGCTTCACCTTTTTTCTTATTTTGTCTCTCAAGTTTCATACCCTTCCTTATTTTCTAACAACCTCTCTGTGCATGCTACTCTTCAATCTATCATCATTGACTTTTACTATTCTCTTATGACTGTGTTTCTCATTCACATATATGATTATATATTACATGACACATATATTTATTATTATCATTTTACTAATATGAAGTTGAAATTCTAAATTAATATTTTACCTACTAGATTAATCTTATGCTTTATACATTACATGTCCTCTGTCACAAACTAAATGGCTCATGCAGTGGTCAAACATGTTTATTCTTTCAATCAAGTTTTTCTGTTATGAATATAATTTAGTTTTTATGACTCATTCATTTGTTTAGCTTCAACTTTATTCTTATTTTGAAAACTAGTACCACTTAATCACAAGGAAATTATTGAGTATATTTGAATAAAACTAGGTTGTTACTCCATAGAGACTTTGAATGAAAAGGTAGTAAGGATGAATGCATCAGAGTTCAAAATATAATGACACATTCCAAGCTCGGTATTATATCAAGGAACCTTATTTCCTTAATCAAACTTATAATTTCCATCATTTCTCTTAATTTCATCCATGTTTCCTATCCTAATCTTATAAAATACATATTTATCTAGTTCTCTTCACTTTAATTGATAAAAAAATTCCATTTTTATGTACTTGTTGTATACTTAACTATTTTCTCCTATTTTCCCTTTGTTTTGCAATACATAAGTGCATTTTACTTAATTGTACGATTCATTCCTTGTAGCTGAATCCTTATGTCTTACCCATCTATATATTTTCTTCTTGTCTTGTCCTTATTTTAATTTAAATACAACATGTATTACTAGTCATTAATCCTTAATCCCAACCTTATATCATTTCCTTTTGAATTCTTTCTATTTTGAATCTTTATTTGACATACTTCTCCTAATGAGACTTTTACAATTGATCCATCTCTCATGTGAATTTTGGTATTCTTAACTCATTTCTTCCTTACTTTTATTTGTTTCAAATGAGATAAAATGTCTTAGTTATATGGATATATTCTCCATTGTTTCTTCTTCATTTCGTGTGCTATATACTATATGTGTCTTGAATCTATTCCACTATTCCCAGTTCAGTGTTTTCTTGCCTAAGGCCCCAAATCTGGATCATAGAGATTGCTTCTAACTGATTCATACTTAATACAATCTTTCCCTTATATTTCAATATCTTAGTGTATGTACATTCTCACTACATGGGTTTAAATTTATCCATAGTCTATGCTTATTAGATTGTCAATAGGAGTCATTAGATACCGTAACACATCCCTCCAGCCAAACCAGGTCGAACCTACAACATTAAAGATAAGAGATACAAAGGATTAGTTTACTCCTATTTATCTCAAGCATCCAAAAAGAATGTACTCTTAGGAAAAGCTCATTTAAACATAATTTTTGGTCTACTTAACACAAATAATGTAAATAATAACTAAAGTAACTTCAAAATGTACAAAAATCTTAAAGATCCATATATATTTCTAAAACCTAAATATATAAATTCAAATGTATAAGATCATTTCTATTCATCTCCAATAAAAACAACAATATAAATCAAAAGTTGAGTCACATTCTATCCTTATGATCGTATTCCTATGTTATTTTCTGGTCTTCTAAGCCTAATACTTCTAGGGTTTATCTATAGCTCATCCTCCCCCTATATACCTGGTTAGGGCATCTAGAGAAGAACATTTAGAGTATCTTAATATTGGTCATCCTCATAAGTTGGATACTGGGCCAGGGTGTCCAAATACTTAGACTTCCTAGAGCTATTGACACATCACTTCTTACAGGTCACACTTATGACTCTGATTTTCTATCTTAATGGTCTCTAGCTACTTGGCCTAGGCTCTGATACAAATTTGTTTCACCCACATCCCACAATAACTTCTAATCATGAAATTAGGGAATAATTTAAAGATTTAACATAATATAAAGATCACTCCCTACTTTTTCTTTCAAATTCTTTGTTTTCTCACATTCAATGACATAGACTAACACTACAACAAAATTTAAACCTTGATTCTTCTAATTTGATTTCAATCATAAAGATACATATCTAAACATTCATTATGTTTTTAACACTTTAAATACACATGATGGGATAATCAGATACATTCTCTATTTTATGGAAAACAATATTACACATCATCATTTACAACTCTCCTATCTTCTTACAAGGACCTATAGTGACAAGGACCGGCTGAACTTCACTAATCTGATACTTAGCTTGTATGTCATGTCTACTATGATGCATCAACATCTTCAATTCACATGATTTCCCTAAAACTTTGGGAGTAGAAGGGTGAGCATGCTCGCTCAGTGAATGAGTACATCAAACAAATATTTTAAAGTACTTTAATAGTCAAAAGGTGTGTTATTGAACAAATAAAAAAATAAAAATAAAAATAATGAACCATAAGGAACTAATCATTCACAAACATATATATGATAAGACAGTCTAAATATCTATGAAGAGTTATACTTTATCAATCACCAAGGAGACTCGTAATTCAAAAACATACATATATTAGGGGAGTCGAATAACTTCAAAGAATAAATGAATAACTACACACAATTGATTAATCTTTAAATCATTTTATTATGCCCTAAATTGACATGAAGTGTACCAGGAAATGTGAAAGCATCATAGCAAGCTATGATCTCATTTTACAAGACTCAGAAACAAGTTTGGGTTCCTAAGTTTGTAATTTCAACAACTCTGTCTGTAGTGGGGCTCACCACGTTTGGCTCTCGACAGTTAATGGGAGAGGTTGAATCTTTGGACTCCTCCTCTAAACATGGTTACTTAGGCATAGAGTCAAAAGACATGCTATCTCTACATTAGTGCTTCCACAAGGGCCAATCAACTAACCAACATCACATGTACCATTAGCATCTCTGGTTGATGTTGGGTACCACACAATAATAAGAAGTTTGTCCCACCAATCAAGATCCCTACACCCTGGCCGGTACAAAATGTCTTACCTCAATCTGGACTACCTCCAGTTCAGAAGCACATTTCTACCTCACAAAGCATGCCTCATCTTGTGAAGGATTCTAGAGTGTTAAGGACATCTAATGTCTAATTCACGCTTTAAATTCACTATTCAATCACGAAATCAACATTTCTTAGCTTAACCTTGTAAATAGTTCTTTTCATAGATTGTGTGTAATATGTATTGTAATTGAGTTGCTGAACAATACCACATATCATGTTGAGAAACACCAAAATGAAAATATTTGATTCATTGAATGCCCTATCCTTAGTGTTTCATTTTCCTCACTCACATATCACATGAATCACATAATGATTTAATAAAACATAAACTTTAACTGATAAAAAGATAACTTCCAACAACTTACTTACAACCATACATGTATATGAAGCACTGGTATGAATTGAACTAGGTTTTCCATTCCTATGAGTGAAATATCATGCATCAAGAATAACCTTTAATATATAAATCAACATTGTTAAAAAGAATCACTTTTGTTGCATTTCATGATGTTTATTCACAAACTTTCAACTTTCGACTCATTTAGTGTTTCAACCTCTATACTCAGATTTCAAGAAAACCCAGATAACATATTCTGAGATAATATCAGACATATTTGTACTAAACATTCAGACAAAACAATCATTTATAAATAAGGAAATTCAAATAGGAAAAGTTCTTCATTCAGTCATACAACAATTTTAGACATAACCAAAAACCCTAGATTTTGTTATATTCTTCTAACTTCTACATTAACTTTAGAAATTCCTTTCTAGATATTTTATATCCATTTCTAATAGGATTTCATCATTGGAAATTCATTACATGAGGAACTAATCCACTTCTAGATCATCATGTAAAAGCTAGAATTGAAAGACATATTTAGGATTTATAGTCGCATACAAAAGAATTGAATATTTTAATGGATTTAATCCAATTTCATGTGATCTACTATTAAGTGGAAGTATCCACACACCTAAGGAGTAAACCACCTTAAAAATGTATCCCAACATCTAAAATTCTTGAATCCATATCAAACCTTTCGTAGTACATCAATTTCTTCTTCCTTTGAACTCATAAACCCTAGGAATGGACAATTATAGAGAAATAGTGAAGAAAGAGGAAAATTTGATATCATTTTGAATCAAACCATAGGAGGGATAAAATTTTTACATATGTGAATATAATTGCCAAGAAGCTATCTATAGATGACAAACTTACTTGATTTCATCAACTCTAGGATGGGAAAGCCTTAGATTGCCATCTTTGTCACTTTCTCCATCCAAACCCTCACTCTCCCTCTCTCTTTAGGATTTCGTATCTCTATAATGAATCAAGATATATGGGAGATCATAGTATATTAAGTTACTCATATAGAGTGATTAAGGTTCTTTGGTCAATTGCAAATTAATCGTACATTACACTTTATTTTATTTCTGTAAAGTTTTCTATCATAAACATGATACTAGAAATCATTTACCAAATAGGTCTCCTCCAAAAATTATGAAAAATTAGTATGTTGTTTTTTATGAAGTTTAGAGCTCAAGCAAAAATTCATATCATTCAGTGTTAATAATAAATAAGTAAAAATAAAACACTACGTTGTTATACTACAATATGTAGAAAAGTCGTTAAGTGATGCAACCCTAGAAGACCCATGAAACAGTCGTACAAGTTACCTAGAACATGCCAGAAAGGAACCAACACGTCTATGCTACTTACGACAACTGTGGTTCCTTGAGTCCATCAAGGCAAAGTATAAAAATAGCTCAATCCTCCAAAACCACTGTGTAGTGTAGAATGCACATGCCACCATCGACCCTACACTTTAAGGACTCATCCTTGATCAAACGCTAAGTGATCCTTAGGACAAGTCCCTAGAAAAAAATCCAACTTAAAAACTAACAATCATAAACTGAGTTGAAAAATTCTGACTAAAACAATCCACTTAAAGATCTTATTCCAAATAATCATCACAAAACATTGAATGATCTCATATAAAATCATACTGCTTCCCATTTAAATCATATCAAGAGTAGACAAGATAGAAAGACAACCTAAAATATCTTCATGAACTGCAACAACTAGGTTTACAAGATGATCCATGTCTATGAATTCAAAACAATTTAAGATTTCTATCTCAAGTTACAACTCATAATTATAAAGAAACCACAAGGAAAGAAATCCATCACATTCCAGATAAACCACCCACACATCACTCAAGAAAGTGAGAGTACAAGGACAATCAAGACTCAAATATGTTATATCTTGTTACATCTTGATCACCACATCCTTTCTATTACTCTAGCATACCTTAAAACATTGAGGAAGAACCACATGAGACTCTATAGACCAAACAAGAGGATTACTTCCACCAAGATATAAGAACACATAAATAGCTTTTATGATGGAAAACAAATAACAAAGAGAAATTTACTATTCATTTCAAATTCACATGATCTAGATCACCCCTTAACTTAGTTTAAGGCATATAAAAGATAACATTATGAGACATTGATATTATAAAAACAATCTTCTCAAAGTATCATCATCTTGAATGAAATAAATATAACATTACTTACATTGCATCCCTACAATTATGGAGAATTCATAAAGCATAACAAAACTTATACACAATAAGATCACAATAGTAACATCCAATGTTATTTGCTAATGTAATCCAAGATAGATACACTAAATGGATGAGTTACATGTAATATTAAGCTCTGTGTAGTTTGAGGCGTACAACTCAAACTACTATCTAACCACTGTAAAGTAGCAATTAGCCACATATAAGATCTTAGGATTACCATACTCCTAAGGATCTCTTCCCCTGAGTCACTATAAGTGACAAACTAAAGTGGCTTATCGACCCAACTACAAAAATAGCATAGTGCATCCAGGGTACATAGGGAATGACACTAGAAAATAGGGTATACAACCCTCAAACTCGTGTTACGATGACAATTTCTCTCAATGACATATAAACCAAGAAACAATCACAACTTCTCTCAAAATATGTTGAGGTCATGATGATAGAGATAACCCTCCTTGCACCCATGCATACTCAAAATTATACGACTTTGAGCTCCTTCTCACAATATAAGATTGATACAAGGAAACTCATTTTGCTATGTAGAAAATCATGGAAGTGAGATAGCTCAATGGTCACATGGCACTACATGATTAGGGTTACACTTGATTAGCTCAACCAATTATTTGTATGTTAATTGGAATTACATTATTTACAAACAAGGAATAGAGATATAAATATTGAAATTAATTAAATCTAACTACTTCCTTAGACATAAAAATATCATCATATTCCAAAACCACATACAGTTGAATTCATATTCCATCTGTGGCCATATCAAGACCCCAATTCACCAATTATAGGGCACAACAAGGCCCAAAATTTCATTAAGTTCAAAATAGGAATAAGTACTAGTAGGAATATCATATCCACCTAAAGTTTTGCACATATCATCAAAATACCATAATCAAGTAGACTCCAAAATTTTAGATCAATACTCTAAAGGGTGTAAAAGTTATGATCAATTCATAATAATGTGAATGAAGGCCAAGTCTAAGCATAGATGAGATATATCAACTTATCAAGTATATTTCAAACTAGCTTCCAAAAACATAACTATTAGTTAAATTCAGTAAAGTTTTACAAGATTAGTCATTTATATTAAGTGCATCATGTAGATTTTTCCTTCTCAGAACATTCAGTTCAAGGGATTCACATCACATCACATATATCTTCTAGAGCCTACTTAATTGTTTGTAAAGAATATCTCATATTCTCAAGGGCAAGTGTATCAACACACATGACCACAGAGAACCCCATATTAAGTACATGATACTATTTCCCATTAGTTTCCAATTCAATTATTTACAATCATGGATTACACTCTAGCATCAAATCCTACCATTATGCTAATGACGGTACCCACATTGTGAACACAACATATAAGGTCACATTATTCACATTCTTATACTTATACGAAGATAATAGGATTTGAGATGATTAGATATTCCATTTGGTGGCATCTTTCAATAAAGGTTTCCTTAATTACATACAATCCATTTTTTATTTGTAAACCCCCAAATAACTTCATGTTTACTTCATAGTTATGATCCCATAATAAAAATTTATGCATGTAAAATAATTTTCTTCCATATTTGTTTATAACTTAGTATGAACATAGAAAATGTCTAGAAAATATAAACTATCCCAAGAATATATGTCCAAGCACCCATTAGGGTACACAAATATCATGATAAGCTTTAAATAACCATTTAGGCCATACCTATGCCAAGTTCACAAAGTAACTTCAGATTAACTTTCAAGGTTTTAATCATTTATAACATTATATCACCATGAGTGTTATGTATATAAACTCGTCAGAGTCAAAGAAGATTCATAACATCCTTCAAAGTACCCATTTAATGCACAAAATGTCATTTTTTCCATAAAGAAATTCAACATAATTAAGTCTTAATTTTCACCACCAAAAGTATACTTCTATTGATGTTACTGATAAGAAACACCACATGAAATTTCATGAGCACATTCAAAAGTATGAGCATGTTATGGTCAAAATAAGATTAAACACATATATGTCATTTTGAAGTCTAGATGAGATACTTATAGGTTTATGACATATGTTCAATATGTTCTCAGAAGTATGAAAGTTGTAGAAGTGTGTTATATATAGTCTAGATGATCATATAAAAACAAAGATTTTTTTTCATTATTACAGTATCCCAAAATCTATACATGAATCGTTTTTAGGCCAAAACCACATATATTTTGGATTTTCAACCATAACGCCACAAGAGGAGAATTATTAACATTATGGTTCAAGAACTAGAACATAAAGATAACTAAGAAGTTCTGATATTCTTCCATCGGGATGCAAACCAATCTACAATAACCATACATTTAATCATATAGAACAAGATCTAGGTATGTACGGTGAGCTTCAAGCATTTCTTTATTAATTAGGCTATGAATGCATGATTAATCAATGCAAAAGTAAGAAACCCTCCTACAAAATGTGTGGGAAGGATCCTCCTCTTCTAGATCATATATATCAGCTATCAAACATCACCATAAACCTCCCAAAGCTCCATCTACACTCCATCTAGATAGATCTGTCTCACCTAGGTTAGAGAGAGATAAAAGGTGGGATTTTTAGCTCTAGAAAGTTGAAATCACCATGGGTAACCATGGGGTTCGGCCAAGAAGTAGAAGGAAGTAAATAATAGAAAGAAAAAGAGAGAAGAAAGATATGAACTTACATGTCCGAGTCTTGAAACAAAGCCAACAAGCTTGAGATGTCACATAGAAGCTTGATCATCAATATGCAAAGATATGCATTCACATAAAAGCATATACAAGCTCCTTCCTCAATCTAATGATCCTGCATGGAATATTACCTTGAGATATACTCCATAGAACCACGAAAACATCATCACAATTCATGGACAACCCTCTAAAGGTCCCAAAGAATCTCTTTTATGCAATTTCTAGGGAAAATCTTGGACAAAAGAGGATGAAAGACAGTGATTTAGTTGTTTGGGGCAAGAAACACCATGAAAATCCATAGATCTCAGCCCAAGGAAGAAGAAGAAGAAGGAGAGAATAGAAAGTGGGATGAAGAAAAGTAAGTATTTATATGATTTGTGTATGGGATGAGGTTATCTACCAAAGGAGAATCCAAAAAATCTTGATTCTTCAACTTGCATCAACAAAAGCATAGATGGATGACTTTCCCTCAAGCCATGACTGTCCATCTTCCTTCAAGTTCATTCCAGAAGGCTCCCAAGTCACCAAAAGGTTATAGGAATAGAAAGGGTTGGAATACAAAGGTCTCATATATAACCATAGAGAGAAAAGACTTCTATACCCTCACCTCCCTTTTTTTAGCAAAAGACTCCAAACCATTGTACATTACACATCCTTGGTCTATGGTCACTCAAACAAGTTTATAATGCTATAAAATTCGTAAAAACATTGTGAAGAATTTGGATACTTATAATGTGTAATTAAATTTTGAGTTAAAACTTCAATTAGGATGAAATTGCAAACTAGTTCACTAATGTATATGTAACTACAAGACCAAGGTAAACATTATCCAATTTAAGTCTAATTAATGTCAACTTTTAGATAATTGATTTTAATCCTAAAACATGTCTGAGTATGAATTGGAACATATGTTCAGTTATTTTTCACATAATTTTCAATTATATCCTCATACTACATCTAATTTACAATTAAGTCCATAACTTGCAAGGAAACTTGAAACAAGTACAATCAACGTGCAAATTGAACCAAATGAGATATGTCCTAATCAATTGGTATCAAATATTAATAGAACACACAATTTTGATAATTAATCAATATTAGAGGAAGACCACAGTAAAGCTAGGTTCATGGTCTCACATACACAACCATGGTGCCTATTAAGGCTACTCTACCCAAGCCTCCAACTTTAAATTAACTCTCCCTTTGATGACCTTTTCCATTCACTCCAACACGGTCTTTGTACCCACCTTCACCACAGTTGCGTTTCCTACCACGACCGTAGTGGACAAAACCCTACATTTAGACGATTAGTTCTATATTTCTAAAACCATAATTAATCAAATCAAAAGCACACTTAGAGTTTTCATTAGGTTTATAATATCATAATTGATCTACCATCATTAATTGAGTTTAATTGATGATCAATCTAATTAAGCATATAATTAGGAAGGTAAACCCTAATTTATCCATTGAGCCTAGATGTGGTCATAATAGTAATAGATTAGATCAATTGTAAAGACATTGCATTACATGAAAGTTTTATTGTATATTAGATACATAGATGAGCTATTTTTGACTTGTATTGGCATATATTATTTAATGTATGTGATTTCTTTTGTCTAGTACATATGAATATGATGGGAATATTTAAACTTACAACTTTTTACTTTGAAAGACAAGTTTGAATCGAATTATGTCCCAAAAGTTTTGCGTGACTTAAATTATGAAAAAAATTCTAGATGGAGGAAAGCCTTGGATGATGAACCACATGTGAGATTGGATTTAGTTTATACTTGTGCAATTTTGAGAAAATAATATGTCATTATCACAATTTTTTATTCAAAGTTCTCTAGTTTTAGTTGATTACCCTCAAAGAGAAAGTTGGCCCAAGTGACTTGCAAAAGTGTAGTGTTTCAATTGAGACTATGAATGAGGTGAGGTCCTCTTGTGGAAGATTATTTTTAGATTCAAGAACACATGTTTATTTTAGATTCTTATGTATTGTAAATTTGACTCAAAGTACACCAGTTTTCAAATTTAGATTGCAATGTAAACATCTGATACCATAGGTCCTCACACTTGTAGTTATATATGTAAAAGTACATTGTATCACCAAAATTGTAACTAAAATGATCTCATTCCAAGAAGAATCATTTTTATATACTGAACCATATATGAGTTTCTATTTTTATAAGGTAATTTGTTGATCCAATATATACCCAAAATATTGAATTGTAAAATGTAGTTCTTTTATATGATAGTTTTTTATCCAAAAGAAGAGGGAAAAGTGGAAAGTGAGAGAGACGCCAAAAATTTGAGATGGAATACTTCAAGAACCAAAGTTCCGTGAATTTTTTTAATAGAAATATATAGAATAGAGTGAAGGTTGACAAGACTTTTAAACCAACATGCCTAAAGTAAGTAATGAGGTTGATTAGTACATCTTAGAGAAGGTATTCATTTTTTTATGTAAACAATTGCGTTAGGACTTTGAAAGGGAGATGGAGGAGAAGATACTCAGGAATTCAAGTGGCATACATGTGAAGTATGCCAAAGGGAAATTAAAATGGCTGAGAAAACTGCAATGGACTATGCAAGGTACCCTTTTGTTTGTGATTTTTCTCTAATATATTGTTATTTTATTAGATAATGCAATATTTTAATTTATAAATCAAGTTGTGCAACGTGTGTATCACAAAGCAAACTGATCCTAAAGTAGATACATATATAAACAAAAGTTTTGATCATTTTGCATATATGTGGTGTTTATTGATGAAAAGGGTACTAGGGAGTTATAAATGACTTTTATTGATGCCTTGTACAATAAGGAGTTGTAACATACCGAATCTTGGACCCTACCATGGAAGTTTGACCTTTTGGTTTTAGCCAAACAAGGTTGAGGATAGATCTAGATGAGGTTTAGTATAACCATAATGAGTTAATGCATGCATATATCACCCTAATGTAACCTAATGTTCTCACATTAATCTTAGGCCAATAATGGATACGTAAAATAGGTAATATGAAGTCTTGTAAAATTCTTGAAAATAATCACACATAATTCTTTGGTGATGATATTAACCTAAATAGATGAGCAATAATGATAATAGTGAAATAATATGATTATCTAAGTAATAATGTGATATTAATGGCCACAAATATTAATTATGACAAAACTCATTAAAAGGAATCCTAAAAGTGGAATCTAAGTTAATAACCGTGTTCCTTGGGTCCTAATTGTCTTGGGAGTTAAGTTTCACATTATTCACATAATAATAATTAACTTAATTCAATTTGGAAACAAAATATCTATATTTTCCCCAAAATATCAAATAAAATAATAAATGACTCCAAATAGGAAAACAATCTTGGATTCATAATCTACATAATAAATATAGTCTTTGGGTTAATTTTCATCCAATTTGGGAGATATTTGATTAAAAGATGAAATTAGGAGAGAGAAAGTGTGTAGAACATTCAAAATATTAAATAAATATGCAAACGACTCCAACATGTAAAATTGATAGCAAATTCATATCCAACACATTAAATATGACTTGTTGGTGAACTTTCATAAAATTTGGATAGTCCTAAAGTCATAAATGAAGGAGGAAAGAGAAAATAAGATTTGATTTATTTAACACAAAAAATATTCCCGAAAGGCAAATGTAATTGCATAAATGGAATCTACATACTTTAGTTAGCCTCTATGCAAAATTTCACCTAATTTGGTTAATGTTTGGACCCTCAATTTTCTTAGTAAAGAAACTTAATCAAACATTATTTAAATGCAAATTATTTTCTCGATTTCCTTGTCACACTATAATTTTGGAATCTAGTTTTCCTTAAGTTTTTAGGTTTGATCTGGACCCTCTGATTTTTTATTGGATGGTGCTCGGTTCATCTCCCACCTTTGGTAGGAGTCCAACTCAATGCGTTCTATGCAAGGACCCCAATTCCGATCTTCTCTCGGGTCTCTATCCCTCTCCCTTCTTCCTTCTCCTCCACTTTATTTCCCCCCACCTTCCTCATCTCTTCCTAGATTGAAAGACCCTATAAAAAAGCTAGGGCTCATGACATGGTCACCTGTTATGTGAATGGTCTCCACTTTCCCCTATATGTCCCCTGTTTTCAGCTGCCTTCCCCTCTTCTCTCCATCTCAGGCAATTGGACCCTTACTAAGTTGTCCATGCACATCTGTTGGACCGTCCCAGACCTCCTCCTAGTGTTTGTTTGCCACGTCATCTACCGAAACAACATCCCCAACTCTGGCTACATTGGGCAGAAGGTTAGGCTATGGACGAGGCTTCTAATCGTTTACAAGGTTGGATCAACGTTTGGGAATGTAGCATATAGACTTGTGAAGATGTTTACCTCACCAATTTTGCCTCTCTACAAGGTGTGTAAAAGTCCCTCTTTTTACCCCCTATGTTGGAGTTTGCAAGGAGTGGTGGAATATCGAGTTTCTCGTCGCCCTTTTCGTTCCGTTCTGGCTTTCTGAGGTCTGCGATGCTTGGGGAAACCTTTGGCATCATCGACTGGTGTTGGATTTTTGAAGGCTAGCATATTGATTTCATCTCTATCGAGCTTGTGGATCTCTGGGTTCTCATCGTGAGGAGGATCAAAGGAAGGGGATGACCCCCTGATCGTTTCTCGATTTTACCCCTCTTTTCTCCTTTCTTGCTTTGATTTCTCGCCAGGGGTAATATCATCACTTCACATCTACTTGTCTGTTACGACTTTGAGTCTAGATGCCAGGTAGTTTGAGGGGCCAGCCAAGTTGGAAAATGCCCAAAGGGCCAACTCAGTGCTCACGCCCACTCTCCCCCTCTCTCTCGGCTGTATGCTGAAGTCAGATTATTTAATTGGCTGGTTTTTGAAAATTCATAACTAATTATTTAAAGCTCAGAAAGATAAAATAAAATATGTTTTTGAATCAGAAAAATACGAGCTTTCTAATGGTATAGGTTTTGTTAGAAAAAACTTATGTTGTAAATATGTGATTTTAATGGAT
Organism: Alisma plantago-aquatica; assembly: GCA_963693085.1. Taxonomy (NCBI): domain Eukaryota; kingdom Viridiplantae; phylum Streptophyta; class Magnoliopsida; order Alismatales; family Alismataceae; genus Alisma; species Alisma plantago-aquatica. Next base: position 276,387,501 of record OY856410.1, read on the forward strand.
TTACCTAAATAGTTAATAACTTATAAAATTCATAACTAAATATATATATGTCAGAAAAATATAATAAAATATATTTTGAACTTAGAATAATATAAGATAAAATATGGCATGGTTTTGATAATCTAAATCACTTTCAAGGAAAAAGGTAATTTTTAGGGTTTATGAAATCAATGTAAATCTGACCCTAATTTCACATACATGATTAATAGGTGCTTTGGAGACCTAGACTTGGATCTAGATCTATCTTGGACTTGTATAGATTCTAAAGAAAGGTATGTGGTATCCCCTATTATTGTATGTTGAGAAATTCACATATATTTCTTCATTCTCTTGGTCTTATGGACAATAGCCTACACAATATGTCTTTTCTCTTGGATACCATGGTTCATGTGAACTATCTTATTTTTTATTGATCTTGTGATCATGGATATTCTCTTGGACTCTTATCTTATGCCTTGGTGGATGTTGGTTTTATTTGATGCTATGTGCCCACTTTGAGGAGGATGTTTATTTGTTGATATGTGATATGTTGTGTCCACTTGCATGTGGATGTATGTGTTATCCATTGTGTGATGACAACATTGTATAATTATGACTATACTTTCTACTTGCCTATACATTAAACATGCTATGTGATTCAGTAGCACTAGAGTAGTGTAATTGTATTGGTTTTGTTTATGGGCAGATGTGTAATTTTCTGCTCGAGCAGTATGCTCTTTTGCGATGGAGGTTGCCCCATACCCAGCTTCCAAATTTGTGAGGCTTGGCCCAATTTTGTATTGGGAGTTTGGCAGTACCTCATTCTCTATCAAGTTTCAAATTTGTGAGACTTGGCCACCTTTGTCTTTATATTGTTCTAGGGCTATGCTTATCTCACATGCATGCATAATATTGATGATGATTGTGGGGTGTGTGCCCTACTTTCTCTTATTGTGCTTAATTTCCCACCATGGTAGTGGATGTATATATGTCACAATATTTTTATGTTGTTTTATGAAAAGTATCATCTTTATTGTGATTCTTTTCTCTTGATACCCAATTGGGTAGTCCCTATCTTTTATATGGGAAGCCTTTTATACTTGTTGTCCTTTATTCCAATTCTATTGCTCGATTTTACTTTTTAGTATGCACATACCAGCCTTTGTTGATGTCTTCTATTTTTGTCTTCTTGCTGGGGTATGCTTCCAACCCTAAATGAAGGATATGGAGGATATGGCATAAAGAGATGGACTTAGCTTAAGACTTTAAAGCTTGGAGGAAATCTTGATGTGGCTTAGATTTCCCTCTACATGGACCCTTATGATGTACCATTACATGTAAGATGAAGATGTTCTTTTGTAACCTTTTGCAAAATTGAATATAGTCAATGTTTTTATTCTACTACTAAACTTTGGTCGTTTTGTGTACCATAAATAAGTTTTGAAAATTTTACACCCACTCCAACATATCTTTTAGGTGTGTTTGGACTGGAGGTTCTACTCTTCAAATTTTTAGTAGGAAGTGGTTTCCTTACAGGAGTCTTCCACAAATTTTAATGGAACAAATGATGGTTATGATATATTTTCTATACTAGGAGAAGATTCCCATTCTAAAGGTGAGGAGACAAGAACAAATCCAAGAAAAGAATTTCACATGATAGGCAAACACAATTGCTATTCCAAATCACCTTTAAACCATAGAAAATTGTTTTAAGAGATCATCTAGTATGGAAAAGATTGAGATGAAGCAAGGTATACCTAACACAGTGATAAATGGGGTCAAGAGAATGGGTTGGAAGGGATACATTATTTCAAATATCAAATTATCTTATGAGTATTATTGAAAATGGTGAGTTTGTTATGGATTTGGAAGATTAATTGAGAGGAAAATGGTTGGATATGTCATTCAACATGTAAGGTACTGACCTCAAAACCTTTGGTTTACTTTTTCTTCCTTTTTTGTTGTAGTTTTCCCTTGATTTTTCACTAATAAGTAAATCCTAGAGAGGTGTTGATTCCAAGGTATTTTAGCTCCGCACAAATGAGATGCTCTGTGTGCTTCTTTAGTTGTTGATTTACCCCTATTTTTTCATGTTCTTGACTATAATTTCATATAAATTGCCCATGTATCCCCCTCATTATGTGTAGAGTTTGATGATTGGTGAACTACAATTGATTGAATAGTAGTAGCATTCTATGTTGTAAGCATGTTGCTCTTTGGTTAATGTGTACATAATCCACAAAGCTTGCTTGTGCTCTTTTGGGTCTGCCTTGTTATGTGGATTAGTTTAACACTACTACAGAAACAACATTCAGTGTCGCTTTTCTGGGCGTCAGTTATTTAGGAAAACCGACGCCTATAATATTAAACGTCAGTTATTTATGCAAACCGACGTCTATATTCAAAGACCAGCCAGACATGGGTACCGCTTTGTATTCAGCGTCGGCTGGTTATAACAGATCGACGCCTAAAATCGCCTGCGAAATCCAATTTTCGAGCGAAAACATTTTAGGTCACCTATAGCATCGGTTTTTTTAACTATTCACTGACGCCTATTTAAAATGAAAATTTGTGCGAAAAGTCCCACTTTCAGAGTCAGTTATCCTTAGATAACCGACGTTGATAATGGTTCCTGCCAAATAATTTAGGGTAAAGGTTGTCTAGTTGGGCGTCGGTGTGTTACTATCAACCGATGCAAAATCATAATAGGCGTCGGTTGTGTAGATAACCGACGCTGTTGACCAACTTAATAGAGGCCCGATCACCCGTCTCTTCCCCCTTTCTTCCTATTTCATCGATTCTCTTGTGCGCTGCTCATCGCCGCTCTCCCAAAATCGCCACCTGGCGCCTGCTGCTTCTCGCTCGCCGCCGACGCTCCCTACTGCTGCTCTGTGTCACTGCCGCCGCCCGCTGCCTTCCTCCTTGCGTCGCCGCCGTGCCGCCTTCCTCCTTGCTCACGCCCTACTGCGGCGCACTCCTTCCTCCCTACTCACGCCCTACTGTGACACTATCTTCTTCCTTGCCTCCGCCCGCTGCTTGCTGCTCTGCTCTCCAGGTATTAGTCGTAGCCTCTGTTCTTATTTCTCCCTAGCTCTTTAACTACAACACTTCCTGACTTCAAAACCTAAGCACCTTAGCCACTTGGCTACGGTTACCTGGAAATTCAGTGAGATACCTTCTAGTTATAGAAGTCCTTACTTCACTTTCTTCCCGACTAAATAATCAATCAATTTCATTAAAGACTAGTTAGTGTTCTACTTCTTTCACTGAGAAGAATGGCCTACCACAGCCGTACTGCCCAGCATGGCCGTGGTAGGCCAACACATCCAGGGTCGTGTTTGCTGTTGGTAAGGACATGAACAAATCTATATGTAATGCTTTATGTAAATTCAAGGATACGAACAAATCTTTTACTTGCATATATTTGTGCTTCTAATCCAAATGCTTGACCTAATTCAGTAAATTTTGATGCATGTTGAAATAAGATTTAAACTTGTCCATTCTAGCATCCTAATTTGATTTGATTAAACCCTAACATTTATTATATATAAGAATGACATCACATGTGTTTGTTGGCCTAGAAACCCGTCCAAGATTGACTCATTAGGAGTAAATCTTGGATAGTCCCCGATTTGGGACTGTTCTTGAACACCTAATCTCACTTAGGATGTAAGTGTATAATGTGTATTGGGTTTTTGAGAAAATTTCGACAGCATTTCCCCGTTTGTTCTCTAAGTACATATGTACTTAGAGAACAACGGGGAAATGCTGCCGAAATTTTCTCGAAAACCCAATACACATTATACACTTACTAGTGAGATTAGGTGTTCAAGGATGGGATAGGTGGTACACATTTATTATATATAAGAATGACATCACATGTGTTTGTTGGCCTAGAAACCCTTCCAAGATTTACTCATTAGGAGTAAATCTTGGATAGTCCCCGGTTTGGGACTGTAATAGGAGTAAATCTTGGATAGGATGTAAGTGTATACCCTAATCTTATCCTAATATATACTTGTTTTCTCTTTGATCATAGAATGGATAGATCATGGATGTCCATTCGCAATCGCTGCACCCTAGAGTTTATATGTGGTCTTGATCAGTTTATTAGATTTGCCGAGGAACATAGGAAAAAACCTACAGATAGGTTCTACTGTCCATGTAGGCATTGCGGTAACAACTTGAAAGTCAACACTGGTGAGGAAATCAAAAGTCATGTCATGTGCAATGGGATTGTACAAGGCCATACAGAATGGCACTGGCATGGAGAGATTTCAAACTCGAAACCAGTAGATGTCGATAGCAATGCTTGGGTGGAAGAAGAAATTACCTCCGATGACTTAGATGTGAACGAACCAGTTCCAGTAGACATCGTTGATGTGATGATGGATAGTTGTAGGGTAGAGCACACCGATCCACCTCCTATCTTTAGAAACATTGTGCATGATGCTGAGATACCATTATACACAGGTTGTGCTAAGTTTACGAAGCTTAGCGCTGTGTTGAGATTGTATAAGTTGAAAGCTAACAATAGATGGAGGGACAAAAGCTTCACTTCATTGTTGACTTTGTTGAAAGAAATGCTTCCTGAAGGAAACGAGCTGCCAATCTCAACATATCGGGTAAAGAAAATGTTGTGCCCAATGGGAATGGAGGCCAAGAAGATACACCCATGCCCGAATGATTGCCTTTTTAATGACATTTTCAGATGGCTGACCATGATGAGCATGATTTCCATGATGAGCATGAAGTCCATGATGAGCATGCTGTCCATGACGAGCATGGCGAGGATACCAATGTAAGTTCTAAAAACATATCATGTATTTCTATAAAATTCATTATCTTCTAGTTATGTCATATATCCCATATTTCTATATTGTGCTAATTCAGTGTGTTTATTTTTGTCAAATTTTAGGTTGATGGTGCACATGTACCCACTGAAGCACTGGAGCAACTTGATGCGTAGAACCAAACACTTAACAGGAAAAGGGGCATCACTCTGTTGAAGAAGTTAATAGCGCTAAGTGGTAGTGGATCCAAATTGGTTGTGGAGTTTGATAATGGAGGAAATGCAATTGGAGTGAACCACAATAATTTTGTAAACTATCTTGGGTGTGTCACTCGAAGCCATTGTGGTGTTAAGTATGATAATTGGCATAAAGTTCCTCAGGGGAAGAAAGACTTGATATGGAAGGATTTATGCGTGAGTTATTATTTGCAATTCTATTTTGTAGATTACAAATTATATTATTTGCAATTCTATTTTTGGATATTAGTTAATAAGAATTCTATTTTACAGAATCTGTTTGCATTGGATGAGAAGTTGCATCGTAAAAGCATGATGCAACATACTGGAAAGATGCTTAGGAACTATAGGACAAATCTCAACAGAGAATACATAAAAGATGGTGATAAGAAGAAGAAGTCAGCCCTTGAATAGTGGAACTTCTTGGACAAAGAAGATTGGGACAATTTTGTTGCTTCAAGAAAATCTGAAGAATTAAAGGTATTAGGCGTCACTCCCAATTTAATTAATATATGTTGTATTCACATATTCAAGATTAATATTTAGTGCTACTAAACAAATCATTAATGTGCATACTAACTAGGCCCTCAATGACGCACAAAAAGCAAGGTGTGCACTGAATGTGCATGACCACACTATGGGTCCAAAGGGCTATGCAAGCGTTCGCCAAAGACTACAAGCGGAGTCTGTGGCTACTCAGGAGTCTGCCACACCCATGCCTCGTCATGATATCTGGATAGCTGGGAGGCAAAACAAGAAGGGTGAAATAAAGAAGCCCGTAACTACTGAGGCGGCTGCGAAAATGGTAAAATACAACTCTTAGAGCAATCGTTTGAATATTGATTATTTGTGGTGTTAACTTACCAATTTATGTTGATGGTGATTAGCGGGAGCTGCACAAGCAGAAGAAACAAGGCACGTTCATCCCTCAGGGCACAAGGGATGAATTGACAGTTGCTCTGGGTAACCCAGAGCATCCTGGACGTGTTAGGGGTGCAGGCACTGGTGTGGGCATCAAAGCATTCTTTGGGCCATCCCAGCGCAAACCCAGAGCGGGACTTTCTCAAGAAGAGGTAACCTATTCTTTTTTTAGAATGTTACTGCAAAAGGGAATTCAATAATAAGAAGCTAATGTTTCTTTTATCCATGTATAGGAGAATAAGAGAGTCGAGGATATAGTTGCCAAGAAGGTCAATGATATAGTTGCTGAGAAGGTCAAGGAAGAAATAGTGCGGTGGCAGGCATCTCAGGCTTCCAATCAGCCTATGGAAACCTACTCTTCTCCTGATGCACAGACTGCGAGTAATCCTGGAGACCCATCGTCTAGCACGTCTGCTGTAAGTATTGTTTCTGACATTGTAGCTAGTCTTTTCAAGATGATATGTTTTCAAGATGATATGTATATATGTATAATATTCTTTATGTAAATTTGTAGGCATTGAAGCCATGCTGCTTAAGAATGCAAGACTATGTTGTTGCAGAGGCACAGGCTTACCTGTCCCTTCCTGGGGAAATGTTTCACGGGACTCCAATGCCATAGGGCTACGTTCGTGTGAGCCCGATACGTGTGTTACCCTATTGGAGGGAAGCTACATTGCCATATTCCCACCCAGATATTGATACACTTGCTAAGGCAGAAGGCAGGGTGATATTGTGGCCCAAAGCAGATGTCGTCTACACTACTGAAATTGTAAGACAAATTTACATTACTTTAGATTATTAATGTGTATATATGAGGTCAACTGATCTAAAATTATATATACATGTTAAAAAGAAGACACCCGGAGCACCTAGGCCTCCACCTCCACTTCCTGCATTACCAAGTTGGGTTCCAACTGACCTAAAATATCCGTTAGGTCCTACTTGTAGGGGGATGGCATGTTGGTTACGGACACATAATATACATTACCCTATAATTGTTTCTTTAGAAGCATATTATGCAGGTCAATCATACGATAGCTCTTTATTTATACAAGATATTATTGAGATGTTTATGTATGATTGGCTGAATACATCAATGATAGAGACATGGATAAGGTGAGATCTTGTTTATACATCCATATACCTTGTGTAAGATCTGGTGATCTGGTTTCTTATATATTAATGCATATGTAATACATGTTTTGCAGCTACTTAGTCGAAGATCAATGCAAACAATTTGCATTTGATCATGTGGGTTTTTTGATTCCATCATTGATTAGTATGGTAGCTAAAGACCCTGATAGTGTTCAACAATACTGTATAGATGCTTTTAGAATTTTCGGTCAGCAAAAGAAGACGATAATAATAGCTCCATTCAATGTCAAGTAAGTTTACTTTATTTATAATTTGGACTTAAGAAAATTCCATTTTTATTGTGCATTTTGAGTTATTAATTTTTAACTTTTTTACCTCTAGCGGTAGACATTGGGAGTTACTAGTTATTATCCCCGGGACGTTCACTGTTTATTATCTAGATCCTGCGGAAAGTACATTGAACACTAAAATTGGACACATATTGAGAATGCCATTATTCTAGTGAGAAATATTTCATTTTTATATCCGTTAACATCTGTTATTACATTACTATTTAAATATGCAATTTATGTAAAAGTAAGTTCCCGACTCCAATGTATATATTATTTATGTGAACTGTGCTTAGTTGTATTTTTTAATATTTTGTATGTTTCAATTTATAGTGCGCTACACAAGACAACGGTTGGGCATGCGCATACTATGTGATGCGATTTATGCAGATGATTATCCGACATGCCACATTGGATATTAATACCATACATGAGGTATTATATATAGTCTCATTAGTTATTATGAAATATATCAATCTTGTTTTTATATTATTACTTATATATATACATCATTCTCTTTGCAGGTGTTTAAAACTGACCACACTATAGGTAAACGCTTAAAAAATGTACATGCTCCATATACGATGGAAGCATTAAATGAAATAAGAGAAGAATGGGAAAAATCCATACAAGCAGTGGCGATTGTAAGATATAATTGGGATGCTGATAGCGATGTTGAATGATATTTTGTAAATGAATATTTCTGAATGTTTATACATGTCTGAATGTTTATACATGTATTTGAATGTTTCTACATGTGTGAATGTGAGAATTGAATTGATGTCTGAATGTATCTACTTGTGTGAAAAAATATTTGTTGATTTTGCAGGTTTGTGGCCTGTTTGTAGGCTGATATCAATGGATGTCGTAAACCTGCAGTTCAGTTTTCATCCTGCTGACCAGCCACAGTAGGCCTGCAAACTGATAAGAAGAAAAAAAATTAAAGTATAGGCGTCAGTTATTTATAAAACACCGTCATCAAAGGCCTACAGCATCGGTTATTAGATAAAAACTGACGCCTAATATAACAAACAACCCGACCGTGCAGGAAAGCACGACTGTGGTGGGAAAGGCGTCGCTTATTCATATAAAACCGACGCCTATAGTACTAAACACGGCCGTGTAGTGAAGCATGGCCGTGTCGTCTGGGAGTATGGCATCGGTTGTTCAGTTGTTAACCGACGCAGAAAGTGTCCTATGTGGTGCCCTTTTTTGTGGCGTGAACCCTATAGACGTCGGCCAACTATATATAACTGACGCCTATAGATCATATAGGCGTCGGTTAGAAAACCGACGCTGAAGAGTTCGACCTTTAGCGGCGCCCACATAGGCGTCTCTTGAAAATCGTCGCCAAAGGGGGTTAAACAACCGACGCCAAAGGCGTATTCTGTAGTAGTGTAAGAAGAATGTTTACTATTTCCGCAAGGTGAAGAACTAAAAATAGAAAAACCTACCTTTGTTTCTATTTGGGGGTGGGAAGAAGAGCTGGTTCTAATCTATCTTGTCCTAGGGTTTGTCCAACATTTTCCCCTATCCAACTCCAGTCTTTACTCTTTAATGAACCTGGTGTTGGAAAAGTGATTGTACGTGTGTGATATTTCATATTGAATGTTTTGTGTATATAGTCTGGGAAGGCAAAGTGCTACCAAAGGCACTATGCTCCATAAATGATGATTTTTAACTGACATTCAACTGAAGTTATAAAACTTTAAATTTACTTCTCTTTTGTTTATATTGTGTGGTGTAGAATACCCATTGAAGATTCATGTACATAACAATTTGTTTGAATATCCAGCAAAAAAACAACTGCAAGAATCTAATGTGAAAAGTCAGATGCTTTGAGTCAAGTTTGAATTTAGGATTGGAATGCAACTATTAAAGCATGAGCAAGTTTTTACAGGCTCTAGCTGAGATCAATCAAGATGGAGGCTAGCTTGTGTGACATCATTGTTGATGGTCAACTGGGTACAACTTTGGGGGGCTTTTCTTTGGGGGCATCATGGGTCAAGCAAGAGAGTAGTGGGATGTTGAAAGACACAATGATGGTGTTATACCTAAATGTTGAAAGATCTGTTTTAATGGTGTCATTAGAGTTTTGTGGTAGTTTACTTTGTAAATATTTATGCTGAACGAATCATTTAATTTTTTTTTATTGAACATGAATGCGGGATATTGTGGATGTACTTTTTTATAATTTTGTGCTCGATGTGATGTTATAGTTTAATAATGAAACAAAATTGAAGTGAGTATAGACATATCACTCACTATTTGCAGATGTTTACTTGTACGGTATGAATCTGTCTTCTTACAAGGTTGGTCGTTCAATTTGGCATTTGTTAACTTTTGGTTTAACTTTTTATTGTTGAATTATGAAAATGTAATCAATATAGATCTAGGAAGGTTTTTGCGAGGTAAGCTTAACACCGATATTTGAAACTATAAACTACAAATAACCAAACAAAATTGAACAAAGTCACTGATTTGGAGTTACATCTAACCAACTGCTAGTGTTTGCAGTTGCATTCTACATTTCCTGCTTTGAAACAATGATGTGGGGCCCTAGTACACTACTACACTCCTCTATCATGCTAATGACCATTAGCAATTAGTGAACTATCCCCATCAAAGTTGGGATGCTTTCATGTAAAGTTTGAGTAAAATATGTACATGATCTCGAAGTACCCATTCAACAATCAAACAATTAAAGAATGGAAGGAACAAGGAAGCGATAACATCTCCTCATTGAAACTTCACATGAGTGGTTTTTCATCCTTATGAAAATGACCAGATAAATTTTGAAAGTCGTTAACCAAGCACATGAATGAAATGTATTTTCAAATTAACTAAAAGAATCCAATCAAATCAAATTCACTATCATTGAAGGACTATAAGGTCTCGTTTGGGTGCAACTCTTAAAAATACATGTGTATCTATCACTTCTAGGATTCTAATTGCAAACTCTAGGAATTCTGCTATTTAGATAAAGGTTGTTTGGATAACTGGTTGAGATGTCAATAGTCATGTGAGGAATAAAAATAGACGAGAGAAGTTAAGGGAGAAAGGTGGAGGGGGGAGGAAAGGCGCTGCGGAGGAAGGACCAATGAAAAGATGAAGTAGGCAATGATAGAGGGGAAAAGGAGGCGGCCCGAAGCTGCAGTAGAGAAGAGGCTATTGTTGGTGGCGAAGAAGAGAAGGCAACTGACATCAGCAGAGAAGATGGGGTGAGCTACGACGGAGAAGAGGAGGCAACCAACGATGGCAGAGAAGAGGAGGCAAGCAATGACAGAGAAGAGGAGCCAACTACAGTAGAGAAAAGAAGCGATTAGACGGGGAAGAGAGGAGAGCGGCGGCGGAAGAGAAGAGGAGTCAACCGTGGTGGAGAAGAGAAGCAGGCCAACACAGTCGAGAAAAGATAAAAGTAGCAGTAGAGAGGACAAGGGGACAGACAAGCGTGAAGCTAGAGAGGACGGAACACATAATGAGAGAGGCGGAGAGATATGGAGAAAGATTTCTCAGATCGATGGTGTGGTATTTGGAAGAGAAATGATATGTAGACGGCGGCATGTGGGACTAACAATGGATGACCCTTCGTCCGCTAGCGACTGTTGCACGTGATCCAAAAAAATAGGGTAAAGATTTGACCCCTGTGATAAACCGGATTTTAGGGTTTTGACACCACATATAGAATCAGAAGACCGTGAATGATTATTAGATATAATTTAATTCAATTACAATGAATATCTTTTTATTCACTGATTTGGGTACTTATGATGCCAAAAGTTCTAGTTAGTATTCATAGCAAACTCATGTGGCCAATTAATGAGCCTTGAGGTATGTTAGTATCGTAGCAAGTGTTTTAGACCTATAAGATCAAGGTTTGATGATTATATGAATTGAGTTCAAGCTTTATACACCTATTCATAGGTTGTTTGAAGAATTATGTTACATGACGAAACAATGGACCCTGAGCCCCAAAACTTGGAATAAAATGACTTGGAATATTGCAAGCTTACCTCTAAAATTTCAGAATGTTTGGAGATTGCAACAAGGAGATATAGTCAATTGAAATTGAGGACATTGATGATATTAATGTGTCAAACTTTGCCGTTTGGTTATTTAGTAAGTTATGCATGCGAAAAATATTTGTCACGCTACCTAGCGCTAGTGGACACCAAGGATCAGTGATGTAGATGCTTCAACCCTTGGATGATCATCATGTTGCTCCTAGATCAGCTCCCACCTCCAATAAGGATGGAACAGAAAACTTGACTTGGCAGTAGATCACCCCACCGATCCTAGAGGGATCGCAAGCTAGCGTGGGATCTCCAGTCTGGGCTAGATCCACAATATCTGGCGCTACCTAGCGAGCCTCATCATCTGCTACACCGTCACCTGAACCACCCGTCAGCGTGGAGGTCGGGACCATCGGAAAAGAGCCAAGATGGCCGGATACCCATCAGTGTAGATCAAGGCAACCAATCACTGGCGCCTCTATCCCCAAGACACCTCCTTTCCTCACCAGAGCTCTCCGCCATGGCTCCTAGATCGAGTCATCCTCGAGCCTTGGATCCCTCTTTAGCTACTGAGACTTCACTTCAATTTGTGTCCAAGGACTGAGTCTCGCATCGGGTTCCAGGGCATGAGGGAGATCATTACCCTCGACCACTTCTTCCTCCTTTATCCCTTGCCTCCAGTAGAGCTACAACTTGGCGATGGAGGCCTGATGACATAAGAAGGAGGAGACCATGGATGACTTACCGATAGGCCGATCTCAACAGAGGAGGTGATCGATCATTCGGCGGAAGCAACTGGGGATCGGTGATGCAGATGAAGCATCACAGCGGCCTGAAGCATGAGCAGAGGGAGACCAAGCATCCTACAATAATCCTGATCGATCCAAAGCAGCCATCCCAATTACGCAGCTCTTAAGAAGCAAGGACGACATCCTATACTGGGAGGATGGAAATCGCTTACAGAGGTGTCGAGTGGAGAATGGGGAGGCTCAAAAAAAGGAATCCTAGCTCTGGAGATGGTTTACCATCGGGTTCCCTGATGCCCTACTAGAGGTGGTGGATCCACCATGTCGAGTTGAGCCTAAAGAGGCACGATGCCCTGATTCATCGGATCTGTGTGCCAGGGATGGGAGCCGCTCCATCTACAGATGCATCGAGGAAGACAAGCACCGAGAAGACTAGCATAGTCGAGATGGTGGCACTGGATCTAGGCGGGGGGCTTCAAGGGTCTGGAGGTCGCCGGAGAGAAGCCCTTGTGGCAGCACTCCCTCATGGACAGGACGCAGGCGTCGGGCGTCCGTGTGGCGTAGGCGAGTGTGTGGGGTGAGAATCCTAGACTAAAAAAAAATCACACTAGAACCGGGTCCATACCAGAGAACCAGACCGATAGGCCAAAGCAGGCTCAAGGGGTCCACGTGGCAGCACCTAATTCGCGTAAAGGTAATAATCCACTCAAAAATCCAGTATATGTATAGATCTTAGAAAATATAAAAGAAATAGCTTCGTTGGCCAATAAATGCCCCAAAAATACCCCCCGACTCAAAAAAATGTCTACTTCCTTATAGGACCCCTAAATCAGACCTTTGAAGAAGTATTATGGTTGATTTTCTATTTACAAGATGATGCTTCTTTTAAGATTATTTGAATAGTATAATCAGCATATAGTGGCCATAAAACCTAGAAATATTACTCTTGAACACTAATATAGTTTGGATACTAAATACAACCTTTGATATTAATGAAATGTCCAAATAGTAGGTCTTTTGATATTAGAATGGAATTAGATGCTTTTAACCTCATATTAATTCTAGAAAATAGATAAATCATCAGAAAAATATGAAATATGAACCAGACCTTTAGAATGACATCTGGATCACTATAAAAATACCAGAGACACATTTTATATCGGTAACACCTAGATTTGACCTAAATCCTAAACTGCACCAAAATACCATTAATAATGGTGAACCTTGTATTAATGATGAATATTTGCTATTAATCAGGTGATGACCAGAGATGTAGATGATCCTGAATATATATATAGGAATCTCTGAACTCAGGTACGTGGGTTTTATTAAGTATAAGACTAGTTTTCATGAATGCATAATGATATGATGTACTTTGGATGCTTGTGTTTGCATATAAATTCTTGGATGTGTATTAGTAGTATATGCTCTGCAAAACATTAAAGAAAATAAAAGAATATAGATGGTTTGTAGCTACTGAGTGGATATATGCTATCTCTCTCTCTCCCTCAATCCTCTCTCTCTTCCTCTAAATATAAGGTCGGCACTCGGTCTCCATAGTCCAAGGGACGGGGAAAAATGAAGTGCGACATCTCTCTCTCCCCTCTAAATATAAGGTCGACACTCGGTCCCCATAGCCCAAGGGACAGGGAAAAATGGAGTGTGACACCACTTAGTAGTACAAACACATCAAAAGACATCTAACAATTATGTGTTTACTTGATTATCGCTTTAAAAAATGTTTTCTTTTACTCTTTCTTTCTCAAGTTATTTCAATTATGCAAACATATTAGTGTGTATCTTTCTACCCACGTACACAACACCTTGTGTGTTGATTCGTTGTTTCACGTATGTTTTAGGTTCAGAGCTAGCGTGGGATAAAAGAAAGGAAGTGAGAAGTTGTCCAGGTTGTACCTATTGTGTTAAGATCATGTTAGCATACATGTTATTAGACTTATAAATCTTCTTTCAATATGTAAATTTAATTCATGTTGTAATATAAATATGTTGAATGTTGAGAATGTTATGGTTGTATGTTCATGTATGCGTATTTTGCTTCCGCATCGCTCTCTGATATGATTGGATGATGTTTTCGGATTCTGACCACTCATTCCCAATAGGGTATGGAGACGGAAAAATCTGGGGACGTCACAGTTGGTATCAGAGCATGAACAATAGCTACACCTGACAATTACTCACCATGAAACATAAAACTAAATTTCACCTTTCACTTTAAACCCTAGAAACATAGCAAGTTGTTCTACATGAACTAGGTTTGACTTAGCCTCTAGGTTAGAACCTAGATGTTCGAGAACTAGGTTTAGACAAGTGTCTGAAACCCTTTGCATATAAAGCTCATATGTATTGGGTAGCTACACTAGTCTACACCATGTTCTCACCATTTCACTAGGTTACATGTCACCAGACTATCTACTGTGTGTTGGACACTCGAGTTTGTTGGTTTGGTTTTGTTTCCCAATCAGCTCACACCTCGACAGTTTTCTCTGACGCCTTCTTTCTTGGAGAAAAACTATATAATATTTTATTAGATATATGTAAATATAAAAATGTGTCCATCACACAGGAGAGTAGTGGGTGTTCATGCAATCTAAGTGAAAGGGGGTGACATCAATCTAGAAGAGAGAATAGATCTAGATTAGAAGTCTAGAGCCTCATAAGATTATGTGATAGATAGATAGACAAAATAAAGATGAAGGAAATAAGCATGTGAAATCTTATCCAAGTTTGATCTCTGATGGTATAAGATTCCTTATAAAGGTTTAAGTTGTATACTTGTTGAATCCAATTTTGTAGAATTTATGCAAAAATCTTGATGATGAAAGTACATTCCCTTTTTCTAATTAAGATAAGCTAAGTTAAGATAGAGATGAGTGTGCATGAGCCTCAAGCTCTTATACAAAGAGGATGTCTAGTGGTAGGATGAGATATGTGGTGAACTCTCGAGAGAGTAAGACCCACAGGGAGAAGGTCATAGGACCTAGCCTCCAATATATGAGATACGTGTTAACAAAAAAAAATATGTCCTACACTAGATTACTCTCGAGTGTTGAGTTGAGTCCTTATGCATGATTCAAATCTATATGTGAGAATTGGGTAAAATAAAAGGATGGGTAGATGACCCATATGATAAAGTCAATCATTTGGCTGAGTTAGGTCCTAGCTGGAGTGACATGTTTTGTAAATCTCATCATTAGTTGCAAGTGAGGTAATATATGAACTCTAGTTATGAGAGTATGATGCTTTGTGCAAAAGATACTCAAAAATATAGTTCTCCCTTCTTCTTCTCTTTCCTAATATATGATGATAGAAACCTCACTTGAGCTATATAGATGATTTATATATGAGGAGTCACTCATATAAGCTTGACCTATTCTATATTTTTCCCCCTATATCATACATGTAGGACCCAAGATTGAAATCATGATAAGTTGTCTTTAAAATATTCTCTTCCCCTTCATATGAAACATGAAAGATATGATGTTGAGATCATGGGATAAACTTAGTATATTCTCTTTTTCCCTTCACATAATACATGCACGACATAAAAAGTTGAACTCATGAACTTGATATAAAGATATTTTTGGATCATAGGATATATGATCAGAAATATAGTTCGTAACTTTGATCTTTCTCAATGTATGCTTCTAAGTTGAGTATGAATATCACATCATAGGGTGAAACCCAAATCGTCAAGCATGTTACGTAAGCCCTTCTTAAGTAGAAAAATCCTAATATCAAGGATGAAGATAAATCTCCTCTAATGCTGAAATCATTATAAGATGTTGATCATAAGACATATTAATGATGTTAGATTTGAACGATCTGAATACCATGGCATATAAATGAATTCCTCTTGAACTTTAAAAGTGTGAATAAAACATGTACCCTTAGAGGTGATGTAACCCTAAGATATCATAATGTCATGTTATGGCTAAGACATTAAGTGATGCTTCCACATTTATAGGGTGGGGTGGACACACCCAAGAATCTCTAGACCCTAAGCTGACAATTTATTGTGCATGCAATTATGGTGGTCTTAGAACCTAAGAAATAATGATGTATATGAAGTTCAACCCCAAAATAGCCTCTTAAGGATGAGATTAGTTGAATTTCGAGGACGAAATTCCAAATAAGGTGGGGTGAATGTGATAAACCGGATTTTAGGGTTTTGACATCACATAGAATCAGAAGACCGTGAATGATTATTAGATATAAATTAGTTCAATTACAATGAATATCTTTTTATTCACCGATTTGGGTACTTATGATGCCAAAAGTTCTAGTTAGTATTCACAACAAACTCATGTGGCCAATTAATGAGCCTTGAGGTATGTTAGTATGGTAGCAAGTGTTTTAGACCTGTAAGATCAAGGTTTGATGATTATATGAATTGAGTTCAAGCTTTATACACCTATTCATAGGTTGTTTGATGAATTTTGTTATATGACCAAACAATGGACCCTGAGCCCCAAAACATGGAATAAAATGACTTGGAATATTGCAAGCTTACCTCTAAAATTTCAGAATGTTTGGAGATTGCAACAAGGAGATATAGTCAATTGAAATTGAGGACATTGATGATATTAATGTGTCAAACTTTGCCGTTTGGTTATTTAGTAAGTTATGCATGCGAAAAATATTTGTCATGCTGCCTAGCGCTAGCGGACACCAAGGATCAGTGATGTAGATTCTTCAACCCTTGGATGATCATCATGTTGCTCCTAGATTAGCTCCCACCTCCAAAAAGGATGGAACAGAAAACTTGACTTGGAAGTAGATCACCCCACCGATCCTAGAGGGATCGCAAGCTAGTGTGGGATCTCCAGTCTGGGCTAGATCCACAATATCTGGCACTACCTATCAAGCCTCGTCATCTGCTATGCCGTCACCTGAACCACCCATCAGCGTGGAGGTCGGGACCATCGGAGAAGAGCCAAGATGGTCGGATACCCATCAGTGTAGATCAAGGCAACCAATCATTGGCGCCTCTGTCCCCAAGACACCTCCTTTCCTCTCCAGAGCTCTCCGCCATGGCTCCCAGATGGAGTCGTCCTCGAGCCTTGGATCCCTCTTTAGCTACTGAGACTTCGCTTCAATCTGCGTCCAAGGAATGAGTCCCGCATCGAGTTCCAGGGCGTGAGGGAGATCATTACCCTCGACCACCTCTTCCTCCTCCTTTATCCCTTACCTCCAGTAGATCTGCAACTTGGCGATGGAGGCCTGATGACAGAAGATGAAGGAGGAGACCATGGATGACTTGCCGATAGGCCGATCTCAGTGGAGGAGGTGATCGATCGTTCGGCGGAAGCAACTGGGGATCGGTGATGCAGATGAGGCATCACAGCGGCCTGAAGCATGAGCAGAGGGAGACCAAGCATCCTACAATAATCTTGATCGATCCAAAGCAGCCATCCCAATTGCGCAGCTCTTAAGAAGCTAGGATGACGCCCTATACTGGGAGGATGGAAGCCTCTTACAGAGGTGTCGAGTGGAGAACGGGGAGGCTCAACAAAAGGAATCCTAGCTCTGGAGATGGTTTACCATCGGGTTCCCTGATGCCCTCCTAGAGGTGGTGGATCCACCATGTCGAGTTGATCTTGAAGAGGCACGATGCCCTGATTCATCAGATCTGTGTGCCTGGGACAGGAGTCGCTCCATCTACAGATGCATCGAGGAAGACAACCGCCGAGAAGACAAGCATAGTCGAGATGGTAGCACTGGATCTAGGCGGGGGGCTTCAAGGGTCTGGAGGTCGTCGGAGAGAAGCCCTTGCGGCGACACTCCCTCACGGACAGGACGCAGGCGTCGGGCGTCCGTGTGGCATAGGCGAGTGTGTGGGGTGAGAATCCTGGACCCAAAAAAATCACACCAGAACTGGGTCCATACCAAGGAACCAGACCGATAGGCCAAAGCAGGCTCAAGGGGTCCACGTGGCAGCACCTAATTTGCGTAAAGGTAATAATCCACTCAAAAATCCAGTATATGTACAGATCTTAGAAAATACAAAAGAAATAGCTCTGGTGGACAATAAATCCCCCAAAAATACCCCCCCCCGACTCAGAAAAATGTCTACTTCCTTATAGGACCCCTAAATCAGACCTTTGAAGCAGTATTGTGGATGATTTTCCATTTACAAGATGATGCTTCGTTTAAGATTATTTGAATAGTATAATCAGCATATAGTGGCCATAAAACCTGGAAATATTACTCTTGAACACTAATATAGTTTGGATACTAAATACAACCTTTGATATTAATGAAATTTCCAAATACTAGGTCTTTTGATATTAGAATGGAATTAGATGCTTTTAACCTCCTATTAATTTTAGAAAATAGATAAATCATCAGAAAAATATGAAATCTGAACCAGACCCTTAGAATGACATCTGGATCACTATAAAAATACCATAGACACATTTTAGATCAGTAACACCTAGATTTGACCTAAATCCTAAACTGGACCAAAATACCATTAATAATGGTGAACCTTGTATTAATGATGAATATTTGCTATTAATCAGGTGATGATCAGAGATGTAGATGATCCAGAATATATATATAGGAATCTCTGAACTCAGTTACATGGGTTTTATTAAGTATAAGACTAGTTTTCATGAATGCATAATGATATGATGTACTTTGGATGCTTCTGTTTGCATATAAATTCTTGGATGTGTATTAGTAGTATATGCTCTGCAAAACATTAAAGAAAATAAAAGAATATAGATGGTTTGTAGCTACTGAGTGGATATATGCTATCTCTCTCTCTCCCTCAATCCTCTCTCTCTTCCTATAAATATAAGGTTGGCACTCGGTCCCCATAGTCCAAGGGACGGGGGAAAATGAAGTGCGACATCTCTCTCTCTCCCCTCTAAATATAAGATCGACACTCGGTCCCCATAGCCCAAGGGGCGGGGAAAAATGGAGTGTGACACCACTTAGTAGTACAAACGCATCAAAAGACATCTAAAAATTATGTGTTTACCTGATTATCGCTTTAAACAATGTTTTCTTTTACTCTTTCTTTCTCAAGTTATTTCAATTATGCAAACATATTAGTGTGTATCTTTGTACCCACGTACGCAACACCTTGTGTGTTGATTCGTTGTTTCATGTATGTTTTAGGTTCAGAGCTAGCGTGGGATAAAAGAAAGGAAGTGAGCAGTTGTCCAGGTTGTACCTATTGTGTTAAGATCATGTTAGCATACATGTTATTAGACTTGTAAACCTTCTTTCAATATGTAAATTAAATTCATGTTGTAATATAAAAATGTGGAATGTTGAGAATGTTATGGATGTATGTTCATGTATGTGTATTTTGCTTCCACATCGCTCTCTGATATGATTGGATGATGTTTTCAGATTCTGACCTCTCATTCCCAATAGGGTATGGAGACGGTATAATCCGGGGACGTCACAGTTGGTATCAGAGCATGAACAATAGCTACACCTGACAATTGCTCACCATGAAACATAAAACTAAATTTCACCTTTCACTTTAAACCCTAGAAACATAGCAAGTTGTTCTACATGAACTAGGTTTGACTTAGCCTCTAGGTTAGAACCTAGATGTTCGAGAACTAGGTTTAGACAAGTGTCTGAAACCCTTTGCATATAGAGCTCATATGTATTGGGTAGCTACACTAGTCTACACCATGTTCTCACCATTTTACTAGGTTACATGTCACCAGACTATCTACTGTGTGTTGGACACTTGAGTTTGTTGGTTTGGTTTTGTTTCCCAATCAGCTCGCACCTCGACAGTTTTCTATGACGCCTTCTTTCTTGGAGAAACACTATATAATATTTTATTATATATATGTAAATATAAAAATGTGTACATCACACAGGAGAGTAGTGGGTGTTCATGCAATCTAAGTGAAAGGGGGTGACATCAGTCTAGAAGAGAGAATAGATCTAGATTAGAAGTCTAGAGCCTCATAAGATTATGTGATAGATAGATAGAAAAAAAAAGATGAAGGAAATAAGCATGTGAAATCTTATCCAAGTTTGATCTCTGATGGTATAAGATTCCTTATAAAGGTTTAAGTTGTATACTTGTTGAATCCAATTTTGTAGAATTTATGCAAAATCTTGATGATGAAAGTACATTCCCTTTTTCTAATTAAGATAAGCTAAGTTAAGATAGAGATGAGTGTGCATGAGCCTCAAGCTCTTATACAAAGAGGATGTCTAGTGGTAGGATGAGATATGTGGTGAACTCTAGAGAGAGTAAAACCCACAGGGAGAAGGTCATAGGACCTAGCCTCCAATATATGAGATACATGTTAACAAAAAAAAATATGTCCTAAACTAGATTACTCTCGAGTGTTGAGTTGAGTCCTTATGCATGATTCAAATCTATATGTGAGAATTGGGTAAAATAAAAGGATGGGTAGATGACCCATATGATAAAGTCAATCATTTGGCTGAGTTAGGTCCTAGCTGGAGTGACATGTTTTGTAAATCTCATCATTAGTTGCAAGTGAGGTAATATATGAACTCTAGTTATGAGAGTATGATGCTTTGTGCAAAAGATACTCAAAAATACAATTCTCCCTTCTTCTTCTCTTTCTTAATATATGATGATAGAAACCTCACTTGAGCTATATAGATGATTTATATATGAGGAGTCACTCATATAAGCTTGACATATTCTATATTTTTCCCCCTATATCATACATGTAGCACCCAAGATTGAAATCATGATAAGTTGTCTTTAAAATATTCTCTTCCCCTTCATATGAAACATGAAAGATATGATGCTGAGATCATGGGATAAACTTAGTATATTCTCTTTTTCCCTTCACATAATACATGCAAGACATAAAAAGTTGAACTCATGAACTTGATATAAAGATATTTTTGGATCATAGGATATATGATCAGAAATATAGTTCATAACTTTGATCTTTCTCAATGTATGCTTCTAAGTTGAGTATGAATATCACATCATAGGGTGAAACCCAAATCGTCAAGCATGTTACGTAAGCCCTTCTTAAGTAGAAAAATCCTAATATCAAGGATGAAGATAAATCTCCTCTAATGCTGAAATCATTGTAAGATGTTGATCATAAGACATATTAATGATGTTAGATTTGAACGATCTGAATACCATGGCATATAAATGAATTCCTCTTGAACTTTAAAAGTGTGAATAAAACATGTACCCTTAGAGGTGATGTAACCCTAAGATATCATAATGTCATGTTATGGCTAAGACTTTAAATGATGCTTCCACATTTATAGGGTGGGGTGGACACATCCAAGAATCTCTAGACCCTAAGCTGACAATTTAGAGTGCATGCAATTATGGTGGTCTTAGAACCTAAGAAATAATGATGTATATGAAGTTCGACCCTAAAATAGCCTCTTAAGGGTGATATTAGTTGAATTTCAAGGACGAAATTCCAAATAAGGTGGGGTGAATGTGATAAACCGGATTTTAGGGTTTTGACACCACATATAGAATCAGAAGACCGTGAATGATTATTAGATATAATTTAGTCCAATTACAATGAATATATTTTTATTCACCGATTTGGGTACTTATGATGCCAAAAGTTCTAGTTAGTATTCACAGCAAACTCATGTGGCCAATTAATGAGCCTTGAGGTATGTTAGTATCGTAGCAAGTGTTTTAGACCTGTAAGATCAAGGTTTTATGATTATATGAATTGAGTTCAAGCTTTATACACCTATTCATAGGTTGTTTGAAGAATTATGTTACATGACGAAACAATGGACCCTGAGCCCCAAAACTTGGAATAAAATGACTTGGAATATTGCAAGCTTACCTCTAAAATTTCAGAATGTTTGGAGATTGCAACAAGGAGATATAGTCAATTGAAATTGAGGACATTGATGATATTAATGTGTCAAACTTTGCCGTTTGGTTATTTAGTAAGTTATGCATGCGAAAAATATTTGTCATGCTGCCTAGCGCTAGCGGACACCAAGGATCAGTGATGTAGATGTTTCAACCCTTGGATGATCATCCTGTTGCTCCTAGATCAGCTCCCACCTCCGAAAAGGATGGAACAAAAAACTTGACTTGGCAGTAGATCACCCCACCGATCCTAGAGGGATCGCAAGCTAGCGTGGGATCTCTAGTCTGGGCTAGATCCACAATATCTGGTGCTACCTAGCGAGCCTCGTCATCTGCTACGCCATCACCTGAACCACCCGTCAGCGTGGAGTTCGGGACCATCGGAGAAGAGCCAAGATGGCCGGATACCCATCAGTGTAGAATAAGGCAACCAATCACTAGCGCCTCTGTCCCCAAGACACCTCCTTTCCTCACCAGAGCTCTCCGCCATGGTTCCCAGATGGAGTCATCCTCGAGCCTTGGATCCCTCTTTAGCTGCTGAGACTTTGCTTCAATCTGCGTCGAAGGACTGAGTCCCGCATCGGGTTCCAGGGCGTGAGGGAGATCATTACCCTCGACCACCTCTTCCTCCTCCTTTATCCCTTGCCTCCAGTAGAGCTGCAACTTGGCGATGGAGGCCTGATGACAGAAGAAGAAGGAGGAGACCATGTATGACTTGTCGATAGGCCGATCTCAGTGGAGGAGGTGATCGATCGTTCGGTGGAAGCAACTGGGGATCGGTGATGCAGATGAGGCATCACAGCAGCCTGAAGCATGAGCAGAGGGAGACCAAGCATCCTACAATAATCCTGATCGATCCAAAGCAACCATCCCAATTGCGCAACTCTTAAGAAGCTAGGACGACGCCCTATACTGGGAGGATGGAAGCCGCTTACAGAGGTGTTGAGTGGAGAACGGGGAGGCTCAACAAAAGGAATCCTAGCTCTGGAGATGGTTTACCATCGGGTTCCCTGATGCACTGCTAGAGATGGTGGATCCACCATGTCGAGTTGATCCTGAAGAGGCATGATGCCCTGATTCATCGGATATGTGTGCCTGGGACGGGAGCCGCTCCATCTACAAATGCATCGAGGAAGATAAGCGCCGAGAAGACTAGCACAGTCGAGATGGTGGCACTGGATCTAGGCGGGGGGCTTCAAGGGTCTGGAGGTCGCCGGAGAGAAGCCCTTGCGGCGACACTCCCTCACGGACAGGGCGCAGGCGTCGGGCATCCGTGTGGCGTAGGCGAGTGTGTGGGGTGAGAATCCTGGACCAAAAAAAATATCACACCAGAACCGGGTCCATACCAGGGAACCAGACCGATAAGCCAAAGCAGGCTCAAGGGGTCCACGTGGCAGCACCTAATTCGCGTAAAGGTAATAATCCACTCAAAACTCCAGTATATGTACAGATCTTAGAAAATACAAAAGAAATAGCTCCGCTGGCCAATAAATCCCCCAAAAATACCCCCCGACTTAGAAAACGTCTACTTCCTTATAGGACCCCTAAATCAGACCTTTGAAGCAGTATTATGGTTGATTTTCCATTTACAAGATGATGCTTCTTTTAAGATTATTTGAATAGTATAATCAGCATATAGTGGCCATAAAACCTGGAAATATTACTCTTGAACACTAATATAGTTTGGATACTAAATACAACCTTTTATATTAATGAAATGTCCAAATACTAGGTCTTTTGATATTAGAATCAAAATGGAATTAGATGCTTTTAACCTCATATTAATTCTAGAAAATAGATAAATCATCAGGAAAAATATGAAATCTGAACCAGACCCTTAGAATGACATCTGGATCACTATAAAAATACCAGAGACACATTTTAGATAAGTAACACCTAGATTTGACCTAAATCCTAAATTGGACCAAAATACCATTAATAATGGTGAACCTTGTATTAATGATGAATATTTGCTATTAATCAGGTGATGACCATAGATGTAGATGATCCAGAATATATATAGGAATCTCTGAACTCAGGTACGTGTGTTTTATTAAGTATAAGACTATTTTTCATGAATGCATAATGATATGATGTACTTTGGATGTGTCACGCCCCAATCTCACATTAACCACAAACCACGAGATTAAGACGCGACAGGATGGGATTTACACATAAGCCAATCACTCTTCACTTTTTAAAACATTATAAAGATATTAATAGGAAAATCTGATTTATGCTGTCAAATGAAACTAAACAAACTGCGGAAGCATCTTTATTATCTGACTAGCAATATAACAGAGTCTACAACATATTACATTGTTCGACATAAAATCAAGCATAACAGTTAATTTACATCTTTGTATGCATTCTCTCTCTCTCACACCTTGTCCCGAGGATCGAGGGGAATGGACTAAGAGACCTCTAACTAGACTAACTACAAACCTTTTATCAACTAAGCGTTAGGATGAAACGATCCTTCTGATCCTTGATGTTGTTGCTGACCTGAAAATGTTTTGAGTAGAGGTATGAGCCTACTTGCTCAGTGAATAGTATTTCACTTAGCTATCACTAAACAACTCATCAGGTTTATAAATTGAAACTAAACATAAATGCAGAACTAAACAAGGCAGTTCTAATAACATAACAGATATACAGATACTAATCACATTTCTAAGCATCAACGGATATTTTAGGAAAATGAACAGTTATATAAATTTACTGTGACCCTACTTGATTACTTATTCATATTATTATCATGCCCTAAATATATGCAGTGTACTCTGCGTATAAAGATCCGCAACAAGTCCATGCTACGGTCCCACCGTACAAGACTTAGCGACACACCCGGGAAATGCTAAGTCTGCCTGCTGTCCTGGTCTGCTACAGGACTCTCAGGCTCACACGGCCTCACTGCACTCTCAAAGGAGTGTACTCTAGACTCCTCCTTTAACCTGAGCACACAGGCGGAGAGTCTCACAGGGTTACCTTCGTGACACACGCACGAATGGTGTTAGATAACCAAGTGTTCTTTCTTTTTCCCAGTGCCACCGTGACACACGCACGGATTATTGTTGAACACTGCTTCTCTGCCCTCGTGCCACCGTGACACACGCACGGATTATTGTTGAACACGAGTCACCGACCATCTAGACACACGCTAGGTAGGTCGTTTCACCCCAAGGTGCAGACCTCACGAGGGGTTCTACGGTGTTAGGGCACCTACGTCTATTAACTGATTAACAAATAAACATTTAAATAGGAATATCGCATTTCATGCATATTGCACAATCTGAATAACACATGAAGCAAATATAAATCCTTTATCATTATTAAACATGATTCAGCACCATTTATTCACTTTCGATGCTAAACATCTATTTTTAAATCAGCAATTACATTGCAACTGTAATACAGGAAATTTCATCATTTTCATAAAGCATATTAAGCATTTCAAATTCCAATGAAACTAACATACTCTAATTTTATGTACTACACTATTTAGAAGTTATACTAACTGATACAGAAGCAATTAAACATTTAAATTGAGTTAATTAATGATTACTGAATGAACTACTACTCACCCACTTCGGTGTGTTCGTATACACCGAAAAACGTCCACAACCACGCCTAATTCTGCCCTTTACAGCAGAGTGCACGCCGTGCACCTGGGCTGCACGCCGTGCACCTGGGCAGAAACTCATTCCGCTATCTGTAACTTTGCACGCCGTGCAAACTGATTTGCACGCCGTGCACCTGCGCAGAAACGGGAAACTCATGAAGATGAACTCGATTCTAAAGCTATGTCTTGGACTTAATCTACGGAATCTTACCAAAACCTCTAGGACAAACCCAGGGACGTTGTTTTGTGGCGTTGCCTTATTCCCACGGTGACTACTGGCTGCAAACGCAAGTCTTCTTCTACCTTGGTCTAGTTCTCGAACAAGCCTACTACACACAGCAGCTTCCACTCACGAACAGGTTGGAGAAGACTTCTTCGTTCTTGGTGTGGGATGCAGCTACGACTGCAGTTCTTGCTCCAACCTTCTTGGCCGAGCTCGATAGCATCATCCCCTTGATATTTCCCGTGCCAATCGGCCCTGGTTCGTCTTCTACCTTGAAGAAAAAGTCCTGTTCACGCCCAGTTGCTTTACGTTTACAGCAGATTGGCGGAGAACTTCTTTGGTAGCCAAATTATAGCTAGGGCTATGGATTCATAACCTAAACTCCACGGCAACTCCAAGCAGCTCCTTCCCACACAACTGAGCGCACCCAGTGATCTCCCTGGCCATACGCAGCAGTAGCTGCTGCAGCTTGGCCGTCGGCCAAAGCCGCAGGGCAGCCTGCTAGGCTAGGCGGGTGGAGTGGAGAAAATAGAAGAAGAAGAGGAAGAGAAGGTCGGGGAATGTTGGGCGCTGGTGAACCAAAGCTAAGGGTCCAAAACCGGCCGCCGTTCACCCCCCTCCTCAACTACTGGCCGCGCCGCTGCAATTGCAGCTGCTGCTGTTGCTGGCTTCCGGTGCAGCCCTGCTGGTCGGGCGCTGCTAGGGCGGGGGAAAGAAGGGGAAGGAAAGATGGAGGTGGAGGGATGAAGGACGAAGGTCAAGACTAGCTAATCTGGCCTAAATCTCCCTAGGTCGCCCTCACGCGACTCCCCCCCCCTCCTTCTGCTCTGTCGGCACTATGTGCCGCTTCCCCTGTTCTATCGGGTGGGAAAGAACGAAGATAAGCAAGAATGATCGCGGAGGGGGCCGGCTACAAATTGCCCAATTATTTCCGATATTTACAACTAGGTCCCTAAACATTCAAAAGTCCATATCTTTTAACTCGGAAGTCGGTTTCGAGTGATTTTTCTTGCAACGGTTTAAGTTCGGAATTCTCTATAACCTCAAAGCATAAAATTATGTTAACTAGTTTGTCACAACAGGTCAAATCGCTAATTGCAATAGTGAGTACTCATCTCAACTTAATGTACTAAATAATCAACATTGTCATTAACATTAATTACCTCAAATGCTTCAAACTCAACTATTGATTCACATATTAACTTATTTTGATTATCCATGATATCTAATTTGATACTCAACACTAATTGAGATTTCTTTACGTAATTCGAGGTATTTATTAGTTAATCATGGAGTGGGTCATAACAACCTTTTCCCCTTAAAAGAATTTCATCCCAAAATTCCTAAAAGAGAAAGGAAACGTGTTACTCATTTCTGACTCGTATTCCTACGTAGCTCCCTCTAGGTTAAGATTTCTCCACAAAACTATCACTAATGGTATCTCGCAATCCGTGAGTATCTTGATCCTCCGATCAACCATCTGTATAGGTTCCTTAACCTAGGACACATCTGATCTGATTCCAGATCGACCCACAAAACATTGTCTTTCCAGAACTGTTATAGCAGTATCTCGCTTTATGGTAGTTACCAAGAAATTATTATACTATTCATGCAAACAAACTAAAGTTCTTAAATAAATAGAATGCATGTCAATTTGGTACTAAAATAAAATCATGCAATTTAACTGTTAAACATCATCACGTCTTATAATGAAAATTGATATTAAAATACTTAATTCATCGTATACCCTATCCTTAGGGTTTCATTTGCCTTATTCATTCATCACATGCCAACACCCTACTCTTAGGGTTATCTCATTCACTAATCACATGGCAACACCCTACTCTTAGGGTTTCCATTATCTCACATGTTTGATTGCAATTCAAATCACGATACGGTATCATTATAGAACTGGAAGAGCAGTATATTCAAAATCATTGTAATTACTGAGTAATCTTTATATCTTACATGCAGACAAATTAAAAATTCATAAGTATTCCAAACTCAAATCAATTTTGGCACAAACATACTGAATTTCATGTAATTGAACATCTTATTACACCAACAAGAGTAATTTACTCCACTTATAAGAAACCATCTGTAATATTTATCGATTATTTGAAATTTCTCGAAGAACGTGCATATTAACCAAATTCATGGTTTATGCATCACATAACTCAATTAAGAGTTATTTTCGTATCATAACACAAATATTTAATAGTACTTGAGAATTTCTGATAATATCTTAGAGAAATGTGCCAATTCATGTAAAATGTCAGGTCACACACATTAACATAATAGGAAGCATGCAACTAGATTTATTTGCATATTTTAATGTCATCATACTTTCTTGAAATCATGCACCTGATGATTTACCAAATCTGTGTTTTCTGGGTTCATACTCGAACCGTACCATTATCAGTTGTGTATTTTTTTTTAAACTCAATATGATATGATTGAAACTAGATTACCAAGCAACCAAATTATTTTATCCATGTATATCTTAGTCAAGTCTCGAGACATCAAAGGTCGACTTAATATTAAGAAAATGAGCAGACTAAATTAGTCTATTCACATTCATTCCTATTAAATCACAACCTCTAGGTGTCCTGGGTAATCTTACCACAGATTCCATTGTGATAAATTCCCACTCTCATTCCAGCATAGAAAAAGATTACAAAGTAGCTATAGATCTCTAGGGTTCAGCTTTAACCTACTGGTATATACTACTTTTAACCACATACTTAGCTACGTCCTTCTGCATATCTGACCATTCGTTTCAACTACCTGGGATTCATATATATCTTAGTGTTTTTCCTGAAAGCATAGCATACATCAATACATGCACTTCCATAGGAATCTTTTCTTTCAGCCTTTTCCCCTTAAAAGAATTTTACTCTATCTCGAGATACACACAACATGTCATGTTAATACAACACCTTATCATCATAAAAACTTAAACTGTAGTCTCTTTTCCTCCTATCATGACATGCATAGCCTGGTTTAACTCACTATCACCCTATTGTAGTTTCTTGATCTGATCATAAGAAGTAGGCTAAACTTACATCTATACAATCAAATCACTCTGTGCTGTCACCCCTAAGTCTAAGTTCAACTTCCACATTTCTACTAGCAGGTCTCTATTGAAACCTGTCATAGAGAATGCATTAGCTGTTGAACTTGACTTTCTATTGAACGCATCATTCACCACATTCTCTTTACCAGGGTGGTAATCTATTCTCACATCACAAAGATAGTGACACCATGTCATAAAAACATGAACTACATCAGCTATCTTTAGATCATATATCGGATAATACTCCACATTCTATGCTACTTTCTTATAGCTACATTTTAGCTTTATGTTTTACTCTTTTCTCTAAGTCATTTCATGTTGTTCAAGTACCGTTCAGATTAACTATCTTAAAACCCTAGGTCACTATCAAAGCCAGTTTACTTTTTATAGAACATATCTCAAGATCTTATTTTACAGAGATACTAGCATTCAAGGTTTAATCACTAATGAGATCCCTTAAACTACTACAACATTAGTCATTCTAGGGTTTGATCCTTTATTAATAGCATAGCATTATTGTGTGTGTGTAATCGATTATATAAATCAAATTGAGTTGCTTGGGTCAATAACATATTAACCCAGCACTCAACTTTAATTACATTAGCTGAAAATTCAGTTTTCATAATAGTTTCTGTAATTCGTTTATTAAACAGCTAATAGAAGCTCCAAAAATTCTGGAAATTTTATATGTTATACCTAATGAAGTTTCAGACCTCCAGTAAAAATTTGAGATCATTTTAAGTTACCAATAATTAATTAAAAATCAAACAGTGCGCTTCTATATAGCAGTCTGCAGCAGGTTCGGTCGAGTTGCAACTCGACCGACACCTTACTGTAGAGATCAAAAGTCATCCAAAAATTACGCCAAATTAATAGAGTGTCTAAAACTTGTGATTTTCAAACATAGTTAAAATTTGAGATCAATTGGATATACCAATAAAAAGATAAAATTCAATTACAACACTGCTATATCATTCAGAAAAATGTGATCGGTCGAGTTTGAAACTCAGCCGATGAACAGGTCAGAACATTCTTCAAAAATTTTGATATCTTCCAATGTTGTTCACATTTTATATATCCAAATCATATCCCAATTTTAGCCAAATTAGAGTTACACATAAGATACTAAAAATCATTTACTAAAACACTTTACTTGTCAAATTTGTATTTATGTATCATCAAAACCCTGTTTTGGGCCGATTAGGGTCTATGCTTCTCAAGCCCTAATTCTCAAGATTAAAGAACATTTAGACTTCTAATCTTAGTTAAAACATTCTAGTGTATATACATTCTCACTATATTACGGGTCTAAATCATCCAGAGTCTATTATTATATTACTGTTAATAGGAGTCATTAGATCCCAGTAACGCATCCTGCCAGCCGGACCAGGCCGAACCTGTAGTCCTGAAGCCAAGAGCTACTCGGGATTAATCAACCCCTATTAATCTAAAACATGTGGAAAGAATATCCAATTAGGGCAAACTCAATTAAACATAATTTCGGGTCTACTTTAATACAAAGAAAAAAAACATTAATCAATTCACTTCATGACACAACAATATAAAAGAATCATGTTTACTTTACAAACTGGAAATTTCATTTCATGCATATAAAAGCATTTCTAGTGATCTTTAATCAAATAAGCAATATAAAGTAGAAGTTATATCACATCCTTTGTTTAATCTCTTACTCCTATATTAATTTCTGATCTCTTAACCCTAAGATTTCTAGGGTTTTCTCTCTAGCCTATCCTTCCTCTGCATACCTGGCCAGGGCATCCAGAGAAGAACAGACAGAGTAGCTTGATACTGGTCAATCTAAGTATTCAGACACCTGGCCAGGGTATCTAAACACTCAGACCTTCCAGAGCTAAAACACATCATTCATTATTCGTCTTACTTATAACTTTATCTTTTGACCTTAATGATTCTTAACGACTCAAGTTAAGCTCATTACTTGATTCTCGTGACCACATCCTCTTCCTGCTATCTGCAATAGTATAGCAGAACACTTCCTGTTAGAAAATTACAGATAGAAGAAAGACACCTAAACCTTAATCCTATTGGTCTCTTATCGTCCCCTGACCTTGAGTAACTATGTACTCAAACCAAAGCTCTGATACCAAAAATTGTCACGCCCCAATCTCACATTAACCACAAACCACGAGATTAAGACGCGACAGGATGGGATTTACACATAAGCCAATCACTCTTCACTTTTTAAAACATTATAAAGATATTAATAGGAAAATCTGATTTATGCTGTCAAATGAAACTAAACAAACTGCGGAAACATCTTTATTATCTGACTAGCAATATAACAGAGTCTACAGCATATTACATTGTTCGACATAAAATCAAGCATAACAGTTAATTTACATCTTTGTATGCATTCTCTCTCTCTCTCACACCTTGTCCCGAGGATCGAGGGGAATGGACTAAGAGACCTCTAACTAGACTAACTACAAACCTTTTATCAACTAAGCGTTAGGATGAAACGATCCTTCTGATCCTTGATGCTGTTGCTGACCTGAAAATGTTTTGAGTAGAGGTATGAGCCTACTCGCTCAGTGAATAGTATTTCACTTAGCTATCACTAAACAACTCATCAGGTTTATAAATTGAAACTAAACATAAATGCAGAACTAAACAAGGCAGTTCTAATAACATAGCAGATATACATATACTAATCACATTTCTAAGCATCAACGGATATTTCAGGAAAATGAACAGTTATATAAATTTACTGTGACCCTACTTGATTACTTATTCATATTATTATCATGCCCTAAATATATGCAGTGTACTCTGCGTATAAAGATCCGCAACAAGTCCATGCTACGGTCCCACCGTACAAGACTTAGCGACACACCCGGGAAATGCTAAGTCTGACTGTTGTCCTGGTCTGCTACAGGACTCTCAGGCTCACACGGCCTCACTGCACTCTCAAAGGAGTGTACTCTAGACTCCTCCTTTAACCTGAGCACACAGGCGGAGAGTCTCACAGGGTTACCTTCGTGACACACGCACGAATGGTGTTAGATAACCAAGTGTTCTTTCTTTTTCCCAGTGCCACCGTGACACACGCACGGATTATTGTTGAACACTGCTTCTCTGCCCTCGTGCCACCGTGACACACGCACGGATTATTGTTGAACACGAGTCACCGACCATCTAGACACACGCTAGGTAGGTCGTTTCACCCCAAGGTGCAGACCTCACGAGGGGTTCTACGGTGTTAGGGCACCTACGTCTATTAACTGATTAACAAATAAACATTTAAACATGAATATCGCATTTCATGCATATTGCACAATCTGAATAACACATTAAGCAAATATAAATCCTTTATCATTATTAAACATGATTCAGCACCATTTATTCACTTTCGATGCTAAACATCTATTTTTAAATCAGCAATTACATTGCAACTGTAATACAGGAAATTTCATCATTTTCATAAAGCATATTAAGCATTTCAAATTCCAATGAAACTAACATACTCTAATTTTATGTACTACACTGTTTAGAAGTTATACTAACTGATACAGAAGCAATTAAACATTTAAATTGAGTTAATTAATGATTACTGAATGAACTACTACTCACCCACTTCGGTGTGTTTGTATACACCGAAAAACGTCCACAACCACGCCTAATTCTGCCCTTTACAGCAGAGTGTACGTCGTGCACCTGGGCTGCACGGCGTGCCCCTGGGCAGAAACTCGTTCCGCTATCTGTAACTTTGCACGCCGTGCAAACTGATTTGCACGCCGTGCACCTGCGCAGAAACGGGAAACTCATGAAGATGAACTCGATTCTAAAGCTATGTCTTGGACTTAATCTACGGAATCTTACCAAAACCTCTAGGACAAACCCAGGGACGTTGTTTTGTGGCGTTGCCTTATTCCCACGGTGACTACTGGCTGCAAACGCAAGTCTTCTTCTACCTTGGTCCAGTTCTAGAACAAGCCTACTACACACAGCAGCTTCCACTCACGAACAGGTTGGAGAAGACTTCTTCGTTCTTGGTGTGGGATGCAGCTACGACTGCAGTTCTTGCTCCAACCTTCTTGGCCGAGCTCGATAGCATCATCCCCTTGATATTTCCCGCGCCAATCGGCCCTGGTTCGTCTTCTACCTTGAAGAAAAAGTCCTGTTCACGCCCAGTTGCTTTACGTTTACAGCAGATTGGCGGAGAACTTCTTTGGTAGCCAAATTATAGCTAGGGCTATGGATTCATAACCTAAACTCCACGGCAACTCCAAGCAGCTCCTTCCCACACAACTGAGCGCACCCAGTGATCTCCCTGGCCATACGCAGCAGTAGCTGCTGCAGCTTGGCCGTCGGCCATAGCCGCAGGGCAGCCTGCTAGGCTAGGCGGGTGGAGTGGAGAAAATAGAAGAAGAAGAGGAAGAGAAGGTCGGGGAATGTTGGGCGCTGGTGAACCAAAGCTAAGGGTCCAAAACCGGCCGCCGTTCACCCCCCTCCTCAACTACTGGCCGCGCCGCTGCAATTGCAGCTGCTGCTGTTGCTGGCTTCCGGCGCAGCCCTACTGGTCGGGCGCTGCTAGGGCGGGGGAAAGAAGGGGAAGGAAAGATGGAGGTGGAGGGATGAAGGACGAAGGTCAAGACTAGCTAATCTGGCCTAAATCTCCCTAGGTCGCCCTCACGCGACTCCCCCCCTTCCTTCTGCTCTGTCGGCACTATGTGCCGCTTCCCCTGTTCTATCGGGTGGGAAAGAACGAAGATAAGCAAGAATGATCGCGGAGGGGGCCGGCTACAAATTGCCCAATTATTTCCGATATTTACAACTAGGTCCCTAAACATTCAAAAGTCCGTATCTTTTAACTCGGAAGTCGGTTTCGAGTGATTTTTCTTGCAACGGTTTAAGCTCGGAATTCTCTATAACCTCAAAGCATAAAATTATGTTAACTAGTTTGTCACAACAGGTCAAATCGCTAATTGCAATAGTGAGTACTCAGCTCAACTTAATGTACTAAATAATCAACATTGTCATTAACATTAATTACCTCAAATGCTTCAAACTCAACTATTGATTCACATATTAACTTATTTTGATTATCCATGATATCTAATTTGATACTCAACACTAATTGAGATGTCTTTACGTAATTCGAGGTATTTATTAGTTAATCATGGAGTGGGTCATAACAGGATGCTTGTGTTTGCATATAAATTCTTGGATGTGTATTAGTAGTATATGCTCTGCAAAACATTAAAAAAAATAAAAGAATATAGATGGTTTGTAGCTACTGAGTGGATATATGCTATCTCTCTCTCTCCCTCAATCCTCTCTCTTCCTCTAAATATAAGGTCGGCACTCGGTCCCCATAGTCCAAGGGACGGGGAAAAATGAAGTGTGACATCTCTCTCTCTCCCCTCTAAATATAAGGTTGACACTCGGTCCCCATAGCCCAAGGGGCGGGGAAAAATGGAGTGTGACACCACTTAGTAGTACAAATGCATCAAAAGACATCTAAAAATTATGTGTTTACTTGATTATCACTTTAAACAATGTTTTATTTTACTCTTTCTTTCTCAAGTTATTTCAATTATGCAAACATATTAGTGTATATCTTTCTACCCACGTACACAACACCTTGTGTGTTGATTCATTGTTTCACGTATGTTTTAGGTTCAGCGCTAGCGTGGGATAAAAGAAAGGAAGTGAGCAGTTGTCTAGGTTGTACCTATTGTGTTAAGATCATGTTAGCATACATGTTATTAGACTTGTAAATCTTCTTTCAATATGTAAATTTAATTCATGTTGTAATATAAATATATTGAATGTTGAGAATGTTATGGTTGTATGTTCATGTATGCGTATTTTGCTTCCGCATCGCTCTCTAATATGATTGGATGATGTTTTCAGATTCTGACCTCTTATCCCCAATAGGGTATGGAGACGGCAAAATCCGGGGACGTCACAACCCCACTAACAGCTATTGTTTTATCTGCATGAAAGGGAGGGAGAGAGAGAGAGAGGGAGAGGGAGTGGAGAAAGCAGAGTGGTAAAGATAGGCAACAAGAGAGAGAGAAAAGACACAAAATATTATGTTAAAATCTTTCAAATGATAGGAAATTTTAAGATGAAATAAAAATCATTGTGTTCCTCACGAAAAATACTTTTAAAATAGACCAATCTCAGTACACTTCTATATTAAAATATAATGACACTACTTTCGTCTCATTTCTCACAATTTTACTAATATCTTCTAATTCGTAAATTTTTTTTGACGAAATAAAAATTTTTGTGTTCCTTATAAAAAATATTTTAAAACAAAACCAATATCAACATATTTCTAATTAAAAATAAGTTATTTGATGGTATTTTTATTAATATCATTCAATCTGTAATCAAATTTTTGAGAAAAAAAACTATAACTGTCTTTAAAATACTTTTTAAACAAAATTAATGTTGAAAGGAGTAGTCGTAGGAGAGAGAAAAAAACTTATTATTGTTATTTCATACAGAAATTAAATTTTTTACGAAATAAAAATTGTTGTGTTGCTATAAAAATAGTTAAAACATGGAATAATTTATATTATGATGTTACGCCATATGTTATAATATGTTATAATATGGATAACATAATAACAAAAATAATATGGTTAACATAATAACATAATTATTTTAAAGTATGGCTAACATAATAATATAAAATAATATGGCTGACGTATTTTAAAGTATGGCTAACATAATAACATAAAATAATATGGATAACATAATAACATAAATATTTTAAAGTATGGATAACATAATAATATAAAATAGTATGGCGAACATATTTTAAAGTATGGCTAACATAATAACATGAAATAATATGGATAACATAATAACATAAATATTTTAAAGTATGGCTAACATAGTAACATGAAATAATATGGATAACATAATAACATAAATATTTTAAAGTATAGATAACATAATAACATAAAATAATATTGCATGTACTAATAACATAAAAAAATGGATAACATAATAGCATAAATAATATGGAAAACATAATAACATAAATATTTTAAAGTATGTGTAACATAATAAAGTATGGTTAGCATAATAACATAAATTAATACATCATGTAATAATAACATATATTTTAAAATAATATGGATAATATGATGAAATAAATATTTTAAAGTATGGATAGCATAATAGCATTAATATTTTAAAGTATGGTTAGCATAATAACATAAAATAATATTGCATGTAATAATAACATATAATTTAAAATAATATGGATGATATAATTACATAAGTATTTTAAAATGTAGATAACATAATAACATAAATATTTTAAGATATGGATTACATACTAACATAAATATTTTAATGTATGGATAACATACTAATGTAAAATAATATAGATAACATAATAACATAAATTTTCAAAGTATGGATAACATACTAACATAAAATTCATTACGGTTTGAAAGCTATAAACAAAATACATTTATCTCTCCTATTT
This sequence comes from Alisma plantago-aquatica, assembly GCA_963693085.1. Classification (NCBI taxonomy): domain Eukaryota; kingdom Viridiplantae; phylum Streptophyta; class Magnoliopsida; order Alismatales; family Alismataceae; genus Alisma; species Alisma plantago-aquatica. The sequence continues at coordinate 276,423,876 of OY856410.1, forward strand.
TTTAATTTTTTATAATCACGTTATCTAATCATTTTTACTTGACATTTTATTTTTTCAAAATGTATCAAACTTGGTCTTGTTATAAAGTCTTTTTTAGGAGGAGTCCATCAGCGTTTATTTCGTTAAAAAATTCATTACCGTTTAAAAATTATTGACAAAATAGATTGTATTTTTCTCTCTCTCCTCCCCTCTCTCAACTTCCCCACCCTCTCTTCTCTTCTCCTCTCTCCCTTACGCTTTAGAGTAGCACTTGCAACAACACCAGTCTTCCAGCCCGTTCTTAGGCAGTGTGCAGCGGGTGGGGATTGTGTGCAGCAGTGAGCAGGTCAGCATGTAGCAAAAAGACAACCGTTCGTCTGGGATAGGGTCTGGGATAGTATCTATATAGCAAATCTCTATTTGGAATCGCACATGTATCAACGTGATTTTAAAATATCAAATTAACAAGTGCTAAATACAACCACACAAATACTGGTGATCACCAAATACCCTGTTGTCTACCCAGAAACAACTACTATTAGATGAATGGTACTCAGAATACAAAGTAGTCTTGTTTGGTTGACAGAAACCGGACTGACGAGTCCACTTCAGATTATGTAATTTTCCTATCCAGACCAAGTAAGTCATATTCTTAGTAGGATTTCAGATCTCATTCTGAATTTGATTCTGTCTTTTATATTATTTTATTGTATATGTAATATTGGAAAACACAAGTTACGAGGTTAGTCTAATCTAATGAGTCATTGCAATAGGATTAAGTTGCCAAATAAAAACCATTTAGGCACTCCAAATTTCATAATCTCAATCTTGAACCATTATTTGTAGTGTATTTGCGCCATCTTCTTCCTCTTTGAAATCCGTGTCAATTAATTACCGATGCCTTAGTTAGGCCGTCTTTGCATTCAACTGCAAAATAACCTAGCATGATGCAGACCGCATGTGCATGATACATCTTTGTCAACTGCTTAATTTCACCCTTTGGTATTAATTGACTCAATTCAAGTTGGTGGCAGCGGAACTTATGTACATAAGGTAACAGCCTACCTGCTTCTAGAGAAAACATTTGCCACGCGTACGCTCCTCATGGATTATTACCTTGCAATGGCACCATCTGTCAACGTGCAAACATAACAAAAGCAAAAGGTCGCCCATATAACTTTGCGCAGCTGACACGCTCAGGCGCAGTGAGATATCCCATAGGTTTTCGGATTCCAACAGTTCTCCGGGGACAATCATAATGGGCCAAGTGGACATGGATGAAAAATTCTAGCATAATCACTTATCTAACCACCCTGTTTTAAGAAATGAGAACAGACACTTTCTTCTCTCATTCAGTCACTAAAACAATAATAAAGGATGAGAGAAATAGAAGAAAAAAATATTTTTGTCTATAACTTTTAATCTGGAGTGTAATTTTTAATGAAATAAATTGCATTAGAATTTTTGTAAAAAATACTTTTCAACAAGGCTAGTGTTGACATACTTTGAAATAATGATAATACAAAAGAAATATAATATTCGTATTTTAGAATATCATACACATGTTTTGGGTACAATACTCGTGAGTACAGTACATCACATACGTGTTTCTCTCAGATTATATACAATAGCTACTTGTTCATCTATTGATTCGATTGAGTTTACACTAATAATGAGTTTAGTACTATCCTTTTAAATGAAGGAGAAATGATTAGCTGTTCTTAAACAATAGTTGAAAATAGTGAACTTTTGTATGTTTTTAATAAAATGTGAATTAGTTTATATATGTATTGTATGTAGCTATCGGCATTCTTTTATACATGACATGTCTCGTATAGTACCAACAAGATCATTAAATCATGTATTGTTGTTATGTCTCGTACGGTACCCCTAATACTGTACGTCTAGTATTATACTTTGTATTACAAAATTTGGCTGTTAAAACTGTACTTTTTGTAAAATGTGTGTTTATCCTTGTATATAATTTTAGTCAAACACTACTGTCTGTATGCAAAAAATATTATAAATGATAAAATACACAATGAATTTGTGACAGAATATTGTGAAAAGTAAGGAAGCAATTAGTACTGCACATCTATACATATTATGAATGTGAATACTTTAAGGAAATAGAATGTGGTTGTTAGTACTTGTACTTCTAATAGTGTACTTTATTTTACAAAATTTGACTGTTAGTATTGTACTTCTTGTAGAATGTGCGAGTATCCTTGTATATGATTTTTGTCAAACGCTACATTCTGAATGTATGTAAAAATTAATATAAATGATAAAATATACAATACTTTGTGACATAATATAAAGTGTGAAGAAATAAGAACGCAACAAGTAATGTATTTGAATGGTCAATCTGAGTACAGTACCCGAAAACAACTGTACTTTTGTATACTTCTCTCATCTTTTATTATATTTCTTATATTATTTTTTCTAAAGAATACCAATATTGATATTGATAGAAAGATTTGTTTATGACAAAGCTAATGATGTTTATTTTAACCAAAAATTTCTTAGGATTAGAAAATTATATGCAAAATATCTTTCTTTCTCCAATTTTTTTTTGTATATTTAGGTTTTCTGTTACATCAGCATTGACCACACCGACCGGGTGGGTGGGAGGGTGATCGTAGCGTATAGTTCATATGGATTGGGGTCTGGGTCTGCTATACAAACCAGCATATAGGTGCGTGCGGTTCCAACGGTGAAAATAATGTAGGTAATTCCAAACATGCATTCAGTGACTCGAGTGACTAGGGTTTAGATAAAAGTTAGCGAGGTACAACATTCAATTCCTGCATCGCTAACATCTGTACATTTAGCTTCTGTTTACCTAGGCTACCTACCTGGTTACCGACCGGCATCGTTCGATGTGCTTGCTGCAGGCTGCAGAAGGTCCAAAAAGTTCTCTGCGGACACGACAGAAATAGTAGCCGGTCAAGACAGCCGTGGTCCATTGTCTCTTTGATTCTTGGGATCGGTAGCGCCCATAGTTTTGCGTGGGAGACATACCATCAAAACCTTTCAGTCATGTTTACCGCCTGCTGCAGATCCGTCTGTGTGTGCGGCCGCCCGTCGAGCCCGCGGCGGCTCCATCACCACTGTCATCCATCCGACGACCGAGCCAGCCATCAGTGACTATGAACCCTTGCCAGTAGACGCGTCCGCACGTAGAAGGCGTTTGCGGACAGAGTAGGCTTTCTCGAGTAGGCAGGGATTCCACCGATCTCTTCTATACCTAGTTTGATCCTTTTCGATCGCACGACAAAGAGCATGGCATATCTTCGTAGCCAGTTCAGCTAGGTACGTCCGTACGTGATAGCCGGCGATTTGGGTATGGGTACAGATATCATACCAGTTCAGCTAGGTACCTGATAGCCGGCGATTTGGGTATGGGCAGAGGCCGGGGGGGGGGGGGGGGGGGGGGGGGGGGGGGGGGGGGGAGGGCCGTACGTGATACCATGTCCGAATTAAAAAAATTTATGCTATACTATGTTATGTCCTCTTCCAAGGACTTTGACAAATGAAATTATATCCATATGATGAATAGTTATTTAGATAGGAGAAAGATGTGATAATGTATCACACGTTGGTTGAATCAATCAAATTAAGAAAATATAATTAAGTGTTATGTGAGATAATGAATACGTAAACAGATCCTAACATTTTCTTAGCATACCTCTTCATTACCTAGCTATCTGGTGAATATCAAGATTTTCGAAGACTCACTCACTACTTAGCCATTTGGGATAATAGCAAAATTGTTTCACCGCCACCCTAGATCGCGACTTGTTATCAATCCATTGACACATAAGGAAGGAGTGATTCGTGAGAGTGGGGTCAGGAGATTACATTCACCATTACTGAATCAAGGTAGATTGAGCCTCTGGGCGCATAAGATGTCACTTTTATGATCTCATCTTTCATACCTACAAAGGAAACACAACTATATAGTGAATATTAAAACTTAACCATTTATCATTTAAATAACAAAGTAAAATATTAAAAAATAGTAATGTAGACATATAAAAATATAAAATATATTAAAAAAAATTAAACATCTACAAAGTAATTACTGTAGTGTTTGCCAAAAAGTGATCATTGTCTAAACTAGAAAGAGAGAATATACATATTAAAATTTTTATTTTATATACAATAATCATGACACACTGTTATTATAAGTTATGTTTCAATTAAACTATGTTTTCATATGTAGATTTATCCTCAATTTGATATGTGGTAAATTGATGGAAAGAGAGAGGATGAACGATGACGAGATATTTTAGTGTGATTTATTTGTACAAGAAACGAAATTATGGCATCAAAAAGAAATTTTTTTGTAAAACGTAAAATTAATGTACTTATTTATATCAATTATGGTTTACATAAGCACTATCTCGTATATCACACTGTGTTCCCTTCTAAATTCCATCATTTTATCTAATGTTTTCTCAAAAAATTTATCTATCTTTCAGATTACCTACAAATCTTCAACCACTTACAAATACTTTTCTCTAAGTTTTCAATCAAATTTGCTTCTATGTTTTACACTATCTTTTATTATAAATTTATAGTTCCATGACAAAAATTTCAAAGTTTTATTTGAAATATTTCTTCATATTTTTAAATTTCATTGCCATTTTTTGTCTATATATTCCACTAAGTTTCCCTCCTAATTATCTTTGCGAGTAAAGACATCATCTTTAATGCAACACATGTATTCAATTTTTATATGTGTCATAATGTTTCTTCTTTTTCAAATTTAGCATTTTGTACCTAATTATAATATAGACTTATTTATATTGTTTTGACTTTTATGATTTTTATTTCAACTCCTATGTGAAAATGTCCACACTATTATTAATCAGTACAAAACTTCACTTTCTTACCAGTATAACAATTATTTATTTGTATGAGAAATTAGCCATATTTTATGTTAACTCGACAATATATTGATTAATTGAAAGATGTAAGATACAAATTCCATATTCTGGAAGTATAAATTTATATGCCAAATTTTAGTATCTATATTTTTTTAAACTATATGTTTATTCATATTATGATTTACATGATTTGTAATTAATTTTTTTACTTTTATATACCAAATATAATTAAAAATGATAAGAATTTATATTGAAATAGAAGGAAGAAGGACAATAAGTTGTGTTAGCACTCAGTTCTAAATGTAAGAAATCAATGCTTCAGATAAGAAGATTTGCATCAAATTAATTATATAGAATAGTGGTTTTAAAATTCAGGATAGGTTAGATTTGAGTCAAGATTTGGGATATTATTTGAGTCAAGATATGAGTCATATTTGTAAAAATGTATGCTTTTTTAATGAAAATTACTATATTACTTAGGGAAAAATTGAAGTAATAGTTAAACTATAAAACTAATATGTTTCCCTCACATGCATATAATATGTGATAAATTTATATGACACGGATCAAAATCAAGTCAAATTACAAAATTAAATTAGAGTGGCTCAGGTATAAATCTGGATTCAAATAGAGGAAACGAGGTACTCAAGCTGATATAACTTTTCAATCATACAACTTTGATATCAATTTATTTTTTTGTTTGATATATTATGACAGGTCTGGACCTGATTCGAGTTTAGAATTATATTAACACCTCCCCCCCAAGGTTTGCATTAAAGATCTGCCACTAGGTATGGGCTTCACCTGCACACCATTACACGTTTGCGGTGGTGGTTGTGGCGACGGGCGCCCACGTTCGCTGTAGCCTCCATCGAAGGATGGAACATGGACGTGGTAATATTGGTAGCATTTTTTTGGGGACCCACGTATATCATCTGTGAAGTTGTTACATCATTTCGCCACATGCCCGAGCGCTAGTGCTTCAGCATATGCAGGTAGTGGTTGAAAAGGGCATTGATTAAGACTAGTTTAGTTGGGTGTAGTGATGTATAAACGTTCGAGTTGGCAATGTAAATACGTACAGTAATCACAATTTTGTCATGGACTATACCTTACCAAACAAGCCGTAAACATTGGGTGTCTTCTCACTTCATACAGTTTTGTCCCGTAATCATCGATTTGGGAGGATATATTAAAGATATAAAATTGGGGGGGTTTTGTTGGTTGTAGAAGAGTTTAAATTGTGTTGTGCATAACAGTGACACATTCTCAGTCACTCGAAAACTTGAAGCGTAGTCACCAAGAGACGACAACGACTATGAGTTTTTGAAACTGCACTCTCCCCATTGGGGGGAAGCTCAACTTTCAGACGCACATGAGTCCAAAGATCCATCACCACCCCCGGCCTTGCCTCTAGGGTTCTCACAACCGGGTCGTCTTATCTCAACTAAACATAGTTTTAACTTGCATATTTTTTTCATGATTTGATAATTTGCTTGACATTGATAAATGCACACAAAATCAGTTTCAGTCGACAAAATAATCAACCGAGGATCTCTAGGTTGAAGAAACTATCGACCAAAGAACATTTAGTTCAAAATTGTATCTGTTGAAAAATTATTCCGGCCGACAATTACCTCGACCGAAAATCCTTTCGGTCGAATAAATCGTCGACAAAGCAGTATTTTGTAAACATGACGCTTCCTCCGCCGCACCACAAATATTCGACTCGAGAAATTTACTCCATCTGCCACTATAGCAGGAACAAAATCCTCTCATGAGATTTGGCTCTGCTGGCCTTTTGCATAACTCCGCCGGTCACTTACTACCGCGACACACTGGTACCATTTATCCACTATTTACTCTACTAGATAGCCATTACTACAACATTCATATAGGGGCGCAACATCCTCACCCCGAACATCCCTGACTGACGTTTCGAAACTGAGACTCGACATATTGACGGCTTCATTGATATCAGACATGGCTTTAACTACACACTTTACTATCCTCCACTGACTACTATATGAGATGAGAACGGGTGACTTGCTCACACACGAGCTCTCCAAAGCTAAGAGGCTTCTGAGTGTGGATCACTACACCCATTTAATTACCACACCCTCTCACACTCACCGCTCACACAACCCACACACCACATACGCCATGACCCATCTGGATGTAGACCTAGACACCAAAACTACTTGATTTCTATCCTCCCTAGATCATGGATGTATCGTACCTTAGATATCACAGATGGAATCACATATTTCTATGTGGGATGAACCTCATTTCCCATAACCCACTTTATTACACGTAGAGGAAAACTCCAATCTAGTCGTGGATGGACATTTATGTTGGTATCCCTCAACCTCTGCATGGGTTGGCATCTCATCTTTCAACCTAAGGGAGACATGTAGATTGATATCTGGCTCACCGACATCAACAACTAGATCTCCTGCAACATTCAAAGACTTCTCAGAATTGACCACAACTGCTACACCTCCTCTGAAGAAGTCATTGGGGACATTGAACAAGGCATGAAGATGCTCACACGATAGAATGATAGCTAGCCAAACAACACTGAGGGCCGGACTCAGAAGGACCACATATAGGACATTGCTACTATAATGAACCGAAACCTAGCCTCTTGACCCTGATCACATGTCTTGGAGGATAGTCAGCTTGGTTCTTTGGGTTTAGCCAAACAATATTGAGAATATACCTAATAGTAGCTAACTTTAACCCTAATATGTAATGCATGAATAAATCATCCTAACATATATGCATGAAAATAAATATGATCTAATACCCTCACATAATCAAAAGACCAGTAATGGATATATAAATATGTCACATGAGATAAATGATAAATATATAGAATTTAGTGCACAATAATAATATATAATCCTTTTTGTTGTAATGTGCAGTTATGGGACATAATTGGAAGAATGATAATAATAATGATAAAATAATATTGATCCAAAATTTTCTACGGTCTTTTGGAATAAGGAATGAGAGAAAAAAAAATAATAACTCCCTAAATAAGATAATGATATTGAATTATTTAATATGAGATATAGTGGAAATAATGGATAATAGGCCAAGATTCATAAAAGGAAGACTAATTGGACAAGAATAACTTATGATTCATTTTCTTTGGATATGATATAGCTTGGAGGTCAAGTTTCACAAATTTGGGATAATAATAATTATATCAATTTTATTTAGAAAAGAAAAGGTGATTTTCCTCTAAAATATAAAATAAAACATTTAATGACTCTAAAAAAGTAAACTAACCTTGGATTCATAATCTACACATTAAAAATTACCCTTTGCATAAATTTTCAGTAATTTGAAAAAATTTTAATGTTCATGTATATATTAGGAAATAGAAAGTGTAAATAAAGTCCAAAATATTAAATAATGAGTAAAATCATCCCAAAAGAAAAAAATAATAGCCAATTTGTGTTCCATATGGATTAGTTTGCTTGAGGGTGAAGTTTCACATTATTGGTGTGAATCTAGGTTCCTTTAACACATTAGAAAAGAGAAAATATGGTTTGTTTCAAAAGAGTTAAATAGAATATCAAAAGTCTCCAAAAGTGAAAGGTAATGTCAAAATCGGATTCTACATGCCTTAATTGGTCTAGGTGCAAAATTTCATATTAATTGGATACTGTTTGGACCCTCAATTGAAGAGAGAGAGAGAGAAAAGGAAATAATGTATACAATTCACTTTATTTGATTTTCAATTGAAATAAGGTTTTGATTTATTTTTTTTGTCATGTCTAGTTTCCTTACTTGTTATTGAGGGATCCTATCTGTGTCGTTGGATTGAAATCCAACGGTGTCTACGTTGTCTCCTTCCTTGGACCCAAATAGGAAAGAAATGGGATTAGTAGTTCAGATTTCTTTCTCTCACGATGTATCTCTCTCCTTCCCTCCTTTTCCTTGACCAACTTTCCCTTTGGTTTCCCCTTGCTTTTCTGCACCTTCCCATCCTAGGTTTATTAGGGTTTATATACCTCGTCCTCTATGTCTGTGAGCGCCACTCTCCTTCCCTTATTCTTCCTCTGTTCTCCTTCTCTTTCCCATGTTCTCGCCTCTCTAGGTCATCAGACTACAAGGAAATTATCCCCTGACCTCCTCTTAGATCATGATAGTTGTTTTCTCACTTTAGTTTGGCCTCGTTTGACCCTGAGCACCTCTCCCCTACTCCAACTGCTCACGCTGAAGTACCGGAGTCAGGGGTGGGGCTTCCGATCTCATCCATAGATGGAAGATGGATAAGAGGATTCCCTATGCTGATGCAAAGGTATATCAATCCTCTATTGATCTGCCTACTATTTAAGGTAGTTTTCCACCTTTTCTAGTTTCATTTTTGTTGTTTTGGCCACGAGATTCAATCTCGTTGAGGGTTGGTTCTCTTATGCAATTTATGAGTTTTTTGGCTCTATTTGATCACTTGGAGGTGTTCTAGAAGGTATTTGCACACTGGGTTTTTTTCAATATTTGTTCTTATCTCTTTTTCCTTGAGCCAGTAATGGTGGAGGATTTTCTCTTATTACATGGGAATCTCTAGACCCAAATATGGGTTCCCTGAGACCACCAAATGATAAGGAAGAAGATGAGAATCCTTGCAGTAAGATTCAAAGTTGTTTCATAGGTTTTTGTCCTTCACCAAGGATAATCTAGAGTTGTTTGAGTTTTTGCTAATCTATCGTGCGAGTTTGGAAGACAACTGATGAGTGTATTACATGTTTGCCCCTATTTTTCCTATAGTTCTTTGTTTTGCTTTGAGGGATATTTCCTATCTTTTCACCCTATGAAGTTCTTCTTTTCTGAGTTGAGACTTGTGCATTGTTGAGTGTTGAGTTAGCGGAACCTGATTACCCAACTCAGTATGTTTGACCGCTGATTTGGATTTCCCTGATGGCATGGATTTTTAATATTTTCCTATTGGTTTGTTCTTGCAAAATTCATAATAAATTAGTTATAGCTCAAAAAAATATAAGAAAATATATTTTGAAATAAGAAAATTATAAGCTATCTAATGGTACCCGTTTCATCGCTTAAGTCAATGTTATAAAAAGGTCATTTTTAATGAATTTTCCTAATTTGTTATACTTTGTAAAATTCATAACTAATAATCTATAAGTAAGGAAAATAAAGTAAAATATATTATGAACTCAGAAATATATAACCTACAATGTGGCATGATTTTGATAACCTAATTCAATAATAGTGAAAAGGTAATTTTTTAGGGTTTTGAATAATTAATGTAAATCTAACCCTAATTCCTCACACATGATTAATAGGTGATTTGGAGACCTAGACTTGGATCTAGCACTAACTTTGAACTTGTTTAGACTTTGAAGTGAGGTAACTTTGCATCCCCAATTATTCCTTTTGAGCAATTAACCTATTTTCATCGTTCTCTTGGTCCTATGGACAATTAGCCTACACAATATTCCTTTTTATTTTGATAACATACTTCTTGTGGAATACCTTATTTATTTCTGATCTTGTGATCAATTTATTGTGACGGGCAATCTTTTAGACTCTATCATATATATTTTTTCATGGTGGAACTTTACTTGGTGATACATGCTCTTTTTTTTCTCACTTTTGTGGTGGTTTCTTATTTTGTCATTTATGTGGTGAAAAATCTTGTTTAATCTGATTATACTTTTTACTTGCCTCTATATTAAGCATGTTATGTGACTCAGTAGCCCTAGAGTACTCTTTTTTTTGTAAAGGCACTACAGAAAAGGATTACATGGGGTGATTGCGGATAAAGGGAAAGGAGCAGGACTCGAGGTCCTGGAGGTACAAATGATCTAGAAAATCCGGACAACTATCCCAACATTCTTCCTGCTCTGGTTGTTTAAGGTGTCGCTTGGCCAGTAGATCAGCAAGCTTGTTCTGATCACGATGAAAATAGCTAATATTCGAGGAGTCCTGATGAAGCAAACGTTGGATGGTCAGCACCTGGAGCCGATATTTAATGGGAGTCGGGCACTTTCTGGTAATCCACTCCACAGCATTGTTGGAGTCACTAAACAACATAAAATGAGATAAATTGCTTTCAACAGCAAACTGTAGGCCATCGAGAATGGCCCTCAATTCCCCATCCATAGGATCTTTGCCTGAGTGTTTACATGTATGTCCCTCAATCCACCACCCGGTAATGTCCCGGAGAACCATACATGTTGCTTTAATGTTTTTGGAAGCGTTTACTGTTGTGTAGACGTGCAAGATTGCAGAGGAGTTGTGAGACGACAGGGCCGAAGGAGAAGGTTGAGGACTTCTATTATTGATATTCACCGGCTTGCTGAACACAGTGTTAGATTCGAGCACCATAGGGGTATAACTGCGGCCCTCAAAGATTGAGAGATTACGGTTCCTCCATAACCACCAGCAAGTGATTGTAAAAAGTTGTGCCCAGTCTTCTGTTTGGCGCATGTGTAAAAGATTGTAGTCCAGCCAGTCCTTGGTGCAACCTTGAAGGAAGAATGCGGTAGCAGTAGTGGGTATGATGCACAATTAGACTTTCTTAGCCTCTGGACAATCACGCAAGGCATGCAGAACGATCTCCTCCTCAAAGTGACATCTGGAGCAGCTTGGGTCGTTGGTAAGCTTGCATTTGAAACACAGAGTGTTGGTGAAGAGCCTTTCATGGAAGACAAGCCAAAGATTAACTTTCATATGCTGTTGGATCTTCATGCTCCATAACCTGGCTAGGACTTTGGGTTGATCGCCAACAGGCTGGTTTGAGATGTAGTCATAAGAAGAACGGGAAGTGTAGTCTCCATTCGTGGAATGCAACTAGGTTCTACCATCATCACCATAGTCTGGACGAGGTGTGGGCATGCTAATGATATCCTGGATGGATTCAGTAGTAAACCAAGCATTCAAGAAATCTTCATCCCAGGAACCATCATCCATCACCAGGCTTGCCACCTGCAAATCATGAATCTCTTCAGGAATGTAGAGCCCAGGCTTAAGGGAAGGAGTGAAACCCTCACCAACCCAGGCGTCGGACCAGACGGAGGTTTGGAGCCCGGAGGAAAGGGCCATTCTGGAATTGGACTTAATGAAAGGCATTGCAGCGCTGATGCACCTCCAGATATGAGAACCTGAGGCTTTCCTTCCTTGAGGCCGTGGGTATTTCGCCGCCAGCAGTTGTACCCAAGGGTCATGTCTATGCCTCACAAAATCCCAGGCTAATTTCATGACAAGAGAGAGGTTGAAGTCTCTGGCTTTCTTGATCCCCAGGCCACCATGGGAGAGGGGTTTTGTGACACGTTTCTAAGCAACCAGGTGGGAGCCTTTTGTCTTGGTGGAGCCCGTCCATAAAAAATTTCTCGTCAGCTGGTCGATATGATCAGTGACAGAGTAAGGTATCTGAACCATCTGCATTGTATAACAAGATTGAGAGAGAAGAACAGATTTAGTAAGTGTGACTCTTCCTGTAAGTGATAGGAACCTGTTCTTCCAGGAGGAGATTTGTTGATGGAGTTTATCACAAAGATACTGGTAGTGAGTTTTACTCTTTCTATTGTAGAGAATAGGAACTCCCAGATGGCGGCCTAGATTGTCAGTTTCCTTGATTCTCAAGCGACGACATATCTGAGAACAAAGAGTGTGTGGGGTGTTATGTGAGAAGATCGATGATTTCTCATGAGATAGAAATTGACCTGAAGCTTTACTGAATTTCTTAAGACAAAGGTTGATAGTCGTGGCTTGCCTCATCAAAGCTTCCCAGAAGAGGACAATGTCATCCACGAAGCTAATATGGGAGATAGGTATCTTCTGCCTGGTTAACCGTAATGGCTTCCAAGAGCCCTGTTGATTTCCTCTGTAATGAGTTGGCTAAACCTCTCAAGACAGAGCACAAATATGTACGATGAGATTGGATCACCTTGTTTAATGCCACATGAAGGTTTGAAAGATCTAGTGGATTCTCCAATCCATAGAACAATGGTAGTGCCCGATTTGATTAGGCTCATAATAACATTGATGATATTCTTAGGAATTGCGGTTCGGTTGAGGGTGTCTTCAATGAAGAATCAACTTAATTTGTCAAATGCTTTCATGAGATCTAACTTGATAGCCATCATGTGCTTTCTGGATTGTCTTGACTCCATGGAGTGCACAAGTTCTTGAACAAGAACTATATTATCACCTATCCGACGCCCAAGTACAAAGCTCGATTGGAAGGGGGAAACCCAATTATTCATGTAAGGCTTGATTCTAGATGCAATGGTCTTCGATATTAATTTGGTACAAACGTTGTTGAGAGATATCAGCCTAAGTTGGGAGCACGATTTCGGTGCCCCCACTTTAGGGATGAGGATGAGAGTGGAGTCTGCAGAACCTTGCATAAGAGGGAGGCCAGTGAAAATATCAATGACGAAGTTGCAAACCTGGCTCTTTAGAAGGGGCCAATTTTTCTGGATAAAGGACACATCAATGCCATCCAAGCCTGGAGCCTTGCGTGGTGCCATGGCATGAAGGTTCAACCATATCTCCTCTGTTGAGGGTGCTTGGCCAATCTGCTCGACAACAGATGCACTAAGTAGAGGGAAGGAGCCCGTGAAAAGCTCGCTAGCTTGTTGGCGAACCAGGGGATCAGATTCTTGGTACACGTTCGAGAAGAAGGAAAGGACCATGTGCTTTAGATGATCTTCATTTTCAACCTAGCAACCAATAGAGTCTTTCAGCTTCAAAATCTTTTTGTGATGTCTCCTGGATTTGACTAGAGACTGGAAGTATCTGGTGTTGAGATCGCCTAGTTTGATCCAATCACAATGTGCTTTCTACTGCCATTCTATCTCCTCCTGCCTTAAGATGTGGTCGAGTTCGACTTGGAGGGAGATCGTATCATTAGCTAAAAGCTGGTTATGACCCAATTCCAACTGGAACTGGTTCCACTTGATCTTGTTGCCAAGCTGCTCCTTCCTGCAGTGGCACTTTCGGGTTTCCTTCTTATCCCAGGCTGCTGCCTTGACAAGGAATTTGGTGCGAGCTTGATGAAGAGGAACCTGAGAGTCCTAATGTGTTGATAGGAAGTGCTTGAAGCCTACCATATCCTCCCATCTTGTGCGTGCCTTTAAGTGGATCGGGCCACATCATTTGTGGGGTGTACGGGAAAGAAGGAGAGGTGCATGGTCTGAGTTGTTACGCTAAAGGACCTGAATTGGGAGTGAGTGAGAATCCTCAAGCCATAGGTCATTGCCCAGGTCCCGATCCAATCTTTCGTGGAGCAAACCCTGGCGGAAGGTGGTGCGTGTGCCAGTGAAGCCGAGGTCTGAGAGCTTGCACTGGGTCATTTTGTCAATGAACTCTCTGCTACTAGCTTTGTCAAAGAACGAGCTGCCGAATTTCTCCGATTGATGCATGATCGTGTTGAAATCTCTAATTACCACCCAAGGTTCAGTGATGGTGGAGGACATAACCAAGAGATGATGCCACAGGAATAGCCTACTACTCTTCGTAGTGTCAACATATATAAACGTGCAGAGATGTTGCCGATCAATCCGGCAATGGATGAATTGTTTATGGGAAGCGAGGACTTCGACGCTAACGCCGGCCTTCCAGAGAACCCAAATACCTCCGGCGAACCCTAAAGCCTCAACACGATGAGAGTGAGGGAAACCCAGTTTCTTAATGACAGAGATAGCTTTAGCACCACTACACCGGGTCTCATAAAGACCGATGATTGAAACACCATATTTCCGGACGATTTCTTTGATAGTGTTTTGGGTATCATCGTCATAGATACCCTGAACATTCCAACTTATGAGGTTCATTTATCACTTTTGATTAAGGTGGAGCTTCCCATAGCCTGTGCCTCCTTTTCCAGATCCGGAAGTAGAGAGGTTTTCCCTCGTTTACGAGTCGAAGCTCTCCCTGGATCGCATGCGTGCATGACCTTTCGATTCCTCAAGTAGATGCCTGGGGATCCCTTGGTTGGGCTTCTGTATTTGGTGTAGTTTGCCGAGGGGTTGCCACCAGTCCCGATGTTGAAGGAGGTTGTGACAAAGGGGTGCTCATGGTTGCCCCATCCTGGTAGTACCTCATCTCCAGAAGGTTTAGCGACCGTGTGATCAGGGTCTTTTCAGTTGCTCGATGAGGGGTTAACAGGGGGAGGCATGTCATCTGTTTGCGGGTCCTTCTCTAGGGAGTTAACAACCTTAGTCTGCTTGTGATGTTGCTTCCATAAACTCCAGTCAATACCAGATACGCGTTCAGTGACTTTTTCCACATCGAGAACTTTGACAATGTCATCCTCCTCCTCAGTATCTTGTAGCCCCTGGAATCAATTGCTGGCATGGGTAGGTTTTCGTGCTACCTCTCCCAAAGGAGGTTTTTTCTGTCGTCGGGGGATGGGATGTGCATTGATGGCTTCGTAGAACCCCTCACGACGTTGTGGGTTGTCCGACACTATCTTACCCGCGTCGACGCAGAGCATTCTCCTCCTCAATTCTCCTCATGCATTCCTTCTCGAGATGTCCTGCTCATCTGCAATGAAGGCATATGAAGGGGATGTTCTCATATTCCACGTTGTACTTGATACCGTCTATCCATATGTCGGGAGTCAATGGGGACTACATATCGAGTTCCATGGCAAGCTGTGCAAAACGGCCCCGTCGCTATTGAGTCATATTCAAATCAACCTTCACAGTCTTCCCTAAAGTGTCACTGATCTATCTAAGTAGGGTGTCTTGGTAGAGATGGATGGGTAAGTTTGGGATTCTGATCCACGCCACTAGTTTTGGCGGTGTGGCCTTGTCCGACAAGAAACACAGAGACCATCGTTGGACAGTGAGATATGAATCGAAGATAGGCCAGGGTCCATCAGTGAGAGTGGTTATGTAATCTTCCTCCAATTAGAGTTGGACAAGAAAGAAGTCATTGGCCACGTCAATCAGGTTGAAGCCACCAAGCGGCCTCCATAGCTTGGATATGCGGTCCTGCAGCGTAAGGTATCCGATGTTTCTGGAGATAAGCTTAACAATCACCGTGAATTTCCATAGGCAGAGGAGATCATCCATGGCTTCATTCCGGATGCGGAACGTAGGAAAGCCTTGTTCGGTGGAGGTCTCGATGTCCGTCCATTGCAGGTTCACCCCGTTCATCTCGACATCAATTTTGATAAAGTTGTGTGGGTTTTCGGGAGGGCATTTTCCCAGTGAGTCGCGGTAGGACATCCCGGCGACGGTCGAAGGACCAGGGTGGTCCTGACCAGCGGGGCGGAACGACGGGAAGGAATTGTTGGCGGCCACAATATCGACATCCATGCAGGTTGGGATAGAAGACAGGGGTTGCTCTTCCCCACGTCAGCTAGAATAGCTGAAACTCAGACCAGAATTGTCAATCGGGATGGAGGTCGCAAAGAGACCAGTGCCCCCGTCACCATCGTCATCGGGGTCTCCCCCGGCGTCCACAGAGGAAGCCCTAGATTAGCCCTAGAGTACTCTAATTGCATTAGTTTTTGGATTATGTGCCTTTATTATATTTTTGGGATGGAGGTTATGTGCCTCATACCTGGGTTTCAAGTTTATGAGGCCTGGCCCACACTTTTCATATTGGGAGTTTGGTTATGTACCATTCTCTATCATGTTTCAAGTTTATAAGGCTTGGATGCCTTTATCTTTATATTGTTCTAGTGCTATGGTATCTTACATGAATGCATGATGATGTTATTATTGAAGGGTTGAGTGCCCTAATTCTTTATATTTTCTTGTATGTCATAACTTTATTATTTCATTAATGGCAACTATCTCTTACATAATTGCAAATCATTTCTCTTTATATCCCCTTGGGTAGTTCTTTTCTCTTCTATGGGAAGCATTCTTTACTTGATGTCCTTTTATTACATATATTGCTCAATTACATTTTAGCTTGCACATACCAGCCTTTTGCTAATGTAATTTACTTTTCTCCTCTTGCTGGAGTATGCTTCCAACCCCAAGTGTAGGACATTAAAGACATGGCATGCTGAGATGGACCTAGCATAAGGAGTTGATGCTTGTAGTCAAATTTGATATGGTTTAGATTTCCCTCTACTAGATCGTTATGATGTAATATCCATGTAAACCCTATAAGGGAGATGTTAACATACTTTTGTAATCTTATGAAAAATATTATATTCATGTTTTATAGTCTGTTGCTTCACTCTGGTTTTTTGTATACCATTATTTAAAATTTGAAAATTTTACACCTATTCCAGCATACCTTTTGAGTGTATTTGGAATGGATGTTTTATTCTTCAATTTTTTAGTAAAGGGGTGATTTCACTCTTTTACAACTACCTCCCAACTCCCACTACTCAGAGACCCCATACGGAGTGAGGATCCTATACCACCCAGATTCAACAGTGTTTAAATCCAACCCCCTTCATACACTAATGATGTGATCCCCCGTCGACCCTCACACCACATCTCGGGTTCTACAACTTTAGAGCATACGGAGGCTCTGTCTATGAAGTATCACTCCACTTACCATGCCAAACTGGTTCATAATGAATCACAAACCATATAGGATTCACGTCATCATATGTAGATGATGCCTTAGATATGGTCATCATGGACGATCTTGTCGATTTCCATTAGATGTTTTGCATGCAAAAAATCTATCCATATCTCCTACGCATGCCCTAAACCTAGATCAGGATGGATCCCCCACCACATCTCAGTTTCCTCTCTTATCCCCTCTGCCCTTTTTCATTATCACCGGATCCCCACTCCCCACAACCATTCACCTCCTGTCCCCATAACCAAACAACTTACATGCAGTTCTAACCATAAGATCCCATGATCAAATCCCTTATAGCCCCTTCTCTATGACTTTCCACTCAAAAACTACCCCACCCCACCCCCTGTCTTACAACACCCCTTATCCACACCCTATATCAACCCTACATATATCAAGCCTACCATTAATACATCCCCTGAACCCAATCTATCTGCATCCCCTCTACCCCCACTTCACTCCATTCTAAATTTCTCCTCTCTCCCACCCCTACCCACCACTATGGACAACAACACTATTGAATTCTCCATCAATCTCTTAGTTTTTAGCATGCGTCTACTGAGGGGCCTGACCTCTCGTTCCATCATAGTTGACATCCTCAACTTCCCCAACCTTTCCAATATAGAATGCCTCAAGATCACCAAAGCATTGTCTTTCCTCCTCCATGAATGCACTATCCTCTAACCCAAAATCTTCTCCCCAACTAGTCTTCTCTACACCCTTCCATAGAAATCAATATTCAAGCACATATTGTGACAAAACTTTCACCTTTTGTATGTGGTAATGGTTTTGTACAAGTGTGCATATTGTAATGGGCTGTCGAGCATGGTGCATCACAACACCACTAAAGTTTCAGTATGGATGTCAATCATGGATCTCCCACCTCACCTGTGAAGCGAAGAAGTATTTAAACCCATATCCCATGTGGTGGGTGCCACTCTGCAATCCATTAACCCTAGCTCACTCTACCCCTTGTACTTCTCCAAAGTTTACTGCGTCTTTGCTGTCATGAAAGACATCAACATTATATGTGGGGTTAGGTATACAATGTGAAACTCAAAGACGAACACCCATCCACCAACACACCCCTCTTCAAGGACCATGCTAATCACCTTGCCTCCTGGTTTGAACCAAAATACTTTCTTAACCACCAAAATCCTCCTGCCCAGATAAAAACTCAAATTACATACACCACGAAAAGTTCTCATGCCTGGGTACTGCCCTATGAAGCCCCTTGATGTAGCCCTATTTTAGGGTTCCATTTTGTGTCTTTTTGCATCTTAATCACATCTAAACATTGTTAAATCACAAGTCTCTCAACGTGTATTTTTTTGCCTAATGCACTTATGGACTCTCTTTATATCTTTTTTAGGTACTTAGACTATGCTTGAATGGACGAGAGAGATCGAGGGTTCCAAATAAGACTCCATAGCTCTCCCAAACTACCCCTAGTAGACAAGGGTCAAGCTCAAGCATAGGCATCTAGGATTTCCACTAGCAAACCTTACCTTTCCATGCCATTTTCCATCTTGGAGGGTGGTGCACAAGTTTCTATGGAAAGGAGGTGAAGGAGGAGGATATTCAATGAGATACCATGACCTTCTTCCTCTTTCTTCTTTCATTTTTGCCCTTTTGTTTGATTATGAGTAGTTAAGCCCCCTTGGTGGGTTGTTTGGGGGAGAAAATGTTACTTTGATACCATGTCGGGGGAATGTAACTTGTATTGAACATATTTTCATTCTAGGATGATTATGTCTTGCTTCTATCTCTTTTCCCATTATTTTACTTATGATTTGTGCTTTTAAACATGGATTGATTGTTGTATGATTCTTGATAACACTTAGTCTTTATGGGAAAATGAGGTGTATGTAGCTATTTTAGGAATTGCTCCTAGGTCCAACTAATGGATCTCTAGCTAGCACCCTATCTTCCTACATACAAATATCTTCATCTACAAATAAGTGTGGGATCTAAGTAGCTAGTGTAAGAGTGATTAGTGCAATTTCCTAAAGTTTCCTAAAGGCTAGATGGTGAGTAACATGATGTGAAACACCCTCATCTCTATTCCCCCTTCCTACCCTCGACTCTCAATTGCCCTAATAACCCTTAACCTAGAAACCTAAATTAGTCAAATAGAATAGAAATCCCACCTAGCCCTTGGTCTAATTGAGCCTCGTAAAGCTAGATATGGGGTGTAAGGGTGTAGTTTCTCTCCCACAGTCTATTCTATCCATGGCCAACCAATAGTCTAGGGTTATTTCATTGGATTTGACTATATTGTTTGAAAACTGGACCACTCTTCCCATAATTTTCTAAAACCCACCTTGCTTACTTAGCTTCCTTATGCTAGTGTAGTTACTTGCCTTGATCGTTCCTTAGATTAATTGCTAATTCTTGATAATTAGGCCTTTCTTGTGTAGTTGGTTCTCTCTTGAGCTTGCTAGCACTAATATTTCTAGTTAGAGATAACCTAGTCATTAATTTCTCTAGTGCTTAACTTGCTCAATTAGTGTAACTTAGCTTTAGTCTCTTGCTCTTGCTCACTTAGCTTCCTTCTTTCTTAATTATAATTTTTGGTTTAGGGTTAACTTAGGGTTTATGCTAATCTAGTTTCCTTTCTTGCTTTCAATTTCTTGCATTATTAGTGCAATCAACCAACAAAGCCTAAAAACCCTACTCTCTACATTAGGAACGTAGCTCACCCTAACTTAACTGTAATGCCCTTCTCTCCTTATGGATCAACCCCTCACTTTCCACTTGCCTATACTACAATATGATCCTGTGTGGTTGTAGGTGATATATTAAGGTCTATGTGAATTGGCTAGTTTATCCCCTCCTATAAATTCAAGAGACCCAACGTGCATTTTTCTCTTAGGGTCGCATCTAGTCACTGTTCAGTTGATTAGTGTGTGGTCCTTTATTGAGAAATGCACCACAGTTTTTGGCATTGTTATCGGGGAGTAGAGGCGCTTGGCCTAGCTAGTTACCGTATCTTAAATCTTCCTACTACCCTCACCATTGATATTCTTTATTCTTTGTTTACTTTTGTGTACTTGTATTCTAATTTGTTCTTGTTTCTTATTGGTGCATTATGCATGTGAAAGTTGTACATGATTGGAAGAGTTGGACTTGTACAACATTAGTTCCCTTTAACCCAGAAATAGGTAGAAGAAGATGCCAACAACGTCATAAACAACACTGAGAATATGAAATGGAAGGCCTGAATGCCCAAAACCCTCCTGCGGGTGGCCCACAAAACCCTCCTGGGGGGTGGTCCACAAAACCCTCTTGGGGGTGTTCCACTACTACCAAATCTCCATTTCCATGAATACTTCACACCGGGAAGCTACACCTCATCCATTGCCACGCTTGTTGACCGAATGTCAGGTCAACAATTTTCCATCGCACCAGCCCTTCTTGGACTCCTACCCACTTTCTATGGGATGGAGAATGAGAACTCGTACCACCAAATTGATTCTTTTTTGGATACCTACTCCACCTTCTACATGCAACCACCAATGATTACTTAAGGAGAACTCGCTTCACTTTCTCCCTCAAAGAAAAAGCCTAGGAGTGGTATATGTCAAAGCCTGAAATCTTAATTTAGGTGATTGTGAAGAACGAGTTCTTGAAGAATTTATACCCCATCTTCAAGCTAACTCAGATGATGAGGTCCATCACTTCCTTCATGCAAAAGGTAAAAGAGCCCTTTCACAAAGCCCGAGAAAGGTTCCAGAAGCTTTTGCAAGACTGTCCCCACCATGAAGTTCCTCTAGTGCAACTAGTGTAGTCTTTCTACACTAGACTTGCTAAACTGAGTCACTATGATTGAATCTTCTTGTGAGGGAACATTCATGTCTAGACCTCTAGAGGAGTCGTAGCCACTCTTTGAGAACCTTGTTGAAAACTACCGATCTTCAAGAAAGGAGAGCACTATAATAGAAACTGGACACCTGCTCCTCCCCCTACTCCAATTAGATATGTGGTTGATCGGCAAATGATAAAGATCCTTACTGATATGATGAACCCGATGAAGGATCAAGTTGGGGATTTTACCAGACAATCTGCCATGGCCATTGATTTTGTTGATGAATAAGTGAAGGCCTTGCAAATTTTTGGCAACCACAATCACCAAGGATCAATGTCAAAATCTTACCATCCAAAATGGAGAAATAACCCCAATTTTTCTTAGAAACAATAAGGTGAAGATGGGCAAGGGCAACCAAGACAACATCAAGGGCCAATATATAGTTCAAAGTTTGAAGATGAAGTTCTGGGAAAGGTAAGGAGCCTAGATGAATTGAAGAAGGATGTATCCTCCCATGGGAAAACAATTACTCACCTAAAGAAAGGACTTGATCAAATCTCTCTTTCACTTGTCCACTGTGAGGAGGGAAGACTCCCTTTTCAAACCCACGACCAATCCAAACAATGCTATCCCACCACAAATCCAAGTACCTACTCTTCAATAATACCAAGGACCTCCTAATCCTTATGCTCCTCCACCTCCACCACCCAACTACATCTACCAATACCCTCCACCTCCACCAATTTCTTGTCAACAACCACCTCCACAAAAAACTCCTAAAAACCAACTTACATCCTCTGAAATTCTAATGCCCCTCACCAAAGACCACCACCACCATCATCTTCACAAGCTCCCTTTCCTCCCCATGAGCAAGTAAATACAATGTCTATCATATGGGGTGAAATGGTTCTTGGGGAATTCATGGAAAGGGTGAATCAGATGACCAAGATTTGTGATGAAGAACCATTTATGAAAAAGTCTTGCAGAGATTGTAAGAGCTTCAAAAATTCTGCTATTCCATTTTCTCTTGAGAGTGTCAAGTGTACCAAAGCTCTTTTCCCCTCTTTTGTAGTGAGAAAATACCCCCAAGTGTCTTATCGTTGATGGAGAAGACAATATCATGTGTTTCACCCCTATTTGAGGTCATGAGATCAGTTGTCCCAACCTTTCTTGGGAGTGTCGAAGGCACTAAAGATTTAGTTCCCCCCCATCTTGTGATGAGATCATATATGTTGTCCCACATGTTGTTGATTTGGTTACACCTGATGCACCACCCTTTTGAGAACTGATGATGGACCAAATTAACTCCCCCTCCTGAAATGAAAACAACCAACATGATACCCAAAAGCCCGCAAGGTATTACCAAAGATGTTGATACGAGTAGGAGATTTTCCTATGATGCCTTAGGAAATCCATCCAACAAGGTCATGCATGGATGTACTGGGAACTTTTTAGAATCCTTGAAACAAAGAATGACAAGCCTCCAAACATTCCTTTCCTTGATTAAGGATGTTTTCACCAGGAAGAGGAATGTAGTACTGGTGCCACCCAAAGAAATCATTGCTATGAAACACATGGATTTCATCATGGGAGATCACTTATCGGAGAAAAGGAAAGACCTAGGAACCCATCTTATCACTTTCTATATCAATATGCAACTCGTCAAGCATGCTCTCCTAGACTTGGGTTCAACTGTGAGCATCATTTTGTTTTACATATACTTATATCTTGGCTTAGTGAAAATGAAACCAACAGAGTGTGTCCTAATAATGGAGGATAGATCTAGGAGAACACCTATGAGCATGCTGACAAGTGAGATAGTGGCATTAGATAGAAGGATAAACATTGCTTTCCAAATTGATTTTCTAATCATGGACATCGACCCAATGGAGGGGAAGGATTACATTTCTTGGGAAGGCCCTTCTCATCCACAGTTGGTGCAAAGATCAACGTGTGTGTAGGCACTCTGACAATCACATATGGAAGGATGAAGATGAACTTCTATATCATCGAGGAAGAAAGACAAATATTAAGTGATGAGGATCTATGTACCAATTTGGACTACCCTAATTTCCTAGAAGAGTGGTTGGCAAACCGCTATTATCGATCAATGCATGTCCCTTGGGACGAAGACCACATTTTAAGAGCTTAGGAGAGGATCGCATTGGAAGAGGAGGGAGACATTTTTGGTCTGAACACTTGATGAAGAAAGAGAAACAAGCCCGACTGAAGGCTTTAAATTTAGCGCTAGTGGGAGGCAATCCATGTGGTTTGAGATTCTCAAAACCCTCTTGTTTTGTTACATTTTGTTTTTTTTCTTTTCCAAAAACACACACACTTATGTTTAATAATTTTGTTTTAGTTTTTGTGATGAGACAAGTGAAATAGGTGAACATTTGAATAATAATGTGAATTTTAGTGAAACGCATTAAAAAATATCAAGTGGATTGAATTTTTTGATTGGATTATGAATGATTGAGAGAATTGAGAATTTTAGAAAACTTTTAAACGTTAAAGAGCCAATACGGATATGCTAGTACAAAACGACTGTGCTGGTATGGCCATCTTTTACAACAAAAACTCAAGTGTTGGGGCCGATCAACATGACAATGTTGACCAACACAGTGGTGTTGGCATCATTCCAGCATGGTTGTGCTAGCCAGAATGGCCATTCTTGACCAGGCGCAACACTTAAGTTACCCTAACTTCTCCCCCTCTAGCACAACCCTCCTTCACTACTCGTGACACAGAACGAGCGCTCCGCATCAAGGGGTGACTAGGGCACCTCTAGATCTCCCCCAAATAATTTCCCCTTCCTCCCAAACTCCAGACTCGAGCCTCCCACATCCTCCAATCATATTCCCTACCTCCATCTCCATTTTCCACCCTCCATCAACCCCTATTTCTCTACCTATACAAGGTTTCTGCCCAACCCCCCACCCAAGGTGTGAAAATAAAAGTTGCTCCTCTGATTTCCACCATTCTTGTTGTAAGGATGAAGAAGACTGACAAAGTGATCAAGAAGGGAGTTGAGAGCACCATCAAAGCCATCATCACAAGCAAGGGTCAATCAAAGAAGGGAACCCCACCATCAAACAGCCCTACGTCGTCACCGTCAAACTCCATATCCAACTCTTCGACGCTTGTTATCGATGAGCATCTCTCATCTCCAGTCCTCCGTGAGCCACCGTACCTCGGATCCAAGTTATAGAAACCCCGAGGAAGAGGAGGAAGAAGAAGAATTGGAAAACAGTGTTGATTCAAGTGAGGTGGACATACCATATAGAGAGAGAATAACCAAGAAAGATGGTGTTGTGCCATCTTCGCCTTTGCCTCCATGACCCACTCAAATGAGGCACTCTACCTCCTCTCAGCCACATGCTGCACAACAACCCGCTCGACTCTGGTTGTTGATTGATGAAGAAGATGTTGATGCACAAATTGAGATGGTTCCCTTGAACTTGGACACAAGTTTGGGGTCACATACCTATCAAGAGGAAGAAGAGGACGACACTAAGAGTGCAGAAATGGAGGATGAGCCGGCGGATTTCTTGACAAGATTAGAGGAAGACAAAATTATGTGGACTACAAAACAACCTAAGGAATTTGCATATGGCAGAGGGACAATAAGGAGAGTGCTCTTGAGGTCTCTATACCATTAAAGCACAACAAGAAGAGTGATTCCCACTAGATATGCATGTATGTATACCATGCAAGCTATGGGGATCAACTTTATGTTTAAAAGATAATTAGAACAATGTGGCTTATCAAGTTATTGACTGAGGTTGAGGAAACTTACCTTGAAATAACCCATTATTTTTTTGGGTCACTGGCGAATATTCAACATAGAGGCAAATATTCCATATAGTTCAGACTACAAGTTTCCACACACATTCTTAGAGCCTCCCAACTCAATGAAATCTTTGCTTCCACCCCAAAGATGGCAAAGAAATTTGATGAGGGAAGACTTGATAGGAATAGAAATGCAAAATATTCATAGATTTGGAAGGCTATCTTGATCCAAGAAACTTCCACTACGGGAAAATATAAGACCAGAAAAGTGTATAATCCTTTCATAAGATATTTGCAGAAGCTCCTAGGAAATACCACTTTTGGCCATTATGACAATCAGGGTTGTTGTTCATAGAAGAATTCATTTGTGATGGCTACGATAGCAAGTGATGGCTTCATCAACATAGGAAGCATGTTGATTGATTACCTAAAGACAATCCCCTCAAAAAGCAAAAATCCATTCATCATGGGGGGAGATAATCACCACAATTGCCAAAGTAGTAAACTATGATTTGGAGGGACTCACTAAGGTGGAAGGGCTAAACTTGTTGATTTTAACTACATAGAAAGATCCCAAATGATCTCCCTCAAAATAAAAATATCATTTATATCTTGAACTTGGGTATCCTGGCATCACTTTAGAACTCCCATATCATACCTAAATTTTAGTTATGGATGTGGGACCACCAAATGATTTTTTGGGATTGATATCAAAGTGGGAGGAGGACAATCCTAGAGAAGGATACAAGGCACCACCAGTTGATTTACCTGAGGTATTAGGAGAGATAGATATACCAAAGTAGCAACATGTTTTTGAGTAGCCCCGCCACAGTCGAGAGAGAGGATGATTTTGATGCACAAACACCTCCAACAAATGCATATGACATGTCAGCCATTCATACATAATTGGAGGTGATTTAGCAGACACAAAAGTACTTGTGGCAGGATCAATAGTAGATGCACTACTAGATCAACTACATGTATCAGTATCAGCATGCGTAGGTGCAGAGAATCCCCCAATGGGGGGAGGATTTTTGGGGTGACATTTCTGGACATCAGGAGACATACCCGCCTCCACAGACAAACTACTGGGACCATTACTACCAACACCTTCCTCCATAGGCCGACCCACCAGCATCATGAGACCCAACATAGGATCAACCACCTCCAGAGAAGTGACATCTACCCTATCATTCCTAAGATTTAGTTTCATGCTGAGGACAACATGATTCAAAAGTTTGGGGTGGTAGGGTGGTATGCCCTCTTGTCTCAACTTATTTTGATTATGCATGTTTTACTTCATTGTTTGATTGATGGAATCACCCTATCTAATGCAAAATTTCTTTTGCTTGCATTCATGTATATCATGTATTTCAATTCTGCACATTTTTGAGTAATTTTTCAAATTTGTTCTCTTTTTGACTTTTCATCTCATGCATTGCATTTTCATGTATATTTTGATAATTTTTGTTTGATTTAAGTAGTATTTACTTGATTAATTTTTTTATTCCCTAAATATAAGTTTGGATGTGGTTAAATGCAAATTGGCACCATTTTGGCCAGTTTTGCCCAAATTTTAAATATCTTGAAAAGCATGTTGTGACTCAATCTCTACTTAATGAATTAGAATTGTTGATCTTTGACAAATGCATTCCACATTCTTAGATTTTATTATTAAATGGTCTTAATTGTTGAATTTTTACATTTGAATCACCTTTCTTATGTTTGTGAAGGTTTTAGTTGAATTGTGATTTGAGCAAGATATGAACGCTTAGGGCCCATGGAAGTATATGATAAAAATATGAATCTCATGTTGTTCACCCATGCAGTGTGATATTATTTGATGAAGTGTTGGATTAGTGTTCATGCAAGATATTTTGTGTTAAGAACCACACTAGTGACCCCTCGTTGACCCAACTCTTCTTTCATCATATTCATACCCCTCCACCTCATGAAAGGATGCCTAAGTGCACATATTTAGCCTAGGCCACCTCCAAACATTTTAGGTGTCCACATATAAATCTCCCCTCTTCACTCTCACCATCATATGACCCACTTACACCGAGGGAAAATAAAATAAAAGAAAAGAAAATAAAAAACATAAAGAAAATAAAAGATGCTCCTATTTAAGAGCATCTAAATAAAAGATGAGTGCTCTATGTAATAACACTCCAATCTCTTACCACAATCATTTCCTCTATTTTTATACCCATTGAGATAGGAAACATCAAACCTAGCTCACTTTACCCTTTCTCAGCAGCCATATGGGTCACTTTGTGTGGTTTGAAGCATAAGATTGAATGCATGAAAGTGAAATAACACTCCTAGTCATCTTTTATTAACACCATCATGAAACGATCTACCTGAAACTACATGAAAGCCATATTGATTGATTGTGCGTTCAATGCCCTATATTTGATGTTTGTATGCTCAACACTCTTTTCATAATTGGTTTGTGAAAGTATATAGGAGAGAGGTGGAATACATGCACTTAGTCACTTTTAAGCCCATTGAGTCAATAAACATATTTTGCAATGCATTTGTCATTCCTTCTTGTTGAAATAAATTGAAGAGAGATTAAGTTGGAGCATACTTGAGGACAAATATGTTTTAAATTTGGGCTGGTGATGCAGTCCTATTTTAGGGCTCCATCTTGTATCTTTTTTCATTTTAATCACATCTAAAAGTTGTAATATTGCAAGTTATTCCCTCAACATGTATTTTTCTATCAAATGCACTTATGGATGCTCTTTGCATGTTTTTCAAGTACTTGTACTATATTTGGATGGAAAGAGAGATAATGGGGTCCAAAGAAGACCAGAGCCCTCCAACCTACCCCTAGTGGCCTATGGTCAAGCTCAAGAAAAGGAATCCATGGATCTCAAAGAATGGAGTGCAAAGTGCTATTGAAGACCTCAACACGACTGTGGTTCCAAGGAACGGACGCACTGACACATGCCAAAATCATAGAGTTGACCAGAAATAGAGTTGATCAGAGATTCGATAAGCTACAATAACATGCTTAGAATGGTTGTGCTATCCAACATGAATATGCCAAGAAGCCCCCAGAACGGCCATGATATCAAGTACAATTGTGCTACCAAAGATCAAAACAAACATTCTGTACAGAATGACCTCCATCCCAACTCACCCACCACAATCGTGCTACCTAGCCCCCACCACGGTCGTGCTACCAACCTTCATTTATCCACTTTCAAACTAACATTTTCCACTTCCCAGCATGGCTATTCTCTACCACCACGGTCATGCTACAGTCTACCCACCATGGTCATGCTTCCCAACATGGCCATCCTGCCACCTAAAACCCTAATTTTTCTACACTATTTTGCCCATTTTACGCCCAATTAACCTAGTGCTTCCCCACCACTTTTATATACCATAGTGGCAGCCACATCACTAGGTTATCTTCTCCTTAGACTCCCTAGAGCTTTTATTACAACCCTCCTAGCATTCAAGATCTTCTACCTACCCCCTTCCATAATCACCTCATTTCCATCCAAAAACCCTAGTTTTGTAGGGTTTCCACCACCAAAACATACCTTTTGATTCCATTTTCCATCTTGGAGGAGGTGCACGAGCTTCTACAGAAAGGAGGTGAAGGAGGAGGATCTTCCACAAGCTACCATGGCCTTCTTCCTCTTTCTTCTTTCCTTTTTTTCTCTTTTGTTTGATAATGAGTAGCTAACCTCCTTGGTGGGTTGTTTGGGGGATAAAATGTTACTTTGATACCATGTTGGGGGAATGTAACTTGTATTGAACATATTTTCATTCTAGGATGATTGTCTCTTTCTTGTATCTCATTTCCCATTATTTTACTTTTGATTTGTGCTTTTAAACATGGATTGCTTGTTGTATGATGCTTGATAACACTTAGACTCTAGGGGAAAATGAGGTGTATGTAGATATTTTAAGAATTGATCCTAGGTTGAACTAGTGGATGCCTAGCTAGTACCCTATCTTACTACATACAAATCTCTTCTCCTACAACTAAGTGTGAGATCTAAGTAGCTAGGGTAAGAGTGATTAGTGCAACTACCTAGAGTTTCCTAAAGGCTAGATGGTGAGTAACATGAGGTGAAACACCCTCATCTTACTCTCCCTTCCCACCCTTGGATCTTAATTTCCCTAATAACCCTTATTATAGAAGCCTAGATTAGTCGAATACAATAGAAATTCCATCTACCCATTGGTCCAATTGAGCCCTGTAAGGCTAGATAGGGGGTGTAAGGGTATAGTTTCTCCCCCATACTCTATTCTATCCATGGACAACCAATAGTCTAGGGTTATTTGATTGCATTTAACTATATTGTTTAGTTTGTCAATCTAGAATGAAGATATAGGATTTGCATATTATATCAATCCTCAACTTGGATTCTTGTGATATTCCCCCAAATGGCCCATTCTTCCCATAATTTGCTGAAACCCACCTTGCTTATGCTAGTGTAGTTACTCACCTTAATTGCTCCTTAGATTAATTGCTAGTTCTTGATAATTAGGCCTTGCTTGAGTAGTTGATTCTCACTTGAGCTTGCTAATGTTAATCTTTCTAGTTAGAGATAACCTAGGCAATTAATTGCTCTAGTGTTTAACTTGCTCCATTAGTGTAACTTATCTTTAGTCTCTTGCTCTTGCTCACTTAGTTTCCTTCTTTGTTAATTGGAATTTCTTGTTTAGGGTTAACTTAGGGTTTCTGCTAATCTAGTTTCCTTTGGTGCTTTCAATTGCTTGCATCATTAGTGTAATCAACCAAATCAACCAACAAACCCTAAAAACCCTACTCTTCACATTAGTAATGTAGCTCACCCTAAATTACCTCTAGTTCCCCCTCTCTCCCTACGGATCAACCCCTCACTTGCCACTTGCCTATTCTACAATACGTTGTCATGCTCTTGCGGCAGATATATTATAGTCTATGTGAATGTGTTAGTTTAGAAGTACCATTATAAATGTGTAAAATCCGAGTGTGTTTTCCTTAGGCTTGCATCTAGTCACTATTCAGTTGATTAGTGTGTGGTCCTTGGGAGAAACACACCACCCCTCGTCCTAAGACATGATTCAAGAGGCCTAGACATCACACCACCAACCAACACCCCACCCATAAAAGTTTGGCCCTTTGTCTCACAACATTGTACCAAACTCTATAGGCATTAAACAACCAGACATGGATCAAGACACCTTTCATAACCTGAAGAATGCCATCATGAAGGACATCAAGGCCTCTACTAGTCGTCTAGTGTAGAACTCAAATCAAGTGGTGAAGGTGCATGAAGTTGTACAATCCTACGTAACCCTCGTCTGCAGCCTAGAGTCACAGAAACACAAGAACTTCTTTGCTTTGGATGATACATGTACGTTCCCTACTGATCCACGTTTGATTCATGCCATTGCATTGTATGCACAGGAGACCTCCAATGCCAATCCCATATCTCGTACATTTTTAACCCAAGATTATCCACCTTTGGATGAAATTGCCCACTTAGCATCAGGGGATGACATTGTTGACTCTATTAGTTTTTGCAGTAATATAGGATTGTCTTTCCCAAATGACTCAACAACCAACACCTTCCTCCTAGAACTCCTTTCCCCCAACAAATGTCTTGACCGAAAGCGCACACACGATATGACCACCACCATGGAGAAATTATTAAGAGGTGCGCCCTCACCATAGATGCTATATTGTCTCTCCCTCTATTTCAAAACCAACCCTCATGATCATATCCTCATGGAACGTTTGTGGTGCGGTAGTCCCAAATAGATGCCTCACCATCATGGATATCATATATAAGAAATGTATTGATCTGATCACCATACAAGAAACTAAAACTACATTGATAAACTTTCAACTTAGGAATCTAGGAGGTTGGCACATCAAAAAATGGATGCAGATATTAGTCATAGGCTTCTGTGGCCGCATTCTTATAGGATGGAATGATAGACTCTTCGATGTTACCAATACCATTCTAAAAACCCACAACATCACTATACAATTCTTTGATATTGACACTAACACACCCTGGCATTTTACAGGTGTGTATGAACCCCCTAGGTTCAATAAAGAACCCTTCTTATCTGAACTTTAGGAGCTTGCAAACCTCCTCATGTCAGTCCCATGGATCTTAAACGAACACTTTAACCTAATCACAAACTCTTGTGAATGATTCCACAATAATATCTTTGACTTACCCCCTTAACCCCATCACTCCACTCTCTTTCATAACTTTGTCTCTTTACACAACCTCCTAGACATACACACCTATAATGGCTCCTAGACTTGGCACAAAGGTTGACACAAAGCTAGATTGGACCGATTCCTTTGAAACAACCTATGGGTTGAGAAGCACCCTCTAAACTATGCCAAGATTTCTGCACCCATCCTCTCTGACCATCTCCCCATCCATTTGGAGTTTCAACATCAATCATGGGGGCCAAAACTGTTCCATTTTGAGTGATTATGGACAAAACACATAAAATTCATCCCCTGGTCATGAGTATTTGGAACACTTGCTGCACCACCTACAACATAGGATAAACCATACACCACAAACTCAAAACTCCTCAGACTAGCCCTCAACATATGGGACAAAAAGACCTTTGGCTCCATCCCCGACACTATTAGGAAGAAGGAACAACAACTGTTGACCATCCTCAATATCCCCAGACACAAAGTTGATACACAACACCTTCGAGATGACATCCACAATCTAAAATCCCTTGAAGAAACCTTATGGGAACAATGGGCCAAAATTTGATGGCTTAGAGAGGGCCATAAAAATACCAAGTTTTTCCACACCTATTGTAATAACAAACACAATCGCCAGATTATTACTAGACTTGATGGTTTAGATTCCATCACCCACTCCAGACAGGCCATCACCACACCCATTGTTAATTATTAGAAAGAACATTAAAATAAAAGCCCTAATTTGACCCATTTGGTGGGTATTCTATGGGACCATTTCTTCCCTAGAAAACTCCTACCTGTAAAAAACCACTTAGATCCTTTCACACAATTAGAGATTCTCCATGCTATGAGGATCATCAACATTAACAAATCACTTGGCCTGGATGGCTTTGACATGTTCTTATACTGAATGGCTTGGGACATCATAAAAAATGACTTCTTCTACCTCTTCTCTCAAATACATCAAAATCACAATTTAAATTTTCTTATTAAGAAAATTAACCACCCACACATAAAACTCATTAGTAAAATTGAGAACCCATCCTCCATCAGATACTACCATCATATTAGCCTCATAAACTCCTCCTAAAAAATTGTTGCTAAGCTTTTTCATCTGTTGTAGGAAACCTTTATTGTAGTCTATCATTGACCAATGCCAATGCACCTTCCTTCTAGATAGAAACATACAAGAGGCATACATCACGATCCAGGAAACCCTACATTCATGCAAATCTCTCAATGAACATGTCCTCACCCTCAAGCTTGATTTTGAAAAAGCTTTTGACGATGTTAAATGGGCTTTTCTTCTACAACATATGTATGGTCTTAACTTCCCTAACCAATGGATTTACTAGATTTACTCCTGCATAAGTACACATGCTTTCTCCACCCTCATTAATGACTCTACCTTTTGTTACTTTAAGAGTAGAAATGGACTGAGACAAGGCGATCCCCTCTTCCCCTACCTTTTCATCATCGTCACCTATGTTCGCAACTCACTCATCCACATAGCTACCACCAACCACACTCTAAACAAACCCAGGGGATTTGTCATAGTATCCTCTAATATGATAATGACACCATCTTATTCATCAAGCCAGAGGACGCCAAAATGATCAATGTTGTCAGGATCCTGTCTATCGTCGCATATCTTTCTGACATTAAAATTAACCTCACCATATCCACCACTATAGGATCTAAGGCCAATGAACTAGATATGAACAAATTTATAGGAATGCTTGGATGCAAACATGAAACCTTTCCCATAACATATCTGGGTCTGCAACTATCACCCTACCGTATCCCAATTTCCGCTTGGCACACTATTATAAACAAATAAAAATAGTGTGTTTGCTCCTGGAACAACAATTTCCTCTCCATCGTTGACCAACTTACATTATTCAACTCTTCCCTCACTCCAATCATCATATACCACTTGGTCTACATCCCCTTATCGTCCTCAGTCCTCCATGCGATTGACAAAATGCGTCGTAACTTCCTATGGGAACATCAAGGGAAAAAATCCATATGGTTAATTGGGATACAATTTGCATCCCAAATGCAGATGGGGGATGGGGTATCATCAACCTTAAACTCCAAGTCTTGTGCCTCATTCACAAGATCACTGCATCCATTTTTCAGAGAAAATAAAAAATATGGACCAACATGATCATATATAAGTACCTCAAAGATCAATCACCATGGTCTTTCAAAGTTTCCCACTCAGCATCCACAATGTGGAAACATTTGGCTCGCACCCTCTACATTGTACCCATACCATCCATGTTCCATCATACCATAGTGTCAACATTAAATTTTAGAAAAACCCATGGTGGCATGGGCTTAGATCAATAAACCTCCAACTACCCTCATACACTATACATAATTTTATCATCAAATACAACAACAATCAGGCTCTTCAGAAGCTTGGGACACTCGGAAACAACCTTTACAAAAACTTCCTACAAAACTGGACCAACCCCCCACAATACCAGGACATCTTGGCACATTTAGAAAATAGTACATCCAACTATGTAACCTGGATATGGGGTAAATCATACACAACCAAACTGGCCTACAAATTCTTCTTTTCTAGAGGACACATTATGGAATACAACATCATATGGCATGCCCATTTCCCCCCTAGAGTCTATATCTTTCTATGGATGATCTATCATGACACAAACCCAACCAACCTCAACATGAGAACTAGGGTTTTCTCAAGGACTATCTCGATGCAGACAATGTCAAAGCATTGAGGAATCCATCCAACACCTTTTTTTGAACGCCACCTGACCAGACAAATTTGGAATCACTACACGACCACCACCATTATCCTTGCTATCCCTCTACTCAATATCATTCATAGACTTTGTAACACTAGAAGCCTCCATGAGGATTACTGTCAGGACCCACTCTTTTGATCATCATAAATACCAACCATTAGAGATAATCCCAAACATAAACCCAAATTATGAAATAAAACAATGAATTCTCGACAAAGGTGATTAAGCAATATATGAAAAACACAGATAAGTCTTTCCTTTTTCTTTCTTCACAAACCCATAAATCAATGTCACATCAAGGACATCACATTCAAATATCACAAATCATATTCAACTCCATTAAATCCAGAATCAAATCTTATTCTCATATGCGGTTCAGTTTACATCAGATACATGTCCATTGATGAACAAACTTAATCTACAATCCATCCCGAGAAAGAGAGAGTACAGGGATATTCTAATCTATCTAGATTATACTATTTATATCTTCTTTGTCATGACCTCTCCACTGGATAGCATTATACCTAAAAACATTTGAAACAACCTCATGAGACTCATATAGAGCCCCAATGAGTGGATACCTCCCACTCAAGCTAGGTACATGCATCAGCATCAGATTAAGTATAATAAACTTAACAGAAACATTCAGATATTGAAAAGTCTAGCAGATAGTTCTATCATGAGTCAAATCTATCTTACAATGGTAATCTAATCCAACAGATAAGGTAATCACTTAAACCAATTATAACTTTGAAACATATGTTAAAGCATGTCTATGAACAAATTAGCAAATACTTCTTAGTTCAGATTAAGAATCCTACTGCATGAGTAATAAGTCAAGTTCTAAGCATTTTGAATCAATACATGACAATAACATTATATTTGTGACACTCCACCAGTCAGACCAGGAACACATCCTTCCGTCCTGAAGATGAAGTACACATAATACATATCTACCAAACAATACTATCAAATAGCAAGCAATCCAACTCATATTCAGAATAGATATAAATTCCAAGATTTATAACTTATCAGCATGATAGATCATAATATGAAATAGGAAATGTCCATAGAAACATGATTACTTTCCACAACATGAAGCTTAATCAACAATGAAAAATCATCAACTAGCAGCACAAGGAATGTAATAATCATTCAAATCATGTTCTATACATCTTATCATCTTTTATTCATTTGCCCTGAAACTACTTGGCTTGTACCTCACCAAGTAGAAGTCGCCACGCCTGATTCTCGTGTCAAAGACTCACCGTCACTATCTTAGGGTTTAGCCGGCCACCCTAAGATATCAACAAGAGACCCTGGACACCTCAGGGTTGCCTAAAGAGGCTCACGTCCTCATCTCGGGTACACGAGATAGGAACCAACAAAACAGTATATCACATATCACAATATTTCACATATTTTTCATTTCACATTTCACATATTTCATTTCAACAAAGTCTATTCCATCTGGACATAGACTTTTACAGTAAGGTTTTAGGGCCAGAGCCACTCCATATGACTCACTCCTAAATCCTGGTGGTCAAACCTTTAAGGTCTCGATCCACACTCTGGAAATCCTTCTCATAATTCATCGATTACTACAAGAAGATCCATTTTGTTTCCCCAGTGTGGTCCTCGGGGGAAACTCACGGTGTTCAGGGAACCTAACTAGATGTTCCATAATTTCACTTGTTATTAATCTCTTTTACTCATTTTATAAGAATTCAAAACATCATATATCCTATCTATGTATTCTCGTGTAACTATGATAACATGAAACAAATTAAGTTTATCAATAAGGGCAATGATCAAAGCAAGAAGCACAATAAGTCTATAGATTGCAACAAATATGATTATTTCTGTCTTCTACATCAACTCATAGAAATCATCAATAGTTGGCCTTCAGCCCAAGACATAATCTTATTGTCCATCATTTACCCCATCAGGGTTTTATCATCATCAGTGGGCTTACAGCCCTAGACATAATCTCATTATGCAACATTTACCCTTATCAGGGTTTCTCAATGTAAGGAGTGCATATTAAATTCCAATTCAACATAGATCTTATCAGCTCATTGTATATCACAATTTTGAACAAATATTAGTGGAGACATTAAAACTAGCAATAGTAAAAGCATATAGATATCATGTATCATTCCTCATACTCAGAATAGATTTATCATACAACATATGCATGTTCCATCCAATCTGAATAGATGTCATAAATTTCATGCATATACATGCATACCAGACTTAGTTCTCTTCTTCTTTCATTTCACATTCTTCATATGGGGTTACTAATCAACACATGTTGACTATCAATTGAAGTTTGTACTATTAGTCCATTCTCAGAGTACAATTCAAAATTCAAGAACACATTCTTGTAAATCAATTCAAATACTTGACTTTCACCTTTTAGTTGAATTCAATTACAATTATGTGCATCACTTAATTCCCCATTTGATATTATCATTCACTAGCATCATCAAACTCATCATTTTAGGGTAAGAGTTACATTCTTAGAATCATCTACTAATTCCTATCTTTTTCCATCATTTTATACTCAGTAGTCTCAACTTCTTTCATTTCATGTTCATTACATTATCTGGACCAATCTTTCTTGATTCACTTTACATACAATACATAATATTTATCAAAGTAAAGTTTTTAGAATATTTCATTTAATTTGGGTTAAGCCACATTTAATTAAAATAAAAGATAAAATACTTCATCATACTATCTTCATTAGTTTCATCTTTATCTTGCAATCACCATTAAGTACATCTTGTTCAAATTGTCACTTATATTCAGATAAGTGTACCTTGTCATTGACTACTAATGTCATTATCATAATCAACAATGATCACTCCTTTTTATACTAAAACAAATGCATTAGACTTAGATGATATAGTAAGACTCATCATATTCAATTGAAGTATTAATACTTTCAACTTCAGTATTTGATCACATTTCAAACATCATATACAAGTTCTAGGTTTATCACGCATAATTGTCTTAGTAATAAACTTTTAGGGTTTTCAAGGAGTCATTCCTTAGTTCAAAAATCATAAGAATCATATCATTTAGTAATCCAATCATGACTCAATGGTTCATTAGGGTTATTCACAAATATGGAAACCCTAGTTTCCATTTTCACACATTTCATTCATCAATCATAAGTATACATTGATTAATTGACTCTTTTGATTAACTTCCTCAACACAAAATCCTAATCAGGATATGTGGTCATTCAACTCCATTAACATTCAATAATGCACTTATATAATACAATCTAGTACAATTCAAATATGACTTTATACATGTCATTCCAAGCATATCTGCCATTGGGCTGATTTTTAAGCAAAATTCACATAAAATACCATAGTCATCTACCCATAAGAATACCCATGCATCCTCAATCAATATAACAAGAATTAATCAACTTTCAATCAATGAGAAATAATCAAAAATAGTAAAATTGGATTCCCCAATACCTTTCCCAAATCAAATCCAATCACATACATATACAAACAAGGTTTCCGATTATTTTAGCCAGATTGAATTAGGCTATCAACATGAATACAAGGCTTAGGAGGGAGAAAAACACTCACCTCAGGTGCCAAGAACCTTAAATTCGTAGGTGAA
Source organism: Alisma plantago-aquatica (assembly GCA_963693085.1). Lineage (NCBI taxonomy): Eukaryota > Viridiplantae > Streptophyta > Magnoliopsida > Alismatales > Alismataceae > Alisma > Alisma plantago-aquatica. The sequence continues at coordinate 276,461,526 of OY856410.1, forward strand.
CCTCTGAATTTTTGGAAACCCAATCAAACTATCACAAAAGAATCCAATTCTTTCTCCTCTCAACTTGGAAACCCTAGAAATGGGGATTAGAAGAGAAAGAGTGAGAAAAGGGGGAGATTTGATTTGATTTCGAATCAAATCAGGGGAGGGATGGAATCTTGACATGTGAAAGAAGATTCACCGTGAAATGCTATGCAAAGAAGCTATACATACTTGATTTCATCATATCTTGGATAGAGAAACCCTAGGTCATCATCTCCTCCACTTTCTCTACTCAAAACCCTAACTCTCCTCTCTCCCAAGAATTTCATTTCTTTGACAGGAAGGACGAGTTATGAGAGCTTATTGTGTGTTAGGTTAGTGATATAGATGAATTGAGGTGCTTAGAACATTTCCAAACAAGCCCCTCAATGTATTTTTATTTTGCTCTGACTGATTGATCGACTGAGTTATAAACTCGACAGAAACCACACGTTTAAGAACTCAAACCTCATCCAAAAATTATGAAACTTTTAAAAAAAATATTAAATTGAGTTTTTAAGACACATTAAAAAATTTAGATCATTCGGAGTTACAAATAAATAAATAAAAATCAAATACCACACTGCTATATTTTAGTCAGCAGCATGGTCGGTCGAGTTTGTCCTGCACAAAACTCGACTGACACCCTCTCTGTAGAGATCAAAACTCATCAAAAAATTACTCCAATTTAACAGGGTGTCTCAAATTGTGTTTTTCAAGCACAGTTAAAATTTGATATCAATTGGATATGCCAATAAAAAGATTCAATTCAATTACCACACTTCTATATCAATCTGTAAATATGATCGGTCGAGTTTGAAACTCGACCAATAAACAGGTCAGAACATTCTTCAAAAATTCTGATGTTTTTCAATATTGTTCAAATTTTTTATATACAAATCATATACAAATTTTAAGTAAATCAGAGTTACAAATAAAATACTAAAAATAATTTAGTGAGATATTATACTTATCAAATTCTGTATTCATATGTCATCAAAACCCTAATTTGGGCCGATTAGGTTTTCCAAACCTTAACCCTAATTATGTGAATCAAAGTATGATTAAAACTTCTCATTATATTTAAAACATGAAAATTTAACTACCACAACTAATCAAGATTTAAACAACGATCAACTTAATTAAGCATACAATTATCTAAGTAAACGGGTCATTACAATTACACCATACATACTATGTTGATTGTTTCCATCATCTGGACCATATGGATTGTATGAAATAAAAACATTTTTGATAACCTCAACTATACTCTACCACAAAATTTTTCAACAAGTTGACATCCATTATTGAGATTTTTCTCATTGCAGGTTGCCATGAAGGCAGACAACACACGGATCTTTACACCCTTAACATTGATCCAAATGATGCTAGAACCCAGAAGGACCTCTCCATCAACCATATCTCAGAAGGTGGTGGCTAAAATTAGAAATCACTGTATGTGACTATTGATATACCTACCAACATTGTATTATGTGTATCAAGGGCTTGTAATAAGGGCACCCCTCCAATTCCTACTATGTTAGGGCTCTCTCATTTATGGGTCTATAATGTTGGGTTGAACACCTTTGGTGTCTCCACCTTTCTTCTTCTTTAACCTTGCACCGTTATACATCTTTGAAGTACTAGTCTATCAAGCTCATTGCAAGTTGCAATGAGATTCTTTGAATATATTATTAGGACATGATTATGAAAAAGAACTATAACACAAAAATTCAGGGTATTTACCGTACTTGATGAAGGCTTGTTTGGTATGGAAAGTTTTCAAAATCACCACTAAAATTACGTTTGGATAGAAGCATGTAGAATCCCATCGAACTATGTACTTGGGAGAAACAATGAGTAGGACAAACCATAGCTTGACCTACTAAGGGAGCCATGTATCATGGGTTCAGATTCATTGTAACATCATTATGTTCTGAGTCATGTTCCAACCAATTCTGAGCAGATTTTTATCTCAAAAATCCAACCTTAGGTGTACAATGTTTTTACTTAGGCTTTGATAGATGTGATGTTGCGAATGTATATTACCAAAATGAAATAAATACAATGTTAGTTTAAGAAATATAAGCATCACTATAAACCATATGTGGCTATTGAATATAAAAAATTAGGTAAGACAGAGAACTCGACGTAACTTATAGTCCAAGAAATTTATTTTTATTCTAGGACAATGACATATCACCTGGATTTCACATTAACGAACATTGTAATGTTCCAGTGATGTTCCCTACAAAATAATTATTTCACTTCACTGAAGCTTAACATCTTCAACTACCTTCTATATCAGTTCCCTAGACAAAATGACACATAATGTCTAGGTTATTTACTTATAATAATTCCTTGAAATAACTTTTTATATCAATATTTGTAGGTGAGTCACCATTGAATGTATGTGTTCTTTGGTAGATAAAGCTTCACATTTATGTCAATTTTTGTACAAAATTCAACATCGTAAACCATATTATTATGTTGGTTTATGAATGAAATCAACGTCAGACCAAAAATTTGGGTGTCGTTTTAATTAAGTCTTTGAAATCTTCCTTTAAACCGAGTATAGGTCTATTAACAACACCTGTGAATTCTTCCTTCTATTTCTTTCTATCTCTATATTTAAAAAAACCATTCTTTTCTCCCTGATGGTTTCCCCAGTGTTGAGCCTTCATCTAGAACACCCATTGAAGTTGTTGATCCTTCATCCTAGAATCCACTAACATTGAACCCAATGCAGCTTGTTGTCACTTCTTGTTGCTGCTACGACTGACTGCTAGTATCAACCTCCTTTGTTGTTGTCGACTACTACTAGTGCTAGCCGATGTTACTTCTTCTTTCCATACTACCACCACTGTCATGTACCTCCTTTATTGTTTCTTCCTACTACTAGTGCCAGCTACTACCACTTCTTTTTTACATAGTGTCACCACTACTGTCAGACCCCTCTACAACTTCTAGTACTACCTCCTCTATTGTTGTCCACCGCTAAAGACGATGATGCTACCACTTATGCTGCAACCTAAATAAGAACATTTTCTCTATTTTTTGTTTTGTTTTTACTTTGTTCAAGGTTTGCTCTTTTTCAGTCATTTGTTACACCCTATTATTTATATAATTATTTATTTGATTTATTTTTTGTATTTTTTTACATAGTTTGAATTCATTTAGAACGTCGTAATTTATCTAATTGGAATTGTTATAACATGTATAATTGCTTACTTGATTCATCTAGACTGTAAAACTTATGATGAGATTTTCTTTTATTATCTATGTTGGGTGTGTTTAACTTTAATTTCTTAAGTGATCAAATTAAATCACTAAATTAATAGGAATTTAAATAAATTATATTTACTTGATTTAAGTTGAAATTAATATGAATGTATTTACCTAAACTCTAAAACATAAAATTTAAACCCCAACCCAAAACCCTAGACTTAAACTCTAAATCCTAATTTTGAATCGACATATGTTGTTGTCTAGAACTCTGTCAAAGATTTACTTATTATGAGTAAATTTTAGATAGTCCCCAATTTGGGATTGTTCTTGAACACTTCATCTCACCTAGGATGTGAGTGTATAATAAATTTTTGATTTTTGCAAGAAATATCTTCACAGTCATTTCTCATTTGTTCTCTAGGTTCATATGTATGTTGGTATTTGTCCATCTACATTGGTTTACTTGGAGAACCGTAGTAAAATACTTTTGAAATATTTTAAAAATTCAAACACGCATTATGCACTTACTTGTGAGATTAAGTGTTGAAGCATGGCATAGATGGTACACATTCATCAATGTGAATGCTAAAGATATATATCATGTTGGACTAAAACCCCATACCAGATTTATTTATTAAGAGAAAATCTTTATAATCCCCAGTTTGAAATTTTTCTTGAATACTTAATATCACTTAGGACGTAAGTGTAAAATGTGTTTGGTTTTCAAGAATATTTCAACAGTCATTTCTCCATTTTTTTTTTCTCTAGGTACATATGTGGGTGGGGTTTTGCCCATCTACATCGTTGTACTTAGAGAATTACAAGGAAATTCTACCATAGCACATATTATACACGTAATAGTGATATTAAGTGTTCAAAGTTGGGATATGTGGAATACATTCATCAATATAAATGTTAAATATTTTTGTAAAAGCTAATTCAATCTCAATTCAAACATATTTTGAATGAAATACCCAGTGCAATCTCATTTTAGAGCCAGAATAAATCAATGTTTGATGTTCACTGGGGATCATTGTATTGAAGAATTTAGAAGAGGTCTTGATGAGTTTATAATATTTATAGAGGAATATAGAAAATAACCTGGAAATCAATTGTATCTCCAAGAGAAATTCAATAACAACTTATAGGTCAACACTGTTGATGTAATCAAAAGTCATATCATGTGAAATGAGATTATACAAAAATATACATAATAGTACTAGAATGGATAGTTTCCTACTATCAAATCAGTAGATATTGATAGTGAAACTTGTGTGGAAGAAGAAATGACCAACTATGTTGATGTGAATGAACAAATTTTTAATGATATGGTTGATGTAATGCTAGGTAGTTGTGGAGTAAATCATATTGATTGACCTTTCTTATCTAGAAACATTATACATAATGATGAGAAAACATTATACTTAGGTTGTACTAAGTTTAATAGGTTGAGTGACTCTTGGAGATTGTATATCTTGATGGCTAAAACTAGGTGGAATGACAAAGGTTTTATGTCTCTGTTGACTTTGTTGAAAGAAATTATTCCTTAAGAGAATGACCTTCTAATCTCTACATACAAAATAAAAAAGTTTTTCACCCAATGGGAATGGCCGCTAAGAAGATAATACATACCCGAATAATTGAGTATTATTTCAAAAGGACTATATTGATTTGATAGATTGTCAAAGATGTGAGGTATCAAGGTACAAAATAAAGACTTTTTATAACACTAAGATTGGCTCTACTACCATGGTGATGTGGTCTCTACCTATACTACCATGGTTTTAGAATTTAATTTTTAATCTGAACGATGCACATAATTTAGCTTGACATGTTCCATTGTTCCTACTTTTATATATATTAGTTTCCACTTTTACCTAATTTGGGAAGTTGCATTTCATGCACAGGAAAAGAAAAACAACTACGGGTTCATGCAAAATGCATGTAATTCCCCACAATAGAAGAAAGTTGATTTATTGTACCCTGAATTTGGTGGAGAAGTCAGAAATTTAAGATTTAGTCTTTATATTGATGGGATGAATCCATATGATATATTAAACATCCTACATAGAACTTCTCTTGTAATTATTGTTACATACAATCTTTCTCCTTTCATGTGTATGAAAAATAAATATGTCATGTTATAATATTAGCGCCCAAACAACCTGACAATGATATTGGTATTTACCTTGAACATCTAGTTTGTGACTTAAAGAAAATATGGAAAGAAGCCATTATGACTTAGGATGCTTCTTGTAGACTGACCAATAATTTACATACTATGTTGTTTTGTACAATTAGTGACTTTCAAGCAAATGAATACTTGTCAGTATACAATATAAAAGGAACCAAGGGATGCCCTATAAGTGAGGAAAACATTGATACAATACAAGTAAAATATATCAACTAAACTTTGTATATTTCTCATAGAATGTTTCTCCCAAAAATGAATCCTTACCAAATCTTGTGAAAATCATTAATTCACTCAACAAAGGAACATAGTGCCCCTAAAATCTCTTCTAGGGTATATTTTTTACAAAATAATCAAATGAATTGTCAACAAACTTAGAGAGAGATCATGTACTACCCCAACATATGATAAATCTTTATTCAAGAATATACCAATATTCAGGGATCTTCCCTATTGGAGTTCTTTCATAATTTGGCATTGTATTGATGTCATACAAGTTGAAAATATGTATGTGACAATGTTCGTAATAAAGTTTGGATATGGTGAGATTTATTGGCTAAATACCACTATCTATGTCATTATATATCATGAATCCTTCCTATATATTAAACCACTAAATATGTTCTTATAGATGCTATATGAAGATACTAGAATGTTTAAATTAGTCAACGTGGCATTCATAATTCTATCATTTATTAACAATATAGATAGAGAACCAATGTCTACTTGGATTATTTCTCTATTGCATTCAAGTAACTTTTTATTGATGGTATATGTGATTTTGGATCCTTTAAATATTATGTATGTTTGTATTATTTTTCTTGTAACTTCAACCTATGCATTATCTTTATTCACCTAGATTTTGATTGAATTATTGTTTTCCTTATTCTTTATTCAACAATAGACAATAAGAATTTGTGTTGATCGATGCAATCATGTTGACTATGCACTGTCTTGACCCATTGGGTAGTAAATTGGCAGATATGTGACACCAACTGTGACAAGTAAGAAATTTGCCATCATGTACAAGTTTGTAATCTTATAACATATATTAAAAGTTTCCTCTCATGTCTATAAACATAATTTACTACAAATAAGGTCAACAAAGAATCCTTTAATTTATACCAATATCTTCATACCCAAATTGTAATCCAATGACCACCAATTTCTCATTGGTTTTCTTAAACTTGTCTTCACTTTTCAAAATTAGTTATTGTATTGATGGCTTCCAAAAAAACTTCTACATATTTATTTATTGGGATTTCATGTAATAATCTTGTCATACTGATATTACATGTGTCTTACAAAAATGCTTTCATATAAGCACAAATGACAAATTGGGTTGTCGGTCCTTTCTAGATGGTGAATCCTATAGATCTATAAACAATATTATAAGATGTAGATGACGTTAGCTTAAGCATATAATTGGTGATGTCTTGAATCATTCGTAGAAGAGAGGGTGTGTCATCAGCAAATACTCTAAAGGTATTAAAACCAAAAGGCAAAAAATATTGTGATTTGCCATACTATTTGCACTGTTCTTTGTACCTTTTATAAAACGACATCACCATCCATATGGCGTACTTTAAAGTTACTTGAAAGAACATCAGTTAGAGGAGAGACTTTTGTGAGGTCAACATTGGCGTGCTTATCATCTATTCAATCAAATAACAAGATGTCAACAATACATTGGGAGTGAATACCATTAGGTTGTGTTTCAAGGAAGGCCATAAGAGCCTATTTTAGGGCCTTTAACCTAGATCAAGAGATAAAGAAAAAATATTACCAAAAACTACGTCATGTCAAAACATGTATCTAGGTCATGCAATAATGCATAGAATGATCTTTGACAGAGTCAAGGTCTGTGACGTTACAAAGTGGGCAACGTTCATCACCTAGGTATAAGGGAATCATGAGTCGATAATGAAGTATAGATCGATACTTAATATGTGACATAGAAAAACTAATACCATCAATGGTAACTCGAAGTAGGAAGTCTTATGCATGGTCAGTTCGCAGAGAAGTAAGGATGTCTAGCGTTGACTAGGAGATGCCACTTGCAATTAATTATTGGATGTATGATTTGTAGTAAGTGTCTTTCGGAACAGTCCAGGTCCTTGGACTGGAAAATTATGTGCATGATAATTGGGAGCTAAAAAAGGATGACAATGCTTTAAAAATTGTGGTTTTAGATCTATAGGATTAATTCAGGCTTCTGTAGGACTACAGAACCAACCATGCTTTCTCTCTTGGCCTTTAACATAAATGTTGGAAGGAAATATGTGTGATTTTGTAGGTCAGGGAAAGGTAGATGTAATATTGTGAGATGTGTTTGGCATAGTGGGTCTAATTGGATTTACATGTTATAGAATCATAGTAACAACAGAGGCTACAGTAAGCACAAATCTAACATCTTGTAGGATGTGGTCTTGGAGTTTTTGAGCGTGAATATGAGAGGTAACATAGGTTAACTTGCTGATATTTTGGGAAGATTTGATGCCCAAATATTTGAGGGGAATAGGAAGTGAGGCAAAGTTCCACTACAGATCATAAAAACATGGGCCATCTTCAACTAAAATATATGCAAGACATTGACAAAGCACATTATCAAAATCATCCAATGAAATTCGATAGAATTTGAGGGTGTCATTCAAAGAGAAAACAACTACTTCCACATGATTTGAGAAGAATTATATCACATTGAGGATCTTGAAGCAAATCCAATCCATCATTCCAAGGGTTTGAACCACCACGTTCCTTGAGAAACTCCATGGTAAAACATGGGATCATGGTAATAGGACCTCCTAAAATCTTTACTCCGTGTGTAGGACTAGATATGTTAATAGGGGACATACAAAAGTCTAGGTCTCATTTGGGGTCATATAAATGGCAAAAGGTTTTCATATTCTAAGTATTGATATGAAGACCAAAGTCTAGGTCTCATGCTTGTATAATATATATCACCTTGAAAATTTTGGTAGTGTCACTAATGTGGGTTACATGGTCAAGATAGAACACAAGAAGTTCAGTGTGGCATTCATCCTCTAATTGTAAAATAAGAGGATGGAGAGCCAATAAAAATAGATTAGACCCCAACATATCAGATTGGTAGACACCACTGTAGAGAAAATGGGCTCACTCTAATCCATGTAGGGAAGGGCTCAGGGAGTATAACAGAATTCAATGCAATGCACAATAGTTGGGCGATGAAGATGAATCTCCTAGAATATGGTGGATCTGTCAACCATATTGAAAGAATTTTTAAAGTCAACAAAGGCAATTATAAGGGTGGTAGAATGTTGTTGGTCATGAAGAAGGTAAGTAACATTATACAGAAAGGCTTTAACACCCCAAAAAATGGCAAAACCAAACTAATGCTCTTTAAGGTAAGTGATTACATCTGACAAAACACCCTTCATTCCAACCTTATAAACAAGGTGAAGAAAAATCCTACCAACAAAGACATGCCGAATTCCATTATCTGGATTTAGAAGAGGAGTCAAAGGGGCATTGGAAATATAGTGTGCAATGGAAGTAGGATAATGACTGACAAGCCAAAGGTTGACCATAGTCGAGACTGCATTTGAAAAGTCATCTTTAGCAATCATTGTTGCACCATGCCTAGCATCAAGAAGGTGGTGTGCACTGAGACTCTCACATGCATAAGATATCCTTTTCTGGAAGGATATGATTGCCTCTTCAACTATAACACAGAAACCAATAAAGGGAGAGTAAGAAATATCTGACACAGGCACTACTATAGAAACATCATTCAATGTCGCTTTTCTGGGTGTTGGATATTTTAAAAAACTGACGCCTATAATATTCAACATCAGTTATTTAGGAACCCCGACGTCTATATTCGAAGACCATCCAAACATGGGTACCGCTTTGTATTCAGCGTTGGCTGGGTAAAACAAACCGACGCCTAAAATCGCCCGCGAAATCCAATTTTTGAGCGAAAATGTTTTTGCCCCAAAGTATCACATACAACGTCAGTTTTTAAACTACTAACCGACACCGATATAAGATGAAATTTGTGCCAAAAGTTCCAATTTAGGCATCGGTTATCCTTTGATAACTGACGCTGATAATGGTTCCCGCCAAATAATTTAGGGTAAAGATTGTCTAATTGGACGTCGGTTTTTGACTATAAAGTGACGCTTAAAGGTAAAAGGCATTAGTTTTCCAGATAACCGACACTGTTGATAAACTTAATAGACCCATATCACCCAGCTCTTCCACTTCCTTCCTATTTCATCGCGATTGTTTTCTGCTGTGATCGCCGCTCGCTTAAAGTCACCCGACGACCCCCGCTGCTGCTCACCGCCGCTGCTGCTCGCCGCCGCTGCTGCTAGTGCGGCTCTGCTCGTCGCCGCCGCCGCCACCGCGTCCTCTTTCTCCTGCTGTTGCCGCAGCTTGCCGCCACTGCTTCTCATCGGTCGGCTCTGCTCTTCTCCTAGTGCCACTATAGCTCGCCGCTCTGCTCTGGTCTTCGCCTGCTCGCTGCCGCCACTGCTGCCGCCGGTCGCCGCCACTCTTCTCCACGCTAGCTTCAGGTAGCCCTAGCCTCTTTGCTTCCTTCTCCATAGCTCCTTACCAACAACAAGCACAACCGTGGCTGTGTTGGCCTACCACGACCGTGCTATCCAGCAGGGCCGTGGTAGGCCAACACAACCACGGTCGTGCTTGCTGTTGGTAAGGATATGAACAAATCTTTATGTAATGCTTTATGTAAATCCTAGGATATAAACAAATCTTTTGCTTGCATATATTTGTGTTTCTAATCCTAATGTTTGACCTAATTCAGTAAATTTTTATGCATGTTGAAATAAGAGTTAAACTTGTCCATTCTAGCATCCTAATTTGATTTGATTAAACCCTAACATTGATTAAACCCTAACATCAATTGTAATGAAACCCTAACATTAATTGTGATGAAAAGCTAACATGTACATATCTATTATTGTGTTTGTTGGCCTAGAAACCCATCCAAGATTTACTCATTAGGAGTAAATCTTGGATAGTCCCTGGTTTGGGATTTTTCTTGAACACCTAATCTCACTTAGGATGTAAGTGTATAATGTGTATTGGGTTTTCGAGAAAATTTCGGTAGCATTTCCCGATTTGTTCTCTAAGTACATATGAACTTAGAGAACAGTGGGGAAATGCTGCCGAAATTTTCTTGAAAACCCAATACACATTATACACTTACTAGTGAGATTAGGTGTTCAAGGATGGGATAGGTGGTACACATTTATTATATATCAGAATGACATCACATGTGTTTGTTGGGCTAGAAACCCTGAATTTCACTACTACTAAACATGTCTTTGGCATCAGTTGTTTATGCCCTTTTAGCGACAGTTCTCAAGAGACACCTATGTGGGCGCCACTAAAGGTCGAACTCTTCGGCGTCGGTTTTATAACTGACGCCAAAAGGCTTCGCGTCACCGAAAACACGCCAACAGGGCACCGATAGGTGGTACACATTTATTATATATCAGAATGACATCACATGTATTTGTTGGCCTAGAAATCCATCCAATATTTACTCATTAGGAGTAAATCTTGGATAGTCCCCAGCAGGGCACCGATAGGTGGTACACATTTATTATATATCAGAATGACATCACATGTATTTGTTAACCATAGACCCTAATCTTGTCCTAACATATACTTGTTTTCTCTGTGATCATAGAATGGATAGATCATGGATGTCCATTCACAATTGCTGCACCCCGGAGTTTATATCTGGTCTTGACCAGTTTATTAGATTTGCTTAGGAACATAGGAAAGAACCTGGAGATAGGTTCTACTATCCATGTAGGCATTGCGGTAACAATTTGAAAGTCAGCACTGGTGACGAAATCAAAAGTCATGTCATGTGCAACAGGATTGTACAAGACTATACAGAATGGCACTGGCATGGAGAGATTTCAAACTCGAAACCAGTGGATGTCGATAGCAGTGCTTGGGTGGAAGAAGAAATCGCCTCTGATGACATAGATGTGAATGAACCAGTTCCAGTAGACATCGTTGATGCGATGCTGGATAGTTGTAGGGTAGAGCACACTGATCCACCTCCTATCTTTAGAAACATTGTGCATGATGCTGAGATACTGTTATACACAGGCTGTGCTATGTTTACGAAGCTTAGCACTGTGTTGAGATTGTATAATTTGAAAGCTAACAATAGATGGAGCGACAAAAGCTTCACTTCATTGTTGACTTTGTTGAAAGAAATGCTTCCTAAAGGAAACGAGCTGCCAATCTCAACACACCGGGTAAAGAAATTTTTGTGCCCAATGGGAATGGAGGCCAAGAAGATACACACATGCCCGAATGATTGTGTATTATTTCAAAAGGACTATGTGGATTTGAAATATTGTCTAAAATATGGTGTGTCACAGTATAAATTGACGACTTCGGGGGAGTCCAAAACTGGTTCTCCTGCTAAGGTGATGTGGGATCTACCTATAATATCATGGTTTCAACGCTTGTTTGCAAATCTGAAAGATGTGAAGAATTTGAGGTAGCATGTAGATGTTAATAAAAATAATGATGGGATCCTACAACGATGCGTCTGATTCCCCATAGTGGAAGAAGATTGATCTATTTTACCCCAAATTTGGTGGAGAAGATAGGAATCTATGACTTGGGCTTTGTACAGATGGGATGAATCTGTATGGGACATTTAGCATCCAACATAGCACTTGGCCAGTCATGCTTGTTATATACAATCTTACTCCCTGGTTGTGTATGAAAAATAAGTACGTTATGGTGTCGTTGTTGATATCAGGCCCTAAACAACCCGGAAATGATATCGATGTTTATCTTGAACCTCTGATTGATGACTTAAAGAAACTTTGGGCTGGAGGTGTGATGACCTATGATGCTTCAGGAAGAGAGACATTTTGTTTGCACGCTATGTTGTTTTGCACTATTAATGACTTTCCAACATACGGGAATTTGTCTGGATATAGTGTCAAAGGAGCTAAAGTGTGTCCTATATGTGAAGAAAACACTGATTCAATACGACTAAAACATGGCGGTAAGACTGTATATCTTGGTCATTGAAGGATTCTTTCAAAATTACATCTGTATCGTAGGAAGTGCAAAGCATTCAATGGATGGAATGATGAACAGAGTGCACCTAAACCTATACCAGGGGATGTTGTTTATGAAAGAGTAAAAGACATTGTCAATGAATTTGGTAAGAAATCACAATGTAGTATGGCCACACAGAGTGACAATTCTTCATTCAAGAAGAAGTTAATATTTTGGGATCTTCCTTATTGGAGTTCTTTGACAGTCAGGCATTGTATCGATGTAATGCACGTTGAGAAAAATGTCTGTGATAGCGTCATTGGTACTCTGTTAAATATACCAGGTAAGACTAAAGATGGGATAAAATCCAGACTGGACCTACGTGAAATGGGAATAAGGTCAGAATTAACAGAATTACGTGAAATGGGTAATAAAAGAACATACTTACCTCCCGCTTGTTACACGTTGTCTAGAAAGGAGAAGAAACTTTTTGTGAATGCTTGGTAAATGTTAAGGTGCCACAGGGTTACTCATCCAACATCCGTAGATTGGTATCAATGAAAGATCTGAAGTTGATAGGTCTTAAATCTCATGATTGTCACACTCTAATGCAACAAATATTGCCCGTGGAAATTCGATCTATATTGCCGAAGCATGTAAGGTTTGCAATCACCAGACTTTGTTTCTTTTTCAATAGTCTATGCAGCAAAGTTATTGACCCTGATACTCTCGATAATTTGCAAAGCGAAGTGGTTGTTACCCTATGTCAGCTTGAGATGTATTTCCCTCCTTCGTTCTTTGATATCATGGTACATCTTGTTGTCCACATGATATCATGGTCCAGCGAGAGAGGCTATGGATTTTTGCAATGACTTTCTGAGTGGTAATAACACTCCTGTTATTGACAAGAATATTGAGGAGGGCAAATGAATTTTGGGATCACGGGTGAAAGTAATCATCCATGAGCAGTTGGAACAAGGTCACTTGTATATTTTACACAACATGGATGAAGTGAGTGTTTATATCGAGGAACATACCAATTTCATCAAGAGACAACATCCTCGAGCAAGTTCAATGTGGCTTGCTAGAGAGCATAACAAGACTTTCACTAAGTAGTTTGAAGATAAAGTCTTACATCAACTATCTCAAACACCAAATGATATTATGGAAACTATCAAATGCCTCGCCTTTAAACCAAAACTGAATGTTATGTCTTATCAAGGGTTTGACATTAATGGGTTCACATATTACACAAAGTGCCAATATGATAAGAGTGTCTTCCAAAACAGTGGGGTCACTCTTCAAGCGTCGACTATGTATTTTGCAAGTGCAAAGGATAAGTGTCCACGTGAAGCTAAAATGTCATATTACGGTGTCATTGAAGATATATGGGAGTTTGACTACATAGATTTCAGAATTTCGCTCTTTAAATGTAATTGGGTTGATAACACCAAAGGAGTTATAGTGGATGAATTGGGTTTCACTTTAGTGAAATTTGAAAAGATTGGCAAGAAGGGTGAACCATTCATATTGGCATCACAGTCGAAACAAAGATTCTATATCGATGATCCTGCAAATGATAAATGGTCGGTTGTTCTTCATGGTAAAAGATAGTTCATTGAAGATCCTATAGATGAATAAGAATACTATGATAAGTATGATGACTCCAGTCCATTCTCAGTTGGTTTGCCAACTCCACAAAATATTGAAGCTAATGATGACTTATATGTGTACAGAGATCACAATGAAGGATTGTTAATTGATAAAAGATCACAATTTTAGAGGCATGCATGTTTATATTTTTTTATTGAAGCTAAATGTTTGCTTTTTTAATATCAATATCATTTTCAGATTTGATTTTTCACTATCTTCTAGTTAATAAAAATGCTAATTTTTTGCCTTTTTAATGACATTTTCAGATGGCTGACCATGATGAGCATGATGTCCATGATGAGCATGAAGTTCATGATGAGCATGCTGTCCATGATGAGCATGGCGAGGATACCAATGTAAGTTCTAAAAACATATCCTGTATTTCTATAAAATTCATTATCTTCTAGTTATGTCATATATCCCATATTTCTATATTGGGCTAATTCAGTGTGTTTATTTTTGTCAAGTTTTAGGTTGATGATGCACATGTACCCACTGAAGCACTGGAGGAACTTGATGCGCATCACCAAACACTTAACAAGAAAAGGAGCATCACTCTATTGAAGAAGTTAATAGCGCTAAGTGGCAGTGGATCCAGATTGGTTGTGGAGTTTGATAATGGAGGAAATGCAATTGGAGTGAACCGCAATAATTTTGTAAACTATCTTGGGGTTTTCACTCGAAGCCATTGTGGTGTTAAGTATGACGATTGACATAAAGTTCCTCAGGCAAAGAAATACATGATATGGAAGGATTTATGCATGAGTTATTATTATTTGCAATTCTATTTTGTAGATTACAAATTCTATTATTTGCAATTCTATTTTTGGATACTAGTTAATAGCAATTCTATTTTACAGAATCTGTTTGCATTGGATGAGAAGTTGCATCGTAAAAGCATGATGCAACACGCTGGAAAGATGCTAAGGAACTATAGGACAAATCTAAACAGAGAATACATAAAAGATGGTGATAAGAAGAAGAAGTCAGCCCTTGAACAGTGGAACTTCTTGGACAAAGAAGATTGGGACACGTTTGTTGCTTCAAGAAAATCTGAAGAATTTAAGGTATTAGGCGTCACTCCCAATTTAACTAATATACGTTGTATTCACCTATTCAAGATTAACATTTAGTGCTACTAACCAAATAATTAATGTGCATACTAACTAGGCCCTCAGTGAGGCGCAAAAAGCAAGGCGTGCACTGAATGTGCATGACCATACTATGGGTCCAAAGGGCTATGCAAGCATTCACCAAAGACTACAGGCAGAGTTTGTTGCTACTCAGGAGTCCTCTACTACATGTGCCACACCCATGCCTCGCCATGATGTCTGGATAGCTGGGAGGAAAAACAACAAGGGTGAAATAAAGAAGCCCGTAACTGCTGAGGCGGCTGCGAAAATGGTAAAATATAACTCTTAGAGCAATCGTTTGAATATTGATTATTTGTGGTGTTAACTTACCAATTTTTGTTGATGGTGATTAGTGGGAGCTACACGAGCAGAGGAAACAAGGTACATTCATCCCTCAGGGCACAAGGGATGAATTGACAGTTGCTCTGGGTAACCCAGAGAATCCTGGACATGTTAGGGGTGCAGGCGCTGATGTGGGAATCAAAGCATTCTTTGGGCCATCCCAACGCAAACCCAGAGCGGGACTTTCACAAGAAGAGGTAGCCTATTCTTTTTTTAGAATGTTACTGCAAAAGGGAATTCAATAATAAGAAGCTAATGTTTCTTTTATCCATGTATAGGAGAATAAGAGAGTCGAGGATATAGTTGCTAAGAAGGTCAATGATATAGTTTCTGAGAAGGTCAAGGAAGAAATGATGCGGTGGCAGGCATCTCAGACTTCCAATCAGCCATATACCCACTCTTCTCCTGATGCACAGACTGAGAGTAATCCTACAGACCCACCGCCTAACACGTCTGATGTAACTATTGTTTATGACATTGTAGCTACTCTTTTTAAGATGATATGTTTTCAGGATGATATGTATATATGTATAATATTCTTTACGTAAATTTGTAGGCGTTGAAGCCATGCCGCTTAAGAATGCAAGACTATGTTGTTGCAGAGGTGCAGGCTTACCCGTCCCTTCCTGGGGAAACATTTCACGGGACTCCAATGCCACAGGGCTATGTTCGTGTGAGCCCGATACGTGTATTACCCGATTGGAGGGAAGCTACATTGCCATATGCCAACCCAGATATTGATACACTTGCTGAGGCAGAAGGTGGGGTGATATTGTGGCCCAAAGCAGATGTCGTCTATACTACTAAAATTGTAAGATAAATTTACATTACTTTAGATTGTTAATGTGTATATATGAGGTCAATTGATCTGAAATTATATATACATGTTAAAAAGAAGACACCTGGAGCACCTAGGCCTCCACCTCCACTTCCTGCATTACCAAGTTGGGTTCCAACTGACCTAAAATACCTGTTAGGTCCTGCTTGTAGGGGAATGGCATGTTAGCTACGGGAACATAATATACATTGCCCTATAATTGTTTCTTTAGAAGCAAATTATGTAGGTCAATCATACGAAAGCTCTTTATTTATACAAGATATTATTGAGCTGTTTATGTATGATTGGTTGAATACTTTAATGATAGAGACATGGGTAAGGTGAGATCTTGTTTATACATCCATATACCTTGTGTAAGATCTGGTGATCTGGTTTCTTATATATTAATGCATACGTAATACATGTTTTGCAGCTACTTAGTTGAAAATCAATGTAAACAATTTGCATTTGACCATGTGGGATTTTTGATTCCATCATTGATTAGTATGGTAGCTAAAGACCCTGATAGTGTTCAACAATACTGTATAGATGCTTTTATAATTTTCGGCCAGCAAAAGAAGACGATAATAATAGCTCCATTCAATGTCAAGTAAGTTTACTTTACTTATAATTTGGACTTAAGAAAATTACATTTTTATTGTGGATTTTGAGTTATTAATTTTTAACTTTTTTACCTCTAGCGGTAGGCATTGGGAGTTACTAGTTATTCTCCCCGAGACGTTCACTGTTTATTATCTAGATCCTGTGGGGAGTACATTGAATACTAAATTTGGACACGTAATGAGATTGCCATTATTCTGGTGAGAAATATTTCATTTTTATATTCGTTAACATATGTTATTACATTACTATTTAATTATGCAATTTACTGTGTTACATTAAAATGTAGGGGTTTAGATGAATTCAAAAAGGCCAGAGGAAAGGTCCCAAGGAAAAAGAACCAGCTAATAATTTGGGAGAACGTAAAAGTAAGTTCCCGACTCCAATGTATATATTATTTATGTGAACTGTGCTTAGTTGTATTTTTTAATATTTTGTATGTTTCAATTTATAGTGTGCTACACAAGACAACAGCTAGGCATGCACATACTATGTGATGCAATTTATGCAGATGATTATCCAATATGCCGTATTGGACATCGATACCATACATGAGGTATTATATATAGTCTCATTAGTTAGTATGAAATATGTCAATCTTATTTTTATATTATTACTTATATATATACATCATTCTCTTTGCAGGTGTTTAAAACTGACCACACTATAGGTAAATGCTTAAAAGATGTACATGCTCCATATACGATGGAAGTATTAACTGAAGTAAGAGAAGAATGGGCAAGAGTCATACAAGTAGTGGCGATTGTAAGATATAATTGGGATGCTGATAGCGATGTTCAATGATATTTTGTAAATGAATATTTCTAAATGTTTATACATGTCTGAATGTTTCTACATGTATTTGAATGTTTCTACATGTGTGAATGTGACAATTGAATTGATGTCTGAATGTATCTACTTGTGTGAAAAGTATATTTGTTGATTTTGTAGGTTTGTGGCCTGTTTGTTGGCTGATATCAATGGATGTCGTAAACCTGCAGTTCAGAAAACTGAACTACAGTTTCTCATCTTGTTGACCAGCCACAGCAGGCCTGCAAACTGATAAGAAAAAAAACATAGGCGTCGATTATTTATAGAACACCATCATCAAAGGCTTACAGCGTCGGTTATTGGATAAAAATTGCCGCCTAATATGACAAACAACCCGACCGTGCAGGAAAGCACGACCGTGGCGGAAAAAGAGTCAGTTATTAATAGAACACCGACACCTATTGTACTAAACACGACCGCATAGGGAAGCATGGCCGTGGCGTCTGGGAATATGGCGTCGGTTTTTTGATAGTAAACCGACGCAGATAGTGCCCTAGATGGCTCCCTTTTTTTGGCGCGAAGCCTTGTGGTGTCGGCTTACTATAAATAACCGACGCCTATTGTTGCCCTGCTGGCGCATTTTTGGTGGCGTAAATCTTTTTGGTGTCAGTTATAAAACTGACGCCGAAGAGTTCGACCTTTAGCGGCGCCCACATAGGCGTCGCTTTAGAACAGTCGCTAAAAGGGCATAAACAACCGATGCCAAAGACAAGTTCTATAGTAGTGAGGTTGCACCATAAGAGGGGGGATTTGGGGGTGTTTTGCTTCAAGATCCAAACAAGTAGCAGAGTCACATGAGGCAACATTACTGAGGAGAGAAATTGAATGGCAGCAAAAAAATTGGCCATCCTTGATATTTGTCTTGGTGTGGGATACTCTGCCTTTAATAGATTGTTGATGCACAAAAGGATGTTGGTGAGTCAAGATCTAGGCAAGGAGTTTTTGGACACCATCAGGTCCTGAATTTCATGTTTCCAGGGCCTTAAGGATCAAGAGTTATTGGAGTGAAGCATGCTTTTGGAATGAGAGTTCTTGAGATGATTCCAAAGAGAAGCGGTAAAATACGCTTGTAGGGAGTAGCAAAAGATGATCCCAATGATCGATGGAGAAATCATAAGAACCCACTTGTTGCAAGACATCAAGCAAAGAGTCGGTGAATGGCAGAAACAAAAGAAGGGGAATGTTCTTTACAATAGGACACTCATATGAAATATAGAATCGATAAGATTTGCATTGAGCTTGAGATGGTTCACATGAGGTGGTGGTGGTTCAATACGCCGACGAGCCATTGAGGTACAAGGAACACGATTCAGAATGTCATGCTTAATCACATTGACTAGATCATGGAGAAGATGTAGGACAAGAGAGGTAGTAGAATCAAAATAGTCAATTATGCAGTGCGGACAAGCCTTGACCAAGGTTGTATGGCAAGACATAATCCACACATCCAACATATGCAAGGATAGAGAGCAATGGCCAAGTCTTCCAAAATTTCAATGTCTTCCAATATCTTAAGGATGTCTCCAACTTGATTTTGTGAGGAAAAATGCACAAATCAAAGATGATTTGACAAACCAAAGCCATTAAAAATTCAAGAAAGCTAACATCATAAAATATGTATATATTGTCATCCTTTCTCTATGTAAGAACGGTTGGATCTAGGGTTGTAGGGAGGGGGTGTGAATAGAGCTTCAAAAACTCTCACAAGATAGATTATACCTTCACATTATATCAATCAAAACCAATATTTTAAGTGCAATTTGAAGTCCTAACTAAAAAGCATAGCAAGGATGAGAGAAAATGAAACAAGAACTTGTACAAGGTTGTTTAGAGTGGTTCCACTCTCCAAACTAGGAGAGAGTCAATCCACTACCTAGAGAGGTCAACCTCTAGGACTTTACAAGTGCTTTCCTCTATATATTCACCTATAAGAGTTACAACACAAGACCCACCAAATGACTTACCTATCCATTACAAAGAGTCTTCAACCTTACCAAGGACTTACCCACTTTGCAAAGAGTCTTCCACCTTCTTCCAAGGACTTACCTACTCTTCCACAAGTTTTCAGCCTTCAAGGAATTACCCATTCTTCCTGGATCTTTATCCTTTGCCTTCTCCTTCACCTGGAGAAGATCTTCACCACCTCTTCTTTAGCCTTGAAGAATAACAGCAACAACTTCACCTTCACCTGGAGAAGCTTGATTGACCTTTTCTTCTTTGAGATTGGGGTTAGGAAAAATGGAATGGAATGAGAGTTTTAAAAGAACAAGGAAGTAGCTCTCTTACAACTGGTCTAACTCACTCATAATCATGAAATGCTATGTAAATGAGAGAGAGAAAGGGGCTCAAGGAGCTGCAACACACTCAACTATAGCAAGGACAGAATAGCATGAATGAGCAAACTTGGATTTAACTCCAAGGGGTCCTATTTATAGCTTGGGGTGTTCCCCTGAGTGTGGGATCACTTAAGGGAAAAATATAGCCATTTTCCAAGTTGCAACAGATCTATTCTCTCTCAAAACAACTAAAAAATGGTTATAATCACTTCTTCAACATTTTTCGTACAATACATTTGGTCAAGTTTCAATAAAGATAACTAGACCGATCCACTAAGAGGCAAAGCCAATTTTCAAGCTATCAGTCGAGTTTGTTCTGGGAAACTCGATTGATGAGCTAAAATTAGTTTTGCTTAGTGAGTCAATCAGTTGAGTTATGTAGTGTGCAACTCGACCGATTGGTCTCTCCATAAAATCCATCACTGGATCGGTCAAGTTTCCAACTCGATCGATAAACAACATGCGACAAATTTTCTAAATTGACTTTTGAGTAATCAAATGTTGGAATTAAGTGTCCCCAATTTTTTCTCATCTTACAAGTAATAACATCAATACAAGTGATTACAAAAATCATCTAAGGTCATTTAGAGTGATTTCCCAAATGTGCACTTGCATTGCTTTTGACTTGAACTTGAACAAGCTAGGGCTTGTAATTTGATCCTTTTCATGTACCTAAAACCTGAAATAAATCTTGAACAAACATATTAGATACATAGGAATGGAATGGTTAAGTCATTATCAAAATATGGACAATGTAGAACTCTCAAGTCAACAAGAACTAACCTCATGGATCATGCTTGGTTTTAATTCATATGTAAGTGAGTTAACATTCTTTGAATATCTGATAATACTTTTGGAGGAGATACTAAAGATATATATATCAGATGAGAATTGTAGGTTGTCACATTGACAAGTATATTTATATCTTTTAAGTTATATATTTCCCTAAAAGTCTCCACACCTTCCTTTGAATTCCACAAAATGACACCCTATTATGGAAGTCATGCAAGACCCCTGCCATCATACTTATTTGTTCCTTCCATTATACATAACATGTTTATTTTCTAATTTTTTGAATACTCTCAAAAACCAATCATCAATTAATCATGAATATTATAATATATTATTAAAATGTGTTATGAAATAATTATAACTATTAGTAATTAACATTTATGTGTATTTTCTATCTGAAAGTACATTACATTTGAAAATCTTGATCTAATTTTAGTTTTCCAATTTAGACTCATTTTATTTTATAATAGGGTTTCAATTAGAAATGCAGGTGGTGGTTAAACCGTAGTTGAACAAATATGATTTTCAATTAAGACTTTGTTAAGATATTCACATGGAGATTGAGTCACATTAAAAAAGTATGACTTGTTGATGCAAGCCTAAGAACTTATTTGATTGTGACTCGATCAATAACCATGTTGTGCCTAAAATGTAAGTTGAACTAGATCTAGAGTTTTAGATATCTAAGACTTGTAACTTGATAATAATGTAATAGTTTAATACTCTTATGCTTAAAATATTTTTATTACATCATACAATAATTATAGCTCAGTTTGAGAGAGAATTTGAAGGAATGAAAAATCTAAAATAAGTTATATATTGCATGCGATGTAGAAGAGTAATGATTGATTGGAACTTATCAAGATAAAACATATATTAATGGAATATAGAAAAGGGTCATGATACATGCATCCCATTCTACACCAAATTCTACAGCTCATCCTACAACTCTATATTTTTAATGTCATGGTCTTAAGGGCTTAGGAATTTTCTTTTACTTTGTTAAAGGAAGTAAGCCAAAAAAATTTTATTATAATTCACCACTATTTTCATTGAGTTTTCACATTTTAATTAATATGGATTTCAAATTTATGAACCTTTCAGACATAGGGTTTTGAAGGATTTGGTCTAACCAATGAAAGTGATTATGTCTGCCCCAAAGAACCTAGTTTTGAGATCTAATTTTTGCAAACAAGGTTAGTTTAAAATATAGGCAAACAAATTGAAATTTGGGTTCAAGGTTGGCTTTGGTTTTCACAATAAAACTTGATTCTGGATTTTGAAAAATATTCACCTGAGGAGGCTTGGGATTAGACTAGCAAAAAATGTAGGTTATGTGAAACTAGACATTTATAACATATATCATATAGTTTCCATTTTGATTTATGAAAGTAGACCCTTAGTTGAACTGGTTGACTAAAATCTAGGTTTGAGTCTGTATTGGGTCCTGATTAAAAAGTTCAAGCCATATTCATTAGGATATAATGACTAAAATATGAGTCTTAGTACATTCCAAGTCCAATTTTCAGAAAATCCAGTCACTTGTTTCTGACTTGAAACTGGCTTGGGCCAGGACGTTTGACAAACCAATTAGAACATTCATTGCTACTTATTTTTTAAATTAAATCCATAACCTATAGTGTTTAGAACCATCATTACTAGATAGTTACTCAATTTCTAAACTCATAACTAACTCATGTCCATACTTTTAGCATTGTTCTACATGCAAAATTAAATCATATTTATGTTTTAGAAAAGTTATATCTTGAATTTGTCATAGACGTAGGAAAAGACCAAAATGAACTTTTAATAGGTTTTTAATCCAAGAGTTTGCATGACCAGAACGTCATATGCATAAAATTATTTAATAATCAGAACCAAAATATTTTGGATCCACACTTTTAATCAAAGTCCTAGTCTAATAATTAACTCTATTGTAAAATATCTTGTGTGTGAAGTTTAGCAAATTGTAGAATAGAAGATGACATGATTCTACAACATGTTTATAGGAATTTTATCCCAATGTGTTGAAAATACCCAAAACCCATGCTAAACCTATTTAATGGAACATTGTAGCATTCCAATAATATATGCATTCTTCAGCAATGATTCAACTCTCTATGAACTTGTAGTGTATATAATGTCTATCAGTATTTAGTCAGCAATGATATATATTTATGATATTGTCTGATACTTTGTGATCATCTATGAATATTTTGTGTCTCATTCTTATATAATTGTGTACTATGAATGTGATTAAAAGCATTTCCACTTCCATTTTTTTTTATCAAAATTCAAATATTGCAATGAAGATAGACCCACAACTTGCATGATACTACAATTTAATAAATTCAGACTCTATATATATTGACCCACTTTTCTAGTTTGTAGATGAAAATCAAGAGTGACCTCCATACATAGACTTACAATAATTTTTTTATGGTCCAATCTAAAAAAATAGCTATATTTATTAGCCTAAAATAGTTCATTTTTAGAATTTTTATGAATTCATTATATATATTTTGTATACTAGTTTGTTATGTATATAAAAAAAATGCAAATGTCAAGGGCCAATGAGAATAACACTTTTTATATTTTCGTATGATACTTTGTGTATTGTCTATGTATATGTATATGTATTATATTATGCAACATGTATATGGATGTGTACAATGAATGCGACCAAATAACTAAGATCATTGTTTTAACAAAGTTCCAATCTCAAAATAAATGTAGACCCATAATTGACATGAAGTGCACTTCAAAAAAGTGTAAAATGTAGAATGACTCACCTTTTTTTTTTAGAGAGTGATAAAATCTAGCGGTGGAAATCATATACAAGTTTATAATTAAACTTGGTAACGAACCAAGTAAATAGTCCAATAACTATAGTAATAGTCTTCAATAACTATGTTTGGCGTACTAGCAATCCATATTTTGAGTATTAGTTATGTATATTTTTAGTGGTTATTCTATAAAAGTGTATGATAAAACACACATAATTATAGGACATTGACTCAGTAATGATCTACAATGATATATTTCTTTTATTTTAATGTGATACTTTGTCAAGTGTCAATATATTTTTTGTCTAATAATTCATTTACAAAATTGTATACTATGAATATTTATTTGAGAGTTTACAAAAGGTTTAAAATAGGTCTATAGTCGGCCTATTTTTGTATAGTATGATGTATATATAGTATATATTTTTGTAAACATTGGGAACCATTTATTATGTGTATGCTTTTTAGTTTGTATGTATTTTAGGTGTGAAACATGGTTTATATTGAATATTTCCTGGTATTTTATTTTATCTATCTGATATATATCAAATATGATCTAAATAAAACTCATTAGTATATGGAGTACCAATTCCATATATTAGGTTCACACCAAGACATGCACACCTACATATACACCCTATATAATCACTATATTGAATGTATATATTTTGTGTATTGATTGACACAAAAACTTATACTATAACTAATATATTTTTGGTCAGCTACCGATTGAGGACAAATGTTTTGTGTAATAGTGTTTGAAACTTTACATATTTCTTATGTAAACTTTGTATACTATTTTATATAATTGTGTATCATTAAAAATAATATAATAGTTTACTAATAGATAAGAAATAATGCACACAATTATTTTGTGTATTGTCAAATAATATTATGAGTAATATTGGTGTTTATATTGTGTTTTACATTGAACGAATGTTTATTTTATAGTTTGTTTACTATTTAGTGTGAAATCACAATGTAGAATGAATGTCATGTGGCATTATAAAAATTAGTTTCAGTACTAGAAAAAGGATCCTAACTAGTTATACTTTACCACAAGGATCCGTCAATGTTTCACGTTTATTTCAATTGTATAGCCAACATTTTGGTTGTTTATTTTTGTGTTCTCTGCTAAACTTTTTCAATTAACTCTTACATTATAACTAGGTTAGATTCATGATTTTGGCACACATTGTTTGTCCAAACATTCAACAACATTATAACCTTAAAAGATTTGCATTATAATCATCAAATACATTAATTTTTAACAAAGTTCAAGTCTCAAAACTGATTTGGAACTATTTTGGGTGACTATGTAATTTATTTTAAGCAAGTTCTTAGTACTAAACTGATCCATACGCGGCATCTCCCGATATGAATTTCTTGAGAAGTCAACATGTTGTTGACCCTAAAATGAACATATGTGGGTCTATATTTTATTATACATATAAATGTCTATTTGGTTTCATTAAAATTGGCATCACAAAAAACATGAGAGGATCCACCATGAGGATTTAAACTCAAAGTTGACTCAGTTAGATATATATATATATATATATATATATATATATATATATATATATATATATATATATATTCAAAGTTTATATAATTTTCTTTCAAAAAAGTTTTGAATATAGTACAAAACTATATGAAATATCATATAGTCTGAATGTTTTCCGAAGTTCTACACATGTCATTGGACCTAACATGAATGGACGTGGCCCAAGATTTTTAACATAGGTTTAATTGTTTTGATTCATCAATTCATTGATGTGTCATGTTTGGTTTTTTAGTCATGAAATCATAATGCAATGATCTACTTGTTGTTCAAGAGAAAAGAATACTTGATGAACTGTAGTTATTGGCATAGATTAAGATGAGCGGTCATAGGGTGATTATCTTCCACAATCAATTGATAATCAAGTTGATGATTGTGTTAAGTGTCCTCTATTGATGTTGTTGATGTTGTTGTATGAAAGATGACAGGTGATTGTGCATAGACATTTAGTGAGGAAAGTGGACACAGAGAAGGTCCTTGGTCTAAAGGTCCTTGTTTACAACTTTGTTAAGAAAATAAGGTCTGTGAAGTTTAAAGTTTGAGATAATTTTTGACTATTCTATAGAAATAACTTTGGGTTTAGAATTATGTTGACTATCTAGGTCCAATATAGGTTTGGAGTTGAGACAATTTTGGTAAAGGAAGAGTATCATCTGGGTTTGTATAATCCAACCCATTCCTGACCCACATAACCAAACCCAAATTGAGTCCATATAATTATGTAACCAGAAATGATGAACATTTTTACCCAACTTCTTATGTGGTTTGGGTGTGGGCCAAGATAAACCCAAACCCAAAACCCTAGATAAATAGTTGAATTATGCATACATGTATACTCAACCACATGTTTATATTATATGTATCTCTTCTGAGATACATGTCAGTTAATTTTTTTTTCAAATAGATACATTTGAGAACAAACTTTTTAGGTTACAATTTATCTAAAATATTCTCAACTAACCATATTATGAAGGTGAAAAAACAATGTACTAGAGTACATGTAAGTTATGTGTACATATTTCTTATTAATATATTAATAATAATCAAGGAAATAATGTAACATTACTGATAATTTTTTATAGTAGTCTACAAATCAATATAGCATTACTAATGAGATGTACACTAGTTACATGAAATATGTTTTAAAATTTACATCATTTATACATTTGTAGACCCTTCTTTGATAAATGGGAATTTTGTAATCATGATATTTTCTAAAATATATACAAATGAATGGATGATTGTATAGTATATATCATCATGTAAGTTGAGTATGACTGTTTTAAAAAAATAATAGCATAGGCAATATCACTTTCATCAATATGTCTAGGTTGTATGTGTATTAGTTTTATGACAAGTATATAGTTCCTAAATTATATTAGTAATTAATCAATATATAAGGTATATATATAACTCTATTTTAGAATGGTATTTATTGTCTTTAATTTGACCTAATATTTAGATATTTTATGTGTTTCATGTATGGTTAAAAACTTTAAAATGTCACTCAGGCTTGACGTAACCATATTCCATTTAACAACATGAGTTTAGACATAGGCCTATCAAAACCTACTATAATATGTTAGGGTCTACCTCTACTTAGTGTTTAGAACATTTTAAATGTCAGACCTATGACAGTTTCTAAAAGTAGAAGGGAAATTATTTGGATGATATATTGATAGTGCATTAACAATATGATGGATACAAGAGAACCCCTATTATATATATAGGATAAGGTGGACCCGAGTCTAGAGACTTCTAGACCTTAATAAACTCTATATGTGCCTACAAATGCTAGCCCATATATCATATGACATGATATGACTTTTACTGGTAACAACCACCCACAAGATGAAGCATGGGAGAATCACATGACCATCTTGGACATAGATGAGATAGACTTAAATAAAAGCAAACACAAATGAAGAGAAAGATAGAATTTGCACGACATCTGAACTCCTTAGACTTTAATAACTCAATATATTTGACTATAAAGCTTACCATGAGATTGATAAACATCACATCTTAGAGACGTATGGAGCTTTGACTAGGTTGAAGCTTGTTTCTTGGAGTATACTGAAGGAACATGCAAAGATCATCTAAGTCACAAACTTAGTTGTATTTTTGTTGAAGTAGTTTCCATAAGAAGACCGCCATGTGGTTACCTAGACAATATATGTGACACAAGAAGACTAGGTTGTAAAAACATGCTTGAAAGGGCACATACAAAGGAGAAAACATTGCTGACATAGCCAACTAAATGATATTCTACAAAAGATGAGTGTGTTAGACTGACACACGACCAAATGTGCAAACAATCCAAGATGCTCTAATGCTAGAATATTGTAGTTTTTCCAGAGTAGAATGACCAATATATGGCTGACGAATAAACATATATGTTTGTGTAGAGTGTCGATGAAACCAAATGATATGAAGAATCATCTCTTCAACTGAAAAAGATGTGACAAGATGAATTATGAATAATGGATTAATGCTTGCCAACTTAGAATATGAATAGTGAGGATGCACATTGTCCTTGAACCAGACTGTGATATAAGGATAATATGTTAAGTATGCAAAACTCTATATTAGATGATGTTCTTCTTCCTCTTTCCCCTTTTGAGCTCTAAATGCTTTACCTTGTATCTTTTCCTCATCCTCCTCTTCTCATCTCCTCTATCTCTCTTCCACACATTAACCAGAAAAACACCAAAAAGTGGTTAGGGTGGACAAATACAAAGAGACTCCCATGTCGCAAGACCTCAATAGAAGTAGGGAACATGGGGTGGAGAGGGGAAAATGAGTGGAGATGGATTTTCTTGATATAGCTAGATAACTTGTGTGTTGAACTTCTCAATAAGGTTGAGAACTTGACCTCACGCCTAAGAAAGCTTGACCTTGTGCTTGAAATGGATGAATCCTTGTATATGAGAGAGGTTTATCTTGTGTCTTATAAGGAACAACATCACACATGCTAATATAGGACTTCATGTTGGTGCTTCTAAGAAGTTGACTTGGTGAGGAAGCTATAGTATAAGAATCGATAACCAAATTTGATGTCGTATGGGATATGATTACAAGATCCTTACAAGAAAATATATGGATCTTTGGACTAGGTCTAACAATAGATCCAATTAAATATTTAATAAAGATGGATATTTTTTGGATTGAACACAATGTTTGGGATTGATGACATTCTGTGTGAGACTAACTGGGAAGCTTTTGACCTTTGACTTACCGTGTGGACTAATAGATATGATATGTCCAGAGCTACTAGCTATATTGAAACTATAATCACGACACGCCATATTCAAAACTAATGCAGCATGTTCTCCAGAGAATATTTCTAGTGACACGTCTTTTCGACATAGAAACAATCTGTTAATGGAGAACTTTGCTACAAATAGAGTTACACACAATGTTGGTGACTTACATGCCATGTAACCTACCTCCAAGGAAATTTTGAACCGTAGATCCAGCCAAGACCATAGTATAAATGCCACATGACTTACATCCTATCTCCATGGATGAATTTTAGAGGTAGAGGTGGACCTTGGAGTTGGAATATTAAAAGATCTTTGAAATTATGAATGCAAGAGCAGAGTCAAATATCAAATGATGGAGATGACTTCCACCATGGATAAGATCACCATGAGTTTGATGATATTGAAGGGAACTTCTATATGTTGATTCATCTAGATCTTGATTGGTGATGGTGCAAGAAGGGTGATGTATGGATGAACCTGAGGAAGGCAACACCTAGACTTCTTGCTTGGGTTCAACGAATGGAGGTAAGATGAACCCGAAGAAAATGAATATATACATAGGGGATTCTAGACAAAAATGAAGATGATAATTGTGAGATATGAAGTCATAGATTATGATGATGATGGAGACATATATGACAATGGAGACTGAAGCGACCTTGTAGAGAGAGAGGGCGAATGAGATATCCCTATAGAGAAAGTAATGAATATGGTCCTACAGGAATCCAACCTGGCAAGGGCGGTTTCCCGCGGGCTAATGACACTTCTCTCTTTCTCTCTAGGGTTATAATTTATGCTTTCATACAATCTAGAAGGGTAACGATATGGGTGATATATTAATAGAGTATCAAAAATATGATGGATACAAGAGAACCTCCTCCTTTATGTAGGATAAGTGGACATGACTCTAGAGACTTATCGACTTGAATAGACTCTATGTAGGGCTATGGACTCCATCCTATATGTCATATGACATGATATGACTTTTACTTCTAACAATATATTAAAAAATTACTTTAAATGTAAGTCTAGAATGGATTTAGGTTTGATATAAATATAAGTTTAGAACTATATTAAAGATAAAACTATAGGATTTTTGGATATTTCATCAAATAATTTAGAATATATTGAAAAAAACAATAAAAACATATATGACTTTAAAAAATGGCAAATGCACAATTAGAAGGAAATAAATTGCCCCAATAGGGTATGCAAGAAAATTCTTTAACAAAGATTGGGCATGATCTAATAAAATATAAGTCACATGCAACTATAGGAGAATATGTTATAAATAATAACCTTGAGCCTACATGCTTAGATATTATGGGGAACATGCACATTAGTTTTCAAGAAATAAATTTGTTAGAGTGCTTACAAAAAGACTATAAAAGTTAGAAAATGTTTCACCACGAACCCCAATTATGAATTCACTTACTATAATGCTCGTATAGGGTGGGTAACTATTTGTTTCTATTTATCATTAGTTTCATGTCCATGTCATGGGTATGACCATCCTTTGATTCCAACATCAGGAATGTTGCAGTCATGCCAATTAACAATCTTGTTGATAGATAGTGTCCATAACACTTTCCAGTCAGTGCATTTTTCCACAAGTATGTGCTTTAGAGTTCATAATGGTGTGTGGTAAATTCTCACAAGTATGATACAATAGGTAATGTCCAGTCCCACTAATCAATTCTCTAGTAGACATTTAGGAATCATGATTGGTTCCTAGCCCACCACTGGCGTCTGGTAGTGTTTTGTCCCCACTCATGCATATATCAGTATCAAGTTCCTGAAAGGTCATCCAACAAATACTACTCTATAATGAGAACACTTAAGCACATAGTACCTACTAATACTTTAACTAAAAAGGTAGTGCTCCTTGGTAATTTGGGTAGATTAATCATTGTTTTAAAAATGATGACATCTAAGACCTCAAATTTTTGGTTGTTCTACTCTCCTCTACTTAGGCTCTTAAAGTCCTCATCAAGGCTCAACTATATGGCCTCACAACCTTTCCTTATTTCATTGACAACCAAGAATGACACATGTGCTCCTAGCTCTCAATCACAAAAACCAACACAAGGCAGGATACATCACCAGAGATACTTTTTTTTTCAACATCCCCATACTACATGAGTCAATATTGGATGCTACATGACTTTGTGGGTCAAATATAATAGATAGGATTTAGCTATGATACTATTTGTAATTCCTAAATGCACCTACCAAGACTATAATAGAGTTATGGGGATTATCAATGGCCCAAAAACTAAACATTGGTCTCAACTTCACATTTTATCCTCAAACACACACAACTTGAAATCAACTTTCTATTATATCACCCATCCTAGTTTTACTTTGGGTAAGTCATGATTAACCAAAGAGTACCTATTGATGGGCTAATTAAAATGAGGGGCACCTTGACGATTTGGGTAGTTAAATTATTTCATTTAAGATAATTTTATACTATGCCACAAATATTCATATTTTATATGATACCTTATGCACACTGATACACATGAATAATTGCAGAATGGAAACATACATAGACAAATCAACTAAGTGCATGATAGATTTGTTGGATGATCATATTGTAAAAATTGTGTATATATCACCAATAATGATTTTGTTATTATTCAACTATTTCTTTTACCATCTTTGTTAGTTTTTCAAAAAGTTAGCATTATTTATGACCCAACAGAAAGAACTAATATGGGCCTTTGTTGTTTTTTATAAAAGAATTTTGGACTCTTTTTGAGTTAGTGAGAGTGCAAGGAAATTGGGTATCCAACATCACAATAAGTTGGTGAAAATGTCAAGTGACCTTCTCCTTAAGGATGAATTTGCAAACTAATTTCATCTCGTTGAATCTAAACAACTCCAGTTACCTCTAGCAGGAGGTCTAGATGAAAACTCTTTCGAAAGAAATTTCTTTGAGTTTCATTGATGACACTAACGTTCCATAAAAAAAGTTCCTATTTAACGAGGACTGTGAGCTTCAATTCCAATGCTTACTCCTCTTCCTAGGTTCATATTGATAGATTAGTCAAAGGGTGGATTACATGAACTCTAAATGAAGAAGTTATAGGGCTTGCCATCATTATTAAATATACTTGACCATTTTGGAAGCTTTGAGGAAGAATTTGTGTGACTGGACTCAATGTAGAAGCTTTGAGTTAATGACTAAGGTTAGAAATGTTTCGAAAGGTATATATATATATATCTGAGTACTCATGAGAGTTTTAATCTATATATGATCAAATAAAAGACATTATAGGATCAATTTTGATGAAGACACTCTCTATTTTCTTCTTAGTGGTCTTAGTAGTGATTTAGGAATTTCATAGTTCCAATGATGAGTCCACCTATTCCATCCTTTCATGAAGTGTCCTCCCTACTCAAAGGACATGAGATGAAAAAGTCATTCATTTAGATGAACTATTCTTAACTTATATGTCATGGTGATTGTAAGAAGAACAACTATATATCCATTGAGAACCCTTCTTGGAATCATGACACAAATAATGCTCCAAATCATTATGAATAGTATCATCAAAATGAGGCATTCTCAATTCCTCTCTTAATTTCTTTTTACGGGGTTGAGGTTTAAACCCTAGTGTTTGTCAGAATGACAAGAACAAACAGATCATATTTTTTCAAATTTGTGGGAAAAGAGGTCATAATGCTCTATCTTGCTTGTACAAGTTTGATACAATTATCAATGCATTGATGTACCTCATTCTCTTGAATATACTGGGAAGGATCTAGATTCTCTAAAAACTGATGAAACTATTCAAAGTCAATCTGATGAGTGGAATGTGGACACATGAGCCACATGTCATATAATGGGTGATCTAGGTATTCTAAGTAAGTCCTACTTTATAGAGGACATGATTTAATTATTGATGGAAATGGAGATTATCTCCCTATAATAAATTCCAAAGAAGCTTTGATTATACACAATTCACCTATTCAATTAGAGCAAGTTCTTCTTGTTCAAGATATTAAATTCATTCTCTTATCTAGATCTCGCATAATAAAATAATTTTTCATGCTATTTCATGTTCTTTAAAGTCATTTTCTAAATCAAACATCTATAAACACATTTAACCTTGGATACATGAGTTCTAAATGTAGGACTCTACATTCTAAAAGGAAGGATTCATACATCTATTTAGACAAAAAAGGAGAATATACTCCATCAATTACTTGTTATTAAAGATTTAGGTATAATTATCTTCAAACTATATAGCAATCAAAGAATAAATTCAACACAGCTATTACAAATGACTCAAAAGAGCTTCATAATAGATGTATCATTGAAAAAGTCCATAGACTATATTTCCATAACACTCACATTACGAGCATTTTTGCTTTTTATTTTGTGAAGTGTCACTTGTGAGGTAAATATTGTGTATTACTTGTTCATGGCTATTTAGCTATCATGCTTTAATTTTAGATGACCATAGTGGATACATGTGGTTTTATACTTTGATTGATGTATGATTATAGACTATGTTTTGTTAATTTTTCTTCTATTATAAGAACTGAATTTCAAACACAGATAAAGATTCTTCAAACTAATTATGAAGGTGAATTTGTGAATCACACCCCAAGTGACTTTTTTCTTGAAAAAAATGGCATCGTATATCATATGCAATGTCCTTTTTGACATGAGAAGAATGGCATAGTAGAGAAAAGACACATAAACATCATGGAATTGGGAACTTGTAATGATGTTAGAGGCTTGTGTCCCTACTACATATTATGCTAAAAGTTTCTCTACAACACATTTCATAATAGATTGACTACCAAATATGCTCCCCTTGACATGTTCTTCGTACTAAGGAACCTGAATATGCTACTCCAAGAGCATCTAGATGATAGTGTTATGCTTATCTAAGAGATATAACCAAACAAATGTAGAGACTTGAAATATGCCATGTGTATTCTTGGATATAATAATGTTTTGATAAGATACAAATGTCTCCATGTATATACAAATAAAATTTATCACTATATAATGTCATATTCGATGAACAAGTCTTTCCTTTTTGCAAGCTACATGCCAACTACCACTTCTCTTGGAGAGCTCTATTGATATCACATATAATTGAATCATATTTCTATGTAAAGAACAATAAGAGAGCTCAACAATGCAATTTAGACTTCACAAATGAATATGATTGTTTTAAAAACCATTGTCCTACACCCACTAATCCAAAAATATTTTGTTCACATTCTTATGATAGATTGCCTAACTCATCCCTTATTCAAAGTGAATACGAACCTGTTATAACCCCAAATTTTGGGTTCATTTGGTGAGAAATGTAATTTCTCATATTAAAGATATTTGAACAAATAATGATATAATTTGCTTCAAATAAATGGATTTCGTTTACAATAGCCTTGATGGTTGTGTTGTGGGCTTTATTGGCTATTGGGCCCAAATAACAAGAAAATTCAATTAGTGAATGAATAATGGAATAATTAAGAAAAGGAAAAATGTGGAAACCTCTAGAAGTCAAATCCAAAGAGGGTTTTCGTGCCTCTTGGGTTCCTTGGGTTCCAAGGAGTCCAAAGTTTCATAGAGAGTGCAATAAGAAAAGAAAAGTTTAATTAAGTATTTCTTTATTAAGAAAGAAATTGAAAATAATAATAAAAGGGTGGAAAATGACTGGAAAGAGGCATAAATGAGATTTCTTGGTGAAATTTCGTATCCATGAGGTTGCTAATATTAAAAGGAATGTCAATGACGAAAATAAAAGAGAAATAAAGAGAAAACCTCAAAAAGAGTTATTTTAATGTGAAATAATAAAGAATAATGCATTTAGATGCATCTAGTAGGATAATGAATATCCAATAAAAAGGATTTCAAAATAATAGAGTTTCTTAGGGTACAAGCAGCCCCAATGAGGAAAGAGGAAAGAGAAAATACCAATAATAGGAAATAGGAAGATAATTTGATGCATAATGAATGATATTGGGGTTTTGTTAAAAAGGGAGTAATTTCTATTAAAAGAAAATAGAAATTCGTGCCATTGGATTAAAAAGCAAGAATAAAGAAAGTGCTTTGGATCCGTGTGCCTATGATAAAAGAATAAAAGAAGAATATCTCCTTCCTAAGTTGTTTTTGAGTGGTTTTGAGAGAGATGCCTTTTATATTTTGTCTTTAATCCTAAACCACGATAATCTCTCCTCTCTCCCGATATATATGAATATGGAGACTTTCCCAGAAGACAGCGCCTGTGCCTCACAATGAAAAGAGGTGACACATGGCCTGCCGCCATATCCCTCTCCCTTCCTTTCTCTTACGTGGGGAACCCATTAGGGTTTTGGGGTGGTAGGCATATATATATATATAAGGAGGAACTTAGGCATCCCTTCCGCCAACAGGAATGTTAATAAAGGCCGCCACAATCTTGGTAGATCTCTGTAGAAAGTATGGCCATTCAAGCCCATGATCTTCTTCGTTTTCCTCCTGTGAACAACTTGCTTGGGCAGACTAGTTTCAGCTACAAACGGTGCTTGCGTCCGTTGAGGGAGGCTGCCACCTGCGACGACTTGAGTATACTCCAGGAGTATACGCCGTCTTACCTGCTATTGACATGTACTGCCGTTTCTCCCGCAGTGGACCACTAGCTCCGTGGACTGCTGCTCCACGAGTCCGGGCCATGGCTCTGAGCTGGGGCGGCTACGATGGAGAAGGTTGGAGGTAGGAAGATAGTCCAAGGTGCGCTTCGGGTCCACGAGGGGAAAGCGAGGCCACCCCAATCGCATCTAGGGTTGGGATCGACGACCAGGTCGAACACCGCAAGGTTGAAGAAGCCCGAAGAACCATTGGACGGTTCTACCCTCGTCATTACAAAGGATGGGCCACTCAAATGGGGGGCAGAAGCGTCATTCAATTCTAATTCTAAGAAAACAACGTTGCATGTATTGTGTGACGTGGCGCAATCCGATTGGCCGAGAGGTACTTTTCCTTTCAAAAATCATATCTAATGATTGGTAACTCTGATTAGGACAAGTAATATATGAATTTTGATCAGAGGAACACAAGGAATCCAATTAAAATAGTTTTATAGCCTGAATTTGATCATAGTTCGATATGTAGTGTAAATTATCATCTTTAATGAATTAAAGGTTAAGAAACCCTATTTTGAAATGAATAAAGTGTTTAATAGGGTTTAAATGGATCATTAGAGTTGATGTTAACCTGTTAAATGTAAAAAGGTACATTATGTTCAAAAAAGGAAGAACTTTGCACTTGATTAGTCTAATTTAGTGTTTATGTGCTTAAATATGCTTGAAATTTAAAAAGGGCATAAAGTTATCATCTGTAATGATTTAATTAAGGAAAAACCCTTGGATTTGATGATAGATGGACTTAATGACGTTATTTGGATAATTCAAGCTAATATTAACCTATTGATAATAAAGGTGAAAATAGGATATAAAAAGATGATCTTTTTATATAATTGGCTTAATTTAGGGTTTGGTGCATGATTATGCATTAATGAGCTTGAAAATCCTAATTTAGATGAATATGTCTTTTAATTGTTTTAATTGTTCAAATCCATGAATAAATAGGGATGTGATGATCCTAAGTCAATTTGGGTATAAAAGACTATTAAAATGGATAGTTGAGCAATTAAGGTTCATATAAATGGAAAAGAGTATTTTAGTGTTTGTTAACCTAAAAGGGATAAAGTTTGAGAAATTGATCTAAGAAAACCTAATGAATATTAATGAAACCTTAATGCGGATTAGAAACCCTAGAAAGAGAATCCAAGTCAAAAAGTAGATTCTTGATAAAGTGTGTAATAAATAGAGTACATATTCTTTTCAGGAATTATGTGATGATTGAATTACTATCTTGGAACTGTTGATTGGCTTGATTTTATATACATGAAGTATATGTTGAATAATCTGCATGACTCATCAAATCAGGTATGCGGTTACGCTTATGAATAATTGCTCTAGTTTCACGGTGATTCTCGAAGTTTTAATCAGTTGATTGAAAATAACTGTTGGATGTTTATTTATTTCATGCAACTATAAAGTGACTATGATTATCACTATAAATGTGTGTATATAACTGACTAGATCTGGGTCCACCTATATTGCTTTGAAAAGGCTAAGAAAAAAAAGGGGCAATCCTAGAGCAAGGTCTAGGTTACCGAGATTTAGAAACTGGGCTACCTTCGTGTAGTGCGATGAGACCCATTAGCCTGCCATGAGTTAAGGAGTGGGCTACTTACGAGTAGTGCAATGTGACTCAACCCTAGAAATTGGTTCACTTATAGGTGGATCATGAGGGGTTTCATGGGGACAACATAGAGGATAGGGTACTCTTGGATCACGGAGTTATATCTAAAAAGTAATCTTGGTTGTTAAATGATTAATTGAATGATTACATTGTTAACAGATTTACATAATTATTGTTTCCCCCACATACCAGCTTCGGCTGACTAACATTTTGTTTGTCGGCATTTTAGGTACAAGCCAAAAGGGCAAACAGTAAATCGTCATATTGTGAAATACATGAAGTAAAATACAAGGAGGATTAGTTAGAGTAGAATCCTTAAGTGGATAGAAGTTTAGAGATCCAGGTTTTCAAAAAGGTATGCAAAAATTTATTTTCTTACAACTTTTCAGTACAGTCTGTTAAAATTTGATAATTATTCTTGGTTAATTGTCGAACCTTTGATCCGGATGTCATGGGTGCGGCTTCAACCTCTCGGTCTCCCTTAATTGGGGGTTATCGGGAGGTGGGGTCGTAACATTTGGTATTAGAGCTTAGGTTCCTCAGTTCACCATTAATAATTATTAAATTTTACAAACTCCATAGAACCCAAGGGAGTTATTAGAGGATTATCCGAAAGATGGAGTTGTCTAGAAAAGGATCACGACCGGGGGCTGGAAATATTTTCCTCCGCACCTCTAGTCAGAATACGAGGACACCCAGATCTGTGTGACTGCCTGGACAAAGTCTTAGGGTATGAATTGAAATAAGATACCTTTAGGACTTTCTCATCTTATTAATCCCTTCTCATCACAAAATTATGTTAAGGACCTGAAGGATTAGGGTTTTCTTTCTTCTCCTCACCCTCTTGAGGTATGGGTAAGGTTAATAAGGTTTAAGGAATCCTCCACCAAATTAATGAAAAGCATGTGAATAAGATGTCATGGACATAAGCTTAATAGATTAAGCGCAAATTAAAGAATAGATACATGCTTAGGTCGTATGACATAAGTTGTCATGTCCTCAGAAGAGACCTGAGGTTATACCTTCTTGTCAGGAGGATAAGTTAGTCTTATAGATAGAGATCTCCATTGCAAGTAGAGACCTAGCACATCCTCTAAGGATGATGCTAACCCTAACCCTAAGTGAAGGTTAGAGAGAGATGAGTTAGACCAGGTGTTTGAAAGGACATGCCTTTGGGATTCCATATGATCCATGGGTGACCTAGCACCTTTGGCAACCCAAACCTGGGAAGGGTCATGCATGTTAGGGGTAAAGGATAGCTCCTTAGATGATAATGATAGTAAAGGACCTTAGAAACCCTATGGGCTTATGCAAGTAGGGCATATCATACATGGTACGTTAGTAGTGTGAGCAAAGGGTTGAAACCCTGACTATGAGAGTAGTAGGATGACAGGAAGTGCATGTCATACCTTGTATACGTTTGGTTCGTGGTTAGTAGGATGAGCATGTAATTGGTCATCAAGAAGTGAACCTAGGGTTCCTGACCTAAGAGGGGAAGTGGTATACCTAATGCTCATGATGAGAATTAAGTTTCCATAGTTTCGAGCATGGTACGCCTCATGTATAAAGGAAAAGGGAAGCCCCTTAAGTTTAAGGTATGTTTGATGAACCCCTCACAACTAGGTTGATGATAAAGGAAAGTATGATCTTGATCTAGCATCGAGGAAAGAGGACAAGTATGACCTAGAATGGTACAGTAGGTGATCTGCTTGTTCCTTAATAGCTTGCTAGGGTTAAGTAGGCTCATGTGGATGTAAACCCTAGATCTAAGAGCTTTTGTGACCTTGTTGTCAATAGATAGTTTTCCTCCCATCCTGGGAGAGGGACCCCTTTGGTAGGGTGTATATCAGTTTTGTTGGTTTAAGGTAACCTAAAGAGGTCTCATAGGATCTTGAGAAGCTAAGTGAAAAGTACATGGTATGAGAATGAACCTGTAGACCCATAGATATCCATCTCTAATTTCATATGAATATGGTACCATGGAGGTAACCGATATGGGACTTGACCAAGGTAGGCAGGTTGCCATGATCCCTATGAAGGGATGAAAGCCATCCCATGAATGCAGAAAGAGAGATGATGAAGACTTGGGTAAGGTTCTAAGTGAACATGTACTATAATGGAGAATCCTAAGTCTATTCTAGGGTCAGGTAGGGATAAGACCGATGAAAGTAGGAGTTGCCTAATTCCCCAATTGCACATGACCATAGGGTCGGGAGGTAACAACTATCATTGTCGGAGGGCCATGGGTTAGGAGATTGATCACCTTCATAAACTCATTGGACCCAAAGGGAAGATGAGTAGGGCACTCCCTTGATGCATGAGGGAAGAGGGATGACCCCAAAAGAGCTGGTACCCTATAGACCTAGAGGAGATGACCAAGGATATAAACGTCAGTAGGTTCAAGACCATTTTCCATGGAAGTAACTTTGATATCAAAATGATTGTGATGAAGTGACATATGAGGCACGTTTCAACTTAGATTTAAAGGTGTACTGGCAAGGTGGGATGTACCATCTCTACTCTTGGAACATGAAGAACTTTGTATTTGGACAGTAGCCAAATGCTTATTTCCTCTTGTTATGGGAGTGAGAGATATGACAGTACGTATGCCATACACCAAGGATAAGAGACGATGTAGGTTGGAACGTTGCCACGAGAAATGGGGATAGAGAAGATAACCTACCCTGGTAAAGTGAATGATACATGGATGGTTTGCAAACACTAAGAGGAATGAGGTAGTCACATTATGAGGATGTTTTTATCATGAAATGTGAGTCATACAAGGTTGAGTTGATCACCAAGAAGATGAGCTCAAAAGTGTTCTCTAAAAAAAAAGATAAACTTAGAGCTGAGATGAGATGATAAATGAAGAACATGGAAGTGTAAGTCTTCAATGTTACCTAATACCTAAGAATGTGAAGTGGTAATGGATGCTCTGGTTGAGATAAAGCTGCCTAGTTTGGCTAGAAGAGGTTGTTAAGCTAACCCTAAGTTTGGAAAGGAGAGGCATTTGGATAACACCCAGTTGTAACGAGATCTGTAGAACAAGTTAATGGTTGTTTGGTTAGCCAACTTAGTCCTTGATATAATGAAAGGATGGTGGTAGAACCTCAGATGCACTTCTTTGGAAAAGAAGGTGATGAAACCCCGACTAGAGTGGTTTAGGGTTTCTGAGGAATCGATCTTGAGGAATAATGACATACAAGAGATTCTAATTTTAAGATCACCATACACTGTACTACGAACATAATGAGTGACAGTGGTACTTTAAATACCTAAGATAAAGTTGCATGTGGTATATGGCCATGCAAGCAGAGGATGATGGACGAACACATGTAACCAAGTGCATTGATATAAAGGATAAGGAGTCCCCAAAAGAGAAAGGGAGTTCATCACTATGGATGTTGTAAGTCTCCCCTGGACCAAGGAAGGTCGAAATGCAATATGGGTTATGGTAGATCGCCTTACCTAGATGACATGAGAAAGAAAGAGTTCTATTAAGAGACAAATCTGGTTGAACTACTCATGAGAGAGATGATTCAACTACACCATGAATCGAGGTCAAAAGTTCTTGAGATTGACCTAAAAGTTTCTTTCCAAAAGGTGGAAGTAGGTACATGAAGAGCTCGATGATAGTACAGTTTCTCACCCCTAACTAATGGTTAGTATGATCCAGACTAAAGGGTATGATGAGAGCATATGTGCTCATTCAGGGTGATAGCTGGAGACAATTTTTGTCCTATGTAAGATGTGAAGATAATCACCATAGCCAGTATCGGGATTTAGGGAAGCTCTTTAAGAGAGGTTGTGTCGGTCACCACTTCAGTAAGGTGATGTTGGTGAAAGGACCACGTGATGGTTAGAAAAGGACCACAGTGTGTGTAGAGGAAGTCACTCTGATCGTGCAATGGCTGAAAGGAGCCAAGAGATGACAAGAGTCGTGAGCAGATGCAAAGTAGACTGACATGCAGTTCACTGTGGGACAATATATGACATGAAAATCTGACCCCTCTAAGTTATATCTAAGAGAGTTGAGCTCCGATGCATGGGTTCTTTTGTCATGGTTTGGTGGAGAAGGTTAAGTTTGACCTTACACCTCAGGATAAAGTAATGTGTGATGAGTTCCATGTGTCCAATTTAGAGTACTATGTGTGGTACCCGACCATGTGCTGAGTAATGAACCTAGTGAGCCCCAAGGGAGGCTGAAATGGCCTGAGTCACCTGTGCAGTTTATAGACGCCAGGGTGAAAGAACTCAGAGGAAAGAATATGTGATGATAAAGGTTCCTTGGAAGCGCCATGAGTACGGTAAAGCCACATAGGGGCCAATGATGGACATGGAAAAATCTTATCCTGAATAGTTTGTTTGCTTGATTGAATTTTGAGGA
This sequence comes from Alisma plantago-aquatica, assembly GCA_963693085.1. Classification (NCBI taxonomy): domain Eukaryota; kingdom Viridiplantae; phylum Streptophyta; class Magnoliopsida; order Alismatales; family Alismataceae; genus Alisma; species Alisma plantago-aquatica. The sequence goes on from OY856410.1 coordinate 276,502,819, forward strand.
CAAAATTCCTATAAGAGGGGAAGGATGTTATAACCCCAAATTTTGGGTTCGTTTGGTGAGAAATGTAATTTCTCATATTAAAGATATTTGAACAAATAATGATATCATTTGCTTCAAATAAATGGATTTCGTTGACAATAGCCTTGATGGTTGTGTTGTGGGCTTTATTGGCTATTGAGCCCAAATAACAAGAAAATTCAATTAGTGAATGAATAATGGAATAATTAAGAAAAGGAAAAATGTGGAAACCTCTAGAAGTCAAATCCATAGAGGGTTTTTGTGCCTCTTGGGTTCCTTGGGTTCCAAGGAGTCCAAAGATGCATAGAGAGTGCAATAAGAAAAGAAAAGTTTAATTAAGTATTTCTTTATTAAGAAAGAAATTGAAAATAATAATAAAAGGGTGGAAAATGAGTGGAAAGAGGCATAAATGAGATTTCTTGGTGAAATTTCATATCCATGAGGTTGCTAATATTAAAAGGAATGTCAATGACGAAAATAAAAGAGAAATAAAGAGAAAACCTCAAAAAGAGTTATTTTAATGAGAAATAATAAAGAATAATGCATTTAGATGCATCTAGTAGGATAATGAATATCCAACAAAAAGGATTTCGAAATAATAGAGTTTCTTGGGGTACAACGAGCCCCAATGAGGAAAGAGGAAAGAGAAAATACCAATAATAGGAAATAGGAAGATAATTTGATGCATAATGAATGATTTTGGGGTTTTGTTAAAAAGGGAGTAATTTCTTTTAAAAGAAAATAGAAATTTGTGTCATTGGATTAAAAAGAAAGAATAAAGAAAGTGCTTTGGATCCGTGTGCCTATGATGAAAGAATAAAAGAAGAATATCTCCTTCCTAAGTTGGTTTTGAGTGGTTTTGAGAGAGATGGCTTTTATATTTTGTCTTTAATCCTAAACCATGATAATCTCTCCTCTCACCCCGAGATATATGAATATGGAGACTTTCCCAGAAGACAGCGCCTGTGCCTCACAATGGAAAGAGGTGACCCATGGCCTGCCGCCATATCCCTCTCCCTTCCTTTCTCTTACGTGGGGAACCCATTAGGGTTTTGGGGTGGTAGGCGTATATATATATATATAAGGAGGAACTTAGGCATCCCTTCCGCCACCAGGAATGTTTACAAAGGCCGCCACAATCTTGGTAGATCTCTGTAGAAAGTATGGCCATTCAAGCCCATGATCTTCTTCGTTTTCCTCCTGTGAACAACCTGCTTGGGCAGACAGGTTTCGAATGCAAACAGTGCTCGCTTCCGTTGAGGGAGGCCACCACCTGCGACGACTTGAGTATACTCCAGGAGTATACGCCGTCTTACCTACTACTGGCATGTACTGCCGTTTCTCCCGCAGTGGACTAGTAGCTCCGTGGACTGCTGCTCCACGAGTCCGGGCCATGGCTCGGAGCTAGGGCAGATACGATGGAGAAGGTCGGAGGAAGGAAGATAGTCCAAGGTGCGCTTAGGGTCCAGGAGGGGGAAGAGAGGCCACCCCAATCGCGGCTAGGGTTGGGATCGACGGCCAGGTCGAACAACACAAGGTTGAAGAAGCTCGAAGAACCATTGGACAGTTCTACCCTAAGCATTACAAAGGACGGGCCACTCAAGTGGGGGGCAGAAGCGTCATTCAATTCTAATTCTAAGCAAACAATGTTGCATGTATTGCGTGATGTGGCACAATCCGATTGGCCGAGAGGTACTTTTCCTTGCAAAAATCATATCTAATGATTGGTAACTCCGATTAGGACAAGTAATATATGAATTTTGATCAGAGGAATACAAGGAATCCAATAAAAATAGTGTTATAGCTTGAATCTGATCATAGTTCGAGATGTAGTGTAAATTATCATCTTTAATGAATTAAAGGTTAAGAAACCCTATTTTGAAATGAATAAAGTGTTTAATAGGGTATAAATGGATCATTAGAGTTGATGTTGACTGTTAAATGTAAAAAGGTACATTATGTTAAAAAAAGGAAGAACTTTGTACGTGATTAGTCTAATTTAGAGTTTATGTGCTTAAATATGCTTGAAATTTAAAAAGGGCATAAAGTCATCATCTGTAATGATTTAATTAAGGAAAAACCCTTAGATTTGATGATAGATGGACTTAATGATGTTATTTGGATAATTCAAGATGATATTAACCTGTTGATAATAAAAGTGAAAATAGGATCTAAAAAGATGATCTTCTTATATAATTGGCTTAATTTAGTGTTTCGTGCATGATTATGCATTAATGAGCTTGAAAACCCTAATTTAGATGAATATGTCTTTTAATTGTTTTAATTGTTCAAATCCATGAATAAATAGGGATGTGATGATCCTAAGTCAATTTGGGTATAAAAGACTATTAAAATGGATAGTTGAGCAATTAAGGTTCATATAAATGGAAAAGAGTATTTTAGGGTTTGTTAACCTAAAAGGGATAAAGTTTGAGAAATTGATCTAAGAAACCCTAATGAATATTAATGAAACCTTAATGTAGATTAGAAACTCTAGAAAGAGAATCCAAGTTAATAAATTAGATTCTTGATAAAGTGTGTAATAAATAGAGTACATATTCTTTTCAGGAATTATGTGATGATTGAGTTACTTGCTTGGATCTGTTGATTGGCTTGATTGTATATACATGAAGTATATGTTGAATAATCTGCATGACTCATCAAATCAGGTATGTGGTTACGCTTATGAATAATCTCTCTAGTTTCACGGTGATTCTCGAAGTTTTAATCAGTTGCTTGAAAATAACTGTTGGATGTTTATTTATTTCATGCAACTATAAAGTGACTATGATTATCACTATAAATGTGTGTATATAACTGACTAGATCCGGGTCCACCTCTATTGCTTTGAAAAGGCTAAGAAAAAAAAGGGGTAATCCTAGAGCAAGGTTTAGGTTACCGAGAGTTAGAAATTGGGCTACCTACGTGTAGTGCCATGAGACCCATTAGCCTGCCATGAGTTAAGGAGTGGGCTACTTACGAGTAGTGCCATGTGACTCAACCCTAGAATTTGGTTCACTTATAGGTGGATCGTGAGGGGTTTAATGGGGACAACATAGAGGATAGGGTACTCTTGGATCATGGAGTTATATCTAAAAAGTAATCTTGGTTGTTAAATGATTAATTGAATGATTACATTGTTAACATATTTACATAATTATTGTTTCCCCCACATACCAGCTTCGGCTGACCGATGTTTTGTTTGTCGACATTTTAGGTACAATCCAAAAGGGAAAACTGTAAATCATCATATTGTGAAATACATGAAGTAAAATACAATGAGGATTAGTTAGAGTAGAATCCTTAAGTGGATATAAGTTTAGAGATCCAAGTTTTCAAAAAGGTATGAAATTTTTTATTTTCTTACAGCTTTTCAGTATAGTTTGTTAAAATTTGATAATTATTCTTGGTTAATCGACGAACCTTTGATCCGGAAGTCATGGGTGCGGCTTCGACCTCTCGGTCTCCCTTAATTGGGGGTTATCAGGAGGTTGGGTCGTAACATTTGGTATCAAAGCTTAGGTTCCTCAGTTAACCATTAATAATTATTAAATTTGACAAACTCCATAGAACCCAAGGGAGTTATTAGAGGATTATCCGAAAGACGAAGGTGTCTAGAAAAGGATCATGACCGGGGGCTGGCAATATTTTCCTCCGCACCGCTAGTCGGAATACGAGGACTCCTGGATCCGTGTGATTGCCTGGACAAAGTCTTAGGGTATGAATCGAAATAAGATACCTTTAGGACTTTCTCATCTTATTCATCCCTTCTCATCACAAAATTCTGTTAAGGACCTGAAGGATTAGGGTTTTCTTTCTTCTCCTCACCCTCTTGAGGTATGGGTAAGGTTAATAAGGTTTAAGGAATCCTCCACCAAATTAATGAAAAGCATGTAAATAAGATGTCATGGACATAAGCTTATTAGATTAAGTGCAAATTAAAGAATAGATACATGCTTAGGTCGTATGACATAAGTTGTCATGTCCTCAGAAGAGACCTGAGGTTAGACCTTCTTGTCAGGAGGATAAGTTAGTCTTGGAGATAGAGATCTCCATTGTAAGTAGAGACCTGGCACATCCTCTGAGGATGATGCTAACCCTAACCCTAAGTGAAGGTTAGAGAGAGATGAGTTAGACCAGGTGTTTGAAAGGACATGCCTTTGGGATTCCATATGATCCATGGGTGACCTAGCACCTTTGGCAACCCAACCCTGGGAAGGGTCGTGCATGTTAGGGTAAAGGATATCTCCTTAGATGATAATGTTAGTAAAGGACCTTAGAAACCCTATGGGCTTATGCAAGTAGGGCATAGCATACAGGGTACGTTAGTAGTGTGAGAAAAGGGTTGAAACCCTGACTATGAGAGTAGTTGGATGACAGGAAGTGCTTGCCATACCCTGTATACGTTTGGTTCGTGGTCAATAGGATGAGCATGTAGTTGGTCATCAAGAAGTGAACCTAGGGTTCCTGACCTAAGAGGGGAAGTGGTATACCTAATGCTCATGATGAGAATTAAGTTGCCATAGTTTCGAGCATGGTACGCCTCATGTATAAAGGAAAATGGAAGCCCCTTAAGTTTAAGGTATGTTTGATGAACCCCTCACAACTAGGTTGATGATAAAGGAAAGTATGATCTTGATCCAGCATCGAGGAAAGAGGACAAGTATGACCTAGCATGGTACAGTAGGTGATCTGCTTGTGCCTTAATAGCTTGCTAGGGTTAAGTAGGCTCATGTGGATGTAAACCCTAGACCTAAGAGCTTTTGTGACCTTGTTGTGAAGAGATAGTTTTCCTCCCATCCTGGGAGAGGGACCCCTTTGGAAGGGTGTATATCAGTTTTTTTGGTTTAAGGTAACCTAAAGAGGTCTCATAGGATCTTGAGAAGCTAAGTGAAAAGTACATGGTATGAGAATGAACATGTAGACCCATAGATATCCATCTCTAATTGCATATGAATATGGTACCATGGAGGTAACCAGTATGGGACTTGACCAAGGTAGGCAGGTTGTCATGATCCCTATGAAGGGATGAAAGCCATCCCATGAATGTAGAAAGAGAGATGATGAAGACTTGTGTAAGGTTATAAGTGAACATGTACTATAATGGAGAATCCTAAGTCTATCCTAGGGTCAGGTAGGGATAAGACCAATGAAAGTAGGAGTTTCCTAATTCCCCAATTGCACATGACCATAGGGTCGGGAGGTAACAACTATCATTGTCGGAGGGCCATGGGTTAGGAGATTGATCACCTTCATAAACTCATGGGACCCAAAGGGAAGATGAGTAGGGCACTCCCTTGATGCATGAGGGAAGAGGGATGACCCCAAAAGAGCCGGTACCCTACAGACCTAGAGGAGATGACCAAGGATATAAACCTCAGTAGGTTCGAGACCAGTTTCCATGGAAGTAACTTTGATATCGAAATGATTGTGATGAAGTGACATATGAGGAACGTTTCAACTTAGATTTAAAGGTGTATTGGCAAGGTGGGATGTACCATCTCTACTCTTGGAACAGGAAGAACTCTGTATTTGGATTGCCGCCAAATGCTTATTTCCTCTTGTTATGGGAGTGAGAGATAGGACAATATGCATGCCATACACCAAGGATAAGAGATGATGTAGGTTGGAATGTTGCCATGAGAAATAGGGATAGAGAAGATAACCTACCCTGGTAAAGTGAATGATACATGGATGGTTTGCAAACACTAAGAGGAATGAGCTAGTCACATTATGAGGATGTTTTTATCATGAAATGTGAGTCATACAAGGTTGAGTTGATCACCAAGAAGATGAGCTCAAAAGTGTTCTAAAAAAAGATAAACTTAGAGCTGAGATGAGATGATAAATGAAGAACATGGAAGTGTTAGTCTTCAATGTTACCTAATACCTAAGAATGTGAAGTGGTAATGGATGCTCTGGTTGAGATAAAGCTGCCTAGTTTGGCTAGAAGAGGTTTTTAAGCTAACCCTAAGTTTGGAAAGGAGAGGTGTTTGGCTAACACTCAGTTGTAACGAGATCTGTAGAACAAGTTAATGGTTGTTTGGTTAGCCAACTTAGTCCTTGATAAAATGAAAGGATGGTGGTAGAACCTCAGATGCACTTCTTTGGAAAAAAAGGTGATGAAACCCCGACTAGAGTGGTTTAGGGTTTCTGAGGAATCGATCTTGAGGAATAATGACATATAGGAGATTCTAATTTTAAGATCACCATACACCGTACTACGAAGATAATGAGTGACAGTGGTACTTTAAATACCTAAGATAAAGTTGCATGTGGTATATGGCCATGAAAGAAGAGGATGATGGACGAACACTAGTAACCCAGTGCATTGATATAAAGGATAAGGAGTCCCCAAAAGAGAAAGGGCGTTCATCACTATGGATGTTGTAAGTCTCCCCTGGACCAAGGAAGGTCGAAATGCAATATGGGTTATGGTAGATCTTCTTACCTAGATGACATGAGAAATAAAGAGTTCTGTTAAGAGACAAATCTGGTTGAACTACTCATGAGAGAGATGATTCAACTACACCATGAATCGAGTTCAAAAGTTCTTGAGTTTGACCTAAAAGTTTCCTTCCAAAAGGTGGAAGTAGGTACATGAAGAACTCGATGATAGTACAGTTTATCATCCCTAACTAATGGTTAGTATGATCCAGACTAAAGGGTCTGATGAGAGCATATGTGCTCATTCAGGGTGATAGCTAGAGATAGTTTTTGTCCTATGTAAGATGTGAAGATAACCACCATAGCCAGTATCGGGATTTAGGGAAGCTCTGTAAGAGAGGTTGTGTCGGTCACCACTTCAGTAAGGTGATGTTGGTGAAAGGACCACGTGATGGTTAGAAAAGAACCACATTGTGTGTAGAGGAAGTCACTCTGATCGTGCAATGGCTGAAAGGAGCCTAGAGATGACAAGAGTAATGAGCAGATGCAAAGTAGACTGACATGCAGTTCACTGTGGGACAATATGTGACATGAAAATCTGACCCCTCTAAGTTATAGCTAAGAGAGCTGAGCCCCGATGCATGGGTTATTTTGACATGGTTTGGTGGAGAAGGTTAAGTTTGACCTTACCCCTCAGGATAAAGTAATGTGTGATGAGTTCCGTGTGTCCAATTTAGAGTACTATGTGAGGTACCCGACCATGTGCTGAGCAATGAACCTAGTGAGCCCCAAGGGAGGCTGAAATGGCCTGAGTCACCTGTGAAGTTTATAGACGCCAGGGTGAAAGAACTCAGAGGAAAGAATATGTGATGATAAAGGTTCCTTGGAAGCACCATGAGTACGGTAAAGCCACATAGGGGCCAATGATGGACATGGAAAAATCTTATCCTGAATTGTTTGTTTGCTTGATTGAATTTTGAGGACAAAATTCCTATAAGAGGGGAAGGATGTTATAACCCCAAATTTTGGGTTCATTTGGTGAGAAATGTAATTTCTCATATTAAAGATATTTGAAAAAATAATGATATAATTTGCTTCAAATAAATGGATTTCGTTTACAATAGCCTTGATGGTTGTGTTGTGGGCTTTATTGGCTATTGGGCCCAAATAACAAGAAAATTCAATTAGTGAATGAATAATGGAATAATTAAGAAAAGGAAAAATGTGGAAACCTCTAGAAGTCAAATCCAAAGAGGGTTTTCGTGCCTCTTGGGTTCCAATGAGTCCAAGGTTGCATAGAGAGTGCAATAAGAAAAGAAAAGTTTAATTAAGTATTTCTTTATTAAGAAAGAAATTGAAAATAACAATAAAAGGGTGGAAAATGAGTGGAAAGAGGCATAAATGAGATTTCTTGGTGAAATTTCGTATCCATGAGGTTGATAATATTAAAAGGAATGTCAATGACGAAAATAAAAGAGAAATAAAGAGAAAACCTCAAAAAGAGTTATTTTAATGAGAAATAATAAAGAATAATGCATTTAGATGCATCTATTAGGATAATGAATATCCAATAAAAAGGATTTCGAAATAATAGAGTTTCTTGGGGTGCAAGGAGCCCCAATGAGGAAAGCACAAAGAGAAAATACCAATAATAGGAAATAGGAAGATAATTTGATGCATAATGAATGATTTTGGGGTTTTGTTAAAAAGGGAGTAATTTCTATTAAAAGAAAATAGAAATTCATGCCATTGGATTAAAAAGCAAGAATAAAGAAAGTGCTTTGGATCCGTGTGCCTATGATAAAAGAATAAAATAAGAATATCTCCTTCCTAAGTTGGTTTTGATTGGTTTTGAGAGAGATGCCTTTTATATTTTGTCTTTAATCCTAAACCATGATAATCTCTCCTCTCACCCGAGATATATGAATATGGAGACTTTCCCAGAAGACAACGCCTGTGCCTCGCAATGGAAAGAGGTGACCCATGGCCTGTCACCATATCCCTCTCCCTTCCTTTCTCTTATGTGGGGAACCCATTAGGGTTTTGGGGTGGTAGGCATATATATATATATATATATATATATATATATATATATATATATATATATATATATATATATATATATATATATATATATATATATAAGGAGGAACTTAGGCATCCCTTCCGCCACCAAGAATGTTGACAAAGGCCACCACAATCTTGGTAGATCTCTGTAGAAATTATGGCCATTCAAGCCCATGATCTTCTTCATTTTCCTCCTATGAACAACCTGCTTGGGCAGACTGGTTTCGGCTGCAAACGGTGCTCATGTCCATTGAGGGAGGCCGCCACCTACGACGACTTGAGTATACTCCAGGAGTATACGCCGTCTTACCTGCTACTGACATGTACTGCCGTTTCTCCCGCAGTGGACCAGTAGCTCCGTGGACTGCTGCTCCATGAGTTCGGGCCATGGCTCGGATTTGGGGTGGCTACGATGGAGAAGGTCAGAGGCAGGAAGATAGTCCAAGGTGTGCTTCGGGTCCAGGAGGGGGAAGAGAGGCCACCCCAATCGCGGCTAGGGTTGGGATGGATGGCCAGGTCAAACAGTGCAAGGTTGAAGAAGCCCGAAGAACCATTAGACGGTTCTACCCTCGACATTACAAAGGACGGGCCACTCAATTGGGGGGCAGAGGCATCATTCAATTCTAATTCTAAGCAAACAACGTTGCATGTATTGCGTGACGTGGCGCAATCCGATTGGCCGAGAGGTACTTTTCCTTGCAAAAATTATATCTAATGATTGGTAACTCCGATTAGGACAAGTAATATATGAATTTTGATCAGAGGAACACAAGGAATCCAATAAAAATAGTTTTATATCCTGAGTCTGATCATAGTTCGAGATGTAGTGTAAATTATCATCTTTAATGAATTAAAGGTTAAGAAACCCTATTTTGAAATGAATAAAGTGTTTAATAGGGTTTAAATGGATCATTAGAGTTGATGTTAACCTGTTAAATATAAAAAGGTACATTATGTTAAAAAAAGGAAGAACTTTACATGTGACTAGTCTAATTTAGAGTTTATGTGCTTAGATATGCTTGAAATTTAAAAAGGGCATAAAGTTATCATCTGTAATGATTTAATTAAGGAAAAACCCTTAGATTTGATGATAGATGGACTTAATGACGTTATTTGGATAATTCAAGCTGATATTAACCTATTTATAATAAAAGTGAAAATAGGATCTAAAAAGATGATCTTTTTATATAATTGGCTTAATTTAGGGTTTCGTGCATGATTATGCATTAATGAGCTTGAAAACCCTAATTTAGATGAATATGTCTTTTAATTGTTTTAATTGTTCAAATACATGAATAAATAGGGATGTGATGATCCTAAGTCAATTTGGGTATAAAAGACTATTAAAATGGATAGTTGAGCAATTAAGGTTCATGTAAATGGAAAAGAGTATTTTAGGGTTTGTTAACCTAAAAGGGATAAAGTTTGAAAAATTGATCTAAGAAACCCTAATGAATATTAATGAAACCTTAATGCAGATTAGAAACCCTAGAAAGAGAATCCAAGTCAATAAAGTAGATTCTTGGTAAATTGTGTAATAAATAGAGTACATATTCTTTTCAGGAATTATGTGATGATTGAGTTACTTGCTTGGAACTATTGATTGGGTTGATTGTATATACATGAAGTATGTGTTGAATAATCTACATGACTCATCAAATCAGGTATGTGGTTATGCTTATGAATAATTGCTCTAGTTTCACGGCGATTCCTAAAGTTTTAATCAGTTACTTGAAAATTACTGTTGGATGTTTATTTATTTCATGCAACTATAAAGTGACTATGATTATCACTATAAATGTGTGTATATAACTGAATAGATCCGGGTCCACCTCTATTGCTTTGAAAAGGCTAAGAAAAAAGGGGTAATCCTAGAGCAAGGTCTAGGTTACCGAGAGTTAGAAACTAGGCTACCTACGTGTAGTGCCTTGAGACCCATTAGCCTGCCATGAGTTAAGGAGTGGGCTACTTACGAGTAGTGCCATGTGACTCAAGCCTAGAAATTGGTTCACTTATAGGTGGATCATGAGGGGTTTAATGGGGACAACATAGAGGATAGGGTACTCTTGGATCACGGAGTTATATCTAAAAAGTAATCTTGGTTGTTAAATGATTAATTGAATGATTACATTGTTAACATATTTACATAATTATTGTTTCCCCCACATACCAGCTTCGGCTGACCGACGTTTTGTTTGTCAGCATTTTAGGTACAAGCCAAAAGGGCAAATAGTAAATCGTCATATTGTGAAATACATGAAGTAAAATACAAGGAGGATTAGTTAGAGTAGAATCCTTAAGTGGATAGAAGTTTAGAGATCCAAGTTTTTAAAAAGGTATGCAAAAATTTATTTTCTTACAACTTTTTGTATAGTCTGTTAAAATTTGATAATTATTCTTGGTTAATTATCAAACCTTTGATCTGGAAGTCATGGGTGCGGCTTCGACCTCTCGGTCTCCCTTAATTGGGGGTTATCGGGAGGTGGGGTCGTAACAGAACCTCAACATGAAGGTGATAAATTTATCTCATGGTTTGAACAACATACATATGAGTCCCAACATAAAGTTGTAAATATTCTAACACATCCTATGATTACAAGATATAAAGGTGGAATTTTTAAGCCCAATTCTAGATATGCGATGAGCTGCTCAACCTTCCTATTTTCCCTAGGAGAGTCAAGTTGGTGCTTCAGCATGAAGGATGGAAGAAATCAATGAATTAAGAGTTGAACTCTCTTAAAATACATTACACATGGATCCTATCAATGGTTAATTGTCTAAAGCATAGTAGGATATTGAGTCTATAAACAAAAACTAAATACTAATGGGAGTTTTGATAGACTAAGTTGCAAAGGGGTTTATATAGGAGGAAGTAGACTTCAATGAATTATTCAGTTCAATAGTCAAGACCTGTATGATCATCATAGTTCTCACTCTTGTTGTTTCAAATAAATGGAGTGTAGAAAAAATTGTAGTAATGCCATTTCAAATGAATAACTTCAGAAACCTATCTTCATGTTACAACCACGGTGCTTCATTGACTCAAATTTCTGATCATGTTGTCACCTACATAAAACTCTATATAGTTTATGAAGACCCATAAGCTTGGTTCAATAAGTTTCGTAAATTTCTTCTTCAATATGGGTTGAATTCAAGAAATGCAAATAGTTATTTGTTCATTTGTAAGGGAATGTTCCTCCATCATTTATCTTTTGTTATCTATTGGTGACATTTTTTTCACAAGTTAGTAATGATTTTTTTGGGAAGACTTTCATAGCATCAATTGGTGGATATTTTAGTCTTTATCACATTAAAATTAGCTATTGTTTTCAATGAATACTACTTCAATGCACTAACGATGTCTATCTCATGTTACAAGAGTGGTATATCTTAAATGTTCTCATTCAAGAGAATATGGAAGGTTGTAAATCAACTAGTACACCCAAACCTCTAAATTTACATTAATTCCCTACAAATGATCATTTCTAAAAAAACCACTCTCTACTGAAAGTTAGTGGAATGTTTGTAGTATACTACAATTACACAACTTGATGTTGTCTTTACAGTAGCATTAATTGTCAATTCAGGGATGCACGTATTTTCTCTAATATCTCTCTTTTCAAGTGCATAATGTAGTATCTTAAAGGGAGTACCCAACATGGTTTATTTTCTTAGGAAAATTATGGTAAATCTCAATAAGGCTTAATTATTTCACACACTTCATCTCTTAAGCTCACAACTTATTGTAACTCTAATTAGGCATGATGTCACATTATTGAACACTCTACTACTGAATTTGTAGTGTTCTTGGGACATACTGGCATCTTTAGGAGCTCTCAATGGCAACCCATTGTGGCTTTGACCAAGTGCTAAAGTTGAGCATAGAGCCATGGCTTCCACAACAACTGATATTACCTTGGCATCTTATTTGCTTCCAGAGTTGTACATATCTTCAACTTAACCTACAAAGCTATTGTATGAAAATAAAAGTGCTCTTCAACTCACAATTAATCTTGTGTTTCATGCTCATATTAAATACATTGAAATAGACTATCATTCATAGAAAAAGTTTCACTTTGCCATATATATATATCTTATGTTTTAACTGAGTAGCTGATAGATGATATTTTCACCAAATCCTTCCCAAAGGAGCGTCATCAACGTCATCAAAGAAAACTGAGACTTCAGCAAGAGGTCTCCAATTTGAGAAGGGGTGTTGGATGATTAAGAATGTAGAACGTATATATATCACCCAATAATAGAGTAAGTTATAATTCAAGTAGTTTTTTATGTGAAGTTGTAAGTTTGTTACATATGTACAATTACTTGTGGCCTACTAGATAGATAGAATGTATAGGCTGGGCCTTTGTCATTTTTTATAAAGATAGGACTTTGGACTCTTTTTGGATCAGTCAGAAAGGCATTCATCTAGCCAAAAACTTACTATAGGACTGGTCCTATGATTTTTTTATAGGACAACCAATCACATTTAGAGGTGGCAAAAGTTGACCCGACCCGAGAAACCCGACCCGTCCTATCCGCAACCCGACCCGATTAAACCCAAAGAAAATATAAACCTAAACCTAAACCCAACCCGACCTGACCCGACCCGATGTTTACCTGAAACTCAATATGACCCGACATTGTCAAACTCAAACCTGACTCGACACATGGCCCGATGATATATCGTGAACCGAATCAACTTGAAAAAATCGCAACTGACTTCACCTGACTCGATATCAACCTGACCTAACATTGACCCGACCCGATGTCAACCCACCCTACACCAACCCAACCTGATCCAACACCAACCCGACACTATATCAACCCGACTAGACATCAAACTGATCCTACATCGACCAACCCAATGTCAACCTGACTCAAAATCAATCCAATCGAACACCGACCCCACCCAATGTCAACCTGACCGAGTACTAGTAAGTAATAACTAGAGAGAAGTCGAGAAGTCAAGTTTTAGTTTTACAATAGATTTTGGTATGACTTTATCAGTATATTATTTAACAAGAAATAATTTGCTTGATAATTTGATAGTAAGAAAAAGGAAGGGGAAATATATGGGATGGTGGATAGTAAAAGAAGAAAATAAGAAGTGAAAAAAATATATTTTCTTTATTTTTTTAATTAATGCAACATATTAGTCATTACTCATTATCACAAGTCACAGCGTGACCCGAATGATGTCCAACTCAAAACAACTTGATTATACAAATATACAACCCAAGAAACCCCAACTTGTTAACTACCTAATTCAAAATGACTCGATTTGAAAGTTAGCCCCAGTAAACAGTTTAAATTGAAACGACCTGAAGTGATTTGACGTGAACCCAAACCAACCCAATATATAAAATCTGAACAAACTTGTACCAAAATTGACTCAACCAAAACATGAGTTGACCCATAAATGTAAAATGAACCGAAGGGACCAAATTGATACTAACCCGACTCGACATGAAAGGATAAAATAGCCTCAATTATCTTCGACCCATAATGACCCTAGCCAAACCCGAACTGACTGATTGTCAACTCTCCAACCTAAATAGACTTAGACCCAACCCAAAATAACTAGACCCAAACAAAATACCCAACCCAAAAAGACTCGATTTGATTACTACCCAACTCAAAAATGACTCGACCTGAAACCAAATTAGCCCGAGGAAATAGTACAAATTTGACCAGATATTTAGAGAACTCAAAATGATTTGACTTGAACCCGAACCGACACGATAAAGTAACATAAAAAAATCTATATCAAAATTGACCCGACCTGAACCTGAGTTGATCCGAAAATACAGAATGACCCGAAGGGACCTAACCCGACCCAGACCCGACTCAAACCCGACCCGACCGGAAAGAATAAAATAACTAAAATTATTTCCAACCCGTAGTGACCCGACCTGAAATGACCCGACCCGCCCGATTGTCAACTCTAATCACATTGCAGCATCTTCTCCTCTGTCCTTTTGAAAACCTCACCCCTAAAAAGGATAAAGAGAGAAAAATACAAACTAGTCACTATAACAAATTCCTATTGGATCCTACCATGTTATTATATGTCTGGTCCTTCAGACTGATCTCGAGTCAATCACTCATCCCCTTTAAATCACATCCCTCTAAATCACATAAGATGTTGATTCAGGTCTCTATTCGCCTGTTATACGTTAGTTGTTGCCGCAACGTTTGCTGCTACCAAATCTAAGATGGATCAAGGAGGGTCTCATACAACTAGTAGCGTTTTCTTGAACGAGGGCTCATAGTCATATGTAACATTTGACATGCCACTGCATGTCCGAGTACCCTTCTCCTTTGCGCATATACAAGCAGCAGTCGTAACGTTCAACTGGGAACACATTGGCCATAATCCAATGTCTTACTACCACCATACAACTTGTGTACGCTAGATTTTCCATTAAAATGAGTATAACTTTTATTTGAGGACTATATGCATTATTTTTCATATTCAATCACGCTTTTCTAAAACAAAGGCTCTATTCATCGATTGTCTTAGGTAAACAAAATTCGGAATCACAACTATTGCAATTTGAACACAAGTTTTTCCATGACCTCACATATCACCACTTCTAGAAATCACTTTATAGATGATATTTAAATATGTAACTTTTCACTCTGTCAGTCATTTACCAAGTAACCGTCTTCTTTTGAATGAAATCTATACACTATGTAAGTTTTATAAAGTACGTCACATGTGCTTGTTAAAGAATACAGTCATAGTTGTCATGTCTTGGCAAAGCTGATGTCACCTAATTCATATTAGATGGCATACGTGTACATAATATATGCATTAGACACATTAAAAACTGCATGCATGAGATAGGGACCATGTGACGAGCCCGGATTTGCTATTACCGAATTTGTAAGGAGCACACATTAAAAACTGCATGCATGAGATAGGGACCATGTGACGAGCCCGGATTTGCTGTTACCGAATTTGTAAGGAGCAGACTGTTTCTATTGTCATCCATTAACACGTGTTCCTGTCCATCGGAAAGTAGGGTGGGGGTTTTGTGCATGTAATACCTGGAGTGATCTTAAGTTAGGTACAGCGTGTTCTGTATTTAACTAGTAATAGCAAATCCTAAATGCCATGTGACACACATAAATAGTTGAGTAAAAGAACAATTACTAAAACAGCCACATACAAAACATTTACAAACAACTAAAATTTGTATTGATTTGGAAATATTCATGTACAATGTAATCATCTGAATGTTTCCAATGGAGTTTAGTAGGGGAGGTGTGCCTCCCCCAAAGATAATGTAATTGTATGTGTGTGACCGGTGAAAAAGAGAGAGATTGGGACAACCCATACTGCCCAAACGGCTGCTGCTGCATGGCCTGTAGGCTGTGGCTGAACCCTTTTAGTTGTTCCTGGTGTTACTCATGTCATGGAGATGGTGCTGTTGCATCACATCCAGCAACAGGAGGCTGGTGATCATGGGCAGGGGCCAAAGTGTCGATATTCTCCACGGACTTGGACGTAGTCGTTGACAACATGGGCTTCAGTATCGTCCCGACCTACAGCCGACAAATGCTCTTCCTCAGCGGTTGCGGTCACCCCGGGGGCCGGTACTCTTTCAGCTACATGAGCTCCTCCCTGGTCCTACACATGCCTCCAGCCCCGTCGCCGACTTGGAGCCCTCCTCCTTCACGGCTTCCAGCTTATGCTTGTCTTCTTCCAGCTCCGAAGTCCCGGAGGAATACCCGCTGCCGCTCAGCTCATTATCCTTGCCTGCGGCGGCAGCTCGGATCTGCATGCATGAGAAAAGATGTATCCAATTTTGTCCATTAGAAATATAGAGGCTCATATATATGCAACTGCATTTTGAAAAGTACACCGATCTCACCAGATGGTTTTGTGGAATGATAATCAAACTTATAAAGGAAATCAAATATTTCATCTGCAACAATGGAGAAAACAAAATTAGGTGCTAAGCCTGACTTCATAACAGTTCATTCCTCCGCCAGTTACTTACCACCGATGTGTAATATATGCCAGTTCGTACGACGACAACTGATATGTTTCTTCTGGCTCCACTTGGTTTTTAGTATGTGTCCGAACACGCGTCTGCATGCGTACTAGATGTACGTTTAGCACAACAATATCCGACATACTGCAATCTTTTAGTATATAATGTAACCGCAAAGCTTCATTGTTTACTTCTACCTTTACTTTATTTCAAGAATGATACTAATCTTACATATTTGCTCCGCATGAGAAGAAAATATTTGTTTCCAGTTAGGTTTTTTAATTTCAAAACTAATTACGAAAGTCTTTAGATGACTTCTTGTGAATAACTACGCGGGAGGGCATCAGCTGCCGCAGAATCTGATCAGTTACATAGTTTTTTGTCTCCATGCTAGTTACCTTATATTATCATAAACAAGAAATCACAATCGCGGGAACCTAATTGGATGGGGTTGGAAAAAAAAAACTTTTCAGGGCACCAGGGTGACCTTGAAAATCCACTAAAACAGGATTCAATGTTTAACAAATGACAGAGTAAAGTCTCAGATATGCCGAGCTCCCCTTAGTCAACCGAAAAGATATAAGGCTGTCATACATACCAAACAATACTAATTTAGAATGGATGGGTTCCCCTTAAAAGAAACCACTATATAATAGGTGAAGCTAAGTGGATGAAATAAAAAGACCACTATATAATAAGGTTTCATCATATTGAGAGTCAGACAAAAAATCTCATCACATCAAAGATTTGCAAAAAAAGATGGATCATCAACTTTAGCAACTAACAATATATGCATTTAGTTTTCATCACTGCAGAAATCCTTAGACGTAGCACTAAAGGAGAGCAGATGACGCCATACTCCTCTCTAATTGAGAAAGCCCTAAGTGGGCATCTATCATTGAGGGAAGATGATCCATCATTTGTCAAAATAAGCATGTGAAAAAGGTGGACCAAATTCATGTCCGTGAAAAATCATTCATTATCCTTGATTTTACATAAATGGAGCCTAAAATTGTGAAGAGTGTTTATTGCCTTGTACATTGAATGTTCTTTTTAATTCATTTATCTTAAGTAAGATATTTTGTGGAGAAATTTGTTATATTAATATGTCTATGATGTCTTATAAATACATTTAACTTTAGAATAAATTAGTTATGATATTGTGGTGTACCGTAACAATAGAAATAGAGGTTGTGGATCCTGAGTTTTTCCTAGTTTCTATAATAAGGAACTATGTTGTGAATCTATGATGCAATTAATGTTTGTTGCTAGGTAGATTCTTAGAAAGTCTAACAAATAGTTAATTCTAGTATCATTTAGTATGCTCAGCTTATCAGTTCAAGTAGACTTTATTGGTGCCAATGATTTAGATTAAGTTCAGTGTTAAGAAAACAAAAGTTAAACCATAAGTACAAAGTTAAGCTATGACCAATAAATTATTAAATCAATCAATGGAACTGAATAATCAACTAGACTTTAGATATTCTAAACATCATAACAGATGTCTTCACCGAGAAGGATGAAATGTACTTACCAACTTGCAACATCCAGGATAAGGTAGCCAGAGTGTACAATAGATGTATGGGGGATTAACCCCGGTGAGGACTGTCTCCTTAAAATAGTGAGGTATACAACATCAACCACATATTTCAGCGGTACCCGATACATATGAATTAGTTCAGATATTTATCAGTGAGCTATCCATTAGGGAAACACTAATGTAGGTAACTTAAAGAAGTTCTTTGACTATCCATCTGAGTATGCAAGTTTAGAAGAGCAGTCGAGTTTATCTGGCCAACTATTTAACCTATGAGCTCGGACATTGCAAGCCACATCATAGATAGGGGAACTAGTTTGGGAGACTGAGTGTTCTTGGTCTAATCTACATTTTATATGATGAGGTCCTATCTTACTATGATACTTCCACATGTTTTGGTACACTTGATGTGGGTTCAGGGCATTATAAAAGAAACAAACAAAATTAATAAATTTAATTGATTTAATTAATGTAATTAATATTGCTACTCTTGCCATGTTGGATGACTCAAATTTCAATTTTCATGCTTATATTGTTCTGTAATATAATTCAATTTTCATTATGTATATGAATTCTCATGGTTTCTTTATGACTTTTCACACACCAAACATGTAGGTCAAAAACTCTGTCAAAACATTTTTAGATACATTTCCAACTTCACTAGATTATTCAGAAGTAGGATTCCATTAAGAGTAGATTAGTTGAGGTCTTGAGAGGAACATTTTGTTTAGTTAGATGGTTTCTTATCGTTCCTATGGTCTTGACAATGTGAGAGTGAGGATTTAGAGAAATTTGATAATATGTTGTACTTGATTTCGATTAAAGTTGAAACTTATTTTCAATAGATGGTTTTGATGTAAATGTCAAACTCTATTGTGGACTCATGATGTTTATGTTCTTATCTGATTGTGCTTACTTAGTCTCCAAGATGTTTCATTTATTCTATATATTAAAGAAAAAAAATCCTAATTTTAGTTCATGTTTAAAAGTGGATGGTTAGACTAATATCGCCTTGAAAGGCTTAAACCCTAGTTAGTGGGTTTGGGTCTTGCCAACTCTTAGTATCAATGATTAGATTTGGGATAGAGGTGGTAAGTGACAAATATGATTAAATTTTTTCCTATTTGAAATGCAGTTTTCGAACATATATGTTTCTGTTTTGGATATGCATATGGTAGGAAGAGGATGTGGTCATTGTGAAATTAGGTTCATAGCCATTATGGCCCCCGCCATTAGATGATGGCTCTAGATAGAGATAATGGAGATGAGGCAGCCATGATGTATCATATATTTTTGAAGATAAAGGTGAAATATAATATGAAGAGAGGTCTAAATATTCTAAGAAGAACATATGAGATACTATGAACTAGTTAAGACTCTTTGTGGGACTAGTTTTCTGGATAATAGACCCGGTTGTGGTATATGCATGCCTCTGAGAATTAGAAAAGGTTTTATGCCTAATGGAGTTATCATAGGATAAGTAGATCAACTCTATTGTCTATGTACTAAAAGAAAATTCTTAATTATGGTGGCATGGATGTAGAAGATAAGAAGAGAAATACAATGATGGAATGGAAGGACTTTGTGGATGAGTTTCACATGAATTATTTCCGTCCTAATTTCTTGAGTGATTAGATCAAACAGGTAGAGAGCATTAAACATGGAAAAATGATAGTTGGTGAGTATAAGACATATTAAACAAAATTGGTGAAATTTTGTCTGCAACTTGTAGAAGATGACATAGAGAAATACAAAAGACTGCAAGTAGGTAAAAGACCAAAAATTAGACACAACATATCAATAGTTTACTAAAGAGATAGAGAGAAGTTTGGAGTGTTTGTGGAGGCATCAAGACACATTGAGCAGTCAGTCATTTAACATTTTGAGGGTAGAAAAAGATATGGAGATTTTAGTACAAGAGGATAAAGTAGTGATGGATACAGAGGAGGTGGTGGATTGTTTTCCAAAATATGATGGGGTTTTGGTTGTTTAGAGGGAAGGATCTGGTTCAAGAGATGTTGCATCTTTAATAGTAGAGGAATATCTAGGTGGGAACCTTCATTAAGGCCTTTTGGGTCATAAACATCAGTGACATTTTCACAGAGACATGATATGGTTGTGTGTGACACTTGTGATAGGGAACACTGTGGTAAATATTGGGGAACAAGGTTTCCAGGATGCCACTACGATGGACAAATGGGACATTTGAAAAGAGGCCATCGTAATATTTAACGTGAACCAACAAACAGTTCACAATTGCACTTTTAGACATCACAGAGGCGAGGCATGATCTAAGTAGGGGAGAAAGTTCTCCAGTGGCTTCAAGCCCTATAGGGGGAGCACCTATAACTAGTAGTGGACAATAAGAACATTGTGGCATAGGGAGAGATAAAAGATGTTTGTTTTCTGTGACTCCACAAAAATGAGATGTTCTTCCCAGAGTTGTTTACTTCTCTTTAACAACATTTCAATTATAGTTTTGGTAGATGCTGGTGTGACATATTTTTTTATACAAAGATCATTAGTTAGTGTTCAAGTTTTTCAACTCATGATTTATCTTATGAATCGTTGCTAAGAGTATCATCAGATAAGACAACAGTTTTGAATGAATTGTGTCCTGGATGGCTCTTGAGTTTTATTGGGTATACCATAGCGATTAATCTCATACCCTTAGAAATGTATTCCTTCAATTATTTTGGGAATGGATTGCCTTGAGACATACCATGTCTGATTGGATTGTTGGAACAAAGAAGCTATCTTTTAGAAAGGTGTCTTTTCATGTGTATTCACTAGAGATAGAAAAGTCTTACCCATGTATATAATATCAACTATTGTCACTGAAACAATGATGAGAAAGGGGTGTAAGGCCTTTTTAGCACATATGGTGGATGTTGGGGGAGAGAAAAGAAGACGTAATATAGAGGTGTTCTTATAGTATGTGAATTCATAGATGTTTTTCCTAATGAGTTACTAGGTTGGACTCCTGAGAGAGATGTTAACTTTGAGACATGAATTTTACCTAGGAGTCACCCGATAACATTACCAACTTATAGAATGGATCATATAGGGTTAAAATAAGAAAAAACTCAATTGCATGAGTTAATGGATAAGGGTTCATTCAACATAGTACATCACCTTGGAGATGTCCAATACCTTTTGTGAAAAAGAAGAATGGAACTATGCAATTCTACATAGACTATTAAAAAATAAATAAGATAACCATTAAGAACCAATATCCTTTGCCTAGAATTGAAGATTTGTTTGATCAACGACATGGAGCAACAATCTTTTCAAAAACAGATATCAGGCCAAGTTATCATTAATTAAGGATAAAGGCATCAGATGCACATAAGTAAGCATTCAGAACAAGGTATGGACGTTATGAGTTTGTAGTAATGTCTTTTAGACTAACAAATTCCCTACATCTTTTATCAACACAATGAATAGAGTTTTCACACCATACTTAGATTAGTTTGTAGTAATGTTTGTACATGACATTTTTATAAGTCAAAAGATGCAGGGAAGCATGAGCAACTTCTAAGGATATCAATGTAGTTGTTCAGAGAACATTAACTTTTTGCTAAGTTCAACAAATGTGATTTCTAGTTGGTTGAAGTTTCTATTCTTGGACTTGTTGTACCTAAAAATGGAGGTAGTGTAGACCCTAATAAAGTGGAATCTTTTCTTTAATGGGAGCAACCCTCAACCCCTACGAAGATCCACAATTTTTTATTGTTAGCTAGACATTATAAGAGGGTTATAAGGAACTATAGTGTATTTGAATCCCCTCTTACATGTTTAAAAAGAAATCAGATGCCTTCTGTTTGGTATGAAGTATGTGGGAAAAGTTTTCGAGCATTGACGAAGAAGTTAACTACAACACAAGTATTGATTTTAGGATATGGACAAGGGTTATGTAGTGTTCTGTAACACATCTAGGTAGTTCCAAGATGTACATGATCCTCAAGGAATTGTATTGGTGACCATGTATGAATACTTATGTGGTTGAGTTGGTAGCTATGTGTATTATGTGCCAACAAGTCAAGCTAAACACCAGAAACTAGGTGGAAACCTAAAACCACTACATATTCATATTTGGAAGTGGTAACATATGACCGTCAACTTCGTGGTAGGGTTACCTACAATGTTACATGGTTTTTACTCTATATGGGTGATTTTGAACCACTAACTAAATATTCTAATTTTACCTATCAAGTCAACTTGGGGTGTACTCAAACTAGGCAACGTCTACATATATGAATTAGTTAGATTACATGGAATACTAGTCACTATAATTTCTATTAGGAATCCCACATTCACATTTAGATCTCAAAATCATCTACGTCATTCCCCAGGGACAAGTTTGATGTTTAGTACAAATTTCTCCCTCAAACAGATGGATAGTCAAAATGGACGATTCAAACTCTAAAGGACATGATGAGAGCATGAGTATTGCAGTTCAGAGGCAGTTGGGGTAATTTATTATATTAATATGTCTATGACGTCTTATATATACATTTAACTTTAGAATAATATAGTTATGATACTGTGGTGTACCGTAACAATAGAAATAGAGGTTGTGGATCCTGAGTTTTTCCTAGTTTCTATAATAAGGAACTATGTTGTGAATCTATGATGCAATTAATGTTTGTTGCTAGGTAGATTCTTAGAAAGTCCAAAGAATAGTCAATTCTAGTATCATTTAGTATGCTCAGCTTATCAGTTCAAGTAGACTTTATTGGTGACAATGATTTAGATTAAGTTTAGTGTTAAGAAAACAAAAGTTAAACCATAAGTACAAAGTTAATCTATTAACAATAAATTATAAAATCAATCAATGGAACTGAATAATCAACTAGACTTTAGATATTCTAAACATCATAACTGATGTCTTCACCGAGAAGGATGAAATGTACTTACCAACTTACAACATCCAGGATAAGGTAGCCAGAGTGTACAATAGATGTATGGGGGATTAACCCCGGTGAGGACTGTCTCCTTAAAATAGTGAGGTATACAACATCAACCACATATTTCAGCGGTACTCGATACATATGAATTAGTTCAAATATTGCTCAGTGAGCTATCCATTATGGAAACACTAATGTAGGTAACTTAAAGAAGTTCTTTGACTGTCCATCTGAGTACACAAGTTTAGAAGAGCAGTCGAGTTTATCTGGCCAACTATTTAACCTATGAGCTCGGACATTGCAAGCCACATCATAGATAGGGGAACTAGTTTGGGAGACTGAGTGTTCTTGGTCTAATCTACATTTTATATGATGAGGTCCTATCTTACTATGATACTTACACATGTTTTGGTACACTTGATGTGGGTTCAGGTAATTATAAAAGAAACAAAAAAATTTAATAAATTTAATTGATTTAATTAATGTAATTAATATTGCTACTCTTGCCATGTTGGATGACTCAGATTTCAATTTGCATGCTTATATTGTTCTGTAATATAATTCAATTTTCATTATGTATATGAATTCTCATGGTTTCTTTATGACTTTCCACACACCAAACCAGTAGCTCAAACACTCTGTTAAAATATTTTTAGATACATTTCCAACTTCACCAGATTATTCAGAAGTAGGATTCCATCAAGATTAGATTAGTTGAGGTCTTGAGAGGAACATTTTGTTTAGTTATATGGTTTCGTATCCTTCCTATGGTCTTGAAAATGTGAGAGTGAGGATTTAGAGAAATTTGATAATATATTGTACTTGATTTAGATTAAAGTTGAAACTTATTTTCTATAGATGGTTTTGATGTAAATGTCAAACTCTATTGTGGACTCATGATGTTTATGTTCTTATCTGATTGTGCTTACTTAGTCTCCAAGATGTTTCATTTATTCTATATATTAAAGAAAAAAAATCCTAATTTTAGTTCATGTTTAAAAGTGGATTTTTGGACTAATATCACCTTGAAAGGCTTAAACCCTAGTTAGTGGGTTTGGGTCTTGCCAACTCTTAGTATCAATGATTAGATTTGGGATAGAGGTGGTAAGTGACCAATATAATTAGATGTTTTCCTATTTGAAATGCAATTTTTGAACATATATGTTTCTATTTTGGATACGCATATGGTAGGAAGAGGATGTGGTCATCGTGAAATTAGGTTGATAGCCATTATGGCCCCCACCATTAGATAATGGCTCTAGATAGAGATAATGGAGATGAGGAAGCCATGATGTATTGTATCTTTTTAAAGATAAAGGTGAAATATAATATGAAGAGAGGTCTAAATATTCTAAGAAGAACATATTAGATACTATGAACTAGTTAAGACTCTTTGTGGGACTAGTTTTCTGGATAATAGACCCAGTTGTGGTAGATGCATGCCTCTGAGAATCGGAAAAGGTTTTATGCCTAATGGAGTTATCATAGAATAAGTAGATCAACCCTACTATCCATCTACTAAAGGAAGATGCTTAATTATGGTGGCATGGATGTAGAAGATAAGAAGAGAAATACAATGATGGAATGGAAGGACTTTGTGGATGAGTTTCACATGAATTATTTCCCTCCTAATTTCTTAAGTGATTAGATCAAACAGGCAGAGAGCATTAAACATGGAAAAATGATAGTTGGTGAGTATAAGAAATATTAAACAAAATTGGTTAAATTTTGTCTGCAACTTGTAGAAGATGACATAGAGAAATACAAAAGATTGCAAGTAGGTAAAAGACCAAAAATTAGACACAACATATCAGTAGTTTACTAAATAGATAGAGAGAAGTTTGGAGTGTTCGTGGAGGCATCAAGACACATTGAGTAGTCAGTCATTTAACATTTTGAGGGTAGAAAAAGATATGGAGATTTTAGTATAAGAGGATAAACTAGTGATGGAAACAGAGGAGGTGGTGGATTCTTTTCCAAAATAGGATGAGGTTTTGGTTGTTTGGAGGGAAGGATCTGGTTCAAGAGATGTTGCATCTTCAATAGTAGAGGAATATCTAGGTGGGAACCTTCATCAAGGCCTTTTGGGTCATAAACATCAGTGACATGTCCACAGAGACATGATATGGTTGTGTGTGACACTTGTGATAGGGAATACTATGGTAAATATTGGGGAACAAGGTTTCCAGGATGCCACAACGATGGACAAATGGGACATTTGAAAAGAGACCATCGTAAGATTTAAAGTGAACCAACAAAGAGTTCACAATTGCACTTTTAGAAATCATAGAGGCATGATCTAAGTAGGGGAGAAAGTTCTTCAGTGGCTTCAAGCCCTATTGTGGGAGCACCTAGAACTAGTAGTGGACAATTAGAACATTGTGGCATAGGAAGAGCTAAAAGATGTTTGTTTTCTGTGACTCCACAAAAATGAGATGCTCTTCCTAGATTTGTTTACTTCTCTTTAACAACATTTCAATTATAGTTTGGGTAGATGCTGGTGTCACACATTTTTTTATACCAAGATCATTAGTTAGTGTTTAAATTTTTTAACTCATGATTTATCTTATGAAACGTTGCTAAGAGTATCATCAGATGAGTCAACAGTTTTGAATGAATTATGTCCTGGATGGGTCTTGAGTTTTATTGGGTATACCATAGCGATTAATCTCATACCATTAGTGTAAAGACCCGATCTTTACGATCAAATATTTACAAAATGATATCAAAATATAAACAATCTTTATTACAATCATGCTTGTACATCAGAGTCGCGGAATCTTACAAATATGATTACAAGTTTAAGAAATAGAATTCATTCTATCTAGTCTTCAACGGAGGACTACCCAGTGCATGTCTCTTCAATCTCTTCCATCTATTACCTTCCCATGAGTTCCCAGAGGGAACGAAACCACACATGGACCCCATTGAAGGGAAATAAAAGGGTCATCAAAGCTGGTACTAAATCCAAATCATTGAACTATGTACGAAATAGGTTTATATGTATAATAAAAGTTAGGAAAGGACTATTTGGTGTACTAAAGGCTAACAAAAAGAAATTCCATTATCAACTTCAAGATAGCAAATCTTTCACAAGAATATCACTAAGCAAGATTCAATAATTCAAGTATGCAAAATTTATCCAAGCTATCCACAAGGTATATCAATTTCAAGATATTCTATTTGGCAAGTTTTGGCACCTTCCTATCATATCTTTTCTAGGGCTAAGTGCCTTGTGTTCTCACACTCTAGGAGAGAACGACACTAGTGCCTTATTAGCTATTCCAGTTAACTGGGGGACAACTAATCCCTATCCTCTGCGCAGGGTTGTGGGGTACTTGGCCCACTCAAGTGAGCCAAAGCTCTATAGGGCCAAAGCCCGAGGGACCAAAGTCCACAGGGAGTCAAAACTCCAAATAGATCAAGTCCAATGCCAAAATAATTATCAACAATAATTTATCAATTACAAAATGAGAGTGGTGAACTTTCAAGAATAAGTAGAGGTTTCAAAACTATATGGAATTCACCATGAATCAAGATATATGTGTGTCCATCAAGAGGGAAAATAATTCAACAATAAAATATAAGATTTACTACCTCAATTATTCAAGGCTCCAAGGATTTCATAATCATAATATGTCTCCAAGAATTTATGAAGAGGTAGCTACAAAGAATAATAATATTGTCACCATTTGACTTGGAATCAATGTGTTCAATTTTTTTATTTATAATTAGGTTTTTCCATCTAGGTTTATATGGCATATTTTCCCCTCCATATCATTTCTAAGTTTCCAACATGGTTATATAAAATCATTATTACTTTTTTTTACATGATCTAGGTGTTACTATTTAATGCTTTTCCCATTTCTTGCTCTCTAGCTAGTGCTTCTAGTTGTATTGCGTATGCAATCAATTTCACCACATTATGTTATTGACCGTCTCAAAATATATTATTTCTATCAAAATAAGTTTCATAATGATTTGAAAGCATTCCATGTGATATAATGTTATAAAATATAAAGGTTCCACAAATTTTGATTGGAATACAATATGAACTCACTTACAATGTACTAAATTAATACTCTACTATATACATTTACTTAATTGTGTGTATTATGGAGTTGTATACGATTGTTCACAATATAGGTATTAAATAAATTATTACAATCCTTATTCATATTCACGGATCTCATGAAACAAAGATTACGTGAAGATCCTTCAAGTGTAAATACTTGTATTACTATTAGACTAGTATATGTATCAACATGGTAACATGGTAAATCAACATATGTGCATCCGAAATGGATCTAGTAAGCTGATGTCATTATGTAATTGTGTTAATTAAATAAGGTCCCAAAACATTATATGTTTATTATACTTATATTAACATACTATCACGTACCTATACATACATGCTTTTAAGTTGCACGGCCAAGTCATTAAACTAGCTATTATAATAATTTGCAGCTTACGAGTTAGCCCATTATGTAGGTATGCATTAGTCTCTCCGGTTAGACAATGCCACATACAAGATATACCTATATTATAGATACATATGTATGGTATCTACCACTCTATTAGGTACATGCAAGGAATTATAGTGTAGATTACCTCTACTAATAGATTCTGAAACTAGACGACACATTAATTATTTACTACTAATATAAGTTGTGCATGTATAGATTACAATTAGGATTAGCTATGTATACATATTACCCTTAGTATATATTAGCCCAGCCGTCATCCTCGTTAGGTTAACATGATTCTAAAAACAACTGAAAGGAGGCACAATTGCTCATCTGTAGATGTGCAGTTTAGTCAACAGATTTTACTTGGGTTTGGCTTCATCTAGGAGACACCCTAGGTGCCGATTCTCCTGAATATGGCCACAACAAGTTGTCTAGATTCGTTGCTGGCGAGGGAGGTGGACGGCGTTGGGTATGAAACACTGAGATGCAGACTGGAGGTTGCTAGGGCATGGAATCTGGTGGTTGGAAGGAAGATGATGACAAAGACGTTTCGATGGTGGTGGTGTTTGGTTGTTGGTCTGCGGATTGCATAGTTTGGTTGCAGCAAGGTAGAGAGGAGGGGGGATTTGTAGAGGTTGAAGAAGGTGAGGCTTTCGTGGGTGCTGATTGATGATCACTGATCATTGTTGCAGGTCTATCACCGTGATCAAAGGCGACATTGCAGGTTGTCGTGATGGCAGATGGACGGTGGAGTTTGCTTGCTATTCTGGTGGTTGGTGAGGCATCCATGGATGCGGATGTAGCTGGGTGGCATCGGGTTGGTGGTGAGAGGTAGAGGACGACGATGATTCAGCTAAGCATTCTTAAAAAGGTGGGGTGCATCCATGGCGAGGTCAGGACTTAGCAGCAACAGGTGTTGCAGATCTAGGCGGCGGTTGTCTGTGATCTGCGTTGGGGTAGACGTGATGGCTATGTTTGTTGGTTTTAGGCCTGCATATGGTTGCACTTATATAGGATGGAGATGATGCTAGGGCCTTGAGGAGGTCATCTGAAGCGTTGCTGATTAGGGTGGGGGGGAGGAGGAGTCGAGAATTTTGTTAACGGTGGGCCCTAGTGGTGTTATATGGAGGGCGGAGGTCCATGGTTTACAAAAGAGAGAGGGGGTGAGAGCGAACAAAAGACTAGAAATGTTTCTATTTTTTTATCAGAGTACATGATTGAATGACGGTGCCTATCTAGGGTTAGGAGCACTCCGGTGATGGTTGTTTGGAAGGGGAACGAAATGATAGATGATGATAGTGCAGGCATTACATGTGACGTCCCTAGATTTTGGCTTCTCTAAACCCTTTTGGGAATGAGAGGTCATAATCCGAGAACATCATCCAATCATATCAGAAAGCGATGCGGAAGCATAATATGCATACATGAACATACAACCATAACATTTCTCAGCAATATTCAACATGTACATTATTACAACACGATTTACAATTGTATATTGAAAGAGAATTTTTACACAAGTCTAAACATGTATGCTAACTAGGATCTACACAATAGGTACAACCTAGACAACTTCTCACTTCACGTCTTTTATTCCATGCTAGCTCTGAACCTAAAACATACGTGAAACAGTGAATCAACACACAAGGTGTTGTGCACGTGGGTAGAAAGATACCTACTAATATGTTTGCATAATTGAAATAAGTTGAGAAAGAAAGAGTAAAAGAAAACATTGTTTAAAGCGATAATCAGATAAACACATATTTTTAGATGTCTTTTGATGCGTTTTTACTACTAAGTGGTGTCACACTTCATTTTTCCCCGCCCATTGGGCTATGGGGACCGAGTGCCGACCTTAAAATTTAGAGGAAGAGAGAGAGAGAGGATTGAGGGGGAGAGAGAGAGCTTATATCCACTTAGTAGCTACAAACCATCTATACTCTTTGTTGTTCTTATTGACATGGAGAAGATACTACAATCATAGTACATCCAAGCAATATTCTCAAACAAAGGCAAGCAATACATCATAGCTATTGCACACAAGAAAACTAGTCATATACTTAGATAAAGCCCACGTACCTGAGTTTAGAGATTCATAAGTATCTTTGATCATCTAGACAAATTGGTCAGCACCTGATTAATACAAGACCACATACTATCATCAGATTCTCATCATCTTAACCCTAGTCGTGTTCGTTATGGTTTATATTATCTCATTAGGATATTCCAATGTTTACTTGTATTATTGTCTTATATTTATCTTACTGATGTCATTTTCCAGATTATGATTCATTATCTGAATATTAGGTCTCATATCCTTTTTGGTGCACATATTAACCCTAGTTTATATACATTATTCAAGTTAGGGTTACAACCCATGTATCAAGGTTCATCTTCTTACAACATGAATTTCGTGTACAAAACTGGTCTCATATTTACATATTATCTTTCAGTTATAGATATGAGAATATTCTGTGAATTTCATCATTTATTGAGCATGTATGCATTAATTGCATTATCTTTAGTGTTGTTAGCCCTAATTAGCCATTTTTAAACAAATTACATGATTTCGTGCATCAACATCATAATTATTGACATCATACAGATTCTAAATATGATTATAGACTTAGTGACATTTTATCATGATTTTAGGCCATTGTTTGATATTTATTACTCATGAAACAAGCATAATACACTTTACATGATATCACTGATATTAAAGCATTAAAAGGCTGATATTATAGTTATATTGTGTTCTACTCATTTTTCTGAGAATTTTGGTATACTATGTGATTTTTTCTGATGCTCGAGCTAATTACTAGGAATTATGCAAGATCTGAGAATTACTGTAAATAATTACCTTGAATGGCCAATAGGCAGGCGCCATGTGTGCACCTTTGGGTGTGCGAGTCTTTTGTTGGGCCATCTGGTTCTCGGTCAGGGGCTGAACCCGGCCCACCTTTTCCCTCTTTCCAGATCGCGAAGCCTCTGTTTCTTCTGTGAAACAGAGTCCGCCTCAAGCCACCGCCGTATGTGAGATCTAGGGATCTCGACGTTGCAACTTGGTCCAGATCTGTCGTTGAGGATAAATAGGCTGAGATTGAGGACCCCTAACCTCATCCTTTCTCACTCGTCATGGCTGCTCTATTTTTACAGAGAATGACGCTGCTATTCGGGTGGAGTTCGGCCCCGACCAGCCAGGCTTCTAGGCCATATTCACTCGCAATGAAGGCTGGAGTGGATTCGCCTAGGCTTCTCCTACTAGGGTAGTGCCACCTATGCCCAAGAAAGGGTCAGAATCAAAGATCGCAACATGTAGTCCCTCATGCCGCCGCCGTGAGGGAAGCAACCGCCGTGAGGGAAGCACGGGCGCCGCCACAAGAGATGAAACTGTGGGAAGTTCTGGAGCTCCTATGTTGGTACTTCTGAGGTCGATTGGTGTTGCAGGTAGAAATAACTTGGTTGGGTAGTGGTTGTGTCTGCCAAATCTCAATCGATTGGCCACCCTTCTTGCCTTCTTCTCCCCTTGTCACTCGCAACAAGAAGTAGGGAGCTAGAAAAGAGAGAGCAATATCTCCCTCGTCACTGCACTCTGTGCCCAAACTGAGGCGTTGTTTCACAATGGAGAATGCAGAAATATAGTGGGGATATCTTGCTCCACCCCCATCCAACCTCACGATATCAGGTGTGTTGTGTAGCTCCGATATGCCTGGATCTATTTGAACCATTCCAATCCCAAACACTTGGTGACGACCGTATGTGATGCCCTCAAAATCCATTTAACAACCTCCATGGAAATCGGAGGTGGAAGAAGATGACACATGGGTCATCAGTTCACTAACTGGTCGTGTGCCAAAAAAACAAAGAATCATTATTCACTTTATGATATACTAAATCATACATATCTCTCAAAAAGTTAATAGGAATTCCATGAAATTTGAGTCATGGGTTCTCCATTAAACAAAACCCCGTATCAAGAAATATGACCCCAAAATTCTAACATTTGGTCATATAACTTAGTTCTTCAACAATCATAAGGATGGGTATTCATTCACAATTTAATTTCATTAGGTATCATAGTCCTCTATTCTATCTCAAAAAACCTAATTTGGGTGAAGGAATCCATGATTGAATTACCAATTCCTCAATTTGGTATTTGTCCTCTACATAGAATGCTTGTCTCTCAAATATTGTATTAGTTTTTAAAACTCAAAAATCTAGGTTATCACATTCACCCCATCTTATATGGAATTTCATCCTTGAAATTCAACCAATCTCATCCTTAAGAGGCTATTTAGGGGTTCAACTTCGTATACATCATAATTCCTTAGGTTCTAAGACCACCATATTGCATGCACTCTAAGTTGTAAGCTTAGGGTCTAGAGGTTCTTGGGTGTGTCCACCCTACCTTATATATGTGGAAGCATCACTTAATGTCTTATCCATAACATGACATTATGATATCCTAGGGTTACATCACCTCTAAGGGTACATGTTTTGTTCATACTTTTAATGTTCAGGAGGAAATTCGTTTATTAGCCATGATGTTCAGATCATTCAAATCTAACATCATTAATATGTTTTATGATCAACATCTTACAATGATTTCAGAATTAGAGGAGATTTATCTTCATCCTTGATATTACGATTTTTCTACATAAGAAGGGCTTACGTAACATGCTTGACCATTAGGGTTTCACCCTATGGTGTGATATTCATACCCAACTTAGAAGCATACATTGAGAAGGATCAAAGTTACGAACTATATTTCCGATCATGTATCCTATGATCCAAAAATATCTTTAAATCAAGTTCATGAGTTCAACTTTTTATGTCTTGCATGTATTATGTGAAGGGAAAAAGAGAATATACTAAGTTTATCCCATGATCTCATAATCATATCTTTCATGTTTCATATGAAGGGGAATACAATATTTTAAAGTCAAACTTATCATGATTTCAATCTTGGGTGCTACATGTATGATATAGGGGGGAAATATAGAATAGGTCAAGCTTATACGAGTGACTCCTCAGATATAAATCATCTATATAGCTCAAGTGAGGTTTCTCTCATCACATATTAAGAAAGAGAAGAAGAAGGGAGAACATGTATGTTGAGTATCTTTTGCACAGAGCATCATACTCTCATAACTAGGGTCCATATATTACCTCACTTGCATCTAATGATGAGATTTACAAAATATGTCACTCCAGCTAGGACCTAACTCAGCCAAAGGATTGACTTTATCAT
Source organism: Alisma plantago-aquatica (assembly GCA_963693085.1). NCBI lineage: Eukaryota > Viridiplantae > Streptophyta > Magnoliopsida > Alismatales > Alismataceae > Alisma > Alisma plantago-aquatica. The sequence goes on from OY856410.1 coordinate 276,535,464, forward strand.
ATGGGTCATCTACCCATCCTTTTATTTTACCCAATTCTCACATATAGATTTTGAATCATGCATAAGGACTCAACTCAACACTCGAGAGTAATATAGTGTAGGACATTTGTTTTTACACATATCTCATATATTGGAGGCTAGGTCCTATGACCTTCTCCCTGTGGGTCTTAATCTCTCTAGAGTTCACCACATATCTCATCCTACCACTAGACATCCTCCTTGTATAAGAGCTTGAGGCTCATGCACACTCATCTCTATCTTATCTTAGCTTATCTTAAGTAAGAAAAAGGAATGTACTTTCATCATCAAGATTTTGCATAAATTCTACAAAATTAGATTCAACAAGTATACAACTTAAACCTTTATAAGGAAACATATACCATCAGAGATCAAACTTAGATAAGATTTCACATGCTTATTTCAACGATCGTTCTATCATCTACTCTATGTATCACATATCTTGATAAGGCTCTAGACATCTAATCTAGCCTACTCTCTCTTCTAGACTGATGTCACTCCTTTTCACTTAGGTTGCATGAACACTAACTACTCTACATTTTGAGGGACACATTTTTGTATTTACATATATATAATAAAATACTATATAGTTTTTCTCTGGGAAAGAAGACGTCGGAGAAAACACTCGAGGCTCGAGTCGATTGGAAAACAAAACCAAATCAGCAAAACCGAGTGTCCCACACACAATAGATAGTCTAGTGTCATGTAACCTAGTGAAATGGTGAGAACGAGATGTAGACTAGTGTAGCTACCCAATGCATATGAGCTCTATATGGAAAGGGTTTCACACACTTGTCTAAACCTAGTTCTCAAACATCTAGGTTCTAACCTAGAGGCTAAATCAAATCTTATTCCTATATAACAACTTACTAAGTTTCTAAGGTTTCAAGTTAAAGATTCAATTTATTTTTATGTTTCACGGTGAGCAATAGTTAGGTGTAGCTACTGTTCATGCTCTAATACCAACTGTGACATCCCTGGCTTTTGGCTTCTCCAAACCCCATTGGGAATGAGAGGTCATAATCCGAGAACATCATCCAATCATATCAGAAAGCGATGCGGAAGCATAATACGCATACATGAAAATACAACCATAACATTTCTCAGCTTTCAACATGTACATTATTACAACACGATTTACAATTGTATATTGAAAGAGAATTTATACACAAGTCTAAACATGTATGCTAACTAGGATCTACACAATAGGTACAACCTGGACAACTGCTCACTTTCCGTCTTTTATTCCATGCTAGCTCTGAACCTAAAACATACGTGAAACAGCGAATCAACACACAAGGTGTTGTGCACGTGGGTAGAAAGATACCTACTAATATGTTTGCATAATTAAAATAACTTGAGAAAGAAAGAGTAAAAGAAAACATTGTTTAAAGTTATAATCATATAAACACATATTTTTAGATGTCTTTTGATGTGTTTGTACTACTAAGTGGTGTCGCACTTCATTTTTCCCCGCCCCTTGGGCTATGGGGACCGAGTTCCGACCTTATATTTAGAGGAAGAGAGAGAGAGAGGATTGAGGGAGAGAGAGAGAGCTTATATCCACTTAGTAGGTACAAACCATCTATACTCTTTGTTGTTCTTATTGACATGGCGAAGATACTACAATCATAGTACATCCAAGCAATATTCTCAAACAAAGACAAGCAATACATCATAGCTATTGCACACAAGAAAACTAGTCATATAATTAGATAAAGCCCACGTACTTGAGTTCATAGATTCATAAATATCTTTGATCATCTAGACAAACTGGTCAGCACCTGATTAAGACAAGACCACATACTATCATCAGATTCTCATCATCTTAACCCTAGTCGTGTTCATTATGGTTTATATTATCTCATTAGGATATTCCAATGTTTACTTGTATTATTGTCTTATATTTATCTTACTGATGTCATTTTCTAGATTATGATTCATTATCTAAATATTAGGTCTCATATCCTTTTTGGTGCACATATTAACCCTAGTTTATATACATTATTCAAGTTAGGGTTACAACCCATGTATCAAGGTTCATCTTCTTACAACATGAATTTTGTGTACAAAACTGGTCTCATATTTACATATTATCTTTCAGTTACAGATATGAGAATGTTCTGTGAATTTCATCATTTATTGAGCATGTATGCATTAATTGCATTATCTTTAGTGTTGTTAGCCCTAATTAGCCATATTTAAACAAATTACATGATTTCGTGCATCAACATCATAATTATTGACATCATACGGATTCTAAACATGATTATAGACTTACTGACATTTTATCATGATTTTAGGCCATTGTTTGATATTTATTACTCATGAAACAAGCATAATACACTTTACATGATATCACTGATATTAAAGCATTAAAAGGCTGATATTATAGTTATATTGTGTTCTACTCATTTTTCTAAGAATTTTGGTATACTATGTGAATTTTTATGATGCTTGAGCTAATTACTAGGAATTATGCAAGATCTGAGAATTACTGTAAATAGTTACCTTGAATGGCCAATAGGCGGGCACCACGTGTCCACCTTTGGGTGTGCGAGTCTTTTGTTGGGCCATCTGGTTCTCGGCCAGGGGCTGAACCTGGCCCACCTTTTCCCCCTTTCCCAGATCGTGAAGCCTCTGTTTCCTCTGTGAAACAGAGTCCGCCTCAAGCCACCCCTGACCTCATCCTTTCTCGCTCGTCATGGCTGCTCTGTTTTTACAGAGAATGACGGTGTTATTCGGGCGGAGTTCGGCCCCGACCAGCCAAGCTTCTAGGCCATATTCACTTGCAATGAAGGCTGGAGTGGATTCGCCTAGGCCTCTCCTACTAGGGTAGTGCCACCTATGCCCAAGAAAGGGTCAGAATCAAAGATCGCAACATGTAGTCCCTCATGCCGCCGCCGTGAGGGAAGAAACCATCGTGAGGGAAGAACGGGCGCCGCCACAGGAGATGAAACTGTGGGAAGTTCTGGAGCTCCTATGTTGGTACTTCTGAGGTCGATTGGTGTTGCAGGTAGAAATAACTTGCTTGGGTAGTGGTTGTGTCTGCCAGATCTCAATCGATTGGCCACCTTGCTTGCCTTCTTCTCCCCTTGTCACTCGCAACAAGAAGGAGGGAGCTAGGAAAGAGAGAGCAATATCTCCCTCGTCACTGCACTCCGCGCCCAAACTGAGGCGTTGTTTCACAATGGAGAATGCAGAAATGCAGTGGGGATATCTTGCTCCACCCTCCATCCAACCTCACGATATCAGGTGTGTTGGATAGCTCTGATATGTCCGGATCTAGTTGAACGATTCCAATCCCAAACACTTGGCGACGGCCGTATGTGATGCCCTCCAAATCCATTTAACAACCTCCATGGAAATTAGAGGTGGAAGAAGATGACACATGGGTCATCAGTTCACTAACTGGTCGTGTGCCAAAAAAACAAAGAATCATTATTCACTTTATGATATACTAAATCATCCATATCTCTCAAATGGTTAATAGGAATTCCATGAAATTTGAGTCGTGGGTTCTCCATTAAACAAAACCCCGTATCAAGAAATATGACCCCAAAAATTCTAACATTTGGTCATATAACTTAGTTCTTCAATAATCATAAGGAAGGGTATTCATTCACAACTGAATTTCATTAGGTATCATAGTCCTCTATTCTATCTCAAAACACCTAATTTGGGTGAAGGAATCCATGATTGAATTACCAATTCCTCAATTTGGTATTTGTCGTCTACATAGAATGCTTGTCTCTCAAATATTGTATTAGTTTTTAAAACTCAAAAATCTAGGTTATCACATTACATGTTCAGGAAGGATATAAAGAGGAGAGGAGGAGGGCGGCGGACTGGCAACATCACAAACACCGGCCTTTTCCCACGAAGAAGAAGCAACCCGCTTTAAAAGTCAGTAACGCACGGGTTGGGTGATTAACATGATTTAGGTACATAAATGAGTATGTATATATAATTTACAATACAAATTTGACTCATTAAATTGGATGGTCAAGCAAGGTTTAAATATGATCAAATTTTGATTAGATGTGGATTGGTGGTGGAGCTACCTAAATAAAATACTAACTCTATAATTAATGGCTCAAACTTGGTCTATTAATTTTTCTATCCTAGTCCACTTAATATTAATGTCTAATATTGTCAATGCTATTTCAAATTTACTCCAACACCATTGGTTGTTGAATCAAGAGTGACACGTGAATGTGAGGTCTAATCAAAGTAGTTGGGTACAAAATGTCAAATTAAACTAAATGAGCACAAGACATGACAAATGATACTTGAATTACAGGCTAATTTGCAATTATTCTCTCCAATGAAGATCGATAAGTTATTTAGTACAAGAAAATCAAAATAAGGAAAATTTTTATTATGGGACATGAAGATCAATCAAAATAGATCACATTCAAGTTTGAGAGGACCTGATTGAAGTTGGTCTCAAGTTTAGAGAAAATTGTGAATAATGTCTAGAAATAGATTCGGTACTCAAATTTGAGTATGTTACACTTAGAAATGTATTCCTTCAATTATTTTGGGAATGGATTGCCTTGAGACATACCATGTCTGATTGGATTGTTGGAACAAAGAAGCTATCTTTTAGCAAGGTGTCTTTTCATGTATCTTCACTAGAGACAGAAAAGTCTTACCCATGTGTATAATATCATCTATTGTCACTGACAAAATGATGAGAAAGGGGTGTAAGGCCTTTTTAGCACATATGGTGGATGTTGGGGGAGAGAAAATAAGACGTAATATAGAGGTGTTTTTATAGTATGTGAATTCCTAGATGTTTTTCCTGATGAGTTACCAGGTTGAACTCTTGAGAGAGATGTTAACTTTGAGACATGAATTTTACCTAGGAGTCACCCGATAACATTACCAACTTATAGAATGGATCATATAGGGTTAAAATAAGAAAAAACTCAGTTGCATGAGTTAATGGATAAGGGTTCATTCAACCTAGTACATCACCTTGGACATGTCCAATACCTTTGTGAAAAAGAAGAATGGAACTATGCGATTCTACATAGACTATCAACAAATAAATAAGATAACCATTAAGAACCAATATCCTTTGCCTAAAATTGAAGATTGTTTGATCAACGACGTGGAGCAACAATCTTTTCAAAAATAGATATTAGGCCAAGTTATCATTAATTAAGGATAAAGGCATCAGATGCACCTAAGTAAGCATTCAGAACAAGGTATGGACGTTATGAGTTTGTAGTAATGTCTTTTAGACAAACAAATTCCCTCCATATTTTATCAACACAATGAATAGAGTTTTCACACCATACTTAGATTAGTTTGTAGTAGTGTTTGTACACGACATTTTTATAAATCAAAAGATGCAAGGAAGCATGAGCAACTTCTAAGGATATCAATGTAGTTCTTAAGAGAACATTAACTTTATGCTAAGTTCAACAAATGTGATTTCTGGTTGGTTGAAGTTTCTATTCATGGACTTGTTGTACCTAAAAATGGAGGTAGTGTAGACCCTAATAAAGTGGAATCTTTTCTTTAATGGGAGAAACCCTCAACCCCTATGAAGATTAATAGTTTTTTATTGTTAGCTAGACATTATAAGAGGTTTATAAGGAACTATAGTGTATTTGAATCCCCTCTTAGATGTTTAAAAAGAAATCAAATGCCTTATTTTGGTATGAAGTATGTGAGAAAAGTTTTCGAGCATTGACGAAGAAGTTAACTACAACACAAGTATTGATTTTATGATATGGACAAGGGTTATGTAGTGTTATGTAACACATCTAGGTAGTTCCAAGATGTACATGATCCTCAAGGAATTGTATTGGTGACCATGTTTGAATACTTATGTGGTTGAGTAGGTAGCTATGTGTATTATGTGCCAACAAGTCATGCTAAACACCATAAACTAGATGGCAACCTAAAAACACTACATATTCATATTTGGAAGTGGGAACATATGACCGTCAACTTCGTGGTAGGGTTACCTACAATGTTACATGGTTTTTACTCTATATGGGTGATTTTGAACCACTAACTAAATATTCTCATTTTACCTATGAAGTCAACTTGGGGTGTACTCAAACTAGGCAACGTCTACATATATGAATTAGTTGGATTACATGGAATACTAGTCACTATATTTTCTATTAGGAATCCTACATTCACATTTAGATCTCAAAATCATCTACGTCATTCCCCAGGGACAAGTTTGATGTTTAGTACAACATTTCACCCTCAAACAGATGGATAGTTAAAATGGACGATTCAAACCCTAAAGGACACGATGATAGCATGATTATTGAAGTTCGGAGGCAGTTGGGGTATATTTTCTAGTCTTATGGAATTTTCCTATAAAAATAGTTTCCATTGTAGTTCAAATATGGCCCTTATGAATAAATGTATGAGAGAAAGTGTAGATCTCCTATATGATGGTATGAGTGGCAAGAGATAGATTATATGTATGATGTTTGTGACAAAGTGAGTTTTTATAATATTTTCTCTCTCTTAAAAGTTTATTATCAATTTTGTTGACCAAAGTACCCTCATATACTCTCCTCACTCAATTGAACAAAGATGTGTCACGAAATTCAAATCTTAGTATGTTATGATGATAAAATACATGTATTAGTGTATTTAGTAAATAAACATATCAAATATTCGAATTTGGTTTTGTAATTTATAATATAGTTTCATAACTACCTCATAAAACAACCCCTAAAATTTTGTTGCATTTGGGTCAACCAATTGGGAGATATGACCAATTTAATTTGGTGCATATTCCATTCATTTTGGGGACCTTATGACCTAAGTTTCAAATTTTCCTTTGATTAAATGTGTCACGTAGGCTTATTCTTGGGTTCAGATGTTTCTGACCCTACAATCCTGGCCCCTCAGATTGCTCAGGATCCAAGGGTCAAGGACCCATCACCTACCTCCCACCTTTCCCGGTCTTGACCCCAACAGAACCCCGACCCAACGATGACCTAGGGGGTTTGACTCCTGCGTCTCCTGCATGGGATATTTGGAGGACACACTCCTCTCACTGAAATGAGCTCAACAAATCCTCACACATCACCCAAGACCCTCGAAGTAGGGATAACAAACTCCCTTCCTTCCGTGCCTCTCTTGGCGGCGGTGCCCATGACAGTGCTTCTTCTTCTAGCTTCCTCAAAGACTTATTTAACTCCTCCACTAGCTCCGCCTCTCCCCCTTTAACCATCCAGCAGCCCCAATTTCACCTGAGGTACTTCGAGCAAACACTTCCTTTCCACCATCTTCAACCTCCAGCCACCACCACCAAGTGAGCTCCACAACATCCTCTGCTCCCTTCTAACCTTCCCCACACATTTTTCTAGACCTCACGGTTCTCCCCGTCACCACCACGAAGCCTCTGATCACCTCCCACTCCAAATCGACCTCGGCTCCGGCGACCTTGCCTACCAACGTGGAGGCAACGAGCTACGCAGGGTCTTGCACCCTGTTTTGACCCTTGGTGGCTTTGGACCAATCCCCTGAGTCCTTCCCAACCTTCTCCCACTCGTGGATATCAACTGAGCATGAGAGAGACCTCGCTGAAGTCTCTCCTCTCGCTGCTCGAGCAAGCAGCAAACCAAAGAAGTGTTGCCCGCATAGAGCAGACCAGCTGCTAGCTGGACTAATCCGAGGATGCCCATTCAGAAAATCGGACCCCCCCTCTCGTGGTAATTGGATCAATCTGCGCCATTGATCCAGTCGGATCTGGCCATTGATCGAGGTTTCTTTTCTTTCCTTTTATTTTATTACTCAAGAAAATGTATTACCTTAGAAAAATCATAAAAGATGCTAGGAATATCGGATTGTAGCGAACCTATATACCATTTTGATCAGAAAAATATCCTCTATCCAAATAAAATATGATCAGGGCCTAAATCTGTTTCCTTTTTCGAAAGTAGTTTCCTAAAGCCTAAATGACTTCCTTGTTTTTAATCAATTATTAATAATGGTTTTCTTGAGGATGTACGACTGTCTAAAATGTATGTAACCCTAGATAAAACCCTGATTTCTATATAAATCGAAATACTATTCTAATATGATAAATAACCAAAGGATTAGGAGAAACCCTAGATCTAGTTTTCTCTTTCTACTTGGAATTAGAGTTATATCTTTATATCAAGATCTAATATCACTAGATGATTATTAGTAATCATGAACGGTCCTGAACTCTAATTCAAACCCTGATCTTATAGAACCATTAATATCTTAAGGGTTGTTTCCTTTTTATCCGACCATCCTAGAAACCCTAGTTGATGAAAATCTTCTTTTTGAGTAATTCAATACTATCTTTTAAGCAAACTAATTAATGATGGATCAGACATGATAATATATATAAACTCAATTAAAATATGGGAAATCCCTGATCTGAATTAGATAACATAAAAGGAATATTAGCTAAGAACATATCTTGTCCTTGGTCACATGGACCAATAGTAATGTTGTACCTTTTCTTTCTTTGTAGGGTGACTTATTTTCCTGTTGATTATATATTCTTGGATATCTAATCTGAACAAGAAGGTACGTGGTCTTATAAGACTAGATTTCTGGTTGCCTATGCTATGTAATATCTTGAATTCTCATATTTGAATATGATTGCTTGGTTGAACTAGTATGGGTTATACTTCACCAAACTTAAGAAAACATAAATGGTTATGATGGGTTGTAGTTTCTAGAGCACATAGCTTGGTGTGGATGTATGTTGCCTAACATGGATGTATGATTCCTTGGCCTATGTTAGATGTATGATGATATTCTGTTGCCCACACTAGATGTAAGTCAAGTGCAATAGGTGTAGTACAACCGCATCAAAATGAATGTAATAAAAAGGGGGTGTTTACTTGATTTTTGCCTTAAGAAATGGTTTTATGTCTCTTTCCTTCTTTTTCAAATATTTTCCTTTATGCAACATTATTAGTGTAACCTTTACCACGTACCAACTTTGTTGATGTTTTTGTTTCTCGTATTTTCTAGGTACAAGGAATAATTGACAACAAAGTGAATTGTATGCTCAAAGTACCTAAAGGCACAAATAATAATCATGGAGGATGTATTAGATAGATCCTTTCCTCTTATCTTATTTCTTGCTAGATGTTAGTTTATTTCTTTTCCTAGTTTATGTTGAGGATAATTGAGATACTATTTAATATTATCTTTCTCTAGAACAATATTTCCTCTCCATATGTAATGACTTTATTTTATCTATATGAATGAATGTTTGTGTGGCATTATATGATGATGTGGACTTGATCTTGGATAAATCTCTATTTTTAGTTGACTACCTTAATCTCTTATATTTTCCCTTCCGACATCTATAGATATGAGTGCACGCATATCTGTGAATGTCACTATGGAAAGTATATAGAAATTAGGGTCACCATAATTGGTATCAGAGCCAATGTTCACACATCAAGTCACATGAACTTCATTCACCCTATTTTGAGTCTAGAGTAGTCCATGAGTTAGGGATATGAAGGGTGGAGGTGTCTAGGATAGCATCTGCCATGGGTCTGACTAAAGTCTCCGAGCCACTTAGCTTGGCAATCATGAGGCTACCTTTATGGCAGTATAAGTCTACCTGGCCAATACCCTAAGTGTCCCCTATTCTTGGGCTTACCTTAATTTAGGAACCTTCTCATCTATAGATGTTCCCTCTCATCCCTTCTATAGGAAAAGTTTCCCTCTCATCTATGTTTTAAAATAAATTTTCTCTCTTACCTCTATTATAAGGTTAGGAAGGAGTCTCTCTGTTTAGAAAGTCCTAAGGATCGAATGATGAGGATTTTAGGATATCCTCCATAAATCATAACATTCAGAACATTAATAATTGATAAAGGAGAATAATGAAATATTATGTGGTAATAATAATGATAATTATGAGAATAATTGTTGAAGTAATAAAATCTAATATGTTGAAATTAATTTCAGGATGCCTCCTAAAACTCATAACTCAAAGGCCTCAGAGGAATTGTCCTCTAAGAAGAGAAAAGAGCATGAAACCTCCAAAGTACATGATCCCGAAACTATGGCCAAAGAAAGGTGGAAGGAACAAAATAAAATCCTACTAGACTTCATGGAGACCCTTGCCACAAAAGGAACCCTTGAACCTAGCTCCTCTAGGAAAAAGGAGGTGACAATGATAGACTTCATTAAGCTCAACCCTGACTCCTTTTGAGGGGAAGATCAGCCTGAGGTCATGGACAAGGATGAGGCCTGGATCCTTTCCATAGAGAATGCCTTTCGTACCCTAGAAGTACCTGAGGAAAATAAGGTCAAATTTGCCACCCATTTTCTTAATGGAGGGGCGAAGATCTGGTGGGAGAACTATGGTGGGAATCGGGGAGAGGAAGTAGACAACTTGGGGTGGGAAGCCTTCAAGACCCTCTTCACTGACCGTTTCATGCCCATAACTGAGAGGAAGATTAAAGAGAAGATGTACATGGAGCTTAGGTAGGGCAGTCTCTCAGTGGCCGATTATACTCAGAAGTTTAGGCTTCTGGAATGCTACGCCCATATCCGGACTGAGGACCGCCTCACTGAGCATTATGTAGACTGTCTCTCCGCACACCTGAAAACCCTAGTTATAGCCTCCCATCCCCGAAGCATTGATGAAGCCCTAGACATGGCCCTTAAGTAGGAAAGGGAGCAGGGATTTCAGAAGCCTTCTAGCATGGGATATCTAGGGTTGACCACCACTGAGGAAGAGAAGTTCAAGAAGTTCCACCCCATCCATAATAAAGGATCAGGAAAAGGAGGAGGTTCAGGGAAGAAAGGATAGAAGAATAGAAAGCTAATGGATTACCACAACAAATGCAAGACTTGTGGATGAGGACATGATGGGCCTTGTCACTACACCAAGCCGGTCTACTACAACTGCAAGAAGGAGGGGCATTTCCTTGCCAAGTGCCCCAATGTGTCTATCCTTGGCAAACCTCCAGTGAGTTCTCCACCCCCTCAGGGACACCACAATGCTAGAGTGTTCGCAGTAACAACAGAGGAGGCTAGGGCAAATCCAAACCAGCTTGTCGAAGGTAACCTTAAATCATTGTCATATATCTAATATCTTGTTCAATGCCTTCAATTATTTAAAAATGTAATTATCATGTGTAGGCATTATTTTCTTGAATGGATATCCTGTTAAAGCATTATTTGATTCTAGATCCACAAATACTTTTATTTCTCAAAATCAGGCCTCAATGTTGCACCTACATATAAGGGACTTGGGATACATTATGGATGTATCAACTCATAGTGGAAAAATATTCACTACATTGCAGAAAACCGATGTCCTCCCTCTACAATTTGAAAATCATGATATGCATTTTTAATTCATTCTCTTAACCATGGAAAACTTTGATATTATTCTTGGCATGGATTGGTTATACACATATCATGCTCACATTGACTGTAGAAACAAGATGGTAGTTCTCTCTCAACCTCATTCCTCTCCTATAGTGATCCCTCAGGGAAGCAGATTCTGTAATAATGTAATAATTTCCTCTCTTAAAGCTAAAAAGCTCATATCTAAAGGATGTAAAGTCTTCCTCACATTCGTCTTAGAGACCAGTCCTGACAATGGGCTTGTAGAAAGATAGGAGGTGGTACGTGATTTCCTTGACGTATTTCCAGAGGAGCTTCCCGGGCTACCTCCAAACAGAGACATTGAGTTCTCCATAGACCTTCTTCCTAGAACCACTCTGATTTCTAGGGCACCGTATAGGATCGCACCTGTTGAGCTTATGGAGCTGAAGAAATAATTACAAGAACTTCTTGATAAGGGTTTTATCTGCCCTAGCATTTCCCCCTAGGGTGCAACTGTCCTTTTTGTTAAAAAGAAAGATGGTTCAATGCAGATGTGTATTGACTATCGCATGTTGAACCAAGCTACCATTAAAAACAAGTATCCTCTCCCTCGTATTGATGACCTTTTTGATCAACTTCGTGCTGCTAAAGTCTTCTCCAATATTGATCTTCGTTCTGGCTACCATTAGCTTAAGGTTAAGGATTCATATATATCTAAGACTGCTTTTGGAACTCGTTACAGGTACTACAAATTTCTGGTGATGTCGTTCGGGTTGACCAACTCACCTGGCATATTCATGAACTTAATGAACAAAGTCTTCCAACCTTATCTTGATGAGTTTGTGGTTGTCTTCATTGATGATATTCGGATCTATTCTGACTCTATGGAAAAACATCGAGAGCATCTGAGGTCTGTCCTTGAGATTCTTCAAGCCCAGAAATTCTATGGAAAGCTTTCCAAATGTCAATTCTGGATTGATAAAGTTATGTTTATTGGACATGTCATTTCTGGGGGTAACATATCTGTTGATCCCGCTAAAGTATTTGTTGTACTTGATTGGAAACATCCTCCTAATCCTTATGAAATTCAGAGTTTCTTAGGTCTAGCCGGATATTAGCATCGATTTATTCTGAATTTCTCCAAAGTGGCACTTCCTCTCACTAAGCTTACTCGGAAGGACGAGCATTTCATCTGGTCAGTAGCTTGTGAGTCTAGATTCCAAGAGCTCAAATAGAAGTTGACGTCAGCACCTGTCCTTGTTCTACCCTCTGGAAATGAAGGATTTGTGATATTCACCGATGCTTCCCGACATGGTCTAGGATGTGTCCTACAACAGAATGGGAAAGTAGTGGCCTTCGCTTCCAGACAGCTGAAACCTAATGAGCTGAATTACCATACGCATGATTTGGAGTTAGCTTCTATCATCCATGCTCTCAAAATATGGAGGCACTACTTGTACGAGGCAACATTTGATATCTTCACCGACCACAAAAGCCTCAAGTACATTTTGATGCAAAAGGGTTTGAATCTGCGATAACGACGGTGGATCGAGTACCTGAATGACTACGACTTCACCATTAACTACCATCCAGGCAAGGCCAATGTGGTTGCAGATGCTCTTAGCAGGAAAAGAGCCATTTGTGCATCCCTGTCTGTACCTGAATGGAGGAACATGAAGGACCTAGCAAGCTAGAGACCACAATTCTTGGTTGATCGCATGCATGTCAATAACATCTCTATCACATCCAACTTGCATTCTGAACTTCTAGAGGCACAAAAAGCTAGCCCCGAGCTTGCAGAGCTCTCCTCTCTCCTGGCTAAACCTCATACACATCTGTATGTGGGTCTTGATGGTGGTCTTTGATATAAGAACCGTATATGGGTTCCTGAACAATCAGCCGAAAAGACAAAGATTCTCAGTGAGGCGCATGGGTCAAAGTAAACAGTCCATCCCTACATGAAGAAGATGTACAAAGACTTACAACGTCAGTTCTGGTGGAGAGGCATGAAGCATGACATTGCAGATTTCATGTCCAGGTATCTGACATGCCAGAGAATCAAGGTCGAGCATCAAAGACCAGGTGGTCTACTGCAACCCCTCGAGATCTCGGAATGGAAATGGGAACATATCACTATGGACTTCATAGTGGGATTACCCAGGACCAGGAAGGGGTACGATGCTGCATGGGTCATCGTGGATCATCTTACCAAGTCAGCTCATTTTCTACCGATGAAGACTACTGCGAAAGTTTCTGAGTTGGCCGACCTTTATATACAGGAAATTGTACGTCTGCATGGAGTTCCAGCATCCATTATCTTGGACCAGGACCCAAAGTTCACTTCAAGGCTATGGAAATAGGTTCAAGAAGAATTGGGCACCAAGTTGAACTTCAGTACAGCTTATCATCCGCAGACACGTGGACAGTCAGAACGAACAGTGCAGATTCTAGAGGATCTTCTATGAGCTTGTGTGCTTGATTGGGAAGGCTCGTGGGACCATTACCTACCTTTAGCTGAGTTCTCCTATAATAATAGCTATCAGGTGAGTATTGGGATGCCAGCATACGAAGCTCTCTATGGTCGACCATGCAGATCTCCATTACATTGGGACGATGTCGGAGAACACACCTTGATGAAATTCGAGGAGATGTAGTTGTATGCAGATGAAGTTGCACTAATCGGGCAGAGAATGAAGTGAGCACAGGATAGGCATAAATCATATGCAGATGCTCACCGATAGGAATGTCAGTTCAAGGAAGGTGGTCATGTCTTTCTGAAAATACGACCTATTCGAGCTCTGGACAAGAATAAGGGAAAACTCAGTCCTTGTTATGTGGGACCCTTTGAGATCCTTGAAAGGGTTGGAGAATGTGCCTATCGTCTTGCTTTTCCACCTCAGTATAGTGTTATGCATAATGTCTTTCATGTATCTAATCTGAAGCCTTATGTCAAAGACCCCAGTCACATTCTGAATCATGAGCCTCTCGAGCTGAAGGATGATTTGTCTTATGCTGAGTCACCTGTCAAAATCCTCGATTTAAAGACAAAGGAGCTTCACAATAATCGGCGTATAGATATGGTGAAAGTTCTCTAGAGCCACCATGATCAAACCGATACTACGTGGGAGCTCAAGTCCGAAGTAGAACGGAAATATCCACATCTATTTTAGGCTGCTTGAATTTTGAGGGTAAAATTCTTAAAAGGAGGGGAGAATGTGAAAAAGTGAGTTTTTATAATATTTTCTCTCTCTTAAATGTTTATTATCAATTTTGTTGACCAAAGTACCCTCATATACTCTCCTCACTCAATTGAACAAAGATGTGTCACAAAATTCAAAGCTTAGTATGCTATGATGATAAAATACATGTATTAGTGTATTTAGTAAATAAACATATCAAATATTCGAATTTGGTTTTGTAATTTATACTATAGTTTCATAACGACCTCATAAAACAACCCCTAAAATTTTGTTGCATTTTGGTCAACCAATTGGGAGATATGACCAATTTAATTTGGTGCATTATCCATTCATTTTGGGGACCTTATGACCTAAGTTTCAAATTTTCCTTTGATTAAATGTGTCACATAGGCTTATTCTTGGGTCCGGATGTTTCTGAACCTACGATCCTGGCCCCTCGAATTTCTCATGATCCAAGGGTCAAGGAACCATCACCTACCTCTTGCCTTTCCCGGCCTTGACCCCAACAGAACCCCGACCCAACGACGACCTAGGGCGCCTGACTCTTGCATCACCTGCATGGGATATTTGGAGGACACACTCCTCTCATCGAAATGAGCTCAACAAATCCTCACACATCACCCAAGACTCTTAGAGAAGGGAGAACAAACTTCCTTCCTTCCGTGCCTCTCTTGGCGGTGGTGCCCATGATAGGGCTTCTTCTTCTAGCTTCCTCAAAGATCTATTTAACTCCTCCACTAGCTCTGCCTCTCCCCCTTTAACCATCCAGCAGCCCCAATTTCACCCGAGGTACTTCGAGCAAACACTTCCTTTCCACCTTCTTCAACCTCTTGCCACCACCACCAAGCGAGCTCCACAACATCCTCTGCTCCCTTCTAACCTCCCCTGCACATTCGTCTAGACCCCACGCATTTCCCCGTCACCACCACGAAACCTCTAATCACCTCCCATTCCAAATCGACCTCGGCTCCGGTGACCTTGCCTGCCCACACGGTGGCGACGAGCTACGTGGGGTCTTGCACCCAGTTTTGACCCTTGCTGGCTTCAGACCGATCCCCTGAATCCTTCCCAACCTTCTCCCACTCATGGATATCAACTGAGCACGAGGGAGCCCTCGCTGAAGTCTCTCCTCTCGCTGCTCGAGCAAGCAGCAAACCAAAGAAGTGTTGCCCGCGTGGAGCAGACCAGTTGCTAGCTGGACCAATCCCAGGATGCCCATTCAGCAAACTGGACCCCCCCCTCTCGTGATAATTGGATCAATCTAAGCCATTGATCCAGTCGGATCTGGCCATTGATCGAGGTTTCTTTTCTTTCCATTTATTTTATTACTCAAGAAAATGTATTACCTTAGAAAAATCATAAAAGATGATAGGAATATCGGATTGTAGCAAACCTATATAACATTTTGATCAGAAAAATATCCTATATCCAAATAAAATATGATCATGGCCTAAATCAGTTTACGTTTTCGAAAGTAGTTGCCTAAACCCTAAATGACCTCCTTGTTTTAATCAATTATTAATAATGGTTTTCTTGAGGATGTACGACTATCTAAAATGTATGTAACCCTAGATAAAACCCTGATTTCTATATAAATCGAAATACTATTCTAAGATGATAAATAACCAAAGGATTAGGAGAAACCCTAGATCTAGTTTTCTCTTTCTACTTAGAATTAGAGTTATATCTTTATACCAAGATCTAATATCACTAGATGATTATTAGTAATCATGAATGGTCCTGAACTCTAATTCAAACCCGGATCTTATAGAACCATTAATATATTAAGGGTTGTTTCCTTTTTATCCAACCATCCTAGAAACCCTAGTTGATGAAAATCTTCTTTTTGAGTAATTCAATACTATCTTTTAAGCAAACTAATTAATGATGGATCAAACATGATAATATATCTAAACTCAATTAAAATATGGGAAATCCCTGATCTGAATTAGATAACATAAAAGGAATATTAGCTAAGAATATATCTTATCCTTGGTCACATGGACCAATAATAATGTTGATTATACATTCTTGGATATCTGATCCGAACAAGAAGGTATGTGGTCTTATAAGTATAAGACTAGATTTTTGTTTGCCTATGCTATGTAATATCTTGAATGCTCGTATTTGAATATGATTTCTTGGTTGAACTAGTATGAGTTATACTTCGCCAAACTTAAGAAAACATAAATGATTATGATGGGTTGTAGCTGCTAGAGCACATAGCCTGGTGTGGATGTATGTTGCCTAACATGGATGTATGATTCCTTGGCCCATGTTAGATGTATGATGATATTTTGTTGCCCACAATAGATGTAAGTCAAGTGCAATAGGTGTAGTACAACCACATCAAAATGAATGTAATAAAAAGGGGTGTTTACTTGATTTTCTCCTTAAGAAATGGTTTTATATCTCTTTCCTTCTTTTTCAAATATTTTCCTTTATGCAACCTTATTAGTGTAACCTTTACCACGTACCAACTTTGTTGATGTTTTTGTTTCTCATATTTTCTAGGTACAAGGAATAATTGACAACAAAGTGAAATGTATGCTCAAAGTACCTAAAGGCACAAATAATAAGCATGGAGGATGTATTAGATAGATATTTTCCTCATATCTCATTTCTTGCTAGATGTTATTTTATTTCTTTTCCTAGTTGATGTTGAGGATGATTGAGATCCTATGTAATAAAGTTATATTTCTCTAGAACACTATTTCCTCTCCATATGTATTGACTTTATTTTATCAATATGAATGAATGTTCGTGTGGCATTATATGATGATTTGGACTTGATCTTGGCTAAATATCTATTTTTAGTTGACTAACATAATCTCTTATATTTTCCCTTCTGACATCTATAGATATGAGTACACACATATCTATGAATGTCACTATGGAAAGTATATAAAAATTGGGGTCGTCACAATGTTGGTGGAGGAAGTAATAAAAAAGAAATATGTGATTAGGCATCAGTTGAAGGTTGCACAAGTCAAACAGAAAAGTCTTATACATAAGAGACATAGACCTACGTAGTTTGAGGTTGGGAATGAGGTTTACTTAAAAGTTTCCTAATTGAAAGGTGTGTTTAGGTTTAGAAAGTGAGGAAACTCAACTCATAGATATATTGGTACCTACCCATTTATTCAAAGAATTGTAACATTTGCATACAAGCTTACATTGCCTCCTTTGCTAGAAAATCTACATGATGTGTTTCATGTATCCATTTGAAATAAGTGTCATATTGTTAGAAAGAATATCATAGATTCAGAGCCAATAAAACTAAGGGAGGATATGTCCTATGGTGAACATCATATACAAATTCCATATCATAGAATTCAAAACCTTATAAAGAGGGATACCTCTACTAAAGGTCCTTTGGAGGAATCGTGGCATAGATGAAGATACATGAGAATAAGAGTTAGAGATGTGTAACGACTATCCTTTCGTCTTCTAGGAATTTAGGAACAAAATTTTATTAGAGGGGGAGATTGTTACAACCAATATTTTTCCTTACCAATAATCTTAAGGATAAATATAGCCCTGGCATGAATTTTGCATTTGTTAGTACCTTAACTACCTCTGGATTGATTTTGGGCATTTTATTTTAAATTTTTCATTTGATAATTCAAAATCATGATTTGAGAATACTATGAGATCTACCATTTATTTGATATAGAAATAACCGACATTGATCAGGGACCACACAGGCCGATGTCAGTCAGTATCTCTGTAGATTGACAACCATGGAGAATGATGGCTATGCTCTTTGATGACTGTTTTTTAGCCATGCAAACCTATGGCCACACAAGCCGACGGTCAAACATACAAATGACCAACTGATATCCACATAGACCAATGACCACATAGACTAATATCCATACATATCGATGACAAGACTAGTGGTCAAACACACCAAAAAAAATAGATTGTGTTGCCGCCTAGTACTATCAATCACTAAAATGACCATAACTTTTGATATACATATCAAAATCTAATGAAATTTATTTCAGATTTTTATTTCAATATTCCACACAATCAACGCCCTAAACCTTAAAAGGTGAAGAAAAAAGTGATTGCTAGGGGGACTTTGGGGAATATCACAAACAATAGGGGGAAACAAAGACCTAGCCATAGATAGGTCGTGGTGAGTTAGTTTTGGTTGTAGATTTCTTCTCTTTTACTATCTTGCTTGCTATAAATATGATGTAAGACTCATCAGATATTCTATTCTACTTCCCTTCTTCATTTTCTTCCTCTAGTAGGCTCTACTTGGTGCAATTAATCTATCTTTAGGTTTTTAATTAGAAGATGGATTTTGAAGCTTTAAACTCAAACACACGATCAGTATGCCATAATTTGGACATATCAAGGCTAGATCCAAGACCAATAGCCAAGGATTAGATCCATGTGAGTGGAAAATCATCCCTTATCCTTGGTTGTATAAAAATTGATCCAAAAATTATTAATAGTGTTTGCTACCTTGTACCTTGAATTCTAGTTTTTATTTATTTATCCAAACTATGAAATTTGAACTAAGAAATTGATTTCTTTAATATAAATATGATCTATTATGTATACATTCATCTCTATAAAAATTAATTATGATATTTTGGTAACTCTAATGGTAGAATTAGAGGTATTAGAGCCTCAGGTTTTCCCTAATTTCTATAATAAGGAGTTGTGTTGTGATTATGTGATTTGAATTGATGTTTGTTGCTAGCCATATACTTAGAAAATTCAAAGAGAAGTTCTTCTAGTATTACTTAGTATGCTCAGTTTCTTAGTTCAAATTCAATATTTTGTTCCAATGATTCATATTTAATTCAATGTGTAGAAAATGAAAGTTGAAGTTTAACTACTGAGTCAAGATAAGAATAACAAATTAATAAATCCATCTATGGAACTAAAGGATCAAGTATACTTTTGATTACTTGGTCATAGTAGAATCTAACATAGAAGTTTTCACCATGAAGGAGGAAACATACTTACCGACAACATAGTCTAGAATGAGGTAGCTAAAGAGTACCATAGATATAAGGGGGACTAAGACCAGTGTGGATGATATCCTTAAAATAATGAGGTACTCAACATCATCCAAAGTGACTGGTGGTACCCAATACAGTTCATCTAGTTCAAATAGTGCTCAGTGAGGTAACCCTTGCAGAAATATTAATGCATGTAATAAACTGAACTTCTTTGACTCTCCTTCAGAGTACCTAGTTTTAAAGGAATAACCTAGTTTATCTAGCCATCTATTTATCCTCTAAGGCTAGATGTGACAAGCCCCATTGTAGACTGGGGAGATATCTTAGTAGACTTGTAGTTCTGGGTCTAATCTAACTCTTATATGGAGAGGTTGTAGATTATTGCAATACTTTCACATGTCGTGGTACACTTTCATGGGGTCCAGAGCATATAAAAGGAATAAAAGACTATTTAATGAATTTAATTGATTTACTTATTGTAGTTAATATCATTACCTTCCATGTTGAATGAACTATTGAGTTTCAACTTTCATGTGTATACTCTTTTGTATTGTAATATCATTACTATTATATATCTATGAATTATCATGGTTTCTTGAAAACATTTCCCACATTGAGACTGTAGATCACAAACTTTCTTAAAATGACTTTCAGGTATAAGTCCTACTGAATAGGAGGTGTTGGGGAAGTGATCTTTCATTAAGAGTAGGGAAGTTGATGTCTTGACAATAATACTTAGTTTATTTAGATGGCATCTTATCCTTCATCTTGTCTTAAGAATGTGAGAGTGAGGATTGAGAGAAATTTTATAAAATATTATACTTGATGCATATTAAAGTTGGAACTTATTATCTTTAGGTTATTTGTATATAAAAGTCAAACTTTGTTGTGGAGTCGTGATGTTTATATTTAGATGGTTCGTCTAATATATATATTAAAGATGAAGAAAAATATTAATTATGGTTTCAGTTAGTAGTTAAAGGTGGATGGTGAGTCTAATACCTCCTTGATAGGCCTAAACCCTAGTTAGAGGGTCTCGGTCTTGCCAAGCACAGATGTGGTCAGAGAAGGAGTCGTGATCTTGACTGTGGTCATTATTATCCTCTATTGCCAAAGATTTTTTGGTTGGTATATCTATGGTGGGTCTATCTTACCTTGGCAATTTTGTCTACCAAGACCATGGTAGACCGAGTCTCCTGGTATTGATGAACCTGTGACTTCATTAATTGAGGTCTTATAGTATAGCCAGGGAAAAATACAATGGTAATTTTGAGGACTTTCCCATGCACTTGAATGTTGAACTTGGCTATCGAAGGTGATCTTTATACAACTTTGTTTCTTGATCACTTGGGGTAGGTTAGAGTTGATTTTGATGACTCCTTTAGGCTTCTCCATGTGTGTTGGAGTCAGTGACTCTCTCTTCTCCTTCCATCAACCTGTACCAAAGTACCTAAAGAGCATCCATGAGTGCATTAAAACCAATTATTTACAATATAATATGCATCCTAAAACATCTATTTGTAAATAAGGAGTAGAAAAACACAAGATGGAGACGCATTCTATGTCTCAATTACCACCCCAATCTTAAAACATACTTATCCTCAAGTATTCTCCTACAAAATATCTTTTCCAATTTAATAAATCAAGAAATGATAAATGCACACACACATAAATGTTGACTAGATGAGTCCAACCATACATGCCTTTCAGCTCTCTTTTCTTATTCAATCATGGTTTAGAAACAACAAAAATACATAGAACAAGGATTTCTCCTATAGGGAATCAGAGCTCTGTAAGTTATATGGTATCTACAAGGCTCCAAGTCAGATAGTTTCATAGTTAGATTCATCCAAAGTAGCTAGGAATGCAGTTTCAGTTCTATGTATTCACATTATAATGTGATCCACCTTACTTGACCAACTTGGCTATTGTTTTGGGTGATGGTGGCTAGTTTTTGTTTCCTTTCCCAACACGTATGCAACAAGAAGAAAGGGTTTTGGAAGGAGATTGGGGTTCTATTACATGAGCACCCATATTTGCTGTATATGTTTAGATTCTATTACATAGGAGGTTATTTTATTTTTTTTGCAGTTTTGTGCCTCTTTTTTTCCCCATTTTTAAATAGGGCATATGGTGGTACAAGTGAAGTTTAGGGGAGGAAGGGTTGGTCACCCCAAGATTTTGGAGGGTGTCTATGGCTTAATATTTTTGTGTATTTTTGTCATCTTTTAGTGAGGAGGTTAGATAACAAGTTGGGGAAAACTAATGGATCAGGAGGAGAGTGAAATAGTGAGGATTTATGTATAGAAGTTCCTACATGCAAGATAGTCCAACAATATTCAAACTAAGGAAAATTATAATAAGTGAACATTTACGTCAACTACATTCTTTTTGCAAGAAAATGATCAATGCCTATTCATTTAGAGCTTTCACTAGTTTCCTTTTATCCATTCAATCCGTATGAAGAGAGGTGAGAAGCACTTCAAAATTCTAACATGTAAATATATCAATCAAAAAGCATATAAGGGGTGTGAGCTAAATTCATCAAAGATCGTTCAATTTTGTTTCAATTCAAAGAGATAAAGATTGAGCTAGAAGATATTTTAGGGAAACATATTTCAATCTTGGGAAGAGTTGGTGAAATGGTGCCAAGTGCCCTTATTTGCATCAAGATATAACATAAAAGTAGGAAATAACATGAAAATAAATACTAACTAAATAGACACAAAGAACATGAAAAAAACTATATGTGATGCAAAGTAATAGATGGTATGGTGAGAAAGTGCAATTTTTTAGAAAAATTATGCAAAAATGCAAGGAAATAAGCTACATTACATGCATGGATGCACATATGAAAAATGAAAATATGTGAAGAGTAAATGAAACAATTGTAGGGCCGATCGAGTAATTGATCATCTCAGGAACATTTTAGAATAATAGAACAAAGTACACAAGTGCTTACCTCTCTACCACACCAATCTTTTAAATCATGTTGTCCTCAACATGAAACAAAGGCCTAGGATAGTAGGGTAATGATCATAGAGTTGTGGAGGATAAGCCTCAAGAGGGAAGGGATTCAAGTTACTCAAGTGGGGTGGACAAGCTTCAAGAGGGAAGGGATTCAAGTTACTCAAGTGGGGTGTCCAAGGGCCACCACAGACGTTCTGTGGAGAACGCCCATTCTAGTCAGATTTCACCACAATTGTGGTGGAGGGAACGGTCATGGGCGTAAGTTTTTTGTAGCTTTTGAGTTCATTCAAATTTTCTTATTCTTTAAACCTTTGATATTCTCATGTGTTTTCCACTCCTTCATTCTATTTTCTTGTTTTAAGATGAATAAAAACAAGAAGCATACACTGTGCGATGTGTGTGTGTTTCTTTGAAAGTATTATAGAAAAGTATAACATAAATGTGAGATAAGAGGTCAAATCTCACAAATCGATGTGGATTTCCTCCCAACAATTCTAAGTTTATTTCCATTAGCCAACGTGGTTTTATTTTCTATATCATCCATTGGAAAATCTAGTGGCATATTCTTGAAGTGAAGGGCCTTATCTTTTGCATTCAACAATTGTTCCTCAATCCACTAGTCATTGGGGCCCATAAAGTTTTCCTATTCAAACTTGTCTTTTGGCTCTTCTTGGAGTGATGATGTCTTGAAGATGATTATGAAGGTAATCGTCATTGTTTTGGTGCACACATGTATATCAGTATTTCATGTAGCCAAGAAGGGTTTATCCAAGATGATGTGAAACTTCTTATCCTCTTTCTTCATATTAAGAATAATGAAGTTCACCAAGAACACTACCTCCACTTCTGAGTCAAGATTCACAAGAACATCATCCCCCTACCCCTTGTGAATTTATTGATGGGTCATCCAATTCTAGAGTACAATAATCTAGATTTAATTTACCCAAACCCAATTCATGATACACACTATAAGGCATTATATTTATACTAGAACCCAAGTCAATAAAATGATTTTCCATAAGAAGGTCATCATTATGGCATGGAATGAGAGTGTCTTTTAGGAGCTTTTTTTAAGAAGAAGGGCATGCTGCAAGGTATAGATCACTTTCTGGGGAAGCTTCACTTTTTTGGGCATTCTTCCCATTGTCATTCACTAGAAGGTGCACATATTCTCAAGATAGTTTGTGTATACTATATTTTTCTTGATTGCATTAAGCAATGAGATTGACCTTCACTTGAATAAATACCTCAAGAATATAAACATTATACTTTTTCCTCCTCTGGGATGAGGGATAACCCCAAGCATTAGGTAATGAAGGAAGATTTCTAGTTTCTTTACTTGAATCATTAGGGAGATCATGAACTATTGTATAAGTAACTTTTAGATATATGGGTGGAACCCTTTAAATTACAAGTGGAACTCATGGAACCATAAATGGAACATAGTGAATGGAATCACTCTAAAATAGATTAGTGGGTGGCATGCCTGGAATCACCAAATCAATAGCAGGAATTACAATAGAATATTCTCTCAACATTCTATCACTTTCGTCTATCACACTAATATCAATTGTATTCTTCAACATTCATTTATCAACATAACTGTTATAACCTCATTTTTCCTAATTCAGAATTGAAATGTAATTTCTCCTTTTTAAGGTATATGAACATGTAAATGTTTGATTTGATTCTAATGAGTGGATTTCATTAATAAATAGCCTTGCTTGTTTGATTTTCTGGGCCTTATTGGCTATTGGACCCAATAATAAGAAAAAGGAAATAAAAGGAAAAGAAATTCAATTAATAAAGGAATAACTAAGATAAGGAGAAAAGAAAGAGGTAGAAGCATCTATAAGGCTAGTAAGTATCCTTCAAAGATGGATTCCATATCTTTGGGATTTCTTGGGTTCCAAGGAATTCAAGTTGTAAAGATAATAGGAGAAGAAAGAGAAAATACCAATTAAAATAAGCTTTATTAATGGATAAATTGAACATGAAGATAGTGCTATTTTCCTTTGGAATTTGGGACTCAAATTTGGTACATGAGTAAATAATATCGATCCAAGGTTTCCTTTAAAATTTGGATGAAAAAGGATAAAGGAATACCTAAAAGAGAAAGGTTAATCCTTTGAATAAATCAAATATCTTGATTTATTAGCAACCCGAACGATCTGAGCCCTAGATCTCACGATCCAGATCGCAGATCTTGGGATCCAATGGCACTGGAGCAGCGTCGTGACTCCAGTCTGAGCAGGACACTGGCATGTCCTTCTTAGATCTTTTCTCGATCTTGGATGCACGAGGGAACTTGGAAATGCAACCATTGAATTCAGGAGACCTTCCCGAACTGAATGAACCTGGCTTTGGGGGACTCCTAATTCAAAATGGAGTTTTCCCCAAATGCGAATCTCTCCCCAACCCTACCTATATAAGGAGGGGGCATCCCACAACACCAGCGATCCCACAAACTAACCATGAGAGTGTGAGAGGCGCCGATGAGTTGTTTGGTGTGATCAATTGGTGAATTCATCCCGACCTTCAACCTCTACTCAGAAAAACCTTCATCGAAGGAAGAGCTCTGCCTCCGTGGTAGTGGAAGGAAGGAGACAACCAATTGACATGGCCGTAGTGTCCGGAGGAGCAAGAGGGTGCTTCTGGTGTTTGCAGCTTATGCGCAGAGTGAGAGAAGCCTGGAGTCAATTGGAGAGTTGACTCTCATATCACTGTAGGCGGGCGTGTGGAGGATGAAGATGACACCACGTCAATTAACCAGTTTGCCCTCCCGGTTCTTCAGTACATGTAAGGGATTTTATGTCCTTTGGTTTTGTTTTCTCATTGAGGAGGCGAGCAACTCACGGGACTAGAGTGTTGATGTGGCGTGAGCCGATTGTCTCATGCCCAACCCTACTGGCTCAACTCAAGAGAGTCGAAAGGGACACGTGGCGTCTCCTGATTGGCCAGAATAGAGTTAAATGGTAAAAATCATAGAAAATCATAGGAGGATCGTATGAGAAAACTTTATATATGAAAGTTTATTAGAAAATCATGAGGAACCTGTTAAAAATAATATTAAAACAGTATTATGGTTCTAATTCCAAAAGTTCCTTAAGTTGATCATGATATGCATTAAACCTTGATTAAAACCCTAATTATGTTTGGAAATCATATTTAAGGTCTTAAATAGGTTATTTCGAGTTATACTAACTTATTGAGAGGAAAAGTAAGATTTGAATCTGATTTAGTTAATAATTTGCTTGCTTTAGGGTTTTTACACATGAAACTATGATAATGCATATGAAAACCCTAAGGTGATTAATATGATTAATTTGATATTCCTTAGAAGAATGCAATTGTGAGTCGATTCTAAGCCTGTTAGGAAGGATTTAACAAGCTAATTAGGGTTTTTAAGTAGTTTTGTTGTTTTAGGGTTTATAGTGACAATAATAAAGATGAACCCTAATGAAACCCTAAAAGGAAATAGGAAACCCTAGGAAGCGAGTTCAAATGAATAGATATAATCAGATAAAGTGGATAATAAATAGAGTACATGTAATTTTTTAGGATTCTTGCTTGCGTGGATTGAACTACATGCTTGGATAATTTCTTACTTGGATTTACTATTAGCTTGTCGAATCTACTGAACATGTATGTGGTTAATTTATGAATAATCACCTTATGATTCATGGTGTTTAATGAGGTTTCTCGACTGATGTGCAAACTGAACTATTTGTTTGTTCTATTCTACAATCTCATAAAGTAACTATGTGTATAACAATTAATTATCAATGTACTTCTTGAACCTACATACCACCCTGATGTATGATGCAAGACCAAGCCCTAGAGGGAAGGTCTAGTTGGTCAAGCCCTGGAGGGAAGACCATTGGGAACCTTGAGAGGTAACCCCAGACACCAAACGTAGGATGGAGAAGGTGGCCTTATGTCCTTTGCAATGACAAAACCGTAAGAGAGGGTAATCCAGGGTTTAGGGTAAAAGCGGTTGAGATGTTACATTGAAAACGTAATTTGGATTGTTAATCAAATATTTGCTATAATTAGGTTGTTAGAGCCTATTTGTGATGTTGTGTTGGTCCCCACATACTAGTATAGCATATACTGACTGATTTTTTTGTTTGTCAGCATTTTAGGTACAAATCTGAAATTGGACAAACAATAAAATGAAATTTGTTAAGATAAAGACTAAGTATTTTAAGGAGGATTAGATAGGTAGATTTCTTCTATGGATAGAAGTCGTAGATCCTATTTTGAAAAGGTATGCAAATGTTTTATGTTATTCCAGCTTCCCAGTTTAGTATTGGTAGAATTTGGTAGTTATTTTTGATTAAATTGTCAAACCATTGATCTTGAATTTTGGGACAATGCCTCTGACCTCTTGGTCTCCCTTGATTGGGGGTTATCGGGAAGTGGGGCCATTTCAATAACCTTGGTTAATGTGATCTTAACTCCTTTTACTTTGGTCTTCTCAAGAACTTTACCAGTCTTCAATACACTCAGAACATTCACTTTCTTATGGGGAGGAGGGGATCATCTGATGCTTGTGGTGGTGGTGATGGTGGTATTTGGTGTTGTAGATGATGGGGTGGAGATTGAAGGATGTATGGCTGATTTGGTGGTGTTTGTTGAGGTACATAGGGTTCTTGTAGTGGTTGTTAAGTTGGAGGTGGGAATTTATAGTTAATATTGGTTATCGTGGGGGAGGAGTGTATGTGTTAGGGGTAGCTTGATATTGTTGCACATTTTCTACTTGCATTGGCGGTGGACCATAGGATATTTTAGGGATCACCATTTGTCCATTCACATTGTTTAAATTCACCATGGCTTGGGAAGGAACCCTCCCCTCCTCACATCGAGTAAGAGTCAATGAAACCCGATCTAATCATTTCTCCAATCAGTTGATATTTTGTCCATGCTTGGACACATCCTTTTCACTTCATCCAGGCTCCTTAACCTACCAAGAACTTCTTCCTCAAACCTTGAAATGTACTTCTTGTATTGATGTTGCCTTTATTGCCCATGTACATCATTACCTTGTTGCTTCTAGAAGAAATTAGGGTGATTTCATCACTCACAAGTGTAAGATTGGGACAAGGAACGTTGGTTGTTCTAGTTAAGATTGAAGTGCCTTTAATTCTACATCAAGGGATTCAATAGATTGCCCAAAATATCTTGAAGCACATCCAACTTGAACCTTCAATAGATTTACCATGTTGGAAATAATCTTCATCATTTATGGGTGAAAGAATGAGGTGGAGTACATGGGGTAGAACCATGATTTATATCAAAGTCATTAGCAGTAATAGACGCTATATGCCTTGAATTTTAAGACAATTTCTTGATCAAGTTCCATGATTCTTTGTAGGTTTGTACATGAACATTCCACCACAAGAGGAATCTACCACAACTTGAACCATTAGAGACAATTTGAAATAGATTGATTGCACAAATATCTCATGGGTACCTCATGGTAGGGACAATATTTTAATATCTTTTGAAATCTCTACCAACTTCAGTGGAACTTTGCATGGCCTAATTGACTGAATGAGGTAATGATCTTCTCATTTGTGTGAGCTTGGATATCGAATTTGTTCCTCATAAACTCCCATGTCATCACTTCAGTTATATAATACCACTCCTTAGACTTCTTATTCAAATAGAAAAGGAAGAGGGTGAGGCAGATAGAGTCATCCACTATGCTTGGAGTAAGAAATTTGGAGCAAGTATCTATGAATGCATTGGCATTCTTGTAGGAATTCTCATTCTCCAATCTGTAGAAGGAAAATAGCAACCCCAGTAGAGCAAGTAGGATGGAGAACACTTGTCTTGGAATCTCTACTCCTCTATTTTTTATTGCTTGACATGATGTAGTCATTTAGGATCTTTGGAGGAGGTGAAATTCATGGTTAACCATAGTGTTATCTCTCATGGTCCCCCATTTCTTGTTCTTCTTCTTGGGTGAACCTATCTCTTCACCTTCTCCTATCTATTTTGGGACTATTAGAGAAAGTTTCAATAGACAAGTAATGATGACCAAACATGCACTATCACATGCATAAGGCATATCCAAGCTAAGAGAAGCAAGTAAGAAATCAAAAATGTAAAAGTGTAACAAAGAATAAAGAGTAGAAATGATGTGTATTACTATAAAAAGTAAAAAAAAATAGACAGCTAGATATAAAATACCACTTCTAAGCAAAGATTCTTGAAATATTTATGAGTCAGGGGCACACTAGGCTAAAAAATCATCTGACTAAGGCACACTCAATGTAAAATGATCAGCAAGAACACAAGCTT
Source organism: Alisma plantago-aquatica (assembly GCA_963693085.1). Classification (NCBI taxonomy): domain Eukaryota; kingdom Viridiplantae; phylum Streptophyta; class Magnoliopsida; order Alismatales; family Alismataceae; genus Alisma; species Alisma plantago-aquatica. The sequence continues at coordinate 276,564,277 of OY856410.1, forward strand.
GGGATGTAGTATAGGGGAGGCAAGTACAATGCCTATTCCACAGGGTGTGTGGAGATACTAAAGATGGTCTGTTTCTTTTGTTTCCTAGTTTGGAGATTATGATTTGAAGGGATTAAATGTGGTTTTTTTAAAACTAAGTGTGTAAGAAATGAAGGAGCACCTTAAATCAATCTAAGTAAAACGAGGAATTAGGTCTAATCAACTATGAAAAAGAACACAAGTAACACTAGGTAAGAAATAGGAATACTAATTGATGGTGAGAAAGGCAATTAAATAAAAAGAATCTAGGATTGCACTAATCAATTGTATAATTAAATATAAAACATTCATCTAAAATCAATAAGAAGTTACTCTGAAAAAAACTAACTATCATGAATAAGAAATTAGATTAAGTAGATAAAGACAACTAACTTGTAAGGGAGAAAGTCAGGGTTATAGAAAGTAATTGGAGTAGTAGGATGTTTGGCGGGGACATTAAACCATCAACCATGTACAACGGAACTACTAATTTCCATACATCCAACATTTAAGCTATCAAACCAAACAACAAAGAATAATGTATAGTGTGAATCATTACCTATTAAATGGCCATGGGTTGCATGATGGTTTATAGGGGAAGTATCCCCTATTACTTCCCATCCAATCTTATGAGGCCCTATTGACTAAGGGATAGGTAGACGTTACTCTAGATTATCAAGTCTAGGTTTCTATGTATGGTTCTCCTAATAAACATAGGGAAAAGGAATGTTATGGGGTGTAGGATAAGAGTGCATCATCTCTTCTTACCCCCATCTAGACACAAAACATGCTCTTTTCTGTGTTCATATGGATGTAAATACCTAGTCACATAGATCTCTCACCTAGGGATAGTGGAGTGGAGGGAGAAAAGGGGAAGGTGGAAAAGTAGATGTGGTTCCTCTAGGGAACTTAGGAAGTTCTTCACCAAAAAGCCCAAAATTCCACCCTTCTCTATTTCTTAGGTGATTCCATAAATTAAACAACCATAGAAGTAAGCAAGGAGAAAAGGTAATAACATAGAAACAAATAAAAAAATCAAATATAATGCAAAAAATCTTCCCCTACATGGTACCATAGTTGCATTTTTTTACACCCTTCAAATAGCCCACAAAGCGGGCTTAGCTATTCATAGTCAAATAAAGTAAAAAGATAAGAGGGATAAGAAGACAAAAATTGTGGCAACCAACCACACTAAACAAGATTTCTCAAAACCAAAACACCAATCAAACACTAATTAATCATATGACCTAAAAGGTACAAAATTAAGATCGAATAAAATCTTCCAAACATTTTAAAGGAAGCATTGGCACAAAGGTCCAACTTTAAAAGTGTATTTATAGTTGGTACCTTGACATGAATTACATGGCCTTAAACCATAACATGTATATGAAAGATCTTATCCACTTAATTACATCATTTACACTACTCAGGGCATACAAGCAAAATCTCTAGTTGATATACATGATATACAAAACTCTCAACCCAAACCTGAGAGTATAGGGATGACTCTAGGACTCTATACTAACAACGAACCTGATGCCTCAACACATATTCAAACTATGTCGCCTTATCACTCTAGGTCTAACATAGATTTCAATCACCTAAAAAGGTGTGGTAACCCACAAGGTGAGGCCCATGTTTCTGCAAGAGATATAACTACAAAAGCATCACTTTCTTACCACTGTTCAATGCTTAAGGTGTTAAAACAGATAGTGTTACAAATTTGAAAGATTATATAACTTGCATCAAGGTTTGGAATATCTAGCATCATAAATACATTTGATTTCTCTTATCGCATTATAAATCAACCACAAATTAAAAGAAAAAAGATAGGGATCATCATCCAATTTTATTCACCAAGTAAATGTAAGAGTTACACTACACAGTTGAACTCTATATTTTATTAAGCCCTGGGTAGTTTGAGGCGTACCACTCAAACAATTAGTTGACCGTTGTTATGCCAAAATCATCTCCATATAAGATCTAGGATGATCGAAATCCTAAGATCTCTTCCCCTTAGTCAGTACTAGTAACAACTATAGTGGCACAAGTAACTACTAAAATAGCCTAGTCCACCCTGGGTACACAAGCCATGGTACTAGAAATCAGGGTGTGCGACCCACAAATATGAGTTATGACCACAATCACTCTCAATTACTTCCCAATCCAAGACATGGCCTCGACTGTTCTATATAATTTTGGTATCAAGACAACATGGATATACCCTTCCCGCACCCGCATATACTCAACAATATATAACTCCAAGTTCCTTTCAGATTGTTTGCTTCACTATTCAGCAAGTTTTAACACTAGAATAGCTCAAAGGACTCAGGGCACTACTTGTTTTAGGGTTACACTTGATTACTTAACTCAATTAGTTGCATTTTGACTACATCAATCAACTTAATTATAAACACCAAAAAGATTCTTGCAAAGATCATTGGGGCCTACAACCTCATAAGAAATGAAAAACATATTAAAAAGTTTCATTTCACTCTAGGCATAAGTGTCCATACCCTCAAAGTCATGAATAAAGAGTTGATTTTTGCCCTAGGTTTGTCCAACCATTATTACAAAATCATAACAGTAATTTCAATTCTTATTATTACATAAAATGTTCATAAAACAATATGACATAGTATGTGGATATGATTACTTTACCTATTTAGTACCAAGACATCAGATACATGGTATTTTGGGTGTTCAAGAACTTATATTTTGAGACCTCATAACACCACAAGAAAAATTCACGAGGACTAAGTATAGCTTGAAGATTCGTATAATCATCATTGGTGATATAAAGCAATACTAAAAGGAAAATATTTTTGACATTTTAAGAGTTCTAAAGTAAGATTAACGACATGTATGTAAAAGGTAAGCATGAAATGGACTCAGTTATATAAATCGCCTGGTTGAGAGAAGACAACCAAAATCCAAGTTGAAAACTCCCAAAATCAGCACCCAAATGTCAAGCTTAACCCACCAATGCTCTAAGAACTCATCTTTCTGTGAGCAGGTTGGAACTAGGGCAAGGAAGAAGAATGAGAATTCTAAAGCCACATGCATAGGGTTACAACAAGAAAACACTAAGAAAATCCATGGAACTTGGCCATGAGGGTGAAGAACAATAAGAAAATGAGTAGAAGATAAAGAATCTTATAGAAAGGAAACAAGATTCATGGTCAAAACCCTTCAGATCATCCACAAGAAACTAAAACTAGTACATGTATCCATGAAATCCCCGTTATAGCCTACCTCGATGGACCTTCATCAACCTGTTCTCCCCAAGAAAACTCATCGAGTTCCTCTAAATACAATTGAAGCTCTGTCGACAAAAATGAGAGAGGAGAGGAGTATTTATAGGTGTCAGAAAATCTGTCGGCCAAGTCATCAGAATAATTTTTAGTCAAAACATCTTCATCAATCAAGTGCATGCGCATGAAACCTAATCAAGCATCAGAAGTCCACTGGTAACTGCCAACCCATCAAGCACATAAAGCTCTTCGATCAAAATCTCATTGATCACTGAGATTCCATTGATCAAAACTTGTTGATTGGGTTTGCATACGTGCACAAAACCTCAACAATCCAAATCTCATAGGTCACCAGGGAAGTCATCATCCACTGGAAACAATCGGTCACTGAAAATGTAAGCAGGTGCCAAAAAAGTCGTTGATCGATCAAGGCACTACACCACCACCTCACCATGTCTATGTAACTCCAGAAAAGCAAGGTTCAAAAGCATCCAAAGGAGAAGTAAAATTATAAATTTCGTATTTACATCATGAAGAAACTCAAGGAAGTGTCAAAATTTACATCATGGTCCACAAGTTACATGAGTTTGTATGACTAGACCAAATCGAGTTTGAATCGATTCAAAATTTAAAGACAATTGCATCATTTAGTGTGACATCACAAACTAGGGTGAGATATCAAAATTAAACATTTAATTACTCAAATTAGGCAAGTTAATTATGTATATAGATCAGGTAGGGTTCGGGCCTAACAAAAACTAAAATTAGGGTGGAGGAGATCCAATCTTCACCTCTAGTAGATGCAAGCACAATCCCCTCCTCCAAGTTAATGAAATGGTATGAAAGATGAGGTGGATAAAGTCAACCCCGTAGAAAATACTAGTTTTGGGGTAGAAGATGGAAGGAGAAGTGAATGAGGGAGAAAAACGTAGGTGTCAACTATGATGGTTGGGAGAAGATAAACCTTGACTTCTAGCCACCACTAGTGTATATATATAGTGATCAAGGGGGTCTAGGATTAACTAAGGGTGAAGTGGTAAAAGGAAGAAATAGAATTTGGTAGTGTAACCTTGATGGTCACGATGGGGAAGGTAAAATGTAAGAGTGAAAATGGAATCTTGGATATGTGGTGGAACGACTGTGATGGCTTCCATGGTCATGATGGAGTGAAGGTATAATGGACTTAGTGAGTACCACAGTTGTGATAAGTACCAAGGTTGTGGTGGTTCAGAGGAGGAAGCATGGTCTTAACCTCAGTTGTCTAGCTATTCGAACTTGCCATTGTTGTTTTGTCTAGAATAGTTTTGGTGGCTCGAGTGTCCTTATATTTCGGAACCTTTGACTTCATTGGATCTTAAAGTCGCATAGAATGGCCATGGCAGAGTACCACAACCATTGTTTGGGATTTTACGTGAACTTGAATGTAGAAATTGGCTATTGATGGTGCATGTTGCTCAACTTCATTCATTGGTCACTATGGGTAGATTGAAATTGAACTTGATGAATCATTGGGCTCCTCAATATGTGTAATAATCCTTGAGATCATCTCTATCTCCTCCTTTCATGTACTAGTGCCAAAGTACCTATAGAAACATGCAGAGAACATCCATAGTGCATTTGACACAAAACCAATTATAACACGGATTATGAAACATTTAGATGTGAATATGGAGAATAAAGACATAAGATACAAACCCAATATAGGACTCCATAACCTTCAAAACTAGGTATGGCCATTACAAGTTTTTGGTTATGTTTTTGGGATAACCAATGCACCTTCATCTTTATTGGACCTGATGAACATGATGTCTAGAAAGTATCTAGATCAATTCATCTTAGTCTTTTTTGATGACATCTTGATCACTTTATAGATTGGGAATAACATGAGAAACATATCCATCTTATATAAGATCTTCTATGACAACAAAAATTATATTTAAAGTTAAAAAAGCATGAGCTTTGGATGAAAAAATTGTTTTCATTGGTAATGCCATATCTAGTAGAGAGATTTGTGTATATCCTATGAAGGTTGTGTCAGTATTGATGTTGGAACAACCTAAGATTTTGAATGAGGTGTGAAGCCTTCATGGATTAACCAAATATTATATACATTATATCAAGGACTTTAGTGCTATAGCCTTACTATTGACCAGACTAACCAAGAAGGGCACACCCTTTTGTATGGGCAAATGAATGGCAACAAATCTTACAACTATCGAAAAAGCTAGCATAAAATCTGGAGTTAGTGCCTTTAGAGCTTGGAAAGGGATATATTTCCTTTTGTGGTGCATCACAAGAAGGGCTTGTATGTGGGTTGATGCAGCACAAACATGTATTTTCCATTTCTTCTCATTATCTTAATAACCACAAGGTAGCATTAGCAGAATTGATATTAAAGATTTTGAGACACCACCTTTATGTGGAGAAGTGAAAGATGTTAATGGATCCCAAGAACCTTTAGTACCTATTCTCAAAGCAGAAATTAAATATGAGATTGATTATATGGATTTTGTTGAGAAGATATAATGATTGCACGATGGAGTACCACCCAGGGAAGGCAAATGCAGTGGAAGACACATTGAGTAGAAAACTTTAATCATCGTCTTCGTCGAATTCAACACAAGTATATTACTTGGGTTGTGAAAGGAGGGATATGTTAGTGTAATTACATCAAATGAACATTGAAATGGAATTTCCCCCTTTTGTTTTGAAAGAACATTTAGAAGAATATAAGAAATTAAAGCATAATTGTCCTCAACTATCCTCCAAATCAATTTGTATTAAATTTTATAACAAGAAAGAAATGACAAATGCATTTCAATATATCTATATTGACTACACAGGCTCAATGATGTCTAAGTGCATGTATTTCACCTCCTTCCTCTCCTCTTTTAAAAATCAATTATGATCAAAACATTGATCATACAAACTTCAAATATTGGGCATAAAATAAAAAATCAATCCATATTGCTCTAGTATAGCTTCATGTAAATTGATTCATGGTGGCAAAAATAAATGATAACTAGGAGTGTTGTTTTATCTTCATACATTTTATATCCTATATAAAATCATACTAAATGCCCCACATGGATATGAAAAAAGGTTAAATGAGCTAAGTTTGATGTTTTCTAGCGTAATGGGTATGTAAAATAGAAGAAGGGTGTTGCAACAAGATATATGGGTGATATTACATATGAGCAATCTTCTTCTTTTATTTAGATGATATTACATGAGTGCATATTTTATTTTGTGTGTGTTTCTTTTTCTCTTTTTTCTTTTCCTGTGGTGTAGTCAGGGCATATGGTGATTAAGTGAAGCAGAAGGGATATATATATATATATATATATATATGTGTGTGTGTGTGTGTGTGTGTGTGTGTATGTATGTATGTATGTATGTACGTATATATATATATATATATATATATATATATATATATATATATATATATATATATATATATATATATATATATATATATATATATATATATATATATATGTATATATATATATGGTCACACCAAAATTTTGGGAGATGACCAAGGATAATTTGTGCAGTTTGGCATCCTTTCATGAGGCAGAGAGACATGGAGAGGTGAAAGAATAATGAGTCAATAGAGGGGTCACTAGTGCAGATTGTAACATGGCATTTCCTACATGAAAAATTATTGTAACACTTCATCAAGTAATAGCAGACCACAAGAGTGAGAAACAAAAAACACATTTTTCTCATGATATTCAAGAACCCTATGCGTTTGTGGCTTGCTTAGATCACAATTCAACCAAAACATTGCACAAGAATAAAAGAGGGGATTTACATGTAAAAATTCAAAAATTTAGACAATTTAGAAATAATCCATGAGAATGCAACATGCATTTGTCAAATATCAACATTTTCAACTCAAAGTGTAGATATTGGGTCAAAACACACTATCAATCAAGTAGATTCAAGCTTGGGAAAATTTTGACAAAATGGTTTCAACTTGTGTAAATCACATACGTACACTAATAAGCGGTAAGAAATAAGCAAGAAAATTCTAGCTAAAACACTAAAAAGGTACAAGAAGCTACACAGAATGCAATGCATGGCATGGAATGGAATTAACAATAATAGTTTTGAAAAATCATGCAAAGATGGATGAAAATAAACTACATGATATGCATGTATACAAAGCAAACACAACAAGTTAGGAAGGACAAGTATAAAGGTTAGTCATACTATTTGTTCATCTCGGGGAAAAAATTCAAAACAAGATACATAGAGGAACCTGGAGTACCTCCCCACCACCCAAAACATCTAAACCATGATGTCCTCAGCATGGATTAGAAGTTTAGAATAGTACATTGTTGGGCACAGAGTCATTGTAGAAATACACGAAGAGGGGTAGAGATCAAAATTGCTTTTATTAGGTAGGGAAGAGCCAAAAAGTCCATGGCGGTTGGTGGAACCATGGACATATTGTGTGAAAGGACCGTGGCAGATTCTTTCCTATAGATTTTTCACACATTTTCAATTCATTCTCATTTTTTATCTTCCCTTGGTGATATCTTCCATGCATCATCTTTCCATTTATGCACCTGTTAAGACATGATACACAAATATCAAAGTCATCAAGTATAGTATGTGTGTGTGTTTCTTGGAACATGTAGAAAAATGTTTGTAACAAAGAATCGGTCTTGGGAGAAAGTATCACAAGTAAAGGTGGGTTTCCTCCCACTAGCACTAATTTTCTTTCCTTCAACTGGGCTTTACTATTATTTTATTCATCATTCATCTACAAGAAAGGTGGTTCCATCCTCATCATAAGTGATCCTCTCAAATGCATTCAACACGTGATCTTCTTCCCATGGTTGATACGAGCTTCTCAAGTGTTTCTCTTGATCTTCACCTCCTTCAGGCTCATCATCATGGACCTCAGAACAATAGTCCTTTTTAATGAAACCCTACAACTCATTCAACATGATTCATTGGGTACCTTCCCATTATCTATTTTTTGATGGTATTCACACTCTTATGGAACTTTGCATATGTTGGCCTTTTCTTGATGATGTCACAAAATGAGGTGTTTGCCTTCAGTCCCCTCAAGATCTCTAGAATGTGTATTTTATACTTTTTCCTTCCCTTAGAGAAGGGGTATTTGAGGGCATCAAAGAGAGGGGTCTTCATAATAGTGAAAACTTGGGATCTTTGGAATATTAGATTAATTGAATGACATGACACATGGTGTTATCATTTTAAAAGAAGGTGGGGTATCAAATTTTATATTTTCCTCGACACTTTCACAAGAAGGTGGTACAGAAAAATTCCTAGTGAATTTAGCACTCTCACAGAGTGTGACATTAGAAAGTTTATTACTCTCGACACCCCCACAAGATGGTGGTATGCTAGAATTTCTAATGCACTTGGTGGAACAAATTTTTTTTGACACTCTTAGAACCCTCACAAGAACCTTTCAACAATGGTTTTCCTTCATGAACTTTGTCACTTTGCTTGGTTCCCCTTTTGGGATGCTAAAAAACATAATCAAACTTACAGAACATTACATATTCACTTTCTCATGCAAAGGAGGGAGAGTTCATGGTGATTGAGGTGTTGGTGGTGTCCTTTGGTGTGGTGCATTGGGATTTTAAAGAATGTAGGTAGGTTGTTGTGGGGGTGGTGGATATTAATGTGGTGGTTGTTGTTATTGAAGGCGTGTTTTTGAGGTGTATTAGAGGTTGAATGGAGGTTGTGGTGGTGTTGGAGCATAATGATTGGGGGACCTTGGTATTGTTGTAAGGTTGAAACTTTCCCTTGTGATGGAATTTAGGTGCCTTGAGGAGCACCCATGGAATCACTAGCATTGTTTGGGTTGGTCATGGTTTGGGATGGAAGTCTACCCTCTATAGAATAGGCAAGTGAGAATGAAATTTGGTCCAATCTTTGCTCCCACCGACAAATGGTTTGTCCATGAGTGGACACATATTTCTTGACTACGTCTAAGCTCCTAAATCTCCCAAGGACTTCTTCTAATCTTGAATTTTTTCCATTTTCATTGGTCTCCTTCTTGCTTCCATGAGAAGTTTTGGTGATTTTTCCATTCCACAGTATAGGAGTTGGACATTGAGACTTGTTTGTTCATGTTGGCATATGATTGTAGAGCTTGTACCTCCTCATAAAGAGCTTCATCAAAGTAGGTGGAGTGTCTAGAATAACCCTCCCACCTTAGTCTTCATGGATTCATCATGTCTACTAATATATTCATCATTTGTGGGTTGGAGACATGTTTTAGTTGGGGAGGGGTAGTTGGCTAGTTTCTATCATATTGCACATCAACACTAGAACCCTGGTGCCTAGTGTTTTCAGCCAAGTGACCAAAAATGAGCCAACACTCCTAGGGGGTTTGCCCATGAATGATCCACAATCTGAGTCCACCAAAGATTGACTCATTTCATAAAGCCATGCGTAGAAAGACTAGACAAGTTTCAAAATAGGAGCAGCATGATGAGGACAACTATGCAACCACTTCTAAAACCTTTCCCATGTTATAGGGAACTATTGATTTTCTTTTTGACTGAAGGAGGCTATATATCTTTTCTTCTGGGTTAGCTTGTCAATAGGATAAAACTTCTTTATAAACTCATTCTTCATTATATCCCAAGTAATAATGTTGGTCTTTGAAGAATACAACTCTTTTGCCTTGTACTTGAGAGAGAAAGGGAACAAGGTGAGATGAATAGAATTTTTAGTGTCTCTGGAGTCCTAAAAGTAGATCAAGTCTCTAGAAAAGCATCTATGTGCTTGTATGAATTCTCATTCTCAAGCCCATGGAATGTGGGGAGGTGCCCCAGAAGAACGGGAGAGATAGAGAAATGTTGCTACTACATTTTATGCATTCTAGGAGAAAGTGAAGAATTTTAGTTTCTCGGGATGAATAAATCATGCAACAACTTGTTCAGGGGTGGAGGAGGTGTCTGCTCATGTCCCTATCAGTCTACCATCTCGTCCACTATCTTGACTTCTTGATGTTGGTTGCACGAATTTTTATGCTTCTTCTTTTTGTCTCAGGATCCCCTAGGAATGAGTCAATATATAGAGAACAACGTCCTAATATGCACTAAATATCACCTACACACTGCACAACCAATAAAAAAAGCAAACTTACTAAACAAATATACAAATGTAACACAACAAATAAAGAATAGAAATGGTGAGGGTAGTACTTAAAGTCAAAGATAAACTAATTATCTAGAACAAACACCTTTCTCCCAGAAATGGTGGCTGAAAACATGGCATGTTTTCTAAATGCAGCCAAGTGAACTTGAAAAAGATGGTGCTTAAAATAGAGTCACACCACAACTACTACGGAGCTATTACACTTTCTATCCTCGACTATAGTGTTGACAATCTTGATGCTTTGGTGAGACACACACACACTAGGTCTTTCAAATTTATAAGATCTTATGATTTTACATGCTTCTAATACTTCAAGGACTCACCACAAGTGCACGGGTTTGTATTGTACTATAGGAAGGTGGCAAGTTTGGGGTGAACCATCAGGGAGAGAGGGGAAATTTAATTGGGTTCCAAATGTGTAATCTTGGGTTGAAGAGTTTGATGTTAATATTGTTTGATTACACTAAGATGGTGCAAACAAAGAAGATCAAGAATGAAACCTACTTTAACCTAGATAATTTAAGTCTAAATAACAAAAAAAGAAACCTATGCAAGGAAAGAACAAATTGAGCTAAGAAAAACAAATAAAGATCAATTTCTAACACAACATTAGAAAAGCAATCATATTTAAACCACATAGGGAGATAAATGAAGTAGACTAAGTAAGAAATTACACTAGATTATAAATTAGCAACTAGGGCAAGCAAAGAACTAAATTACCAACGAACCAGCTAAATCAAGTAAAAAGGAACACTAACTACTCTAGCATGACCTATATATCAAGAAAAAGGAAATTAATTAAGGAAGAAATGAGTGAAACTAGCTAAGAAAGCATTAACTAGTAAGTAGGAAACTTGGGCTTTAAGCAATTAAAAGGAAGTGCAGGCCATTTGGTGTATGTGACTAGAACTTAGGTTGGGGGTTATAACATGCAAACAAGCTCATTCATTTTGATTGTTAAACTAAAGGACAAGGTAGATGTTATGTAATTACCCTAAACTACTAATTGGCCATGGATGTAATAGGATGCACGAAGGGGAACTACAGCCTAGAACACCCTATCCAACCTTTTAAGGCTTATTTGGATTAGGAATGAGGAGAAATTATAATAGGATCAAATCAAGTCAAGATTTTTAGAGATAGAGATTCTTAGGGAAATTAGGAGCTAAGGGTAGTAATGGAGGGTGGAAATGAGGGTATCTAACCTCATATTACCAACCACCTAGCCTATAGAAAGATCCAATCATAACATAGCCCCATATTGGTCATTCTCTCCTAAATTCTAGGTGGTTTCAAACACAAATCAACAAGAAATCTATGTTTTGAATCTCATACCAGAAGATAAATTTATGGTAAATTGATAGTAGTACAAGATAATCAATATCACATGAAATTATAAGGTCTGCAAGTTATATCCCCAAACTTGGTATCAAAGTCAAATTTATTTCCAAGCAGTCCACCTGGGGGGTTAACTACTCATAGAAATGGAAAATACAAAAGAGAGAAGAAAGGAGTAGAAGTAGCCATGGATCTCAAAGTAGAGGATGAAATATTCTTCTCTTTTAGCTACAATCTAGAGCACTTCCCTCCTTCAAGGAGAAATGGCATGGAAATGGTAAGGAAAGTGGACAAAACCCTAAAAAGAAGTGTTTTGGGATAGAAGGTGGTGAAATGGAAGTGGAATGGAGTAGGTGGGAGCTAAAGGGAAAAAGAATGATAAGGGGAAGCTAAGGGTGGCTAAAATGTCTAGGAGATAGTTAACTTCATGCTTCATTCATCACCTTTGAATATATAGGTGGTAGGGAAGCACTAGGTTACATGGGGGATATATGGGAAAAACATTGCATAAAACACTAGGGTTTTGCTGATAGCACGGTCATGTTGGGCAACATGACCGTGTTGGGTAGAGGGTGGCACATGTGTGCTAGTATGGAATGGGTGTGCTGGTGGATGTGAAAATTTTAGGTTGAGGGTGGGTTTTAGGAAGGCTGGTAGGACATATGTGGTGGGTAACATAGTCGTAGTGGGAATTAGGTAACACAGTTGTGGTGGGTGTTGACCGAAGAGTTATACATTTTCAATATCTTGATAATGAATCAACCATTCCATTCATATGTATCTAATATGTTTATTTTAGATTAATTTTAGGCATCAAGTACATGAAAGGATCAAACTCATGAAGCCCTAGCTTGATCTAGTTCAAGTCAAAACTAATGCAAATGCACTTTTCTAGAAAACACTCTAAATCCCTTAGGATGATTTTTATAATCGTATATATTGATGTAATGAATTGTAACTAAGATAAAAAATTAGGAGCCCTAAATTCGAATGTTTAATCACTTTCATGACATTTTCCAAAATTCATTACATGGATTCTTTCGATCGAGTTTTACACTCATAGATCTCTTTCGGTCGAGTTTTACACTCATAGAACTCGACCGATCCCCTTATTGAATTTTTAGAAAATTCAGGTTCAATTGAGTTACATACACATAGAACTCGACCAATCCCTACATTGAGAAAAACTAATTTAATCATTCGGTCGAGTTTCATCCATGATAAACTTGACCAATGGTTCACATTGGCTTTAGAGCATAGTGCAATCGGTCGAGTTAACTTTATTGAAACTCGACCGAATGCACTATATGGGATGTGTAGATAAAGTCATTCTAGCATTTAGAGTGTTGCAAAACTTGAAAGTATATCTGTTGAAACCCTCAAAATGTCTAGAAACTATTCCTTAGTGCTCCTACCCTCAAGTGGACACCCCAAACTATAAATCAGACCTCTTGGAGTTCATTCTAAGGTTTCTCCTTCATGCTATATACGCTCCTAGCTATGGTTGAGTGCATATGGTCCACTTGAGCCCCTTCCTCTCTCTTGTTTGCAAATCAAATTGTCCATATTAGTGAGATAGTATTTGTGTGAGAGAGATACTTCATTGTGTACTTGTAAAGCTCTCAAAGATTTCCTCTCCCTAAAACCTTTCTTTAAGATCAAGTTGGTGAAAGCTTCTCCAAGTGTAGGAGAAGGTGCAAACTTCTTCAAGCTATAGAAGAAGGTGCAAAAAGATTCTTTGAGTGAAGGAGGAGGACAAGGTTGAAGATCTAGGAGTAGAGTGGGTAAAATCCTTTAAGGAAAAAGACTTGTGGCAAGAAGGGGATCTCCTTAGAGAAGGTGTCCAGCTGCTTGCATGAGTGGGTAAGACCTTGTAGAGGTAGAAGACTCTATCTCATCTAAATAGGTAAGTCCTTGGTTGTACGGTTGTTGCCTACCTTGACCTTAAAGGGAAGTTGGGTATCCTTATCTCAGAAAAGGATGATCAAATTGTATGTCTTATAATGGAGTATAAGTATACATAGGTTGCCAAATCCTAGAGCTTGACCTCTCTAGGTAGGGGACTGACTCTCTCTTACTTTGGAGAGTGTAAGCACTCTATACAGCTTGTTCAAGTTCTTGTTTCAATCTATATAATCCTTTCTATGAGTGTTTAGATTGACATCAAATTCACTATTTGCAATTGTGCCTAGGTGAAGTAACTTGAAGGTCTAATGATTTTTGTGCAAGTGTTTTTAGTTCTATTCACCCCCATCTAGAGCCCTTTGATCCAACAAGTGGTATTAGAGCCATGGTATTCTCTGACACATCTCCCATGGGATGAGTATATGGGTGACAACTTACTTGGGTCCCTCAACCTAGAGGGAGGACTCTCCATGAGATCCCCGGTCTTTGATGAAACAAATTTCCTCCATCAAAAATGAAGGATTCAATTCTACCTTCAAGGAATGAAGTATGACATGCGGAAGGTGATGATTCTTCCATACAAGGCCTGGTAGGGGAGATATCCACTTGGGATGAAGATATAGTCAAGAAGGCATAACTACATGCAAAGGCAATAAGCATCATCTATGCATCCCTCACCCCCTCTGAGTTCAACCACATCTCTTCTTGGGACATGACCCATGATATTTGGGACAAGTTGTGCATCACCTATGAAGGCACAAAGCAAGTCAAAAAGTCTAAGATCTACATGCTCAAGGGTCTCCTTGAGAACTTCAAGATGGGCAAGAAGGAGAGAGTGGTAGAGATGTACACAAGGCTCAACACCATCATCAATGGTCTTGCTCAATTGGGCTACAACATGGATAAAGGGACAATTAATTCCAAGATCTTAAGGTGTCTCCCCAAGAGCTCACATACAAGGTGACATCCATTGAAGAAGTTAGAATCCTTGGTGACTGCCACCAAAGAACTCACTGGAAACATTCAAGCCCATGAGCCAAGACTAGACAAGCAAGAAGAATATGACAGGAAAGAGGAAAAGAAATCAAAGAATATGAAAGATAGTGAATTCAAAGCTCAAATGGAAGAAATGATTATCCAACAACAACCTACTTTCCAATCTTCTCCTTCCTCCTCAAATGAAGATGAATTCCTTAGTGACCATGAAGTAAACTACTGCAAGGGCAAACACTTCAAGGGAAAGCCATCCTCCTCCTCCACTCCAAGGTGCTGTGAATGTGGGAAAAAGGGGATCTACAAGAATGAATGCCCCAAGGCTAAGAAGTCCTACCGCAAGGGAATCTCCAATAAAAGGGAGGATTATAAGAAGGATGGCAAGTAAAAAAAGAAGGACAAGACAGAAAGAAGAAGCAAGGATGCAAACAATGTTGCGTAGGAAGAGCATTATTCAAGAGATTCAAGCTCCAATGAGGAAGAATGTCATATTTCTCTCATGGCCTCTACAAGTGAAGGCATTGGCGAGGTAAGTGAGGTAAGTGAAGCAAGCTTACATGAGTTATCTAAGGAAACCCTCATTGATATTCTTAATGATACCCGCTCTTCTTACTCCACAAATAGTTCTAAAAAAGAAGAGGATAGGGAAGATCATAGATGATTTGTATGCTAAAATTGATATTCTTGATGAAAATAAAAAGTTACATCTTGATAGCATTGATTCCTTGCAAGGACAGATTCTTGATCTTGAGCTCCAATACAATGGAGTTGAAGTATAGAATGCCATCTACCTTAAGAACATAATTAGTCTTAAGGAAGAAAACCAAGCCCGAGTAGATGAGCTTATTTGCTTAGAACTAAAAATGATGATCTTAAACTTGCTTGTGATGCTATTAAAGATGAGAATAGAGTTTATCTTGATGAGCTTGTTATGCTTAGACCTGAACATGGTAGATTGCTTTCTCAAATCAACATTCTTTCTTTGAGACCTTTATTTCCAAGTCATGAAGTTTCTAGTCTTACTTTAGAAAATGATTCTTATCTTACTAAAACCCTCTGTTTGGAGACTGACTTACTTCATGTACAATATGATCTTACTGTCTTATCTTCTACTTTCATTACTGTTAGTGATTATAATCACAAACTAAGAGCTTCTTTGTAGAAGTTTCTTAAAGGGAAAAAGTCCCTCAATGAAGTTCTAGATCACTCTATTAAACAATTTGGTACTAGGGGTTTGGGATATGTAGGGGGAACTCCCAAGAGAAAGAGCAAGGTCAAGGGTAAGAAAAAGAGCAAGGAACCTCATATTTTCCATGGAGATTCATCTGGCTCTAAGAACCCTATGGTTTGTGTGCATTCCAAGAGTGATGACCTTTAATCTACTTATTGTCATTATAGAGAGAAGGGGACCAACCCAATGATGAAATGGGTCCCCAAGCTAACAACTGGATCCCAAAGTATGAATTGGGCAACAACATTTTCCTTTCTCATAGGTAGAAGGAAAGTGGATTGTTGAGTGGCTTCTCAAAGAATATGATAGGTGAAATCAACAACTTCAACCAATTCATAAAGAAGAAAAGAGGGCCAGTGACATTTGGTGACAACAACAAAGGTAAAGTGATAGGTGAGGGTGATGTAGGTGATTCACTATGCATCAAGAATGTTCTTATTGTGGATGGCCTACATCAAAATTTAATTAGTTTTAGTCAATTGTGTGATATTGGGTATCATGTTCTTTTCACCTCACTTGAATGCTTTCTTCTAGATTCCCTCTCCTACAATGTTATATATAAGGGAACCAGAAATGGTAATCCATATGTTATTTTTTTAGACTCTATTAATCCTATTGTTGGTATATGTCTTGTTGTCAATTCGAATGATATTAATTTGTGGAACTATAAGCTTGGTGATCATGTAAATATGCATCACTTGAAGAAGTTGAGAAGAAAGGAATTGGTAAAGGGACTTCCTAAATTGGATTTTTGAAAAGGATGAGGAATTCCAACCTTATACCCAGGGAAAGAAAACCAAGTCCTCTATCAAATACAAAGGAGTCCTTAGTACCAAAAGAGTTCTTGAACTTCTTCACATTGATCTATTTGGACCAATGAGTACATAATCACTTTGTGTTAACAAGTATTATCTTGTGATTGTCGATCACTTTTCCTGCTATACTTGGACTTTCTTTCTTGTTTCAAAAAGTGATACTCTTGATGTTTTCCCAACTTTTTGCAAACAAATTGAACATGAAGCTTCTTGCCGAATCATCTCTATCCATAATAATCATGGGGGAGAATTTGAAAATGACTTGTTTGAATAGTTTGGTGAGGAATCTGGGTATGCACATAAATTTTCTTCACCCTCAAACACCTCAATAAAATGGGGTTGCAGAGAGAAAGAATAGGTCACTATAGGAAATGTCTAGGACTATGCTTCTATAGTATGACACTCTAAATAAGTTTTGAGCCGAAGCCATTAGTACTTCACGTTTTATGCAAAACCAGGTCTTCACTCATCCATCTTTGAAGAAAATCCCCTATGAGCTATGGTGTTGTAGAAAGCCTTCCATTAATTTCTTTCATGTTTTTGGTTGTCATTGTTTTGTTTTGAACACCAAGGGTTCTCTCAACAAGTTTGATCTGAAGTCCTACAAGGCTTTCTTTCTTGGCTATAGCACTACTTGCAAGGCCTATAAAGTATTTAACATTGAACTGTCTAACGTGGAAGAATCTATCCATGTTAGATTTATTGAGACTAACCCCTCTATTTCCAAGAATATTATTAATGATGATGTTGTAGATGAGGTGATCCCTCATGTGAAAGATCTCAACATTGTTGATAAAGGAAAAGAGGGGTTAGTTGATGAAGAAGAGAAAGAAGAAGAAAAGAAGGATCCAACTCCCTGGTTTGCAAAGAATCATCTTAAAGAGATCATCATACGAAATCCTTTTGAAAGGGTGAGGACGCAAGCTGCATTCAACCAAGAATAAGCCAATAATGCATTCTCTCTCAACTTGAGCCAAAAGATTTCAAAGAAGCTATCAAGGATGATGAATGGATCCTATCCATGCAAGAATAGTTAGAACAATACCAGAAGAACAAATTATGAACCCTACTGCCAAGACAAAGTGATAGAAAGATCATCAACACCAAGTGGGTCTACCGCAATAGGTTGATAAAATTGGAAAAGTGGTAAGAAACAAAACAAGATTAGTTGCTCAAGGATATAATGAATAGGAAGGTATTGATTTGATGAAACATATGCATATGTAGCTAGACTTGAGTCATTAGAATGTTACTTGCTTTTTCTAGTTGTAAGAATTTCCCGCTTTATCAAATGGATGTTAAAAGTGCATTTTTGAATGGTACAATTGAGGAGGAAGTATATGTTGCTCCACCTCCTGGTTTGAACATGATAAATTTCCTAACCATGTTTACTTGTTACAAAAAGCTCTCTACGGACTCAAACAAGCCCCTAGAGCTTGGTATGACAAACTAAAGAACTTTTTTCTAGACAATGACTATATCATGGGAAAAGTCCATTCTACCTTGTTTCTAAAGCACACTTCTAGCAATTTCTTGATTATTCAAATTTATGTGGACGATATTATCTTTGGCTGAACTAATCTTGATCTTTTCAAGGAGTTTATTTATCTTATGAAGAGTTAGTTCAAGATGAGTATGATGGGGGAACTTACATTGTTCCTTGGTTTTCAAATCAAACAAACAAAATATAGGAACTTCATCAACCAAGGCATGTACAACAATGAGCTACTTAAGCGCTTTGGTATGGACAACCAAACCAATGGACACCCCCATCTCAAACACCACAAAGCTGGATAGAGATGAGCAATGAGAAAAGGTAGATGAGAAGCTCTATAGAGGTATGATTGGAAGTTTACTTTATTTAACTGCATCTAGACCTAATATAATGTTTAGTGTTGGCTTGTGTTCTCACTTTCAATCAAGTTGAAGTAACTTGAAGGTGTAACGATTTTTGTTCAAGTTCTTTTAGCTCTATTCACCCCCTCTAGAGCCCTTTGATACAACAATGGGTACCACAACCATGGTGGATAGATGGTAGCATGGCCAATGTGGATAGTTTGGTAGGACAATCATGGTGGACAACATGGTCATGGTGGATAGTTGGTAGCATGACTCTGGTGGACACCACGACCATCGTCGAGGGTTTGGTGTTGCTGCTTCAAAAGTGAGATTTCCCCTATGAATTTATCATTGGTACTATTTTCATGCATTGTCACCACGATCGTGTTGGGTGATTTTGCTTGCACTTTGATCTTCAACTTCACATCTCATGGACTCATTTTCTTTGGTTTGACTTTTAGACACTAGGGGTAGGTTGGGGGAGCTCTTGGACCCTCCCTACACTCCTCCCATGGTGAAGGAACCCTTAAAACATCCTTCTTCTCTCCTGTCCATCCAAGACGTGGTCCAACTACCTTATAAACATCTAAATAATATCTATATGTAAATTTCTTTGTAAACCAGTTATTAGAGGAAATAGCATGCATTTGAACAATTTTAGATGTGATTCAAGTACAATAACATAAAAAGATGAAGCCCTAAAATAGGGATTCATCATTGATTTGTTATAATCTCCTTATATAATTAAAGAAAAAAGACTTCTTTGATGAACTAATCCAAGGTTGTTGGATTATATCTTTTGAGAATTAACACAATCAAAGAGGAAATTGCATGCTATGTGAATTTCTAGATCAGTTACAACTTAAATTACATTACAACATATTAAGATGCACATCGAGATGATAATGTCATACAAAATATCAAACCACAGATATGTAGTAGAAAACATAATGGGTTCCATGAGTCAAAGAATGTGACACTATATTATCATAACATGATGGTAATTCTTGACATTGATCACTTGAGGAAGATGGTATTAGAGAAGAACATACTTTAGTATATGGAATGCATCTTGGTAGTGCAAATATATACGATAATCTTAAGAATTTGCATTCGTGGATAGGATTTAAGAGGGACAACAGAGCTTGTGACCATGTGTGTTGTCCGTCAGTAGATCAAAGTATAATATCTGAAGATGATGGGAACATTGCCACACTTTCCAATCCCATAGTGGAAAGGGGATCATGCAACTATGGATTTTTTGGTCAGACTTCCTCAGATAGCTAAATGTCATGATTCCATATGGGTGCTAGTTGACTAACTAACAAAAGTAGCTCACTTTTTCAAGTCAAGACCACCTACATTGTAAAAATCTTGATCAACTCCATTTTGATGAGATGGTATTCTTGCATGGGGTTACCCACAAAAATAATATCTGATAGAGGACCACAATTTACAAGTAGTTTCTAGCATCATCAATATAGAGTTGGGCATGTATTTAACATTCAATACATCATTTTATTCACAGATTGAAAATCATTCAAAAAGAACCATACATACTCTAGAAGATCCATTAAGGTCGTGTGTACTCCAATTTTTGGGATTTGGAATATCCATATCAGTCTAATTAAGTTTTCCTACAAAAGTAGTCAACATAGAATTATAGACATGGCACCGTATGAGGCTTTGTACAAGATACAATGCATATCGCCTCTTTGTTGGTAGAAGTAGGGAAATAGCAGATTCTAGGTATTGATTTAGTTCAAAAGACTATAGAGAAGATTGTAATGATTTGACATCAACTAAAAGCCACACAAGATAGGCAAAAATCTAGTGTGGATAATCATCATACACTGTTAGTGTTTCAGGTAGGAGACAAGGTGTATCTGAAGGTTTCACCATCAAAAGAGTCTATAGGTTTTGTAAGAGGGGTACATTATCTTCTAGATTTTTATTTCCTTACCCCTTTACTACACATGTTGCAAAGGAGGCTTACAAGTTGGAGTTGTCATGTAAGATTCACATGTTACACAATATGTTCCACGTATGCATGTTGAGAAAGTGTCATCTAGAGATAGATCAAACTATCCATCTAGTTGAGGTTGAAATTGATGATGATATATCCTATCTTGAAGGTTTGGTGTTGATTTTGGAAATGTGTGTACATAATTTGAGAGATAAGGACATAGTTCTAGTGAAAGTCTTATGGCAGCTAGATGGTGTAGAGAAGACATGGGATCTAGAGGATGAGGTACATAAGAAGTATATGGCCTTCTCTTCCTAGTATTTTGGATGACAAAATCCATATTAAGGTTTTTATTTGTAAGACCCGTGACCAAGATTAACCTCTTGAACATGATTTTATAGTTTAACTATGCCTTTTAATCCTTAAATTACCTACTTGTTATTTATATATTAAGTCAATTGATGTTTTCTTATTGAGGGAATATGTGTGAATTTTCCATCATTTGGATATATTCCTTGCAATTTTCAAATAGTGTGATCTATTGTTATTTGTACTTGGTTGGTTGAACTTAGACCATTTTACCATCTAAGAGTTTGAGGAGGCATGGAGGTACCTTTCCCTTTCTTCGATTGAGAGCTAGTAGAAGTGTCCTACTTTTCCATCAGTTGAGAACTAATGAAGATATCTGGTCTTTATGGCCATTTATTCTTTCATCAATTGAAGACCAATGAGATTTAATTAGTAGCACGAACCCTTCATTGGTTGTGAATCAATGGGGTAGATGACTTTCTAAACACCAATCTTAGATCATTGAGTATCAATGTAAATTATCACCAATATTGTTGACTACTAAAAAGATTGTCGATGAAGTGTCCACCTATGAGAATTTTGGGATGAGTATCAATGATCAAATGGTGCTTGGAATTTGACGATATCTCATTGTATAATACTTTGAAAAAAACTCTAGAATGATTCAATTAACGGTAGAGACTAATGATATCAATCAATGGAGCTCCTATCCTCATTTACTGATGAGAAATTAAAGTTGTCTTCTAATAATTCTAGAGACTGTTGAAGCTATAGATGTGATGAATGATGGATGTTAAACTTTGAAAACCTTTATCTTTCCTCTAGGGCTATGTATAACCCCTATTTCTCATGATTTCCCCACTTGTGTGATTTGTCCTTAGAGAGTTGGAGAAATAATGAGATGTCGTCGGTTGTCACCAACCAATGAAAAGTCTATCTTCATCAACTATTGACAATGTTTCTATTTTCTTCTCTTCTCTTCACCATTGTGTAATGATTTTGTTACTTGCATCTTCTAATCTTAGTTCCATATAAGTGGAATTCCTATCCTTCGTGATCTTGGCAATCCATATCCTTCTTTCTCCTTGAACTATTCTCTTGATTGTTTTCTTTTAGGGTTTGAATACATTAGCCTTACTCCATATTTCCATTCCTATGTTACTCTATTTTCTCTTATACTATGGATCTGTTTTGAAGGGATTTTGTGGTGGATAAAACTTGGATCCTTGGAAAGATCTCATTATTGAGGAGGAACCATCTTCGACCTGGAAGGACGAAGCTCAAGGTTTTTCAACACATCTGCAAGTGGACTTATTTCCACTGCTAGTAAGTTGAGTGATATAACTTTTGATACACTTATCTTGTGGCAATATCCATTCAAATGTTGCAAAGGTGGAATGTGGTATTAATCAGAACTACTATAAATATGATACTAACTTGCATTCTCTATCTAGGTATCACAAATTGTTTCTTGATGTTTAAAATATGGTAATACCATGTATTTGCATAAATTTGGTTAATGAAAGATAGATCTTAAAGGTGGTACTTTTTATGAGAGATGATACCCTATTCGTATATAGGGTGTGCATTATGTGACACCCTTAATGGGGGAACTTTCCCATAAATGTTTTAAGGTCTTTTCACTAGATGTTATGCTTCCAAAATGATGTGTTATTTCTTACATATTCAAAGTGTTGTCTTATACACTTCCAAATAGAGAGGTAGTATTGTGATGACATAATATGATTCCTTTATAACACTTTGGCATCTAATTCCTAATTGTAGGCCTAATAGTGGATGAGAAGTATTTTTTATTCCTTGCTTTTATAAGTTAGTT
Organism: Alisma plantago-aquatica; assembly: GCA_963693085.1. Taxonomy (NCBI): domain Eukaryota; kingdom Viridiplantae; phylum Streptophyta; class Magnoliopsida; order Alismatales; family Alismataceae; genus Alisma; species Alisma plantago-aquatica. The sequence goes on from OY856410.1 coordinate 276,586,940, forward strand.
TATTATCTGTATGTTTTATATCTTCTGAAGTTACAATTCCTTGATCAATTTTTAAAATTTTCTATTTTTTATATGTAAATTGATTGATGTAGTCATAAAAATAGTAATGGATGTAAATAATCTAATGAAATCTAAATCTTGTAGTTCCATGATTCAATATATCTTTTTCTTTGGGTCATCGTGGGATATAGTGAAACGAGTTACATATTGGAGCAATCTATAAATTGTGACAAGATTTTGAGAGTTTATAACTTTTACTATACGAGTGTGTGTTGGGGTTGACATACCCCAACATCCACAAGTTATCAGGACTAGGTATTAATCAATGATCCAAGGTTATATGGTACATAATGAACAACGGAGAACATCTATGGTAGTATCTTGGTTTTTGATGGGTTGATACCCTAAGTTTTGTGTTGTGGGCCATGTACCTAGGGTGGATGGACAATATGCATATTCACCTTTGAGCCTTTTCTATAATAGACTTATCATGCGAGATCCAACCTTTTGTTACCTCACTTTGACCTGAGGCTCAGTGGAGAGAGTATTGGAGCTTGGATATTGTTAGATCTTATATGAATTTCTATTATAGTTCTTTAGCATCTAACTAGTGGTTTGAGTGGTGTAACATAGTGTTATGTGGGCTATAATCCAAATTATCAATTGTATGGGTGTGATACAATTGTGTACCATAACTTTTTATGTTTAATTTGAAAATAATATGGATGTTCTCATGATATATAACTTCGTCATTAATATATATATATATATATATATATATATATATATATATATATATATATATATATATATATATATATATATATATATATATATATATATATATATATATTTGTGTTTCTATCTTGTTTTTTACATTTTGTTCATGTTTCCTGGCCATAACATGTGAAGTTGTATTATAGATATGCTACTAAATGTTTTTGGGACTTCGGATCACATCTTGTAGTTTTTCTAAATTTCTTAGGTGATCGACTGAGTTTTCCCAAGTGGTAGATCAGTGGAGGTCGGTCCTAATTTGGAGGTAGGTGATGTATTTGTAAATGGGTCTTAAAGGTGTGACCTTCCTCCTTGGACCAAGTATGTTGTCCATGTACACTCAAGTCTGAGTGGTCAAGTTTTTTATTTTATTTATATATCTAGCTTGAGATTTTGACATGCATGTGTAGTTTTATGGCACTAGTTATATGAGCTGTGAGTCAATTGTTGATGTCATGAAATAATTTGCTTTTTTAGTATATGTGTAAGAGGCTACTATTTGTCACTATGAAAGTGGTAGTTTGATATATATATATATATATATATATATATATATATATATATATATATATATATATATATATATATATATATATATATAGGTGTTCATTCGTTGCCCGCGCGGGTAACTTGGATTTTCACTACCCTGCAGCCAAAAAAGTAACTCTCCTAGCTAAGAAAGTAACTCTGCTGTAAAAAAAGTAACTATGGTGTCAAAAAAGTAACTCTGCTGCCCAAAAAAGTAACTCTGTACAAAATATACAACAAATATATATAAGGAAGGGTTTTTTTATTTTGGAGGGGCAAATGATATTATTTTTGGCTAAAATTTTTTGGAGAGCTTGACAAAATAGTCCTCCACAATAACGAAAATGTTTTTTGAAAAAAAGTGGTCGGAAGGGTGGGCGGGTAGCTACCCGTGCGGGCAATAAAGATGGGCCCTATATATATATATATATATATATATATATATATATATATATATATATATATATATATATATATATATATATAAATTAAGGTTCTTATTGATACTTTTTTCTAAAAGAAATCAAATGTTTTTGACCCATGTAGCTATAATGTGGTTATGTGTTATTAGAGATTTTTTGATTTTGAAGTAGGTTTCATTCGGATAAGTATATGAAACTTTAAGATAAAGAAAAAGAAAATGTTAAAGTTTTAGTATCTTTCCAAGTGTACATGGCCTTAAACCAGTAAGAATATACAAGAACACACACAAGAAGCTCCCCCACCGTCCATAGAGACATGTTTATCCCTCATTTCTTGAATTTCCAAGAAAAAAAATAATTCATTAGTTAATAACTACTAAAGGTAGCTCATCCATAAAGGGGTAAACCCTAAAATACCCTTGGAGAAAATACCTCCAAACCAAGGTTTAAATAGGTGAACCATGGTTTAAAAAGTTCAAGAATGATGATAGAATATAAAAGGAACATAATGCAAGTGATAAATTACAAATAAAACCTCTCAATCGGGTAAATTGTAGAAAAGTCTAATTTGTACAGAAAATTGCATAACTTGCTCAAACATTGTCCAAGTTGGACCAAATTTGAAACTTAAGCTTTTATTATGATTTTAAAGCATATTAAAAGGTTATATAAGGGATATAGGCATTAAATTATGGTAATTAAGCTTGTTCAACTCATTAAGGAAGTTTTGGGGCCTTACAACTATAAACCACTAATAAGGATTTTACCCCAAAATCCTATGCAAAAAGAGATGGGTATTTTATATGCATCTCATTATCTAGTTCCCATGTGGATTCCTCTATGACTTGATGATTCCAAAAAACTTTCACTAGTATTATATCTTTTCTCTTCAACTTTTTCACCCTTCTATCTAGGTTCAACACACGACCCTCAACATAGGAGATATCCTCATCTAACTCAACCTCTACTAGTTGGATTGTCTCGTCAGTATCTGGATGACATTGCCTCAACATAGAGATCTGAAAGAAATTATGCAATCTATATAGCTCTGGTGGTAGCTCCAACTTATATGCTACCTTTCTAACATGAGCTAGGAGAGGGTATGGTCCCATAAATCTAGGAGCCAACTTACCCTTCTTTCCAAACCTCAACACACCTTTCCAAGGAGAAACCTTAAGATTTACTCTATCTCCCACTTGGAACTCAAGTGGTCTACGTCGGTTATCTACATAAGATTTTTGTTTATCCTGGGCTGCTTTCAACTATTGTTTTATGACTTTAATCTTTTCTATAGTTTTTGTACTAGCTCAAGACCCAAAAGTTGATATTCACCTGTCTCATACCAGCAAAGAGGAGACCGACATCGTCTCCCATATAGATCCTCATAAGGGGACATATCTATGCTTCTTTGATAGCTATTGTTGTACGCAAACTCTATTCGAGTTAGATGTACATCCCAACTACCAAGAAATTGCAGCACAAATGCCCTCAAGAGATCCTCTAAAGTTTGAATAGTCCTTTCAGACTGGCCATCAGTCTATGGATGAAAATCTATGTTGAATCTCAGTTGTGTTCTCATTGCTGAATGTAGACACTCCAAAAAATGACTTGTAAATTATGGACCTTTATTAGAAACTATAGTCACTGGAATGGCATGTCGACGGACAATCTCATCAACATATATTTGTACCAATTTCTCTATTGTAAATGTCATCTTAACTGGCAAAAATGAGCTGACTTAGTCAATTTGTCTCCTATCACCCATATGGAATCATGACCCTTAGTTGTCCTAGGAATACCAACCACAAAGTCCATAGTAATATGATCCCATTTCCACTGTGGTATTGGCAAGGTTTGTAATGTCCCTGTGGGCTTCTTGTACTTAGCCTTCACCTGCTGACAAACTAGACATTTAGCAATGAACTCTACCACATCACTCTTTAGACCTGGACACCAATACATGTCTTTCAATTTTTGGTACATCTTGGTACTTCCAAGATGCATTGCATACATAAAGGAGTGAGTCTTCTCAAGTACCATCTTCCTCAACCCATCAACATTAGCAACTACTGTCCAATTGTGGTAACAAACGGTACCATCATCTGCCTCATGAAAGCCATCATACTTTTCAATGCCAATCCTTGATCGGATATTCTGTATCACAATATCATTCTGTTGTGCATCATGAATTTGTTGTCTTTAGGTAGGTTTCACTTGTAATTGTTCCAACAATCCTTCCAACAAGGAAACTTCTAGTTGTACATTCATCTGGTGAAGAGACATTAGCATATCTCTCTTCTAGCACATCAAGGAATTTAATTGTGCATTATCTACCATTGATGATGAAGATGACTTTCTACTCAATGCATCAACTACCACATTAGCTTTCCATGAATGGTAATCTATTGTGCAATCATAATCCTTAATCAGCTCCATCCATCTCCTCTGCCTCATATTCAGCTCTTTTTTTGAGAAGATATACTATATATTCTTGTGGTTAGTAAAGATCTTACACTTTTCTCCATAAAGATAGTGTCTCCAGATCTTTAAGGCATGGACCACTTCTGCAAGCTCCAGATCGTGTGTTGGGTAATTCTCCTCATATTTCTTAAGTTGTCGCAAAGCAAAAGATATCACATTTTTATCCTGCATCAACACACATCCCAACCCATTGAGAAAAGACAATATAGCTTTTTCCTTGCTCTGGTAGTAATAACACTGATGCACTAGTCAACTTTTCTTTCAAAAGCTGGAAAGAACATTGACACTTGTCATTCCAAGAAAAAGGAACATCCTTCCTGGTTAACCTAGTTAGGGGTAATGCTATAGAACTGAAGTCTTTGATGAACCTCTTGTAGTAACCTGCCAGACATAGGAAACTATGAATATTTATCATTGTATTTGGTTTTTCCCATTCTAGTACAGATTCCACTTTCTTGTGATCAACACAAATGCCTTTTGTAGATATAACATGGCCCAGAAAAGACACTTCAGATAACTAGAAATCACACTTGCTGAACTTAGCATATAGTTGATGTTGCCTCAACAAAGTCAATGCCTGATGAAGGTGTTCCTCATGCTGTTGACTATCCTTGGAGTATATCAAGATATCATCTATGAATATGACCTCACATTGATCAAGACAAGGTCTAAACACCCTATTCATTAGATCCATAAAAGTTGTAGGTGCATTGGTTAGCCCAAACGGCATAACCACAAACTCATAATGACCATACCTAGTCCTAAAAGCTGACTTGGGTATGTCATCAACCTTAATTCTCAACTGATGGTAACCTGACCTCAGGTCTATCTTTGAAAACACAGTGTCACCTCCAACTGATCAAAAAGATCACCAATCCTTGACAAAGGATACTTATTCTTTATTGTCACCTTGTTCAACTATTTGTAGTCTATACACAACCTCATTGAACCATCCTTCTTTTTAACAAACAACACGGGAGCACCCCAAGGGGAAGTGCTCGGCCTGATAAAACCCTTCTCTAATAGTTCTTGTAACTATTTCTTTAACTCCTGCATCTCAGATAGTGTCATTCTGTATGCTGACTGTGTTATGGGTTGTGTTCCAGGAACAAGATTGATCTCAAACTCAATCTCTCTAGGAGGGGGAATGCTAGGAAATTCCTCAGGAAAGACATCCTCAAATTCTCACAGCACTGGTACCTCCTGGATACTGGGACCTACCACCTTGGTATCCACAACATGAGCTAAGAAACCTCACATCCTTGTCTCATCAACCGCTCAGCTGTCATAGCTGACATCCAACATGTAGGAAGAATCTTCCTATCACCCTGGAAAATCCATTGTACATCTCCATCATGGAACGTCGCCACCTTAGTACTACAGTCCAAAACTACCTTATATATTTCCAATGTATCCATTCCTAGGATAACATCAAAACCATAAATGTCAAGTGGCAAAGATCCACTTGAATGTTGTGTCCAGAAAAAGAAAGAACACAAGAAGGGCACACTTCCCGCAACTTGGTGGAATCAACCAAAAGAGTCTCTAGCCGTTGGCTATCAGATCTAAGACTAGTAGGTAGATAACAACAATCTATCACCTCTCCGGTGATAAAAGAGTATGTCTCACTCGGGTCTACTAACACATATACGAAACAAGAAGCAGACAAATCAGAATCAAATAGCTCCATATGACCTGTCATGACTCGTGGATTGACCACTGCTTCTGGCTGGGTCATGGCATAGAACCTTGCTGCCACCTGCTACCGTCCATGTCCTCTGCTTGCTTGTCTAGAGGATCCTTCCTGGGATGCATGACCACGTCCTCTTCCACTCCCACTACTAAACTTTCATTGTTGTGGACCTTGTTGACTTTGCCTTGGCTACTGAGTCACCTCCTCATCTTTCATAGGGAATTAAGGTCTTGTATGCCCCACTTGCCCACACTTGTAACATGTTTTGTGTCCTGATATGGCCTAAACGTTCCCTATCACTCAAACCGATGAGGTATTGCAGGCTCCCATTGACGGAAAATTGTAACCTCTACCCCGACTTGGGGTCAACTGTGATGGTGCTTGTGATCTTGGTTCAATGAAGGTTGACCTTGGTTGCGACTGTGATGGGAAAAACCTCACCTTCTTAAAGCCTCCAGATGATTGCCCTTAAAACTTCATAGGTTGCTTCTTAGCATTAGCTTCATGCTTCTCTATGGAAGACCTCTCAATCCTCCTTACATATTCCACAAAGGTGGAAAACCTCTCCCTATTTTCTAGGCATGATGTTGTTGTAGTCAACTCAGTACTTAAGCCCTTCTCGAATCTCTGGATCCTTTCCTTGTCTGTTGCCTCCATATCTGGGCAAAACCTTCGAAGTTCCATAAACTTTGATTCATACTCATTAATAGTCATAACCCCTTGATGAATCTTCTCAAACTGAGATATCTTCTCATCTAGATAGGTCTCTAGAAAATATCGGCTAACAAATTCCCTCTAAAACTCCTCCCATCCTATCACAACTCCTAGCCTTTTCTCCTCTTCTATGGCCCACCAGTGGTCAGCACTACCCTACAACAAGTATACCGAATGCTTAACTTTGTCTTCTTCAGCGATGTTTAGGATTTTGAATGCCTTTTCCATCTCAGTCAACCACCTGTAAACGTCTACTGGATCAGAAGTACCTACATATTCAATCGCCCCAACATGTCTAATACGTTCAAATGTCTTCCCAGCACCTTGGAACTCCACATTAGAGGCGTCTGCCCTAGCTTGAGGTGCTGGCGCTCTGTCAGCGATATGTGTAATTGTGGCCATCATCTGTCTAAACATAGACTAAAACTCAAGATTGGCCATCATTGTTGGTTCTAGATGAGGCATTGCGGGCTGCTCTGGCCCTGCTTCTGGCACTCTCTCTTCGCATGCCTTCCTCCTAGCACTTCCTCCTGATGCAACATAGATACTCTCAACGTTTTCTTCATGTCCTCCAGACATATATGCATAAGCATAAACTATGATCAGATATGTTGGATACATAAGAACAGAGTCAAACCTAAGTCCTATGTCCCTGTAGACTCAGTAAACCTAGAGCTCTGATATTGCTAGCCTAAAGATTTAATATAATATATATCAAGGAAAGAGGGGAAAAAAGCACACATAAAAGAAACTGTTTTTCATATGAACTTATTAGCCGACTTGAGACCCTATTTTTCTTTCCACAACAAGCACAATCCAGCAAGATTATTGAAAACAAAACATGATAAGCTAAAGTTATAAGGTGTAATTTCATTGAATTATTTTCAGAAATATGAAATAGGATAGTGGAGTTCTCATTCCCATGTAACTAAAATAGATTTCATACAAACGACCCAACACTAAAACCCTCTAAAATAAAGAAACAATGTAGGAATAATGCTTTTTACCCCTCACGTAAAAGGTACAAGCAAACAAGAATTGTGTGAGAATATTATGAGGGAAATAATATTGGAGCAAAAGCTATGAGTGAAAAGGAATTTTATCAATAATTGCTTGTAGTAAAAAACTTAATACAATATTAATGGAAATAATATAAAGTGTGTCAAAGGATTTGCTTGGCCTAGCAAGTGGTCTTAGTTATAGATAATCTAACAACTAGGTAAAACTTGGGTAGATATCTTTCATAAGTTATAACCAAGGATAAGTGCATAGTGATTGATCAACCGAGAGATGGCAACCTAAACTTATTAATATAATGTCAAGTGGTCATAGTATAATGAATACTTAAAAAATAAAGCTATGAATAATAATCATGCATGGATAATATAATCCAAATAAAGTCTATCATTAATGAATTGGAATAAGTGATTGCGAAATTGAATTTTTCTTACAAATTAAGGTAAATTGTTAATAACATATCAAACATGTCTAAACATAGAGGGGGAGCATTCAGGTACAAGTATCCTAACTCTATAAGGTGATTAAATTACTTCAAAATACATCTCTAGTGACATGGAAATTCACACATGGATTCTTAGACTTGTGTGCGAATGGTAGTAGTGTAAGGAAGTCATGTGATTTACACTATGGTTTAAGGCCATATTTTACCTGTGACAAAAAATTATCCAAGGTTGTACACTCTCTTTGGTTGGATTTGTATAATGTATTTGTGAGATCCGTACATTTTTTACCTGTGATGTCACTTTTCCTAATGTCAATTTCTGCAGAAAATTGACACTACAAGCTATAGCATCGATTGGTATAACACATACGTCGCTACTGTTCAAGTCAATCTGATTGAGAAAAAATACGAGTACCACTTTTATAATAATGTCAGTTTCTTAGTAAAGAATCAACGTATAAGACAACATGTGATATTTAATTTTTTAGTAGAAATATTGTATATAGGCCTAGTACATTGGTTGTATAAAACTAATGATAAACCCTTCCCTCAAAATTAAGTTTACCTCTAAAGAGACTTTGTCTTCCATTTTTACTATAGAAAATGATGTCATATGTCAAGTACACTGTGAAATTTTTTGCCTTCAAAAATCATGTGTCTTCAGTTTTTTCTAAATGAATCGATGATGAATGGTATCGCAACGTGTTTTGCAAAAGATATTTCCACTCATATTGGCCTATGACATTGGTTTTGTGCTATAAACTGACGACTAAAGTCTTATCCATGTTGGCATTTTTATTAGGGATAAGTACATGTGGCATCAATTTTCTTGTGTGTAACTAACGCCATAGAGTAAGATATGTCATTGGTTTTTTGCTAGAAACCAAAGACTAAAATCTTAGCAAGGAGGGTGTGTTTTACTAGGGATAAGTACATGCAGTGTCATTTTTAATTGGGAAACTGACTACAGAGGTTGACCTATGGTGTCGATTTTTTATATGAACTGGTGACTAAAGTTTTAGTTAAGTTGGTGTTTTTATTAGGAATAAGTACATGTGTCCTCAATATTTTGGTGGGAAAATGGAGACAGAGGGTGACCTATGGCGTCAATTTTTGACAACCTACAACTAAGGTCTTAGTCATCTATTTTCAGCAACAATCAATGACCAAGTCTTACTTAACAACACTCATAAAAGGGTGTTACCCTAATTTGTTTCCCTATGGCGTCAATTGTTCCTCATTCTGGAAATTTGTTTCCCTAATTGCCACTTCCATCATTGTGATGTTGTGTTACCCTAACCACCACCACCATCATTAACGGTGTTGCTCACTGCTTCTCTATCGCCGCTTCATTGTTACTATTGTCCATTTTGTATTGTTGGTACTTCTACTAATTCTAGTGCTTCTACTGACCACTATCCTCACTATCACCCATTTGTTTCCTTGATTGATTTGTTGCTCACCACCTCTGCCGCTTGAGCCACCACTTTCACTTTGGCCGCCACAGCCACCACTATCACCAGCTCCTCAATGTGTGTTTTTTTTGGCTATGTTTTTTGTATAACTGCTAGTATAATTTGTTAAAATATAACTATGGGTTTGTACCTAAATTGACATTAATTGAATGATGGAATGGAACAAGGGTTTTAATTTGAGTATTGGAGAAATCATACTTGTATATTTGGAACTCATGTGTAATTTCTTGTATAATTTGGTGTATTGTTCAATTTGAATGTTTTGTGGATAAATAATCACACCTAAGAATTAATTAAACTGAATTAATATGAATTACCTAGATTAGATTGATTTAGGCTGAATTTTTTATATTTACCTAAATTATAAATCATAAATAATAATTAGACATATATCTTGTTGGCCTAGACATTTGGTTGATATGTACTCATTAGGAGTAAATCTTGGACAATCCTAAGTTTGGGATTGTTGTTGAACACTTAATCTTACTTAAGATGTAAGAGTATAATGTGAATTTGGTTTTCAAGATCTTTTGTTAACACTTCTCTATTTGTTCACTAGGTACATATGTAGGTGGATATCTTTCCATATACATCAATTTACTTGGATAACTATGGGGAAATATTGTCAAAATATTATTGAAAACCAAATACACATTATACCCTTGCTAGTGAGACTGGGAGTTTAAGAATGGGATATACAGTTCACATTCATTAAGAAACCCTAAACTCTAATTTGTAAGCCCTAATCCATTAACCCTAAGCCCTAAACCCTAAACCCTAAATGAGAAACTCTAATTTTTAAACCCAAATCTTTAAATCCTAATTTCCAAATACATGATTCAATACTCATTGTCTCTATAATGATATAGTGGATTGATCATGGATGCCCATCTCAAATCGCTGCACTATGGATTTTATGACTGGTCTTGATTAGTTTATAAGATTTGTGGAGGAACGTAAAAAACAACCAAGAGATAGGTTCTATTGTACTATAGAAATTGCAGTTACAATTTAAAAGTTGAAACTGTAGACAAAATCAAAAGTTATGTCATGTGGAACCAGATTGTACAAGGCTATATAGATTGGTACTGTCATGAAAAGATACCTACTATGAGATCATTAGATGTCGATAGCAGTACTTGTGTTTAAGAAGAAATTTCTAGCGATGATGTAGATGTGAATGAACTGATTACAATATACATGGTTGATGTGATGTGAGATAGTTGTAGGGAAAATCTTATTGATCCACCTTCCTTATTTAGAAACATTATGCATGATGTTGAGATACTTTTATACATAGCTTGTACTAAATTTACAAAGCTAAGAAATGTGTTGAGTTTGTATACTTTGGAGGATAACAATAGATGGAGCGACAAAAGCTTCATGTCTTAGTTCTCTTTGTTGAAAGAAATTCTTTTTGAAGACAACGAATGTCCAATATCAACATATCAATTACATAAAATGGTGTGCCCAATGGGAATGGAGGTTAAGAAGATACATGCAAGCCCAAATGACTATATGTTATTTCAACATACTATATGGACTTGAAAAATTGTCCAAAATGTGGGTTGTCCAGGTACAAAATGCTGACTTTGGGTAAATCAAAAAATTTATCTCATGCCAAGGTGATGTGGTATCTACCTATAATACTATAGTTTTAACACTTGTTTTTCAATACCATGGATGCGTAGAATTTATCTTGGCATGAATAGGTAAAGAAAAACATAGATGGGATCCTACGACGCATGTTTGATTTTCCAAAATAGAAGAAAATTAATTTATTGTACACTGAATTTGATGAAGAAGTCCGGAATCTCATACTTGGTGTATGTACCTATGGGGGGAATCCATACAACACATTAAGCAACCAAAATAACACATGGAGTGTGATGACTATTATATACAATCTTCCTCCTTGGTTGTGTGTGAAAAATAAGTATGTCATGTTATTCTTATTGAAATCGGACCCCAAACAAATGGGCGATAGTATTGATATTTTTCTTGAACCTCTTATTGATGACTTAAAGAAACTCTAAGGAGAAGGTGTGATGATCAATGATGCTTTACTTGAACAGACATTTTATATACATGCTATGTTATTTTCCACTATTAATGACTTTTAATAATATGGGAATTTGTCTAGATACATCATAAAAGGATCCAAAACATGCCCTATGCTAGGAGAACACTGATTCAATTCAATTATAACATGGCAAAAATATTGTATATATTGTTCATCGAAGGTTTCTTTCAAAAGTGCATCCTTACCAAAGGTTATGTAAAGCATTCGATGGATCAAATGAGGAACAAAGTACCCCTAAACATATATCAGGGGAGGTTGTTTATGATGAGTAAAGACACTATCAATGCATTTTGTAAGAGATTAAAATTTACTATTCCAACACACTAACAAATCCTTATTCAAGAAGAGGTAAATATTCTGAGATCTTCCTTATCAGAGTTCTTTGGAAGTTAGGCATTGTAACATACCGAATCTTAAACCCTACCCTAGAACTTTGATCTTTTGGGTTTTTCCAAACAAGGTTGAGGTTAGGATGATCCTAATAATATAATGCATGAAAAATGTAAATAATATGTCACATAATTCATTTGGTGATAATAAGATGATAAATAACTTAATTAGATGCATAATGTTATTAATGGGCCTATAATGGGCTAGATGATAGAACCCATGTAATAAATTCTCAAAATAAAGAATAGACTTAAAATTCGTAATCTATACATCAAAATAAGCCTACATGTCAATTTTCATTTAATTTGGACAACTTTGAAATAATATGGTAATTTAGGAGAGAGAAATTGCCTAAAAGGTGTAATTAATAAATAAGTATAATAATTGACTCCAAAAGAGGAAAATAATCTTAGATTCGTAATCTACATAATAAATATAGCCTTTGGGTAATTTTTCATCCAATTTGGAGAAAGTTTGCTTAAAAAGCAAAATCAGGAGAGAGAAAGTATGAAGAACCTTCAAAATATTAATTAAATACTCAAACAACTCCAATATGTAAAATTGATGGCAAATTCTTACCCAACACATTAAATATGACTTGTGGGTCAAGTTTCATAAAAATTTGGATAATCCTAATACCATTAATGAAGGAGGAAAGAGAAAATAGTAATTTATTTATTTGACACATTAAAAGTTTCTAAAAGGCAAAACTAAGTGCATAATCAGAATCTACATGCCTAATTTAACCTATGTGCAAAATTTGATTTAATTTGGATAAAATTTGGACCCTCAATTTGCTTTGGAAAGAAACTTAATCAAACCTTATTTAAATGCAAATATAATATCTCGATTTCCTTGTCACGCTTGCTTTCCTATTTCACTTTTCTCGGATTTTATCTTGACCATTGGATTTAGATCTAGCGGCAGCTAGATTCTCTTCTTCCTTTCCCTTTTTGTTTTCACACGCAGCGATGGGGGCTTTCCTCCTCAGTTTTCTTCTCCGATTCTCCCTCTTTTCTCGCGATCTTCTTTCCCGATTTCTTCACTCTCACTTTTCCCTCATCATCCCTCACCCGATGATCCTATATAGGTAGGGTTTTAGTTGCCCCTTTTCCTCAGTGGCTGGGCACCGCCCCCACACTCTGTTCGCGCCCTTGTTTCCTACTTCGTGCCGTCTCCTAGCCATCTAAGGCGATCGGGCTACCGGGGATTTGTTCCCTAACCACCGATGGATTCCCACGAGCACGTTGGTCGCTTTGGTTTGGCCTCGTGGGGCAGTGCACACTCTTCCCCTACTCCAGCTGCCATGCCATGAAGCTAGACTTAGAGGTGCGATTTCCGTCACTGTTATGGTCTGATCTTGGCTCGGAGCGACTTCTTGAGTTTGTGCGGAGGTAAGAGTACCATCAATTCGATGTTTGGCGCTCCGAATGGTTTTACCCCAATTTTCCAACGAGCCGGCCAAGCTGCTTGAGCAGCAATGGCGCTCATGCCTGGGAAGGGGATGACTCCTAGTTTTGTTCCTGTTTTACCCTCGCCTCGTTACTTTTTGACAGTTTTTGCGCTTGGGCTATTTTGTCTTTTCGGCCTGTGTTGCCTTGGCCTGGACGAGTCAAAGCCGGGACTTTGACTATGACTTGGCCAGCATTCATTGGGCCAAGTCATGCGGGCCCAGTCTGTTTTTGTGGACTTTCTCGCCTATGTGGCATTAAGTAATTACCTGATTGGTCAGATTTATAAAATTCATAACTAATTAATTACTGATCAGAAAAATATAATTAAATAGTCGTTGGATTCATAAAAATGCAAGCTTTCTAATGGAATTGGTTTTGTTGCCTGAATCTTAAGTTTTAAAGAGGTGATTTAATGGATCTAATTAAATAAGATAATAACTTGTATAATTCATAACTAATAATTTATAAGTCAGAAAAATATAATAAAATATGTATTGAACTCAAGAAAATATAATCTAAAATATGGAATCGTTTTGGAAACCTAATTCATATAATGATAGAAAGATGTTTTTAGGGTTTTGAATAATTAATGGAAACCTAACCCTAATTCCACGTATATGCTTAATAGGTGCTTTGGAAGCCTAGGCTTGGACTTAGAAGTGTCTTTGGACGTTTGAATCTGTTTTTGAGGTATGTTGCATCCCATATTATTTCTGTTGAGCAATTATCCTATTTTTGTCTTACTCTTGATCCTATGGACAATAGCCTATACACATTGCTCTATTCTTTTGATATCATGGTTCATGTGAACTATCTTTTATTTGTTATTGATCTTATGATCATAGATGTTCTCTTGGAATCTTATCTTGTTGCCTTGGTGCAAGTTGGACTTTTGATGATATATACCCATTATGATGTGGATTTTACTTGTTGATATATGCCCACTATGATGTGGATGTTATATGTTTGTGTTGTCCATTGTGTGATGGCAACCTTGTTAATTCTGACTATACTTTTCTACTTGCCTCTACATTTAACATGCTATGTGATTCAGTAGCACTAGAGTAGTATAATTTCATTGGTTTTGTCTCATTATGCAACATGGCAACATTGTGATATCTTTGGGATGGTGGATGTGTGATTCCCCATACCCGGGAAGGATGTGTGATTCCTGTCCCATGTTATATATATTTGGATGGTGGATGTTTGATTCCCCATGCCAGGGCAAGATGTGTGATTCTTGGCCCATGTTCCACCAGGTTCAAGATGTGTGATTCTTGACCGCCATTGTTATTTATATTGTTCTAGGGCTATGCTTATCTCACATGCATGCAGGTTGATGATGATATGTGCTTTGTTTCCCACCATGGTAGTGGATGTTTATATTGATAGCACATTCTTATTATTTGTTGGTTATGGCAAGTATCCCTTTTTGTTGTGATCTTTCTCTTGATACCCGTTTGGGTGATACTTATCTCTTGCTTGGGAAGCCTTTTATTTTGATGTCCTTTATATCCTTATATTGCTCAAATTTCTTTTAATATGCACATACCAGCCTTTGTTGACGTTTCCTTTTGTTTCTCTTTTGTTGGGGTATGCTTCCAACCCTAGGTGGAGGACATGGATGGCAAGACGTGTTGACCTAGACTTAGCTTGAGATGATGAAGCTTGGAGACAAACTTGAGGTGGTTTAGATTTACTCTACATGGATCCTTGTGATGTAAGTTTAAGTTTGTAACCTTTTGTTTTATAATTGAATAGTCAAATATTTTCTTCCGCTGCTATACATTAGTCTTTTGATTACCATTATATAAAGATTTGAAAATTTTACACCCACTTCATCACACCTTTTGAGTGTGTTTGGATTGGAGGTTCTATTGTTCAAATTTTTAGCAGAGAAGTGGTTTCACTCCTTTACAACATGGTATCAGAGCCCATGGTAGTCGGAATCGACTATTTCAATTTTTTCTCCCCATTAGAACCCTTGACTTTTCTAGATAGCTTTAAGTGAGATGTGGACCATAGATTTGATCAATGATGATCTTTGTATACAATAAGGTTGGTTTTGGAGGATGAGATTATGTTAGGAGATCTAAATATGGAAATATTGTGACTTGGTTTCTCGCTTTGATTTTGAGCTCACCATTGTTTCATATCGTATGATTCTTCGAAGAAATATATATTTTCAATTATATTACTATATGTACAAAATTTCTTGGATTTATCGATGTTTTCTTGAACTAAGTCACAATGAAGAGAAAATATAGTTTGAGTAGAATCTAACCCTAGTTTTGTACCTAGGAGTTTATATAATGGTGTAGTTGACCTACCCTATGACTTTTTGGATGTTCATGTAGGGTTGATAGGTTAGAGACACAAGGAACTAAAATCTCAACCCTAGATGGCATGACTATAGTTGGATACATAAATAATAAAAGTATCTAGAACTTTCACAAATAAGAGTTGTGGGTAGCTCTAAAAAGTTGTTCAGTTTGACTTGTTAGGTTGAAACCTTTAAGGGGTGGAGAATAGTTAATAGTTGATGTTTGGATCTTTAGATTTCGAGGACGAAATCCTTTTTAAGGGGTGGAGTGATGTAACATACCGAATCTTAAACCCTACCCTAGAACTTTGATCTTTTGGGTTTTTCCAAACAAGGTTGAGGTTTGGATGATCCTAATAATATAATGCATGAAAAATGTAAATAATATGTCACATAATTCATTTGGTGATAATAAGATGATAAATAACTTAATTGGATGCATAATGTTGTTAATGGGCCTATAATGGGCTAGATGATAGAACCCATGTAAGAAAGTCTCAAAATAAAGAATAGACTTAAAATTCGTAATCTATACATCAAAATAAGTCTACATGTCAATTTTCATTTAATTTGGACAACTTTGAAATAATATGGTAATTTAGGAGAGAGAAATTGCCTAAAAGGTGTAATTAATAAATAAGTATAATAATTGACTCCAAAAGAGAAAAATAATCTTAGATTCGTAATCTAAATAATAAATATAGCCTTTGGGTAATTTTTCATCCAATTTGGAGAAAGTTTGCTTAAAGGCAAAATCAGGAGAGAGAAAGTATGAAGAACCTTCAAAATATTAATTAAATAATCAAACAACTCCAATATGTAAAATTGATGCAAAATTCGTATCCAACACATCAAATATGACTTGTGGGTCAAGTTTCATAAAAATTTGGATAATCCTAATACCATTAATGAAGGAGGAAAGAGAAAATAGTAATTTATTTATTTGACACATTAAAAGTTTCTAAAAGGCAAAACTAAGTGCATAATCAGAATCTACATGCCTAATTTAACCTATGTGCAAAATTTGATTTAATTTGGATAAAGTTTGGACCCTCAATTTGCTTTGGAAAGAAACTTAATCAAACCTTATTTAAATGCAAATATAATATCTCGATTTCCTTGTCACGCTTGCTTTCCTATTTCACTTTTCTTGGATTTTATCTTGACCATTGGATTTAGATCTAGTGGCAGCTAGATTCTCTTCTTCCTTTCCCTTTTTGTTTTCACACGCAGCGATGGGGGCTTTCCTCCTCGGTTTTCTTCTCCGTTTCTCCCTCTTTTCTCGCGATCTTCTTTCCCGATTTCTTCACTCTCACTTTTCCCTCATCATCCCTCACCCGATGATCCTATATAGGTAGGGTTTTAGTTGCCCCTTTTCCTCAGTGGCTGGGCGCCGCCCCCACACTCTGTTCGCGCCCCTGTTTCCTACTCTGTGCCGTCTCCTAGCCTTCTAAGGCGATCGTGCTACCGGGGATTTGTTCCCTGACCACCGATGGATTCCCACGAGCAAGTTGGTCGCTTTGGTTTGGCCTCGTGGGGGCAGTGCGCACTCTTCCCCTACTCCAGCTGCCATGCCATGAAGCTAGACTTGGAGGTGCGATTTCTGTCACTGTTATGGTCTGATCTTGGCTCGGAGCGACTTCTTGAGTTTGTGCGGAGGTAAGAGTACCATCAATTCGATGTTTGGCGCTCCGAATGGTTTTCCCCCAATTTTCCAACGAGGCGGCCAAGCTGCTTGAGCAGCAATGGCGCTCGTGCCTGGGAAGGGGATGACTCCTAGTTTTGTTCCTGTTTTACCCTCGCCTCGTTCCTGTTTGACAGTTTTTGCGCTTGGGCTATTTTGTCTTTTCGGCCTGTGTTGCCTTGGCCTGGACGAGTCAAAACCGGGACTTTGACTATGACTTGGCCAGCATTCATTGGGCCAAGTCATGCGGGCCCGATCTATTTTTTTGGACTTTCTCGCCTATGTGGCATTAAGTAATTACCTGATTGGTCAGATTTATAAAATTCATAACTAATTATTTACTGATAAGAAAAATATAATTAAATAGTCGTTGGATTCATAAAAATGCAAGATTTCTAATGGAATTGGTTTTGTTGCCTGAATCTTAAGTTTTAAAGAGGTGATTTAATGGATCTAATTAAATAAGATAATAACTTGTATAATTCATAACTAATAATTTATAAGTCAGAAAAATATAATAAAATATGTATTGAACTCAGGAAAATATAATCTAAAATATGGAATCGTTTTGGAAACCTAATTCATATAATGATAAAAAGGTGTTTTTAGGGTTTTGAATAATTAATGGAAACCTAACCCTAATTCCACGTATATGCTTAATAGGTGCTTTGGAAGCCTAGGCTTGGACCTAGAAGTGTCTTTGGACGTTTGGATCTGTTGTTGAGGTATGTTGCATCCCATATTATTTCTGTTGAGCAATTATCCTATTTTTGTCTTTCTCTTGATCCTATGGACAATAGCCTATACACATTGCTCTATTCTTTTGATATCATGGTTCATGTGAACTATCTTTTATTTGTTATTGATCTTATGATCATAGATATTCTCTTGGAATCTTATCTTGTTGCCTTGGTGCAAGTTGGACTTTTGATGATATATACCCATTATGATGTGGATTTTACTTGTTGATATATGCCCACTATGATGTGGATGTTATATGTTTGTGTTGTCCATTGTGTGATGGCAACCTTGTTAATTCTGACTATACTTTTCTACTTGCCTCTACATTTAACATGCTATGTGATTCAGTAGCACTAGAGTAGTATAATTTCATTGGGTTTGTCTCATTATGCAACATGGCAACATTGTGATATCTTTGGGATGGTGGATGTGTGATTCCCCATACCCGGGAAGGATGTGTGATTCCTGTCCCATGTTATATATATTTGGATGGTGGATGTTTGATTCCCCATGCCAGGGCAAGATGTGTGATTCTTGGCCCATGTTCCACCAGGTTCAAGATGTGTGATTCTTGACCGTCATTGTTATTTATATTGTTCTAGGGATATGCTTATCTCACATGCATGCAGGTTGATGATGATATGTGCTTTGTTTCCCACCATGGTAGTGGATGTTTATAATGATAGCACATTCTTATTATTTGTTGGTTATGGCAAGTATCCCTTTTTGTTGTGATCTTTCTCTTGATACCCGTTTGGGTGATACTTATCTCTTGCTTGGGAAGCCTTTTATTTTGATGTCCTTTATATCCTTATATTGCTCAAATTGCTTTTAGTATGCACATACCAGCCTTTGCTGACGTTTCCTTTTGTTTCTCTTTTGCTGGGGTATGCTTCCAACCCTCGGTGGAGGACATGGATGGCAAGACGTGTTGACCTAGACTTAGCTTGAGATGATGAAGCTTGGAGACAAACTTGACGTGGTTTATATTTCCTCTACATGGATCCTTGTGATGTAAGTTAAAGTTTGTAACCCTTTGTTTTATAATTGAATAGTCAAATATTTTCTTCCGCTACTATACATTGGTCTTTTGATTACCATTATATAATGATTTGAAAATTTTACACCCACTTCATCACACCTTTTGAGTGTGTTTGGATTGGAGGTTCTATTGTTCAAATTTTTAGTAGAGAAGTGGTTTCACTCCTTTACAGGCATTGTATCGATGTCATGCATGTTGAAACAAATGTATGTGATAACGTCATTGGTACTCTATTGAACACACCAGGTAAGACTAAAGATGGCATCAAATATAGAATGGACCTATGCGAAATGAGAATAAGGTAATAATTAGCAACAAAACTTAGTAGTCATCAAGAAACATATTTACCTCTTGCTTGTTACACATTGTATAGACAAGAGAAAAGAACCATTTGCAAGTGTTTGCTTAATGCTAAGGTACCACGTGCATACTCATCCAATTTCTATAGATCGATGAATGAAGGATTTGAAGCTGATAGGTCTTAAATCTCATGATTGTCACACTCTAATGCAGGAAGTTTTCCCATGGCTATTTGATATATATTGCTAAAGAATGTAAGGTGTAACATACTGAATCTCAGGGTCTTCCATGCAATTTACCCACTTTTGAGCTTTTCTTGACCTTCGAGTCCATTTGGACCTTTTCTATAAATTTCACATCCTTTTGGATCATTCTTGGACTCCTTGTGCAATTTAAGCACAATTTGAGGTTGAAATCACTATTTACCCTCATTTATGTAAATGAAGGGGTGTTTGCACAAATAACCCACATTAGGAGATAAGTTAGGGTTAATTATGTAATTTGGTCTTTAATGGGATAATATAGTAGATTATATTTATTTGGAGCTTTTTGGATAAATATATTATTATTAATATGTATTTGAGTTCATATATGGGTATATTAACCTTTATTGTTTCTCTCTCCTCGAAATATGATTTTAATTCATATTAATATGTTATTTTGTTGAGTAATGATTATTTGTTCCCTAATGTGTTTTATATCTCGAGATTACTCACATGTTTCTCATTAATAAGCTTTTTCATATAATTCCTTGATTTTAATATATTATTATACTCTTTTATGAGCTATATATTTATTAATGGCCATATTATGCATTAAACGAGATTATAATTATATAGCATCGTTCTATATGTTAATATGAGCATGTGGTTCAATTTTGGTGTTATTTGGAGTTGATTTGACCCTTCAAATCCTTTTTATTAGCTTTCAATATAGTATAACTATAGTGCTTTAATCGATTTCATTAATATCCTCTGTAACGCCTAAAGTTGGGTCATTTATTTGGCTGTCACGTGCCCCTTGGGTCTGTGCGCCATCCGACGGCCCGGACTTGTTGGACCCTCGATCCAACGGTGGGGGAATCATCCCCTTCCTCCAACCGCTCGCGGGTCAGGGAACAGTCCCGACCCCTTGCTTCCTCAGTTTCCGTTCTCCCGCTCCTCTCCACCGTTTCGTGTGATTTTTGTCCCATTGAATCTGCCTCTCGCCGACATTTCGAATGAGCCCTAGCTCATTGTCCTCTGTGGTCTGTCGGCGAAACGCCTAAAACACTCTTCTCCACCCCCTTTCACAGTAGCACCATCGGCCGTCATCCCGGCTATATAAGGTGCCTATTAACACCCTAACATCGCCTTAAACCTTCCTCCTCCTTCAATTTCACCTCTCCATGCCCGGGGCAGCCTGACCTACTCCATCTTCTTCTCCGGCGACCTCGACCTGTTGCTCGTACCTCCAACCATCTCCGGCCAATTGAGAGCTAGGTGAGCAACTTCGGCACCCGCTCTCCCCGTTTATGCCCTCGGTTTTCCTCGAGACACCCCCGATTGCTTGGTCCTATAGATACCCTGAAGCTTCCTGAAGAAGCTCCGCCGGCGCCTATCTTTTTTGAGCTTTGTTGCTTCTCTGCCCTGACCGACTACTTCCCTCGATCCGCCTTTCATCCACGAATCCGACGGAAGCCTTAGCTGGAATTTCCGCTCTCTGTTTGCCGTAGTTTGACCTCGACTTTTCCCTCCCCTGCTCGCTGGCTGTGTCTGGCGGGATTGTGCGCTCCTGAGGTTCCCGCCTTGTGGCGAGGATCCCTTCGGCTTCGCCAGGTCCCAATGGACTCATTTCCGGTTTCCCGTTCTCGGTTGCGCGCCTTAGGGTGATTTGGAGCTTTGGAGTCGAGCTCCAGTGATGGCTCCAGCGCCATGGCGAGAGCAAGAGGATGCCTGGTCAGTAAATGACCAGGGCAACCCTCGCCCCTCTGGCATCCAACTCTACAAAGCAAGGGTATTATCATCTTTTTAGCCCTCGGTTTCTTCTTGCTATCGCAAAGCAATCGACAAGTGCAAATGACCTTAATGCCCTCGTCGTTTTATTTGATTGATTTTGCGAGCAAGGGTAGGTCAGTCTTTTCCCGTCTTTGCTCCCTTCCCTGTGACCTTGGTCAGCGAAGGTGGGCCAGCTGATGCGGCCAATTGTGATTGGTCCGCGTCAGCGTGGGCCCGGCCTCAGTGGCCCAATTGTCTTTATTTTGCCTACGTGGCTTTTTGCTTAATTTCTGATTGGTCAGGTTTACTTAATTCATAGTAAATCGATCCTTTATCAGAAAAATATGAATAGATAGTCGATGGAAAGAATTTTTAACGAAGAATCTGATTTTATGATTTTTGAGACCTTATTCTCAAGGGTTTTCCAAAGTTTGCTTTGAATGGAATTTTTAATATGTAAATGTTTTAAAATACATAATTAATTCATTTTAACTCTGTTTTATATAATAAAATATGTTTTCTTAATCAGGAGATTATGAGTAATCGTTTGGACTTGGTTTTGAACTCTAAATCGTAGTTTTGTAAAATTAGGGTTTTTCCTATGATTTATGTCTTTATATATATTAATACATGTGTTATGTTTATAACTAGGATATATGGATGGTGATACTATCTGTTTGGTGGATATGATGGTAATGTATTTAATCTAAGGTATGTGAAAACCTATTTGAGTATGTGATTCCTACGTATGTGACCCCTATGTTGTGAATGATTATTGTGCAAACAATCCTAATCTCTCAGTTGGGCTTTTATCCAACCCCAATCATTATTGTGCTAGCCTTTTTATTCTCCTAAATGCATATTTGGCTCTTTACTTATTTTATGCTTCTAATGCCATTGTGGTTCATTCAGTTGAATTATGTGAATCTTATTGTTGCCTATGTTGGCTCATCTTTTGAAATACTTGGAAATGTTATATATTGTGGTTGTCCTTGTGGCTCATTTAATTGTAACTCTTGAAACTTGTTGTTGCCTATGTTGGCTCATCTCTTGAAGTACTTGTATAATGATGTTGCCTATGATGGCCTGTTGATTGAGATTATTTATTTGGGTTTTATTCCCAATGCTATGATGTTATTTTGTTCTACTTTTCACTCTACTGCCAAGTGAATGTTTATGCATGATATAGTTATTGGCCAATTGACAATGTAGTGTACATGAGTACAAACCACCCACAGGGCACTGAGGTTTTAGTCCTCCTGCCGGGCACTGGGGTTTTAGTCCCCCTGCCATTTTATATATTAGGCACTGGGGTTTTATTCCCCCTGCCACTTTTTAGGCACTGGGGTTTTAGTCCCCCTACCATTGGTGAGGTCCGGTAGGTGCCTCACCCTACATTGAGAGGATGTTGAGTCATAATTTATATTCATGCAAATGTGATAATTGTTGATATTTAAATGTGGTAGTTTTTCTCTCTCATATTCATATATTTGCCTCATTTCTTTTGAAATATCTTATTGTAGAGAATCTTTTATATTGCAAAGCTTTTTATTATTATTTGTCCTATTCCTTTTTATTAACACATACCTTGTTTTATCTTTCTCTTGCTGGATGACCCCAACCATCCAGGTTAGGGATCAGAGTGCGCATGGAAGCTTGGTGGACCCAAGGCTAAGGATAGGATAAGAAGAAAGGAATATATAGCTTGAGTGATCATGTTTGCTTTTATGTTATATAGTTGTTTGTTTGGAGACAATGTTGTATTAGTTAAGTCTTCCTCTACCTAGATCCTTGTGCTTGTATAAAGTTGTACTTCCTTTATGGAAATTTTATAATGTACTCTTTATACATTTTGAATAAAGTCAAGATTTAATTCTTCCGCTGCCACACCATTGGTGTTTTTGTTTATCATGTTTATAGTAGAGACTTGGTCTTTACATAAGGTTTGTAGGATGTACAATGATTGCACAAGAATACACTCTAATGCATGATGTACAATGATTGTCACACTCTAGCACAATGTGGCTTGCTAAAGAGCATAATAGGACATTTATAGGTCGTTTGAAAATAAAGTCTTTTGTCAACTATCTCAAAATCAAATAATGTTGTTAAAAATATCAAATTGCTCATCTTCAAAGCAAAATTGAATGTTATGTCTTACGAGTGGTTTGACATAAATGGATTTTCATATTACACAAAACATCAAGATGATATGAGTGTCATTCAAAACAGTGGGTATGTCATATGTGAAGGATAAGAGTCCACATGAAGCTAACATGTCATATTGTGGTGTCATTGAATACATATGAGAGTTTGACTTCATTGATTTCAGAGTTCCTGACTTTAGTTATAATTGAGTTATAACACCAAAGGAGTTTTTGTGGATAAATTGATTTTCACATTAGTGAATTTTGAAAAGATTGCTGAGTAGGGTGAACTCATGATGGCATCATATGTGAAGCAAGTATTCTACATCAATGATCCTACAAATGAAAAATGATTTGTTGTTATTCATGAGAAAAGGCAGCTGTTGTAGATCCTACAGATGAAGAAGAGTACTTGATAAGTATGATCACTCCAGTCCATTATCGCTTATATGCCAACACCAAATGTTGAACCTAACACTGACATATATCTGCATGGAGATCACAAAGAAGGAATATTAATTGATCAAAGATCTAACTAATACTAGAGGCATGTATTGTATTTTTAAATACTAGAAGTGCATTTTACATTCTTTGTTACAGTTATATTTGTTTCATCTGTGACATGTTCATTTTACATTCTTTATCACTTGTATTTCATTCATTGATGTTTTTCTAGATGGCGTCTGACTGTGAGGATGAGCACCATGATGATGTGAGGATGAGATGTGCATTTTACATTCTCTGTTACAATTATTATACAGATGTTCTCTTTACATTCTCTCTCAGTTATATGCATTTTTTGACAATTTTAGGATGAGCATCATAAGGATGTGTACCCTAAGGATCTTACTAGATTTGTATAGGAACATTGTGACATTGCACGTAGAAGAGGAAGCACCTTGATGAACAAACTAATCTAGAGAAATACCCAACCCGATAACTATTGAGGTGGCTGTAAAAATGGTAAAATTCAACTTTGCACACTATATGTTCATTTTAGACCTTGATTGTTATATTTTACTGACCAATTATCATTGACGATGATTAGCGGAAACTCCACGAGCAAAGAAAAGAAGGCAAGTTTATCCCTGAGAGACAAAGTGATGAATTGACAATTGATTGGGTATTCTAGAGCATCCCGGCCATGTTATGGTCGATGAGGCTGGTGTCGGTATAAGATCCTTTTTTGGTTCATCAGAGAAGACCAAATCTATCAAGAAAGAGTCTGGACACAAGAGAAGGTGCAATATGATCGCAACCGGAATATGGGACACAATGAGACAATATCGTGCTTCTCATTCTCTAACTCCTCAGACAGTACATGTGTTAGCCCTCTCTTCATATGCGGTGGACGCCCTCTATGACAAAGATGGTTGGAAGTAATTCATGGACCCTCCAGTAAGCACACTCAATGCAAGTATTCTGTGATATAATAGTCTTTTAGGTGGGTTTGTAATATGTTTGCATTTAGGTATATATAATATTATATAGAAATTTGTAGTGATTGAGGCTATGTCATCTTTTACTAGGAGAATATATCATTACATTGGGCGAGGCTTACCCACCCCTTTCATGTGACATGATTCATGGTCACTCCAATACCGTTGATACAATTCATGTGTCTTTCAGCCTTGTCTACGAATCTTGCAAACAGAGGCCACTACCACATGCCCACCCCGACCAAGAGACAATAGGTGATGCAAAAGGCAACACAGTTGGGTGGCCCAAAATTTTCACTGCATTTGTATTTGTGATTATTTTCTACTTGTGTATATAATTGGGTCAGTTGATATGAGAATATATACATATATATACATATATATGTATTTATATATAGTTCATAGCACCTATGAAATCCCCTATAGTTCATCCTCCACTTGGTCCTCTAAATATTCAATTACCTACTTGGATTGCAAAGGACTTATTTGGGTCACTAGGTCCTAAGTGCAGGGGTTGACACTATGGCTAAGTGACTTAGAAGAAGGATCGACTAAGATGGTCTATATTAAGGAGGTTGTTGTAGGTCAAGCTCGGGATACTAGTGTGTTCATGCAAAATATTCTGGAGCTATTTACTTATGATTGGTTGAATACAACTTTGATATAACTTTGGATATGGATAGATCTTATGGCCAAATACCTCATTTGGTAATATTTGAAAATATATATTGATCAATTTTCTTATATGTTAATGGAAATGTATACGTTTTGCAACCACTTATATAGGGTGTGTGGAGAGTTCATACTAACCATTTTGGTATTTCTAGTTCCATCATTGATTGGTCATGCAGATAAAGACCAAAATTTTGTTAGTGATTACTTCTCCACCACATTTAAATTTTGATAATGTGTGAAAGACTGTGATTGTAGATCCTTTCAATGTTGGATAAGCTTCGGGCACTTTGCTCATAATGTTGACTTATATATTATATTTCACTGTGTATTTTGAGTTTTCTTTTTTTGCCTTTTTTCACTCAATAATAATCATTAGGTGTTGTTGGTATGTGTTTTCGAGATGTTGAGTGTGTTTTATCTGAATCCTTCGGGTGAGAAAGTTGATTGGGGGACATATAATGATGATTCTATTATTTTTGTGAGTAAATTTTTATATTTGTCAACATATATTAATGCTTGCATCATTCGCTACATGACTATTTACTAATTAAATATGTGACTTTAATTTTGTAGTGCTATAAAAAATTCAAAAAGGCTAGAGGAAAGGTAGACAAGAAAAAGAAATCATTGAGTTGGAAGGATGTTGAGGTAGTATTCTGACTCTAATGCATATATATACCAATTATGCTAACTGTTTATTAAAAGTTAGCATAACTATGCATTTATAGTGCCCTATACCAACACATAGTATGTGGTATATGGATCTAATTGTTGGACATGAGGCACTAGACATTTATTGTTGACATAAAGTAATCTACATAGTCTTTGATCATCATAAATAAGTAGTCTCATTTGATAATATTAAAAATTAAATCAAATTCTTGAATTATGTCATTCTCTTTGTAGCTATTTGAGACGGTATAGTCTTATACAAACAAAGAGACATATGAGATACGAGAAGAGTGGGCACACGCCTTCATTGAGGAAGTCCACTTTGAATATGATTGAGATAAAATATGAGTTTTTTAAACATTGATGCCATTTATTTCTATATACATGTGGTGATTATGACTTTCTACAGCTTTAAATTTTATGCTAGTAAATTAGTGGTGCATATTTTAATGATGTGTATTTATATATTTGTTTGTGTATGAATATGAAGATGAATGAATATAATAAGAATCACATTTATACATATCGTGAGAATGGAATTACATAATAGATCTTGTATGTGCTTTTTTTAATTTTCTATGTGCATAAGAATAGAATTAAGTGTTGAAGAGAACATAATTGAAGAATCAAAATGCATGTGGATGGATGCATTCTATGTATGTGTTTGTAATTGTAGGTTTTGTTGGGGTGCTAGTCTGTCGCTATTTTAAAAAATAATTATGACATCAATTATTATAAAAAATCAAAGTTGTAGTTCTGTTGTGTCAGTTTTTTAACCAAAATCGACAACACATCTTCCTTTATCTGATGACAGTGCTACTCAGTCCGCAATACGGTCGTGCTGGCTGACATGGTCGTACGTCCAATAGAGCCATGTTGCTATGTGGTGTTGATTTTTTAGACTAAAACCAATGACGCAGACTAAAGCATTCGTTGCTTGCGAGGAACCGGCGACACAGAGCAATTATTTGAAACTTTATTGCTCTAAGTCATCGGTTGAGACGTCAATTTCTATTTTCATAAGAACTGATGCTCACCCTATGGCATTAGTTTGACCGTTCCCAAAATATCGACATAGAAGATCGTTAGTTGTAGTGTCGCCCACTTAGAGTTAGTAAAAAAATGATGTTATAGGTCTATTTTAATCGACATACTGTATTTATTTAAGCAGACAATGGTTGCACCTAATCAATACATTCTATCAAAATGAACATCATGCATACATATTATGTTGTTGTGCGACTTTACCTCGTTATGTTGTTGAAGAAATAAATGACCTTTGTATATGAACGAATTCACAATTGATACAATGAAGGGTTTCTGTTAGGCTTCAATTGGTTTGTCATAATAGGTTTAAAAAACTTATGAGCTACAATTATTTAAGTATTTTTGCGTGATTGGTTTTATGTAAGTGCTGGAACTTGAAATCTTGGACTTGCTGAGAATTATAGACTTAGATATAAAGTACATTTCCTGAGTCCCCTCATAAAAAGAGCAGAAAATGAGTTCCAAACTAAATAACTACACTTCATATATAATTAGTATTCTTTATTTTTCATAAATGACAAATAAAATATTTATGACTAGTGTTGGCAGTGTAGATATAGTTTATTGCTAAAATTAATATAACATGACAAAATATTCATCCTGACCCCCATCCTGACCCCGGGGAGGGATGGCCACCAACAAAAGCATCCGCTTGCATTTGAACACGACACCTTTTACTTTTCCAACTACAAAGTAAAGGTTTGGGCTATCCACCCTGGCCACCTGGATTATCTACTGATCTTGTTGCACTAGTTCCTGAAGATAAAGATAGTTCCAAGTAAAAAAAAAAGATAGTTCCAAGTATGCTGCCCCAGAAAGATGGACTATTTTGCAGCTAACCAAAGAGAAAAGTAGATAATATACAATGCATGGTGGTAAAGCGCAAGGTGAACATCAGTTAATACCATTCTTTTGGAATCAGGAATGCTCTCATCCACCTCCACAGAATGCCAAGTCACAAACTATGAATATAGGATTAGCCCCCCCCCCCCCCCCCCCCCCCCCAATTTCTGCTAGACGTGTCAAATTCCTCGCCGTCACTATTTGCCTTAGCTAGTCAATGATCGGTGCTTCACCATCCAAATTCATGACTTCAACCTCTTCCATCTTTTGGATGACGTGATTGTTTCTAGGGTCGCCACTTCCTCTATATGTTGAAGGGAAATCAAAATATCTATTCTAGTGCCGGAAATCAAAATATCTATTCTAGTGCAGGCACTGGCAATACTCATCTCTTTTCTTGGGTTGTCAAACAAGATAAACATCAATATGTGGGCCAAAATTAGCATAGAAGTCCTACACGCAACGTTAGAATCACGAACGACTACATCAGGCCCAGTTTGGCTGCATACTTCTGAAGTCCCGGTAATCTGATGCAGGGCGTTGTTGTTTTCCAGTAGCCGCGGGAGGCGAGCTGTATCCAGCTGCAGGACTTAACGGTCAATTGGTAGGGAAGAAAGATGCTGCAGGGCAGCAAACCGGACGGGAGAATGGCATTTTCTAATAATACCACCATTTACCGCGTGACTGGAAAAACCGTCACTCGCTGTAACAGCAATTGAGTGACGGTGATTATGAATTTCACGTACAATGTGATGAGCTATCAATTATTATGCAAATTACCGGGAATCCAAAAATCAGCGGCCAAACTAGGCCTAAAAGTATCTAAAGGAGGAGAAGAAACACACGAATCACGACGTCTCTCCACCATCAATTTGGACACCTCATCCACTGACGTCTACCTAATTGAAGGAATAAAGACCCGCTTCTTAAAAAACACAACTCGTATCGTACTTGCTGACAATCACTTACATTAACTAACGGTAGGCAACCGTCCTGTTGATTCTTACGACATGAAAACTCGAGGAAGGATATAAGCCGACTTTGTTCGCCCCTTGCCCTTACGACATGAAAACTCGAGGAAGGATATAAGCCGACTTGCAGCTACTGATGGGCTGGCGCACGTAGGTTAAAGCTTTTGTGAAAGCGTGAGCGGTTCAAAAGACGCGAGCAACATGCTACGACGTGCAGTGAAGTGGCATTGCACATGGAGTTGAGAGTTTCCTTATCTTGTGAATGTGAGTTTGAAACCTTTTGCGATTGGTGTATTTTCTTAGATATTGAAACATCTGTGATGTAAACAAGTGTTGACATGCATATGCAAAAACATAGCACTTGGTCGTGGAAGAAGGGCTGCGCTTTGGATTGGCTGGAGATATTTGAGTGCAAGTAATTTTTTTTTCAAGAAACCACCCGGGAGTTCGTCCTGTTCTCCCGTAGATAAGGCCATGTTTAGTTCGGGATCAGGATTATGAAATTGAGCTGGATTAGTCAATAAATTCGGATTACTTTTATCCGGACTCGGTCTTCTTTCGTTTGGCAACTTAGTCCTATTGTAAGTACTCATTAAATTGAACTTGCCTCATTTTCTTTGCATATAAAACAAAACAACACATAAGACAGAGCTAAGTCCAGACTGAATTTTGAAAATTATGCTAAAAATAAAACTGACTTGGTCTGGATAAAAGGATTACACAACCTAAAATGACCATGTTAGTCCAGTTTTTGCCAAACGAAACATTATCCAATTGGACTGAGTTGGTCTGGATTTACACCTATGTGGCGCAAAAGGACAGAGCTTGGTCTTGATAAGATTCTGAATCAAGCATGGGCTAAAAGTAAATAAGGAGGTACATTGTTGTCCGATCCGTACTCTACAAAAAAAGATAGAATCACTAGCAAGCAATCTACCTAAAAAGCTATGGGTTCGATATTCTACAGAATTGGAATACATTTGTAAACATGTCTATGCCCTTAGTATCTATTTATATACTCTCTTTGTATATGTTTACCGGTAAGCTTGTGTTATATCCTCAATTATAATAAAATTAAATTATAAAAATGAATTGATTTGTCAATTCTCAAATGATATTATTGGTGGAATAATAATTTTTGTGGCATGGATACTTGTGGCACACGATAAATAAATAGAAGAGATTCATACATAAATAAATAATAATGACTTTTGATATTTGTAAAGTTTCAAGAGAAAATAAAATGTATGGATTGTTAGATAATTAAAAGATAATTATCTAGTCATAAGTGGAAACACAATGTTATGATACCAAATAATATTATCTTGATTTAACCTTCGTATACTTGAAAATAATAATGAAAAAAAGAAGATTCTAGAAATTTGAAGAAAAGGATAGACCATGGGATAATGGTATTATTTTAAATACTGCTTAAAAGGAGAAAGTTTTCAACGGGAAAGATCTCCCATTAGATCCCAATTAATATAAATTGAGAAAGGTAATGGTGAGTTTCCATGAGATAAATGTAATTGATTTAAAAGATATATGAAAAAAAGATTTTTTTCAATAAATCTCAAAGACCATATATAAGTAGGAAAGATAATAATCATTTTCCCTTTTATGTCCATTGTTGAAAATCCATATTTTATGAAAGATGGAGATTTCATTCGCATGGCAAGGAGAGTTATAGAATAAAAAGACTTAAGAGTCAACAAAATAAGAGATATTGGAGGTGTGTAGTTAACTCTTTCCAATATGCATGCCTTGCCTTTTAGTGGGTACAAATGTGTTGAATAAAAAGTGAGATCTATTAATGGATATGGAAGATTGGTGAAGGAGCATTTATAGGGTGTCATGATATTAAAGTGATCTACCATATTTGACATCATCTTTGTACGAAAAGAAAGAAAGAGGAAAAGAAATGAGAACATGAGAAGGATGTTGGCACATATATGGGTGGTATGTTGAAAAGATAGACGGACCCGATCCCCTCCTTCAAAGGGTCTACCCTTCCATAAGAGTTCAGAAGAGAATCTCGCTCTCCTCACCATAGCAAGTTCTCCTCATCCATGGTGGTCTGCTGCAAGGTGCTTGCCACCATGACTCCAAGAACCTGGAAGCTTTGCTTCATCACCATCACAATGTAATATAAATGAGAGAAACCTGATAGGCATTCAGGGAGGCAGAGAAGAACACCCCTCAATCATATTTTAGACAAGATCGAGATACTGCTTGTAGGGTAGTAACTAGCAAGACTGATGAATGCCTCATCTACATCAATGACTCGGAAGATCAAACCCACAATGATCAGTGGGAGCACGAGCAAGGCATACCTCTAGATCTTGGAGTGCGGGGAGGAGTAGAAGGATTCTGAGGAGAATCTCTACCTGCAAACACATACTGGCAGCACATAGGTAAGGACTTGCATCCTCTTTTCTTGTTCTATAACATGTCATCATTCTATATAACTTAAGACATATCATTCTCATCTCTCGCCATTATTAGTGGATGGTTGAGTCCGTCCAGGGTACATGGGGTGGTTGAGCCTTTCACGACATTTGGAGCCAAGAGAGGTGAGGGGGGAGGATCAATATGGCAATCATCTCGCACGGACTAGAGTCGTACATATTCGCCTCACAAGGAAGAAGAAAACTCACGGTGGAATGACCCATTTGCCCCAGATCGTGTACCTAAAGCACGGGGGCACGGGAGTGATTTCTCCCCTAATATCTTAAGTGAGCAGG
The DNA here is from genome assembly GCA_963693085.1 of Alisma plantago-aquatica. NCBI lineage: Eukaryota > Viridiplantae > Streptophyta > Magnoliopsida > Alismatales > Alismataceae > Alisma > Alisma plantago-aquatica. The sequence goes on from OY856410.1 coordinate 276,619,023, forward strand.
ATACACTTAAAATAGGATTTCATGACTGATGTGGCACTCTACCATTGGTTAAAATTAATGATTATCTTGCAAAAAATTTTGCTAAGTAATGGTAACTCGGATGGAAATATGTTTTATATGAAAATTGATCAAAAGAACGAGAGGAACATACATAAAATGATTTTATATTATAAATATGAATGGAATTCCACAACTACCATGAATACCTATTTAGTGAGATATTAGTATATTAAAACCCTAGATTTGTTTATTAAAATATTGAAAACATTAAAAAGCTAATAATTGGTGTTATTATCCATTATTGTTGAATAATATGAGAAATCAATATGATCATGACCATATTAATGATGCATGCTCATGATAGAATAATTGGGTAGATTTCATAATCGTGGTTACATTTAATATGAACTAGGGTTCTTAAGTCATTAGATGAATGAACATGGGGATTGGAGTATCGAACATAAACTTAATGATAACTCGATAATAAGGAAACCTAAACCCTAGGTTAGGACCAAGTATGATTTAGACTATTAGTAAGATGGTTACACTCTAGGAATTACATACATGAAGATTAAAGATGATTGTTTGATTTGATTGCTTCATTGGATAATATGATTAGAGAATGTTTGTATAATCGACATGTCTCACCATCGAGGTATGTATCTATGCCTATGATTAATCGATTTAGTTTACCAACGCTTTTTGAGGTTTTTCTTGAGGATTGAACAATTAAAATGTTGGTTGTTTATTTAAATTTTATTCAATCATAATGCCACTATGAGTGTCACTTTAAAAAAGATCGTATGAAGAAGATGTCAGTTTATGTTTGCAAATAATTGTCAGAATATATATTGTTATGTACTTGCACATTTTTGGATGCACCCCACGTATCGTATGGAAACATATTGATCGCATATTTGTTTCACTCCATTTTAGGTATAAACTGATATATATGATAAAGGACATGAAGATAAAGATGGAAATGACGAATAATATGGTCTGCCTCGTCAGCATTCCTCTAGAGTTTGGAGAAACATGTGCATGATGTGGAGTGAGGTTAAGCATATGTATACTATTGATGCCAATGATATGGCATGCCTCGACAATCAGCATGCCACACCATGGACCAACAGTGATACTAGGGCTAATGCCGCTTGGGCTAAACTTATTTGGGGCTCCCATCATGTCCCCAAATGGAGTATTACTGCTTATAGATCCTTGCTACACAGACTTCCTACTAAAGACTGTCTTATCTCGTGGGGCATCAATGTGAATGATGAATGCCTCCTGTGCGGAAGAGACAAAGAAAGCCATATACATCTCTTCTTGGAGTGCTTCTATACTAAGCTGATCTGGTTCACTATGTGTCTCAAGAACTATTGGGGACCTAACCACAGCAATCGGTTGGACGGCATCACAGTTTGGATGAACGGGAATCTAAAGAGCAAGAGGAACAGAGATTTTGGTGGACTCTGCCTCACTGCGTTCTATTTTTTCATTTGGGAAGAAAGGAACTCAACGGCCCATGGCGGGCCTCCTAGGACCGAGGCTGACATCATTAAAAAGATTACCAAGCAAATCTCGTATCAATTACTTGTAAAGAAAGGCCTTGTAAAGGGTGTAGCTAACCTTGCTAAAGTTTATTGGGTTTTTTTGTAAACTTCACTACTACAGAACCTACCTTTAGTGTCGGTTTCTAAGCGACACCTATGTGGGCGACACTAAAAGTCCACCCATTAGGTGTCGGTTCCAAAACTGACGCCCAAACTCTTCGCGTGCCACCGAAAGCGCGCCATCAGGTGACTATAGGCGTCTGTTATTAGATAAGAAACCGACGCCCAAACCCTTCGCGCCACAGAAAGGGTGCCATCTTGGGCACTATCAGTGTTGGTTATAAGTAAAAAACCGACACCATATATTTTCTCCCCACGACCGTGTTGTCCAGCACGGCCGTGGTGTTAAGGACATAGACGTCGGTTTATTGTAGGAACACCGGCACTATATCATTATGTGTCGGTTATTTACAAATAACCGACACCTATTGGTTTTTTTCCTATCAGTCTACAGACCTGCTGTGGCTGGTCGCAGGATGAGAAACATGTTCAGTTCAGTTATGAACTGCAAGTTTTACGACATCCATTGATATCAGCTGACAACAGGCCGCAAACCTGCAAAATTAACAATAAAAAAGTAGCACATGCATTTAGCAATACAACCTACAGTTCCATTTTATTTTTACACATTTATAAACATTCACACATGCTAGCAATATGTAGTTCCATTCATTCACATTCACACATGTAGAAACATTCATATAGCAACCAACACTTTCATTCATTTTCACTCAGACACATGTAGAAACATCCAGACATGTAGAAACATTCACACATATACTATAATTCAGAAATTCATTTACAAAGTATCATTGTTTAGTCATTATTCGCTATCAGGATCCCAATTATATTTTAAAGCCCCCACTAATTGTATGGTTGTTTCCCATTCTTCTCTTACTTCATTTAATTCTCACATTGTATAGGGAGCATTAACATTTGGTAAGTCCTTTCTTGTAATGGGGTCAGCTTTAAACACCTGTAAAGAGAATGATGTATATATATAATTAATGAGCTATAAATAAGATTGATATATTTCGATCATATTATCTAATGAGACTATATAATACCTGAGCAATACACTCGATATCCAGTGCGGGATGTTTGATAATCATGTGCATATATCGCATGACATAGTATCCACATGCCCATCCGTTGTCTTGTGTAGCACACTATAAATTCAAACATACAAAATATTAAAAAATACAACTAATTAAGCATTGTTCATATAAATAATATATACATATATTGTAGTCGGGAACTTACTTTCACGTTCTTCCAAATTATTGGCTGGTTCTTTTTCATGGGGACCTTTCCTCCAGCCTTTTTGTACTCCTCAAAACCCCTACATGTTAATGTAACACAGAACATTGCAATTAAATAGTAATGTAATAACATATGTTAACGGATATGAAAAATGAAATATTTCTCACCGGAATATTGCCATTTTCATTATGTGTCCAAATCTTGTATTCAATTTACCCCCCTTAGGATCTAGATAAGACACAGTGAACGTCTCGGGGGCAATAACCAGTAACTCCCAATACCTACCACTAGAGGAAAAAAAGTTAAAAATTAATAACTCAAAATCCACAATAAAATGTAATTTTCTTATGTCCAAATTATAATAAGCAAAGTAAACTTACTCTACATTGAATGGAGCCATTATCACCATCTTCTTTTTTACAGCAAAATTTGAAAAAGCCTCACAACAGTATTGTTGAACTGATGTAGGGTCTTTAGCTACTAGACTAATCAAAGATGGAATAAAAAACCCTACATGTTCGAATCCAAAATGTGCACATATGTTGTCTAAGTAGCTGCAAAATATGTATTAATTACGCATGCATTAATAAATAAGAAACCAGATCACCAGATCATACACAAGGTATATGGATGTATAAAGAATATCTCACCTTATCCATAGCTCTATCACAGATGTATTTAGCCAATCATATCGAAACAACTCCAAAATATCTTCTATAAATAGTTTTGTTTCGTATGACTGACCTGTAGAATCTGAATCAGAAGAAACAGTTATAGGGGAGTTTATATCATGTTCCCCTAACCATATTGCCATACCCCTACAGTTAGGACCTAACGGGATAGGTAGGTCCTGTGGAACCCAACTAGGTAATGCAGGAGGTGAAAGTGGAGGCCTAGATGTTGTGAGTGTCTTCTTTTTAACCTGTATATATATATATATATATATATATATATATATATATATATATATATATAATTTCAGATCAACTGCCAGCATATACACACACTAACAATTGAACATAATGTAAATTTACCATACCTTATCAGTAAAGAAGACATCCGCTTTTAGCCACAATATCACTCCGCCTATTGCCTCACCAATCATTTCACAATCTGGGTGGGCATATGGCAGTGGAAGATCCATCCACTTGGGGAATTTATATATCGGGCTCACCCGAATCCAATCAGCTGGTACTGGAGACCCGTGACACGTTTCCCCTGGTAGGGATGGGTAAGACGATGCCTCTGCCACGACATATTCTTTACTTTTTAGATGGCATGGCTTCAACCCCTACAAATTTTTGTGTAAAGAATGTTATATACATATATACATATCATCTTTTTTTGAAACGACTATAATTTCATATATACGTATCATCTTGAATTAAAAAACTAGTTACTATGTCATAAAAATACTTACAGTGGATGTGCTAGGTGGTGGTTCTACATGATTACTCCCAACCTCTGTAGTAGGAGTAGGAGTAGAGTCTGCAGTAGGTATTGTCTGGTAAGTGGCAGTCTGAGATGCCTGCCACTTTTTCATTACTTCTTCGAGTTTCCTGTCAAATAGCTTATCCACCTATACATGGATAAAAGAAACGTCAAATTCTAATTTTTGAATTCTCTTTTACAGTAACATTATAAAGAAAGAATATGTTACCTCTTCTTGTGAAAGTCCCGCTTTTGGGACATGTTTGCACTGGGATGACCCAAAAAAGATTTGATGCCCACACCAGCGCCTGTAGCCCTAACACGTCCAGGATGCTCTGGGTTACCCAGAGCAACTGTCAATTCATCCTTTGTTCCCTCAGGGATGAACTTTCCTTGTTTCCTCAGCTCGTGCAGCTCCCGCTAATCACCAAAACAAAAATTGTACTTAAGTAAACAACACAAATAAGCAATATTCAAATGATTGCTGTAAGAGTTGTATTTTACCATTTTTGCAGCCGCCTCAGCAGTTGCGGCCTTAGTTATTTCTCCCTTAATATTTTGCCTCCCAGCTATCCAGACATCATGGCGAGGCAGAGGTGTGCTACCTATGGTAGAGGACTCCTGAGTAGCAGCAGACTGAGCAATAGTAGCCTCAGCCTGTAGTCTTTGGCGAACGCATGCATACCCCTTTGGACCCATTCTGTGGCCATGCACATTCAGTGCACGCCTTGATCTTTGTGCCTCACTGAGAGCCTAGTTAGTATGCAAATTAATGATTTGGTTAGTAACACTAAATGTTAATCTTGAATAAGTGAATACAACATATATTAATTAATGAGATTGAGACTGACGCCTAATACCTTGAATTCATCAGTTTGTCTTGAAGTGACAAACGCGTCCCATTCTTCATTGTCCAGGAAGTTCCACTGTTCAGTGGCTGTCTTCTTCCTCTTGTCGGCTTCTTTTATGTATTCTCTAGTGAGATTCGTCCTATAGTTCCTTAGGACTCTCCCACAGCGTTGCATCACGCATTTACAATGCAACTTTTCAAACAATTCAAATATACTCTACAAAATAGAATTGCTATTAACTAGTATCCAAAAATTTAGTAATCTACAAAATAGAATTACAAATTAATAATAACTCACGCATAAATCCCTCCATATTAAATCTTTCTTCTCCTTAGAAACTGTATGCCAAGAATCTAAGCGACAACCGCAATGGCTATGAGTAACAAACCCAAGATATGAAATAAATGAATTGCGATTCACACCACATGCATTTCCTGCATTATCGAAATCCACAACAAGTTTGGGTCCATTGCCCTTTTGCACAATTAACTTCTTCATCATAGTGATGCCCCTTCTCTTGTCAACTTTTTGGTGTTGTTGATCAAGTGCCTCAAGTGCTTCAGATGGTACCTGTGCATCATCAACCTAAAATTTGACAAAATAATTCACATTTACAAGATATAACTATAAATGGACATATAGATATAAATATATGATATATTTTTAAAACTTACATTGTGAGGTGACGCATTGATGTCCTCACCCTCACGGTAGTCATCAGCATGGTCATCAGGAGAATGGTCAGCCATCTGCAAATTCACATTCAAATTGTAAAGTTCACATTATAAAGTAGTAATTCAAAGTGTAAAGCTCACATTGTAAAGTAATTCAAATTGTATAGGTCACATTGTAAAGTAATTCAAATTGTAAAGCTCACATTGTAAAGTAATTCAAATTCTAAAGTTCACATTGTAAAGTAATTCAAATTCTAAAGCCCATATTGTAAAGTTCACATTCACATTCAAAACTTTAGGCCAACAAATACATGTGATGTCATTCTTATATATAATAAATGTGTACCACTTATCCCATTCTTGAACACCTAATCTCACTAGTAAGTGTATAATGTGTATTGGGTTTTCGAGAAAATTTCGACAGCATTTCCCCGCTGTTCTCCAAGTACATATGTACTTAGAGAACAAACGGGGAAATGCTACCGAAATTTTCTTGAAAACCCAATACACATTATACACTTACATCCTAAGTGAGATTAGGTGTTCAAGAACAGTCCCAAACCGGGGACTATCCAAGATTTACTCCTAATGAGTAAATCTTGGACGGGGTTCTAGGCTAATGAGTACATATCCACTACATGTATTTGCTCACTTACATTGCATCACTCACAATTAGAGCATTATTATATAATAAATCAAGAATTCAATAGTTTCAAACATGCAATAATGCCCAATCATGTTTAAATCAAACAAAATATCCTAAGTCATATTAGGTGTTCAATAACAGTCCCAATACATGTATATTGTCATTCCAATACCTACAATCCAACTTTCATCACAATTGATGTTAGGGTTTCATCACAATTTTAGGTATCATATAGAGTATGTAGATGTTAGGGTTTCATTATGCAACAAGGATTCATGTAGATGTTAGGGTTTCATCATGCAACTCGGCCAGATGTTAGGGTTTCATCATGCAATAGGGATTTCATCATATAATTGATTTAATCACAAACTCATAATTGATTTCATTTTAGTATATATATATATTCTTGTTCTTCCTTCTCCCTCCTTACCAACAACAACCACGGTCGTGTGGGCTGGCACGGCCGTGGCTGTGTTGGCCAACCACACAGTCGTGTTGGGTAGCACTGCCATGTGGTCGGCCAACACAGCCACGGCCATGCCAGCCCACAGGGCCGTGGTTGCTGTTGGTAAGGAGAGAGAGAAGGAAGAAGAAGAGCAGGAGAAGGAAGAAGAAGAAGAACGGAGGGCCTACCAGAGAAAGAAGAAGGAAGAAGAATGAAGCAGCGTGGAGCCGGAGGAGCAGCGGCGGACGTAGCAGTAACTAGGGGACAGACGACCGCCGGTGAGCAGGAGCACGACAGCAGGAGCACGACCTCCGGTGAGCATGGCCGCCGGTGAGACGGTGAGTAGGAGCACGGCCGCCGGTGAGCAGGAGCACGACAGCAGAGAACAGAGCACTGGAAATCGCCAGAGCTAGGGAAATTGGGAATGAAACAGGGAAAGGGGAAGAATCGATCGGGCTGGTCAGCTATTAAGTTGACAATAAGTGTCAGTTATTTAAAATAACCGACAACTAAACCTACAGTTTCGGTTCTTTACTAAAAACCGAAACCTATACTACATTATAGTCGTCGGTTTTTAAGTAAAAGACAACCGACAACTATTCCTGTTCGCTTTAGTCGTCGGTTGTTTAGTTATGACTGACGCCATATGTAAAATTTTGGAGCCAATTTTTTTCGCTGGAATTTTGGGTTTGGCGGTTGAGTTTAGGTGTTGGTTGTTTATTAATTAACCGACACTTAATAAAAGTGGTACCCGTGTCTGGTCGACCTTCGTAGATTGGATGTCGGTTTATGTTATCAACCGACATTGTAGACTTTAGGTGTCGGTTTTTGTATAAAACTGACACCTTGAAAAGTGGCTTTATAAGCCATTTCTGTAGTACTGCTTTTTTGGGTTTACCTTACTGTTGGGGGTTAGTTTGTTCTTCATCTAGTTGGTGGTTTGGCTTGAGATGGGTTTTTTGTATACCCCTGTCTCTGCCGGGTTTGCTTGTTTGGTTGTAGTTTTTGCTACGTCTCTTTTGGAATATATTTACCTCTTCCAAAAAAAAAGATGGAAATGACATGAAGGCACTAAAGTTATCAAAAGGAGAATTTGCTAGTTATTTCTTCTCAAATGTATAGTTCTGGGGATAGAAAGTTCATTTAAGCATCTTGTAAATAGAGTTTGTGAATTAATGAAATTGTTTTCTATTATTTGTTATTTGACTAATTTGGATCTTGGGTAAAAAATGTAGGTAATGGATCTCATCTTTTAGGCCTTCTTTAATTGGAGGTTGCTGAAAGGTGAGGTTGTTACATTTAGTATCATAGGCAATTCCCCTCCTCTAAGTAGGGCCCACATGGGCATGTAGCATACCAGTCTCTAAGTCGTGCAGTCCATGCATGTTGGAAATCACTTTCTGAGTTGATAGAGCCGCCCTTACGCTGGTAGTGTCTAGGCATGTTGGAAAGGGCTATCCGAGTTGGTGGAGCCACTCTTGTGCTTGAAGCCATGATATAGAGCAAGGTGTACATGGTCCATTTGGGTCTGCACTGAAATGGGGAGAGTTATGAGGCCATATAATTGAGCCTTGACAACGACATCAAGAAACTAAGTGGGAGAGATTGTAACATCCTAGGATTTGAGGCCTCCGATAAAATGATCTTAAAAAGGAATTATTGGACTACCCATATCACCAACGTGCACCTCCTTTTCTGGGAGCCCATCACTAAAGAAGTTTGCGATTAAGCAGGCTTAGTCCAGAGTAGTACTAGGATGGTTGACCAGGTGGGAAGTTTATCCTGGCTTGCATGTTAGTGAGGACAAAGCATGCAATTCAGGCTAGTGGTGGTCTATGGGGGCAGTTATCATTCATAAAACCCTATTAAAGCCTTGGGCGGTGAGCCCGGGCATTACAAATGGTATCAGAGGGAATTATTAGGGCATTTTCTAAAGACGATGGTGTCTCAAAGAGACCATGACCGGGGGCTGGAAAAATTTTCCTCTACACTGCTAGTCAACTTACGAGGACTCACGGGCCAGTGAATCCTACCTGGAGAAAGTTGGATGTTTTTTCCCTTAGTAAAATACCTTTACATTTTCTTCTCATCTTGATTCACCCATTTCTCATCCTCCTACGGAATAAACCATAAATGGAACTTCCCTCAAGAAGAAGTAGGATTAGGGCATCCTCCGTCAACTAATGTACATGTAATGTGTAAATGATAGCGTACATTAATGTGTACATGTGTAAATAATAATGTATGTATATGGTAATAATGATGAAGTAATGTAAGATGTTTTATGGGGTTTTCCCTTACAAGGATAACCCTATATGCAACTAGGGTTTTTTTAGGAAAACCCTTATTGGGTCAAGGGAATCATACAACTCTAATATGTAGGATGTAGGTTGAGTAGTCCCTAACCCTAACCTAAAAACTAGTCTTGGACAATGGGAGTAGTGTGGGTAAAATAGAAACCCTACCCATATGAACCCAATTAGGGTAAGAGGAAAGAGAGAATATAAATGTTTTTGGTAACCCATGCATGAAGGACACATGTTAAATAATATGAATATAAATGACGTTAAGTGACCCCGTCTCCCATGCATGCGTGCGTGTGGAGCATGACATTCATGTAAGAGGTTTTAAGAAACATAGTAACCAATGGTTATACATGTAAATGAAAATCTGAATATAACTTGCTTGAACCTCTCTTACCACCTCTAGATATATGAAATAATGATGATGAATCCCATGGGGTAGAGGATCATCAAAGGTCATCAACATAAATTGCAGAAGACATCAAAGGTCATCCTCCTGAATAGGGTAAGACATCAAAGGTCATCCTCCTGAATAGGGGAAAACACCACAAGTCATCCACCTGAATAGGGGATGACATCAAAGCCCATCCTCCTGAATAGGGGAAGACATCACATGTCATCCTCTTGAATAGGGGAAGACATCATAGGTCACCCGCATGAATAGGGTAAGACATCACATGTAATCTACATGAATAGGGGAAGACTGATATGGAACCAAGAAGGTGGTGGTAACGTCCACTGCAGGGACAAGACTCTAAAAGGGGTATCCCAAAGGTTGAGTAAAATGAGTTGAAAAGTTATAATAACAACAATGAATAAAGATGAAAATATGAAATCTTTAGGGCTACTGTGTCAACCTGGGGTGGGTCAACCCAAGAGTGGGAAGATGACCTATGGGGGAGGCAAAACATTAAACTTGGGGTTAGGTTGTTTCTATAGAGCCTAACTTCCTCCTATGATCCATGAACAACCCTAGGTTAGGACCTTCCCTATAAAGGTAAGTTGAATAAATCAACTTAAAGATTGAGATAACAATGAATGGCACCTATATAATATATGAAAGCACGTATATTGAGTATGATTCCTTGAACCCAAGTATTCCATCCCTGAGGAACATAAGGAAAAGTCACTATGGAAGTGGCTGATCGTATGAGATCGAGCCCAAAAAAGAAAGTTGACATGAGTCTGATGAGGGGACATAAAGTGAATAATGAGCATTATAAGAGATGGAGGAATGCAGTTTAAAGAATTACATATGAAAATAATGTGCTATTGGTAAACCCTTGGGACGAAGTCAATCCTAAGGTTCAGTAGGGAGTATTAAAGGTACATGGACCGATGGGATTAAGAGTTGATTGTTCCCTGAATGCACGACCATCTGATCGGGAGGTAACAGATGTGTCTGCCCGAGGTAGAAGTATCAGGCAATTGGCTACCTTCGTGATGTCCATGTGGCCCAATGGGTCAATGTGAGAGGCACTCCCTAGATGCATAACAATGAGATCACTCCAAAAAGTACCTATACTCCTAGAGACCCCAAGTAACTGGCTAAGGCTCATAATACATGAGGTGAAAATTTAAAAGATACAAAGAAGTCATGAAAGGGGTTGTGTACAAACTCATGAATGAAAAGGCATTTGACTTCATGAAATATAAGAACGTTGAGGAATTAAAAAGGTAATTTATGGCTTAGAGTCATGTTGAGAATGATTCAACCTAAATGTGAAATTTGAAAATGATGTGTGTACACCATATAAACTCTTGGAATAAGATGAACTTTGTATTTTAGATGCATTCAAGTGCTTATTTCCTCTCATTGTGAGGGAGAGAGGTTGGGTAGACATATGTTATTCTTAAATTTAACTTTTGAGAATGAATACTTTAAGTTACATTTTAATGATATTGTCTAGGGTTAGAGGTGTTACCTCACCCTTATGTGTGAAAATAAACAAATAATAGGTTGGAAACTAAGGTGAAAACATAGTCACAAAGTGGAATTGAAAGCACAAATGAAAAATGTAATCACCAAGATATGATATAATGTAGATACTAAGGATGTGGATATACCTTGAATTGAATTCAAGTACCAATCTTAGTAATAATATGAGAAATTTGCATATCAATAAAAGATGTTAGAGTTACCTAAGTAGGATTGTTAACCCTAAGGTTTTAGACTGAGATGAGTTATCATTCATCTTAATCTTACTAGGTTTGAATTTTGGGGACAAAATTCCTTTTAAGGAGGGGTGAATGTTATATCCTCTATTTTGGTAAAATTGCATTATATAAATGAATTGATTTGTCAATTCCCGAATGGTATTATTGGTGGAATAATAATAACTTTTAGGGCATGGGTGCTTGTGGAACAAGTTAAATAAATAGAAGGAATTCATACATTAATAAATTAATAATGACTTTTGATATGGCAAACGAAATAATTGCCAAGTTTACAAGTAAAAATAAAATATATGGATTTTTAGATAATTAAAAGAGTAATTATCTATCTATAAGTGGCAACACAATGTTGTGCCACCAAATAACATTATCTTGATTTAACCTTTGTATACTTGAAAATTATTATGGAAAGAAGAGGACTCTAGAAATTTGGAGAAAAGGATACACCATGGGATAATGGTATTGTTTTAAATATTGTTTAAAAGGAGCAAGTTGTATAAGGGAAATATATCCCATTAGATCCCAATTAATATAAATTTAGAAAGATAATGGTGAGTTTCCATGAGATAAATGTGATTGATTTAAAGGATATATCAAAAAAAGAGTTTTCCAATAAATCTCAAAGACCAAATATAAGTTGGGAAGATAATAATTGTCTTCCATTTTATATCCATTGTTGCCAAATCCATATTTTATGAAAGATGGAGGTTTCATTTGCATGATAAAGAGATTTATACAATAACAAGACTTAAGATCAACAAAATAGGATAATATTCGAGGCAAGTGATTAATTCTTTCCAATATGTATGACTTGCCTTTTAGTGGGTACAAATTTGTTGAATAAAAAAAGTCATATTTTAATGGATATGGAATATTGGTGAAGATGCGTTTATAGGGTATCATGGTATTAAAGTGACCTACCGTATTTGGCATCATATTTGTACAACAAGAAAGAGAGAGGAAAAGAAATGAGAACATGAGAATGATGTAGGTACATATATAGGTAGTATGTTGAAAAGATAGATCATCCTGATCCCCTCCTTCAAAGGGTGAACCCTTCCATAAGTGTTCAGAAGTGAATCTCTCTCTCCTCACCATAGTAAGTTCTCCTTGTTCATGTTGGTTTCTTGCAAGGTGCTTGCCACCATGATCCAAGAACGTGGAAGTTGTGCTTCATCACCATCACAATGAAGTAAAAGTAAGAGAAATGTTACAAGCCTTCGGGGAGGCAGAGAAGAACACCCCTTGATCATATTTTCAACAAGATTGAGACACCGCTTGCGGGGCAGTAGCCAACGAGGTCAACGCATGCTTCATTTGTGTCAATGACTCAGAATATCAGGCCCATGATGATTAGTGGGAGCGTGAGCAAGGCATGTCGACTAGATCTTGGAGTGTGGGGAGGAGTAGAAGGATTCTGAGGAGAACCTCTACCTATAAACATGCACCAGTGGCGCTTAGGTAAGGAATTGAGCCCTCCTTTCTTGTTCTACAACATGTTGTCATACTTAGTAACTTAAGATATACCTTGCTCATCTTCGACCACTATTAGTGGACTGCTGAGTCCTACAGGGCACATGGGGGTGGTCGATCCTTTCATAGAATTTGGAGATAAGAGTGGTGAATGGGGGAGGATCGATCCAACGGTTGTCTTGCATGGGCTAGAGTCAGACATCCTCGCCTCACGAGGAAGAAGGAAAATCACTTTCGAATGACCCATATGTCCCAAATCATGTGCCTAAACCATATGGGCGCATGAGTAATTTCTCCCCTAATATCTTAAGTGAGTCAGATACAATTAAAAGAAGATTTCGTGGCTGACATGGTACTCTGCATTGGTAAGATTAATGATTATATTACAAAAATCGTTGCTAATTGATGGTAACTCAGATGGAAATATGTTTTATATGAAAATTGTTCAGAAGAATGAGAGGAACACAATTAAAATGGTTTTATATTATAAATCTGATCCTAATTCCAAAAGTACCATTAATACCTATTTAGTGAGATATTAGTACATTAAAATGCTAGATTTGGGTATTAAAATGTTGAAAAGTGGTGTTATTATCTGATATTCATGTATATGATGAGAAATTAATATGACCATCACCATATTAATGATGCATGCTCATGATAGAATAATTTGATAGATTTCGTAATCATGGTTACATATAGTATGAACTAGGGTTCTTAACTCATTAGATCAATGAACATGGGGATTGGAGTATCGAACATAACCCTAATGATTACTTGATAATAAGGAAACCTATAAAACCCTAGTTTAGGACCGAGTATGATTTAGTCTATTAAAGAGATGGTGACACTCTAGGGTTTTCATACATGCAGATTATAGATGACTATTTGATTTCCTTGCTTCATTGGATAATATGATTAAAGAATATTTGCGTAATCTGCATGGCTCACAATCGAGGTATGTGGCCATGCCTATGATTAACTAATTTAGTTTGTCGGCTCTTTTTGAGGTTTTTCTCAAGGATTGAATAATTAAAATGTCGATTGTTTATTTATATTATGTTCGATCATAATGCTACTATGAGTATCACTTAAAGAAAGATGATATGAAGAAGATGCCAATTTAAGTTTGCAAATAATTGTTGGAATATATGTTGTTACATACTTGCACATTTTTGGATGCACCCCACGTACCAGTATGGAAACATAGTGATCATGTATTTGTTTCATGTCGTTCTAGGTATAAACTAATATACATGATAAAGTACATGAAGATAAAGATGGAAATTACATGAAGGCACTAATGTTATCAAAAGGAGGATTAGCTAGTTCTTTCTTCTCAAATGTAGAGTTCTGAGGATATAAAGTTCATTTCAGCATCTTGTCAAAAATGTTAGTAATTAATGAAATTGTTTTCTATTATTTGTTTTGTGACTAATCTGGATCTTGGGTAAAAATTGTAGGTAATGTCTCTAATCTTTTAGGCCTTCCTTAATTGGGGGTTGCTGAAAAGTGAGTTAGTTATAGCTTGACTCTCTTTTGATATGCCAATCCCCATATGTTCAATCAACATGGACTTATAACTGGTGATGGCATTTTAGCTAGTTGGTTGATGGGTATCGATCCATAAGACATGTGTCATATTTTGCAAGCTTTTATGACAACAATTCACTTCTTTGTACACATACCTACAATTACCACATGGCCTGAAAAGTAGAGGAGATAGAAATGAATAATCTTTGTGTCTCTACCAAGGATAAGCCTATTCACTTAGGACCCTAACAGTTATATTTTTTTCTACCTCAACCGTAAGTCCTATGTCAAGTCTATAGAATATGAGGGCCTCCAAACCAGTCTCAATTGCTTCCAACTTGTAGAAAAGGCTATCTGGTCCCAAGATTGGTCCTGTAAAACCCTCACTATCAGACTATTGTGGTTCCTTACTAACCCTCTTATTGCTTTAACTGTACCCCTTTGTTTGTTTTCGCTTTAACAAATAACCCTTATGTTCATCTTAACCTCTCTAAGGGACCGAATCTCCCATGTAACCTCCTTGTATACCGACCTCTCCACCCTAGTCTCGCTCAAAAACCATATGTTCTTCCATTTAGTTTCTAGGTCTCTACATCCACCAAATATCACAATAGTTTTACTATGCATTGTGAATTTGAAGATATATTAGCCCTTTCTCAGATTCTCCAAATTCCCATCCTCTTACCATCATGTCTACTCACAAAACACTCACTCTTGTTGGTCCAAAGAACAACTAAAGGGAATAAACCTTGTGCTACTCCTTACCAGCTATGTTCGTCTACTCTAGACCATGTATTTCTATGATCCACACCTACTTATCCATTTTTCTTGAATAGTGTCGTCAATATATTCTTCATCTCTAGCACAAACTAATCTTGCTATTTTTTCACTAAAGAAGAATTTGTTTATGGATTCACGCCCCCCTCCTCACAACATTCATAATGAGAGTCCATCTATGCATTTTAAGATCCCATCCTAGAGTTAGTGGGAACTTATCCTTTCAAAATTTTACAACTAAAGGTAGGTATCTTGGTTGGTAATGTGTTATGTCATATCCATTTAGTTTGGCCCATATATGACATTTGCACACTAGGATCATTTGATCTAGGAACCGTGAAGGAGGATTGGATGGTGAAGGTTCCTTCTTCTGTCACACACCATGTAGGTGAGCCCTTCCCTTTGATCACTCTATTCCCACTTTTATTTCTTATCCTCGTCCCTTCTCTATTTACTATGTTAGTAATAAGGCTGATATGCCAACTACCATCCCTCTCTATAATGATTTTGGTGGTCAAGTTTGGGTTAATCTTCATACCATCTATCCTCCAAGAAACACGTGTCTCTCAACCCAGCTGGTTGTCTAAAGAGGTGATTCCCCTACTCTCATTTCCCATTTAGTGTTGGACATAACTTAACAAGGGTGTCCTAAACTCTTTTCTAGTAAATTGAGGCTCTCTTATTTCTGCTAAGAAATCGTGGTTAATCCGAACATGTGCTACAAAAATTCTTTATGTATTTGACCTTACAATAGATGTCTCAGATGATTTGTCGACTAAAAAATGTTTGATTAGAGTTCACAATATAGAGTAAAGCTAACTAATTGATAAGAGGAAGAACTATATAGGGATATATTGTTTGTAAATGGGTATACATTTAGTAAATGGTACATGACTTTTGAGTTTGAAGAAACATATTAAAGAATGCAAAATGATCCACATACACATGTACTGTTTATATTAGAGATGATATAGAATACAAAGAGAGCATGCAAACACATGCAGTCATTGTTGATATAATGAGATCCGTGGGGAGACACAAGTGACTTTATTCCTACTAGGATAAGAGAAAGTGCAAAAGGAAAAGGAAAAAAATCTACTTTCGTTCATTATCAATATAAGATTTATATCATTCTTTTCCAACAAAACTTATACACTCATCAAGACAAATCAACCCTCCCTCGGTGTGAGAATACCAAGACCAAACACTATAAAAAGTTCCATTTTGGTTCCCCATTCAGCTTACCAAATGCTCAAATATATGGAAAAACATTACCAAAAATTCAAATATTATTTTTTGGTCTTATATACACCCTAGGTCCTTATTCTCTCCCATAGTCCCTCTACTTTGACCCCTGGTGTGATGTCATGTGCCTGTCATTGCAACCCACCCCGTCTCTCCCTAACATCAATCTATTGATGGCTACAAAATATCTTATTAGTCACAATATATATTCCTTAAAATATCCTACCTTGCAAACTTTTCAACCAAATCCTACTCAAAAATCATAAACTACATGTGTTCACTATATTATTACACTATTATTCCATGGTTATTAGGAAAATGAATCTATACAAAAACTTATACAAGCCTTTACCATTTAGAGGCTTCATTATCCCCTTTAACAAATCCTTATGGCACCTCTATACCTACCACATATCCCACTTTTCATATAGCATTTGTGCTTAAGTAAAATCTTTTTTGTCCCCAACTTACAGAAATGATATATACATGGTCCCTTCTCATGTATTTTATGTTGGTATAACATAGAAACCCTAGCTCACATCTTCACTTAAATGTCCTTTCTCTAAATTCATATGGCTTTTCTTGAATATTATTATTCAACAGCTATTTTCATGCCTTGATAGTTCAAATCTCAATATGCACAACTCAGTGCTTTTCATTATATCTATTAAATTTTCTTTGCAGAAACCTATATGTTTATACTTGAGGAAGATATTAAAACTTGATCAAGGTTCACTAATATGATGTTTGTTACATGCTTATTCCCCTCTAAAATACTTTTCTTTTGTCTTAATTTTAGTTTTACTTGAATATCTCCCCTTCCCTTTTAATAATGGGGATAGTCTAAGGGTATCCTCCACCGCATACTTCATACCCTCCCCAGTGCATAGTCTTTGCCTACACGAAAGAAACTCTATTGATATGCTTCCCCACCACTCTGCACATTCATTGCTACTAGCTTTAGTTTATAATATGATGGTCCTACTGTCAAAAACAATTTCATTGGGTTTAAATTCGTATAATGTTAGGTAACTAATTACCTTTCCCAAAGATTCGTAAAACAACTTGTTAGTATCTTACTAAAATATTTCATCCTACCCATAATCTTACCTAAATACTACTATGGTATATGAGTAGTATGGTGTAACGTCACATGTCTTGAGGCCTTGGTTAAAATGATCTTAAAAGAAATTAATGTAATGTCCATATCATCAAGGTGCACCTCATTTATGGGAATTCCAATACTAAGAACTTCAAAGTTAAGTGTCCTTGGCTTGGAGTATTACTAGGATGTGTGACCATTCGAAAGTTGATCCTATCTTGTGTGTGAGTGAGGACAAAGCACTAAGTCAAGGCTAGTGGTGATTTGTGGGGTATGTCATCATTCCTAAAAATCTACTAGAGTCTTAGTGTGGTGACCTTGAATTTTATGGTTTGGATATCCAATATAGTATATTAGGTCCAAGGATATTCTTGGTTGGTTAATTCTAAGGCGGTATGCCTCTTATTGAACTTGCCTCATTTTCTTTGCATATAAAACAAAACAACACATAAGACAGAGCTAAGTCCAGACTGAAAATTGAAAATTATGCTAAAAATAAAACTGGCTTGGTCTGGATAAAAGGATTACACAACCTAAAAGGACCATGTTAGTCCAGTTTTTGTCAAACGAAACATGATCTAATTGGAATGAGTTGGTCTGGATTTACACCTATGTGGCACAAAAGGACAGAGCTTGGTCTTGATTATATTCTGAATCAAGCATGGTGTAAAGGTAAATAAGGAGGTACATTGTTGTCTGATCCGTACTCTACAAAAAAGATAGAATCACTAGCAAGAAATCCACCTAGAAAGCTATGGGTTCGATATTCTATGGAATTGGAATACACTTGTAAACTCATCTATGACTTTAGTATGTATTTATATACTCTCTTTGTATATGTTCACTGGTAAGCTTGTGTTATATCCTCAATTATAATAAAATGAAATTATAAAAATGAATTGATTTGTCAATTATCAAATGGTATTATTGGTGGAATAATAATTTTTGTGGCATGGGTGCTTGTGGCACACGATAAATAAATAGAAGGAATTCATACATGAATAAATAATAATAACTTTTGATATTTGTAAAGTTTCCAAGAGAAAATAAAATGTATTGATTGTTAGATAATTAAAATATAATTATCTAGCCATAAGTGGCAACACAATGTTGTGACACCAAATAATATTATCTTGATTTAACATTTGTATACTTAAAAATAATAATGAAAAAAAGAAGATTCTAGAAATTTGAGGAAAAGAATAGACCATGGGATAATGGTATTATTTTAAATACTGCTTAAAAGGAGCAAGTTTTCAAAGGGAAAGATATCCCATTAGATCCCAATTAATATAAATTGAGAAAGGTAATGGTGAGTTTCCATGAGATAAATGTAATTGGTTTAAAAGATATATCAAAAAAAGAGTTTTTCAATAAATCTCAAAGACCATATATAAGTTGGAAAGATAATAATTGTTTTCTCTTTTATATCCATTGTTGAAATCCATATTTTATGAAAGATGGAGATGTCATTCGCATGGCAAAGAGAGTTATAGAATAAAATGACTTAAGAGTCAACAAAATAAGAGAATATTGGAGGCGTGTATAATTCTTTCCAATATGTATGCCTTGCCTTTTAGTGGGTACAATTCATTGAATAAAAAGTGAGATCTATCAATGGATATGGAAGATTGGTGAAGGAGCATTTATAGGGTGTCATGATATTAAAGTGATCTACCATATTTGACATCATCTTTGTATGACAAAAAAGAGAGAGGAAAAGAAATGAGAACATGAGAAGGATGTTGGCACATATATGGGTGGTATGTTGAAAAGATAGAATGACCTGATCCCCTCCTTCAAAGGGCCTACCCTTCCATAAGAATTTAGAAGAGAATGTCACTCTCCTCACCATAGCAAGTTCTCCTCATCCATGGTGGTCTGCTGCAAGGTGCTTGCCACCATGACTCCAAGAACCTAGAAGCTTTGCTCATCACCATCACGATGAAGTATAAGTGAGAGAAACCTAATAGGCATTCAGGGAGGCAGAGAAGAACACCCCTCAGTCATATTTTAGACAAGATCGAGATACCGCTTGTAGGGAAGTAACTAGGAAAACTGACACATGCCTCATCTACATCAATGACTTAGAAGATCAAACCCACAATGATCAGTGGGAGCGCGAGCAAGGCATGCCACTAGATCTTGGAGTGTGTGGAGGAGTAGAAGGATTCTGAGGAGAATCTCTACCTACAAACACGTACTAGCGGCACAGAGGTAAGGACTTGCGCCCTCTTTTCTTATTCTACAACACATCATCATTCTCAATAACTTAATACATACCATTCTCATCTCTGGCCATTGTTAGCGGTTGGTTGAGTTTGTCCAGGGTACACAGGGTGGGTGAGCCTTTCACGCCATTTGGAGCTAAGAGAGGTGAGGGGGGAGGATCAATATGGCCATCATCTTGCACAGACTAGAGTCGAACATACTCGCCTCACGAGGAAGAAGAAAACTCATGGTGGAATGACCCATATGCCCCAGATCGTGTGCCTAAAGCACAAGGGTACATGCGTGATTTCTCCCCTAATATCTTAAGTGAGAAGGATACACTTAAAATAGGATTTCATGACTGATGTGGCACTCTACCATTGGTCATATTAATGATTATCTTGCAAAAAGTTTAGCTAATTAATGGTAACTTGGATGGAAATATGTTTTATATGAAAATTGATCAAAAGAATGAGAGGAACATAAATAAAATGGTTTTAGATTATAAATATGAGTGTAATTCCACAAATACCATGAATACCTATTTAGTGAGATATTAGTATATTAAAACCCTAGATTTGGTTATTAAAATGTTGAAAACATTAAAAAGCTAATAATTGGTGTTATTATCCATTATTGTTGAATAAGATGAGAAATCAATATGATCATGACCATATTAACGATGCATGCTCATGATAGAATAATTTGGTAGATTTCATAATCGTGGTTACATTTGATATGAACTAGGGTTCTTAAGTCATTAGATGAATGAACATGGGGATTGGAGTATCGAACATAAACTTAATGATAACTCAATAATAAGGAAACCT
Organism: Alisma plantago-aquatica; assembly: GCA_963693085.1. Taxonomy (NCBI): domain Eukaryota; kingdom Viridiplantae; phylum Streptophyta; class Magnoliopsida; order Alismatales; family Alismataceae; genus Alisma; species Alisma plantago-aquatica. The sequence continues at coordinate 276,639,595 of OY856410.1, forward strand.
AAACCCTATCTTAGGACTAAGTATGATTTAGTCTATTAATGAGATGGTGACACTCTAGGATTCACATACATGAAGATTAAAGATGATTATTTGATTTGCCTGCTTCATTGGATAATATGATTAGATAATTTTTACATAATCTACATGTCTCACCATTGAGGTACGTAGCTATGCCTATGATTAATCAATTTAGTTTGCCAACACTTTTCAAGGTTTTTCTCGAGGATTGAACAATTGAAATGTTGGTTGTTTATTTAAATTTTATTCAATCATAATGCCACTATGAGTATCACTTTAAGAAATATCGTATGAATAAGATGCCAGTTTATGTTTGCAAATAATTCTCGGAATATATATTCTTATGTACTTGCACATTTTTGGATGCACCCCACGTATCGTATGGCAACATATTGATCGCATATTTGTTTCACTCCATTTTAGGTATAAACGGATATACATGATAAAGGACATGAAGATAAAGATGGAAATGACATGAAGGCACTAAAGTTATCAAAAGGAAAATTAGCTAGTTATTTCTTCTCAAATGTATAGTTCTGGGGATAGAAAGTTCATTTAAGCATATTGTAAATAGAGTTTGTGAATTAATGATTTTTTTTTATTATTTGTTATTTGACTAATCTGGATCTTGGGTAAAAATTGTAGGTAATGGCTCTCATCTTTTAGGCCTTCTTTAATTGGAGGTTACTGAAAGGTGAGGTTGTTACATTTAGTATCATAGGCAATTCCCCTCCTGTAGGTAGGGCCCACATGGGCCTGTGGCATACCTGTCTCTAAATCGTGCAGTCCATGCATGTTGGAAATCACTGTCTGAGTTGATAGAGCCACCCTTGCGCTGGTAGTGTCTAGGTATGTTGGAAAGGGCTATCTAAGTTGGTGGATCCACTCTTGTGCTTGTAGCCATGATCTAGAGCTAGGTGTACATGGTCCATTTGGGTCTGCACTGAAATGGGGAGAATTATGAGGCCATAAAATTGAGCCTTGACAAGGACATTAAGAGTCTAAGTGTGAGAGACTGTAACATCCTAAGATTTGAGGCCTCTGATAAAATGATATTAAAAGGAATGATTGGACTACCCATATCACCAACGTCCACCTCCTTTTCTGGGAGCCCATCACTAAAGAAGTTTGTGGTTAAGCATACTTAGTCCAGAGTAGTACTAGGATGGTTGACCAGTCGGGAAGTTAATCCTGGCTTGCATGTGAGTGAGGACAAAGCATGCAGTTCAGGCTAGTAGTGGTCTATGGGGCTAGTCATCGTTCATAAAACTCTACTAGAGCTTTGGGCGGTGAGCCCTGACGTTATAAATGGTATCAGAGGGAATTATTAGGGCATTTTCTAAAGATGATGGTGTCTCAAAGAGACAATGATTGGGGGCTGGAAAAATTTTCCTATACACTACTAGTCAACTTACGAGGACTCCCGTGCCCGTGAATCCTACCTGGAGAAAGTTGGATGTTTTTGCACTTAGTAAAATACCTTTAGATTTTCTTCTCATCTTAATTAATCTATTTCTCATCCTATAACTGAATAAACCATAAATGGAACTTCCCTTGAGAAGAAGTAGAATTAGGGCATCCTCCGTCAATTAATGTACATGTAATGTGTAAATGATAACGTACATTAATGTGTACATGTGGAAATAATAATGTATGGATATGGTAATAATGATAAAGTAATGCAAGATGTTTTATGGGGTTTTCCTTTACAAGGATAACCCTAGATGGAACTAGGGTTGGCTTAGGAAAACCCTTATTGGGTCAAGGGAATCATACAACTCTAATATGTAGGATGTAGGTAGAGTAGTCCCTAATCCTAACCTAAACACTAGTCTTGGAGAATGGGAGTAGTGTGGGTAAAATAGAAACCCTACCCATATGAACCCAATTAGGGTAAGAGGAAAGAGAGAATATAAATGTTTTTGGTAACCCATGCATGGAGGACGCATGTTAAAGAACATGAATATAAATGACATTAAGTAACCCTGTCTCCCATGTATGCGTGTGTGTGGAGCATGGCATTCATGTAAAAGGTTTTAAGAAACATAGGTAACCAATGGTTATACATGTAAATGAAAATCTGAATATAACTTGCTTGAACCTCTATTACCACCTCTAGATATATGAAATAATGATGATTAAGCCCATGGGGAAAAGGATCATCAAAGGTCATCCACCTAAATTGTGGAAGATGTCAAAGGTCATCCTCCTGAATAGGGTAAGACATCAAAGGTCATCCTCCTGAATAGGGGAAAACACAACAAGTCATCCACCTGAATAGGGGAAGACATCAAAGGTCATCCTCCTGAATAGGGGAAGACATCACATGTCATTCTCTTGAATAGGGGAAGACATCATAGGTCATCCACATGAATAGGGGAAGACATCACATGTAATCTGCATGAATAGGGGAAGACTGATATGGAACGAAGAAGGTGGCAGTAATGTCCACTATAGGGACAAGACTCTAAAAGGGGTATCCTAAAGGTTGAGTAAATTGAGTTGAAAAGTTATAATAACAACGATGAATAAAGATGAAAATGTGAAATCTTTAGGGCTACTGTGTCAACCTGGGTGGGTCAACCCAAGAGTGGGAATATGATCTATGGGGGAGGAAAAACATTAGACTTGGGGTTAGGTTGTGGCTATAGAGCCTAACTTCCTCCTATAATCCATGAACAACCCTAGGTTAGGACCTTCCCTATAAAGGTAAGTTGAATAAAGCAATTTAAAGATTGAGGTAACAATGAATGCCACCTATATAAAATATGAAAGCATGTATATTGAGTATGATTCCTTGAACCCAAGTATGCCATCCCTGAGGAACATAAGGAAAAGCCACTATACAAGTGGCTGATTGTATGACATCGAGCCCAAAAAAGAAAGTTGACATGAGTCTGATGAGGGACATAAAGTGAATAATGAGCATTATAGAGATGGAGGAATGCAGTTTAAAGAATTACATATGAAAATAATGTGCTACTGGTAAACCCTTGGGACGAAGTCAATCCTAAGGTTCAGTAGGGAGTATTAAAGGTACATGGACCGATGGGATTAAGAGTTGATTGTTCCCTGAATGCACGACCATCTGGTCGGGAGGTAATAGATGTGTTTGCCTGAGGGACAAGTCTCAGGCAATTGGCCACCTTTGTGATGTCCATGTGGCCCAATGGGTCAATGTGAGAGGCACTCCCTAGATGCATAATGATGAGATCACTCCAAAAAGTACATATACACTTAGGGACCTCAAGTAACTGGCTAAGGCTCATAATGCATGAGGTGTAAATCTAAAATATACAAAGAAGTCATCAAAGGGGTTGTGTACAAACTCAAGAATGAAAAGGCATTTGACTTCATGAAATATAAGAATGTTGAGGAATTAAAAAGGTAATTAATGGCTTAGAGTCATGTTGAGAATGATTCAACCTAAATGTGAAATTTGAAAATGATGTGTGTACACCATATCAACTCTTGGAATAAGATGAACTTTGTATTTTAGATGCAGTCAATTGCTTATTTCATCTCATTGTGAGGGAGAGAGATTGGGTAAACATATATTATTCTTAAAGTTAACTTTTGAGAATGAATACTTTAAGCTACATTTTAATGATATTGTCTAGGGTTGGAGGTGTTACCTCACCCTTATGTGAAAATAAACGAATAATAGGTTGGAAACCAAGGTGAAAACATAGTCACAAAGTGGAATTGAAATCACAAATGAAAAATGTAATCACCAAGAGATGATATATTGTAGATATTAAGGATGTGGATATACCTTGAATTGAATTCAAGTACCAATCGTAGTATTAATATGAGAAATTTGCATATCAATATAAGATGTTAGAGTTATCTAAGTAGGGTTGGTAACCCTAAGGTTTTAGACTGAGATCAGTTATCATTTATCTTAATCTTACTAGGTTTGATTTTTGGGGACAAAATTCCTTTGAAGGAGGGTGAACGTTATATCCTCTATTTTGGTAAAATTGCATTATATAAATGAATCGATTTGTCAATTTCTGAATGGTATTATTAGTGGAATAATAATAACTTTTAGGGCATGGGTGCTTGTGGAACAAGTTAAATAAATACAAGGAATTCATAAATTAATAAATAATAATGGCTTTTGATATGGTAAATAAAATAATTGCCAAGTTTTCTATAGAAAATAAAATATATGGATTTTTAGATCGTGTGCTTAAACCATAGGGGCAAATGAGTAATTTCTCCCCTAATATCTTAAGTGAGTCAGATATTATTAAAAGAAGATTTTGTGGCTGACGTGGCACTCTGCATTGGCAAGATTAATGATTATCTTACAAAACTTCATTGCTAATTAATGGTAACTCGGATGGAAATATGTTTTATATGAAAATTCTTCATAAGAATGAGAGGAACACAATTAAAATGGTTTTATATTATATATCTGATCCTAATTCCAAAAGTACCATTAATACCTATTTAGTGAGATATTAGTACATTATAATGCTAGATTTGGGTATTAAAATGTTGAAAACATGAAAAAGCTAATCTTTGTTGTTATTATCTGATATTCATGTATAAGATGAAAAATTAATATGACCATCACCATATTAATGATGCATGCTCATAATAGAATAATTTGATAGATTCGATAATCATGGTTACATATAGTATGAACTAGAGTTCTTAAGTCATTAGATCAATGAACATGGGGATTGGAGTATCGAGCATAACCCTAACAATTACTCGATAACAAGGAAACCTAAAAAAACCCCATTTAGGACCGAGTATGATTTAGTCTATTAAAGAGATGGTGACACTCTAGGGTTTGCATACATGCAGATTATAGATGACTATTTGATTTGCTTTCTTCATTGGATACTACGATTAAAGAATGTTTGCATAATCTGCATGGCTCACAATCGAGGTATGTGGACATGCCTATGATTAACAGATTTAGTTTGTCAGCACTTTTTGAGGTTTTTCTCGAGGATTGAACAATTAAAATGTGGTTGTTTATTTAAATTATGTTCAATCGTAATGCCACTATGAGCATCACTTAAAGAAAGATGATATGAAGAAGATGCCAATTTATGTTTGCAAATAATTGTTGGAATATATGTTGTTACATACTTGCACATTTTTGGATGCACCCCACGTACCGGTATGGAAACATACTGATCATGTATTTGTTTCATGTCATTTTTGGTAAAAACTAATATACATGATAAAGGACATGAAGATAAAGATGGAAATTACATGAAGGAACTTATGTTATCAACAAGAGGATTAGATAGTTCTTTCTTCTCAAATGTAGAGTTCCGAGGATATAAAGTTCATGTAAGGATCTTGTAAACAATGTTAGTAATTAGTGAAATTGTTTTCTATTATTTGTTATGTGACTAATCTAGATCTTGGGTAAAAATTGTAGGTAATGTCTCTAATCTTTTAGGCCTTCCTTAATTGGGGGTTGCTGAAAAGTGAGTTCGTTATAGCTTGACTCTCTTTTGGTATGCCAATCCCCATATGTTCAGTCAACATGGACTTATGACTGGTGATGGCATTTAAGTTAGTTGGTTGATGGGTATCGATCCATATGACATGTGTCATATTTTGCAAGCTTGTATGAAAACAATTCACTTCTTTGTACACATACCTACAATTATCGCATGGCCTGAAAAGTAGAGGAGATAGAATTGAATCATCTTTGTGTCTCTACCAAGGAGAAGCCTATTCACTTAGGACCCTAACAATTATATTTTTTTCTACGTCCATAGTAAGTCTTATGTCAAGGCTATAGAATATGTGGGCCTCCAAACTAGTCTCAATTGCTTCCAACTTGTAGAAAAGGCTATCTGATCCCAAGATTGGTCCCACAAAAACCCTCACTATCATACTATTGTAGTTCCTTACTAACCCTCTTATTGCTTTAACTGTACCCCTTTGTTTGTTTTCCCTTTGACAAATAACCCTTATGTTCATCTTAACCTCTCTAAGGGACATAATCTCCCATGTAACCTCCCTTTATACCGACCTCTCCACCCTAGTCTCGCTCAGAAACCATGTGTTCTTCCATTTAGATTCTAGGTCTCTACATCCACCAAATATCATAATAGTTTTACTATGCATTGTGAATTTGAAGATATATTAGCCCTTTCTTAGATTCTCCAACTTCCCATCCTATTACCATCATGTCTACTCACAAAACACTCACTCTTGTTGGTCTAAAGAACAATTAAAGGGAATAAACATTGTGCTACTCCTTACTAGCTATGTTCGTCTACTCTAGACCATGTATTTCTATGATCCACACCTACTTATCCATTTTTCTTGAATAGTGTCGTCAATATATTCTTCATCTCTAGCACAAACTGATCTTGATATTTTTTCACTAAAGAAGAATTTGTTTGTGGATTCACGCCCCCCTCCTCACAACATTCACAATGAGAGTCCATCTATGCATTTTAAGATCCCATCCTAGAGTTAGTGGGAACTTATCCTTTCAAAATTTTACAACTAAAGGTTGGTATCTTGGTTGGTGAGGTGTTATGTCATATCCATTTAGTTTGGCCCATATATGACATTTTCACAATAGGATCATTTGATCTAGGAATCCTAAAGGAGGATTGGATGGTGAAGGTTCCCTCTTCTATCACACACCATGTAGGTGAGTCCTTCCCTCTGATCACTCTATTCCCACTTTTATTTCTTATCCTCATCCCTAATCTATTTACTATGTTAGTAATAAGGCTAATATGCCAACTTCCATCCCTCTCTATAATGATGTTGGTGGTCAAGTTTGGGTTAATCTTCATACCATCTATCCTCCAAGAAACAAGTGTCTCTCAACCCAGCTGGTTGTCCAAAGAGGTGATTCCCCTACTCTCATTTCCCATTTAGTGTTGGACATAACTTAAAAAGGGTGTCCTAAACTCTTTTCTAGTAAATTGAGGCTCTCTTATTGCTGCTAAGAAATCGTGGTTAATCCTGACATGTGCTACAAAAATTCTTTTTGTATGTCACCTTAAAATAGATGTCTCAGATGATTTTTCGACTGAAAAATGTTTGACTAGAGTTCCCAATATAGAGTAAAGCTAACTAATTGATAAGAGTAAGAACTATATTGGGATATATTGTTTGTAAATGGGTATACATTTAGTAAATGGTACATGACTTTTGAGTTTGCAAAAGACTTAATAAAGAATGCAAAATGATCCATATACACATGTACTATTTGTATTAGAGATGATACAGAATACAAAGAGAGCATGCAAACACATGGAGTCATTGTTGGTATAATGAGATCCATGGGGAGACACAAGTGACTTTATACCTCCCATTATAAGAGAAAGTGCAAAAGGAAATGGAAAAAAATCTACTTTCCTTCATTATCAATACAAGATTTAAGTCATTCTTTGCCATCAAAACTTATGCACTCATCATGACAAATCAACCCTCCCTCAATGTGAGAATACCAAGACCAAACACTATATAAAGTTCCATTTTGGTTCCGCATTCATCTTACCAAATGCTCAAATATGTGGAAAAACATTACCAAAAATTCAAATATTATTTTCTGGTCTTAACTAAACCCTAGGTCCTTATTCTCTCCCATAGTCCCTCTACTTTGACCCCTAGTGTGATGTCATGTGCTTGTCATCGCAACCCACCCCGTCTCTCCCTAACATCAATCTATTGATGGCTACAAAATATCTTATTAGTCACAATATATATTCCTTAAAATAACCTACCTTGCAAACTTTCCTACCAAATCCTACTCAAAAATCATATACTACATGTGTTCACTATATTATTACTCTATTATTCCATGGTTATTAGGAAATTGAATCTATACAAAAATTTATACAAGCCTTTACCATTTAGAGGCTTCATTATCACCTACACCAAATTCTTATGGTGCCTCTATACCTACCACATATCACACTTTTCCTTTAACATTTATTCTTAAGTAAACTCTTTTTTGTCCCCAACTTACACAAATGATATATCCATGGTCCCTTCTCATGTATTTTATGTTGGTATAACATAGAAACCCTAGCTCACATATTCACTTAAATGTCCTTTATCTAACTTCATATGGCTTTTCTTGAATATTATTATTCAACAACTATTTGCATGCCTTAAAAGTTCAAATATCAATATGCGCAACTCAGTGCTTATCATTATATCTATTAAATTTTCATTGCAGAAACCTATATGTTTATACTTGAGGAAGATATTAAAACTTGATCAAGGTTCACTAATATGATGTTTTCTACATGCTTATGCCCCTCTAAAATACTTTTCTTTTGTCTTAATTTTAGGTTTACTTGTATATCTCCCCTTCCCTTCTACTAATGGGGATAGTCTAAGGGTATCCCCCACCGCATACTTCATAACCCTCCCCACTGCATAGTCTTTGCTTACACAAAAGAAACTCTATTGATATGCTTCCCCACCACTCTGCACATTCATTGTGACTAGCTTTAGTTTATAATATGATGGTCCTACTATCAAAAACCATTTCATTGGGTTTAAATTAGTATAATGTTAGGTAACTAATTACCTTTATATCCTTACCTTTCCCAAGGAATCGTAAAACAACTTGTTAGTATTTTCTTCCTAAAATCTTTCATCCTACCCATAATCTTACCTTAATACTACTATGGTATATGAGTAGTATGGTGTAACGTCCCATGGCTTGAGGGCTTGGATAAAATGATCTTAAAAGGAATTAATGTAATATCCATATCATCAAGGTGACCTCATTTATGGGAATTCCAATACTAAGAACTTCAAAGTTATGTGTCCTCGACTTAGAGTATTACTAGGATGTGTGACCATTCGAAAGTTGATCTTAGCTTGTGTGTGAGTGGGGACAAAGCACTAAGTCAAGGCTAGTGGTGGTCTGTGTGGTCTTTTATCATTCCTAAAGATCTACTAGAGTCTTAGTGTGGTGACCTTGAATTTGATGGTTTGGATATCCAATATAGTATATTAGGTTCAAGTATATTCTTGGTTGGTTAATTCTAAGGCGGTATGACTCTTATTAAAAAATGGTTTCTTTAGACCCACAAGTATGACACGTATGCCATTAGAGGTTTAATGATAGCTATCCAAGACTATTTATGCACATAGAGATGATTAAATACTAATTATTAGTCAATTTGATGACATATGGATTTAAGCAGCAAATTATGTAGACATGGATTCAAATGAATGAATAATGAAGCATGCGATGAATCATGGTCATATTAAGTAATTAAACTACCTTACCTTGTTGATGCTAGAGGTAAATCGATATATAGTATAAGTTCAATATACTTATATATGTGCTCCTTTGGAGAATCTCGATTGAGGAGTCAAATAATCGAGTTGGGTATCATACATTCACTTAAGGTGTAATACACTTGGAATAATCTTGAGTCAAAATTTTGGAGTCAAAGCATGTTCCTATAGGAAGTTATTTAGGTTTTAATATCACAAATAAATGATTAATCGATGCATTGAGGACTATGGTTGCTGGACAATATTGTGGGTCGTGACATTGATATGTCACACGACCTCTATGACTATGGGCATGTTGGTTTAGTCATAACCCCTATGAAATGCTGAGGTGTTACCTAATGTGGACCATCCACAGTAGATCTAACGATGAAGACTTTGTCTTCTACCCCCATATTTCATGGACAGTAGCTACTGATAGTTCCCCACTTATGATTCCTGAGGGATGTTAGTTGATTCCATGCACATTGTTGGTTTTGTATGGTTGAGATCTGCTGGACAACTCTGAGTTTAGGCAATGAGGTGTCTTAGATAAAGAATACAAACACTTGCTCCACACTCATTCTCCACTGATACACCAGTAGAATCCTTGGAGTGCAGAAGCAGAGAGGAGGTCTTCTCATGAGATTTCTAGAAGGGGAAGATGACCACCGCAACCTTGTAAGGTCGTAGGAGGATTGAGAGGGATTTGTAGGAGTCTGAAGCTTGCTGATGAACCCTATTTTTTCCTGGGGAAGAGTCAGAGTTGGGGGTCATGGATACCGGCCTCGCCACCACCTGGGAATGAAGGATTGGAGTCTATGGGACCAAGACGGAGCTCCTTGTGTCAAGTTTGGTGAGCAAACACATATGAGAACCAGAAGCCTCTTTTCCGCCATCCAACTGATGGCAGCGTCCAAAATAGAGGGTGAATGGGAGGTTGAGCCCCATCTCGCCACCAGTCATCGCCGATGTTAGTCTTCATTCTGTGTTGAACCCAAATAAATCCTGATCCTCAACGATGGAATCCTGGAGCTCGATGGAGAGCTCATCAGACCTAGACCTCGCGGAGGCGGAATATAAGACCCGACACTGCGAACACAGGGCTTGAGGGTGAGCAGGGCAATCCGTGAAAATGGACCAGTGACAAGTCACTGCTAGCCAAACAGAGGGCCGCACCCCACCTTGTCGAACTGCATGGACATTCCATATCCACTTGGTTTGCAAATTAGAAGGTCCTTGTTGCTGAAATAACATAAATCTTTATCTAAAATCTTGGAAATACCCATATATTGCAATATTCATTTAAAATAGTTCCCTTAGTCAATAATTTCCCCAAAAATATTCCTACACTCAGAAAAATATTCTCTACATTACTAGACCCTTAGATCAGTCTTTTGAAGAATAAGTAATCATGAGTTATAATGTAGATGATTTAGAGTTCATTAGTTGAAATAAATAGGCACCATTTTATATTAATTTTTTAGAAAATTTTGTTAACTCCCTAATCACTATTGAAACCCATATTTGATCTCTGAATGGAATAATGCTCACTAATTGTAGGTCTTTTTCTATTAAAGACTAGTTAGATGTCTTTTAATTCATTTTAATTCTAGAAAATAGACCAATGATCAGGAAAATATGAAATTTGGACCAGACCCCTAGAATGACCTATTGATCAGTATAAAAAATATCAGAGATATGTTTCAGATCAGTAAAACCTAAGTTTGTCCTAAACCATGATTTGGACCTAAAATGTTAATAATAATGATGATCATATATATTGATGATGCTCAATTATATTTAATCAGGTCATGGACAAAGTTCTAGATGATCCAGGATGATTAGGATTCTCTGAACTTAGGTACATGGATATAAGTATAAGACTAGTTTTGCTGGATGATCTATTTATGAGTAACTGATTACATGTAGTTGTATTATCTTGATTGGATGTAAATCTACAAATGTTGTCCCTTTTTCGCCTAGAACAAAAAGAACATGAAGGAAAGAAAATGGAATGTAGTTACTGATGGTTCATTAATCTCCCTATTAGAGAGGGAAAATATTAATGATTACTAACACCTCCCTAATGGAACAAGGTACACGGGGAGATCCCAAATGGTATAAGGTAAGCGGTGATAGGGCCCAATAATATATGTTAGTGCCAAGTACACCATAGTAATACATGTCCATTGAAATGTGAATAATAAATTAGGTTTACCTAATTTTCAGCCTTTATAATGTTTTTTTCTTCTTCTTTCTCAAGTATTTTTATTATGCCAGGATAGTATAATATTTTTCAACCACGTACCAATTTTATGTTGATTTGTGTGTTTCACGTATTTTCTAGGTTTAGAGCTAGAATGGGACACAAGAAGGGAAGTGAGCAAGTTGTATGGTTGTACCTATTGTGTAAGATCCTAGTTAGCATACATGATTAGACTTGTGTAAAATTCTCATTCAATATGTAAATTTAATTGTTGTAATAATTGATGATGTAATAATTTACATGTTGAATGTTGAGATTGTTTATGATGTATGTTATGTTTGAATGATCATGTATGCGCATATTGCTTTCGCAATGCACTCCGATACAATTGCCTAATGTTTTTGAATTTGTCTTCTCGGGCCTTCTAAGTCTCACGAAGGACAAATTTGGGGACCTTATAGTCGGTATTAGAGCATGAACAATAGCTACACCTAACAATTTCTCACTAGGAAACACATAAAATAAATCTCACATGTCACCTTAAACCCTAGAAACTTAGTAAGTTGTTCAATAGGAATAAGATATGACTTATCCTCTAGGTTAGAACCTAGGTGTCTGAGAACTAGGTTTAGATAATTGTGTGAGACCCTTTTCATATAGAGCTCATATGTATGGGGTAGCTACACTAGTGTACACCTTGTTCTCACCATTTCACTAGGTGACATGACACTAGACTATCTAATGTGTGTGGGACTCTTGTTTTTCTAATTTGGTTTTGTTTTACAATTAGCTCAAGCCTCGACATTTTTCTCTGACGTATTCTTTCTCGAAAAAAACTATATAATATTTTATTATATATATGTAAATATAAAAATGTGTCCCTCAAACTGGAGAGTAGTTAGTATTCACACAACCTAAGTGAAAGTGGGTGACATCAGTCTAGAAGAGAGAGTATATCTAGAATAGATATCTAGAGCCTTATCAAGATATGTGATAGATAGATAGACAATATAATTATAGATGATGTATGCAAGGATGATCTTATATAAATTTGATCTCTATGGTATAAGTTCTCTACAATGATTTAAGTTGTATATGAGTTGAATCCAATTTTGAAGATTGTAAGGTAAGTTTTTATGATGAAAGTACATTCTCTTTTCTTACTTAAGATGAGATAAGTTAAGATAAGGTTGAATATGCATGAGCCTTGAGATCTTTTACAAAGGAGGACCTCCAATTTTAGGACAAGATACGTGGTGAACTCCAGAGAGTGAGACCCACAAGGATAAGGTCATAGTACCTACCCTACAATATATGAAAAATATGTGAAATATAAGAAATGATGCATCCTAATTTGGGTTACTCTTGAGTAGACGAGTTGATTCCTCTTGTATGATTCAATTATATATGTGATATTTGGGTAAAAGAAAGTTATGGGTAAAACACTCATGATAAGAAAGTCAATCCTTTGATCGAGTTAGGTCCTAGCTTAAGTGACTTATGATTGTGACACTCATCATTAGCTGCATGTGAGGTGGTATATGAAATGCTAACTCTTGAAGTAAAATGCCTTGTGCATGAGATACTAAACAATGAACATCTTTGTTCTCCTTCTCTTTCTCTATATATGATCTTATAAACCGTAATTGAGCTATTTAGATGATTATGTATGAAGAGTCATTTAGATAAGCTTGGCCTATTTTATACGTCCCCCTATCATACATGAAAGATATAATTTGAAATCATCAACTTGAAACATAGATGCTTTTGTACCGTAGATTAAATGATCACAATCAAAAGTTCTCAACCTCAAATATCTAAATCCAAGCTTCTAGTTTGAGGACAAATCACACAATGGGATGAAACCCTAACATTCAAATATGTAAAGGAACCCCTTACCTAATAATGAAATCCTAGTATGATGGTGATCATAAATACAAACTAATGACGTCAAATGTGAAGATTCTAATAATAAATGAAAGGAACACTTGATGTCACCTTGCATGGTTCAATGGAGGAAAGACAAAACCCTTAGTAATACCTTCTCAACTATATATGTGTAAATAAATACTCAGTTATTAGGGTAATAAGGGATCTAAATCCTATAATACTAGAATGTCATGTTATGATTAAGTCAAGAAATGATTCTTCAATTCCAAAAAATATGTTATACTTCAACCTATATAAAGTGGGGTGGCTACACCCTAGATGCTCTATATCCTAAGATGTCTACTTGGGATACATATATAATTATGAGAAGTTTGGAAGCTACAAATGATGACCTATATGAAGTTGAACCTAGATATATCATATTAAGTATGACATTAGTTGAATTTTGAAGATAAAATTCCATTTAAGGTGGGGTGAATGTGATGACCTTGAATTTGATGGTTTGGATACCCAATATAGTATATTAGGTCCAAGGATATTCCTAGTTGGCTAATTCTAAGGCAGGACCACTCTTATTAAAAATAATGATTTCTTTTTACCCACAAGTATGACCCTTATGCTATTATAGGTTTAATGATAGCTATCTAAGACTATTTATGCACATGGAGATGATTAAATACTAATTATTACTTGATTTGATGACATATGGAGTTAAGCACCAAATTATGTATACATGGATTCAAATGAATGCATAATGAAGAATGGGGTGAATCATGGCCATATTAAGTAATTGAACTACCTTATTGAACCTAGAGGTAAATTGATGTATAGTATAAGTTCAATATACTTATATATGTGTTCCTTTTGAGTACCTCGATTGAGGAGTCAAATAATTTAGTCAGGTATTAAACATTTACTTAAGGTGTAATACACTAAGAAGAATCTTGAGTCAAAATTTTGGAGTCAAATCATGTTCCTATATGAACTTATTTATGTTTTAATATCACAAATAAATGATTGATCCATGCGTTGAGGACTATGGTTGTTGAACAATATTGTGGGTCATGACATTGATATGTCACACGGCTTCTATGACTATGTGCACGTTGGTTTAGTTTTAACGCCTCTGCTGCATTGAGGTGTGGCCTAATCTGGATCGTCCATAGTAGATCCAATGATGAATACTTTGTATTCTACACCTGTATTTCATGGATAATAGCTGCAGATTGTTCCCCACTTCTCCTCCAATTCCATAGGGATGTTAGCTGATTGCATGTGCATTGTTGGTTTGGTATGGTTGAGATCTACTATACGACTCTGAGTTTTTGGCGATGAAGTATCTTAGATAAGGAATACAAACACTTGCTCCACACTCATTATCCACTGATACACCAGTAGGAGCCCTAGAGTGCGGAAGTAGAGAGGAGGTCTTCTCGTGAGATTTCTAGAAAGGGTAGATCACCACCGCTACCTTGCAAGGTTGTAGGAGGATTATGAAGGATCTGTACGAGTCTAAAGGCTGCTGATGAACCCTATTTCTACATGGGGAAGAGTCAGAGTTGGGGGTCATGGATACCAACCTCGCCACCACCTGGGAATGAAGGATTGGATTCTATATGACCTAGACAGAGCTCCATGTTCTGAGTTTAGTGGGTAAACACATCTGATAAGCATAATCCTCTTTCCACCATCTAACTGATGGCAGCGGTAGAATAGAGGGTGAATGGGAGGTTGAGCCCCATCTTGCCACCAGTCATCGTCGTTGTAGGGCTTCATTCTATCTTGAACCCAAATAAATCCCGATCCTCAATGACAGAAGCCTAGACCTCGATGGAGAGCTCTTCAGAACTAAACCTAGCAGAGGAGGAAAACAAAACCTGACGCTGTGAATGTGGGGCTTGAGGGCGAGCGGGGCGATCCATGAAAATGAACCCGCAAAAAGTCACTACTAGCCAAACAGAGGGCCGCATCCCACCTTAATGAACTGCATGGATGCTCCAGATCCAATTGGTTTGCATATTTGATGGTCCTTGTTGATGCAATAAGGTAAATCTTTATCTAAAATCCAGGAAACACACATATCTTACAATATTCATTAAAAAGAGTTCCTCTAGTGAATAATTTCCCCAAAAATATCCCTACACTCAGACAAATATTCTCTACATTACTGGACCCTTAGATTAGTCTTTTGAAGAACAAATAAAAATGAGTTATAATGTAGATGATTTAGAGTTCATTAGTTGAAATAAATAGGCACCATATTATGTTAATTTTTTAGAAAATTTTGCTTGATCCCTAATCATTATTGAAACCCATACTTGAACTCAGAGTGGAATAATACTCACTAATAGTAGGTCTTTTTCTATTAAAGACTAGTTATATGCCTTTTAACTCATTTTAATTCTAGAAAATAGACCAATCATCAGGAAAATATGAAATTTGGACCAGACACCTAGAATGACCTATTAATCAATATAAAAATATCAGAGATACATTTCAGATCATTAAAACTTAAGTTTGGCCTAAAACTTAATTTGGACCTAAAATGTTAATAATAATGATGATCATATATATTGATGATGCTCAAATATATTTAATCAGGTCATGGACAAAGTTCTAGGTGATCCAGGATGATTAGGATTGTCTAAACTTAGGTACTTGGATATAAGTATAATACTAGTTTTGTTAGATGTCTGTTTATGAGTAGCTGATTGCATGTAGTTGTATTATCTTGATTGGATGTATATCTACAAATATTGTCCCTTTTCCGCATAGAACATTAAGAACACTAAGGAAAGAAAATGGAATGTAGTTACTGATGGTTCATTAATCTACCTATTAGAGAGGGAAAGTATTAATGATGACTAGCACCTCCCTAATGGTACAAGGTATGCGGTAAGATCCCTAATGGTACAAGGTACGTGGGGATAGGGCCCAATTATATATATTTGTGCTAAGTCCACCATAGTAATACATGTCCATTAAAATGTGAATAATAAATTGGGTTTTCCTAAATTTTAGGATTAATAATGTTTTTTTTTCTTCTTCTTTCTCAAGTATTTTCATTATGCCAATAGTATAATAATTTTTCAGCCATGTACCAACTTTATGTTGATTCATGTGTTTCACGTATTTTCTAGGTTCAGCTCAAGAATTGGAGACAAGAAGGGAAGTGAGCAAGTTGTACAGGTTTTACCTATTATGTAAGATCCTAGTTAGCATACATGATTAGACTTGTGTAAAATTCTCTTTCAATATGTAAATGTAAGTTGTAAAAAAACATGATGTAATAATTTACATATTCAATGTTGAGATTGTTTATGGTGCATGTTATGTTTGAATGTTCATGTATGTGCACGTTGCTTCCGCAACACACTCTGATACAATTGCCTAACATTTTTAGATTTGTCCCCTCGGGCCTTCTAAGTCTCGAGATGGTAGAATCTGGGGACCTTACACTTAGGTGATGGTTCTGGGCGTTACCAATGGTATAAGATCCAAAACCCTCCAATAGGTGAGGCCCACATGGGCATATGGTATGTTGGTCTTGAATTATGCACTCCAAGCATGTTAAAAAGGGCTATGTCTGGTGATGTAGCCATTTTTGCACTGGTAACCATATTCGGGGGTTGTATGTGCATGGGTCATTATTAGTTTACACTAAAATGGGGAATGATTACGAGGCCTTATAGTTAAGCCTTGAAGAGGGCATCAAGATTCTAAGTGGGGGAGATTGTAACATGACAAGTCATGAGGGCCCAAATAAATGATCTTAAAAGGAATGATAGGACTACACATATCAACAAGGTGCACCTCCTTTTTAGAGAGCCCATCACTAAGAACTCCAAAGTTATACATGCTTGGATTGGAGTAGTACTAGGATGGGTGACGAGTCAGGATGTTGATCCCAACTTGTGCTTGAGTGAGGGAAAAGCACACAGTCAAGGCTAGTGGTGATTTGTGTGGATGGTCATCATTCCTTAAACTATACTAGACCCATGGGCAGTGGTATGAGCGTTACGTATGATAGGTTCAACAAGTAAAGAAACATTAGCATGGATTTTTTTTCCTTCAATCAATGTTCATAATATACCACATAAGCACATGAAACCACCTGAAAGTTCCATAAATCAACTCCACATATTTTATTAACCTTTTTTTGGTTGTTGAAAACTACATGTATGATTGGTATGTTTGTATAGTTCATGTACTTTGACTTATCTTGTGGCAATATCAAGATGCTTGGTATATTCTAATAACAATAATGAATTTTATAAGGATGTAACATGGAAGAGAAGTCAACTTGACTAGGAAAAATAGAATCACAATTTAAGGAGGAATACATTTATTATTACATGCAAACAAGAAAGATTGCTTGTTTTCCACAAAGATGGACTAGATCGCCAATGCTTAAACAATAGAGGTGTTAGATTTTTTTTTATCCTTGGGGATTGTTTTTTTATGTTTATTCTTCATATCAGCAACATTCAAGAGGAGAAGACATGATCCCATTCTATGTTCTCTCCTAGTATGGCTTCATGTATGCATTTGTTATTATGGTGGGTTCCTATAACTTTGTGGGATAGAGGATCTAGGTAGATAGGCACATCATACATATGATGATAGGGGATGATAGAGTCACATATCATGAAACATAAGTGAATTCCTTCTATATTTTGTTATATTGCTAAGAAATCACGTTCTAGGTGGATTGGTTGACTACTATACAGTGTGGGAGGGAAAAGCAAAGGAGGGAACAAGTTCTATTGTACAATCCATTGTAGATGGAATGGTGTTATGCTTGTTCCAGAATTACTTTTCAAGGTTGAGTAGTTTTATACCTAGGTGAGGCATAACTTTAGTTATATAGATTTTTCTTTGTTTAAGTATATATATACCTAAGTTATATAACTTAATTAACTCCACACTAGTGAGAAAATGGGTGAATGGTGTGTGAGTAGGTCATCTTTTCACCATGCAAAATATGTGTGATGAATATATGATTGAGTCAAATAGGTTGATAGGTAAAAGTTGTTATCGAATCCCTATCCTACAAGATATAGGTTGTGTTTAAATGAGAGATTAATGCACTTCCTAGCTAAACCATCTATCCTTTATTATGAGAATGTATATTGTGACAACATATTTCCAAACCATGCTACTTGAATTATTATCAAATAAGATAATGTGATAAACAATGTGATAAATTAAGTGAATTCTTATTCAAAAAAGAAATGTAACATACTAAATTCTAAATATAATCTCCATGTAACCCTTTTCCTTAAGTTTTCTTCTCATTTTTATCCTTTATGTCCTTGTTGATGAAATAGTGGCATGTATATTGATTTGGTGAACATTTGTTCAATAATTATACCAATGGAAGGTTTTATACACAAATACCTCACTTAAAGATTATTTAAGGATCTACAATGCAAAATCACCACTTCAGTGGAACAATAGTAAATAAATTTGTGCTAGAAGTGTAAGGCCCCAAACCTTGCTTAATGTGTTGTACAAGCTTAATTACCATAATTAAGTGTTCTGAACCTTAATATAACTTATGTGGTGTTTTGAAATCATTAGATAATCTTAAGTTTCAAATTTGGCAGATTTGAATGTTGTTTGTGCAAGTTTATGCAATGTTTATGCACATTTTGTACTTTTTTGCAATTTACCCAATTTGGAGGTCTTATTTGCAAATTTTCACATGCCTTATGATCCTTAGATGTTTCCTTATCATTCTTGAGATTGTTGGGTCATGGGGCACCAAGTTGTACCTTGGTTTGGAGGTGTTTCTCTTCAAGGGCATTTTAGGGATTTCCCCTTCTATAGATGAGCTTATCTTTAGGAGTTGTCAACCAAATGGGTGGTTTCTTTATTTACATGTCGGTAGTGGCATGGAGAATTGACAATTGATGGCTAAGAAGTCTCTAGGATATTTGGAACAGATGTTTGCACGACCATAGAAGCTCTAGGCTAGGGACACATGGAAAGCTCCATGGACATCTCATGCTTGACTCCTTCCTTATCCATAAAGGCTTGCATTTCTAGGGGTATCCTTAGCCAAGGAGACAAGGAATGTTACTTGACAACTCATGCTTTGCTTCTTCCTTATCCATAAAGGCTTTCATGACCATGGGCACGGTGACGACCATCACCAGACTAAGAGAGATTACTCAAAACAAAGTGTAAAATTATCACTAATGACAGAATTACCAAAAAATAGGGTAAAATAAAATCGATCACATGTCTGGATTTCAAGCTCAACATGACACGGTTGGTGCCATAAATTATTTACACTGTATTTCATTCATAACAAAAAGTATTACACTTCGTTTCTCACTGGTTATTTAGCCACAATCTGTTACATATAATCATTTTCTCACATATACAAACTATGTTTGTAACACTATAGCTTATAGTAAAAAATTAAACTGATGTACAACATTCACAAACTCTTCGGAGGACCTAAGTGTATAGGGATGACACATAAGACTCTATGACTAGACACAGGTTGCATATCCATGATCCAATAGTTATATCTCTTTGTATTGTCAGTTTCAACTACACGATCTCTATCTTAGCATGTCCATCCACCTAAAAAAATGTGGATCCCACAGGGTGAGACCAAACTCCCAACGAGAGATATAATTCTCCATCAACATCTATTATAAGTATTGATAAGCTAAACAACAATTTATACTATTAACAGATAAGTAGATTCAACTAAATGATATAAGCAAGGCAGTTATCATTTTTTAAGAAGTTCAAGGATCTATAACTAATTAGTAGATCATCTTATACTTCAAGAAGGAATATGAAGAACACGTACAACTGTTATACGATACTCAGTATATGAAACACAGCAAAGGGGGTCATCCAATGTTATTCGAATATGACCCTAAGTAATAACACTACACGACTGTGTTACATCTTTAATTATTAAACCCAAAGGATTCGAGGTGTACCACTCAAATCCAACTGACCACTGCTATGTCAAAATCAGTACCATACAATATCAATGGAAGAGTCAGACTCCATGATCATCACTAGCACTACTCGGTCAGCTCAAGTCTACAATCTAGTAACATATAGTCAATCTGCAAGGACACCAACTTATAGTTGCAAATATAATCCTGTAGAGACATTAACTCATAGTTAAAGCTATGGTCCTATAAAACAACTAGCCTACCTAGGTACATGGCACAGTGCTAGAGAATAGGCTCACACATAGTAAATATATAATAAACATCACATCACTATTTCAACAATTTAAGGATATAGGGAGATACCTCCATTGATAGCCTGCATATTCAATAATATGCGCTCTGAGTTTCCCATTGGAGTTACTCATTTCATCATCTAGCTAAATATTGACACTGGAGATGGATCTGTGGTATAGGGCAATTACATGATTAAGGTTTCACTTTATTAGTTATGGAAATTGGGTGAATTAAGGCTCCATCATACAAATGGACATACAAAACCCTAATTCAATCTATCAAGCATAACTATGAAACATTTTAGGAGATATAAAATGTATAAAGTGTGAACTTGTCACATTATCTTAGGACAATGATGTATCACTTCCATAAACAAAACCATCAAGATCAACTCTTGTTAACATTGGCATATCAGGCCGATCACTATTATCATGTCACTGGGGATATTAATCCCTTATCACCTCACTAGAGGATATAACCTCACACTAGGCATTAATCCTTTACCATGTCATAAGACCAATCACATTATTCGTGTAACTCAGTATTGTCTCATTTTGCCTTATTAGGCATATAAGCATCACCTGTATTATAGCAATCATTAGCTATGATAACCCTCACATCATGCCTCTTCGGGCATAAAAACACCACATGTATAACATCACATACACACCGTATCAATCAAAGCTATGATCATCATCTTTCCTACAAAATCAATGTTATACAAGTAGAGAGAGAATACTCATGATTTTATTATCAAATTTAAACACTTTAAGCAATGTAAACAATGCATCATATGCTCCCCCCAATTTGGTAGGATTTCATGCTTAACCACATAGGGTTCCATGGCATTATTATTTACCAATCTCTAGTTTCATTACCTCCCACAAGTTTGGAGTGTATTAAAGTTGAGTACTATAGATTATAGCTAAGTGTGCACATTCACATGTTTACAATTCTAGTGCACCTCATCAAGGTTCACAACTATCATCTATTATTATTTAACCATCTTCATAACATGCACAAGCTATGACACTCAATTAACCTACAAGGTTAGAACCATATCGATAGGAGAGAGATAAAGTGTCATCATATACTACTCATCCATGCACTTTCTATAAGTATAACATACCCTAGAATTCGGGTCATGGTTCACACACATAGCCAATTAGAGTTTACATCATGATTATAGTACTAAGCCCTAATTGAGTCACTTCCCACTTTCATGAGGCATATTAGGGTTGGGGATCATGATTAAGGTTAACCAAACAATCATACCCACAACACTATACATGGATCATTACTTTCTTACTCATGCACATGTGTTAACTATATGTTCGTGTATGTGTCTCGACCATCCATCACATAGGTGTCTCTACCATTCATGAAACAAGCTTCTCAATCACCCTCAAGCAAGGTGTCTCAACCACCTTTATGCAAGGTGTCTCCACCACAACATGGCTAGGTGTTTCAACCACAACATCATCATCATATGTCTCAACCACAAACCAAACATGGTCTCACAACATACCATCAACAAGGTGTTTCAACCTACTATCAACAAAGTGTCTTGACCATAAATAACACCATGTGTTACCACCACTATCCATCATGAGTCACAACAAACTATAGTTAGGGTTTCATTCATAGGAGAGAGAAAACTCTATTTACTAACAATAATCTCCAAGTAAGGCAACCACATACATCATATGAGCAATAGTTTAGAATTAGGTTTTATATGTAATCAATTAGGTTTTCATATCACCATTCACCCTCTAAACCCTAATTCCATCATATCCCACATTATTCGAGAGTTCTAGAGTCAAGCATCATGGTTAATGATTAACCATTTATAGTAACACTATATCATATAGATCATCATGATATATATTGATCGTATACACATATATGAGTATAGATGTATCAACCCTCATCCATACATGTGTTACGACCTAGACACCCTAAAAGAGTCACGACCGCAACACAATGTTTTGACCCAAACAACTTATGTTGTAGCGACCTAGATAGGTGAACCTTACAAGACAAGAGTGTCTCGATCTCCAAACCAAAGTGTTTTGACCTCCACACTTCAAGGTATTTCAACCTTAACCATTCATGGTATCAACCCATAAAGGGATAGTGTTTCGACCTCAACCACATATAGTGTATCGATTGTAACAAGGTTCATGGTGTAAACCATCATCTTCACATGTGTTTTGACCCTAAATATAAAAGGTATTGATCGTAACACTTTTATATGGCCTCTACCTTCAAAACCCCAAGTGTTTCGACCCCTTATCATGCATGGTCACAACCACACATCATCTCAGGTGTTGACACCTCATGCGACATGATGTTGTAACCTATGTGGTGTCTAGCCAGGTACCAAATAGGTTGTAACACCTGGGCATAAAATAGGGAACACCAAATGTCTTCTCAGATCAAAAGAACCTATTCAAGGGTGTTCTTCAAATCCTAAATCATGATTATACAAGATCACCATTGGAGTTTTGATTAGGAGAAGGAAAAAGAAATTTCCAAACATCTAAGCAGGTTGAAAACAACCTGTTATACATCAACATATCAAACAGATCTAACATGGTTCTATGAATCAAAGAAGAAAGATCGTCTTCTTTTTCTCAAATAGGGTACAAGGATTTTAGGGTTTACAAGAGGTATCCATCATTTTTAAGATTCAACATAGTTCAAACATAACTATCATCACTTTATTCACTAAAAGAATAGATTTTTAAGATTTGGAACATCAACATATGAACAATAGGTAATCAAGTTTCTATTGCACATAAAAGAGGAGGAAGGAGTTATATAACCCGCCTATAGTTGATGATCCAAGCCTCCAAGATCTCAAGCTCCAAAGAAGAAAAGGGAACCCCAACTAGATCCAAAATTTTGACCACCGAATATGCTTCAAAAATAGAGGAACACCATGGTTAAGGAAAAGTCTATAGATGTCTTAAGATGGCCTCGTGAAAGTTTTACTCTCCTTCTTTTTGGAACAGGACCTGATGCTCTATTTTTTTGTCTTTTGGTTCTGATGTATTCGTTATTATTTTCCCTTCTAATAATATGTGTTCCTATTCATAGATCTATTTCCCCTTTTATTTTCCTTTTCCTTTTTTTGTACAGAACTATACAAAAGAAATACAAATAAAGTGAAAGGGGTTTTACTGACAAAAAAAACCTAACTTGGAACAATGGTAGAAGATGAAGAAACCCTAGGTTAAAGCATGATTTTCAACCCAAGAGAAGAAGAAATCCCCAAAAGGTATCACCATGGCCCATCCTCAAACCCTCGTTATGGAGAGGAAGGAAGAAGAAGATGAAGAAGAAAGGGGAAAGTAGATCCAGGGTTTGAATCACTTACCAAGAGAAGAGATGCTCCAAGAAACCACCACCAATAAGATGATCTAGCACCAAATCCACCACATGCAAGATGGATCAGCCACCCTAGCTTCAAGATCTTCTCCTTCTTTCTCATGAATCTCCAACATCAGTTCATGTTCAAGGGAGGAAGAAGAGGAAGTTCAAAAGACTCTCACACATGAAGAGAAAGGGATACATATCCCAAAGGAAGAGAGAGAAAGTTGTTTGTGATGTGTCACCATTCTAGATCACCCAAGGACACATGTCCTTCAACCTCATGGTCCTATCCTCTCCCACATGAAAAAATACAAAAATCTCATATTTATCCAAAAAATGTAGTGACCTCCATGGTCGCTTCCATCATGAAGGTCGCAACACTGCATCCATGTTCACCTTGTTTTGACCCTAACCCTAAATTAACAAAGCAAGTTCAAAACACTGAAGGATAAGGTTTTGTTTTGACCTCTAGGTTTTCTAGCTTGATACCACAACCCTTAGGGATGGTGTTTCAGTTGCTACCTCACCCAAGTGTGAGGTAAGGGTTGCTACACCCAAGCCTTAGCTTAGTCACCACTTACACATGCTAACCCCGGAAACCCTAGAACACCATGAAGTATTCCATCATCAAACATCAATAAAACAAGGTGCCCCATTTCACCATCTTCTCTCTCATGGTTCCAAGGTACAAGGAGTTCTCTCTTCATGTGACATTTTACATGTTAACCCTCAAGTATGGATAACTTGCAAATTAGTCCAAAATAAGCACTTAATAGAAAAGGTGTTTCAAACCTCAATAAAATTGAACCAAATTGAGACCAAAGACATGTCACATGATATTAAGGAACTTCAAAAAAATAAATTAAGGTTTAAGTATATCATTATACAAAGTATGCACAATTTAGAATTAAGCTAGGTCAGGGGCCTTACAGGCACCCTTAGACATGGACACGTGGAAAATAGCTTGAACACCTCATGCCTTGCTTCTTCGTCAACCATAAAGCTTTATATACTCCTTACTTACTCCCCAACCAAAATATTTGATCCATATCACCTCCCTCCTACTTATAACTTTGTCCTCTCTTTTTTTATCCATAGAGGAGCTGTCCAAAGTTAGAAGAAGACACCATCTCAGTGAAGAAGGTCTTCTAGGGTTTTCTCTAAGCTCATCTAGGGTTTCTAAAGTCACCTTTTGGCATTTCTGACCAAGGCAAGTAGGTTTCTTACCCTTTTCCTTTGTTTTCCCTACTTTTATTCTTCCTTCCACCTTCCTCCAGGTTGAAACCCTGGTCATGCATGGTTGAACTCCATCTAAAGCTAAAAAAACTCCTCTTTCCATGCTCCACTTGCTTTGGGTTTGTATCCTTGAGAAGAAGGTGATTCTTGCTCGAGTTTGGATCTTGTGTTGGAGCTACCAATCCATCATGATCCATTTTTCTACTGATTGGAATCTGATCTTCTTCCTAGAGGCAAGTTATATAACTTGCTCCACATTTGTTTCTTATTATAAGCTTGTTAGTTCATATTCTAATGCTTAAATGGCGATCTCCACCTTTAGATGATATTCTTGTTTAGGGCTTTATTTCTTTGTTGTTCTGTACTTTCTTAATAGCTCTAGATGAACATGAAATGATTGATGCATCCCTCCTACGGTAAGGGATGACCTAGGATAGATTTTCAGTGGCGCAAGTCATGGGTTGACCCCTATCCCTCTCTCTCTTCCTCACTTGCAACTAAATTGTAGACATGTCATTTTCTAGTTGGTTAGAATTGGCAAATTCATATCTTTTAAACCACTTTCCATAAATTAATAAAAAATATGTTTTGGGATCCAAACATTAAGCTCTATCTAATAAAAATTGTTTTGGGGTTTGATCTCAATGTTTTTTGAAAGGTGATTTTTGGAATATGATTTTGATACATAAAATCCATAAACATTACAACTTAATCAACATAACTCCAAAATTGACATAAAGATATATTTTCTTGATTAGGAGAATCTAATTAGTCCAATGGTGAGTCTTTTAGAGTCTGAATCTAAGTTTTGTAAAAAAGGTCCAATCTTAGGGTTTCTATGCAATAATGTGTAATATTTACACTAATGAATGTTAATAAATTGAAATCAAACAAAGTTGAACTTGGAACATCTAGAAGTTGTGGAACTTGGTATTTGAACACAATAAAGAGTTATGCATTCTTACACCCTGAGTTGGGATAGTTGCAAACCAAACCCTATTTTCCCTAATGAGGCACTATATGAACCCTATTTTCTCTATTGATGACTGTTTTGCTAAATTGCCTCAAAATTTAGTATTGATACACTATTTCTTGGTTCTTGCACCCCACTTCCATGTTTAAAATATATGATCCTTCTACTTGCCATAGTTTCTCTTAGCATGTTGATTTTATTATACTATTTATCTAATGTGGTTGTACTTATGTACAACCACCCATGGATAGGGCATGTGTTATTTTGCCATGGGGAATGTGTTATTCTCCCCCATATATAATTTGTGTAGGTGAATGGGAATGTGTTATTTCTTCCCTCATGTATAGGTTGGGGTTCAATAGGTTCCTCAACCCTACTTGGTTAATGTAGTCAATATTAATCATGCATGCATTTACTTTACTATTTTAATGTAATGGCAAGCATCTATTTTCATTATGCCTCATACTAGCCTTTAAATCCATGTTATTTTATTTCTTTTGGTCTTATTCATATTGTTGGAACATACCTTGTTTTCTTTCCCTCTTGTCGGGTGATTTCCCAACCACCCAGATTTTGGACAAGGTGTTGAACAAGGTCAAGGAAAACATGAGCATGATTAGATTTAAGATTTTCTTAAAGGATGTCTAGGTTTACAAAGCTAGATCCTTTGTTTTCTCAGGCTTTTCTTTTGAAAAACTTATGTAGTGAACAATGATGAAAGCCATGTAATATATTTAGTTTCTTTTCCTTTCCACTACTATTGGTATTTTATATGTATATGGTGCATGCTTATTTACTTGGAATATTGTACATGCATCCCTCAATATCTATCATCTTTATGAAAAGATGGATGTTTTTTTTATCCTTAAAATTTTTGTAAAGGAGGAGATCTTGCCTCTTTACATCATGGTATTAGAGCCTTTGGGCAGCTACTAGGGCATGAAGTTGAAAGCAAGGGTGTCTAGAAAGGATAATAGTTCGGGGGCTGGAAAGATTTTCCTCTGCACCACTAGCTTGGTTTATGAGGGCTCTCAAATTCATATGATACCTTACTGGTATGAGCTAATAGATTGTCTAAAATAGCATGCTTTTAGGCAATAGTAGCCTTAGACATTCTTTTCTAATCTATGATTCTATACTCCTAGAAACCTAATATGATAACCTTTCCTTTTAGGAGAGTTGACTTGTTTAACAACATGAACAACAACAACTCCAAGGCGTCTACCCAGAAGACTGCAACAGTTTCAACACCCCAATGACACCAAAAGAACATAGTGTGGTGAACCCTAACACCCTTAGCCTTACCCCAGAATAGGAATTGGACATGTTGTGCCAGCTACTTTCTTCTACCCTGGTGGGGCAACTCATGGCTACTACTACCAATGCTAACAAGACAAATGAGTGTAGCTTGATGGACTTCATCAAGATCCAACCTCCTTACTTCAAAGGAGAGAGTGAATTGAACATAGTTGACAAGGCTAATGATTGGGTTTTGTCCCTTGATCGGACTTTAGAGGGAATAACATGTCCTCCCCACCAACTGCTTTGCAACCTACGTGCTAGATGGACCAACTCGAGTGTGGTGGAACGACATAGCCTGCACCAGAGACACAACCACCATGACTTGGGACTAGTTTCTCAAGCTCTTCAAGGAGAAGTACATCTACTCAGATTTCTTAAGGAAGAAGGAGGAAAATTTCTACAGCCTTAAGTAGGGGGCATGATCAATGCTGAATATGTTCAACGGTTCCTGCTATTTGAATGATATGCCACAGACCTTGGTTCCGAGAGAAGATTGACCCTATTCCTAGAGGGTCTGGGTTATCAGGTTGGCTAAAACCTTGCTCCCCAATATCTACTCACCTTCTAGAAAATGGTGGATAAGGCCTTGGTGATTGAATCTTACCCTAGATTCCAACCACCAGGGCACAACAACAATAACAAGAGGAAGAATCATGGTGACAATTGTGGATGTCAGAGGTGCATTCGGTGCACCCGCTACCATCCTCCTCGGAGGTTCT
The DNA here is from genome assembly GCA_963693085.1 of Alisma plantago-aquatica. Classification (NCBI taxonomy): domain Eukaryota; kingdom Viridiplantae; phylum Streptophyta; class Magnoliopsida; order Alismatales; family Alismataceae; genus Alisma; species Alisma plantago-aquatica. The sequence goes on from OY856410.1 coordinate 276,667,786, forward strand.
CTACCAATAATGCCCCTTATCAAAGAGATGATCAACCCACACCTATCTTCCATGAGTGCGGCTAGGTTGGACATATTCAACCTTTCTGCCCTTGGTTTCAACAAGGACATGCTCCAACCCAGTAACCAGCCCAACTGCCATCACAACAACCTCAATAGCCATGATAGAATCTGCCCTCATAGAACAACAATCAGAACTAGCAGCGACTACCCTTGGAGAGGTAGAATGGAAGGGTGTTTGCCCTGAACACTAAAGATGTTGGAGAGGACAATGAAGTCATTGAAGGTGCCTTATATATCAATATGCATCCTATCAAGGAATTTTCAATTCTGGCTCTTCAAACACCTTCATGTCTTTTTAGCTTGCTTCCATGTTAGAGTTAGAATCTAAATACATGGACTATGGTTAGATGTAAAAATGCATAGTGGTAGGATCTTCTCTTCTTATCCCAAACTCCCTACCTTGTACCTTTGCATATCGAGAAAGATGTTTCCTTCAGATTTTATGTTGCTCGACATGTCTTCCTATGATGTTATCCTGGACATGGATTGGTTGAAGAAGTATGATGTAGCCTTATTCTATTAGGAAAAGAAAGTTAGCTTGTTTCATCCTGATGGAGAGAAGCTATGTATCAAGAGTAGGAAGTGAGAGGATCATCTATTCATCATCTCTACCATCAAAGCCAAAAAAAAAATTCTCACAAGGGTGAAGAGCATACTTAGAATGTATCGTTCTTGATGCCACACCTCCTGCTCTAGATTATATAGATGTGGTGAAGGACTTTCCTAATGTGTTTCCTAAGGAGTTTCTTAAACTTCCACCAACTCGTGAGGTGGAATTTTCCATTGAGCTTATTCCTAGGATTTCTCTGATCTTGAATCCTCCTTACCTCTTGCCCTTGCTAAACTTGTCAAGCTTAAGAAGAAGCTTTGGGATATTCTTGACATGGGTTTTATCTACCCTAGCATCTCACCTTGGTGAGGCCCTATATTGTTCGTGAAGAAGAAGCATGGTTGTTGTGGATGTGCATGGACTACCTCATGCTCAACCAAGTGATAGTGAAGAACTATTATCCCTTGCCTCACATCGATGATTTGTTCGATTAGATAAAGTCAACCAACATGTTTTCAAGGATGGACCTACAGAGTGGTTACTATCAGATGTGTATGAAGGATGAGGATGTTCTGAAGACAACATTCATAACTCGCTATGAGCATTATGAGTTCCTAGTCATGCCTTTTGGTTTGAGTAATGCCCATGATTTTGATGGACCTGATGAATCGAGTATTCTGCCCTTACCTCGATCAATTTGGGGTGGTGTTCATTGATGACATTTTGGTGTACTCAGTGATAGAAGAATAACATCAAAAACACTTGCGGATTGTGCTCAACACACTTAGAGAAAACCAACTTTATGCTAAATTCTCAAAATGTGAGTTATGGATAAAGGAAGTGATGTTTCTGGGTCATGTGGTTTTTGCTGAAAATATAGCTATTAATCCTACAAAGGTAGACGTTGTGATCAAGTAGAAAGCTCCAAAGATTCCCTCAAAGATTCATAGTGTCCTTAGGTTAGTAGGTTACAATTGGAGATTCATCAAGAGATTCTCAGAGTTGGCCTTTCCTTTGACCAAGTTGACACAAAAGGAGGTCAAGTTCTCATGGACACTCGATGTGAGGATAGTTTCCAGAAGCTGAAGGAGTGCTTGACATCTGTTCCTGTTCTTGCCTTGCCTGTTGAAGGCATTCCCTATGTCATTTATATTGATGCTTCCAAACAAGGCTTAGGATGTGTCTTTGTGCAAGAAGGTAGAGTGATGACCTATGCTTCCCACCAACTGAAACTGAATGAAGTAAATTGGCCTACACATGATTTAGATCTAGATACCATTGTTCATGCTCTAAAAATCTGGTGACACTATCTCTATGGAGTGCAGTTTAAGGTCTTCTCTGACCATAAAAGCTTGAGGTACTTGTTGACATAGAATGATCTGAACCTGCGACAAAAAAGTTGGATGGAATACCTTAAGGACTACGACTTTACCATCACCTATCATCCCCCTAAAGCACATGTAGTTGTTGATGATCTGAGTCAAAAGAAGGATCTTGTATGTGCTGTAATGAGCTATTCTATGTGTAAGAATCTAGAATATGTTTCTAGTTGGTAACGTTAACATTTTGATTCAATGGATGAAGATAAGTTGTGTGCGCACATGGCTAGTTTGTCCATTACAACAACTAGGATCATGGAGGTTGTAGTTGCAAAGTTGGAAATTTCTAAGCTTGAGGAAATGAAGGCCTTAGCAGAGAAGCCACAATCTGAATTCTCAGTTGGAGTGGATGGTGCTATCCATTTTTACATAGGTTGTGTATTCCTGATGTTGGTAATCTAATGTAGAAGGTTCTGAGTGAAGCTCATGGGTCTAAGTATACAAGTCATCCTAACACAACTGAAATGTACAAGGACCTACATCAAAGCTTCTGGTCGAAGAATATGAAGAATTGCATAGCTTTTTTTCGTTGTAAAATATTTGACCTATTAGCAAGTCAAGATGGAGCACAAACGACCTGGTGGTTTTCTTCATCTTCTTGAGATTCCAAAATGGAAATGGGAGAAGATTACCATAGACTTTGTTACTAGCTTCCCTAATTCCAAGAAAGGTTATGATGCATTCTTAGTGGTGATTGATCGACTAAAAAAGTCTTCCCACTTCTTGCCTTTCAAATCCACTTACAATGTTATTGATATGGCTCAGTTGTATGTTGAGTGGATAGTTCGTCTGCATGAAGTGACTGAAGTGATAGTTTCTAATAGTGACCTGAAGTTTACCTCCCAATTATGGAGTCATATTTAGGAAGAGATGGGGACTAACCTACAATTTAGTACAACATATCATCCGTAAACCAATGGTTAGTCAAAAATGACAGTGCATATTATGGAGGATTTGCTTCATTCTTGTGTGATAGATTGAGGAGGTGCTTGGAATAGATATATACCATTAGCTGAGTTTGCTTACAACAACAACTACCAAGCTAGTATTGGTATGTCACCGTTCGAAGCTCTTTATGGTAGACCTTGTCATTTACCATTCGATTGGGATGATGTTGGTGATCGTTCTCTGGTGAAGATAGATGATATGTAGATGATGATAGATAAATTTCATCTAATTAAGAAGCATATGAAAGTTGCTTAAGATCGACAAATATTGTATGTTGACAAGAAGATATCTGATGTTAGATTCTTAGGCAGTGATTATGTGTTCCTAAAGATCAAGCCTATACGCTCTATTTCTAGATATAAAGTTAAAGGAAAACTGAGTCCCCACTATGTTGGACCACCTGAAATCTTGGATAAGGTTTGAGATTAAAATGCATACCTCTTAGCTCTTCCTACTACCAGTGATAAGATTAATAATGTGTTCCATGTCTCTGTGTTGAAGAAGTACATGAAGGACCCTTCTCATGTGCTTACTATTGATCCTTTGGAGATTGATGAGAATCTGACATATGAGGACCTACCTATGAAGATCCTAGACTCCTGAGTAAAGTAGTTGAAGAACTAGGAGACTGAGTTGGTGAAAGTTTTGTGGAAATATCATGGTTTGGAAGAAACCACTTGGTAGTTGAGAGATGATATGTTGCTTACTCACCCTTCTCTTTTTTTTTTGAGATTTTAGGGATGAAATCCTTTTTTAAGGGGTGGAGTGTTGTAACATACTAAATTCTGAATATAGTCTCCATGTAACCCTTTTCCCTAATTTTTCTTCTCATTTTTGTCCTTGTTGATAAATTAGTAGAATTTATAGTGGTTTGGTGAAAATTTGTTCAATAATTATACCAATGGAAGGGTTCATGCACAAATAACTCAGTGAAAGCTTATTTAAGGATCTAAAATGCAAAATCACCACTAAAGTGGAACAATGGTAAATAATCGTGCTAGAAGTGTAAGGCCCCAAACCTTGCTTAATGTGTTGAGCAAGCTTAATTACCATAATTAAGTTTAAAAACCTTAATATAACCTTTTTATGTGTTTTGAAATCATGATATAAGCTTAACTTTCCAGTTTGGTCCAATTTGGATGTTGTTTGTGCAAGTTATGCAATTTTTATGTACATTTTGGACTTTTTTAAATGTACCCAATTGGGAGGTTTTATTTGCAAACTGTCACATGCCTTATGATCCTTAGATGTTTCCTTATCATTATAAATATTTTTGGGCCATGGGGATCCTACTTGTACCTTGGTTTGGAGGTGTTTCTCTTCAAGGGCATTTAGGGATTTCCCCCTTTATGGATGAGCTTATCTTTAGGAGTTATCAACCAATGGGGTGGTTTATTTGTTTGGAGGTCGGTGGTGGGCCTAGAGAACTGACAATTAATGGCTAATAAGTCTCTAGGATATGTGGAATAGCTATTTGCATGGCCATAGAAGCTCTAGGCTATGGACACATGGAAAGCTCCATGGACACCTCATGCTTGACTCCTTCCTTATCCATAAAGGCTTGCATGTCCATTGGCACCCTTAGCCATGGACACATGGAAAGTAACTTGACACCTCATTCATTGCTTCTTGATTATCCATAAAGTCTTGCTTGACCATGGGTCCCCTTAAACACAGACACGTGGAAAGTAGCTTTCACACCTCATGTGTTGCTTCTTCATTAACCATAAAGCTTTATATACTCCTTCCTTACTTCCCAACTGAAATATTTGATCCATATCACCTCCCTCCAACTTATAACATTGCCATCTATCTATTTGGCCACAAAGGATCTATCCTGAGTTAGAATAAGATGCCATCTTGGTGAAGAAGGCCTCCTAGGGTTTCATCTAAGCTCATCAAGGGTTTTTAAAGATACCTTTTGACATTTCCGACCAAGGCAAGTAGGTTCCTTCCCCTTATCCTTTGTTTCCCTATTATTCTTCATCCTTCCACCTTCCTCTAGATCATAACCCTAGTCTTCCATGGAGGAACTCCATCTAAAGCTCAAAAGCACTTCTTTCGATGCTCCTCTTGCTTAGTGTTTGTATCCTTGAGAAGAACATGATTCTTACTTGAGTTTGGAGCTTGTTCTTGGAGCTATCAACCCATCTTGCTTGAGTTTCCTATTGATTGGGATCTGATCTTCTTCCTAGAAGCAAGTTATATAACTTGATCGATGTTTATTTCTTATTATAAGCTTGTTAGTTCATATTCTTATGCTTAAATGATGATCTCCATCTTTAGATGATGTTCTTGTTTAGGGCTTTGTTTCTTTGTTGTTCTATACTTTGTTTGTAGCTCTAGATGAACATGAAATGATTGGTGCATCCCTCCCAGGGTAAAGGATGACCTAGGACATGTTTTTGTTTTTTGGCGGGGGGGGGGGGGGGGGGGGAGGAAGTCGTAGGCCGACCCCTCTCCCTCTCCCTCTTTCTCTTCCTTGCTTGCAACTAAATTGCTAACATGTAATTTTCTAGTTGGTCACAATTGGAAAATTCATATATTTTGAACAAATTGTCAAAAGATAATAGAAAATTATGTTTTAGAATTGGAAAATTAAGCTCTATGTAATAAAAATTCTTTCGAGATCTGATTTTAAGGTTTTTCTAAAGGTGATTTTGGAAATCTAATATTAATACATAAAATCCATAAAAATTACAACTTAATCACCATAACTCGAAAATTGACATAAAGATATGTTTTCTTGATAAAGAGAACCTAGTTAGTCCAATGATGAGATTTTTAGAGACTAAATCCAATCTTTGTGAAAAAGGTCCAATCTTAGGGTTTCAATGCAATAATGTGCAATATGTACACTAATGAATGTTAATAAGTTGAAATAGGCCAAAGTTGAAATTAGAACATCTAGAAGTGGTGGAACTTGGTATTTGAACATAGGAACGAGGTATGTGAATTCTTACACGCTAAGTTGGGATAGTTGCAAACCAAACCCTATATTCCCTAATGAGGCACTATATGAACCCTATTTTCTCTATTCATAACACTTTTGCTAAATTGCCTAAAAAATTAGTATTGATATTATATTTCTTGGGTCATGTACCCCACTTCCATGTTTCAAATATATGATGCTTTTACTTGTCATAGTTTCTCTTAGGATGTTTATTTTATTAGACTATTTATCTAATGTAGTGGTATTTATGTACAACCACCCATAGATAGGGAATGTGTTATTTTGCCCTGGGGAATGTGTTATTTTCCCCCATATATAATTTGTGTGGGTGACTAGGAATGTGTTATTTCTCCCCTCACCTTTAGGTTGGGGTCCGGTAGGTGCCTCAACCCTACTTAGTAAATGTATTCAATATTAATCATGCATGTAATTCCTTTACTATTTTAATGTTATCGCAAACATTTATTTTTATTATGCCTTATACTCTTGATCTCTTCATCTATTGATGAATTTATAGCCTTTACATTTGTGTTATTTTATTTCTTTTCTTCTTCTTTGTATTGTTGACACATACCTTTTTTTCTTTCCCTCTTGTTGAGTGATTTCCCGACCACCACATTTTGGAAAAGGTGCTGAACAAGATCAAGGAAAACATTACCATGAGTAGATTCAAGACTTGCTTGAAGGATGTCTAGGTTTCTAAAGCTAGATCCTTTGTTTTCACATCTTTTCCTTCTGAAAAACTTATGTAATGAACAATGATGAAATCCTTGTGATAGCTTTAGTTTCTTTTCAATTCCACTGCTATTGACATTTTATATGTATCGGGTGCATGCTTATTTACCTTGAATATTATACATGCATCCTTCAATATCTATTATCTTTGTGAAAAGATGGATGTTTTGTACTTCCTTTAGATTTTAGTAAGGAGGTGATCTCACCTATGTACAAGAAATATAATAAAGATTTCTTGTCCAATAATAGACTACATCAACATTGGCAGAAACAAAAGAGAAATCATATAGTCATAAAGGACACCTAGCCATTACTCCATTATTAAAATTTAATAATCACCACTAGAAAATTACAATTTTATGGGTCCCTTTATCCATGCCATACCAAAGTAATAAACCACTGATAATAGACGAAAAAGAAAATTATTCAAACAGTGTTGGAAAAAAATATTTATATTTAGCTATTATAATTGTTGAACATGATATATAATACTATAGTCTGGGAGTGGACACCTGAGTTGTTAGATCATTGGTTTTAAAAATAGGTCTTGGGTTCTAGCACAAGTGATGGAATGAATAGAATCACAAATTTATTGAAAACAACTACGAATAAGATATCCATTACAGGTATAGGCTAGAACTATCTGGTGGACTTTGTCAATATATCAAAGGGTTCAAGATTAGGAGTTCAAGATTCAATGAGATTGCAAAATGTTCAACTGTGTCAAGATTATTATAGTATCTAGCAAGAATAGTAAATTAATGACTATCAATAATGTCAATTTTTAATATTTTTTACAATAGCAAAAGGTCAATTCTTCAAAACATTACAAATTTCCAACTATGATATAAATGTGTTAGCCAAATCTGACACCTTCATATCATATATTTTATAGACTAAGTACCTTGTATTATTATGCTGTAAAACACCAATGCCTTCATATATTTAAACATTGAACTGTATGATAACCGATCCTTCATTCCATTATGCAAGATTGCGGGTGATGACCTAGTCAAGGAGAAAACCTCTTTATGATCAAATAACATTCACCATAGGGACCTAAATCTCCAAATAGATCAATTCTAGAACCAAGTCAACTATCCAACAAGACTCAACATTTAAAACATTAGTGGTGACCTTCAAAAGGTATTATATGGATTAAATACAATTTAGTGTTCACCACATTCAAATATCCATGCATGGTTTTCAAGAAGGAAATATATATCATATAATTAGATAAAGAATTTGGTTACTTATTAAAATAAGATTTCTAGTGACTATCCAATATAATTCATTAGCCACAAAATCCTATGATTTGAGCTAGAAAGAATGTATTATGTTCACTATATTGTCATTTCTTTGGAAATAAAACACTACATTTTCAATTTGTGAGATTACCATTTCCACCCCTTACATGATTATAAACCCTAGTATTTATCTTAGGTGATTGTAAAATCTCATTAGACATCATCAAATTCATCTTATGTCCATAAATTCATGATCATAGTACTCATAAGGACATGTGGGGCATTTTACTTCAAATCATTCATGTTACATACATTTCATGTATATACATAGCTACACACACATACACACAAACAATATATATATGATATCCTTATGTTATAATATACATTTATTTAGGCAAAGTCATACTAAAGTAGTTTAGAAAATCCAAACTCTAAAGGGTGAAAACCATAATATATTCAAATATGAAACTCATAATCTATTTTAGTTTGTTTTCCAAATATTTATCATTTCAAACATTATTTGGTTAGCCTTTCAATTTTTAAATATCTATGTCAAAAGCATGGTTTAATATACAAAAGAGAGGTGGGACAACCTGGTTTTTCTCACTCCTATCATGTAATTTCTCTCTATTATTATTCAACGACTCAAGTGCATATTAATTCTATAGTTGGAATGTGGTGATGCTCTAATTCCATGACATCAATTGCCAATTTCACAATGTGTGCCTTTAATTTTCTCTTTTTATCTAAGTTTCATTCTTCAATGATTCACCACTTTGCAAATGAAACTAAACCTAATTAGTATGATCACCTTGCTCCATAATATATTTCAGGAGATAGAGTGTTCAATTTCTTTGAAATGGTATAAAATCACCTCAATCGGACCTTCATAGCCTAACTTATGACCCTTTAAATTTTGTTCCACTTTCACTCGTTTTAAACAATTTAATGCGATTTTGACCTAAATGGGCCTCAAATCGGGCACACCGCCCAATATGGGTGGTTGCCTCCCTTGACAAGTTAGTAATGCATTGTTTAATTTTCAACCAATAGTAGCACTCAAATCCTCACTCAGTATTTCCACCCTCAATCTAATAGTTAGGGGGTCTTCTCCTAGCTTGGTCCGTACTGTAGCTGTTGCTATAGTAGGGCGCTTTTTTTATGGCCATTAACGATCAATCTTGGTCATTCATGAGCATTAAAAGTTGTTTTGAATCCACCTCTATTGCCTCTATCCTTTCCCTATCTTTGTTTCCCCTCTCTCGCATCCTTGGGCTCCATCCCTTTTATTCTTCTCCACCTCTTTACCCTTGTTCTACCACGATCCTTCTTTTGGGAACTCCTCCCTAGCTCTCTTCACTTACAACCAAGGTCACTGGAAAATCTACAACACCTCAATGGAGTAGGGTGGCTGCTTGGAGGTGAAGCCCATAGGGTGTGGCTCCTTCTACACCCTACTCCGGTGACTTTCTATTGAAGCAATGCCTATGGGTTGTGCACGCAAGGGACCACTGAGGGGCAACTGTTGGTGGTGGTGCACGACATCCTACCTCATGGTGCCATTTGAATTTGATAGGTTGTCATGGTTGGATGCGATCAGGAATGGCGGGGCAAGGGTCGCAGACAAATAAGGAGGCACCACACATCTGAGGAGGCCCATAGCACAGGTGCCAGGGCACACGTGTGAGCAGCCTCTTGATCCAAGATGGACGACCAATATATTGAGGGAAATATCTGGTAACACCTCCAATGATATTTCTATAGTTTTTATTCTCCTTCATGTAAAAATCATAAATCCCAACTCCATTAAAATATAATGAACCTAAATATCAAATAGATCCTCTCGAAAAGTTCTACAACATAGATATGGTTTCATAACTTGTATATGCTTATAATATCCCTGATTTTCTTAAAATGTGACCTTTGACTATGATTGATCACATTTAATGTATGGGGATGATAAAACTTGGATCTTTGTTACTTAATTTGTCTCTAATCCTTGCATTAGTAACTTTATGATGTTGTGACGCTAATGGGGGCCCTAATTACCCTATTGCTCATGAATGAACTCAATTGTACATATGTGCCTAGTTTGGACTTTATTGATGTACTTTGCCCTAAGTTACTAATTTTGCATCTAATTTGCACTATACTCTCATCTTAACTTTAGAATTAGTAACTCTATGCTACCATATGGTACTCACATTCCCCTTCGTCCTCTTTTGCTATGTTGGAGTCATATGACACCTAATGCTTTGAATGTACCCTTATTATGTGAATGTTTGACTACACCTTGAATCAATTTTGTGTTTTATCTATTTTATGCACCTAATTACCTTCTATATCTAAAACCACTAACTTTTGATACTAAGTGACATAAATGAATAAGCTATATCCCCTTGGTACTATGATTGTACTTGTGACACTTGATGCATCCCTAATGACCTAATGTATTCTAAAATGGCTTGTTTGTCTTCCTTGTGTACCAAATGTGATATGGATCTTGATTTCATGTCTTCCCCTCCCAAATTAGGAAGTATCCTCCCTTATGTGTGGGGTCCCATACAATTCAAATGTTGAGCCCAATGACCTAAGTGTTTATGTTGATGTTAACATGCATGTTGATGATATGCATTCCTATGTTGCCCAGACTTGGGGACATCCACCTAATTTGGAATATGATCCTTTTGTGTAAATCTTTCTAATGCAAACTATCTTTTATGTTTTTCTCTCATATCTTGATGTCTATTGACCTTGGTTTCCCTATTATGAGTCTTATGAGCTAGTTATGTACATAAGTGACTTAAATCATGTAATGACCATATAAGATTAATGGAACCTCAAAATGACATGGAACTCAAACAACACCTTCTTGATGACCTCTAGTTCAATAAAAGATCATAAAAACCCTTGTAACCAACTTAGAACCTAATTTAGAAAAAACCCTAAAATGGATCTAGTTAGAGTTAATGATGAGACTCCAATACATGTATGCAATCTTGTTGTTAACCACATGTTGCTTATGGCTAGATGGTCAAGAATAAGTTAAGTTATGAATCTCTAAATTAGGTACATGCTTTAAATAGTTATATGACAATGTCTTTCTTTCTTATAAATTGATAGGTATGTATGATTGTTTACTTGCTCAAATATTGCCATGTAGTATGCTAGTATTGTACTCAATGCTTGCCTCACATCATGGTTTTATAACTTGCACACATAATATAGAACTCCATTTTAAAAATGTTGAAACATGGTTTTTCTCAATGACTTTGGTTATTAAGATCCCTCAAGTATAAAAGGGTTAGCTAATCTTGACCACCGTTATGGATCCTTCCTATGGGAAGTTGATCAAAGGCTGTAACGACCCTACCTCCCAGTAACCCCCAATTAAGGAAGATCAAGAAGTCAGAGACACTATCCCAAAATAGGATCAATGGTTTTGCAAATAATAAAAAATAATTACTAAATTCTATCAAAGTCTAAGCTTAAAATAGGATAAAATTTTACTTTTCACATACCTTTCAAAAATAGGAATCTGGAACTTCTACCCACTCTAGAGTTCTATCTAACTAAATCCTCCTTTATGATTTAACTTTATTCTTCACAAGTTCGACTTTATTGTTTGTCCAATTTTAGATATTCCTAAAATGCCGACAAACAAAACGTCGGTTTTCTTGTATCTATTTGTAACAACATAATGCAACCAAATTATTCCTTAACAAATCAAACTTTACACATTAAACATAGCTACTCAATCCCTACATATCCTTGCCTCTGTGTTTTCCCGGCAGTGGACATGGATACTACCTCTCTCATAGGGTAGATCTTAAATAGCCCCTATGATCCTACCTTATAGGTAGACCACGACCTAGGGTTGTGTAGTCGTATGGTCCTACCCAAGGGTAGACCAACACATCAACTCATGATAACCTGACGATCCTACCTCAAGGGTAGACCATGTGTTAGGTCATCCATCTCATCATCATCAAAGCTACAGAGGAGGACTAGGATCTAAGCAGTCATGCACATATATTTATGGTGGTAGTCATAGTCACTTTATAGTTGCATGAAATAAAAGTCAACCAAGCAGTTATTTCTAAGAAACCAATAAAACCTCAAAAATCATTGTGAAATTAGAGTGATTTTACATAAGCATAACCACATAACTGATTTGAAGTATCAAAAGAAGCAAGATATCCCAAACCAACTAGATATCCAATTAAGCAAGGTAAGAAACCAAATCAAGAAACCCTTGATCCTGAAAACATGTATAACTTGGTGGATAATCTAAAAACACTAGAGAAACAGGTGTTGCAAGCCCGCATTGAGTCAGACTTAAATCCAAAAGATCACCTAATGTTAGAGATTGTAGTTGAAAAGGCAGATAAAGTCTGCATGGCCAGAGACTCAGAGACTCAGAGGACACAATGCTCAAGAAGAAATCAAGGGTCATTTGGTTAAAAAATGGAGATAGAAACTCTACATTTTTTACCTCTCGCTTAAGACGAGGAGAAGTAGGAATCAAATTAAGCTCATCAATCATGATGATCAATGTGTGATAGATGAAAAATAGATCTCAGAGCTGTTTGTGGGTCATTATGAGAATATCTTCAATAAAAGACTGAACAGAACCCCTATCAGCCTTGAAAATTTTCCACAGCTGAAGGAACATCAGATAGAAGCCCTCTACAGAGAAGTTACTAATAGGGAAATCACATATATTGTTATGAAATTGGATAGTGACAAGTCACCTGGATCTGACGGCTTTAATGCACTCTTCTTTAAAGAAACATGGCCAATAGTGGGAGACGAAATCATTCTTGCTATTAAGGATTTTTTCTTGAAGGGCAGGATGCTAAAAGAGATGAATAAACTTTCATTGTCCTGATTCCCAAAGTAAAACAGCCATCCAAGATTGGTGAGTGGAGACCTATCTCATTGTGCAATTTCATTGCTAAAGTTATTTTGAAAATACTTGCTAATAGGTTAAGAGACATATTACCTGACATAAATAGCATCAATTAGTGTGTGTTTGTGAAGGGCAGGCATATAGCTGACACTATTCTTCTGGAAAATGAACTTCTCAGTGATTTTACACAGACAAACTCAAAGCCCAAAATTTGCATAAAGGTAGACATGTCCAAAGCATATGATTCCATCAACATAACCTATATCTTAGAAGTTATGGAGATCATGGGATTCCCATCATGTTGGTTAAAATTGATCTCAGAATGCCTTAATTCTGTCTCCTTTCATATCTTGATCAATGGAAATCCTACTCCCATCATTCAAGCTTCTAATGGTATCCGTCAAGGGGATCCCATGGTGCCTTGTTTGTTTGTGATTCCAATGCAGGGGATGACTGCAATGCTTTCCAAAGAGGAGTAGGATGGTAGGATTCAACCGCTCCAAGCAAGAAAATGATGCATATCCCACTTATTGTTCGTTGATGACCTGTTGTTATTTGTGAAGGAAAATGAAAAAATGTCAAAGGACTGTTAAATTGCATGCAAAAATTCAATAGATACTCTGGGCTCCATCTAAACCCCTCAAAAATTCAACTTATTCTAAGATCATCAGCTCAAGAATCCATCTCAAACCTTGTGGGGATAAACATCACTGAACTGCCAATTAGATACCTGGGATTGCCTTTGTTCATAGGGCGATTGACAAAAAGCATGTGCCAGCCGTTGGTGGATAAGATAAAAAATAAACTAGTCTTGGAAAGTGAGGCTCCTATCAATGGTAGGTCGATTGGAATTAATTATATCAACCTTGTCTTCTTATCATCTATTCTGTACCAGTATCTTTCCTTTACCGCAAGCTACTATGGATGAAATTGATCGACTGTGTAGGCAATTCCTATGGGGGGGGGAAGGATGATCAATCCCATATCCATATTATATCTTGGGACACTATCTGCTCGCCTAAATTGGAAGGTGGCTTGGGCATTCGAAAAATGGTCGATTGGATTAGCGCTGGCCTAGTAAAGAACTTGTGGGACCTGGCTAACAATAAGAACTCACTTTGGGTTAGATGGCTCCATAACAAATATTTAGATGAGGAAACTTCAATATGGAGATGTGATGCAAAGAAAACTAACAACTGGTATTGGAGGATTTTGTTGAGGCAAATGGATGCCATAGTGGACCTAGTAAGGTTCGATATTGGCCAGGGACATATAATCTCGATGTGGAATGACCCATGAATACAAGGCACGTACCTTGAACAGAATATTGGAAGTAGCCTTATGATGAAGAATAACTTCGGTAGAGCCCAGAAATTAAGCATTGTTATCTATGAAGATAGGTGGAATATCCCCGACATTATGGGGGTTGAGGAACTGTGAAGGATTTGTAGCAACATCCCCTTGATGGAAAGGGACAAATGCTACCTAGAAGGCCTATCTGAGTTTAGTCTCAGGAGCTGCTGGAACCTTGTAAGGATAAAAAAGCTTGAACTGCAATGGAGGAAGTGGTTGTGGAGAAACAACCTGCCTAGAAGAATATTGATTCATATATGGAAAGTGTTTCATCCGAGACTACTTACTGATGATATACTACAATCCAAGTGAGTTGTTCTTACGTCAAGTTGTACCTTATGCGAGAAGGATGTTGAAATAAACTACCATATTTACTGGAATTGCAAGTTTACTAACTCTATTTGGGAATGTGCAAGATGCTTCCTTACTCTTACTGCCACTCAACTACAGCAAATGCTAAGCCTAAACAATAGAACATTGCCTAGTGGTACTGGTTTTGTATCACGTATGGTGTATGAGGAACAAATCTATTTTTGAAGAGGTTAAACCAGAAGTACAAGCTGTATGGCATGCTGTAAGCCATGATTATTAAGCAATTACTTGAATAGATAGGGCTCCTTTACTTTGACTCACACTTGTACAAAATCTTTTTTGATTTAAATGAAAGGAGGAACACGCTTAATAATAAAAAAAAAACATGTATAACACCTAGTTGTTACCATCACATCCCAAACTAACATGTATAACACCTAGTTGTTACCATCACATCCCAAACAACTCTTTCTTGACTTGGGATACCTTTCTAAGGTTTCTAAGTCTTGTTAGGATTCATTAGGGTTTCTTAGATCAATTTCTCAAACTTTATCCTTTTTAGGTCAACAAACCCTAAAATAGCTTTTCTACTCATAAAAATCCTAATTACTCAAATTATCCACATTAAAGATCTTTTATACTCAAATTGGCTTTATAACAACATATCTCTATCTTATTCATGGATTTGCACAATTAACACCATTAAAAGTCATAATTATCAAAATTAGAGTTTTTCATTAATAACACCATTAAAGGTGACACGTCTATATACTTTTCATATTGCAAGCTGAATCATGCCTTTATTATATTTTTATTGGATTCTATGGGTTTTACTGATCAAAAACCATATATAACTTATCTTGATCTGATCTTCCAATAATTACTTCTGATTATTCTTAAATATGTACCTTTGGACGAATAGGAACACGCCACGTCAGTGCTTAAGCTCTCCTCCTTCCCAGCTGTTTCCTTGGATCACGGATCTCTAGCTTGGGTCCATTTAAACCAAAAACCAGATCCGCTTGATCCATCTTCATCGTTCTCGCGTGCCTTGTGGACAGGGAGCTCTGCTCCCCTATTTCCACGAAGAAACAGGGTGTTGTCGTGGCCGCCCTTCTCCACTTCGTCTCTGTTGATCCAGCAACCACGACACCGCACTAGGGTCTTTGACCACCCTGCCCACTATGAGGCTCCCATATCACCCGCTAGAGATGCTATGACCTTCTGTCACCTTGGTCAGCTAGCGGCGAGCAGGGGAAAAATGACAGACGACCATGGTTAGATGACGCGTTGATGGCAAGGTCGACCGGGCTAGATGCCGTAGGACTTCACGAAAGCGCATGCAGCCTCATAGATCGGGAATCATCCTCCTTTTATAGCCCATAGAAATGGTACATGGCCATCTAGAAAACTGAGATTAGGAGTTTCCTAGTCACACTTCCAATGGTACTAGAACATAGGATGAAACGGTGTGGTTTCCCTCTCTAAGTCTAATGGAACGACTTCCAGATTCGTACGTTGGTCATATGAGGGAAGAATTGAGTGGGAAATCTCCCTCAACTTTTCCTCTTTCCCGATCTAACTCAGAAAGAAGATATCGTTGGATCATCATTTAATGGCTAGCAGGCCACGTATTAGAACAATAGTCAGAATCAAATTGTGACATTTAATGTTATCCTTCTCACTTTAGGAAAACTTACAAAATTCATATCTTTTAATCCATTTATCCTTTTAATCCCAAATTTTAGAGGAAAGTCCATAATGACTTAGACTACCTGTTTGTCAAGCTTGGGACTCAAACTCGAAAGTATGAGATATTTTTCTTCATAAGCAAGTTATCACTTATTAAGGCATATTTTATGCATATTTTCTCTCTGCCATTCTTTTATATTCCTTATTTTGATTCCTTTTACCAATAGAAACCTTGTGGATTTGAAATGTCATCCATGATTAGTCGGTCACACATCTTGCCACATATTTCTCATACTTTCATTATTTTCTCAATTTGTTTTCTTATTTATGCATTATTTGATTTCCTTCAATTTTCATTCTGTTTTTATCATCTTGGACTCATTAACTTAATAGCGTCCAAAAAATCATATATTTAAAGGAAATATTATCAAAGAAATCCACTCAATACACATAAATCATACAATTTCGTAATCATACAAATTATTGGAGAAATTGCATCTCAAACAATATGAGCCCAAAAATTGGGGTTGTAACATCCTTCCCCTCTTATAGGAATTTTTCCCTCAAAATTCCACCAAATATACAAACAATTCAGGATAAGACTTTTCCATGTCCATCATCAGCTCCCACGTGGCTTCATCCTCTCCATGGTACTTCCAAAGAACCTTATCATCTTCTGTCCATTACTCCTGAGCTCTCTCTCACCTTGATATCTCATAACCTCATAGGTGACTCAGGATAAGTTAGCCTCCATTGGAGTTCAATTGGTTCAATGCTCAACACATGGCTCGGGTACATCACATAGTTCTCTAGATCAGATACATGGAATATGTTGTACATCATGTTATCTTGAGGGTAAGGCTAAACATGAGCAACTCCACCAATCCATCTCAAATGGACCCATGTATTGGGGACTCAGCTTTCTCAGCTATAGCTCAGAGGGCTCATATTTTCATAACACATATTCACCCACAGTGAACTACATGTCAGTATGCTTTGCATTAGCACATGACTCCTATCGATCCTGGGCATCCTCATCCATTGCTCGAGCAAAGCAATGTCATATGTGTACACTTGTGGTTTCTCTGACCTTCACAAGGTCCTCTCACTAACATCATCCTAATGAAGCAGTGACAGACACGGCCTCCCTTATAGAGCTTCTTACATCCTAATACTAGCTATGGTGGCTATCATAACAAGAAAACTCTGCTAGGGGTAGGAACTACTCCCATTAATCACCCCCGAATGAGCACATATGCTCTCATCAGACTTTGTAAAGTCTGAATCATACTCTCTTGACTGTCCATCAGTCAGGGGTTGAGATGTTGCATGAACTTTTAATCTAATATCAAGTTCTTCATGTACCTACTTGCACAACATGGAAGTGAACTAGAGGTCATGCTCAAGATATTGAACTCGGATCACTATGCAGTTAAACTATATCTCCCTAATATATATATATATATATATATATATATATATATATATATATATATATATAGTTCAACTAGATCTGTCATACTGGCAGTGCTCTCTCTTAGGTTAGGAATTAGGTTAACTTGGTAAGGCGATCTACCGTAACCAATGTTGCATCATGACCTCTCATGGTCTAGGGGAGACCCACCACAATGTCCATGGTGATCTGCTCTCATTCCCTCTCAAGGAATTCTCATTATCTATAACAATTAATTGGGTTACCAATGTTCGGCCTTCACCCTATGGCATGTACGATAACTGACCAAATGCAACTCTATATCCTTCTTCTAGGTACCACCACAAACCTTAACCATCTTGGTAGTACCACAGTGTATGGTGTACTAAATTCATGAGCTTCTTGCATGACATGATTCCTCAAGGTTGACTCCTCAAAAACCGTAAAACACTCTAGTAGTGGGTTTCACCACCTTCCTTTACCTGAGGGGTGTATATGAGGTTCTTACAACCATCCTTCTATCTCATCAAACTCTGGTCTGGCTAACTGAGTATTTACTGACTTGACCAATGGGTCTGGTTGTATCTGGGTGTTAGCCATACATGTCTCATCTTCTAATGAACTTAGGGTTCACCTAACAACCTCTTACAACCTCTCTATTGGCTACTCAAGACATTTTTATACCTGAGTTGTATTCAGCTAAGGACATCTCGTTACCACATAAGCTTCCTTATGTGCTAGGTGATGGTGAAGACATAAACCCTCATATACTCCACTCATCATCCTCATCTCAGGTTTAGGTCTAACTTAGTCAAGAAAACTTCAAGCTCATCATCACGGTTATCAAACTCAAACTTATAACTCATAACTTCCATACTGCTTCTAGGGAGGTACGTCCTCATATTACCTTTGTTCTCTTCGCATTTCCAAACCATCTATTCAATGTACTCTCCAAAACGATGTGGTACTTCCTCTATCATCAAACATCATTGAAATGTTTCAACTCATATCACCTTCATCCTTAGTATATGGCATGCATTTTGTCCTATATCTCACACCCATAGCGATAGGAAATAAGCATTTGGCTACGGTCCAAATACAGAGTTCATGTCATTCCAAGAGTAGAGATGGTGCATCACACATCACCATCACTCTTTCCAATCTAAGTTGAAACATACTTCACATAACTCCTCACCATGAACATCTCCATTATGGGTCTACACCCATGGGAAGACTTTTCCCATCACCTCTGGATCTTAACATCTCTCTTATGTATAATCCTTAGTCATTACCTCAAGGTCCCTAGAGTGTCGGTACTTTTAGGGTGATATGACCCTTATGCATCTAAGGAGTGCCTCTCACTTTTACTCCTTAGGCCCCATGAACTCCTGAATGTGGCCAACCTCATAACCCATGGGCCTCGGGCAAAGGTAGTTGTTACCTCCCGACCCTATGGTCTTGTGCATTCAGGGAACAAAAAACTCCTACTTCCATCGGTCTTATCCCTACTTGACTTTAGTGTTGACTTGGGATTCTACTGTAGCTCATGGTTTCTGTGTTGATACTCAAGCACATCTCATCCTTGAATCCTCACCTGAATCTCCATCCTCTCTCTGGGCATACATGGCTAACTTTGCATCCCTCATAGGAATCATGGCGACCTACCTACCTCGGTCTAGCCCCATATAGGTTACCTCCATGGAAACATATCTTCCTACCCCTTAGAGATGGTCACACATGGATCTATAGATTCATGATCATACTATGTACTCTTCACTTAGCTCATCAAACTCATAAAAGAGACCTCTTTAGGTTACCATGAACCTAAACAAAAGCTGGTACTCATCCTATATGAAGGGCCCCTTCCCAGGATGGGAGAAAACTATCTCTTGATATAAACAAAGGTCACAAACGTCCTTACTTCCAGGGTTTACATCATCATGTGCATGCTTAGCTCCTAACATGATACTTATGCACGTATCTAGAAAGAAGACAACCTACTAAACCATGTTAAGTCCCTTGGTATGTCATACATATTCATCATTCCTCAAGGTTAGACCAATATCATATATACATATGTCACAAACTTGTGTGAGTGGATCATCAAACATATATCTCAGTTTGAGTGGGGTTTCCTTTTTCTCTAACACATGAGGGGGTGCCATACTCAAATACTATGAACTCAATCAGCCTTGTGAGCATCATGTGCACCATGTACTACTACTTCCCCTCTTTGGTCAAGGAACCCCAGGTTGACCTCTTATACATCAACTGTCTAACTGTGTGCTCAGCTATTCAACCATGAACCGAACCTATACTATATAGGGCATATACATCCTAACACTCTTCCACGTGAACACCCTTTAGAGTCCTACCCCAGGCCAACCAATAGGGTATGAGGCTTCACAACTTGTTACTATACCCCTTCAGGGTCTATGTAACTCTCCTTCCTACACCTAAAAAGTAGGCACTCATGTCATCTTTACATTCATTCACAAATCCTATTTATCTCTTCTAGGGTTTGGTTCCTCTAAAGGCATCCAAATTATGATTAGCCTCCAAGGATCATGCATGAGGCAACCACATTTATCTACTCAGGGTCATCTATTCTAGGCCATATTATACCCAACTTCTCATGATTCCTCATGTCTCAGAGTCAAAGTCTCCAACCTTCTTCATCGGGTCTTGCCCTCTCTCTAGAGCTAACCCTACAAATGGTCCTACCACTAGAGGTTCTCTCTTAGAAGATGGGTCAAGTTGTTAAGGTTACCCGTCTACCCCCTATAGGGTGAAATGTACTTAACCAAACTTATGTCCGGTCAAGATCATCCAAAGCTCTACATGCTCATCTCATAAACAACAGGCATAACCCTTCTAGCCTAGGTCTAAAACATGTTGCCAACCTTATTGCCACTCTCTTCTATGTAGTTAATTGCCTCTTTCCTACTAATATATATCTGTTAGGG
The DNA here is from genome assembly GCA_963693085.1 of Alisma plantago-aquatica. Lineage (NCBI taxonomy): Eukaryota > Viridiplantae > Streptophyta > Magnoliopsida > Alismatales > Alismataceae > Alisma > Alisma plantago-aquatica. The sequence goes on from OY856410.1 coordinate 276,688,330, forward strand.
TTCCTATATGGTCACGACTAACCTTCTCAATGAGGGAGCTATCCCTCTCCCTAACAGGTACAACTCATACAAGGTCGAGTCACCCAAAAGGCACTAGGGTCAAACAACCACGCATAGTTCATGTTTCTCATGTGTACTCAAAACCTTTATGTAAAGCATGTATGTCTAACCCACATACTTGAAGGTATGGGAGATGAAGGAATCCAACTCATCTTTTCATCTCTTTGTCTAACTACCACTTCGGATTTGGGTTAGTATCGCCCTCAGAGGACATGTCATGTCTCTTCCTTTTCCTAGAGGCTTATTCCTCTAAGGATATCCCTCTCCTGATCATCCTATGAGAAGGTATAACCTCAGAGCTCTCCTGAGGGAACGACAACCTAAGCATGTAACTAAACTCCGTATGAGTTTCTAATTATCAAAACTTGGTCGTATGTGTGAAGAATCGAGTGGGAAATCTCCCTCAATTATTCTTCTTTCCCGATCTAATTTGAAAAGCAGCTACCATTGGATCATCATCCAATGGCTAGCAGGCCACATATTAGAATGATAGTCAGAATCAAATTGTGACATTTAATGTTATCCTTCTCACTTTAGGAAAACTTACACAATTCATATCTCTTTATCCGTTTATCCTTTTAATCCTAAATTTTAGAGGAAAGTCCATAATTGGATCATATAGTTACTGTTTTGTGGGATCTTGACAATACGAAGCAATAAGCTAATTTTTAGTTTCTTTCTTTTTCTATAGTTACTAGCCCATAGTTCCATAGTGTAGGATTTAGTCAGTTTTTTTAATCCCAACTCGAAATAAAAAACCAATGAGTCACACACTAAGCATAGCAATTATACCAAATGAAATGGTCAATCGAATTTTTATTTAACCCTAAATTATTCTTTTTTGAGTCAATTTCCTTAGTTTCTATTAACTTGGGCTCTTTACTTTTTTTCTTATGAGTATTGATGCTTTATCAAATTGCTTTTGACGAGACTATAGCTAGTCCAATTGCTACTTCAGCAGCTGCAATGGCTATAACAAAGATGGAGAAAATATCTCCTTTTAATTGACGACTATCGAATAAATCAAAAAATGTTACAGGATTGATATTAACCAAATTTAGTATAAGTTCAAGACACATAAGCGCTCTAACCATGTTTCGACTTGTGATCAATCCATAGATACAGATAGAAAATAAATAGGCACTCAAAAAAAGTACATGCTCAAACGTCATTGACTAACTCCTCATCAATCTCGATTCATTTGAATCAATACGAATGAAAATTTATTCAAATGATTTGCTTAAAAAAATTGTGCCAAGTTTGGGACTCAAACTCAAAAGTATGAGAGACTTTTCTTCATAAGCAATTTATCACTTATTAAGGCATATTTTATGAATATTTTCTCTCACCTATTCTTTTATATTCCTTATTTGGATTCCTATTACAAATAGAAACCTTGTGGATTCGAAATATCATCCATGATGAGTCAATCACACATCTTTCCACATATTTCTCATACTTTCATTATTTTCTCAATTTCTTTTCTTATTTATGCATTATTTGATTTCCTTCAATTTTCTATCTTTTTATCATCTTGGACTCAGTATCTTAATAGGGTCCACAAAATAAAATATTTAAAGGAAATATTATCAAATAAATCCACTGATTACACATAAATCATACAATTTTGTAATCATACAAATTATTGGAGAAATTGCATCTCAAACCATATGAACCCAAAAATTGGGGTTGTAACAAAGGCCTTATGATATATGATATTGATGGTATATTTGAAGTAAAATGACATAAAATATGGGCTCTTGCTTTGCTAAGTACTTAGCATATTTATTCTTATTCGTTAGTTTTGCAAACCTTTTCAAATTATGCAAATAGTATGTATCTTTTAGCCCTGTACTCGGCACCTCGTGTGATTGACCTGCATTGTTTCATGTATTTTATAGGTTTAGAGATGGCTATAAGTTAATGGGGTTGGTGAGATATGTCAGGATTATTTTTGTACGATCCATAGTATACAAGAGAAAATAGGTAAAACTTCACTCTTGAATATGTAATTGAAATCTTCTAATAAGATAATGTTATTTAATATTTCTTATTAATGTTGAGACTATGATTAGTGTTTTTCTCTTGTTATGTGTTCATGTATGTTAAGCATTGTGCTTCTGCATTTTTACTTTGATAATACCATGCTAGGGATGGACGCCCATGTCGTATATCCATTGACTTTGTAGTCATTTGGAGTTAGGATTTGGGTAACAAATAGTTCCATGACAGATGGTATTAGAGAATGAACAGTAACTACACCAACATTTCTCACATGAAACACAAATTAGACATAACCTTGCATCTCAACCCTAAAAACTTAATAAGATGTCCTTTGTGGACTATGTTGACTTTGCCTCTAGGTTAGAACCTAGATGTTTTAGAACTGGGTGTAGACTTGTGTAATCTTTAGAACCCTTTCTTTTCTCCTCCTGTCCTGTAGTATGGGTTGTGGGTTAGGAGGGTGAGAAAATAGAGATCTATTAAAACACTAGGCATTTGTTCTAGGCATGTCCTTAGGGTATCTACATACGTGTGCGCCATGTTCTTTCTAGTTTTCTAGGTTTCATGGTACTATACTGCCTAATGAGTGTGGTAACTCATTTTGGTTTTGCTTTTATTTGAATGGAATTTGGTGGTATTCATCACCTATTGAAATGTTGGAGAAAACCTATTTCAAGTACTAGTATATATGTACATACGAAAATGTAACCACACACAAAAAGGTAGTGAGTTTCCAAGCAACCTAAGAGAAAGAGATGTAACATCAAGTCTAGATGAGAGAGTTCAAATGATAGTTTTTGTCTAGAGACATGAAAAAGGTTAGGCTAGTGAGTATCCTAGATTACCTAAGATGATGATGATGATGATTCTAAACACGAAAAAGGTTAGGCTAGTGAGTATCCTAGATTACTTAAGATGATTATGATGATGATGATGATGATGATGATGATGATGATGATGATGATGATGATGATGATGATGATGATGTTGACATGACCCAAGATTTATTTTCAGAGGGTCAAGTATGTTTTATGATATGATTTGAGTTTGACCATGCAACCCTAGCTAAACCTAGCACTTTGTATGATACATGAGACTTGGTTGATTTGCCAAACATAGCTAGTAGGTTTGCCTTCTTCCTTATGCCTAGTCTTGTATAGGTTGAGATATGATATGTTACATATGGTTTGAGACTAAAATGGGCCTCAATCTCTTTACAAAGGATGACCTCTAGTATGGGACATATGAAAAGTGTGACCTCTTGTTATGAGACAACCCACCAAAGGAGAAGGTCAGAGTACCTAAACTCCAAAATACATGAAATGTTGAAAAATATGCATGATGAAATCTATGATCATGAGTCCCTAACTAGAATACTTCTAAGTATATGAGTTGAGTCACCTAGTTTGTGGTTCCCTTGATAATGTTGAACCCTAGACTTCCTATGGAAATACCTAACCCTATAGAAAGATGCATTTGAATATATAATGCTTGCTATACATAATAGGGAGATGTCCTAAGACCCTATGATGATGTATATGACATGTGATGTCTATGATGAGCCTCCTACTTGGGTTAGTGGTTTGATATAAAGGAATCCAGTAGTTTCTCTCATTTGGTATGTTGGGAATATGTTGAGATTGGTGTTGGTGTTTAGCATGTTTTACCTTGACATAGGTAGGTCTTAGATGGAGTGGCTTGATCTTGTGGAGCTCTTCCTAGATACAAGTGGGATAATTATAAAAGCTCGATGTTGATAATAATGTTGTTTCTTGAGATAACTCATGATTTATGAAAAGAATCCCACTTACATTTAAAACTTGATATATGTATGATAAGTATCTGTCATAAGCTTGACATGATATGAAATGAAACCTTGCATGAAAGATGTATATTTGAAATCATGAACTTGATAAGATGACTCCTAGAGATCTTAGCTTGATTAATCAGGGATAACACGCCTAATATCATACCCCAAATGAAAAATGATTAACTCAATATGAAGATGCTCTTGGTGTCATGACTCGAATAAACATGAATAAATTGCTCAATTTCAGACCTAGTGAGGGATAATGAACATAATTAGGGATGAGTATCATGACTGAGGGAAAAAGTAAAACACACATGATATCTAGTATTATAAAGAAATACACATTTGATGGTAGTCTCATTTGGAAGTCATGATGATGAACATGCACATTTAAGAATTGACAACATATGTTTGTGATAATGCAGCTTGGCCTCATTAAATACATGAGAAAATCATAATGTAATAGGGATAATGTCTATGGAACCCTAATATCAAGATGATTCCATAAAGTGATGGACCACTTAAGTAACATGTGAATGAATGGGATGGGTTCTCCCTTGATGATGATAACCTATGTGTTCACCCCATGATGGGAGATTCCTTGACACCTATTGGGTAGTTAATTTAAACACGATGTATATAAAACTTTGACCCTCGACTATGATCTTGGATAAATTTCGAGGATGAAGGATGTGATAACCTAGTGTTTCTCACTCCTATCATGAAATTTCTCTCTCTCTCTATTGTTACTCAATGACTCAAGTGCATATTAATTGTATAGTTGGAATGTGCTGATGCTCTAATTTTATGACATAAACGACCAATTTCAAAATGTGTGTCATTAATTTTCTCTTTTGATCTAAGTTTCATTATTTTGTGATTCACCACTTTGCAAATGAAATTGAACCAGACTAGTATGATCACCTTGATGTATAATATATTTCAGGAGATAGACTATTCAATTATCTTTGCAATGGTACAAAATTCACCTCAACCAGACCATCATAGACTAAGTTATGACCCTTCAAATTTTTCTCTAATTTCACTCGTTTTAATCGATTTAATGTGATTCTGACCCTAAATGGGCCTCAAATCGGGTGTGCAGCCCAGTGTGGGTGGGTGCCTCCCTTGAGAAGTGTCACAGAACCGTTCTTACCCCAATTCCAATCCCACTACCTAGATAGTGGTAAAGGGATTGAAGTGCATATTCCTAGGTTTCCTAAATGGATCTCACACACTGCATATATAATAAGAAATAATAACCCATTAAACAAAAGATTTAAAGAACTAAACAACCCAATTTATGATTTTGTGGAATTTTCCTTTTCATTAGAGTTTGTCAAGAGTGGAAGCGATTTAGTCAATCCTTAATAATGATCCATCTTGTTTTCCTAAAATTGAAATTCAAGACACAATCAATGCAATTGCATGGTACACTATTAAAAACAAGCAAACCCGTTATATATCAAAGTAGTATACTTGGTAGGACTTATATTCAAGATAAACTATAAGCGATTTTCAAAACAATATTTATTCAACAAGATATTACAAGTTTCCCATTATACTGATATCGAGTAGCATGCTTATATTTATGTGGCTCCTCCCCAATAAGACGGGGTAGGTCACCAGGCTCCATCCCTCCACATGAGGGAGGAGGTCAACAACATGTACAAGTTCCATCCTTCAAATGAGATCACTTGTACTCAATCTCAACAATTATTACTGGCAGTCATAATGGGCTATTTTCATTTATGTTTCAAGTTTGTTTGCAAACTATAATATAGAAAATCAGAAGACTAATTAGTAGGAAACAATAGGTCAAAAAAATATACAGCCAAGTATACATTTTAAGAGGTACATAAAAGTATCATCAATACTACTAGTTTGTTAAAGGAGGAGGTATAATGACATACCTTTCACTGAAGATTTGAGTAAGATCTTGAGAGTAAAAGTAGGGTCACAGTCAAGTCCTGGCACAATAATGGACATCCATGCATTAGTATTCAAGACAATGATAAGGGGTCACAAGGACCAACATTAGGGTTCCTTAAGCCTCATTATTGTTCTTGGGTATGGTATCTCATTATTGACCAATATTTCAATCTATCAAGTTTTTAAGGTCTAATCATCATGTTCTAACATCACATCATGGATATCCACACCTAATATATAATGAGAACTTAATTCCTAAATCATCACCAAAGATGAATTACAAGGGTCAAGATCATGGTCTTCACAAGATTTAGAACACTCATATTCACAATATTACAATTTTAGGGTTAGAACCCATCATCAAGTTGAATCATCACTATATGGCATTGAAATCATATTCAAGAGTGAACAAGTCAAAAAAGTTAGATATAGATTCTCCATTAGTCAGGTCATGATTTTAGAGTTTCAAGATAATCAATAGAGTCAAATATTGGGATTTCCATGATTATTGAGTCATTTGACAAATTATATAAACAAAAGATCAAAGCCTAGGGATATAAATGAGAATCATGTAGAATCAAGTCTCAAAAGTATTTTTAAACAGTTCATGGAATTTTTATAGCATTTTGGTGCTAGGTTTAGGGTTTGCAAAGGGGTTATTTGACACGATCTAACAACGGAATTCCTTAGCTCCCAATACATGGTATTGACCAATTAAGCGACAGAGAAGATTTGAGAATGTGAGAGCAAGAGAAAGGTCAAAGGATCATGATTATATGGAGGCTATCAGGTGGTTGTTCCATAGATGGGTCTCACTGGGTTGGGTGGACTTTCCTTCTTGGGCGCAAGCTAGGTGACGACCCCAGGGTTGTTGGATCGACATCCAATGGTTGATGGGTCGTGTAGGGGAGGGTGCTCAGCTACAAGGGTTCAAAGGTTGATTCAGACCAATTCAACATGAATTGAAGGGGAATTTCCCTAGTTAAAGGGATTCGTAGCTGTGAGAACCTATTACACTAAACGACATTACTCAAAACATAAAACACAATCAATCACTAATTAATCACATACCCAAAAATATGGGTAAATTAAAACCGATTTCAACAACAACACCCACTCAAAACATTTGCATAAGAGCACAACATCTTTCGTGTATCCATACTATGCCAAAAATTTGATAAAATTGTTCCATCATCTTAGACACGACATATATATACAGGAGAATGATAATCGTATATGCCACACAACCAAGCATTAATATGCTAACAAAAGTTTGATTTACTTAAAACACCATATACAAACTTTTCCTGCCTGGGCCTAAGAGTACATGGACGACTCTAGGACACACTAGACATCTAATAACCTTTATCAAAGATTCATTACTATAGCCCCTCTTTGCTGCCACATGTTTGTTTTTGTCACTTCCGATTACCGAAAAAAATGTGGCGAACCACAAGGGTCCATGTCCCAACAAGAGATATAACCTCCAACAATGTTTATTGATTACAAAATTTTTAAGTAATTAAATAGTTAAGCAATTTAATTAGATATAACAATTAAGATCAGTAGTATTGATGATTATCAAAATACATAACGAGCAGATAATAACTATCATCATGAGCTAGACTATCATCCTTTATCTTGTTGACAATATAAGCAATTTAGTAGCATATGCATATCTAGCATCATGAGCAAGTCTAGTAACATAACATAGCTAAAAACATGAGCATGTATAATTGGTTGAACATATCAACAACATAAGAAGAGTTAAAAACATAAGCACAACTATCTGGATAAGAATGATTAGCAGTATATGCATCTATAATTACAAAGGCATGCATATCATGCTAAACATAACTAACAACATGAGATAGCTAGCCTCGTGATTATAATTAGTAGTAGCAGTATAGTTATCAACACAAGCATAGCTACTGTATGTACGCATCTACAATCTTAAGAATATCCACAACCTAAGTGTATCTACTATCTCTTAATTGCACTAAGCATCATCTTTATGTAAAGATAACAAACAAGGGTTATCATCCAATGTGAAATGTTGTGTATAACCCTAAACAAATATGCTACATGGTTGTATTAAATATTTTATTACTCCTTGGGGAATTTAAAATGTACCATTCAAAGTCCAACTGACCCTTGAAAAGGGCTATTCGGTTCTGTACAAGATCTAGGAGTGTCGGTATCCTATGATCTCTTTCCCTCAATCAGTACGAGTAAAAAGGTAGTGACATATCAATCCAAGCTGCCACTACAATGACATATAGTCAAGAAGATAACCACTAGTCCGACCTTGGTACAGGTCACGACACTAGAAACTAGGGTATTCAAACCCAATCACTGAGGTACTACCACAGTTGTCCTCTAATCACATCATTTTATAATCATCGAGACACGAACACATCCATTCTCAATCACATCAAATGTATGAGGCATGACCATATCCAACCTCCAAAATCTACATTATGGATGACAAGGATATATCCTCAACCTACCACCGCCACATACTCAACAGTATGCGCTCTGAGTTTCCTTTAGGAATACTAATTTCACCATCTTGCAAGTTCTGACACTGAAGATGGTTCTACAGCACAGGGCACTACATGATTAGAGTTGCACTTGATTAGTTATGCCAATTGGGTGAAATAAGGCTGCATCAAAAAAGTCGACATACAAACCCTAATTCACTTCTATCAAGCATATAAATATCACAACTTTGAAAAGATATAAAATGTGTGAAACATAATTTCTCATCTCATCATCACATGATACTATTCACTTGCCATTCATGAGACCACACTAGTCATCATACTATCACAAGATATAAATTATTTTCACAATAACACAGGGTATCAACCCTTATCAACATAAGAGGATTACACCTCATTCAGGGCTCAACCATGCCCAAATGTCATTAAGACCATCATACTATTCCCTGCAAGAACATCATTATCTTTGCATGCCTTATAACAAGGCTCAATAACATCACTTACATATAATACACCAGATTAGCACAATATTGCATTAATGAGCTAGGAGATATTCATAGACAATCATAGCAGGGTTATATTAACATTAAGAACATTCCTTTATTACATCAACATGAAAGGAATCTAGATATGATTAACCCTCATCATATTCATAATGCACATGTTTTGCATAAGCAAGTATCAACCATGTGGCTATGAAAACCACCAATTAACACATTAAGGTTATTATCATGTCATGGAGGTTATTTCAGCATCATGCCGTAATATAATAATTCATCTTTATCTATTTGCATTAGAGTTAGGTTCAATAAGATAAATTATATTAATGTTACTAATCATCACTTATACACAAACCCTAACTCACAACATGCCCATTAGATCATAGATGCATAAGGTGAAGCATCACCATCACATTCCATAATATTATCAAGTATGAACCCACACATCAATCAAGGTGTAACCATTGGGTTATAGCATACTAGGGTGTCAAAAACATTAACATAGTACTTCATGATTGTATTAGTCATTCAAGGACTATTCATACCCAATTATCATCATCTAATTATATTAAAGCTAGGTATAACAAGTTATACCTCATTAGGGTTACATATCAACACAATATGATTATCATCCCTTCTATTCTTATGAGTGAATAGGTAAGACTACCTTATTAAGGGTAACCCTACATTTGTTCCATCATCATTCAACCCATATCACCATACCACAATGTCACCCAGAACCATTGGATGTTTAAAAGGTAAGACAATTGGTTGTTTACATAAGTAAACACCTTGGATAAAGCACCTATGAAGTCCTTGATTTGTTCTCTATAAAAAGTCACCATCTAACCCTAGACATCCCTTGATTAACAACACAAAAAGCTCCATTGAAAGTAGGGTAAAACCCACAATTGACTTTTCATTTAAAACAAGCCATCCATTGTCAACAAGTAAGCACCTTAAGTTGATCATATAAAGGAAACCGTCTAAATCACATTATTAGGACCAAAGTATTACATTAGCCATCATTCCACTTTATTGGGGGATTAAACATTAGATCTTGACCATTGGGTCAAGTTCATATGTTAAAACCATCAATTACAGTATAGGTCGAACCATTGCATCAAGTGACCCAAGAAACCATTCGTCTAACGCTTAATTGATGTTACAACTACAATGACTAAAAATAGGTTGTAGAGACCTGATCCACCATCATTAGTGATAATTAAATCACCATAGGTTGTTATATCAACACTATATTCATTAATCAGCATCAAATATTAAGCTGATGTCATCATTGATTGATAACATCAGTAGGGTACTTAATGGTTGATCATTATACTTCTAATTGATCCAAAACCTGACCTAAGGGGGTGACCATAGGTTGTCACCATCATATGAAACCTTTGATCAGGACCATCAGTTGTCATGAAGACAACACCATAGGGTTGTTGCAATGGTACCATCGTTAGGTCATGGGTTTATAGAAGAAATCAGCTTAAAACCCAAAAATTGGCCATTGGTTGGTAGGTGCTTAGCACCATAGGTTGTCAAACCAACCTGGTCAAAGTAATATTATACCTTAGGAATAACATACACATGATCTCAGTTTCATATATAACTGAAATCAGAATAGGGAACATTATAAAAATCAAAATCCAAGTCAAGCATAGCTTTTTAGTGCATGGATCATCATTTTTAAGCAATAACATGATCTAGAAAGCTTATGGTAAGCAATAAACCTAGAGCAAGTTATAAAACTTGCCTCTAATGAGAAAATGAAACCCTGCATAGAAGAAGACACGAGCAGGTAGGGTAGAAAATCCAAGAATAAGATATGGATTCGTCCATCTAGCACTGTTCTTCATCAAATGAGCAAACCCTAAGCATAAGGAGCAAGAAAGGTAGGGTTTTAGAGCTTTAGAGCAATTTCTACCATGGAACAGCAAGGTTCCAACCTGAAGAAGGCTAGGAGGAAGGATAAAAAAGAAATAAATGGAGGAAATAAGGGAATTCTTACTCTTTTAGGTCAAGATCACTAGAAGGAAGCTTTTTCAACCCTAAAATGAAGTCGATCAATTGCAACCCTAGATCCTTTTTCCAAGAAGATCCCCACTTTCTTCTTCTTTGGATAGAAAAATTTGTAGTGGAACAGAGGGAGAATGAGGTTGGGAGAAGGATGGAAGTGGTGGAGATAAATGGCTCATTTTGGTTCTTGGGGATAAGTATATGAACTTCAAGATAAAGCAAAAAGAAAAAGTTGAAGTTCTAGTATCTATCCAAGTGTCCATGGCCTTAATAAAATAAGAATATACAAGCACACACACAAAAAGATCCCCCACCATGTGTATATACCTACTTAGCTTTCCCTTGTCGAATTTCCCAGCCAATGAAATAATTCATTAGTTGATAGCCACTAAAGGTAGCTCATCTGTGAAGGGGAAAACCCTAAAATACCCTTGGAGAAAACGCCTTCAAACCAATGTTTAAATAGGCACCCCATGGCTCAACAAGAAATAATAATGAGATAATATCCAAGTAACGTAATGAAAGTGATAAATTACAAAGAAAACCTATCAATTGGGTAAATTGCAGAAAAGTCCAAAATATGCATAAAATTGTGTAACCTGCTCAAACAGTGTCCAAATTGGACCAAATTTGAAACTTAAGCTTGTATTTTGATTTAAAAGCACATCACAAGGTTATATTAGGGTTATAATAATTCAATTATGATAATTAAACTTGTTCAAATCACTAAGCAAGTTTAGGGGCCTTACAACTATAAACCCCTAATAGGGATTTTGCCCCTGAAATCCAAGGTAAACAAAGATAGGTACTTCCTTTACACCTCATCCTATTACCTTCACATGGTTACTTTCATATCATGGTGATGTCACATCATTCACACATATCTCATCTTGGGTCAGCACAAAAACCCCCACATAAGAAGACATTTGCAAATAAGGAACATAGAAACTTATTGTGCCACATGTACAAAGCTAATAGTAATGTTCAACTTTAAATTCTATCTATCATCCTAAAATTATATCTATTGTATCAACACATTACTCAAAAGTCATACTTGATAGCTTTTTACCAATCATGCCATGTGTCCCATATTATTCCTAAAAGCATAAAAAAAGGCAAAGTATCCATCCCTTTTTTTAATACACTAATACTAGAACTCTTGTCAGTTCTTTTTTAGCATCAAAAGAAATGTTGATGATGGTAACTGTCCTTCCATACAATGAAACATCATTCCTAGTCAACCTTGTTAGGGGTGAAACAACAACACTATTTCACCTTACTAGGATTTACACAACCTACATAGAAGACATATCATGATTCCATTAAGAAATCTAATCAACCCCATCTCACTCTTGTTCAACTTGTCTCATAGCTATTGCTGCTTTGACAACTATAAGGTTTCTTTTTTGAAGCAATATTGATCATATTTTTTACCATATTTGAAATACTTTGACATGTCATCATTCAAATATTACTACAACTTGTAAGACATTACTTGAACACTCTGTTCCTCCTATTCATAAATTCTATTGGTACATTGGTTAGTCTAAAGGACATAACTCTAAACTCATCATGGTCATGTGGATTATGTCATCCAATTTACTTTTTATGCATTGATATTTGATCATAGGTTTATCTTAAAGGAACACAGTATCACATATTTATTAACCAACAAACCATCTATCCTTGATAGTGGTCTTTCCCAGCTATCACTGAACCATACACAACATTATAGAATCACTTTTGTTTTTCCTTCCTAACAACATTTAAAGGGTCATCATCAACTCTCTCTCTCTCTAAGGGAGAGGAATACTTGTAATGTTTTTCTAATAAACATCTCCAACCTTCACATATTTCTCATACTATTGATACATCTTGGATACTAGGATTCATTACCTTGGTATACACCTTGTAACTGTAACATCCCAGGATTTGAGGCCTTGGATAAAAAAGTATTAAAAGGAATGATTGGACTACCCATATCACCAAGGTGCACCTCATTTTCCGGGAGCCCATCACTAAGAACTCCATAGTTAAACGTGCTCAGCTTGGAGTAGTACTGGGATGGGTGACCTGTCAGGAAGTTGATCCTGGCATGTGCGTCACTGAGGACAAAGTGCGCAGTTAAGGCTAGTGGTGGTCTGTGGGGCCGGTCGTCATTCCTGAAACTTTGCTAGTGCCTTGGGCAGTGGGCCCAGGCGTTACAGTAACATACCGAATTCTAAAATTTATATTTTGACCCTCTTTCCCATCTTTTCCTTTCATTTCTATCCTTATTTTCCTTTCTATTTAATTAGTGAAATTCATAGACGTTTAGTGAACATTTATTCACTAAATGTACCAATACAAGGGTTTATGCACAAATACCTCAGTGAAAGCTTAATTACCATAATTAAGTTCTCTAAACCTTAATATAACTTTTTGATGTGATTTGAAAACATAAAAAGAGCCTAAGTTTCAAATTTGGTTCGATTTGGATGTTTTTTGTGCAAGTTATGCAATTTTAGGTACACTCTGGACTTTTATGCAGTTTAACCAATTGGGAGGTTTTCTTTGCAAATTATCAATTGAATGTTAATCCTTATATATTCCCTTACCATTAAAGAGATTTTAAACCATTTGAGAACCTAGTTTCACCTTGGTATGATGGTATTTCTTTCCAAGGGCATTATAGGGATTACACTCTTTATAAAGATGCTTATCCTTAAAAGCTATCAACCAATGAGGTTATTTCTTTCTTGAAAAATGGTGAGGATCGCCTAGAAGTATCTATGGGCTCTTAGGACTGACTTTTGATATGCATGAAGCCTCTATGAGCTGTCCTCTTGCATGGCCATCAATCCCTAGGCTAAAGACACATGGAAAGTCCCTTAAGACATCTCATGCTTCAGCTCTTTCTATATATAGCCATGTATACCCCTTCCCAACTCACAATTTAAAAACTCTTGCTCTCCATTTCTTTCCTCTAGCTTATATAATAGTTCCTTTTGTAAATGTCCACAAATTTTCTATCCCAAGGTAATAGAGGGAGCCTACCTTAGTGAAGAAGTCTCCTAGGGCTTCCAAATTGCTCTATTATGGTTTCTAAAGCTCCTCATTAGTAATTTCGACCAAAACTAGTAAGTTACCTCCCTTCCTTCCCTATTTTCATACTGTTAGTCTTCCTTATACCTTCTTCTAGTTCAGAACCATGATCATACATGGTAAAACTCCGCCTAAAACCCTAAAACATCTCATCTCCATGCTCTTTTGCTAGGGTTTGCACCTCTAAAGTGGAGAAGGTGATCTTTGCTCAAGAAAGGAGCTTAGCTTGGAGCAACAATACCTTATAATCTCAGGATAATTTCTGTTTGGACCTTCTTCCATCCCTAGAGGCGAGTTTCATAACCCACTTCTCATATATTGCTTGCTACATGCTTAAAACTCATGCATATATGTTTAAAATCGATGATTTCTATCTCTATTTACCATGTTCATCTAGGGTATTGGTTTCTTACCCGTTTAACTTCTCTAGAAGATCTAGTTTGGATAAATATTCATCTTAAACCATGATATTAGGTCGAATGGTGTTTTCCCTCCTTCTCTCTCTCTCTTTCTTTGCTTATCTCATTTGGTTTGACGATGTGTCGGTTTCTGATTGGCTGAATTTCCATAATTCATAACTTTTGATTCCTATGTCCAAAAACTAAAGTAAAATACGTCTTAAACTCATAAAAACATTTTGTTTTCAATAATAATATTTCCAAGTATTGTTTTTTAGTTTTTTCGATGGTGGTTTTCTAGAAAATGATTTAATCACTTAATAATCACCAAAAATACACTCTAATCATCGTAACTCCAAAATATGCAAAATTATATATTTTCTTAATCATAAGAACCTAACTAAGTCTATGGTGATGTTTTCATAGTATAAATCGAGGTTTTTATATAAAAAGTAAAAATATGGGTTTTCTCTACCTTAATGCATATATATCATTCTAATACATGTATATGAATTGAAAATAGGAAAAATTGATCATGGACACAATCAAGTGATGAAAGTCGGTAATATGAATCATAATGAAAGGTATGTGCTATGTATGTGCAATCCCTATTTATGTATGTGCATTTAGACCTTAAGTTTGGAATAATTGTGCCTTAACCTAGTTTTCTATAATGAGGCTTTATTAAATCGTATTTCATATACTCTTGAATCTTTTGTTGTACTTCCCACATAAATCAGTTTCAGAACATTATTCTTGGGTCTTGGAACCCCACCACCAAGTTGTAATTATATGATGATTTATCTTGCCACTTTACTATTTCTTGAGCATGATGGTTTATTTGGCTATTTAACTATAGTAGTGGTACTTATGTACAACCACCCACAGAGGGCATGTAAATAATCGCCCTGGGGAACGTCTTATTCTCCCCTGGGTAATGTGTTATTCCTCCCCTATAAAATTTGATAGGTGACTGGGAATGTATGAATTCTCCCCTCACCTATAGGTTGAGGTTCGATAGGTGCCTCAACCTACTTAGTTAATGTAGTCCAATTAATATCATCCATGCTACTTCTTATATGTTTTGTAATGGTAAGAATTTATTTTGTTATGTGCCTCATTCTCTTGGCCCTCTCATCTTATGATGATTCAATATATTTATGTTTCATATGATTTCCTTTTCTCTTATACTAATTCATTATTTGACGCATACCTTGTTTTCCTCTCCCTTTTGATGGGTGCTTTCCCAACCACCCAGGTGAAGAGCAAGGTGATGAACAAGACAAGGAGTATATAGCTTTTGGCTTGGACTCAGTAGATGAAGATGTTGCTTGGAGACAAGATTGTAGTAGTCTAGACTTCCCTCTATATAGATCATGATTGTGTGTCTTGATGTAAACCCTAATGGGAGAATTTGATGTATTTTGTAAACCTTTTATGAAATTGGATACAGTCAGTTATTTTTTTTATTCCGGTGCTTTCTAATGGTCTTTTGTATACCAATGTTTAATAAGTTTGGAAAATTTATGTCCATTCCATCATACCTCTGAGAGTGTTTGGAATGGATGTCAATTCTCCAAATTTTTAGTAAAGGGGTGATTTCACTCACCTCATTACAACATGGTATCAGAGCCCATGGTAGTCGGAATCTGACTATTTTAGTTTTGTCTCCCTAATTAGAATCCCTGCCTTACATAGTTCCTTTAGGTGACATGGTTTCCCTACAGTTGATCTATAAATGATGAAAGGTTGTTTTAGCACGCTATAGTTCCACATTAGTATCATGATGGATAAAACCATATAATACTCATAACTAAAATATGCATAACTTAATGTTGTTTAGGTTTGGCTTTAAGCAACTATTAGGGCATGAAGTTGAAGCAAAGGGGTCTAGAAAGGATCAAGTTCTGGGGGATGGCAATATTTTCCTCCGTGCCACTTGCTTGGTTTACAAGGACTCCCAGATCCATATGATACCGGCCTAGCCTAAGCTGAAATGGATTGTCCGAAATTGTTTGCTTTTAGGCAATAGTGACCTTAGACATCTATGTTTTATATATTTGGGAACCCTAAGTTTTAGGTGTATGATGACTTGTTTGAGGATGGATATCCAATATAGTTCCCTTATGACCCATATAACCACATATTTGGATAGTTATCCCTAGAACCTAGACTTTGAAGTTTGGTGTTTAGTAAGCAATCAGAGTGCGCAGTGAAGCATGATAATTACAAAGGCATGCATATCATGCTAAACATAACTAACAACATGAGATAGCTAGCCTCGTGATTATAATTAGTAGTAGCAGTATAGTTATCAACACAAGCATAGATACTGTATGTACGCATCTACAATCTTAAGAATATCCACAACCTAAGTGTATCTACTATCTCTTAATTGCACTAAGCATCATCTTTATGTAAAGATAACAAACAAGGGTTATCATACAATGTGAAATGTTGTGTATAACCCTAAACAAATATGCTACATGGTTGTATTACATATTTTATTACTCCTTGGGGAATTTAAAATGTACCATTCAAAGTCCAACTGACCCTTGAAAAGGGCTATTCGGTTCTGTACAAGATCTAGGAGTGTCGGTATCCTATGAGCTCTTTCCCTCAATCAGTACGAGTAAAAAGGTAGTGACATATCAATCCAAGCTGCCACTACAATGACATATAGTCAAGCAGATAACCACTAGTCCGACCTTGGTACAGGTCACGACACTAGAAACTAGGGTATTTAAACCCAATCACTGAGGTACTACCACAGTTGTCCTCTAATCACATCATTTTATAATCATCGAGACACGAACACATCCATTCTCAATCACATCAAATGTATGAGGCATGACCATATCCAACCTCCAAAATCTACATTATGGATGAAAAGGATATATCCTCAACCTGCCACCGCCACATACTCAACAGTATGCGCTCTGAGTTTCCTTTAGGAATACTAATTTCACCATCTTGCAAGTTCTGACACTGAAGATGGTTCTACAGCACAGGGCACTACATGATTAGAGTTGCACTTGATTAGTTATGCCAATTGGGTGAAATAAGGCTGCATCAAACAAGTCGACATACAAACCCTAATTCACTTCTATCAAGCATATAAATATCACAACTTTGAAAAGATATAAAATGTGTGAAACATAATTTCTCATATCATCATCACATGATACTATTCACTTGCCATTCATGAGACCACACTAGTCATCATACTATCACAAGATATAAATTATTTTCACAATAACACAGGGTATCAATCCTTATCAACATAAGAGGATTACACCTCATTCAGGGCTCAACCATGCCCAAATGTCATTAAGACCATCATACTATTCCCTGCAAGAATATCATTATCTTTGCATGCCTTATAACAAGGCTCAATAACATCACTTACATATAATACACCAGATCAGCACAATATTGCATTAATGAGCTAGGAGATATTCATAGACAATCATAGCAGGGTTATATTAACATTAAGAACATTCCTTTATTACATCAACATGAAAGGAATCTAGATATGATTAACCCTCATCATATTCATAATGCACATGTTTTGCATAAGCAAGTATCAACCATGTGGCTATGAAAACCACCAATTAACACATTAAGGTTATTATCATGTCATGGAGGTTATTTCAGCATCATGCCGTAATATAATAATTTATCTTTATCTATTTGCATTAGAGTTAGGTTCAATAAGATAAATTATATTAATGTTACTAATCATCACTTATACACAAACCCTAACTCACAACATGCCCATTGGATCATAGATGCATAAGGTGAAGCATCACCATCACATTCCATAATATTATCAAGTATGAACCCACACATCAATCAAGGTGTAACCATTGGGTTATAGCATACTAGGGTGTCAAAAACATTAACATAGTACTTCATGATTGTATTAGTCATTCAAGGACTATTCATACCCAATTATCATCATCTAATTATATTAAAGCTAGGTATAACAAGTTATACCTCATTAGGGTTACATATCAACACAATATGATTATCATCCCTTCTATTCTTATGAGTGAATAGGTAAGACTACCTTATTAAGGGTAACCCTACATTTGTTCCATCATCATTCAACCCATATCACCATACCACAATGTCACCCAGAACCATTGGATGTTTAAAAGGTAAGACATTTGGTTGTTTACATAAGTAAACACCTTGGATAAAGCACCTATGAAGTCCTTGATTTGTTCTCTATAAAAAGTCACCATCTAACCCTAGACATCCCTTGATTAACAACACAAAAAGCTCCATTGAAAGTATGGTAAAACCCACAATCGACTTTTCATTTAAAACAAGCCATCCATTGTCAACAAGTAAGCACCTTAAGTTGATCATATAAAGGAAACCATATAAATCACATTATTAGGACCAAAGTATTACATTAGCCATCATTCCACTTTATTGGGGGATTAAACATTAGATCTTGACCATTGGGTCAAGTTCATATGTTAAAACCATCAATTACAGTATAGGTCCAACCATTGCATTAAGTGACCCAAGAAACCATTCGTCTAAGGCTTAATTGATGTTACAACTACAATGACTAAAAATAGGTTGTAGAGACCTGATCCACCATCATTAGTGATAATTAAATCACCATAGGTTGTTATATCAACACTATATTCATTAATCAGCATCAAATATTAAGCTGATGTCATCATTGATTGATAACATCAGTAGGGTACTTGATGGTTGATCATTATACTTCTAATTGATCCAAAACCTGACCTAAGGGGATGACCATAGGTTGTCACCATCATATGAAACCTTTGATCAGGACCATCAGTTGTCATGAAGACAACACCATAGGGTTGTTGCAATGGTACCATCGTTAGGTCATGGGTTTATAGAAGAAATCAGCTTAAAACCCAAAAATTGGCCATTGGTTGGTAGGTGCTTAGCACCATAGGTTGTCAAACCAACCTGGTCAAAGTAATATTATACCTTAGGAATAACATACACATGATCTCAGTTTCATATATAACAGAAATCAGAATAGGGAACATTATAAAAATCAAAATCCAAGTCAAGCATAGCTTTTTAGTGCATGGATCATCATTTTTAAGCAATAACATGATCTAGAAAGCTTATGGTAAGCAATAAACCTAGAGAAAGTTATAAAACTTGCCTCTAATGAGAAAATGAAACCCTGCATAGAAGAAGACACGAGCAGGTAGGGTAGAAAATCCAAGAATAAGATATGGATTCGTCCATCTAGCACTGTTCTTCATCAAATGAGCAAACCCTAAGCATAAGGAGCAAGAAAGGTAGGGTTTTAGAGCTTTAGAGAAATTTCTACCATGGAACAGCAAGGTTCCAACCTGAAGAAAGCTAGGAGGAAGGATAACAAAGAAATAAATGGAGGAAAGAAGGGAATTCTTACTCTTTTAGGTCAAGATCACTAGAAGGAAGCTTTTTCAACCCTAAAATGAAGTCGATCAATTGCAACCCTAGATCCTTTTTCCAAGAAGATCCCCACTTTCTTCTTCTTTGGATAGAAAAATTTGCAGTGGCACAGAGGGAGAATGAGGTTGGGAGAAGGATGGAAGTGGTGGACATAAAATGGCTCATTTTGGTTCTTGGGGATAAGTATATGAACTTCAAGATAAAGCAAAAAGAAAAAGTTGAAGTTCTAGTATCTATCCAAGTGTCCATGGCCTTAATAAAATAAGAATATACAAGCACACACACAAGAAGATCCCCCACCATGTGTATATACCTACTTAGCTTTCCCTTGTCGAATTTCCCAGCCAATGAAATAATTCATTAGTTGATAGCCACTAAAGGTAGCTCATCCGTGAAGGGGAAAACCCTAAAATACCCTTGGAGAAAACGCCTTCAAACCAATGTTTAAATAGGCACCCCATGGCTCAAAAAGAAATAATAATGAGATAATATCCAAGTAACGTAATGAAAGTGATAAATTACAAAGAAAACCTATCAATTGGGTAAATTGTAGAAAAGTCCAAAATGTGCATAAAATTGTGTAACCTGCTCAAACAGTGTCCAAATTGGACCAAATTTGAAACTTAAGCTTGTCTTTTGATTTAAAAGCACATCACAAGGTCATATTAGGGTTATAAGAATTCAATTATGATAATTAAACTTGTTCAAATCACTAAGCAAGTTTAGGGGCCTTACAACTATAAACCCCTAATAGGGATTTTGCCCCTGAAATCCAAGGTAAACAAAGATAGGTACTTCCTTTACACCTCATCCTATTACCTTCACATGGTTACTTTCATATCATGGTGATGTCACATCATTCACACATATCTCATCTTGGGTCAACACAAAAACCCCCCACATAAGAAGACATTTGCAAATAAGGAACATAGAAACTTATTGTGCCACATGTACAAAGCTAATAGTAATGTTCAACTTTAAATTCTATCTATAATCCTAAAATTATATCTATTGTATCAACACATTACTCAAAAGTCATACTTGCTAGCTTTTTACCAATCATGCCATGTGTCCCATATTATTCCTTAAAGCATAAAAAAAGGCAAAGTATCCATCCCTTTTTTTAATACACTAATACTAGAACTCTTGTCAGTTCTTTTTTAGCATCAAAAGAAATGTTGATGCTGGTAACTGTCCTTCCATACAATGAAACATCATTCCTAGTCAACCTTGTTAGGGGTGAAACAACAACACTATTTCACCTTACTAGGATTTACACAACCTACATAGAAGACATATCATGATTCCATTAAGAAATCTAATCAACCCCATCTCACTCTTGTTCAACTTGTCTCATAGCTATTGCTGCTTTGACAACTATAAGGTTTCTTTTTTGAAGCAATATTGATCATATTTTTTACCATATTTGAAATACTTTGACATGTCACCATTCAAATATTACTACAACTTGTAAGACATTACTTGAACACTCTATTCCTCCTATTCATAAATTCTATTGGTACATTGGTTAGTCTAAAGGACATAACTCTAAACTCATCATGGTCATGTGGATTATGTCATCCAATTTACTTTTTATGCATTGATATTTGATCATAGGTTTATCTTAAAGGAACACAGTATCACATATTTATTAACCAACAAACCATCTATCCTTGATAGTGGTCTTTCCTAGCTATCACTGAACCATACACAACATTATAGAATCACTTTTGTTTTTCCTTCCTAACAACATTTAAAGGGTCATCATCAACTCTCTCTCTCTCTAAGGGAGAGGAATACTTGTAATGTTTTTTTAATAAACATCTCCAACCTTCAAATATTTCTCATACTATTGATACATCTTGGATACTAGGATTCATTACCTTGGTATACACCTTGTAACTGTAACATCCCAGGATTTGAGGCCTTGGATAAAAAAGTATTAAAAGGAATGATTGGACTACCCATATCACCAAGGTGCACCTCATTTTCCGAGAGCCCATCACTAAGAACTCCATAGTTAAGCGTGCTCAGCTTGGAGTAGTACTAGGATGGGTGACCTATCGGGAAGTTGATCCTAGCATGTGCGTCAGTGAGGACAAAGTGCGCAGTTAAGGCTAGTGGTGGTCTGTGGGGCCGGTCGTCATTCCTGAAACTTTGCTAGTGCCTTGGGCAGTGGGCCCAGGCATTACAGTAACATACCGAATTCTAAAATTTATATTTTGACCCTCTTTCCCATCTTTTCCTTTCATTTCTATCCTTATTTTCCTTTCTATTTAATTAGTGAAATTCATAGACGTTTAGTGAACATTTATTCACTAAATGTACCAATACAAGGGTTTATGCACAAATACCTCAGTGAAAGCTTAATTACCATAATTAAGTTCTCTAAACCTTAATCTAACTTTTTCATATGATTTGAAAACATAAAAAGAGCCTAAGTTTCAAATTTGGTTCGATTTGGATGTTTTTTGTGCAAGTTATGCAATTTTAGGTACACTCTGGACTTTTATGCAGTTTAACCAATTGGGAGGTTTTCTTTGTAAATTATCAATTGAATGTTAATCCTTATATATTCCCTTACCATTAACGAGATTTTAAACCATTGGAGAACCTAGTTTCACCTTGGTTTGATGGTATTTCTTTCCAAGGGCATTATAGGGATTACACTCTTTATAAAGATGCTTATCCTTAAAAGCTATCAACCAATGAGGTTATTTCTTTCTTGAAAAATGGTGAGGATCGCCTAGAAGTATCTATGGGCTCTTAGGACTGACTTTTGATATGCATGAAGCCTCTATGAGCTGTCCTCTTGCATGGCCATCAATCCCTAGGCTAAAGACACATGGAAAGTCCCTTAAGACATCTCATGCTTCAGCTCTTTCTATATATAGCCATGTATACCCCTTCCCAACTCACAATTTAAAAACTCTTGCTCTCCATTTCTTTCCTCTAGGTTATATAATAGTTCCTTCTGTAAATGTCCACAAAGTTTCTGTCCCAAGGTAATAGAGGCAGCCTACCTTAGTGAAGAAGGCTCCTAGGGCTTCCAAATTGCTCTATTATGGTTTCTAAAGCTCCTCCTTGGTAATTTCGACCAAAACTAGTAAGTTACCTCCCTTCCTTCCCTATTTTCATACTGTTAGTCTTCCTTATACCTTCTTCTAGTTCGGAACCATGATCATACATGGTAAAACTCCGCTTAAAACCCTAAAACATCTCATCTCCATGCTCTTTTGCTAGGGTTTGCACCTCTAAAGTGGAGAAGGTGATCTTTGCTCAAGAAAGGAGCTTAGCTTGGAGCAACAATACCTTATAATCTCAGGATAATTTCTTTTTGGACCTTCTTACATCCCTAGAGGCGAGTTTCATAACCCACTTCTCATATATTGCTTGCTACATGCTTAAAACTCATGCATATATGTTTAAAATCGATGATTTCTATCTCTATTTACCATGTTCATCTAGGGTTTTGGTTTCTTACCCGTTTAACTTCTCTAGAAGATCTAGTTTGGATAAATATTCATCTAAAACCATGATATTAGGTCGAATGGTGTTTTCCCTCCTTCTCTCTCTCTTTCTTTGCTTATCTCATTTGGTTTGACGATGTGTCAGTTTCTGATTGGCTGAATTTCAATAATTCATAACTTTTGATTCCTATGTCCAAAAACTAAAGTAAAATACGTCTTAAACTCATAAAAACATTTTTTTTCAATAATAATATTTCCAAGTATTGGTTTTGAGTTTTTTCGATGGTGGTTTTCTAGAAAATGATTTAATCACTTAATAATCACCAAAAATACACTCTAATCATCGTAACTCCAAAATATGCAAAATTATATATTTTCTTAATCAGAAGAACCTAACTAAGTCTATGGTGATGTTTTCATAGTATAAATCGAGGTTTTTATATAAAAAGTAAAAATATGGGTTTTCTCTACCTTAATGCATATATATCATTTTAATACATGTATATGAATTGAAAATAGGAAAATTTGATCATGGACACAATCAAGTGATGAAAGTCGGTAATATGAATCATAATGAAAGGTATGTGGTATGTATGTGCAATACCTATTTATGTATGTGCATTTAGACCTTAGGTTTGGAATAATTGTGCCTTAACCTAGTTTTCTATAATGAGGCTTTATTAAATCGTATTTCATATACTCTTGAATCTTTTGTTGTACTTCCCACATAAATCAGTTTCAAAACATTATTCTTGGGTCTTGGAACCCCGTCACCAAGTTGTAATTATATGATGATTTATCTTGCCACTTTACTATTTCTTGAGCATGATGGTTTATTTGGCTATTTAACTATAGTAGTGGTACTTATGTAAAACCACCCACAGAGGGCATGTAAATAATCGCCCTGGGGAACGTCTTATTCTCCCCTGGGTAATGTGTTATTCCTCCCCTATAAAATTTGATAGGTGACTGGGAATGTATGAATTCTCCCCTCACCTATAGGTTGAGGTTCGATAGGTTCCTCAACCTACTTAGTTAATGTAGTCCAATTAATATCATCCATGCTACTTCTTATATGTTTTGTAATGGTAAGAATCTATTTTGTTATGTGCCTCATTCTCTTGGCCCTCTCATCTTATGATGATTCAATATATTTATGTTTCATATTATTTCCTTTTCTCTTGTACTTATTCATTATTTGACGCATACCTTGTTTTCCTCTCCCTTTTGATGGGTGCTTTCCCAACCACCCAGGTGAAGAGCAAGGTGATGAACAAGACAAGGAGTATATAGCTTTTGGCTTTGACTCAGTTGACGGAGATGTTGCTTGGAGACAATATTGTAGTAGTCTAGACTTCCCTCTATATAGATCATGATTGTGTGTCTTGATGTAAACCCTAATGGGAGAATTTGATGTATTTTGTAAACCTTTTATGAAATTGGATACAGTCAGTTATTTTTTTTTATTCCGGTGCTTTCTAATGGTCTTTTTTATACCAATGTTTAATAAGTTTGGAAAATTTATGTCCATTCCATCATACCTCTGAGAGTGTTTGGAATGGATGTGAATTCTCCAAATTTTTAGTAAAGGGGTGATTTCACTCACCTCATTACAACATGGTATCAGAGCCCATGGTAGTCGGAATCTGACTATTTTAGTTTTGTCTCCCTAATTAGAATCCCTGCCTTACATAGTTCCTTTAGGTGACATGGTTGCCCTACAGTTGATCTATAAATGATGAAAGGTTGTTTTAGCACTCTATAGTTCCACATTAGTATCATGATGGATAAAACCATATAATACTCATAACTAAAATATGCATAACTTAATGTTGTTTAGGTTTGGCTTTAAGCAACTATTAGGGCATGAAGTTGAAGCAAAGGGGTCTAGAAAGGATCAAGTTCTGGGGGATGGCAATATTTTCCTCTGTGCCACTTGCTTGGTTTACAAGGACTCCCAAATCCATATGATACCGGCCTAGCCTAAGCTGAAATGGATTGTCCGAAATTGTTTGCTTTTAGGCAATAGTGACCTTAGACATCTATGTTTTATATATTTGGGAACCCTAAGTTTTAGGTGTATGATGACTTGTTTGAGGATGGATACCCAATATAGTTCCCTTATGACCCATATAACCACATATTTGGATAGTTATCCCTAGAACCTAGACTTTGAAGTTTGGTGTTTAGTAAGCAATCAGAGTGCGCAGTGAAGCATGATTTATCTTGTATATGGTCTAGTTAGACTCACCCTTTTACCTCTATTTAGTTTGGCTTGGTAGGTCAAAAATTTTAAGGGGTGGAGAGTAGTTCGTTTGATGATGTTTGGGTAGTTAGATTTTGAGGATGAAATCCTTTCCAAGGGAATGAAGTCATGTAACATACTGAAATATAGCTACTCTGACTTTAGAAACCCTAACTCCCTAATTCAAAAGTTAGTGTGCTTGAATCCTTAGTTTTGACCAAACAAGTTATAGTTGTAACCACATGTTTGTTTATATCCAAAAGAACATATAACGATCATCTAATGAATGTTCATCTATTTGAACCCTAATGAATATCTAATGCACATAATAAGAGTAACTCACATTTTAATACTAATAATGGATAGGCATGATGTTGACCATGTCATAAACCAATAAACCCTAATGAAATGAAGAGCAAGATAATTGTAACCCAATCTTGTATTTAATGCATACTAAGAATGTATAGATGAAGAATAATGATCATGTTAACCTAAACCCTAAGTTGTAATCATCTAACCTTAACATATACATCCTTAATGCCTTTCATGATACATTAATGACATTAGGTGTCATAATCCGTTAACATACTTTGATACACATAAATGATATATATAATCATCTAAACACATATTAATCAATTCATCAATATGAAATGCATGGTATGTTACCTTGTTATCTAATATACACATGATTGGTCACTTAATGTAAATCAATTTGTAATATGCCTCACCTTGATCATTAAAATACATGGAGTGGCTTAAATATGAATATGAAGTGATTTGATTCACATAAATGTGCAAATCAATAATATAAATAAATATGAGAAAATGATTAATGATGACATTAATGTGAGAAATAAACATAATGTGGTAATGAAATTAAGTTTAATATAAATATATGTAATTTATGTGACATAATTTGTGTTGAATGAAGATTTAAAGACAAATTGAATATTTCATGTAAAATAATTCATTATAACTTAATGTGGTGATAGTATAAGGATAATGAAGTTGAAGTTCAAAATATTAAGGATAATGTTCAAGTATATTGAGGGAATTGAGTAACCCGTAATTTTGCTAAAATTCTTAGTAAGATAAATGAGAAATATATATGTATATATATACGACGTTTCATGGATGATAATGAAATATAACTTCCTTGGTAATAAAGTGATTATGACATGCCATAATTAAAATAATGGTGATAATGTGATATCATAATGAATATAATGTTAATGAGCCAAAAATGTAAATAATATTAAATCTCCTAAAAAGAATATCTAAATAATGGAACCTAGGTGAACCTTGATAATCTAACCTATGTATATATGCTTGTGTAGTATATGTTGATGAGTTATTTGTTAGAAGTTAAGGTTGGAGAAATAACCTGAAGTTTTGTGATGAGATGTTGCACACTCACCCTTCCCTTCTTACTTGTGATTTCGGGGACGAAATTCTCTTTAAGGGGTGGTGTTGTAACATACCGAATTCTAAAATTTTATATTTTAACCCTCTTTCCCATCTTTTCCTTTCATTTCTATCCTTATTTGCCTTTCTATTTAATTAGTGAAATTCATAGTCGTTTAGTGAACATTTATTCACTAATTGTACCAATACAAGGGTTTATGCACAAATACCTCAGTGAAAGCTTAATTACCATAATTAAGTACTATAAACCTTAATATAACTTTTTTATATGATTTGAAAACATAAAATGAGCCTAAGTTTCAAATTTGGTTTGATTTGGATGTTGTTTGTGCAAGTTATGCAGTTTTAGGTACATTCTGGACTTTTATGCAATTTAACCAATTGGGAGGTTTTCTTTGCAAATTATAAACTGAATTTTAATGCTTAGATATTCCATTACCATTAAAGATATTTGAAACCATTGGAGAACCTAGTTTCACCTTGGTTTGATGGTATTTCTTTCCAAGGGCATTATAGGGATTACCCTCTTTAGAAAGATGCTTATCCTTAAAAGCTATCAACCAATGAGGTTATTTCTTTCTTGAAAAATGGTGAGGATGGCCTAGAAGGATATATGGGATCTTAGGACCGAATTTTGATATGCATGAATCCTCTATGAGCTGTCCTCTTGCATGGCCATCAATCCCTAGGCTAAAGACACATGGAAAATCCCTTAAGACACCTCATGCTTCACCTCTTTCTATATATAGCCATGTATACCCCTTCCCAACTCACAATTCGAAAAATCTTGCTCTCCTTTTCTTTACTCTATCTTATATAATAGTTCCTTCTATATTTTTCCACGAAGTTGTTGTCCCAAGGTAGTAGAGGGAGCCTACCTTGGTGAAGAAGGCTCCTAGGGCTTCCTAATTGCTCTAATATGGTTTCTAAAGCTCCTCCTTGGTAATTTAAACCAAAACTAGTAAGTTACCTACCTTCCTTCCCTATTTTCATACTTTTAGTATTCCTTATACCTTCTTCTAGGTCATAACTATGATCATACATGGTGAAACTCCACCTAAAACCCTAAAACATCTCATCTCCATGCTCTTTTGCTAGGGTGTGCACCTCTAAAGTGGAGAAGGTGATCTTTGCTCAAGAAAGGAGCTTAGCTTGGAGAAACCATACCTTATAATCTCGGGATAATTTCTATTTGGACCTTCTTACATCCCTAAAGGTGAGTTTCATAGCCCACTTCTCATACATTGCTTGCTACATGATTAAAATTCATGCATCTATGTTTAAAATCGATGATTTCCATCTCTATTTACCATGTTCATAACTTTTGATTCCTATGTCCAAAAACTAAAGTAAAATACGTCCTAAACTCATAAAAACAATTTATTTTCAATAATAATATTTCCAAGTATTGGTTTTGAGTTTTGTCGATGGTGGTTTTCTAGAAAATGATTTAATTACTTAAAAATCACCAAAAATACACTCTAATCATCGTAACTCCAAAATATGCAAAATTATATGTTTTCCTAATCAGAAGAACCTAACTAAGTCTATGGTTATGTTTTCATAGTCTAAATCGAGGTTTTCTAAAAAAATTAAAAATATGGGTTTTCTCTACCTTAATGCATATATATCATTCTAATACATGTCTACGAATTGAAAATAGGAAAAATTGATCATGGACTCAATCAAGTGATGAAAGTGGGTAATATGAATCATAATGAAAGGTATGTTCTATGTATGTGCAATCCCTATTTATGTATGTGCATTTAGACCTTAAGTTGGGAATAATTGTGCCTTAACCTATTTTTCTATAATGAGGCTTTATTAAACCGTATTTCATATACTCTTGAATCTTTTATTGTACTTGCCTCATAAATCAGTTTCAGAACATTATTCTTGGGTCTTGGAACCCCACCACCAAGTTGTAATTATATGATGATTTATCTTGCCACTTTACTATAGTAGTGGTACTTATGTACAACCACCCACAGAGGGCATGTAAATAATCGTCATGGGGAACATCTTATTCTCCCCTAGGGAATGTGTTATTCCTCCCCTATAAAATTTGATAGGTGACTGGGAATGTATGAATTCTCCCCTCACCTATAGGTTGAGGTTTGGTAGCTTCCTCAACCCTACTTAGTTAATGTAGTCCAATTAATATCATCCATGCTACTTCTTATATGTTTTGTAATGGTAACAATTTATTTTGTTATGTGCCTCATTCTCTTGGCCCTCTCATCTTATGATGATTCAATATATTTATGTTTCATATGATTTCCTTTTCTCTTGTACTTATTCATTATTTGACGCATACCTTGTTTCCTCTCCCTTTAGCTGGGTGCTTTCCCAACCACCCAGGTGATGAGCAAGGTGATGAACAAGATAAGGAGTATATAGCTTTTGGCTTGGACTCAGTTGATGGAGATGTTTCTTAGAGACAAGATTGTAGTAGTCTAGACTTCCCTCTATCTAGATCCTGATTGTGTGTCTTGATGTAAACCCTAATGGGAGAATTTGATGTATTTTGTAAACCTTTTATGAAATTGAATACAATCAATTATTTTTTTATTCCGCTGCTTTCTAATGGTCTTTTTTATACCAATGTTTAATAAGTTTGGAAAACTTATGTCCATTCCATCATACCAGAGTGTTTGGAATGGTTGTCAATTCTTCAATTTTTTTAGTAAAGGGGTGATTTTACTCGCCTCTTTACACACCTCATGTTCTATAAGGAACTCACATCCTTATCTCATCTACTCTTACTAGCATAACAAATTTCAAAACATATAAGAGGAGTCTTCCTAATTATTGGAAGGCTCAAAAGTAAAATCATCACAAACTTTATGATCTTGGAACCATAGTCCAAATAATCTTATGGTATAATTAGCTATCCACCCTCATGTTTGCAGTGAATCCACATGTACTAATAGGCAATGATTCACTTGAAAGTTATGCCCTAGAAAGGAAATACACAAAGTGAAACACACTTCCCATACCATAGTAGTATTTTTCAAGGGTCACTAGCAAAAAGGTAACCAATTTTATTTTCATTATGCAGGTTACAACTTCTTATGTATCATTTTACCTTTTTCATTTTGGGTTCCTTACCATTAGCATAGGAATCATCATGATTAACATATCTCATTACTCCTTCCTTGATGACTATTTATCCCACTAGTGTATGTTATCTTATTTTATTATGTTTTTCAACCACTTATCGACAGATAAATCATCATATTCCACATTTTCTTCATTAAACCGAGATCATCTCCCTTAATTTCTTTCACATGCCATGCCGATTTTTCATTAACACTTTCTTACACACATAGGTTGGTCTGAGATTAACTCAGGTTCTACCTTATTTCTTTGTCATCGTTCCCATTCATCTTCTCAATTTGTACTTGTTATAGGATTTCTCTCTAACTTATGTGGATTTCATACCTTGATTCACTTTATAAGAATAGACTTGTGTGTATTTTACTTTATTATCTTCTTGAATCACATCTTAAAGAACTCCTCTTTTCCTACTTTGTATTCAGATTTAGATTTCATGGTGTTGTATCTTTCTCTTATATTTACCAAGCATTCAAGTTTTGATAGATAATAACAAAATTCTCATCTTCTTTAAGGTAGGATTGAGATATTCACACCATGATTTCTTATGCATTATGCTCTTTGGATTATCTCAAAATGACTAATTGATCAGAGTAATCAGAAAGATAACAATGTAAGAGTTCCATACTTACCTTTTCTTCAATAATTGAATACATGGCCAAGGCACCCAAATACTGAGATTAGGCAGTATGCACCATATGTTTATGTCATATTCCTAACTTAGACATCATCCTAGTCCTAAGTCCTAGTGTCCCTATAGACTTAGTGAACCTAAGGCTCTGATACCAACTTGTGAGAATATGTTACACTAAACGAGATCATTCAAAACATAAAACACAATCAATCACTAATTAATCATATACCCAAAAACATGGGTAAATTAAAACTGATTTCAACATCAACACCCACTCAAAAACATTTGCATAAGAGCCCAACATCTTTCTTTTATCCATACTATGCCAAAACTTTGATAAAAAGTGTTCTATCATCTTAGCCACAACATATATATACAGGAGAACAATAATCGTATATGCCACAAAAACAAGCATTAATATGCTAACAAAAGTTTGATTTATTCTAAACACCATATACAAACTTTTCCTGCCCGGACCTGAGAGTACAGGGATGACTCTAGGATACACTAGAAATCTAATCAACTTTATTAAAGATTCATTACTATAGCTCCTCTTTGCTGCCATATGTTTGTTTTCATCACTTCCTATTACCAAAAAAATGTGGCGAACCATAAGGGTGAGACCCATGTCCCAACAAGAGATATAACCTCCAACAATGTTTATTGATTACAAAATTTTTAAGTAATTAAATAGTTAAGCACTTTAATTAGATATAACAATTAAGATAAGTAGTATTGATGATTATCAAAATACATAACGAGCAGATAATAACTATCATCATGAGCTAGACTATCATCCTTTATCTTGTTGACAATATAAGCAATTTAGTAGCATATGCATATCTAGCACCATGAGCAAGTCTAGTAACATAGCATAGCCAACAACATGAACATGTCTAATTGGTTGAACATATCAACATCATAACAAGAGCTAAAAACATAAGCACAACTATTTGGATAAGCATGATTAGCAGTATATGCATCTCTAATTACAAAGGCATGGCTAGCAAGCTAAATATAACTAACAACATGAAATAGCTAGCATCATGATTATAATTAGCAGTAGCAGTATAGTTATCAACACAAACATAGCTATTGTATGTACGCATCTACAATCTTAAGAATATCCTCAACCTAAGTTTATCTACTATCTCTTAATTGCACTAAGCATCATCTTTATGAAAAGATAACAAAAAAGGGTTATCATCCAATGTGAAACGTTGTGTATAACCCTAAACAAATATGCTACACGGCTGTATTACAACTTTTATTATGCATCGGGAAATTTGAATCGTACCAATCAAATTCCAACTGACCCCTGTGAAGGGCTATTTGGTTCCGTACAAGATCTAGGAGTACCGATATCCTAAGATCTCTTCCCCTCAGTCAGTATGAGTAGAAAGACAGTGACATATCAGTCAAAGCTGCCACCACTGCAACATATAGTCAAGCTAATAACCATTAGTCTAACCTTGGTACAAGTCACGACACTAGAAACTAAGGTAAACAAACCCAATTACTGAGGTACAACCATAGTTGTCCTCTAATCACATCATGTTATAATCACTGAGACACGATTGTAGTCATTCTCAATCACATCAGATGTATGAGGCATGACCATAGCCAACCTCCACAATCTACATTGTGGATGACAAGGATATATCCTCAACCTGCCACCCCCCCCCACATACTCAATAGTATGTGATCTGAGTTTCCCTTAGGAATACTCATTTCACCATCTAGCAAATTCTGACACTGAAGATGGTTCTACGGCATAGGATACTACATGATTAGAGTTGCACTTGATTAGTTATGCCAATTGGGTGAATTAAGGCTGCATCAAACAAGTGGACATACAAATCCTAATTCACTTCTAGAAAGTATATAAATATCACAACTTTGATAAGATATAAAAAACGTGAAACATAATTTCTCATCTCATCATCACATGGTACTATTCACTTGCCATTTGTGAGACCACACTAGTCATCATACTATCACAAGATATAAATCCTTTTCACAATAACACAGGGTATCAACCCTTATCAACATAAGAGGATTACACCTCATTCAGGGCTCAACCATTCCCAAAGGTCATTAAGACCATCATACTATTCCCTACAAGATCATCATTATCTTTGCATGCCTTATAACAAGGCTCAACAACATCACTTACATATAATACACCAGATCAACACAATATTGCATTAATGAGCTAGGAGATATTCATAAACAATCATAGCAGGGTTATATTAACATTAAGAACATTCCTTTATTACATCAACATGCAATGAATCTAGATATGATTAACCCTCATCATATTCATAATGTACATGTTTTGCATAAGCAAGTATCAACCATGTGGCTATGACAACCACCAATTAACACATTAAGGTTATGATCATGTTAAGGAGGTTTTTTCACCATCATACCATCATATAATAATGTTAAAAATGAATACTAATATTTAACTTTTTGCATTAGAGTTAGGTTCAACAAGATTAATTATATTAATGTTACTAATCCGCACTTATACTGAAACCCTAACTCACGACATCCCCATTGGATCATAGATGCATAAGGTGAAGCATCACCATCACATTCCATTCTATTCTCAATTATGAACCCACACATAAATCAAGGTGTAACCATTGGGTTATAGCATAATAGTGTTTCAAAAACATTAACATAGTACTTCATGATTGTATTAGTCATTCAAGAGGACTATTCATACCCAATTATCATCATTTAGTTATATTCGAGCTAGGTATAACAAGCTATACCTCATTAGGGTTACATATCAACACAATATGATTATCATCCCTTCTATTCTTATGAGTGAATTGCTAAGACTACCTTATTAAGGGTAACCCTCCATTTGTTCCATCATCATTCAACCCATATCACCATACCACAATGTCACCCAGAACCATTGGATGTTTAAAAGGTAAGATCATTGGTTGTTTTCATAAGTAAACAGCTTGGATAAACCACCTATGAAGTCCTTGATTTGTTCTCTATAGAGATTCACCATATAACCATATACATCCCATGATTAACAACACAAAAAGTTCCATTGAAAGTAGGGTAAACCCACAATCGACTGTTCATTTAAAACAAGCCATCCATTGTCAACCAGTAAGTTCCTTAAGTTGATCATATAAAGGAAACCATCTAAATCACATTATTAGGACCAACATATTACATTAGCCATCATTCCACTTTATTGGAGGATTAAACATTAGATCTTGATCATTGGGTCAAGTTCATATGTTAAAACCATCAATTATAGTATAGGTCCGACCATTGCATCAAGTGACCCAAGAAACCATTGGTCTAAGGCTTAATTGATGCTACAACTACAATGATTAACTTAACATAGGTTGTAGAGACCTGATCCACCATAATTAGTGATAATTAAATCATCATATGTTGTTAGATCAACACTATATTCATTAATCAACATCAAATATTAAGTTGATGCCATCATTGATTGATAACATCATTAGGGCACTTAATGGTTGATCATTATACTTCTAATTAATCCAAAACCTGACCTAAGGGGGTGACCATAGGTTGTCACCATAATATGAAACCTTTGATCATGAACATCAGTTGTCATGAAGAAAACACCATAGGGTTGTTGCAATGGTACCATCATCGGGTCATCGGTTTATAGAAGAAATCAACTTAAAATCCTAAAATTGTCCATTGGTTGATAGGTGCTTAGCACCATTGGTTGTCAAACCAACCTGATACAAGTAATATTATACATTAGGAATAACATACACATGATCACATGTTCATATATAACTGAAATCAGAACAGGGAACATTATAAAAATTGAAATCCAAGTCAAGCATGGCTTTTTAGTGCATGGATCATCATTTTCAAGCAAGAACATGATCTAGAAAGCTTATGGTAAGCAAACAATGGGAGCAAGTTATAAAACTTGCCTCTAATGAGAATATGAAACCCCCACACAGAAGAAAAATTGAGAAGGTAGGGTAGAAAATCCAAGAATAAGCTATGAATTCGTCCATCTAGCACATTTCTTCATCAAATGAGCAAACCCTAAGCATAAGGAGCAAGAAAGGTAGGGTTTTAGAGCTTTAGAGCAATTTCTACCATGGAAAAACAAGGTTCTGACCTGGATAAAGCTACGAGGAAGGATAACAATGAAATGAACAGAGGAAAGAAGGAAATTCTTACTCTTTTAGTTCAAGATCACTAGAAGGAAGCTTTTTCAACCCTAAAATGCAGTTAATTACAAACCTAGATCCTTTTTCGAAGAAGATCCCCACTTTCTTCTTCCTTGGATAGAAAAATTCGTAGAAGCACAAAGGGATAATGAGGTTGGGAGAAGGAGGGAAGTGGTGGAGAGAAAATGGCTCGTTTTGGTGCTTGGGGATAAGTATATGAACTTTAAGATAAAGCAAAAAGAAAAAGTTGAAGTTCTAGTATCTATCCAAATGTCCATGGCCTTAATTTATTAAGAATATACAAGCACACACACAAGCAGCTCCCCCACTATGTGTATATACCTGCTTAGCTTTCCTTTATCGAATTTCCCAATCAATCAAATAATTCATTAGTTGATAGCTACTAAAGGTAACTCATCTGTGAAGGGGAAAACCCTAAAATACCCTTAGAGAAAACACCTTCAAACAAAGGTTTAAACAGGCGCCCCATGTATCAAAAAGCTCAATAATGATTAGAGAATATCCAACGAACATAATACAAGTAATAAATTATAAAGAAAACCTCTAAATTGGGTAAATTGCAGAAAAGTCCAAAATATGCATAAAATTGCATAACTTGCTCAAACAGTGTCCAAATCGGACCAAATTTGAAACTTAAGCTTGTATTATGATTTCAAAGCATTTCACAAGGTTATATTAGTGTTATAAGAGTTCAATTATGATAATTAATCTTGTTTAACTCACTAAGCAAGTTTAGGGGCCTTACAACAGCCGAGTCGGGACATGTGGTAAGTGGGCTGAGCCCAACAAGGGAAAAAAAGGAGGCAAAAGGGCTATTTTGTGTGTACAAATTTAATAATTCATAATTATTTGTAGGAAAGTCCAAATGACCTCAAATTTGGAACAAATTTTCATGAAGAAGGCTAGAATACGTGTACAAAATCTCAAATTGAAATGAGCAAGTATGACTAAGAATTTAACAATAGGATTCAAGGGTATAAAAAAACTAAGGTTTCAAGCATATATGTGTATCATATTGACTCGAAATATAGAATCTTTGATTTTGGGGATCATTATAGAGTCATGAAACTATAGAAATCATTAGGAGTGATAGATTCAAGTTAATTAAGGGTAAACGAGTAATTAAATCATAATTTTTTCAAAATACACTTTGTCACATCCTTCCCCCCTTAAGAGGATTTTTGTCCCCAAAATTACATCCTAAAAATTTGGGACTATCTAATCCAAGCCATATCCTCAAATATTAGAACTATTGAATTCATGTAACATATTGAATTATAAAAGTCTTGCCATCAAAAATTATAACCACATCAAAAGTTTCTAATAAATTTGAAGTGCTAACTAGAGGTTGAAAGATCATAGTTCAGTGATCGAGTTTACTTTCAAGTAATGTCTCCATATGGAGTGAGAATTAGGATCGAGAGTCCAGATTATACGTCAAGGATCAAATCAGGTCATGTATTAAAAAATCATACCTCAAGAGTCAGGATTCAAATATTCAAATTTTAGGTTTTGATATTCAAGTCTAGGATTTTGATTCCTATCCTGACCACATGTGTGGTCATTCACCCATAAACAACAATCTAGCAATATTTCAAGATATCAATTTCTTCATCAAGTATATTCAAGGTGGGTGAATGATCCCGACCTAGGTCATTTCAGGAATTTAGCCCTATGCATGTATTCAACATTACCACCTCAAAATTATTATCGAGTCAACATCTTCAAGATCTAAGTTTTTGGTCCAAGATCAAAAATTTGGATGATCATAAATTAAATCAAATGATTAGAGTTCTTGGGTTAAGAGTGGAGTTAGTACAAAATTTAGGGTCATATCTTCTACATGTCCTAGGTGGGGTTATACATCCATGATAGAATTTCCATATTTCAACAATCTGAAACAAATCATCATATGTGTCACAAATCTGGAGATCATCCTATGGATCACAAATGTGAAGAGATCATATTTTAGGTCAAAAAATAGAGCTCTTGAATCAAGAGTACAAGGTGACTTCAATTCCAATATCTTAGGGTCCTAGCTTCTACATTGGCCTAGGTGGGGTTATACATGCATGATTTGAGATTTCATATTTCAACAATTTGAGACAATGTCACACTTTCAATGTCATGATTTTGAGCTCAAAATCAATGGAAGGTCCCACCCTAGTCCTAATTAGGGCTAAACCCTAAATCATAATTCGAGAGAGTCATAATAGTCATCATTTTTAAAATTTCAAAATTTGGGATTTTGAAGTCATCATTTATATATCCAGGGTGATCTCTGGATCCAAATAGTGTGATCATAGGATTTGTATCATTATTGAGATGGATACTTGTGAGTCATAGTTTTTTTAATCAAGAGTCATGATTTTTAGTCATCAAACGTCATAGGTCCAAAATTTTGAAGCTAGGGTTTAGGGTCCAATTTAGACCTTAGAGGAGATCATTTATCCATATTCAATATCTGAGAAACATTTAAGAAATGTTCAAGCAACATTCGAGAAACATTTTTGATATCAATCACCAATTTTTTTATCATGGTATAGAGATTTGATGAATGATCTAGACTTATGTCTTTCTAGGAACTTAGCCATAAGCTATAGTCAACATTGTATTTAAATCAGGATTCAAGATCAAAAATCATTATATTCATAGATTTGATCTACTGGAGACTTAGGTAGAGGAATCAAAATTGGGTGGAAGGGATTACCTTTCCAACTCTAGATAGTCAACATGATTACAATTTAGAGGAAGTCATAAATAGGGATGTGATTAGGATTAAGGGAGTCAAAATTAGAAAGTACAATGTGATCTGATAAGGGTCCATCCATGTCTAACTATTCTTGTTATCACTCTCTGTATATTAGTCATTATGTACCAAACTGACCAGTAACATGGTTGAGAATATTGAAGTTCACAATAGGGACGATTAAATGGCTCCAATTCAGATGTGAATTTTCAAATCCAATAATAGGTTCTGAATCATAGGGTAGAAAGCCCAATACAACATGGCATCAAAATTCAATTTTCAACAATACGGTGAGTACAAGTTTTGTTTCAAAAAGTTAAAAAGGGTTTCATAATCAAAAGATCCTAATCTAGATCTAGTAATGATTTAATTGGTTCATTTATTGCAAGGGAGTCTTGATATGGCCTTCTGACCAATCACTAGATTTTTCTATTGATCATTTCCTCTTTTACAATTCCAACCTCTATTTTTGTCTTTATCTCCATGACTATAGGCTTGGATGTAGTGGAAAAGGAATTCATTGTGATTTGTACTCCTCCATGAATTATTGATGTTGTGGGTTTTACCCATTTGGTCATTGCATCCAACAATATTTTGATTTGTACTTCCCAACCATCATCCTTGATAGCCCTTTTTCATTAATCCTCAACACCATCAACATTATTGTGCATGGGTATTTTTCCCTTATCCACATCATTCTCAAATTCTTCTTCAAGGACTTTTTTATTCTCAATTATCTTTTCCCGATGATCGTTCTCTTTGACTACGGGTTTGTGGGTTCATCTGCAAGGTACATCCATCTATGAGTTATTTAATCACATAGGTCGATTTAAGAGTATATCAGATTATAGGATATTCATATATATAGTTTCAAAATTTAGTTCACAAATTTATTGATTCCCATATTAACAAAAAATAGGAAGAGTGCATATCCAGTCATGATACCTAGCAAAGGAAGAGACGAGGAATCACCCTACTTCAAACTAATAGGAGGTTTCTATGTAATCCTTAGGGAGAAGATAAGATAATTGGAAGACTCTCTAGGGTTTCAACATAGAACCTTTAGGTCCAGTTTTAGATCAATTAAGGTGAGGCAGAGTGGGGAAACTCAACCACCGCGAAGACAAACAGGAGGAATTATGCCAGAACCTCGAGCCTAGATGCCTCAATTTTCACTATTATTGACTTTAGGGTTCTTAGGTTCAGGGGACTCGAGATGTTATTTACTTAATGCATATGAGAGTGTGTAGGATTTGATATCAACTGTCACAGAACTGCTCTTACCCCAATTCCAATCCTACTACCTAGATAGTGTTAAAGGGATTGAAGTGCCCATCCCTAAGTTACCCAAATGGATCTCACACACTGGGATATACAATAAGAAATAATAACTCATAATACAAAAGATTTTAATAACTAACCAAACCAATTTATGATTTTACATATTTGTCCTTGTCATTAGAGTTTATCAAGAGCAGAAATGATTTAGTCAATTCTTCATAATGATCCATCTGGTTTACCTAAATCAAAAATCAAGGCACAATAAATGTCATTGCATGATATTCTATTAGAGACAAGCAAAATAGTTTTATATCAAAGTAGTATACTAGGCAAGACTTATATTCAAAATAAACAACAAGCAATTTTCAAAATAATATTTATTCAACAAGATTTTATTACAAATTTCCCATTATTCTGATATCAAGAAGCATGCTTAGATGTATGTCGTTCCATTGCCCCAACGAGATGGGGGAGGTCACCAGGATCCATCCCTCCATATGAGGGAGGTGGTCAATGACATGTACAAGTTCCATCCTCTGAATGAGGAGGTCTCTTGTACTCAATAACAACAATTATTACTAGAAGTCATAATGGACAATATTATTTGTGTTTCAAGTTTGTTTGCAAACTATAATATAGAAAATTAGAAGACTAATAAGTTGGCAACAATAGATCAAACAAATACATAGACAAGTATCGATTTCAAGAGGTACATAAAAGGATCATCAATACTACTAGTCTGTTCAAGGAGGAGGAATAATAGCATACGTTTCACCAAAGATTAGAGTAAGATCTTCAAAGTAAAAATAGGGTCAAAGTCAAGCCCTGACACAATAATGGGCATTCATGCATTAGTATTCTAGTCAAGGGGTCACAAGAACCAACATTAAGGTTCCTTAAGCCTCATTATTGTTCTTGGGTGTGTTGCCTCATTATTGTTCTTGGGTGTGTTATTTCATTATTGATGAATATTTCAATCTATGAAGTTTTTAAGGTCTAATCATCATGTTCAAACATCACATCATGGATATCTACACCTAATTTATAATGTGCACTTAATTCTAAAATTATCATCAAAGATAAATTACAAGGGTCAAGATCATGGTTTTTATAAGATTTATAAGACTCATATTCACAATATTACAATTTTACAGACACATCAACAAAGTTAGGTCTGGATTCTTCATAGTCAAGTCATGATTTTAGAGTCTCAAGATAATCAATAGAGTCAAATATTGGGGTTTCCATGATCATTGAGTCATTTGACAAATTATATAAAAAAGAGATCAAAGTCTAGGGATATCAATGAGAATCATATAGAATCAAGTCTCAAAAGTATATTTAAATGGCTAATTGGGTTTTTATAGCATTTTAGTTCTAGGTTTAGGGTTTGATAAGGGGTTATTTGAGGTGAGCTGGCAGCGGTATTCCTTGGCTCCCAAGTCATGGTTTTGGACAGTTAAGTGGTGGGGAAGATTCGAGAAGGTAAGATCAAGAGAAATATCAAAGAATCAAGATTACAGGGAGGCTGTCAGGTGGTTGTTTCATAGATGGGTCTCGACGGGTTGGGTGGACTTTCCTTCTTGGGAGAAAGATAGGTGATGACCTCAATGCCAGTGGATTGACATCCAACGGTGTCTAGGTTGTATAGTGGGGTGCACTCAACTAGGAGGGTTCAGAGGTTGATCCCGACTGGTTCAACATGAATTGAAGGGGAATTTCCCCTATTTAAGGGCTCCGCATCTGAATGAGGCCATGCGATAAGTGGGCCAAGCCCGACAAGGGTAAAAGGAGGAAAAAGGGCTATTTTCTCTATACAACTTGAAAATTTCATAATTATTTGTAGGTTAGTAAAAACGAACTCAAATTTGGACCAAAGCTTCATGAAGGAGGCTTGAATATGTGTGCAAAATTTCAAATCGAAATTCACAAGTAAGATAAAGGATTTAATCATAGGATTCAAGGGTATAACAAAACTAAGGTTTCATGTGTATATGTGTATCATATTGACTTAAAATGTGGAATCTTTGATATCGGGGATCACTATAGAGTCATGAAACTATGGGAATCATTAGGCATGAGAGATTCAAGTTAATTGTGGGTAAATGAGTAATTAAATCATAATTTTGTCAATATTCACTTTGTCACAACAAGTTAGTAATCCATTGTTTAATTTTTGGCCAATTGTAGCCCTTAGATCCTCACCCATGGATTCCACCCTTAATCTAACAGCTAGGAGGTCATCTCCTAGCTTGGTCCATACTATAGAAGTTGCTATACTTGGGCCCTTTTTGATGGCCAATAACAATAGATCTCGGTCATTCTTGAGCAATTAAAAATCATTTTGAATTCACCTCAATTGCTTCTCTCCTTTCCTTAGCTTTGTTTCCCCTTTCTTATGTCCTTGGGCTCTATTCCTTCTCTTCTTCTCCTCCTCCTTGCCCTTGTACCACCATGATCCTTCTTTTGGGCACTCCCACCCTAGCTCTCTTCGCCAACAACCAAGGTCACAGGTCAATCTGTGATGCTATAGTAGAGTAGGGTGGCTTCTTGGAGGCGGTGCTCAGAGAGAGTGGTGCCTATTATACCCTACTCCAGTGACCTTCTGGTGATGCAGCACCTATGGTTGTGAATGCAACAGACTACTGAGGGGAAACTATTGGCGGTGGTGCATGACATCCTACTGCACAGTGGCGTTTGGATCTGATGGGTCACAGCGGTGGGACGCGATCATGAATGATGGGCCAAGGGTCACAGAAAAATCTAGAGGTGCCACACATTTGAGGAGGACCAACACAGGGGCACCTGAGGAACATGTACGAGAAGGTGCCAGATCCGATATGGATGATCAGGATCTTTAGGGAAATACATGGTAACACTTCCAATGATATTTTTGTATTTTTGATACTCTTTCTTATAAAAATCATAACTCCCAACTCCCTCATCCAAATATTGTGAACCTATATACCACATTTATCCCCTTAAAAAGGTCTACATCATAGACATGGTTTCTAATTTGTATATGTGTTTTATCTCCCTAATGTTCTTAAAATGTGACCTTTAAATATGATTGATCACATTTAATGTGTGAGGATGATAAAACTTGAGTTTTTGTTACTTAATTTTCCTCTAATCCTAGAATCAGTAATTTTATGATCTTATGTCTCTAATGGGGACCCTAATCACCATATTGCTCATGAATGACCTCAATTGTACATATGTGCCTAAGTTTCTAATTTTTCATCCAATATGCACTCTAATTTCATCTTAACTTGGGAATCAGTAACTCTATGCTACCATATGGTACTCATATACCCATTTATCATCTTTATCTATGTTGGAGTCATATGACACCTAATGCTTTGAATGTACCCTTATTATGTGAATGTTTGATTACACCTTGCATCAATGTTGTGTTTGACCTATTTTATGCACTCAATTACCTTAGACACTTGGAACCACTAATCTTGTGGTGCTTAGTTACATAAATGCTCAAGGTATATCCCCTTGGTACTATGATGGTACTTGTGACACTTGATGCATCCCTAATGACCTAATATGTTCAAAAATGGTTTGTTTGTCTTCCATGTGTCCCAAATGTGATATGGATCTTGATCTCATGTCTTCCCCTCATAAATTAGGAAGTATCCTAATTTATGATTGTCTTGATGTGAGGTCACAAATAAACCATATGTTGAGCCCATACCTAAGTGTTTATGTTGATGTTAACATGCATGTTGATAATGTGGAATCCTATAATGCCCAGACATGGGAACATCCACCTAATCTAGAATATGATCCTTTTGCATACATCTTGCTGATCCAAACTATATTTTATGCTTGTCTCTTTTATCTTGATGACTCTTGACCTTGGTTTCCCTATTATGAGTCTTATAACCTAGTTATGTACATAAGTGACTTAAATATGTAATGCCCATACAAGATGAATGGATCCTTGAAAGGACATGGAACTCGAACAACACCTTATTTATGACCTCTAGTTTAGTAAAAGATCATAAAACCCCTAAGTAACCAACTTAGAGCCTAATTTAGACAAAACCCTAAAATGGATCGAGTTAAGGTCAATGGTGAGAATATAATACATGTATGTAATCTTGTTATTTATCAAGTGTTGCTTATGGCTAGATGGTCAAGAGTAAGTTAAGTTATGAATATTTGAATCAGGTACGGGATTTAAATAGTTATATGTATGTATGATTGTTTACTTGCTCAAATATTTCCATATATTGTACTAGTATTGTACTCGATGCTTGTCTCGTATCATGGTTTTATAAATTGGACACATAATATAGAA
Organism: Alisma plantago-aquatica; assembly: GCA_963693085.1. Lineage (NCBI taxonomy): Eukaryota > Viridiplantae > Streptophyta > Magnoliopsida > Alismatales > Alismataceae > Alisma > Alisma plantago-aquatica. Next base: position 276,731,560 of record OY856410.1, read on the forward strand.
CTCCATTATACAAATGTTGAAACATGGTTTTTCTCAAGTGTTAGCTAATATTGAGCACCCTTACAGATCCTTCCAATGGGAAGTTGATCAAAGGCCTTATGATATAAGATATTGATGGTATAATTGGAGTAAAATTACATAAAATATGGGCTCTCACTTTGCTAAGTACTTAAATTGTTTATTCTTGTTAATTACTCTTGCAAACTGCTTCCAATTATGCAAATCTTATGTATATGTATCTTTTATCCCTATACTCAGCACCTTATGTGCTTGACCCGCCTAGTTTCATGTATTTTATAGGTTCAGAGATGGCTAGAAGTTGATGGGATTGGTGAGCTATTACAAGTGTACTTGTTGTACGATCCCTAGTATACATGACCAAACTGGTAAAAATGTACTCTTGAATATGTAATTGAATGCTTGTAACAAGAGGATGTAATTTAAATATCTTGTTAAATGTATATACTATGATTGGTTCTTTTATCTTGTTATGTGCTCATGTATGCTAATCTTTATGCTTCCACATTTACACTTTGATAATACCATTCTAGGGACGGACGCCCAAGTCCTACCTCCATTGACTTTATAGTCCTTTGGAGTTAGGATTTGGGTAACAAATGGTTATGTGACAAGAGTCATAATAGATTAATATCAATTGAAAGTTATATTTAAAAATAGTTTTAACCATTTAGAAATTTTCTTATTTTTTCTTTGTTTATATATATTTATTCCATTTTCTACACTAATTACCCATTAACATAGAATTAGATACTTAACATCATATAGATATAACAAACTATACAATGCAAACTCTAGTCACTTTAGGTTCTTTAATAGAACATTGAACTTCATGATCTTTAAATGAAAACTTTTGAAACCTTCAAGCTCTTTTTTCTCTAACACAAATATTTTCGTAAACTACAACAAATAAAACAATTCTTTATAGATTTATAGGATAAATTTTCTATATTAATTTTTTTATTTCAATTCTCTCTGGGAAGGGTTTTAATAGTGTTAAATTGGTATCTATTATGTTGAATAAACATATCCTAAAATATTTACTACCAAAAGTACAAATATCTATGCCTTTCTCATAGAAGTGGTGAAATCTAACCTTAGCTAACACAGTATACGATTGAATCTTGGATTTCTAGGGGTAGTTGTTTGTGGTGATTAAGAACTTTCAATTTGAGGAATAGTAGGGAGTACATTTTCATATCCAAGTGTGTTCTTTCCACTCCTCATTACAAGGGAATCCATTTTGTTGATACTCTCATGGGTCTTCTTTGATATCTTTATAGAAACAATAGTTTTAGATGATTTCAACATCCAAAAGCTCAAGGAAGAATCTGGATAAGGTTTTTGGTTTGTTCACCAATAAAATATTATTCACAAAGGTTTCAAACTTATTTTTTATGTTATGGATTTTTCTCATTATTGTCTCTATTCATTAGAACTCCACACTTACACAAAAATAAGCCATTTTAAAATAATTAGAGAATATAGAGTCATGCATGCACAAGGAATTTCTCGATGAAGACCGTATAAAGGATAATTAGAGAAGCCTTAGAGAATATAAGGCAAGGAGAATGGGACACTATCTGGGAGGCTAAAGTAGAAGCTAGAGTAAAGATGATCTTGTGGTTTGTAAAGGAAGAGATGAGAGACAAATAGCAACTGAAAGTTTATGTAGACGGTGCACATAGGAAGAAGAGGTTTGAATCCACGCTCTGTGAGACTGCGTGCATGCTAGGGAGGTGTGGAATTTGATTTTTGATGATAGATTCCCAAGAATCATTCTTAACAAGAGTAGTTTGAATGTGTGGATCGGTTCCAACCTAAGGGACAACACCAATAAGGTCGTCTTCATGCATGGTTATTGGTACATCAAGAAGAGATATAAAAACTAAGTCTTTGAGGGGAAGAGACTCACCACAACTCATCAATCCACTTACATTTGACAACAAACTTTACTAAGAACCACAACTAGGGAACAAGAAGATAGGGGTTGTAATCAGGACATGCAAGATAAGGCCATCGCCCAACTGGTCATTGGGTAAAGTTTAATATTAATGCAACATTCAAAAGGAAGAAAGTGAGCATTGCAGTAGTACACTTAGACTAGGAGGGCAAGTGGATTGTGGGGAGAGGGGATATGAGGATGGTTTAAGATGCTCTTGAAGGAGAGATCTAGACTATTATGGTGGTGATTGAAACAACTTCAGAGATGAACCATTAGACAGTATCCATTGAGTCAGACTTTAAAATAATTATTGAAGTGATGCATGGGGATACTAGAAGATGGCCAAGACTTGCCAGACTAAGAACTAGAGTATAGATGATCATGTGGAAAGAGTGAGATATCTTCTATACTAATAGGCAAAGAAATAATGTGTCCAACTCTCTGGCCATGTACCATCAAAAACACCATTCTAGGGTGAAACATTGTGTTAGACCCTCAGAGATCTTGTAAAAGATTGTAATGGCAAAAGTACTACCACATTTCATTTTGTGAATAGAAATGTAGGTTGTAGTAGCTTTTATAATTTATGAATAAGAGTATCTCCTTACTTCTCCAAAAAAAACTATTTTAAAAAATAAGACTTTTAATATAAAGGGCCAATTAATATTTGTAAAAACTAATCATATAATTTTCTAGTATTTCCTTTTCCAAGTTACAAAATTTCCATTTATCATTTTTTATTTATCATATTTACCTATCATTATTAATTGTTTATCAGTTCTTAGAAACAAAAATAATAAAAAAAAGTAGAGGAGAAGAAGCTAACTTGTCAACAAAGCATGGAAGGTTTTTGAGGACTAGGGCTATTGAGGTTGAGGGTAGGACCCCCAAAGATCCTCCTTGGTTAGTGATCTCAAGGGATATGGCAGTCTATACTATCAATGTGGATGTTACTTGTGAATACTTGTCAGAGGTACTAATGGTGGTGGATGCAGCAATGTGGATTTCTCATGAGGGATAAAGATCTAACATGTGGGGGCTGTGTGGGGCTATAGAGGTCGTTGGGTGGAGATGAAGCTAAAGGAAGTGGTAGAAAAGTTTGGTGAGGCCTGAATATCACCAGTACAAGTGATATGTCCGGAGATGGAGTGGATTAGGCCTTGTTGATCCATGCCAATTTAAGGCCAACTAAAAGAGTGAAGAATTGTGACTTTCTATGAACATGGTGTGGGTGCCACTAGGTTTTTATGGTAAATATAGGGAGATGGTTCTTCATGTCACAAGAGTTGTAAATATAGTGGAAAAATGTTGGGATAGTTAGGTTATATATATGTGCTTGATGAGTCAGGGTTTAGCATCATGAAGTCTTCGTGATCCTATAGGAGGTCTCAATTGTGGGTTAGGTGGAAAACATGAATAGATTCAATCTTTTTGTCTATTTAGATCTTGAGTTGGAAAACTCTATGGTATCTAGAATTTTAAAATTATACATCAATAAAATGGACATGTTCGGCTAGAGAAGGTGGTATAAATATTGAAAGGAAAAGTTTGAGAGGCTGAGGAGGAGTAACATGCAAGAAATGTCTTAATGTGGTTCAGTGACATCTTTCAGGGTCGAGGAATATGACACGATGTTACACAAGACATTAGTCATTTGGAAGTCCTAACCAAATGGTTAATTAGATAAAAGGTCCAAAACTAAAGATATTTGTGTATTTAGATGATTTCTCTAAGCCATAAGTCCAATAAAGCTCAAAATTGAAGCATTGCTTGATAATGGTATATACTAACTTCAATATTATAATTCATACTTACATCATCCACAAACCTCATGTTCAATTTCCCACTACAAATACTTCTAAGTTGAATATACAATAATACAAAATACATTTTAAAGTAATTACAATGCAAATGTTTCACAATTAATTATAAGTAATTATAAGTTGGCCATGGTCTTCTTGTAATTCCCCAAATAACCATGATTTCACTTTTTGCAAAACATTCAATATTATCCATAAAAAGTTCAAATATGAATCCAAAATTTTTTAATTATGGTTTCTGAGTGGAAAATGTGTGAACTGTAGCTCAATTATAAATTTCATGCCTAATATCAGTACGTTACAACTCACCTCCCCTAGAAAAGGGTTTCATCCTAAAATCCATAACTAGGTGAACAACTAGGAGTAGGTCTTCATCGCCTCATACGACAACTCCCAAGTTTCTTCCTTAAGGATATGATGCATCCAAAGAACAATCATCAAGTTGATATCATTGTTCTTCAATGGCAATTCTTAGGTGTCAATAATATTTATTGGCTACTCCCCATAAGTCAAATCTTTCCAAAACTCCAAGGTCTCAACATCTAGGACACGAGATAGGTCCTTGGAATACATCTTCATGACTACAACATGTAGTGTTTTGTGCCTCTTCTCATAAGAAGGAATCCAAGATAGCATGTAATCACATTTCCTAACTCTCTATAAAATCTCAAAAAGACCTACATACAAAGGGCTCACCAACATTTGACTGGGAAGTATATTCAATGGGCTTCACTTTTAGAAATATAGAATCTCCAAAATGAAATCTTTTATTCATCATGTTATAATCAGAGTACATCTTCTAACTATCATGTTCAACTATCATCCTCCTCATAATTAGATTGGCTTTGTCAATAGAGAATTGTAACCCTTCATCAAGAAATGAGTACCTTTAACCACATCATCCCAATGTAAGGGGTTTAACAAGGTATACTATACAAGGATTCAAATTTTGTATTTTTATGTTGTCATGGTAACTACTATTGTTTCATATTTCAAGTATGGTTAAGTACATATGATAAGAGACACTCTAGTAAATATCACATGAATAAATTGATTTTTGTAGGACTTGCATTGTATAGTCAAGTGCTAGAATCCAATTAGTACCAAACACCTCATCTATATCTTCTAGAGTCTATATGTGAACTTTAGATCCCTATCATAAATACATTTTGGGGTCCCAAGCAAATGAATTATCAATCTGTTATACATCTTATCCATGGTAACAACATTTATATAGATTTTTAAAGGAAAGAATTGAGCTTACTTTATAAGTCAATCAAGGATGACCAAAACTACAATATGCACATGCTTTGTCTTCAAAAAATCCATGATGGAGTCCATCACATTTTTGTCCCATTTATACTAAAGAATATCAACTATCTACAAATGAACTCTAGGTATTTGGTAATTGACCTTTACCTATTAACATGTCAAGTGCTTCATGATGAAATTAGCAATCTCATTCTTCATTTTATTCCACCAGAATGGCTATCTTAAATTGTTTTACATTTTCATTGCCCCAATTTGATTATTTAGAACAACGAGATTCCTTTTAAACTTTATTCCTTAGATCATTAAGTTCTAGAAACCAAATTCTTTGATGAAAACAAATGGATTCTTAATTTGAGGGTTGTTCACATTATTTATAACATTCTACTTTAGTACTAGAATTTCAGTCCTCAATAATCTTAGAACTCTTGTTAGGAGTTATGGTACGACTAGCCATCTTGACTTGCACTTGACAAAGCTCCCCGGGTTTCCATTTTGCTACTCCATTCAAGATTTTTCATTCACAAAGTGACATGGCATTACATATTGTGACCCTTTGTATACTCAATGTATTAGTAATTAACTTCGTTTTCTATACCATGGTGGTAAATAACAATGAATATGTAGTCTATCAAGTATTCTTCCAATCAACACTACCAAATATTCAAATATTTTTTAGGTTAGTTGGTACTTGAGGATTTTGTGATCGAAGGAGACTATGAACTACTTTCCATAAACAAAAGAATCCATGTCTTCAAAGTATAGACAATTGATGCAAATTTCAGGTCATGTATTTGATAGTCCTCATTAGTTATCTTCTTCTACTAATAACTAAAAGGGTCACCTTTTTCTCATGCATGAGTACAAAATTGAAACCTTTTTTAGCGACATCTCTATAGATCATGTATCCTTTTCCTTCAATAGGTATGGTGAGCACATGAATTGTGGTAAGTATTTTTTTATCTCTGGAAATCTTTCCTCATATTGAGGAGTCCAGACAAATAGTACATCATTCCTAGTCAACTTTTTCAAGGGTGAGAAATATTTGAGATGTTCCAAATAAATTTTCTATAACTACGAACTCATCCTAGAGAGCTAAAATGTTCACAAGTAATAGGAATCATATGCCACTTCCAAATTACTTTGACTTTTTATGCGTCCACATATGTGTGAACCATAGAGCTTACATGCCAAAAAATACATTTGGAGAATTAAAATTCACATTTCAAAAAAAATTAATACATGTGTTGTTCTCTAAGGGTTATTAGAACATCTTTAGATTTTCTCAACGGTGCTTAAGTGTTGCCTAATAAATAATAAGACCTTCAATGAGTACCACAATAAAAGATTCATAATGAAGTTTGAAAATCCAATTCATGAGGTCCATAAAATAAGTACATTCATTCATCAACCTAAACAACATAAGAATTTATTCAATGTACTTGTATTGAACCTAAAAGGAAATTTTTGATGTATTATATTCTTTGACTTTCATCTAATGATAGTCTAGGAAAAGAACAAGCTACTATAGAAAACATTATTTGGTCAAAGAGGTTATCAACATTTAGAAAAGGGTAAAAATTCTTGATTGTGACTTGGTTCAGCATGTGAATACCCATTCATAGATTCATCCTTCTTTTTTTATGAAGAGTATGGGTGCATATCAAATTGACAGAGTAGACCTAGTGAGTCCCATGTCAACAAGCTTTCTTAACTAGTTCTTTAACTATGTTATTTTAGATGGTTCCATATGATATAGAGCCTTTGAGATATGGGAAATCCCAATCATAATTGTTATTTTGAACTCAAAATCTCTGTCAATACAAATGTAGGGAGTTTCTTGAGGGAGACATCAGGATACCCCTCACTACATTTATAACTTTGATCTATATGGGATCCTTTTCAAACACCATTGCATCCAAGATCTCTATACATTCAGAGCCTAGTCCTTTTATGAAAATTTACCACCAAGATGATAATATTATTGTACTTCTATTGTCCAAAGTTTATGATTTGTTTGTCATCAGGGTGGCCACACATCACATTCTTATTCCCACATATCCAACAAAAAATTGTGAATCTTCATCACAACTTGAAGAGTAGACGGAAAAAGCCTCTTCTATTGGATGAGAAAGACCAAGAACAACGAAAGTGTTTAAGAGGGAAACCTTAGTTTGGAGTAAATTTTAGATGATGATTGCTAATTTGCTAACATTTTTTAAAGTAAATGCTTTCTTGGAAAATAAATATAAGAAAGAAGACTTGTACACATAAGGCACACATCAACGCATATAGAAAGGAAAAATATATTGTAGGGTCATAAAGGACACCCAGACATTGTTACTTTTCTAATCTTTCATAATCACTAGTGAAATAATCAATGTATGTAGGTTACTCTGTCCACGTACATCCAAAAGGGTTAAACCATAAAGAATGGACCAAAAACCAAAAATTGGTCGGCCAATGCTAGTACTAAATTATTATTATTATTGAGCTATTCTAAATAACTAATTAGACATAAAATATTAAATTATTTCCATGTAAGGTTAAGAACTACTTGGTCTACTTTATCATGATATATAAGAAATCCAAGTTCATAAATACAATTTTAATAACAAGGTCAAATGTTCCTTCGTATCAATTTTTAGGTTTGCAACTAGAAAGAGTATTCAATAAAAGACTACAAATATTGTTCACATTATCAAGAAGTGAACCCCTTATGACTCATCAAATTTCTACATATTAGTATTATGAAGTTTTTCACCTTCACATAATATTTCTAAATGGCTAACTGACTTTTCTTCTCACAGTCCTAGTGAGAAAGCACTATTTCCTATAATCTAAACTAGGGTACAACCAATCCATTTTCTATTGTGAAAAGTTGTGGGTAATGGTCCACTCAAGTAGAAAAGCTCTCAATAAGAAGACAAAGGTCACAAGTGGGAGCCAAAGCTCCAAATAAATCAATTCTAGTGCCATGCCATTTATTCAACAATATTAATAGTCCATTGCATTAGTATTGACCTCCAACAGACATGATACTACTTATAACATTTTAGGGTGCACCACTTTAAAAGATTCATGCATGCTTTTCTATACTAAATTTTGATGCTTTTTTATACTACATTTTTATTCTACATTTCTATGCTTTTGGTCATACTGAAAACTTCATTCAAAAAATATTCACATTCTTCTTAAGTAGATTTTTTTTTGAGAAATAGGGCCATATTTATTCCTCTTGTGCCCTACAACAGGTAGACAGCAAGTCAATTGCCTCTTGGACATTACAGTTCAGCCAACATGGCTGCTGGGATGTTGAAAAAGCATGTCTAGAACGAAGAACGTTCTTAGCTAAGCCATCGGCAATAGCATTGAGGTTTCTAGGGACATAGTAAAGTAAATTACTATCATTACATCGGAGTGCACGATATCGGTTGAGAAGAGGCTTCAACCTGCCACTACTCTTCGTTTTGCCAGTCAGACAGGCGATTGCCTGCTTGGAATTAGATAGAATGAGGTAGCTGCCTAGGTTCATCCGTTGACATTCAGTTGCTCCATTGATGATCGCAAGAATCTCAGCCTCCAAACTTGAGAAGGTCACCATAGGAAGACCTGCAAAGAGTGTATCCTGTCTGATATTGTCCCGGATGAACAACCCCAAGCCAGTGTGACCATTGTGAGTCTGGTAGGCGGCGTCTACCATCACAATCTGCTGGTGGTGGGGAAAAGCGATGCTCTGGGATCTTCTAGGTGACTGGGAGCTAATCCAAGCTTTGTGGATGGAGCGGCAACGTTCATTGATAAACTTGACCCGACTAGCAAGCAGTATGGCATGATGCTCATGGACAGCTTTATTACGTAGACTCCAAATGTACCAACAGGTGACAGCACAAAGGCTCGCCCTGTGGTTGTCCCCCTTAGTCGATTGAATGCAGAAAGTTATCCAGTCATTCTCATTGAGGTCGAAGTGTGAATTATCAGTTAGCAGTTCCATCCAAGTCTTCTTAGCTTCCGGGCAGTCACGTAAAGCATGGAGAAGAGACTCAGTAGCATTATTACAGATTGGGCAGAGTGGGTCGACTGCCATGTGCCGGCGAGCTCGCTCAGCGTTGGTGAGAAGTGCCTTATGTTGGAATAACCAGAGAAAGAGGCAAATGCGTTCCGGCAACCTTGCCTTCCAAATAAGATTCCAGTTGCCTGGGATGGTGGTTTCCATGTCAGTTCGGAGCCAGCGGTATGCAGACCTGCTGCTCATAGTTCTAGTATTGTCTAACGGCCAAGACCACTGGTCCTCACCACCAATAGGGCAAGGGGGAGGAGTAGTCCGGATCACCTGCCAAGATTGACAAGGTAAATAGTCCTTGATGAAGCTCCAGTCCCATTCACCATTGTCCAGACACATAGAGTTAACACGCAGATCATCAAGTGCAGGAGGAACGACCCAGCTAGTGTTTATATCCATAATTGAACGATTATTTAACCATCGGTCATGCCACACGTTAGTTGCTTGACCATCATTGACGACCTTGCCACACATAGGTTGGATGGTGCTTAATTTGTTCTTAATGAAACTCCAGGTCGGGGAACAAGGTTTCTTCAGAAGTCGATCATTATTAATATATTTCTCCTTAAAAATCCGAACCCACATCTTATCTGGTTCATTCAGAAAGGACCATACATTCTTCATCATCAGCGTTGTATTCAGGTCCCGGGCGTCCTTAAGTCCAAGACCGCCCCTATCCTTTGTAGTGGTGAGCTTCCTCCAAGTGACAAGCGAGATTTTCTTGCTGCCATTACCTGACCATATGAAGGTCCGGACATGTTTGTTGATATCATCACAGAGAGCCGGTGAGATCTTGACTGTCTGCATGGTGTAGGTTGGTAAAGACTGGAGCGTGCTTTTCGCCAAGGTGACGCACCCGGCCATGGAAAGGTGCCGCGCTGCCCAACTATTGAGACGGTCTTTAACCGCCGTAGTGATATGCCCATGTGTTTGCTTATTGATTATGTGGTGCAGAAGGGGAACACCAAGATACCGCCCAAGGTTAGATGTCCAAGGGAAGCCAAGCCTGTTGCTCACTAGCTTGCGCTCAGTTGGGGTAACGTTCACCGAGAAATAGCATATAGACTTCTCTGTGGAGATGATTTGTCCCGATACACTGGAGAATTTCTGGAGGATAGAGATGATACTCTGTGCTTGGCAGACGGAAGCTTCAGCGAAGAGGAGGATATCATCTGCGAAACAGACGTGCGATACAGGTGTTCCACCCCAGGTGAGTCTAATGGGTTTCCAGGTGCCATCTTCAATGGCTGCTGCGATGGATTGAGACAGACGCTCCATATAGAGAATGAAGAGATAAGGGCTTATGGGGTCTCCTTGACGTACCCCTTGTGTTGCCTTAAAGGGTTGCAACTGTTGACCACCCCACAGGATGGATGTCTCGCCGGAGGTGATGATTTGCATGATGATAGCCCGTAGCTTTGAGGGAAGACTCGTACGCTTTAGAGTGTCTTCGATAAAACTCCAATGCATCTTGTCAAAAGCTTTAGAGAGATCAAGCTTAATACAAACCCACTTCTTTTTGGATGACTTTGACCTCATTGAGTGCATAATCTCTTGCACGAGAAGAACATTATCACTGATCTTCCGGCCTGGGATGAAATGGGTTTGAAGGTTGGAAACCCATTCATTAAGATAAGGCTTTAGACGCTCCACATTTATCTTCGAGAGCAACTTAAAGCAACCATTGTTCAATGAGATCGGGCATAAATCACTGTAGGTTGTTGGAGCTTTGATTTTAGGAATAAGCACAAGGTGTGAATTCGCAGTGGTGGCGTCAACAACTCCAGAGGTGAAGGTATCTTGTATTGTCTTTGAGAGGGAAGGACCAATTGTGGCCCAATTATTCTGAATGAATTCGTTGTAAACTCCATCTGGTCCAGGCGCCTTGGACGGGGCCATCATGAACATTGTGTCGTGTATTTCTTGCGGGCTGGGTACAGCTTGAATAAGGGTGACTTCTTCTGTTGTGAGTTGCTTGAAGGCTCCTGGATAACACGACACCTCCGCAAGGATGGGGTGGAAGGAGCACGACAGAAAGTTAGCAAAGAAAGTACAGACATGCCTGCTAAGCGCCTCAGGGTCAGTGATCCAATCCCCCAAATCGTCTTTTAGCTGGGTGATTTTATTATGATGGATGCGTGCCTTGACAAAGGATTGATAGAACTTCGTGTTCCCATCACCGTGCTTGAGCCAGTCGATGTGGGCACGTTGCTTCCAATCGAGCTCCTTGAGAAGAATTTGGTTATATTTCTCCTGCAATTCGATCTCAGTTAGATGAATAGGGTCATCCGGGTTGAGCGCAGCTTGTACCTGGATGCGGCTGATACGGGCAAGGAGGTTGTCTTTCTCTTTACGTAGCTTCCTCATGTGATTGGCTTCCCATTTGCGGACAGGCTTTTGGAAATCACACAACGTGGCGGGGAAGGATCGTGTAGAGTCCCATTGAGGCATTATGACAGAACGGAAATCAGGGTCAAGAGACCAACTAGCTTTCGTTTTGAAGAAGGCACTCCTAGATTTCTTAGGGTAGTTGGTTCGCAGAAGAAGCTATGAAGCCAATCATCAGTAGCTAGCGATGGCGCGGTCAAGCTTCTCTAGTAGGCTACCTCGACGGAAGGTGAAGAAGTTGCCCTGTGTGCGGAGCTCTGATAGACCAGTGTTCAGAAGAACCTCATTAAAATGGGAGCAGGAGCTTCTATCGAAGTGCTTGCCACCCTTCTTTTCAGAAATATGCAGCATGGTGTTGAAGTCACCCATGACTACCCACCCAGTAGTTGCCGCTAAGGAAATATTTTCTAGGTGATCCCATAGATGTTTACGAGCCGTCGGGTTGGGGCTACCATAGACAATGGTTAACAACCAACTCTTATTAATCTTCAGATGGATGAATTGCATGTGATTCAGGAGAACATCCACATCACACTTACGTTGATACCAGAGGATCCAAATGCCACCGGAGAAGCCTAGGGCCTCAACCCTATGGGAGGAGGGAAAACCCAGTTGGCGGATGACATTATCAGCAACAGCACCACTGCAGTGAGGTTCTAGAATAGCAAGAAGATGCAGATTATAGGAGAACTTCATCTCCCTTATACGACTAATTTTCCTGTCTTGGCAAGCGCCTTGAATATTCTAGCAACAATACATTAAACAAAGAAGAAAGGAGAAGGGTGCTGCACTAGGTGGCAGCCAGCAATCCATCAGATTGATGTTCTAGCTCGGTGCTCATATGGATATCAGTAGCGCCGCTGGGTTGATCCGAGTCAAACTCCAGGGCTCTTTTGGCCTAGTGTTGATGCGCGTCAGCAACATCATCTTCATCCGGTGGTGAGGCCTCACCTGTATCCGGTCTGCCTTTCTTACGTACATGGTCCGGGCTAACAATGGATTGATAGACCACCTTGCGATTTCTCAAGATGACGAAACCATTACTGGGGTCCTTCCCTTGCCGATTGAGAGGACGGCGTGGGTTTTGCCCTTGGGTGGGTGGCGGGGCTTGGAACCGGAAAGGCTGATCTTTGTCGCCGTTGGAAGTGCGGCCAGCACTGGTCTCATTACCCGCTAGCGTGATAGCTGAGTTATCCGCCATCTGAGGGGTACTGGCCTGAGTGTCCGGAACTGCAGCAGCCATGCTGGCTTTCCTATTTTTCTACTTTTGTTTCCTGCTAACCACCTTGGTGAAGCCGTCGTCATCAACCTCGGCTTCAGTATCCGAGACTGGGATGGGTCGCTCGGGGATCTGCAGTGGTTGCCTTCTTGATGTTGTTCTTCTTCGGTGGTTGTTTCCTTTGTTCAGGGCGCTTAGCATGGATTGCCATAGTGTACGTGACACCAGGCAATGGGATCGGCGCTACTGATGAGGACGCCTCACAAGTTTCAGTGCGAAAAGCCTATTGACAGTCCTTATCCGCGTGGCCTACACGGCCGCACTTCATACAGACAATCGGGAGATTTTCGTACTCAAGACGGAAATGCTCACCGTTGATGAACACCGCCGGCAGAAGAGGCTTGGACGTCACGACTTCAACATCAATCCGCGCAAACTTCCCACAGTGTCCTTGAAGGGTGTGTTCATCCACCTTGATCGTCTTCCCAACAGCGTTGCCAATAGACGTGAGCAATTGGTTTTGAAAAAGGAAAGCAGGCAGTTCAGGGATTCGCACCCAGACGACGAGCTTCTTCGGGATTGGATCAGACGGGAGAAAGTCCAGCGACCAAGACTGCACAGAAAGGTAGTTGTCGAAGATTGTCCATGGTCCACCCGTCATGGCAGTAAAGTAATCATCTTATCCAGAGAATTGCACTATGTAGTGAGGTCTACGACTCGAAACTCGCTCTTAGGCTCCCAGATGGAGTAGATCTTGTTGATTAGGGCCTTGAACCCGACGTTGATGCCAATAGCCTTAACAACAACGGCGAACTTCTATGGCTCCAATGGAGGTTGCATGGCGGCGTTGCGGATCGAGAAAGATGGTAACACCCCGCTAAGATCCACGCAGATATCAGCCTCCTGAAGGACATCCGGCGAGATCGGATTCTCGTACGTAAGCATACCAATCGGTCGTCCACTGACCGTTTCCGCATAAGATGGCTTCACACCTTTCTCAGCAGTGTGGATGTTGTCTGTTTCCATTACTGCACCCCCATCATGAGGAGAAGAAGAAGGAGTCTTGTCGATCCCTGTGCCTTCCTGGCGGGAGACCTAATCATGCTGGTTATTCTTACTTGGATCGGGCAGACGATGATGGAATCCATGGCCTCGGCCGCCGGCAACAGTTCCTCCACGGTCGCCGCCTCGGGAGAACCCTAGGCGAGCGGACATGACGATGAATAGTATGTGCACACATTCTTCTTAAATAGATTAAGTGGACGAAATTTATTGATATTGGGCATATTTTGTTAACTGGTCACATATGAGTGTAAAATTATGTAGTAGAAGCATAAGGACCAAGTTCCTAATTAAATGAATAAGTAGCATTTACATAGCTAATTGTATACCTTGGTTTTTTTATTATTGTCTTTATATAACCAATTAATAATACTTTATAGGATGTCTTGAACTTGTTAAGGCATGTTTAGCATGCTTTGGTTGAAACTAGTTAGGGTTTAGGCATGATGAAACCCTATTTTTGGTAAATTATGGGTTTTTGTGTGCTTTGTGTTGAAATAATTTAATTGAAATTAAATTATGCAAAATACTAATGTAACTCTATTTTTTTGTAACAATAAGTCATATTGATATCCTAAACTTTAAGAAACAAACAAAAATGACCTATATCAAAACAATGATTTTGGTCAGCTAAATTGTCAATTTGTTTAAAATCAACCAACTAATAGTGGGTCATCCAACTACATTTTTCAGAACATTTTTAGTAAATAACCATTAAACCAAAGAAATGGGACGTTCCCCTATTATATATGTGAAAGCATATTAATTTGTCTAATCAAATGTGTTGTTGGCTAATAATTTTTGTATGTAAAACCACATATAATAAAAAGTATAATAGTGAATTTAGGTTTTTTGAAAGTTTTTTAAGAACCTTAAAACATTTATGTTAAACATCTTTGACCCTAAAAAACTATTTACAATTAACTTGTCCAGATTATGAGTTGAAAAAAGAACTGAAGTAACCTAATTTGGGTATAATGACATGGTAAGAACTATTTCTACTTTTTATTGCCTATATATGTAAATTAACCACTCTTTATCGGAAGTAACCCATAAGTCACGTATTCCCTATATCTTCCATGTATAGTCAGGAATGAACTCAATGAGGTGGATTTGGTATAGATCCTAGATTTGAAGAAGTGCGTAGGAAATGTTAGTGAATATCCACGTTCACATGCTTGTCATATTTTGTGTGATTTTCTAATCCTATTTTAGGGTTTACACAAGTTTCTACTCAATCACATCAAATTGAATAAAACTACATTTATTCATTCCATTTATTGGATATGGTTGGTATTACTGGTCAAATGGCATAGAAATTCCAAAATTCTCTTTTGTTACAAAAATGTATTGATATGAAACCCACTTGAAGAAAGTTTTACCCTAATAGAATTAATTTTTTTGAGATTACTACATTATGTTATTTTTGAATTTTTTTGTCTTTTCAATCCATCTTATTCTCTTACGAAAATATTGTATTATACTTTCCATGGAAGTCTATGATCAATAGAATTTGGTATAAATGATGATATAATAATTATTAAGAGTATAATAGAATTGCTTATTTTAAGAGATAAATGACCAAAATTTTAAAGATTGTTTACAAATAGGTGTAGAATGGCCCGACTTAGGAATTTTAGCTAATTGATTATTTCTACTTGATATACATGTCAAATTGAAGCATATTGATCGTGTTTGACTTTACAGTCAAGAAATAAGAAATTTCTAATTAATTGAAGATCATGGTCCTATTATTGAAGTTATGAAATAATTTAACCACATAACAAATATGAAAAAGTAAGCTCTAAACTATAAATTCAACACCAACATAGTAACATATATTATTATTAAGGAGTCAGTATCAAATTGGAATAAACTAGTCTTAATAAGGTGTTATAATCCATATATCCTCATATGGGCAATTTTAGCGTTAAGTATGGGCATTTCCAAACAAATATAAGTGTTTAGTATTAGATAAAATAGAAGAGTAACTATTTTTATGTAGCTAGAAATAACCCTAACCTCTCAATTTCTTATCATATAACGTCTGAATATCAATAAATAATATTACACATAATTATTGAAAAATTTCACTAAACGAGAAATAGCATGGAATACAAAGGATTTAAAATAAAATTGGTGAAAAAATACATGTATAAGGTTGATGAATTAAAAGAAAACAATCTTAATAAATTGAGTTTTGGCTAAGTATAGAATCTAACTTTTTCATATGTATCATAACTAACCTAACAACATAAGAAACTAGTCCATGGTTTAATAAACCTATGTTGAAAATAACATTATATACCAAGTGAAATGATAATTCACATCTAAAGAGAGAATATATATAGGAATAAATAAAAATGATGATATACAAATAATAAAAAACCAAAAAGTATACATGTGGAACTTGGATTTTACCCTAATCTATCCATTATTGTGACTGGAATGCATGTATCCTTGATTAATTATATAAATTAAAAAGAATAATTGTATCTAATCTAAATAACTAAAACATGATTTACCAATGCATAATGGAAAATCAAAAGCATGTGATTTTAGGGTTATCACGTGGTATATAAATCTACTAGTGTTACAAAAATGCCCTAATACGAATCCAACCCCAACTAGACCATGAGTTTGGAGGTTCCTAATCATATTCTGATGGTGAATAACTTTTTGTCTTTATCTTAGGCATTTAATTATAGTTTGATAATTTTAAGTAGAGTCCATTGTAGTCCGGCCATAGTAGCCCGGGTGGTAAGAGCTCGGTAACTCCCAATGAAGGACCCAGGTTCAAACCTCGCCGAAGGCACTTTGCGAACGGAAATTCACGCTGATTAGGCACGGGGGGGTGTGATCGGACCACACCCTCTCATTCCTCGAGAGTATACCATGTCGGCTTCGCCCGGGATGGGTTCTCTTGGTCATAAAAAAAAAGTAGAGTCCATTGTAGGTAATTAAATGTCCCTTTTTAAAAAAAGAAATATAACCCTACCTATAATTAAAATATTTAGTATATGAACTTGTTAAAATTGTAGTTACCACTCTCTTATTATTATCATATTTTTGTTGGGTTTTAGGGGAGAGAGAGAAGGCAGCGGAAACAAAAAAATTCTCCCCCAACCCATACCGAGGAAACGTGTCAACGTCTATATAATAGGAAAGGATGGTTTGTGGAATCAAACCTTGTCCCGAGGCTTGCTCGGCGACAATACCTCGCGCAATGCGTGGTCTTCAACTCCGGACTTCGACGGTGTTTGTGCAGCTCCTGGTCACACCGGGACTGACAACTCCTACTCGAACCGGACTGTCGGATGACAGTTGTCCTCCTAAGCGGCAGTGTCCTCCCGCCTCTGTAGTAGTCCACACGGACCACCTGGAACTCCACTCTCCTTGTCCCACAAGGAAGTGGAAGGAGTCGCACCCTCCTGTTGATGTACTAGTCGCCAACACACTCTCCTGCTACCAGTTGCAACTGCAGTTGTCCTTCCCTTGCTGCACCTCCCTTTTGCGGGAAGCACTTGCTCGGGATCTCTCACGGTTACCAAAACCAGAGAGAACGACAACTTCGCAAAGCAACCGGCTTGCATTGAGTTGTACTATGAGAAGCCCCCAATACCCCTATATATATAGGCGGGTCATGGGACAGGGTTCTCTGTGCCCGGCAATACGGGACTAAAGCAGGAGTAGAAGGGTTCGAGAATTTTCCACAAAAAGCAACCGGTTCGCAACTTGAAATGATCGGTTCACAACTGAGCCGATCGGTTCGGCCATTGAGCCGATCGGTTGGACCTGAGCTGATTGTTTGGGACACTCCAACCGATCGGTTGGTGCCCTGAACCGATCGTTTCATAGTCCTAATCCGGCTCAAAAAGACTTTCCTTGTTTCGTTCTCAATTGGTATCGAATACCAATGTTATTCCCAATCAAATTGGGCAATTTGAAACCAAAGGAAAATTCTTGCCGACATGACTTTCCCAACTGGTCGGTTGCACCAGTTGAGCCGATCGGTTCAACCCTTGAACCGGTCGTTTCAACCTGGGCATGAGCCGATCGGCCTGGACACTCCAGCCGACCGGTTCAGCAACCTCAGCCGACCGGTTCATCACATGAGCCGATCGGTTGGGAGCACAGGTTGGGCAAAATCAGTCAATTGCGATTTCAATCAATCTGATACTCCAATCAATGCGTCCAACACCTTGAACCATATGATATTGAGCTATCAACTGATTGAGTGTTTAATTGAACTACTAAACTCCTTTAGTAATCAATCTAAACATTGCTTTGTGGACAAAACTCCTCTTCCAGGTTAAATCCTATGTGTGTGACCCTGCAGGTCCATTTCACGTTGGCAGTGAAAGTCCATAACACTTATGACTTCACAAGCAAAGAGCGGTGCCTAGTCACACATCAGTGCTACCCAAGTGAAAGTAGAAAGTTGGAGAACAACTTTCATCCTACAATCCGTGAATGGTGTTACAGTGGATGTATAATTCCTTTGTCACTGATATCCCAAATGAACTCGAGGCATGGAACAGTCATCCTGTCAACGTTCATTCACTTTCTTGATCTCAGAGTAGATTGAAGGAGATATGTATGACATCAATATCACATACTGATTCACACATGCGTGCGCACGCCTATCTCAATCCTACTCATCAAGTGGCCTTGGATATCAAACTCCCTTAGGAGGGACAAATCCCATATCTATCACTCACCCCTCAAAAGCCCCATGTGTCAAAGCCACCCAATCATCACCTTTATAACAACCCATGTTTCAGGACTGCGTTTGATGATGTCAAAGTGTGCCCAACGACATGTGTTGAGTGCAGTGATTTCAGGTCTAAGAATCACACTCACCACCATCACTGTGAGTACTGACTGTGACTACCATCTCATGGTTCCATGTGTCAAACTCACGGTGGGTCTGTCTGGTACCTTGTTCTCTAACAAGTACCTATGTGTTTGGTTTGATATCTCTATATCATGACTAATGAGATTATGTCATCAACCAACACCACAATCTAGTCTTGTGTGTCATTGCTGTCTATCTACCTTCCACAATGACATCCGACTAGGGACATAACAAGAATGTACAAACTCTTAGCATCCGTATGATCTCATCGTTCAGGTCCTTAACCTGAAAGCATACGTCATTGAGTACTGTCATTCTCTAGACATTCAATTTGTTCTATCACTATCTCATATGACTGAACCAGAAAGAATTGGAAGCTTGCCTTTGATGTTTATCAAATCAATCTTAATGTATCCCACCAATTATCACATGATTGGCTCTCAGGGCATACATACCAACAATTTTTGTATGGTTAAATTGAAATGTGAATGGATAGAGTTCTATATAATGACCCCATGTGGGGTATGTGAATCCATAAGAGATAAATTTCCAGTTAAGATATTGTTATATTCAATGTTATCACATATTCTCATTAGATGAGTGATTTTATATTTATGATGAGAAAAGGTGGTGGTTGGGGTAGTGTGATATCTACAAAGTAATAATCTCTCAAGTAATGTTTTGGGATAACACATGAGAATGAAATGTTTTTCTAGGATAAGTGGCCCAATTAGAATGAATCATACGGTATTATGTAAAAATGAAATGTACATATGATGTTATTTATATTTTTATACTTTATAATTTAACATGGTTTCCTTAACATAGGTCTAGCAATGTGATAAAATTTCCTTTCTTAAAATGCATGCTCTTTATTTTCAATACATACAAGGGAAAAACTAGTTTAGATGTATTGTAACCTGACAAATACATTTAATGTGAAACATGATTATAATGATGAGTAGTGTGGATTGATATTACATTAAAACAATAATCTATACAAGATCTAGTTCGTTGAATACCATATACTATTCTTAGTATCAGGGTTACAAGAATATGAGACAAGTTACTTTGTAGCAGACTAAAGGCTTATGAGAAGGTTCCCTGAATTACAAAATTAGCAATTTACCTAAGAGTTTATGGATACCCATTTGGTGGGGGGTTCAAAGTTTTGAAGATATCATCGAGTAGAGTATAGGAGTATGTTTTGTGTGAGAATAAATCGATTAATGTGCTTTCAAGGATTGTGATGTTAAAAAATATTCACTATAGTAAACTGACTTTGGGGTCTCTAAAGTTTAACATATATACTTATTATTTTCAAATCATTTTAGGGTTGGTTGGTATCAATTAACTGACAATAGAACCTAATCAATATACTGAGTTATAGGACTTTGAGTTTTATTATGTCCATAGTCATTGTATCATATAGAGTTTCTTTGTACTAGTCGAGGGGTAGCTACTAGAGTGGTACTAGTAAATCCTATGAACATGTAAAATGGGATAGTTGGACTTGATTCATGTAGTTGTAAGTTGTTAGGTACAAATTTGGCTATCAAGTAAATAATTTAGTCATGGAGTGGTATATGAGTACTAATTTTAATCCTATTTTGTAGTTTACATGCAAATGATTATTACTATATAGAGTTCGATATCATTTATCATGTAATCCTCTTATGATATTCTCATTACATGGTTCATTGAAAAACTTGTTGGTAAGGTATTCCCATAGAGCCAATCATGTGATGAATGACGTGGCATACACCATAAAGGATTTGATTAATACTCATAAAGGCAAGCTTCCAAATTATTCTATTTCATTCAGTTATGAGATAATGAGGAAACATTATGAATGTCTAGTGAATAATATTACTCAATGACGTATGTCTTCAAGTATTAGCCTTGTGGGAATGAGATCATATAGATGTTAAGAGTACATATACATATTCTCGTTATGTCCCTAGTTGATTGTTAATGTGGAAGGTAGATAGACACCAGCAACACATAAGACTAGAGTGTGAGTTGGTTGATGATTGTTTCATTAAGTCATGATATGGAAATATCAAGCCAAACACACAGATACATTTTATGAAATAGTGTATCAGACAAACCCACCTTGAGAGTGACACATGGAAACTATCATATGGTAATTCATAGTTAGCTCTCATAGTGAAGGTGGTAATTGTGTGACTTAGAGCTAAAATCATTACACTCGTCACATGTCATTGGGTACGCTTTGACATTATCAAACACAGTCATGAAACTTGGGTTGTTATAATAGTGATGATTGGGTGACTTTGACAAATGTGGATAGACTGTGAGTGATAGATATGGGATTTGGCCCTCCTACTAGAGTATGATATCCTGGCCACTTGAGAAGAGAGATTGAGAAACACATGCGCATGTACATCTAAATTAATATATGATATTGAGCTTACATTATCTCAGAGAGTCTGCTCTTGGTTCAAGAAACATGAAATGAATGTTGAGAGGATGATGAGTCCATTCCTTGAGTTCACTCTGGATTTTAGAGACAAAGGAGTTATACAATCACTACAACACCTTACACAGATTAGAGGTTGAAGTTGCTTTCCAACTCTCCATTCACTTGGGTTGCATTGATGTGCGACTAGGCACCACTCCTTGCTGGTGATGTCATAAGCTAGTTATAAACATTCACTACCAATGTGATATGGGGCCTATAGAGTCACACACAAAGGAACTCATCTAGAAGAGGAGTTTATCTTGAATGATGATTGGATTAATTACTAAAAATTTAAGGTATTCAATATACTCTATAGATCAATGATTGGCTAACTGAAATGCCAAACGACCATCTCACTAGGTGATACGTCCATTTCGGAAGCCAGGCAGGTGTCTCAAGTGTTGAGACGACCGTTTGGGTGGTCAGTCAGATCAAAGTTCTAATTGGCTAAGTTCTTCCCTTGAACCAACTGGTTCAATGTGATTAAACTGACCAGCTCATCTCAGACTCACCAAATGCCCATCTAGGTGAATGAGACAGGCATCTCGCTTGTGTGATATGGCTTGATTGGGCTGAACAAATATTCTGGATGTTTCATGAATTGTTCGATTGCACTTTTCTGGTGGTGCAAGGAATTAATATGTGATATTAATTGGAAATCAAAATTGCCATATTTGTGTGTGATTGGGAAACTACCAGACGACTATCTGGTAGTGCAAGACGACCATTTCGTGTGACCAGACGACCACCTATATAACCACATGGATGTTTTGGCTGTCGCGGGTTGCAAAAATTCAAGATCTTTTGGTCCCTTGCAGTCATGTACAATCCCGTACATACTGGGAACCTTGACCCTGGCCCTACTATAAATAGAGGAGTACTAGGGAATTCCCATAACACAACACAAACAACTGAGAATCAGTTTCTCTTACAACTATTGTCCTCTCTATTTGTGGTAACTAAGAGAGCCCATACAAGTCCTACCCAACTAGGGAGGGATAGCCATGGGAGAGAACAATTGATCGTTGTTGTTATGGGAGAGAAAGTTGGTGACTAGTACACCAACTAGAGGGAAAACACCTTCATGCTTGTTCTAGTTGAACGATAGGAGTTCTATTTTGTCCATAAGGACTACTCTAGAGGTAGGAGTCCTTTGGTTGCTACTAGGAGAGAATAGTCAGCCTACAGTCTGTGGCGAGACCAAAGGAGCATTGCAGAAGTTGTTCATGTTCGTTGTTCATGGTGAAGACTAGGAGTTGCACAACCATCGTCAAAGAGCAACTTGTTGACAATTGCAAATAAACAAGTTTTGTCGTTGGAATTTCTCCAGAACTAAGTATAACTCGCTAAACCATCCTTCCTATTTCAAAGTAATTGACACGATCTTGGTGTTATGGGAATACAGATAGATAACATTTTTGTTCTCAATGCTATATTGTATGACCGTATTTTCCAACAATGGTATCAGAGCCACATAAATTTATTATGTTTTAAGATAATCGATATGATTGGATTTTTATTTAATCAGATATTTTTTTCATGAAATGTAAATATATAAACTATCTCATATGTGTATTCGATCAGAGAACACATAATCCCAAACTAATATATATATATATATATATATATATATATATATATATATATATATATATGAAATTTAATATATATGCTATGATATATATGAAATTTACATGTGTCACCCTAAAAGAGGTTTTGATGGTGGATGTGTAGTGTGATAATGGCCAATACCCAATATCTGTGTGTGGTTGGATGGCTTGGTTCTTGTCTATCTCAGTCTATGTATCGATCCTCTACCTCCCTCTTCACAATGTAAAGTAAATGTTTTCCTACTTGTGCTCCCCTCGATTGAAACTTGAGGTTTCTCTTATATAATGTAATAAAGTAGCAATAGGATAGTTTCTTTTCTTACAATGACAAGGAAGATGTTCATCGCCGAATGAGATAACCAGTTTGTGAGACAAGTCAACCGTTAGGAGGACCATGGAGAACAAAACAATGGAGTCATACGATTTCCAGGTGGACCCAATTGACTATTTGGAAGGATTCCAAACATCGGTTGGACTGAAGGCCAGACGACCATTTTGGAGGACCTACCAACCGGCCAAGAGGCAAGATGGCTTGCACTGGTCTACCCATTTTAGCAAGCACATGTCTAGACCAAGAGCAGGTTCATACAAGTGATTTGATGATTGATCTAGGTGGTACTAATATATTATGGCTCCAAGGAATTACAAGTAGACATGGCCATAAACATTACTTTTTTGTTTATATTGCATGTTTATGTTGTGGGGTATAGCATGTTTATGATACGTACTATATATGTGGTGATTGGATACAATATATGTATATATATGATACATATAAAATCCTTCAATCAAATATATTAAGTCTCGGATGCTTTCCAATAACAATACAAATGAAAAACTTGTTCAACCAAGTGTAGGTTACGCCAAAGCATGGTGCGCTGTCTACCTTGTAGAAGTGTGAAGCTAATAATGTCAGTTCTGCCAAAGCAGGGTGCATTATTATTGTATTGGCTATTTGGTCAGGATTAATTGGTGATTATTAGAGAGTCTAAGCCCAGAAGCATGCAGATGATTATGGCAAGGAGTTACACATATCATTTCTCTAAGAGTTGCACATGATGCAATTTGCATTATTTCCAAAATAAATAATCAAGTTGTGGGTGATCGGAAAAAGCCGACTCATGATTTGAAAAAATATGGATCTTCACTCATTAGAAAATTGTTTGCTGCAATTTTCTAAAATGATACTTGAGGGTTGTCATTTTGATCAAAATAATGAGAACAATAATTAATTAAAGACCTAATTATTATCACCCAAACTTTAATCAAATCAAATTAAATCAAAATGAATTTTTGACAAAATTGCAAATTCTTTTCTAGAATCAAATGGAAACAAACAACAATCACTTTTCTCTACAATCAATGCTTGAGAAGGAAAAATTAATTGGGAACAACTTCCATGACTATTTTAGGATGTTGAGAATAGTTCTAACATAGGAGCCCAAGCTCTATGTCCTACAGATGCCAGAACTAGAGGAACAACCTCAAAATGCACCAAAGGCTAACAAGGATGCTTACAAGAAGCATACTAAAGACACCATGGATGTCAAGTATCTAATGATATGCTCCATAAACTATGAGTCGCAGAGGCAACATGAGAACATGGATGTGGAGGAGATAGTCACACATCTCAAGAACATGTTTTAAGATCAGGAAAGATAGGAGAGATATGAAGTCTCCAAGGCATTGTTCAATTGTAACATGGTAGAAGGAGATCCAGTAGGTCATCATGTTCTCAACCTTATTGGGTATGTGGATAACCTTTCTAGAATAGGATTCCCCTTGGGCCAAGAGTTGGCCACTGATGTGATTCTGTAGTCCCTGCCAGATTCATATAGTTAGTTTGTCACGAACTACAACATGAATGACTTTGACAATCCGTTGACAGAGTTGTTGGGCATGTTGAGAACAATTGAGACACAAATAAAGAAAGACAAGCCCAATTTTGTGATGATGATCAGCAAGACATAGGGTAAGTCTAAAGGTAAAGGCAAAGCTAAGAAGAGTTCAAAAGCTAGCCAAAGGATGAAGTCTTCAGATCTCAAGGCAAAGGGACGTGTAAAGAAAGTAAGAGGCAATTGTCACCATCATGGACACTGAAAAAGAAATTTCTCACTCTTATTAGAGGAACCAAAGAAGAAGGAAGGCATTGTGGCCTCCACTTTGGGTATAAACATCATAAGATAACATTGATTACTTCTTCATTTTGGTATATGATACCAAAAAGAGATCTGACATACTTATGTGTAGGATCTGACAAGAAGTAAAAGTCTTCATGGAAGGACAAAGTTGGACAAGGTGGAGTAAGAGTTGTAGAAGTTGTAGTCTAGATTTAAATTTATCTTAGTCCAATGGTCATGTAATAGAGTAAGTATAACTGTTATTTCATTATGCCATCATAAAGAAACATTTATTTTTAAAGCATCTTGTATGACAAGGATGATATATCAATAACGTAAAGATATTATTATTTTTGTTTCAAAAGATATGAACTTGCATGGCAGTTCTCAAACATCTATATCATCTTTGTATGAAAGATTTTGAGATGAGTGTTTATAACGTTAATACCATTGGATTGTAATTGACAACTCAAGACTATCATTAGCAATAGTCACCTTGCATGTATATATAAGAAATGCATATATATAATACATATATATTTTAATCTAGACTCCCTTGGTTGTGAACCTAAGGAAAATGCAATTATTTCTTATACATAACGTGACATAACATCCTTCACTAGATGTAGTGGGAGTATAAGTCTTCCATCAGACCTCATGCATATGATGATGGAGATCTTATGGAATGAATATTATAGATGATTACTCATATTTCTTTTCACTTACTGGTAACATGATGATATGTACTGAGTAAAATAGAAACACAAATGTCTTGAAGTGTTCAAGGAGATTATAAATGAAGCATGAATTTGATCAAAGTATTAAGAAACTTTGATGAGACCAAATGTTGAAACACTTTCCATAAATACCTTGAGTACCTTAAAGGAAAGGTTTGTGATAATGTATCATGAATTAAATCCATCTAAACATGATGTTGTGTCAGAATGAAGAAATTATACCATGATGAGTCATGGTATGATTATCAATTTCTCTAATCTTCTTATCCTCGTAAATATAAAGCTTCAATAAATGTTGTACTATCAGAATGGTTTATTAGACATAATATATGATATGATTTGGAAATGTTCCAATATGACTAAAAGATTGAAACCTAAATTTAGAAAGCAGATTCTTCAAAGGTTTATCCACAAACCATAATTGTTGAATGTTACTATTAATCCCAATCCAATACAAAACTATTTTTTGATAGGATAGCTGTTACAGCCCCAATTTTGGGTTCTTTTGCTGAGAAATATAATTTCTCATATTAAAGATTTTTGAACGAATAAATGATACAATCTATTTTGAATAAATGGATTTCATTTACAATAGCCTTGTTGTTTGATTTGTGGGCTTTATTGGCTATTGGGCCCAATAACAAGGATATTCAATTAATTAATGAATAATTGAGAATTGAGATAAGAAAGGTGTGGAAACCTCTAGAAGGCAAATCCAAAGAGGATTTCGTGCCTCATAGATTCCTTGGGTTCCAAGGAGTCCAAAGTTGCAAAGAAAAGGCAATAAGAAAAGAAAACATCAGTTGAGTATTTCCTTGTTAATAAAGAAATTGAAAACATTGATGAAATAGGGAAAATATGTGAAAAGAGGTATATTTGAGTTATCCTTAGTGGGATTTCATATCCCAATGATTCCTAATAATAAAAGGAATACCAATGAGGAAAATAAAAGAGAAATAAAGAGAAATACTCAAAAAGGAATTATTTTAATAACAAATAAGAAAGATAATGAGAATAATGCATATTGATGCATTTAAGGATAATGAGTATTCCTTAAAGAGTTCGAAATAATGAGTATCTTGGGATCCAAAGAGTCCCAATAAAGGAAAAGGAAGAGAAAATGCCATAATTATAAAATAAAGAAATAATGGATATGTATAATCCATTAATTATGTACATTTGATAAAAGGAAGTATTTTCTTAAGGATATATATATATATATATATACATATATATATATATATATATATATATATATATATAATTGTGGCCAATAGATTAAAAGGGAAACTAAAGGGAGTGAAGGAGAGGAATTTCGAATTCCTAATATTTAAGGGAAAGATAATATCAATATGATTAAGAAGAGAGAGAAGGTTGCTTATCCTTGAAGGATTATGATTCCTTTTGGGAAAGGGGCTCTTTGAGCCGTGTATATACAACTCTTATCTTCGTTTCCTCCCCTATATAAGGGGTAAACTTCCTGGATCGAGTTCCAGTGAATCCCAAGGATCCTTTTCCCTTTCTCATCGTATTCCTTGCAAGTAACCCTAGATACATGGTGACGGATTTTGACCGTTCTGCCCCTCGGCATGCTAAATAACCAATCCTTAAGTCGAGGGCAAAGTCGACTTTTCGTTATGTTTCAAAGAGAGCCGCATGCATGGAAACATGGTGACCTGGCAATCTTGGATTGGTCGGAAGGATATTGTTGATTGCTTGTTGATTGATTCTTTATCCTTATTGCTTGGACAATCGAGTTGCTCTGGATCAGGTATGTGGTTACGCTTATGAATAACCGCACTAGTTTCCCGCGTGTTTGCCGGATGGTTAATCGCATTGACTACAACTAAACTGTTTGGATGTTCATACTTGCAAATCATAAAGTCACTATGATTATCACATTAATAATAGAAGTATGTATTCTCACACCTACATGCCACCCTGATGGATGATGCCAAGAGAGTCAGGCCCAGATGGGTAGACCAATGGGCACCATGAGTGGTGACCCCCAGGCACAAAGAAGGTGGCCTATGATATTGCATGACTAGAGGGCACCATGAGTGGTGACCCCCAGGCACCAAGCTCAGGATTGAGAAGGTGGCCTTAAGTCATGGGCAAAAGAAACCCTAAGGTGGGTATGCCAGGGTTAGGGAAAAAGCGGTGGAGAATGTCATACTGAAAAGTGTAACTTGGCTTGTTAATTAATTTGATTGTGACTATTAAATTGTTATCCATATGTGCAAACTTTTGGTTGTCCCCACATACCAGTATATTTCGATATACTGACCGACGTTTTGTTTGTCGGTGTTTTAGGTACAAATGAAAAGAACAAACAGTAAAGTGGCATATGTGGAATTAAATGAGAATTAACGTGTATCGGAGGATTAGTTAGAGTAGCATCTCCATGGATAGAAGTTTAGAAATCCCAGTTTTTCCAAGGTAAGAAAAGTTTTATTTTATACCAGTTTTTAGCCTTAGTTGGTAAAGTTTATTTAATTATTATTGATTATTTGTCGAACCTTTGATCCTGTTAATTGAATAACGGCTCTGACCTTCGTGTCTCCCTTAATTGGGGGTTACCGGGAGATGGGGTCTTTACAATTGGTATCAGAGCATAGGTTCCTCATTTAATCTTTAATAATTATTAAATTTTACAAATTCCATAGAACCGAGGGAGTTATTAGAGGATTATCCGAAAGATAGAGGTGTCTAGAAAAGGATCACGACCGGGGGCTGGCAAGATTTTCCTCCGCACCGCTACTCGGAATACGAGGACTCCCGGATCCGTGTGACTGCCTGGCCAAAGTCTTAGGGTATGAATCGAAATAAGATACCTTTAGGACTCTCTCATCTTGTTCATCCTTTCTCAACTCAAATTCTATTAAGGACCTTAAGGATTAGGGTTTCCTTTCTTCTCCTCACCCTCTTGAAGTATGGGTAAGGTTAATAAGGTTTAAGGAATCCTCCATCAAATTAATAAGAAGCATGTAAATAAGATGTCATGGACATAAGCTAAATAGAGTAAGCGTAAAGGAATAGATACATGCTTAGGTCGTATGACACGAGTTGTCTTTACCCTCAGGAGAGGCCTGAGGATAGACCTCCTTGGCAGGAGGATGTGTAGAGAGAGTTAGCCTTAGAGGTAGGGACCTCCATTAAAAGTAGAGACCTAGCACATCCTTTGAGGATGATGTTAACCCTAACCCTAAGTGAAGGTTAGAGAGGAATATGACATGATGGGTTAGATGTCATGGTTGACCGAGTGTTTGGTTGGACATGCCTTTGGATGCCATAAGAGGGTAGATGACCTAGTACCTTTGGCGACCCAACCCTGGAGAGGGTCATGCATACGAGAGTGAAGGATAGCTCCTTCATCGATGAGGTTAGAGAAGAACCTGTAGTTACCCTATGGGATTAGGCAAGTAAGGTATATCTTGGTGAAATCTTGGTTAAGAGATCATGATGGATGGCTTATGAAAGGGGTATGGATGCTCTTGAGCCAAACATGAGTTGAGCATAGGCTTCAACCACATAGGGGTATGCTTGTGAGCATGAGCCTTCAGGGAGAAGGGACCTCTAGTATGGTTGGAGGTGGGTTTAGCTCTAGAAAGAGGAACCAGAACCCCAACAAGGAGGTTGGAAGCCAAAAACCCCGAAACTTGAGGAATAGTAGGGAGTCGGGAATGATGCGACCTAAATGGTTGCCTCATGCATGATCCCTGGAGGTTGATGATGTCTTGGTTAGCTTGAGAGTAACCAAACCCTAGAGAGAGGATGATGGTTCTGGTACCTATGGTATAAGTGATTACCTACTAGATGAGATAGAAAGTGCTTTAGACCCTGAGGAGGTTAAGGCACCAGTTGTGAGGCTTTATACCTAGTAGTTGCCCGGGAAGAGGAATCAACTCTGAAGTGTTGCGTGAGTAGAAAGATCATGGGAGTACATGACATATCTTGGACATGTTGGATTCCTAGTTAAGAGAATGAGCATGCAGTTGGACACCCAGAGGCGAACCTAGGGTTCCTAGGCCTAAGAGGGGAAGCGGTGTACCTAATGCTCATGTTGAGATTTGAGTTTCTATAGTTTCGAGCATGGTACTCTTAATGTGTAGAGGTAAAGGAAACCCCTTAAGGTAAGGTTATGTTTGATAAACCCCTCACAAATAAGTTGTTTTGATGTTGAGGATGAGGACAGGTGTGACCTAGCTTGGCTTTGTAGGTGTCTGGTTTTGCCTTAGTAGCTTGCCAGGGCTAAGCATGCTCATGCGGATGCATACCCTAAACATAAGGATGTTTATCACGAGTTGTAGTTTCCTCCCATCATGGGAGAGGGATCCCTTTAGTAGGGTGTATATCAGTTCTTCTGGTTTTGAGGTGACCTAAAGAGGTCTCATAGGATCTTGAGAAGATAAGTGAAGAGTACATGGTATGAGAATGAACCTGTAGACCCATAGATAACCATCTCTAGGTGCATGTGGATGTGTTACCATGGAGGTAGCCGGTATGGGACCTGACCAAGGTAGGCAGGTTGCCATGACCCCTATGAAGGGATGAAAGTCAGTCAAGAATGCAGAGAGAGATGATGAAGGATTGGGTAAGGTTCTATGTTGAACATGTACTATAATGAAATCCTAAGTCTATCTTAGGGTCAGGTAGGGATAAGACCGATGGAAGAAGGAGTTGCCTAATTCCCTAGTTGCACATGACCATAGGGTCAGGAGGTAATAGCTATCATGGTCTGAGGGCCATGGGTTAGGAGATTGATCACCTTCATAAACTCATGGGACCTAAAGGGCAGATGAGTAGGGCACTCTTTGGATGCATAAGGGAAGAGGGATGACCCCAAAAGTGTCGGCATCCTATAGATCTAGAGGAGATGACCAAGGATTGTGACCCAAGTAAGTTTGAGACCAGTTTCCATGGAATTATGTGGATATCATGATGTTTGTGGTATAGAGACATAAGCTGCACATTTCAAATTGGATTTGAAAGTGTACGAGCAAGGTGGGTTGTACCATCTCTACTCTTGGAACAGGAAGAACTCTGTATTTGGACTGCAGCCAAATGCTTATTTCCTTTTGTTATGGGAGTGAGAGATAGGACAGTACGCATGCCATACACCAAGGATAAAAGATGACGCGAGTTGAAACATTGCTACAAGGTATGAGGACATAGATGATACCATACCCTTGTTAAGTTAATGGTACATGGATGGTCTACTAACATTAAGAGTATTAAGGAAATCATCTTGTAAGGATGTTTTATCAGGAACTATGTGGAATTTGCAGATTAACCAAGGTCGAGTTCGATCACAGTGAGTATGAGCTTAGAGTTTCTAGATGAAGACAAACTTAGAGTTTGAGATGAGATGATAAGTAGAATACATGGAAGAGTATGTCTTCAACGTTACCTAATACCGAAGGATGTGAAGTGGTAATGGATGCTCTGGTGGAGATAGAGCTGCCTAGTTTGGCTAGAAGGGAGTTGTTAGGCTAACCCTACGTTTGGAAAGAAGATATGTTTTGGCTAACACTCAGATGTAATGAGATAGGTTGAACAAGTTAATGATTGTTTGGTTAGCCAGTCTAGTCCTTGACGTAATGAAAGGATGGTTTAGAGCCTCAGATGCACTTCTCTGGAAGGGAATGTGATGAAACCCTGTTTAGAATGGTTTAGGGTTTCCGAGGTATCAAGCTTGAGGGATCATGACACATTGGATATCATGATTTTAAGATCACCATATACCATGGTATTACTGAGATGGTAGCACTTTGGATGCTTAAGATGAAGATGCATGTGGCTTGTGGCCATGCATGATAAAGGTAAAGGACGAATACCAGTAACCCAGTGTACCAATATAGAAGATAAAAGAGTCCCTGAAAAGGAATGAGAGTTCATCACTATGGATGATGTGGAAACTCTCCCCTTAACCAAGGAAGATCAATGAGGGTATGGTAGATCACATTACCTACATGATAGGAAAAGAAGAGTACTGTCAAGTGACAGATCGGGTTGAACTACTTATAATAGAGAAAGAAATGGTTCAACAACACCATGATGTGAGTTCAAAGAGTTCTTGAACACGATTAGAAGGTTTACTTCCATGCGGAAGAAGTAGGTACATGAAAAACTCGTTTTAGTACCGTTTATCACCCCTAACTAATGAGTAGTATGATCCAGACTAGAGGGTCTGATGAGAGAAAGTGTGATTGTTTAGGGTGATACAAAGAGACAGTTCTTAAGATGTGATGTTAACCACCATAGCCTTTATCGGGATGTAAGAAGCTAAATAAGGAGGGTGTGTCGGTCACCACTTCATTATAATGATGTTGGTAAAGGAGGCCTCGTGAAGGTCATAAAAGAACCACAGTGTGTGCAGATGAAGTCGCTTGATCGTGCAATGGCTGAGAGAGAGCCAAGGGTGACATGCGCCATGAGCTAATACAAAGCAGACTGACATGCAGTTCACTGTGGGAGAATATGTGATCTGACCCCTCTAAGCTACAGCTAATGAAGCTGAGTCCTCGATAAATGGGTCCATTTGAGATGGATGGGTGGATATGATTGTGTTTATCTTTGCCCCACAGGATAACATGATGTGTAATGTGTTACATGAGTCTGATCTAGAGCACTATGTGAGAGACCCAAGCCATGTGTTGAGCCCTGAACCTATTCAGCTTTTGAGAGGCTGAAATGTCCTGAGTCACCTATGAGGGTACGATATACCAAGGTAAGAAAGAACTCAGATGGAAGAATATGAGATAATGAAGGTTCTTGGGGAAACACCATGGAAAGGGTGAAGCCACATGGGAGCCATGATGGACATATGGAAGGTTTATCCTGTTTGATTGCTTGCTTGATGGAATTTTGAGGACAAAATTCTTATAAGAGGGGAAGGATGTTACAACCCCAATTTTGGGTTCTTTTGCTGAGAAATATAATTTCTCATATTAAAGATTTTTGAATGAATAAATGATATAATCTATTTTGAATAAATGGATTTCATTTACAATAGCCTTGTTGTTTGATTTGTGGGCTTTATTGGCTATTCGGCCCAATAACAAGGATATTCAATTAATTAATGAATAATTGAGAATTGAGATAAGAAAGGTGTGGAAACCTCTAGAAGGCAAATCCAAAGAGGATTTCGTGCCTCTTAGATTCCTTGGGTTCCAAGGAGTCCAAAGTTGCAAAGAAAAGGCAATAAGAAAAGAAAATATCAGTTGAGTATTTCCTTGTTAATAAAGAAATTGAAAACATTGATGAAATAGGGAAAATATGTGAAAAGAGGTATATTTGAGTTATCCTTAGTGGGATTTCATATCCCAATGATTCCTAATAATAAAAGGAATACCAATGAGGAAAATAAAAGAGAAATAAAGAGAAATACTCAAAAAGGAATTATATTAATAACAAATAAGAAAGATAATGAGAATAATGCATATTGATGCATTTAAGGATAATGAGTATTCCTTAAAGAGGAATTTCGAAATAATGAGTATCTTGGGATCCAAAGAGTCCCAATAAAGGAAAAGGAAGAGAAAATGCCATAATTATAAAATAAAGAAATAATGGATATGCATAATCATTAATTATGTAAATTTGATAAAAGGAAGTATTTTCTTAAGGATATATATATATATATATATATATATATATATATATATATATATATATATATATATATATAATTGTGGCCAATAGATTAAAAGGGAAAATAAAGAGAGTGAAGGAGAGGAATTTCGAATTCCTAATATTTAAGGGAAAGAGAATATCAATATGATTAAGAAGAGAGAGAAGGTTGCTTATCCTTGAAGGATTATGATTCCTTTTGGGAAAGGAGCTCTTTGAGCCGTGTATATACAACTCTTATCTTCGTTTCCTCCCCTATATAAGGGGTAAACTTCCTGGATTGAGTTCCAGTGAATCCCAAGGATCCTTTTCCCTTTCTCATCGTATTCCTTGCAAGTAACCCTAGTTGAGAGGAACACCACGACCCTTGGAGCGACGAGGCACCCAGGCGGAGTTGCGGTGGTAGAGGGTCACCAGGCGAGGTCGATGAAAGGTTCATTCACAGCCGCCATGCCCTGAGAGTCACCCCTTAGCTGCAGCACGGCTGCATGGTCAGCCGCAAATGGCAGGCCCGACCCACCTAAACCTGCAGAGATGGGCGAGCTCGGAGTGCTCATGCTGGGGCGCGGGGGCCCTGCGGAGGTAGTGGAGGGGTTGTTGTGGGCCGTCAAGGCCAGGGTGAAGGGGGAGAGCCACTCCCTCGGTCGACTAGGGCTTCAGGCCGACGTCATTGCTGGCATCGCAAGGAAGAAGAAGGCTCGGGCGGCTTTTGACCGTTCTGCCCCTCGACATGCTAAATGACCAATCCTTAAGTCGAGGGCAAAGTCGACTTTTCGTTATGTTTCAAAGAGAGCTGCATGCATGGAAACATGGCGACGTGGCAATCTTGGATTGGCCGGAAGGATATTGTTGATTGCTTGTTGATTGATTCTTTATCCTTATTGCTTGGACAATCGAGTTGCTCTGGATCAGGTATGTGGTTACGCTTATGAATAACCGCACTAGTTTCCCGCGTGTTTGCCAGATGGTTAATCACATTGACTACAACTAAACTGTTTGGATGTTCATACTTGCAAATCATAAAGTCACTATGATTATCACATTAATAGTAGAAGTATGTATTCTCGCACCTACATGCCACCCTGATAGATGATGCCAAGAGAGTCAGGCCCAGATGGGTAGACCAATGGGCACCATGAGTGGTGACCACCTGGCACCAAGAAGGTGGCCTATGATATTGCATGACTAGAGGGCACCATGAGTGGTGACCCCCAGGCACCAAGCTCAGGATTGAGAAGGTGCCCTTAAGTCATGGGCAAAAGAAACCCTAAGGTGGGTATGCCAGGGTTAGGGCAAAAGCGGTGGAGAATGTCATACTGAAAAGTGTAACTTGGCTTGTTAATTAATTTGATTGTGACTATTAAATTGTTATCCATATGTGCAAACTTTTGGTTGTCCCCACATACCAGTATATTTCGATATACTGACCGACGTTTTGTTTGTCGGTGTTTTAGGTACAAATGAAAAGAACAAATAGTAAAGTGGCATATGTGGAATTAAATGAGAATTAACGTGCACCGGAGGATTAGTTATAGTAGCATCTCCATGGATAGAAGTTTAGAAATCTCAGTTTTTCCAAGGTAAGAAAAGTTTTATTTTATACCAGTTTTTAGCCTTAGTTGGTAAAGTTTATTTAATTATTATTGATTATTTGTCGAACCTTTGATCCTGTTAATTGAATAACGGCTCTGACCTTCGAGTCTCCCTTAATTGGGGGTTACCGGGAGATGGGGTCGTTACAATAGAGGAGTTCCAAAAGAATCAGTGGGAATAATAGTAGAACTTGAAACATTCAAGATCAACAAAGAGACACGATGAGAACTAAGAGAATCACATGCTGTTGTGGAATCTCAAGTTCATCATATAACACAGAAAAAAAAATAGTTCTAGTAGAACACATCTAAAATTGGAGGATTGTGAGTTCAACAATTCATATGGGTTGGTCATAATAGAATGAGCTAACTAGTCAACTAGAAGATACTTCTGAGTATTATGGGATCCATGTAAGCTAACAAGGTAGGACCTTGATAGAACCACCTAAGGAGTAATACCTAAATTTTGCAATACAGTCATGTGGAAAAGACCTATGTGGACAACATAAAAGGACAAATTGGTTGAAAAGATTTTCAAATCAGTTCAAGTTGTTGAACATCAAAGAAATTTCTTTACCAATTTTCAATCTTGTTGTTGTAGTTGAAATAGACTAAGACATTTGGCATATGAAGATGGAAACCCGATTCCTTAAAATGAATACATCAGAGGATGTGTACGTGAGACAACCTAAAAGGTTTCATAACTTCAACAATGCAAATAAAGTCTATAAGCTACAAGGTTCAATCTAGATTGAAACAAGCATCTCAAAGTTGTTATCTTTTGACTTGACAAGAGAGTCAAAGATTTTGACTTGAATCAAGATAAAAGATGGAATTTGTGATTACAAAAGATTTAGTGGGAGCATATGTGAATATTCCACATTTGATGAGGAATAAGATCTCAATATTGTGAATACTGAGATATGGCATGCAAACACCTTTAGCAAAGAAGGATTAAGTGAAACATCTTATGAAATAAGGATCAAGATATATCATATAGTTCTTGAATGTTTCACAATGGAAGTTTGAGCACATACAATAGCAAAGTGTTGAGACAGTTCAACACAAAATGATTTAGTGAGAGAGAATCTAGATTAGTCTCTCATGAATCTTATGTTCCAATTCTTGTGAAGAATGTAAACGCCATGATAAAGATGCCAAGGTTGTAGCAATGGATCTATCATGAATGTTACTATCCCATATAATCTTGTATGTATTGGACATGACAAGATGATGGTAAATTCCAATAAGGGTTATTGGAATGTCATAAAGACATCCATTAGTACTTTTGAAGTACTTAAGGATAAATTTCTAGTCAATAAGGATAGAAATAAAAGGAAGAGTTGGATGTAAAAGGTTACATCAATGCAAGCATCCATAATGACAAAAATGATCACAATTAAAATATGTTTTGATTTAAAATGAGAAATGTTGCTAGTTGGAAGGGTTCCGAACTAATAGCCATTAATTCTATTCGATAATAGAAGTTGAGTATATTTGCCTTGTGAACACAGAGTGATACTTTATGGAATCCTACCATTGATGACTCAGTAGAAGTACTACAATAACAATGGATCTATATGATAGGAAAGGAATATCAGATACCATATTACGACAATTCCGTCTCATATGAGAAATCATACAATGAAGAGAGAAGGAAACATGAAATACACTGACTAATAGCAAAGTGTTGATAACCCGCTTAATTTGCACTAACGCATCAAAAGCATGGTGGACATGTTTGGATCATCGAGAATATGATTTGTTGGTGATTGTCTCTAAGTGCAAGAGGGAGTTTGTTGGTAAGGTATGCCCATAGAGCCAATCATGCGATGATTGACATGGCATAGACCATAAAGGATTTGATTAATATGCATAAAGGTAAGCTTCCAATTCATTTTGTTTCATTCAATTATGAGATAATGAGGAAACACTATGCATGTATAGAGAATAATATTACTCAATGATGTATGTCTTGAAGTATTAGCCTTGTTGAAATGAGATCATATGATGTTAAGAGTACATATAAATATTCTCAGTATGTCCCTAGTTGTTTGTTACTATGGAAGGTAGATAGACACAAGTAAGATATAAGACTAGAGGGTGAGTTGGTTGATGACTGAGTCTTACTAAGTAATGATATGGCAATATTAAACCAAGCATACAAATACATGTTAGGGATCAGTTTATCGTATAGACCCACGTTGAGAGTGACACATAAAAATCATCATATGGTAAGTCATGGTCGGATCTCATAATGAAGGTGGTGATTGTGATTCTTAGACCTAAAATCATTGCACTCCTCACATGCTATAATAACAACAATGATGCAGTGACTTTGATACATGGGGATAGATTGTGAGTGATAGATATGGGATTTGTCCCTCCTATTGGAGTATGATATCTTGGCCGCTTGATATGTGAGACTGAGAGACTCATGTGCATGCACATGTGAATCAATATATGATATTGAGGTCACCTTATCTCATACAAACTACTATTGGTTCAAGAAACATGAGACGAATGTTGAGAGGATGATGAGGCCATGCCTTGTGTTGACTCTAGATAACAGACACAAAGGAATTATACAATTACTACATCACATTACACAGATTGTAGGTTGAAGTTGTTCTCCAAGTTTCCATTCACTTGGGTAGCACTGATGTACTAGGCACTACCCCTTACTTGTAATGTCATAAGCTAGTTATGGATATTCATTGCCAACATGATATGGGACCTATTGGGTCACACACAAAGGAACTCATGTAGAAGAGGAGTTTGTCTTGAATGAAGATTGAAATTATTACTAAAATGTTTAGGTATTCAATATACGTAGCAGATCAATGATTAGCTGACTGAACTACCAAACAAACATCTCACTAGGTGAGACGGCCAATTGGGTAGCCTGACGGGCGTCTCAAGTGTTGATAAAGTTGTTTGGGTTTTCATGATGATTCAAGATCAAATTGGCTAAGTTCTTCCCTTGAACCGACCAGTTCAATATGATTGAACCGACCGGCTCATCTCTAACTCACCAGAAGGCTATCAGGGTTAGTGATACGGGCATCTTACTTGAGTGAGATGGCTCAATTAGGCTGAATGAATGTTCTAGATGTTTCTCAAATTGTTTCAATTGCACTTTTCTTGGGGTGCAAGGAATTAATATGTGATATTAATTGGAAATCAAAATTACCAAATTCATGTGCAATAGTGAAACTACCATACGACCGTATGGCAGTGTGAGACGACTGTCTCATGTGACTAGGCAACCGTCTAGGTCACTAGGAGACCGTTTCATCTATTATAGGTCAGGCAAGTTCAAGATCTTTCGGTCCCTTCCCGCACAATCATGAACAAACTGAGAACCATGACCCTGGCCTCTACTACAAATAGAGGGGTATTGGGGGCTTCCCAGAATACAACATAGACAACTGAGAATTAGTTTCTATGACAATTTTTGTCCTCTCTAGTTGTGGTAACTAAGAGAGTCCAGGAAAGTCCTCCCCGACTAGGGAGGGATAGCCACAAGAGAGAACAAATAGTCATTGTTGTTATGGGAGATCAAGTTGGTGACTAGTACACCAACAGGAGAGGAAATTCCTTCTTGTCTGTTCTAGTTAAACGAAAAGAGTTCTAGTTGGTCCTGGTGGACTATTCTAGAGGTAGGAGTCCTTTGGCTGCTTCTAGGAGAGCAAAGTCAGCCTACAGTCTGTAGAGCTACAGAAGTTGTTCGTGTTCATTGTTCGTGGTGAAGACCAGGAGTTGTAGAGCCACCGTCCAAGAGAAACTATTTGATAGTTGCAAAGAAGTGATTTTTTTTCATTGGACTTGCTCCAAGACCATGTATAACTTGCCAAACTATCCTTCCTATTTCATAGTAGTTGACACAATCTTGCTGTTATGGGAATACATATAGATAAAAAAAATTCGCTGCTATACACTATGACCATATTTCCCAACAAAACTAATAGTTTTAGCTATGTCTAATGCTTTGTTGTATTAAATAAATAAATGTAGTCAATTGTTTCTTGTCTAATGCTTAGTATCTTTTAAAAAAAATAAAGAGGTTAGTATAATTGCCTTTCATGTTACATAATAGAATTTTTATCTTACTATAATATTCTTTATTGCCTATTCAAAATGTTATGTATATGAAGTGGGATTCCATCCACTCACTACAACTCTCAAAGGCTCATCTTAGATGTTTAAATGTAATGAGGTATAATGGTAGTATTGGAATGATTGAGCTGAGAAAAAACTAAAAAGGTGAAAATATATTATATTCAAATATACATGTATTTAACACATTGATGAGAAAAATCCTCTCTCTTTAAGGTGCCTCAATTACATATCTATAATGTGGTGACCTAGGATGTTGCTACCATGGTGGTAAGGGAGGGTGGAACCCTAGATCCTCCATCACCAACACCTCAATTACCACAACCATCACTACCACCACCCCTTCAACAACTACCATCTCTCATTATCCACCTCTTTCTAAACTTGGACGTTGGTCAGATCCTACCACTTAAATTAGTCTAGGAAGAATATGGACAGACACCCTGGTTGGAGAAATAGTGATCTCCAATACATAGAAATTCTTAAAAGTAACCTCAAACCTTAACTCTCTATTCTATAAGGGATTTTATCAATGTTGTGGACTAGGTTCTCAAGATCTTTCATGGATGATATGCATAACTTCCATAAGTTTTTCATTATCATAAAGTACTATGGATTAAGTTTTTCAGTGATAATATCTATGAATGGATGTTGAGAAGATGTCACTCTCAAGGGTAACATAAATGTTCCTTCATGCGTGATGGTCTGATCCTAGTTTGATTCTCTAATGAACTTAACATGAATTCGCTTGAGAAGGACCCTAGTTTTTCTTACAATAAAATGGTCCAAAATTGGAGATGGATTCCTATGGATGATGTCAGGTGATTTTCCATTTGCACTACTCTGGTCTAGACCTCTCTAATTGATGTGGATATACATTAGTCACATCAAACCTTTTTAATCATCATCTAATCCATAGGGACACTAAAAGCCTTTAACAACAGCATGGCGGGAAATTTTCTTAGTGTGGTGATGATGTGTGTTGAGATTGTAGAAGACAAACCACCACCACCAGTTGTCATGTTTGAGTTACCTAATGGTGGATATATGGAGTTTAGTGTAATATATGAAGCACTACTGGATCTTTGCGAATCATGTTGTACCATCAAACCCAAGGATGGACCTTCTCTTGGGAGAAAACCACCTCCCTAGAATGATCCTACAACCAGGAGTATATCAACTATTGTAAGATTGAGGAGAGGAAGGACGAAATCCAAGGTAGTAGAAGCAACATCACAACATGTGAACACCACATATCCTTTGAGTGATGGGACAGTTGTAGTATAGGGATTGGAAAAGCTAAGACAACATGTGCTAGATGGGACTATATCTAGTTTAGTAGGTGGAGGATGTGATAGGGAATATTAGGTGGCCTTGTAGCATACCCAAGGTGTGGTAGTGGGGATCCCTTAGACAAAATACAACATGGAAAAGGTGCTCAACCTACCAAAATCATTCTCCTTGCTATAAGGCATGAATAATTTAGGAACATCATAATTGACAACCCTAGGGTTACTTGGAGCACTTCACATTGGAAATCAAGAGAAGGAGGTACCACTAGTAGTCGAGGTGGGACACATGAAAGATAACCATGTGTATCATCCTTGCATGGTACGTGTGAGGAGATTCGCATCCTTAGAAACAAGATAAGATGAGGAGGGATCATTAATGACAACAATGTGTCACTGGTGACTTGCTTATAGACTCAAATTTGAAGATAAGATTCTAAAACAATTTATGGCCTCTTCCCCATTTGATGGAAATTGGAATCAAACCTGGAATAGGTGGAGAGTGACCATATTGACAATGTTTGGGATTTTCAAATTATACATTGCATAAACAATATCATCAAGATGAGCTAAATCAACCATTATAGCTTCCACTAGGTTCTCTCAATGGTTTCTCAACACAATTCTAAGGTATGAATATAGAGACTATGGGAACTTTGGCCAATGCAGACTAGGTCGAGATACCCCAACTAGTTATAGATATTCAGTGAAGATGTAGATTTGTAAAATGTAATTGACTTAAACATGATAGGGAGTTGTTACATGGAACAATTACAAAGCTATAAGGATTATGAGAAATCTTGATCATGGGTCGATACATGAGGCTTGTCTTGTAGTGTTCTTAATGCCAATATCAAACTGGGATATCATCCCAATAGTAATCACTCTTGACTGCTTATCAATCTTAGTAGTAAGACTAAATGAGGGATGCCTTCAGGTTCCTACAAAACTAGGTTGATTGGCTAAGTTGTAAGAGAGTTGTGCAAGAATCTTAGAGTTAAAATATTGAAGGAAATCCTCTCTATGTGGTGCCTGAAAAACTAAAGAGAACCAAGGAATTGTTGAATAAGTGATCTAAAGAACATGTGGATATTTGGAAGTTGATTGAAAAATAAAGGAAGGAGTACAACTTCTATTGAACTAAGTTAAGAACCCCTTTCCAGCCTTTGCAATACTAGAATGAGAAGGAAACTAAGACTCTACTTCTAATCAAAAAGGTCAAGAAAATGATGTATTTTTGGATAATCTACATAAGGTGGAATGGTGATGGGGTTCAAAGTAACCAAAGATACTAGGTTGCAACAAGGAGGAATGAAATGAAGGATGTGATTCATGCCCTAATCAGAATTTATGGTCAATGGCCTAGGGAAACCAAGGTAGGTGAATAGAAGATGGTATTCTTTGAGAACATGTACAATCAAGGAACTCTCATGTAAGAAAACCTTCATATGGGACAATGCTACCAGGAATGTGGAGATTTTCCATTCTTCTTATGAAGATGACACAAAGTTGCAACTATGTCCATTGGAGCTTGCAAAAATCTTGGACACAATGGATTTAATGAAACAAGTACACAACATGTGTGGCATATTGTAGGAGATGATGCTTGTAGAGTTGTGAGGTGGTCTTTGGTTATGGGTAGGATGCTAGTATCTATAAATCATGCCTTTCTAAGAATAATACCCAAGAAGAAGTTTGTAGAGATCACAGAAAACCTTCAGCCCATTTATTTCTATTTGTTGATGTATAACATTATTGGCATGTTTCTCATGAAAAGGCTAAGGGTGGTCCTACAATAAATCATCTTCTTTGCTCAACCAGCTTTTATAAAAGTAAGAAGTATAGCTGTTAGTTCTCTATTGTCTGCTAAGCTCATGATGGATTTCAATATCCAAAATAGGTCAAAAAGATATTGTGTAAAGTTGGATCTCATGAAAGCATACAATAATTTGAACCAGGAGGCCCATAGAAGATCATGGGAGCTTTATGCTTCTCAAGAAAGTGAATTAGTTTGATGAGTCAATGCATACATATGATATCATTATTCGTTTCATACAATGTTATACCCAGTAAATTGTTCAAAACCTCTAATGGACCAAGGTAGGGTGACTTGTTCTCGACCTTTCTATTCAGAATTGTCATGCTGAGCCAAGATAAGATAGTGAAGGGACCAACGATTTTGAACAAAATTGTTGTATTTAAAGTGGGGGAAAACAAGGTCCTCAACACATGATCTTCATGGTAGGTGTATTATTCTTTCATATAGGAAAATCAAGGTTTTGCATGGGTTAAGAAAGATGAAGAATAGTTGTGGTAACCTGACTGGCTTGTTCATTAGAGATATCAATTCAAAGGTATAATTCTTTAGATTGTGATGTGAGGAAAGGGAGATAGATAGAAACTTACTACATGTGGGCTCATATTCCATGCTCTATTTGGATATCCCTTTTTATGATGTTATAACATGGATGGGGTCATTCTATCCATGATAGGGAGGATGGTTATCACCAAACTTTTATTGGCTAGTACGTTGAGATTTTTCTTTGGACAAGTAGACTTTCTAATTTCATCGTCAACAACGTTAGATATATCAGGGTTAGCCTCAAACGGGATGGTAAAGATCACCTTGTTGCATGGAGAGGAATTGGGTGTAGCTTAGCCCATGCATATAGTATATAGGATTTTGTCTCTCCCTATATTTTTTACTTTGTAACACCTTTGTTGGAATAATATTTTACCTTATCCAAATAAAAATATACATGTATTATCCATATAGAATATGGGTGTTGTTTTCAAGTTATTTCTTAATTATAAATCTACAACGATGTCAACTGGAATATGTATGGATATTATAATACTTTGTGGCAAGTTTTTTGAGTGTGAATTACATAGTTGAAAGATATTGGTTTGTCTTTTATGGCTTGTGTCATTAGGTTACAAGATTGGTTCCTCACCCGATTGGCTTGTGCTTGTGTAATGGGATGTAATAAGACATAGTATCTAATAAGTTTTATGTCTTTATAAAAATATCTAAGAAAGGGATAAAAATTGTTTTCGTTTAAGCCATGGTTTTTTGTCATACATTGAAATTTTGTCATATATATGAAATAAAGTTGGGTTTATATGCGAGATGCCCTTACAATTAGTATTAGTGATATATGATCCCACCACTTTCAACTGATTCAACAATAGCCATTATTCTTCCAAGAGAAAGAAGAGCAAGAACATAAAGATGGCCCCTATGAGGTATCAAAGGTAGGTTAGATTAGTCTATGATGGAAATTGGATTTTAGGATAAGTGTGAATATCAAACATAATTCCATTGAACACAATTATATAGAGATGACCACTAATGAACTCAATATTTAGAAGCTTGGGTCATGTACCTAAGTCTCAAGAATATGAAGACATAGTGGGTGTATAATTATATGTAAAATGAAAATATAAATGGGAGAGAGAATATGTGAAATGAAAAAATGTGTATATAGATAAAGGTCTTATATTAAACAGATGAAACAATATCCATAAGCATGAGATGCTAAAATGGATATGTGGCAAATAAAAAATGGTGAACATCAGAGTTGTTACTCA
This sequence comes from Alisma plantago-aquatica, assembly GCA_963693085.1. Taxonomy (NCBI): domain Eukaryota; kingdom Viridiplantae; phylum Streptophyta; class Magnoliopsida; order Alismatales; family Alismataceae; genus Alisma; species Alisma plantago-aquatica. Next base: position 276,775,377 of record OY856410.1, read on the forward strand.
AGAAAAGTAATTTTTATCATCAGAATTGAGTCAAATACTAATAAACAAGGGAATTTGGATAAACTCTAGTACATGAGAAGATATAATCAACCTTTTAAGAGGCATATGAAACAATGAAAGGTGGAAGTGATACATAAAAAAATAAAGAGAAATAATTGTCATGATGAATAAATGAATATAATAATGATGGTAAATTTCAAATTCTTATTACATTCATAAAGAAATTGTTACACCAGTTATCACACAGACAACAAGATTACACAAAATAGTGCAGAAATAACCATTAGCAACGGATTACCAAAAATCACTAAAAATTTAAACAATTTTTCAAAGAGATCCAATGCCAGGAAACTCTTCATTTAAAGGCCCAAAGCCAGTTATGCAGTATACAACATGATTCACTTCCTTACATATGTCATTCCATCACATTCTCGTGATATAAGACATCAGTTAGTTTACCAAATTATATACAAAAGCAACATTATACATCAAGGTGTTCTAACTAAAATCACAAATCGATTATATAACTATTACACACTATTCCCCAAAGGACCTAAGAGTACAGGGATGACACATAGGACTTCTATCTACAACAAGACACAACTGACATCATACCATCCCAAATATCAGATTTTCTTTTCATTGTTTTCATGTTCAGCTTATACGATCTCTGCTACCATGTGCACGTCCACCTAAAAAGGTGTATAGCCCACAGGGTGGGACAACAGTCCTAGCAAGAGATATAACTCTCCCACAACACTATTATTATCACATGTAGACTATTATTTGAACAAAGAGTAAGGTTGCATTATATTATACATATTTGTTCTTCAAGTAATTACTTTAGAAGGAATATGAAGCGCATGTATAACTATCATAAATTAAATAGTATAAAATCAAAGCAAGTATTCATTCAATATGTCCGTATTTGAATCCTTAAGGGAATATGCTATATGGTTGATTACATCTTTCAATCAATCTTATGCCATGTAGAGATGGGAATATACCTTCCATTCTCCAATTGACCACTGTGAAGTTAGCATTAGTGCCATAAAGGTCTATGGAAGTGCTGGAATCCACGACCTCATCCACTCGATCAGTATGAGAACATTGGCAGTGACATATGAGTCAATTTGCATTTTTTCTATCCTGGCATATAGAGGCTCTTCTCTATAGAGATACAACGCGTAGCATGTTCTCTGTTAAGGGTATGATCTACAGTCAATCCTACTTGTATATATATGGAGTCATGGCCGCAACCATACCTTTCTTTTGTATTACAGATACGGCCTACAACCACATTCTTCAAGGAAATGGCTCGAAGACAATCCTAGGGCTTGAAGGAAGCAAGGAAATACTCCTCTTGCACCCTCACATATTCAAATATATGCGCTCCGAGTAAAACTCATTTCACCATTCACCAACTACTGACACTGAATGGAAATATGGTCATAGCAACTACATAATTATATTCCGCTTGATTATTTAGACTAATGAAAGTGTCCTTTGACATCAATCAAGTTATAATGTACAAGCCATAGACAAATACTTCAATGGAAAGGGCATAATATATCAACAGAAAATATAATCATTTACATTATAAATTGATTTCAATCATCTCATAACATTGTATTACTGCCATTCATAAGGCTATCACTATCAGCACATTATCACAGGATATCAATCCCTCATTTCGATACCGGTGGATATCACCTCAACTAGGCACTAAACCTCTATCAGGTCATAAAACCCATCACATTATCCTTGCGATTTATTGTTATATTAACATGCTTTATCGAGCATATAGGAATAACCCATGCCAAACATTACTTGTGCCACATCACATGTACACCACAGCAACCATAGAAATCATTAACTATGACATCCATATCACTTTTAAGGTTATCTTTATACAAATAGAGGGAGAATATGTCTCACTACATTAATTACTTTTAAAGTAAATCATGCCTGCTCCATATGTCTTTTTAAAGAAGATTAGGTTTCATGCTTAACCACATAGGGTTCCCAAGCATCATTTATCTTTCAAGCCTTCTAATTGCACTTCCTCTCACAAATTGGAATGTATAAGGCTATGTATTATTCATAATAACCAAGTCTACATATTCACATATTAATATTTCTCATATTCCCTTATCAAGGTTCGTATACCTCACTTAACATTAACTGATCATCTTCATAGAACTCACAAGCTATAATATTTCATTCATTTGTAAGATTATCATTACATGAAAAATCAAGAAAGAAAATAGTCTCAAGCTTTTAATCATGTATACTCAGCAAGAGTATCCTACCCTGAGATTAGAGTCAGTGTTCTTTACACATAACCTTTTAGGGCTTTTCCTCAGAATTATTATTACCAAACCCTATATACACCATTTTCTATTTCCTTGGAACAATCTAGGATTGAAAGATCATTACTAGGTATCACTGTTGCATACAATTATATGTGTATTACCTTATTAAATTATGTATGTGCTACAATCATTCTTTATGTAAACATATTGATCATGTACTCACACAATGTCTCATCATTATCATCACATACTACGGAGTTTCAACGCCCCTTGAATCATTATTAAACATTGTCACCTCTCACTAGGCAACATCCATCTCTAGGTTATCAGACCCATATACTTGATTATCGCATTTACCTGGGATCTCAATCCCTTAAACACATTATTAAGAATCACATCTCTTCAACGTTACATCTTTGTGATCACATGCCATGGGGTATCAACCCCTCAATTTATTATTACACCATGTCACCTCATACTAGGCAACACTCAGCTCTAGGTCATTAGACTCATATAATATCATACTCGTTGTACAAGTATTTCACATGGATCACAAGGCTCATGTAAACTATACTATATCATGCCATCATAGCTCATACCATGCCATAAAGAGAATCATTCAATTTACAACCCTCTCGTAATTAGGGTCATGGTTTTCCCTTATAATTGATTAGGGTTTTCATGTTCATGTCTAGAAACCAAACCCTAATTCATAACTCCTTATGTCTAGGAGCTTATCTTATTATCTTTTTATTCAATTGTATCACAGATAATCATGTGATCAAGTTGCAAATATGATAAAATGAAATGTATATCATATTTCCTAAGATTCTTTAACAGTTGGAACACCTTTATGATACCATGTCATTATCATCATCGAATATTAATCCCTTAAACTCATCATTGAGTACCACATCACCTTTTAGACAACATGTCTTAGCCAGGTCACCAAACCTCTTTACATTCTTCCTGTGGTACATGTTTTCCATATGTATTATAAGGCATATAAGGATATATTAAATTATAATCACTATAGCCCTTATTTTTCTATGATCATCATCTATGTATGATTTAAGTTTTCACTATGATATTGTAACCATTGATTACTATCATTATGTTACTTCAAATTGTCCTCCCCCTTGTGATTAGGGATACAGTTTCTCTTCTTCAACTGCTTAGGTTTTCTAGGGTTATATTCAATAACCAAACCCTAAATCATAACTCATCATATCTACGAGCTTATTCAGTTGCCATAAGTATTCATTCATACTTAAGTACTTTCGTATTATCATTGATTGATCATCAACATGAGGGATACAAGTTCTTCTCTTATCCTTATTAGGATACTAGATCAACTTGACTTGTTGTATTAACTTGATCCTTATTAGAATGTATTGGCCTACACTTATCAAAGTGTATCCATCTCATTACGTCATCATGTATTGATTTGATTACATTCCCCATGTGTCGGCCTACTTTCTTCAAACTGTATTGACCACCACTCTATCTCTTGTATCAACATATACTCATTTACTGGTCGGCCATTACACCATTTTTATGTAGGTCAAAGAACCTTTGCAAGTAGTATCAGTTTTAGAGGTGCTTGAGGTATATCGACCATAGTGTACTTTTAGGGTATTGACCACCCTATCATTTTGTGAATTGTCCTCATCAATTCATTATGTATCAGCCTAGATATCCTTTTTGTATATCGGCCATTAGGGTTTTGGTTGTATCGGTGAACTTTCAGTAATACCTTGATTTTCTTCACCAATAAACCTCACCACTACTTGGTATGTCGACCAAAACCCCAAGGAATGTATTGCCCACACTTCCACATGGTGTGTCGGCCTAATTTTATTTCCCATCACACTTATTTTAGACTAGAGAGAGATCCGTTTGTGAGTGTATCAGTTTATAGGGTTAGGGTTATATGATATCGGATTAGGCATCATCATATCCATTGATTCCCTCATTCATCAAGGTAACAACCTTATCCTTCTTTGGTATATCATTCTCACCCTTCTTAGGTGCATCACTTTTATCATATTTTATTGTAATATCTTCTTCATATTTTAGTATTTACCATTACCTCACTTGGGTGTAACTCCTTTACCTTACTTATGTGTATCGGCCATAGCATATTGTGGTATATCAGCCACACCATACCATGGTGTATCGGCCACACCATACCTTGGTATACTGGCCACACAATAACTTGGTGTATTAGTCAAACCATCACATAATCTGTCAACCTTACCATCACCTTGTGTTACTCATGATCCATCAAAGTTATATCGGTCTTGAGGTGCTAAAAGGGATATCGACCTTGAGGTGCTTAGAGGGATAACGGTTTTGAGGTGCTTAGAGGGACAATGGTTTGATCATCTTCAAGATTCAACCCTTCATCCCTTAACACTCTAGTTCATGGAAAACAACCCCATGTATCCATTAGATGTCAAAAAATCATCATTTAATCAAGGGAAATTGAAATTGTTAAGGAATCACCAAGTATTGTACAATTGAAAGTAAATAATAATAGAATTGAAGTAGAGTTATATAACCCACCTCAAGATCATAACTAGAGCTTCAAGATCCAAAGCTTCACATTCCCAAGGTTGAAGATGACTTATCAAAAGTCCAAGATTCATCATAACTTCACCTCCATCAAGAAGAAGGTATCATAGTAAGAAACTTGGTGAAGAAGGAGAGAAATAAAGAATCATGGTTTGAGAGGCATATCCCATTCAAAGTAGAAGATAACCATTAGTTTACCTTGGGAAAGATTATCGTCCTTCCACTTATTCTTTGAGACCCTAGGGTTTTCCACCAAGCAAGAGATGGTATGAGGATCGAAATGTTTATTAGGAGGTGAAACAAGAGGCTTTGATAGTTGAGGCTTATGAGAGAGACTATATGAGTGGTGTCATTACCATACGTAACTAGGTGACATGTGTCCATGCATGGTGGAATCATGAAAACATGATTATCTTGACATGCAAACTCTTGTGGATAATTCAAGTATGAGATATCGGCCATTGGGTATCATGTTTGATAAGATATCACAACCCAATTATCATTTTATATGCAAATCGATTCATCTTTTGTAAGGAACATAAAAAAGGATATGCTTCACCTACTTGAGGTGCATATCCCTATATAGATACTTCCAAAAAGTTGTTAAACTAATAGAGTACTTATTCCATGGTGCTCAAACCGGTAGGCACCCCCATATACCCTTCATAAGTTGACTCAATCTCATCTAGGATTCAAGATACTCAACATTCTTGAGTTCTTTCACTACCAAGAGTGCTACACTCAACCAAGACTCAAACAAGATGGCCCCTCCTTTCTTTATCATATAGATGATACTAAGAGAGAGTAGGGACACTCTAGAGATGATAAATTGTACATCAACCCCACATTTTGGGTAAATTTCAAGTTACACTAAAATTGGCACATAAAGCTCAAGCATCATCCATACAAGTTCAACTTGGAACTTAGGCTTTCCAAAAGGTGCCCCTTAGAATCATGCTCAATCTTATGATTCTAAAGTACTAAGGGGACACCCATCATGTGACATATTTCAAGATAACTCTTCATCTTGGGTAAATTGCACTTTGGTCTAAAACAAGCAAACATTGCTCAAACAACATTCAAATAGGACCAAACTTGAAACTTGAGTTTTCCTTTAGTCTTGATTACGTTTTAAAAGATTAAGACAAGGTTTTTATTATCTTACTTAGGCAAAACTTCTAGGGTTATCCCAAAACCCAGGTCAAGGGTGTTACAAGTTATCAACCCCTTACAAGGATTTTGTCCCCAAAATCTCAAGAGAAAAGATATAGGTATGTATTCTTTTAACTCTTCATTAAACTTTATGAAACCACACAAAGGAATCACAAAATAGTGAACTTACTTTATGACTAAGAAAGATTCTTATATTAAACATCTTACCACATTGATATCATGGAACTTTATTTGAAATCAATACAAGATTGATCACATAGGATATATCCTCAGTTAATTTTACCACTTCCAGGTTGTAGAGTTAACACTATGTCAAGTTATAACTTATTATAGAACAATGTACATACCTTGTACAACTAAGGTGGCAATTATACACTTTTAAGCCACCTTCACAACTTGTAATATTATAAGAGGAGGATCAGAGACCTGGGAGTCATTATATTTATCTGAGGGCAAATGTAATACTACAAATTCAAGGGCATTACACATTGAATTCTTATTAGAAAACATTACCTTGATCTGATATATAATTGGCACCTTTTGGATACTAGGATTCTTCACCTTGGTATCCATTACATATTCTAGAAAACATCATGTTCATGTTCATTCAGCTTTTTAGCTATCATTACTGATATTAAACACATTAGAAGGATCTTTTATTATTATAGAAGGTCTGCATAACATCATCAGTCACATATATTTCTATTTGGGAACTAAAATCCAATCCCTAACTGATACTTTTTAAGTATCCATCTCATGTTAACAACAAAACCATGCACATCAAATGACATAAGACTCACTTGGCTACCACATCTTGAAAGAAAAGAACACAAGGGTACATACTCCTCTTGTTACTTAATAATCATCCAGGGATTTCTTATCAAGAAGAAGGAATTACCAACTTCCTTTGGTTATTATATGAGTTTTCAACTATTCATGTGTCATTCAATCCGGTTTAAACTTGGTTTCCTTGCTATTGGCATAGGAATTGTAAATATGATTATACATCATTACTCCTTGATGAGTTTTTATTTGACATGTTCATGAACATTCCCTGCCTTGACTATATTTTTCTTCTTCACATTATGAAAAAAAATCAGTACTCTTTACATATCCTTTATTGAGTAGGGATCATCTCCCTTGTTCCCTTTCTCATATCATGAGGATTGTATCTTACATTTTCTTATACTCATAGGTTGGTCGGAGATTAATTCAGGTTCCTCTTTATTTATTCATCATTTATTCTTATTTAACTTTTCATTTCATCCTCTATTCAGAAATTTTCTCCATCTTTTGTGAATTCTATACCTTGACTTTCTTTACTAGTTCATGTTTATCTGTCTTTTTCTCTATGCATTTCTCAAAGTTATAGCCTCAAGAACCTTTCATATCTAATTCATGCTTAGATTTAGGTTTCATGGGTTGTATCTTTCTATTTTAGTTACAAAACATCCTAGCTTTAGCAAGTTATGGTGTATTTATTATTTCTTTTAAAGTAAGATGGAGGTATTAGTATCATGATTTTTGATTTGTTATGCTCCATAGATTGCTCCAAAATGACTACTTGATCAGAGTAATCAAAGTGAAATCAATCTAAGAGTTCCATACCTACCGTTTCTTCAATATTTGAATACCTGGCCAGGGCACTCAAGTATTGAGGTTAGGTAGTATGCACCATATATTATATCATGTTTATGACTTAGACATCAACTTAGTCCTAATCCTAGTTTCCTTGTAGAATCAGCAAACATATATCTTTGATACCACTACTATAACACCCGTTATCACATAGATAATGAGATTACACAAAACAATGTAGAAATAACCATTAGCAACGGATTACCAAATATCACTAAAAATTTAAACCATTTTTCGAAGAGATCCAATGCATGGAAACTCTTCACTTAAAGGACCAAAGCTAGTTATTCATGTATACAACATGATTCACTTCTTTACATATGTCATTCTATCACACTCCCATGATATAAGATATCACTAGCTTTACCAAATCATATACAAAAGCAACATTATACATCGAGGCCTTCTAGCCAAAATTGCAAATCGGTTATAAAACTATTACACAGTATTCCCCAAAGGACCTGAGAGTATAGGGATGACACCTAGGACTTCTATCTATAACAAGACACGACTGACAACATACCATCTCAAATAACATATTTTCTTTTTAATGTTGTCATGTTCAACTTATACGATCTCTACTACCCCATGCATGTCCACCTAAAAAATTATGGAACCCACAGGGTGAGACAACAGTCCCATCGAGAGATATAACTCTCCAACAAAACTATTATTATCACATATAGATTGTTCTTTGAATAGAGAGTAAAGCTACATTATATTAAACAGATTTGTCCTTCAAGTAATTACTTTAGAAGGAATATGAAGAACATGTATAACTGTTATAAATTAAAAACTATAAAAGCAAAGAAAGGCTTCATCCAATATATCTGTTTTTGAATCCTTAAGTGAATGTGCTATATGGTTGGTTACATCTTTCAATTAGTCTTCTGCTCTATAGAGATGGGAATATACCTTACATGCTCCAACTGACCACTAGAAGTTAGCATCAGTGCCATAACAGTCTATGGAAGAGCTGAAATCCACGACCTCATCCCCTCGGTCAGTACGAGAACATTGGCAGTGGCATATGAGTCAATCTGCATTTTAGCTAGCCTGGCATATAGAAGCTCTTTACTATAGAGATACAATGTGTAGCATATTCTCTGTTTAGGGTATGACCTATAGTCAATCCTGCCTGTATATATATGGAGTCATGGCCGCAACCATACTCTTCTTTTGTATTAGAGCGACGGCCTACAACTACACTCTTTTAGGAAATGGCTCAAAGCCAATACTGGGGCTTGAAGGAAGCAAGGAAATACTTGTCTTGCACCCTCACATATTCAAAAATATGCACTCCGAGTAAAACTCATTTCACCATTCAGCAAGTACTGACATTGAATGGATCTATGGCCAAGGCAACTACATGAAGATATTCCACTTGATTACTTAGACCAATTAAAGTGTCTTTTAGCATCAATCAAGTTATAATGTACAATCCATAGATAAATCTTTCAAAGTAAAGGGCATAATATATTAATAGAGAATATAATCATTTACACTATAAATGGATTTCAATCATCTCATAACATTGTATAACTACCATTGATAAGGCTATCACTATTAACACATTATCTTGGGATATCAATCCCTTATTTCAATATCGCAGGATATCACCTTAATTAGGTAATAAGCCTCTATCAGGTCATAAGACCCATCAAATCAACCTTGTGATTTATTGTTATCTCAACATGATTTATCAAGCATATAGGCATTACCCATGCCAAGCGTTACTTGTGCCACATAATATGCACACCATAGAAGCCATAACAGTCATTAGCTATGACATCGATCTCACTTGCAAGGTTATCTTTATACAAATATACGAATAATATGTCTCACTACATTAATTACTTTTTAAGTAAAGCATGCCATGCACCGTATGTCTTCTTAAAGAAGATTAGGCTTCATGCTTAACCACATAGGGTTCCCAAGCATCATTTATGTTTCTAGCCTTCTAATTGCACTTCCTCTCACAAATTGGTATGTATAATGCTATGCATTATTCATAATAACCAAGTCTACATATTCACATATTCATATTTCTCGTATTCCCTTATCAAGGTTCATATACCTCACTTAACATTAATTAATCATCTTCATAGCACTCACAAGCTATAATATTCCATTCATTTGTAAGATTATCATTACATGAAAAACTAAGAAATAAAACAATCCCAAGCTTTCAATCATGCATATTCAACAAGAGTAGCCTGCGCTGAGATTAGAGTCAGTGTTCTTTACACATAACCTATTTAGGGTTTTTTGTCAGAATTATTATCACCAAACCCTATATACACCATTTCCCATTTCCTTGGAATCAACCTAGGATTGAACAATCATTACTAGGTATCACTATTGCATACATGTATATGTGTATTACCTTATTAAATTTTGTATGTGCTACAATCATTCTTTATGTAAACATATTGATCATGTACTCACATAATGCCTCATCATTATTATCACATACTATGGAGTTTCAATACCCCTTAGCTCATTATTAAACATTGTCACCTCTCACTAGGAAACACCCATATCTAGGTTATCAGACCCATATACTTGACTATCACATTTACCTAGAATCTCAATACCTTAAACATATTATTAATAATATCATCTCTTAAATGTTACATCTTCGTGATCACATGCTATGGGGTATAAACCCCTTAATTTATTATTACACCATGTCACCTATTTCTAGGCAACACTCAGCTCTAGGTCATTAGACCCATATAACATCATACTCATTGTAAAAGTATTTCACATGGCTCACAAGTCTCATGTAAACTATATTATATCAAACCATCATAGCTCATACCATGCCTTAAAGAGAATCATTCAATTTACAACACTCTCATAATTAGGGTCAAGGTTTTCTCTTATAACTGATTATGGTTTTCATGTTCATGTCTAGAAACCAAACCCTAATTCATAACTCCTTATGTCTAGGATCTTATCTTATTATCTTTTTATTCCATTTTATCACAGATAATCATCCGATCAATTTGCAAATATGATAAAATAAAAGGTATATCATATTGCCTAAGATTTTTTAACAGTTGGAACACCTCTGTGTTACCCTATCATTATTATCATAGGATATTAATCCTTAAACTCATCATTGAGTACCACATCACATTTATACAACATGTCTTATCCAGCTTACCAGACCTCTTTACATTCTTCTTGTGATACATGTTTTTCATATGTCTTATAAGGCATAATTAGGATATATTAAATTATAATCACTATAGCCCTTATTTGTCTATGATCATCATCTATGTATGATTTAAGTTTTCACTATGCTATTGTAACCATTGATTACTATCATTATGTTACTTCAAATTGTCCCCCCCTTGTGATTAGGGATATGATTTCTCTTCTTCAACTGATTGGGGTTTCTAGGGTTATATTCAATAACTGAACCCTAAATCATAACTCCTCATATCTAGGATCTTATTTAAATGCCATAAGTATTCATTCATAATTAATTAATTTCATCAATTATCATTGATTGATCATCAACATGAGGGATACAAGTTCCTCTCTTATCCTTTTTAGTATACTAGTTCAACTTGACTTGTTGTATTAACTTGATCCTCATTAGAATGTATTGGCCTACACTTATCAAAGTATATCCATCTCATTACATCATCATGTATTGATTTGATGACATTCCCCATGTGTCGGCCTACTTTATTCAAACTGTATCTGTGACAAACGACTCATAAAAACAAGATTAACTAATGCAGAAGCGTATCATTAACAATGGATTACTGAAAATCACTAAAAATTAAAACCATTTACAAAGAGATCCATTCTCAGAAAGATTCTTTGAACAGGAACCACAATATTATATTTACATACTTGTTCATAAGGTACATTCACTGTACTATCACTTCTCGAGGAATCTATATACATCATTGCTTTGCTAAAAAGCACAAGAAGCAAAATCCTCAAGGTATCATGCCAAAATCTCAGATCAATTATAAAACCATTATCACTGACTCCTAGGACCTGAGAGTATAGAGACGACACATAGGACTCTATTTACACATATACAAGACTTTACAGCTAGTATATCCACCTGAGGATTCACTAATGTCCCTGTTGTTGTTGTTGCTGCTGCTCTTCCCTTTTTATGAGGTTTCTGTTTCTACCTCATCTGCGTCCACCTAAAAATGTTGAATCCCACGGGGGTGAGACAATTATAAAATTTCCCCAGCGAGAGATATAACTCTTTATCGAAAAAATTATTATTGTAGTTTAATAGAAATAAACTAAATAGTGGAATCATATATTCATCAGCCGATAAATCAACATTTATGCAGATTAAAGTAACATTTCTATTCAAGCATTTAAGCTATAACTTGATAAGGAAGCATGTCTGTTATTCAATAAGGACTTGAAGAGCATATATAACATTTTTGTATCTAGAACATGCTAAGAAAAATAACATCAACCAGTCATTCTCATATCTCAATTTTATGCAAGTACACAACACGGTTGATTACATTTTACAAACATTCTTAATCCCTGAGGAGATGAGATATACCGCTCATACTCCAACCGACCCCTATTACGTATAGCATCGGTACCACACAAGGTCAATGGGAGAGCCAGATTCCATGACCTCATCTGTCTCGGTCAGTACGAGACTACTTTGGTAGAGACATCATGTGTCAAACTGCAATTAGCTTGCCAGGGTATATTGGCATCTTCACTATAGAGTTATAGCCCGTAGCATATACTCTCTTCAGGGTTATGGCCTGTAGCCAATGCTTGGTATTATATTGAGGAGTTATGGCCCGTAGCCATACTCTTATTGGGGTATGGTCTGAAACCAATCCCGTACATAGGACATAGCCTGTAGCCAATCCTATGGAGCATATGGATATATTTGCCCAATTACCACCACATATTCAAAAATATGCATTCCGAGTAAAACTTGTTTCACCATTCAGCTAATTCTGACGTTGATGGATCTGTGGCCACAATTAGGGTTTATATTAAATAACCCACAATTAGGGTTTACTATTCTCCCCAAATAGGGTTTATCAACAAAATACCCTGAATTAGGGTTACTTATGTCATTACTCTAAATTCATATCACATTATCCCCCTCGATTAGGGTTTTACTCAGAATTTCCCTACATTAGGGTTTGAGTTCATTAATCATATCAATTAGGGTTTTATGATCTCTTTATCAAGGATCATGCCCTAATTGTATATCACGTCATTTTGAATGTTTTAGACTTAATTGCTACATGATATCATTCATGTATGAATCTTTCTCTCTCATCCTACTCATGATGTCCACGACTCAATTCTTGATTAAATTGAGCCTACTCTTTATTCAAATACATGCATTTATGGTTAACATGATGTATTGAATTATTACATCATTATGAATTAATGATTAATCCCACTAAGGGCATCAATTATAAGTACATCAGGTCTCCAAAATGGGTTGAGCAATTGAACCTTCAATTATATGAGGGATCCAAAAGAATTGACCAATTGAACTTTCAATTACATTAGGTGATCAATTGGATTAACCAATTAAATCTTCAAATGCATTAGGTATCCAAATAGACTAACCATATTGGACTTTCAATTACATGAGATATCCAAATGGTTTAACCATGTTGATCTTCAAAAGATTTAATTACTTAGACCCTAAATGGTCTTAGTTCTCATAATTCAATTGGTTGAAAACCATTTGGGAAAATTGACCTTGAAACCGATTGGACAAGAAAGGTATTGAAACCGAATGAACTTTGGATCTCCAAATGGTCTTGAGACTGTTTGGACCTGTGACGTCCCCGGATTTTGGCTTCTCCAAACCCTATTGGGAATGAGAGCCCATAATCCGAAGACATCAAACAATCATATCAGAACGTGATGCGGAAGCATAATACGCATACATGAACATACAACCATAACATTCCTCAACATTCAACATGTAAATTACAACATGAATTACAATTTCATATTGAAAGAGAATTTTACACAAGTCTAAACATGTATGCTAACATGATCTACACAATAGGTACAACCTGGACGATTGCTCACTTCACGTCTTTTATCCCATGCTAGCTCTGAACCTAAAACATACGGGAAACAACGAATCAACACACAAGGTGTTGTGCACGTGGGTAGAAAGATACATATATTTATGGCTTGCATAATTTTTGAAAAAGATTTGCAGAAAGAAAGAAAATTATAGAAAACACTTCTTTATTAAGCGAAATACGCCAATTTAAGTCATTTTCCTAGATGAATTGCATTATCAAGGTGGACTAGTACCAAAACATAAATATGGGCCCATCCCCATGTACCAAGTACTCTAGGGAAACTCCCCGTACACCGTGTGCTCTAGGGAGGTGTACTAGCCAACATTAATCCATTCCCTCGTAAGGGGGATAATGAACACCTTAAATAACTACAAAACATCTACTCATAATTTATGTTTTCAAGTGACGAAACAACGGGTACTACATAGCAATACTACATCCAATATTTGCAAATAGAAGAGAGCATACATACATATCATGATTGCAAGCAAGAAAACCATAGTCATATAATTAAATAAAACCCACGTACCTGAGTTCAGAGATTCCTAATCACATCCTGATCATCTAGAACTTTGTCCATGACCTGATTAAATGTAATTGAGCATCATTAATACAAGGTTCACTATTATTATTGATATTTAAGTCCAAATTAGGTCTTTTTCCAATTCTAGGTTCAAATAACCTAGATCTTGTATCTGATATTTTTGTATTGATTAGAAGGTCATTCTAGGGGTCTGGTTCGGATTTATAATTTTCTGATGCTTAGTCTATTTTATAGAATTAACAATGAGGATAAGAGCCATTAATTAATCATTTATGTAAAAAGACCTATTATTTCAGCATAATAATAATATAAGAGCTCATATTTGGCTTCTAAGTGATATTAGGATTCAACAGTAGTTTCATGAGATAAAATTCCCATCATTTGCTAATTATATCATTTAAATGAAGCATTATCATCTAATTAAAAATATCATCAGTAGTTGTTCTTTAAAAGCCAGATATAAGGATTCAGTAATGTAGAGAACATTATTCTGAGTCTAGGGATATTTTTGGAGAATTTATTGGGTAAGGGAACTATATTCTATGCATTTTCTAAGATCCGGTCAAAAGTGGGAATTTAAATAGAATTTACCTATTAGGCCGCCCGGTTCAGTTGATTTGGACCCGGTTTAGCTTGGGCTAAGGGTCCCGATCTCTCTTTCTCAGATCATGACCTGCGTTCTCCGTCGGGGTGCTTCCAGATCGCTGTCTCTGGGCCGTCATCCGGCGAGCAGTAAGTCGTCCTCCGGCCAGTCGCCTAATGCGATGTGTCATCTGCTTCATGGGCGTCATCTGTAGACGCCAGACCCAAGTTCCGTCGTGGCCTGGGTTCATGACGAAGAAGCGCACCATGGTCTGGTTTGCTCACAGCGGCCGATTCACGTCTCTCCCTTTCTCTCACATTGAGTCCGCAGCAGGACTCTCCGTTTTTGCCATGCAGCCGTCTCGGCTGGACTCCGGCGAGGAGTCAACGGACCTTGGATCCTCTCTGTCCTCTTCTAACGCCATCCTCAGATTTGTCGGTGATATACCTGTCTCTGCGGCTACTCACCTCCTCAGCTTCGGTTGTGGATCTCCTCTCCTTCTCTATGAGGTCGCCAATACCAGTCGCTGCCATGACTTGAACCTCCGGGGAGGTCGATCTCCCATCATTCTCAACAAGCTTCCTCCGTCGTAAACCTTCATGTGAGTACCTCCCGAAACCAGCCGCCGACCTCCGCACGGTTGATCCGCAGCCTGCACGACCTCTGCGTAAGGTCTACGAAGTCACCGCCGGTGGCTCTGCTCCACGCCGCCACCGTGAGGGAAGATCTTCGACGGCATGCGATCCGCCCTGGCTCCATCTGATCTATGCTCTGCATCGCTAGGCTAGTACCCCCCCCTATCCGCGGGTGTGGTCTCATCCATCGCAGAGGCGTCGCCGCCCAGCTGCTGCCATGGCAGACCTTGGATTCGACGGGGCTCTCATCACCTAGCCAGCAAGCTATCACCAGCACTGCTTTGCTCCTCGGCTCCTTCTTTCATATCTGACCTACAACAAGGGTAGCTAGAAAGATCTGCGGCTAGTGGGGCTTAAGGGATTCTCTCAAATCTCGTTCCCTTTACTTCGGGTGTGTGGCACCAGGGGACTCGGTCTTTTTGGTACCAACTCCTCCGTAAGAAACGGATGCAGAAGATGAAGCATGACACGATACTACATATCCTAGAGTTTGAATGGTACCACAAGCCCAAAACTCAACGTTTTAGTACACTCACAGGGACATGACAATATTGGATGGGTGACACATTTAATTAAACTTAGGTCTGAAATCATTTAATCAATAATCATACGATCAAATTTTAAGAATCCATATCTCTCACATGGCTAGTGCAAATGATATGACATCTTATTCGTTAGTTCCTTAGAATGAAATCTAACATTTAGCCAAGTTTGATACCAAAGATCCACTATTTGACAGCTAATTAATTCCTCCAAACATCCTCATATTTAGGGGTATTGTGGTAAATGTGATTACCAATTAATCACTAAAGATCTGAACAACTTGTGATAACTTTCTTTGATCGTACGACACAGAAAGATCCATTCCTATTACAGTGTAGTGCATGTATGTCCTAGTTTGGATATTTGACTCATAAATACTCAAGTTGACTAATAGAGACTACTCCTCATAGTTCAACTTAAATAGGTATCATAATCGTCAACAATATCTAGAATCATACCTTATAGGTGAAAATAATTCATAATTGAATAAACTACTCTTCAATTTGAGATCAACCATATACAAGCATCTAAAGTCATAAAGTACTATATTGGATATCGAAAATCCTAAAATCGGGTTCATCACAGGACCCAAACAATCTTGAGACCATTTGGTCCAAACCCTCTCAAAACCGAATGGACCAAAATGTTCTTTCAACAATTAAACAATTCATGGTTTCAATAGATGAACTGCTTAACGATTGAATCCTTGATTCATTCAATAATTGAACTATTGAATCATCCCCCAATTGGACCCTCAATTAGGGTTTTGAACCCATTGAGTTAGGATTTATAATCAAGAAACCTTCAATTAGGGCTTAAAAATTGAGGAACCTTCAATGATTAATATTGTGAAACCGATTCAATTGAAATCAATGAATCATCATCAAATTATGATATGACCTGACCTCAAATGGTCTTGAGGTCGTTTGGACGACCTCAAAACGGTCTTGAGACCGTTTTCCCCATCCTATCCTTGGAATTTGTGAAATTCCATTAAGGTTTAGATCATTGGATTGATCATCAAATCCGCAAATAATTGCATTTCAATTAGGTATCTCAGGACCTTCAATTACTCAACCAAACTTAAAACTAGACCTCCAAACGGTCTTGGTTGACCTCCAAACAATCTTGAGACCATTTTGGTGACCTCCAAATGGTCTTGATACCGTTTGGGTTAATCAACCCAAAAATCTAAGTCAACCAATTGGAAAATCAGCACTTAACCTGATTAGGGTTTGGTAAATGATGAACCTTCAACTAAAGAACCCCTTGGAATTAGTCAATTAAATTTAATGGGTCATAAAACATATACATTAGCATCAAATATCCCAATGGTCAACTTTGGTCAACCCTCCCAAACGGTTTGAAACCATTTAATTCCTAACAGTTTGATGAAACCATTTAATTCCAAATGGTTTTGTTGAAACTGAATGGACAACTTGTTAAAACTGATTGGAATAGGAATTCCTTGGGAAAAGTGTCCAAGATGATGTCATCATCATCTACCTTCGTCCCTGTAACTTTTAGTACTTCAGATTTCATGAATTTACCAATTACAACAAACAATTAATCAAGAAGATGAAGGAATCAACAAAATTACAAGATTGATAGTTGAATAACAATGTAGAGGGGTTCAAGTTATAAAACCCACCTCCAAATGAGCTTAAAATCTCCAATATCACGTCAACAATGGTGTATGCAACTCCTTTCACTATTCCAAGGCTCTTCCTCAAGCTTTGAGTGAAAAGGAATGGTTAGAATTGAAGATGGGATCGAGATAAGAAGAAATCATGCATTGTTTTGTGATTTCCACCATGAATTCAAGGTTAAAGGAAGTCAAGAAGCTTACCAACAGGTTGTTGGTCGTCCTCCTTCTGCTCCTAGCTCCCTTGGTCTTTTTTGCAAGCAAAGAGAAGAAGTGGATTCGAAATTACCCTTTCATTCTATGGATAAAGGAGCATATATGTGAATTTTATTGAAAATTCATTTAGGAGAGAGAAAGTAGGAATTATCTCCCCAAAATCCTTGCCACTTGCCCCCTTCTCTTCCTTAGATACGAGGCTATCCTCCTTGCCTCCTGTTCCTCTCAATTATCCACAATTTAAAGAAAAGCAAATTAAGCACCTTAACCCTTATAATATTAATATCCATAAGTTAGTGGATATTTCTTTTTCTTATAATAATGTGAGTGGAGTCTTCACCTCCTTAGGATATTCCATTGCCTTTGCAAGGCATAAGGATGTTCATACTTGAGAAAATTCAACCATCTCGTTTTTGGTTGAAGGTCCTTCAATTATTTTATTTATTTTTACATTAAATTGAATTAAGGTTTCAATTATGCTTAAATCTTGATTATTTTAATATCAAGATTCTCTCTCCTCCAAAGAGATTCAAATGAGGTTCCCCTCTCATTTTCTTTTCTCTACAGGATGCCAAGAAACATGAAGCACCCTCAAGAAGTGGTATTTTGCGTATTGAACCCTAGGTTTTGGGTAAATTGCACATTACACCAAAACTAGGTTTGAATGCACAAACATTGCTTTATCAGCTCTTTCTTGGTACTCAGGCCACCACAAGCCATACCTCTGCATCATCTTCATTCTCATGATGCTTCAACACATGAGGAACATATTATCATGCTCAATTTGCAATTTAACCCCTCAACTTGGGTAATTTGCACTTTAGTTCAGAACAAGCAAAATATCATTTCAACATTATTAAAAAAGGACTAAAATTGAAATATAAGTTCCTCTTGATCCTTAATTTCTTTTCAAAAGATAATATCAAGCATATAATTACCTTTATTAAACAAAACACCTAGGGTTAAAGCATAACCCAGGTCAGGGATGTTACAAATTATCCACCCCTTACAAGGATTTCGTCCCCGAAATCATCAATGAAAACATTAAGAGAAAAGAGTAGGGTATTTCCTCCTCATCTCTCCCTCTAGTTCCCATGTAGCTTCTTCAATGCCACGGTGGTTCCAGAGGACTTTCACAAGACATATATCTTTCTTTTTCAGCTTCTTGATTCTTCTATCAAGAATCAACACTGGTCCTTCAACATATGATATATCATCATTTAGTTCTACCTCCATAGGTTGCAGGACTAACTCTGTGTTAGGATGACACTTCCTTAGCATGGAAATATGGAACACTGGGTGCAATCTATGCAGCTCAGGTGGTAACTCCAGCTTATAGGATACTTTTCCCATCCTCTCAATGATTGGATAAGGCCCCATAAATCTAGGAGCTAACTTTCCCTTTCTTCCAAATATAAGAACTCCTTTCCAAGGTGAGACCTTGAGATATACTCTATCTCCAACTTGGAATTCTAAAGGTCTTCTCCATTTATCCGCGTATGATTTCTATCTATACTTTGCAGTCTTTAACTGCTGTTGTATTACTTTAATATACTCAGTTGTCTGCTGCACAATCTCAGGACCCAAAAGTTGATTTTCTCCTATTTCATACCAACATAAGGGAGATCTACAACGTCTACCATATAAAGCTTCATATGGTGCCATATCAATACTGTGTTGATAGCTATTATTATAAGAAAATTCTATCCAGCTTAGGTGTAGATCCCAACTTCCTACAAACTGAAGGACACATGCCCTAAGCAAGTCCTCCAAAGTTTGTATGGTCCTTTCAGATTATCCATCTGTCTGTGGGTGAAAGGCAGTACTAAACCTTAATTGTGTACCCATAGCTTTATGTAGTCGTTCCCAAAAATGACTCGTGAACTGGGGACCTCTATCAGAAATGATAGTAGCTGGAACCCCATGCAACCACACTATCTCATCAACATATAACAGTGCCAGCTTCTCAGTAGTGTAGGTTGTTTTGACAGGTAAGAAATGTGTTGTCTTTGTCAACCTATCAACTGTCGCCCAAATGGAATCATGACCTTTGGTTGTTCTATGTAAACCAACCACAAAGTCCATGGTTACATGATCCCATTTCCACTACGGTATAGGCAAAGATTGCATTGTTCCTGTGGGCTTTAGATGTTCAGCTTTTACCTGCTGAGACACCAGACACCGCATAACAAACTCAGCTACATCTTTCTTCAATCCAGACCACCAATACATATCTTTTAAGTTATGATACATCTTGGTGCTCCCCGGATGCATATAATACATTGAAGAATGAGCTTCTTCCAGAAATAACTTTCTCAAGTCATCGGCATTGGGTACTACCATCCTATCATGGTAACAGACTACCTGATCCTCTGACTCATGAAAGCCATCCCATTTCTCACTACCATACTCTGATCTAATCTGCTAAACTACAACATCAGTTTGTTGTGCTTCTTTAATCTGCTGTCTTAGAGTTGGTTTTATGTGCATCTCATCTAACAACCCGGCTAACAATGATACTTTTAGCTGTACATTGTTTATCCTCAAGGAGATAAACATATCCCTCTTAGAGCACACTAAGGAATTCAATTATGCTTTATCTAGGGTTGGTGTTGCTGATTTCCTACTTAGTGCATCAGCAACTACATTAGCCTTCCCTGGATGATAATTAATTGTACAGTCGTAGTCTTTGATTAATTCCATCCAGCGGCGCTGTCTCATGTTTAGCTCATGCTGTGAAAAGATATACTTTAAGTTCTTATGGTATGTGAAAATCTGGAATTTTCTCCATAGAGATAATGTCTCCAGATCTTCAAGGCATGGACCACAGTAGCTAGCTCTAGATCATGTGTCAGATAATTCTCCTCATGTTTCTTAAGCTGTTGAGAACCAAAAGAAATCACTTGTTGATCCTGCATCAACACACATCCTAGACCATTCTTGGATGCATCACTAAAAACTACATACCCCTTTCCCTTCTCAGGTAATACCAATATAGGTGCACTTGTTAATCTTTCCTTTAGCATCTAAAAAGATTGTTGGCACTTGTCATTCCATATGAAAGGAACTTCTTTCCTGGTCAACTTGGTCAGGGGTAAGGCTATAGAACTAAAGTTCTTAATGAACCTCCTGTAATAAAATGCCAACCCTAGGAAACTGCAAATCTCCATCGGTGTCCTCAGTTGTTCCCATTACCGGACAGATTCTACCTTCTTAGGATCAACACAAATACCTGAGGCAGATATTATGTGTCCTACAAAAGAAACTTCTGGAAACCAGAACTCACATTTGCTAAACTTAGCATATAACTTATGCTTTCTTAGAAAAGTTAAATCCTGACGGAGGTGTTGCTCATGCCGTTGAGCATCTCTACTGTAGATCAAGATGTCATCTATAAAGACGACTACACCCGGATCAAGAAAAGGTCGAAAGATTCTATTCATGAGTTCCATGAATGTGGCTGGTGCATTAGTTAGTCCAAATGACATAACTATGAACTCATAGTGACCATACCTTGTCCTAAAGGTAGACTTAGGTATGTCACCCTCCTTAATACGCAATTGATGGTATCCTGACCTCAGATCTATCTTAGAAAAGACAGTTGCACCACACAACTGATCAAACAAGTCATCTATCCTTGGCAAAGGATACTTGTTCTTTATGGTTACTTTATTTAACTGCCAATAATCAATGCATAATCGCATAGACCCATCCTTCTTCTTAACAAAGAGGACCAGAGCACCCCATGGTGAAGTACTCGATCGGATAAAACCCTTCTCAAGTAGCTCATAAAGTTGTTTCTTAAGTTCTTCCATTTCATCAAGTGCCATCCTATACGGTGGTTGTGCTATAGGTTGTGTGCCTGGAATTAGATTAATCTCAAAATCAATCTCTCAGGGCGGAGGTACACCTGGAAGTTCCTCAGGACACACATCCTCAAATTCCCTGACTACCAGAACTTCAGAAGGATGAGGGTTCTCCATGGTGGTATCTACCACATGTGCCAAGAATGTGAAACATCCTTGCCTCATCAGCTTCTCAGCTATCATAGCTGACACAAGACAGGTTGGAAGAATCTTTCTATCTCCCTGAAAGGTCCATGTGTCACTATCATTTATGAACACAACTTTCTTGGACTCACAATCTAAGACAACCTTGTACTTTTCTAGGGTGTCCATTCCAAGAATTATATCGAATCTGTGCATCTCAAGTGGTATAAGATCCACTTGAATGCGATGTTCAGAAAAGATAAGAGTGCAGGGAGAACACACCTCCCGCAACACTACATATCCCAACAAAGAGGTTTCTAGCATCAAACTATTTGCTCTATGACCGACAATCATGTTGCAATCATGTATCACTTCTCGAGTGATAAAGGAATGTGTAACACCCTGATCAATTAAAATAGATACGAAGCATGATGAAGACATATCATAATAAAATACTTCCATCTGACCTATCACAACTCGTGGATTAACCACTGCCTCGGGCTGATTCATTGCATAGAATCTCACTGTTGCCTGCTGTTGGCCCTGTGCTCTATTATTGGATGTAGAAGATCCTTCCTGGGATGCTTGTCCACATCCTTGGGTACCACTAGAAAACGGATTTCTCTGAGAACCTTGCAGACTCTATTTCGGGGGTTGATTCACTACTACATTCCCCATTGGGAAATACCTCGCCAGATGTCCTACTAGTCCACATCGATGACAAGTTCCATTCTCTTGATGTGGTCTAGAGGGTCCAGTCACTGATGTTGATGCTATGCTAGGAGCTCTACTCGTAGGAAGACTACACCCTCTTCCCCTACTTGATGTCCACTGCGTCTGGGTATTGAACCTCGGTGGTGCTACCGGTGTGGAAAATCTTAGTTTCTTGAAACCCTCAGACCTTTTTCCTTGAAACTGTGTGTACTCTTTCTTACTCTTGGTCTAATGCTTCTCAATCATAGACCTCTCTATCCATCTTACGGACTCCACGAAGGTGGAAAACCTCTCCTGGTTCTCTAAGGCAGACACCAGAGTGGTCAATTCAGTGTTCAATCTCTTCTCAAAATGTTGTATCCTCTTCTCATCAGTAGATGCCATATGCAGACAAAACCACAAAAGCTCCATGAACTTAGCCTCATACTCACTAATGTTCATTTGTCCCTACCTAATCCACTCAAACTGAGTAATTTTCTCATCCAAAAAAGTCTTGGAAAAGTATCTACTGATGAATTCTCATCGAAACGCTTCCCATTCGATCTCAACACCTGGCCTCTTTCCTTCTTCTATGGTCCACCAGTGACCAGCACTCCCTTTAAGGAGGTATACAACATGCCTCACCTTCTCATCCTCAGAGATATTAAGGATCCTAAAGGCTTTCTCCAGCTCTGTCAGCCATAAGTCTGCATCAGCTGGATCAACTGTACCGGCATAATCTATGACTCCCACCCTACAAAGTCGTTCAAATGTCTTGTTGGCTCCCTGTCCTTCATGGTGGGTAGGTCCCCTAGTGTAGGTAATGGCATCCTATCTGTCATATGAGTCATGGCTGCCATAAACTATCCAAACATGGCTTGGAAGGATGGGTTCCCCATATCTTCTTGATTGAACTGGGGTTGTTCAGGTACGGGCTCCTCCCTATCTTGATCTCTTGCACCTCTCCTGGTGCAGCAACGCTGCTCTTAGCAACATGTTCGTCGTGTGATCTAGAAATCTTTAGTTCTTCTTCTCCTATATGAGCAGAAGACACTATCAGATAACTGAAAGACACTAGAGCAGACTCAACAACCTTAATCCTATGTCTCTGTAGACTCAGCGAACCTAGAGCTCTGATACCACTAAATTGTGGCGAACGATTGCCAAACATCAATTAAGATAAATGCGGAAGCGTTCATTAACCGCAGATTACTAAAAATCACTAAAAATTAAAACCATTTACAAAGAGATCCATTCTCAGAAAGATTCTTTGAATAGGAACCACAATATTATATTTACATACTTATTCATAAGGTACATTCACTATACTATCTCTTCTTGAGGAATATATATATACATCATTGCTTTGCTAAAAAGCACAAGCAGCAAAATCCTCGAGGCATCATGCCAAAATCTCAGATCAATTATAAAAACATTATCACTGACTCCTAGGACCTGAGAGTACATAGACAACACATAGGACTCTATTTACACATATACAAGACTTGACAGGCAGTACCTCCACCTGAGGATTCACTATTGTCCTTGTTGTTGTTGTTCCTGTTATTCTTCCCTTTTTATGAGGTTTCTATTTCTACCTCATCCGTGTTCACCTAAAAATTTTGAATCCCACGGGGGTGAGACAATTATAAAATTGCCCCAGCGAGAGATATAACTCTCTGCCAAAAACATTATTATTGCAATTTAACAGAAATAAATGGAACAATGGAATCATATATTCATCAGCAGATAAATCAACATTTATGCAGATTAAAGTAACATTTCTATTCAAGCATTTAAGCTATAACTTGATAGGGCAACATGTCTCTTATTTAATAATCACTTGAAGATCATATATAACATTTATGTATCTAGAACATGCTAAGCAAAATTTCATCAACCAGTGATTCTTGTCTCTCAATTTTATGCAAGTATGCTACATGGCTGATTATATTTTACAAACATTCTTAAGCCCTAAGGAGATGAGATATATCGCTCATACTCCAACTGACCCTGATTACGTATAGCATCAGAACCACACAAGGTCAATGGGACAACCGAATTACATGACCTCATCTGTCTCGGTCAGTATGAGACTACTTTGGCAGAGACATCATGTGTCAAACTACAATTATCTTGCCAGGGTATATTGGCATCTTCTCTATAGAGTTATAGCCCGTAGCATATACTCTCTTCAGGGTTATGGCCCGTAGCCAATGTATGGTATTATATTGAGGAGTTATGGCCCGTAGCCATACTCTTACTGGGGTATGGTCCGAAACCAATATTGTACATAAGACATAGCCCGTAGCCATTCCTATGGGGAATAAGGATATATTTTCCCAATTACCCCCACATATTCAAAAATATGTGTTCCGAGTAAAACTCGTTTCACCATTCAGCTAATTCTAATGCTGATGGATAAGTGGCCAGGGCAACTACATTCTATGGTATCACTTGATTAATTAAGTCCATTATCATATTCTTTTATCATCAGCCAAGTTTTCAAACATAACTTATTATAACAAGTGCGACAAAGTAACATGTACTATTTTCATCGGTTACTTCTCAGTCTTTATAAGACATTGGGATATCAGTCCCGCATTTCAATACTGGGAATTATCATCCCTTAACAATCTCAATACCATAATTATATGGATCTGGGTATTCAAACCCTTAGCTCGTCACTGAGCACTGTTACCAATTTTTTAGGTAATTATCTCCTTCAAGTCATTTGACCAAGGTAAACATGATACTTGCTACCCAAGCATCTCTTATGGCACTTGAGGCTCCTTAACTCTCTTGTTACTATTTACTAAGCAACAAGGTATATTATGGCACACAAGGCCCAATGAATAATTTCAATGAATAAAGCATCATAGCTCATACCTGGCTATGTTCATCATCTCAGGATACCTGCATGGTTAGCACACATGATAATAGATATATCAATCATATTTCAGTTTCATGCTAATCAAGAGTAACATCACAATTCCCTTACCAGGGTTCGAGTTTCCCATTTCATATTAATCAGGGTTACTCATTTCCTTTGCACAACTAGGACCAATGATTCATCATTTCATCCAAGATTAGGGTTTCATGCTATATAGTATAACCCAGAATTAGAGTTTCACACATCTTCACCCTATTTTAGAATTAGGGTTTACTATTCACATCACATCACCCTAGATTAGGGTTTATATTCAAATGAACTTCAAAACATTCAAAATGATGTGAAAAGGAATGGTTAGAATTGAAATACATGCATTTATAGGGTGAAATACATGCATTTATATGGATACCTAATGCACTTGAAGATTTAATTGGTTAATCCAATTGATCACCTAATGTAATTGAAAGTTTAATTGGTCAATTCTTTTGGATCCCTCATATAATTGAAGGTTCAATTGATCAAACCATTTTGGAGACCTGATGTACTTATAATTGATGCCCTTAGTGGGATTAATCATTAATTCATAGTGATGTAATAATTCAATGCATCATTTTAACCATAAATGCATGTATTTGAATAAAGAGTAGGGTCAATTTAATCAAGAATTGAGTAGTGGACATCCTAGTTCAAGTTATAAAACCCGCCTCCAAATGAGCTTCAAAGCTCCAAGCTCACGTCAACAATGGTGTATGCAACTCCTTTCACTATTCCAAGGCTCGTCCTCAAGCTTTGAGTGAAAAGGAATGGTTAGAATTGAAGATGGGATCGAGATAAGAAGTAATCATGCATTATTTTGTGATTTCCACCATGAATTCAAGGTGAAAGGAAGTCAATAAGCTTACCAACAGGTTGGGGGTCGTCCTCCTGCTACTCCTAGCTCCCTTGGTCGTTTTTGGAAGCAAATAGAAGAAGTGGATTCGAAATTACCCTTTCATTCTATGGATAAAGGAGCATATATGTGAATCTTATTGAAAATTCATTTAGAAGAGAAAAAGTAGGAATTATCTCCCCCAAATCCTTGCCACGTGCCCCCTTCTCTTCCTTAGATACTAGGCTATCCTCCTTGCCTCCTATTCCTCTCAATTATCCACAATTTAAAGAAAAGCAAATAAAGCACCTTGACCCTTATAATATTAATATCCATAAGTTAGTGGATATTTCTTTTTCTTATAATAATGTGAGTGGAGTCTTCACCTCCTTAGGATATTTCATTGCCTTTGCAAGGAATAAGGATGTTCATACTTGATCAAATTCAACCATCTCGTTTTTGGTTGAAGGTCCTTCAAGTATTTTATTTATTTTTACATTAAATTGAATTAAGGTTTCAATTATGCTTAAATCTTGATTATTTTATTCTCTCTCCTCCAAAGAGATTCAAATGAGGCGCCCCTCTCATTTTCTTTTCTATACAGGATGCCAAGAAACATGAGGGACCCTCAAGAAGTGATATTTTGCATATTGAACCCTAGGTTTTGGGTAAATTGCACATTACACCAAAACTAGGTTTTAATGCATAAACATTGCTTTATCAGCACTTTCTTGGTACTCAGGCCACCACAAGCCATAACTCTACATAATCTTCATTCTCGTGATGCTTCAACACATGAGGAACATATTATCGTGCACAATTTGCAATTTAAACCCATCAACTTGGGTAATTTGCACTTTAGTTCAGAACAAGCAAAATATCATTTCAACATTATTCAAAAAGGACTAAAATTGAAATATAAGTTCCTCTTGAGCCTTAATTACTTTTCAAAAGATAATATCAAGCATATAATTACCTTTATTAAACAAAACACCTAGGGTTAAAGAATAACCCAGGTCAGGGATGTTAGAGTATCATCCTCCACTTTATCCTTGTATCGGCCTATAGTCATTTACTTGTATCAGCCATTACAACATTGTTTGTGTAGGTCAAAGCACATTTGCAAGTAGTATCAGTTTTAGAGGTGCTTGAGGTATATCGTACATAGTGTACTTTTAGGGTATCATCCACCCTATCATTTTGTGTATCGGTCTCATCAATTCATTATGTATCAACATAGCTATCATTTTTGTATATCGGCCATTAGGGTTTTGGTTGTATCGGGTGAACTTTCAACAATAACTTGATTTCCTTCAGCAATAAACCTCTCCACTACTTGGTATGTCAACCAAAATCCCAAGGAATGGATTTCCCACACTTCCACATGGTGTGGCGGCCTAAGTGTATCGCCCATCTCACTTATTTTATAATAGAGAGAGATTAGTTTGTGAGTGTATTGGTTTCTAGGATTAGGGTTATATGATATCAGATTAGGCATCATCATATCCCTTAATTCCCTCATTCATCAAGGTAACAACCTTAGCCTTCTTTGGTATATCATTCTCACCCTTCTTAGGTGCATCACTTTTATCATATTTTATTGTAATATCTTATTCTTATTTTAGTATAATACCTTTACCTCACTTGGGTGTATCGGCCACACCATACTTTGGTGTATCGGTGACACCATACTTTGGTGTATTGGCCACACCATACCTTGGTGTATCAGCCACACCAAACCTTAGTGTATCAGCCACACCATCACATAATGTGTCGACCTTACCATAACCTTGTGTTACTCATGACCCATCAAAGTTATATTGGTTTTGAGGTGCTAAAAGGGATATTAACCTTGAGGTGCTTAAAGGGATAACATTTTTTGAGGTTCTTAGAGGGATAATGGCTTTATCATCTTCAAACTTGAAACCTTCATCCCTTAACACTCTAGTTCATGAACAAAAGCCCCATGTCTCCATTTGATCTCATAAATTCATCATTTAATCAAGGGAAATCAAAATTGACAAGTAATTACCAAGTATTATACAATTGAAAGTGAATAACATTTGAATTGAAGTAGAGTTATATAACCTGCCTCAATATTATCACTAGATCTCCAAGATCCAAAGATTCACATTCCCAAGGTTGAAGATGGCTTATCAATAGACCACAATTCGGCCATAACTTCACCTCAATCACGAAGAAGGTATAATAGTAAGGAACTTGGTGAAGAAGGAGAGAGAAAGAATCATGGTTCGAGAAGCATATCCCATTCAAGGTATAAGATAACCATTGCTTTACCTTGGGCAAGATTCTCGGCCTTCCACTTCTTCCTTGAGCTCCTAGGGTCGTCCACTAAGCAAGAGATAGTATGAGGGTTGAAATGTTTACTAGGAGGAGAAAGGAGAGGCTTTTATAGTTGAGGCTCATGAGAGAGACTATATGAGAGGCGTCATTATCATATGTAACTAGGTGACACGTGTCCATGCATGGTGGGATCATGTAAACATGATTATATTGATATGAAAAACTCTTGTAGATAATTCAATGATGAGATATCGACCATTGTACATCTTGTTTGACAAGATATCACAACCTAATTATCAATTTATATGCAAACTAATACATCTTTTGTAAGGAACATCAAAAATGATATGCTTCACCTACTTGAGGTGCTTAGCCCGGTATAGATACTTCCATAAAGTTGTTAAAATGATAGGGGACTTCCTCCATGGTTCTCAAACTGATAGGCACCCCCATATACCCTTCATAAGTCGACTCAACCTCATTTAGGGTTCAAGATACTCATCATTCTTGAGTTCTTTCACTACCAAGAGTGTTATCACTCAACCAAGACTCAAACAAGGCACCCCCTCCTTTCTCTCTCATGTTCTTTCACTACCAAGAGTGTTGTCACTTAACCAAGACTCAAACAAGGTGCCCCCTCCTTTCTATATTCTCTAGATGATAGAATAGGGACACTCTATAGATGATGAATTGCACGTCAACCCCATATTTTGGGTAAATTGCAAGTTGCACAAAAATTGGCACATAAAGCACAAGCATCATCCATACAAGTTCTACTTGGAACTTAGGCTTTCCACGAAGTGACCCTTACCATGATGCTCTATCTTATGATGCTAAAGTACTAAGGGAACACCTAGTGTGTGACATATTGAAAGATAACCCTTCATCTTGGGTAAATTGCACTTTGGTCCAAAACAAGCAAACATTGCTCAAACAGCATTCAAATAGGACCAACTTGAAACTTGAGTTCTTCTTTAGTCATAATTACTTTTTAAAAGATTAATGCAAGGTTCTTATTATATTACTTAGGCAAAACTTTTAGGTTTATCCCAAAACCCAGGTCAAGGGTGTTATAAGTTATCAACCCCTCACAAGTATTTCATCCCCAAAATCTCAAGACAAAAGTGATAGGTACTTCTTCTTTTAACTCTTCATTAAACTTTATTGAACCACCCAAAGGAATCACAAAATAGTTAACTTACTTTATGACTAAGTAAGATTCTTATATTAAACATCTTACCACTGTGATATCATGGAACTTTATTCAAAATGAATACAAGATTGAATACATAGGATATATCCTCAGTTAATTTTACCACTTCCGGGTTGTAGAGTTAACACTATGTCAAGTTATAACTTATTATAGAACAATGTACATACCTGGTACAACTCAGGTGGAAATTCTACCCTTTTAAGCCACCTTCACAACTTGTAATATTATAAGAGGAGGTTCACAGACCTGGGAGTCATTATATTTATCCAAGGGAAAAGGTAAGGCTACAAATTCAAGGGCATTACACATCAAATTCTTATTAGAAAACATTACCTTGATCCGATATACAATTAGCACCTTTTGGATACTACGATTCTTCACCTTGGTATCCATTACATATGCTAGAACACATCATGTTCATGATCATTCAGCTTTTCAGTTGCCATTATTGATATTAAACACATCTGAATGATATTTTATTATTATAGAAGGTCCACATAACATCATTTGTCACAAATATCACTATCTTGGAACTAAAATACAAGCTCTAACTGATACGTTTTGAGTATCCATCTCATGGTCACATAAAAACCATGCACATCAAGTGACATAAGACTCACTTGACTACTACATCTTGAAAGAAAAGAACACAAGGGTACAAACTCCTCTTGTTATTTCATAATCATCTAGGGATTTCTTATCAAGAATAAGGAATTACCAACTTCCTTTGGTTATTATATGTGTTTTAAACTATTCATGGGTTATTCAATCCATTTTGATCTTGTTTTCCTTTCCATTGGCATAGGAATTGTAAAGATCATTACCCATCATTACTGCTTGTTGATTTATTATTTGACATGTTCATTAACATTCCCTGGCTTGACTATATTTTTCTTCTTCACATTATGAAAAACATCATTACTCTTTACATATCCTTTATTGAGTAGGGATGATCTCCCTTGTTCCCTTTCTCATATCATGAGTATTGTATCTTACATTTTCTTATACTCAAAGGTTGGCCTGAGATTAACTCGGGTTCCTCTTTGTTTATTCATCATTCATTCTTATTTAACTTTTCATTTCATCCTCTATTCAGAAATTTTCTCCATCTTATGGGAATTCTACACCTTAACTTTCTTCCTTAGCTCATGTTTATATTTCTTTTGATTTATGCATTTGTCAAAATTATAGCCTCAAGAACCTTTCATATCTTATTCATGCTTTGCTTTAGGTTTCATGGGTTGTATCTTTCTCTTTTAGTTACCAAACATCCAAACTTTAGCAAGTTATGGTGTATTTGTTATTTCTTTTGAAGTAAGATGCATGTATTAGTGTCATGATTTCTAATTTTTTATGCTCCTTAGATTGATCCAAAATGACTATTTGATCAGAGTAATCAAAGATAAATCAATCTAAGAGTTCCATACTTGCCTTTTCTTCAATATTTGAATACCTGGCCGGGGCACTCAAGTATTGAGGTTAGGTGGTATGCACCTTATATCATATCATGTTCTCGACATAGACATCATCTTATTCCTAATCCTAGTGTCCCTATAGACTTAGAGAACATATAGATTTGATACAATAAATGTAACACCCCTTATTACACAAACCACAAGATTACAAAAAACAATGTGGAAATAACCATTAGCAACGGATTACTAAAAATTGCTAAAATTTAAACCATTTTTCAAAGAGATCTAATGCCAAGATTCACTTAAAGGCCCAAAGCCAATTATGCATGTATACAACATACTTGACTTCTTTACATATGTCATTCCATCACATTCCCATGATATAAGATATCAATTTCTTTACCAAATCATATACAAAAAGCAACATTATACATCGAGGTGTTCTAGCCAAAATCACAAATCGGCCCAAAGGACCTGAGAGTACAAGGACGACACATAGGACTTCTATCTACAACAAGACATGATTGACCGCATACCATCTCAAATATCATATTTTATTTTTAATGCTATCATGTTCAGCTTATACAATCTCTGCTACCACATGCACGTCCACCTAAAAAGTTGTGGAACCAATGGGGTGAGACAATAGTCCCTGTAAGAGATATAACTCTCTAACAACTCTATTATTATCACATGTAGATTGTTATTTGAATAGATAGTAAAGATGCATTATATTAAATAGATTTGTCCTTCAAGTAATTACATTAGAAGTAATATCAAGAACATGTATAACTATCATAAATTAAATAGTATAAAAGCAAAGCAAGGCTTCATCCAATATGTCCATATTTGAATCCATATTGGAATCCAATATCAGCCACACCACACTTTGGTGAATCGGCCACACCATACCTTGGTGTATCAGCCACACCATACCTTGGTGTATGACCCACACCATACCTTGGTGTATTAGCCTCACCATCACATAATTGGTCGACCTTACCATTACCTGTGTTACTCATGACCCATCAATGCTATATCGGTCTTGAGGTGCTAAAAGGGATATCAACCTTGAGGTGCTTATAGGGATAACAATTTTGAGGTGCTTAGAGGGATAATGGTTTAATCATCTTCAAGATTCAAACCATCATCCCTTGACACTATAGTTCATGTAAAATAGCCCCATGTCTCCGTTAGATCTCATAAAGTCATCATTTAATCAAAGGAAATCAAAATTGATGAGGAATCACCAAGTATTGTCCAATAGAAAGTGAATAACAATAGATTTGAAGTAGAGTTATATAACCCATCTCAATATCATCACTAGAGCTTCAATATCAAAAGCTTCATGTTCCCAAGGTATAATATGACTTATAAAAAGTCCAAGATTCGGACATAACTTCACCTCCATCAAGAAGAAGGTATCATAGTAAGGAACTTGGTGAAGAAGGAGAAAAAGAAAGAATCATGGTTTGAAAAGCATAACCCATTCAAGGTAGAAGATAACCATTACTTTACCTTGGGCAAGATGCTCATCCTTTCTCTTCTTCCTTGAGCTCATAGATTCTTCCACCAAGTAAGAGATCGTATGAGGGTCAAAATTATTACTTGGATGTGAAAGGAGAGGCTTTATAGTTGAGGCTCATAAGAGAGAATATATGAGAGGTGTCATTACCATATGTAGCTAGGTGACACGTGTCCATGCATGGTGGCATCATGAAAACATGATTAACTTGACATGAAAAACTCTTATGGATAATTCAAGGATGAGATATCAGCCATTGGGAATCTTGTTTGACAAGATATCCCAACTCAATTATCATTTTATATGCAAACTGATACATCTTTTGTAAGGAACATAAAAAATGATATGATTCACCTAATTGAGGTGCTTAGCCCAATATAGATACTTCCAAAAAGTTTTTAAACTGATATGGGACTTCCTCCATGGTTCTAAAACCAATGGGCACCCTCATATACCCTTCATAAGTCAACACAACCTCATCTAGGGTTCTAGATACTCAACAATCTTGAGTTCTTTCACTACCAAGAGTGCTATCACTCAACCAAGACTCAAACAAGGTTCCACCTCCTTTATCTCTCCTCTATATGTTACTAATAGAGCGTAGGGACACTCTAGAGATGATAAATTGCACATCAACCCAACATTCTGGGTAAATTGCAAGTTGCACCAAAACTGGCACATAAAGCACAAGCATCATCCATACAAGTTCAACTTGGAACTTAGGCTTTACAGAAGGCGACCCTTAGCATCATGATCTCTCTTATGACGCTAAAGTACTAATGGAACACCCATCATGTGACATATTGCAAGATAACCCTTCATCTTAGGTAAATTGCACTTTGCCCCAAAATAAGCAAGCATTGCTCAAACAACATTCAAATAGGACCAAACTAAAAAATTGAGTTCTCCTTTAGTATTAATTACTTTTTAAAAGATTAATACAAGGTTTTTATTATCTTACTTAGGCTAAACTTCTAGGATTATTTTAAAACCCAGGTCAGGGGTGTTATAGAAATAAATTAAGTCATACAAACAAAATATGGGAAATCTATATATACATATTTATACATATATATATGGTGCAATACACAGAAGATGAGGTGAGAGTTTTATATATATATATATATATATATATATATATATATATATATATCCTAAATGGATTATATACATGGATTTTTTTTCATCCAAGTAACTATGATGCACTTAGATAAATATGTACTTTCATTATGTATTTTTTTCATTATATATATATATATATGTCCTAAATGGATTATATACATGGATTTTTTTTCATCCAAGTAACTAGGATGCACTTAGATAAATATGTACTTTCATTATGTATTTTTTATTCTATGATAAATTAATTATGATGTTGTTATATGTGTTTAACTTTTTAAGCTTTTATAAAAATTAATTAGTTGAAACTATTTAGGTTCTATTGAGAGTTGAAACCCTAGTTTTGCATAAATTAAGATTCAGAAGCAAATTTAGCTGAATTTACTAAAATAGAACTAATGAGTTATTTAAATACTATATCTTGATGATAACAATAAGTCACTTTGGTATCCTTGAGATTAAAAAAAATAAAAATATGTGATATGTATCACATCAACACTTTTAGTTAGCTAGATTTCTAACTTTGGAAATCCAACTAAGCAATAATGTCACTCACAACCATGCTTCGCCAGTTGGTTTTCTCAAAATTTGACAGCCAAAAAAATCAATTGGAATTTCTAGAATAGTCTTTTTTTATTTGACCATAATATGTCAAATATAATTCATGTTTGGTTTATCTTTTTGAGTGAAAACCAACTAATCATACATGTTGAATAAGAAAGTGAATCAAGGATCTAATGGAAAATAATTTAAGAAATTTTTCACTTATATTATCTACCTAATTACTAAGAACCTCTCACTTACAATAAGATCATCAAAACACAAGCATAAGGAAGAAAGAGAGATAATATCTTGCTGGAATCTACCATCTTTGAGCTAAATCTTGAGATTTTGACATAGTTTCTGGATAATCATTGGTAAGAACCGTTTATTTTCCCTTTCTTTTTAAAGTTTTAAAGTAAACCACTCTTTACCAGACTCCATGAAAAATTGTAATTTTGTTTCCCTTTTTCACCTTTTTCTCATATATGTCCAGGAACGTGTCTACATAGGTGGTTTAGTATTTCATTCCAGGTTTTAAAAAGCACAGAAATATTTTTTTGGATTACAACTTTCTCTTCCTCATTTACTATTAGTGAGTATTATAATCCTATAAATAAATAGAATTTTTAAGATCATTGAAGATAGCTACAATCATTTTTTGCATTCATGAATAAATGCAGACATTTAGAAAATATTCGGTTAATGAGGTCAAAATTCTACATAATATTTTGGTACAAAGTAATACTAAAATGAAACTTGTCTTAAGTTAAATTTTAGTGTAAGTAAATAGTTTTGTTGGGACTATTAATTTATCTTACTTATGCCTATTTTTTTTTATTAATCATTTATTCTAGTTTTCGACAAATTATTTTTTTGTAACGAGACTTTCCATGGTGGTTTCTTTCAATAGAGTGTGTTGATGTTAGTAAATAATATTGGTTGGTTAAATAAGATTTGAAAATACAAGTGGGAACTAGACAATTCATGTGAAATGACTTAGGTTTGGGTGTCAAATGGCCCTATTTAGTGTTTTAAGTTAATTAATGAATAGTAATAGCTAACTCAATCAAGGTGAACATATTGGAGTGTATAAATTCAAGACATTATTAATACATCCTCAATCTAATATAGTGGTCTTATTAGTTGATATATTAAGTAAGTTCACCTCACATAACACTAGAAATCTCCTTTTAGGATCAAAATCAATCATTGTTCTACAAACATCAAAATAAACATGTATATTATAACGTATATCATTATTAAGAGTAAATACCCAATTGGTATCAAAGAAGTCATAATCATGTCTTTTGCCTCCAATACCCTCATAAGACCTATGTTGGTTCCAAAATTGGTTGCTCAAACTTACACTACATAGAAGAGAGTTAAGTAATAATGAAAATCGTGATGTTTCTAGAAGTAACATTAACTAAATCATGCGTATTTTACAAAATATTGGTAACAATCGATTAATTATACTAAATGATCTAAAATGCCACTGAATGAGAAATAGTATAGAATTTATGGTTTGGAGATATAAGAAATGTATATATGAATGGATAAATTAGAGTAGTTATAGAAATGAAAATCAAGTATTTAACTGAGATCAAATCAGTTTATTTTATATTTTATCTATATTTAATGGAGTTAACCTACTTTAAATGACTAGAATTTGTAGTCTAGTTGGTTCAAAGGACCATGCCCCTACTTCTAGGCAAACATCTACACATGCAAAAATATATACCTCCTTGAAGGACCTATGTATCAGTTGTGTGCCAACCTGAAAAGAAGGGGGAAGTCGTTAGGGAAAACAGGTCCTCACAATATTATTCCCACACAATCTGTAAGAAATTTGTCCAAGTTTGCCTAACAAGAATCTAATTTGAATAAAAGGAAACTGATTTAAGGTTTTGAATAAGACTAAGTGGAGATTAACGTTTTATACTTACTGAAAGGTGAAATAATACTAAAAATGAAGGATATTAATGGTTTTTTATTTATAAATGAATAATGAGTAAAAAATAGAATGTTGGAACTTACAACTCATGTATAACACTAATGGGTGGAGTATTATGATGCCAATGAACATAAACCAATTTTCAGAGTATAAATGAATATTAAATATTTTATATAATCTAACATACCTAAATAGATACTTCTAGGATGAGTAATGAATTCAAATAAGTATATGATTTATTTTATCAATATTTAATGGACTAAACCAATTTGAATAAATTAAACTAATCTATGGTTTGTAATAAACCTAACTGTGAAGTAATTTGTACACCAAATGAACTGATAATTGTTATCTAAAGTGAAATTAAGAAAATATATGAAGGAAATGAATAATTAATATGTTAGAAATGGTTAATAATCTAGGAAAGTAAGGGATGGATCTTAGAACCCAACTTTAACCCTAACATGTTGATTATTGTAATGGAAATTCACTAGACCTATTTTTTCAATAAATCAATAAGAAAGATTGTTTCTATCATAACATACATAAAAGATAATACTTTTAGGTTGCTGAATGGAAAATCTCATGTTTGTGGTTTCTACATTGTCAAGCATCTATTATGATTTGATAGTTATGATATACCCCAAAGTGAGTCAAACCTACACACAATCATGATATAAAGGTTCCTTTTCAAATTTTAGTGACAAATTATGATTTATTTATTTTATATGGTAATATACTTTTAGCATGAAAGTGTGCATTCTATCAATAGTTTCTGAAGAAATGGTAGGAGGGTGGAGAGGTAAAAGAGGGGGTGGGCGAGGCTAAAACCCTAGGGGACGTGGAAATTTTGTAGAGGGTGTAATTGTTGAATTGTTTTCTATGACTCCTCTAGTTCACTCAAGTACAAAAGTCGGAGAGGGAAGTTCATCCTATAGTGCAACTACTGATTCATTGGCTATGATTCCTTCAGCCAGCTCAAGTGAGGTAGACAGAGAAAAAAGCACTCCCATTGATCTAAAACAAGGTGATCCAGAGGCATCTTCACTCCCAACATTGAATTATGCCTCTTCTTCATCACTCTCCTCACAATCGCTTGTAAAAGAGATGAAAGCACCTCCAACCCCCCCTCCCCAATTAGCATTTGTTTGGTAGCTAGTTGGATTGCAAGGAAGATTGAGGATGGGTATGTTATCAATTTCATTGACCCATAAATCTGTAAGGACATTGAATGCTTCTTAATCTCAAGTGAGGAAGAGGCAATCCCATATTGAAAGGATTATTTCTCGGCTTCCTTTGTTGGGAGGAAATTGTTCCGTAGCCATCTCCACATATGGGTTCGACATGAATGGACGTCGAGTGGTATCTTCTAGATTATTGTAGAGGAATCCAAAGGGTTCATCATCTAGATGCCTACTTCCAAAGAGAGAGATGATTTTAAAAGAGGTCTCGTGGATGATGGATGGAGCTCTCATCATCACCTAGTCATGGAAACCAGGTTCTACCCTATCCCCCTTTTCTTTCCTCAAAGTTCCTATAAGGATCAAGATAGAGAATCCAAGTTTACCTTTAACTCTAGATCAAATAGCAAGGGTCTCCAGCTTATTTGGAAGGCTAGTTGTCTTTGAGGATGTCTCCCTCACAACAAATTGTCTTAAGGAATCAATGGTGTGTGTCGAGATCGAGTCCACTTTGGATTTTCCCAAGAAGGTTACAATTGTAATCAATGGAGAATCAAATCTCCAGATGGTTTAGTTCATTACTAAACCTTTGAAGTGCTCGGGATGCAAATGTTTTGGGCATAATATGTCTTCTTATCCTGGGATAACCAAGAGCAAACTTACTACAATGAAGTTGCAGCTCTGTGTTGGTAAGCCAGGTGTAAGTGTTTGATGAAATGTCAAAGTTGTGGATGTCATTTCATCTTCTTATATAACCAATGAGAAGAATAGGGCACTCCTAGTTATAATAGTAGTTCAGGGTGTTGGTAGTTTTTTTGATGGCCAAGTCAATAAATAATGTGAGGTAGGCTTGAATACAGCATCTAGCTACTCTTTCTTATTGGAGTCAGATATGTTCTATAGCTCACTGGTGCTGGTGGAGGAGGGCCTAAACCTTGATTGGAAGCTCTCTCTGTCCATACGCAAGATTATGCCAATGTGTTCTAGGCAAATAATGCAGAGATCGAGTCTATCTCAAGAGTACCAACATGTGAATAAAAAGTTGTTGATAATGAGAACTTTGTCACCTCTTATGATCTTGAACTAGGTCTAATGAAAAAGTTCAATCTGAGTGAGGGATCTAGACCAAAGAAAAAGAAGAAGAGATCTAAGAAGTATAGAATTGAGGAGATTCCTAGGATAGAGTTTGATGGATTGGTCGACTCAATTTGTGTTCTATGATCTTGTTCTTTTCTCTTCTCTGAGATGTTTTTTTGTGTTCCATTCAATATTTCTTTTTGACATTGGGAGGGGAAATTATTCTTCTTCACTGCGGGGAGTTGTGGGTTAACCTCACTTACCTAGTATTTTTCCATTTTGATGTATGGGGTGCATTTTATGTACCCTAAGTTTTGGTATCAAACATAGTAGGATGTTATGTATTTTCATTATATTATCTATAGTACATGATTAGCTACATTAATATGACCCTTTTATGAGGAGTTTTAGAACTCTTACCATCTATTTAGCAAAAATATGAGTACTTGAACTAGTTGAAAATGTAATATTGTTTATCTTATTAGTATAAATTCATTCAGAAGTGTATATGAGATATTTTTCATTCTGAGGTTGTTGTTGTATTCAATTGTATCATAAGATATAAGTAAAGTTGTAAAACTCAGGTTAATGATGAAAATCATATTTTGCAGTTACATTAGCAATCACATATGAATCCCTCTCTAGGATAAAACTAGTGAAAATTAATCTTTTTTGTGGAAAGTACCTAATGAGGTTGAGTCAAAAGTCATGATGTAAAAACAAAACATATTGTAATGTTATCACATATTGAGACAGTGCATCACATTTCAAATATTTCTTTTTCATAAGTGCTTATTTTATTACATTACTTTTTTTAAATGCATACTTTTGAATTTCAGTACCTATAAGAATGCAAATTAATAACGAACCAGCATTGGATAAATTACTTTTACATGGAATAAATTTCTTTATATAAGTAGTGTGGATTAATATAATGAATCTATGATCCATACATTTTCAAGTTCCCTAAGAAAATGTTTCCTAATTTTTAAATTATAGAAAAAATAAATAGGTTATATTTTGATGTTCTAGATGGTCGTATGGATTTTCATGGAATCATTATTTTTGGAATCATGTGGGAGTTTGTATAATGTCACTTAGTGGGTTGACCAATATCTTCACTAATATCTAAGTGTAGAGTGTGGGGCCCACTAGATGACAAAATATCATAGCTTATATTTTTGATGATCCATTCTTTCACTGGAGGTGAAGCAATCAATTTGCATAAGACCTTCCAAGCTATCAATTTTTATTGATTTTCCCCTCCATTGGTTGTCATTACCATCAATCAAAAACTCCATCAATGCAAACCATCAAGCACACAACAATACCCTCCCCCACCCCAGGTGGGCATACATCTACTAAACATTTGGTCTACATCATTCTGGCTTTCCTTTTGTTGAAAACCATAATAGCCAAGAGCCCTCCTTCTAATGCATGACATGCATTTGAAGATTGTTGGGAACTCCATACCTATCCTTTTGATTGTCTTCTAGCAAGTCTTTTGAAACAAATGTTGTATTCCCCTTTTGATGAACATCTAGCATCTACCGTCTAATGGTATACATGTTGTGCCTTCTGATGATTGTTAGACTCCACCTTTCTAAGGAAGTTTTGTAAGAGATCTTATGTCATCCTTCATAAGGGACATCAGCTCAACCTTCCAATGAACTTTTGTGTTCTCATCTAGGGGTCCTCCCAACCCTTTTCCTACTGATGGTTATCTAGGTTGTTCACCTACTTATCAAAGTCCTACTAATCGATGACCCATCGTATTCCCCCACACCTATGTTGTCTCTTCACCTTCACATTGGATCCTAACCTTAACTCCAAGGTGGCTACGAGGGTTCTAAACCCTAGCCTCCATCTATAAATACAAGGCCTTCATATACAAAAAAGGGATCCACCATTGACTTCACAAGCCTGTCATCTTCATTCCAAACATCCAACCAAAAAAAAAGCCTTTGACCATTTACATCGGTTAACAAATGTCAAAGGAATACTCTTACAATTCAGTTTCCACCAAGGTATCAGGGTCTCAACCTTGATGGAGGTCTTCCCACCATGCCTTTATCCATCAGTTGACAACTTCCACCCTCATCAACCTACTGCTATGTCCATACAACACTACATCCAATTCATAACGAAAGAAGAATGAAAACTCTAGTCCATCCCTGACGAACGTCTAGGGGTGTCCTTGTTGTTCATTGATGCCTTCCTCTCAAAGTCTAAAGAAACACTTATGCACACCATGGTTGTGACTCCTTCCTTTCTGATGATGTCCTTCTCTCTTTCTTCCCTTGCATTTTATGTTTTTATTGCCATGAGTAAGTTATTAGAGAGTTTAGTTAGTTTAGTTAATTAAGTTATTTGAGTCAAATTATATATGGTCCCAAGTGAGTCGTGTTCAATT
The DNA here is from genome assembly GCA_963693085.1 of Alisma plantago-aquatica. Classification (NCBI taxonomy): domain Eukaryota; kingdom Viridiplantae; phylum Streptophyta; class Magnoliopsida; order Alismatales; family Alismataceae; genus Alisma; species Alisma plantago-aquatica. Next base: position 276,816,516 of record OY856410.1, read on the forward strand.
AGGATTTAGTCTAAAGTTTGTATGCTTCCTCCTTCTCCTATATAAAGGAGGGGGATTCCACTTATCAAATATATCACATAGCCTTATTTTATTTTACAACACAGGTAACTCCCTCTCTAGAGTGTGGGGAGTAGACCCACTACCTGTTTTGTTCTTTTGATCACAACTATTTTTTATAGTCCATTGTATGTTTTGGGTTTCAATATTTTTATGCTTGTATTCTTGTCTGATCACCAGGTTTACATGCTCATCATGATTCTAGGTGTAGAGAACTTTGAACCCAGTGTTTAGGATGTCAAGTGTTTGTTGTTAAACCCTTGATTTGAACTCCTAATATGTGTTTTCTGGTTTGATAGATGTATGATCTCTATGTTGGATCGATGGGCTCTAGGGGGGGTGAATAGAGCTACACACACTTCACAAAATCGATTAGACCACCAATTTAATTGGAGTGCAAAAACTAATGCAAGCAGCAATTTGATATCCTATTCTAGCATACAAACCAAGGATAAGAGATAATGAATATCATGCACTTGGACAGGTGGTTTAGAGTGGTTCCACGTCCTAAACATAGGAGTGATGTCAGTCCACTACCTAGAGTTGGTTAGACTCTAGGATTTGCAACTTGGTCCTCTTATATATCACGATAAGATTACAAGAAACATAAACCACACAACCAAGGGCTTAATTACACAAGCTAAGATCTTCTACCTATCCAAGGACTTACCCACAAAGTGAGATTCTTCAGCCTTCTACAAAGGACTTACCCAATCTCACCTTTGTCTTCAGCCTTGCAGGAATTACCTATCTTGCTTGAGCTTGCCTTGCACCTCTCCTTCACTTGGAGAGCTTGCCCACGTTTTCCCTTCACCAAGGGAGCTGGAGCAATGATCAATCTTCACTCTTGAAGATCAGCAACACATCTTCTCCTTCACTCGGAGAAGAACATCAACAACTCCTCTTTCACTCGGAGAAGTAGCTTCAATCAATCTTCTATTTGATTTGGAGGTGGGAAGAAAGAAAGGAGAGCTTTACATAGCACAAAGGATACCTCTCATACACAAGGACCTATCTCACTCATGAAATTGTCTTGAAGGTAGAGAGAGAAAGGGGCTCAAGGGCTTGGAACACTCTCAACTAAGCTAGAACCAAGTTTTCAATGGAAGAGCAGCTTGAAATGAAGTCCAAGGGGTTCTATTTATAGTTGAGGGCCGCCCTTTATGTTGTGGGACACTTGGGTGCATAAGTGGTCATTTTTCCTTCAAGAAAATGGCTATATTTTTGCCCAAAACAATTCACCAACGGTCATATTACTTTTTCTGCAAACTCCGTACAGTGCAATCGGTCGAGTATCAATGGGTGTAACTTGACCGATCAGGTAGCAGGCAATCTAATATTGAATTGATCGGTCGAGTTTGTCCTGAGGAAACTCGACCGACCATTTCAACTAGAAATGGCCTACTACCCAATCGATCGAGTTCTGTGAGTGCACAACTCGACCGATTGCAATCTTCAGGAAATTGACTCAGGATGATCAGTCGAGTTCCAGGGTGGAAAACTCGACCGACCAAGTGCCTGAAATGGATTTTCTAATTTGCAATAAAAGTGATTAGCACTTGGTGAATTTTGTCCCAAACAATTTTCTCTTCTAAGTTACAAGCATATACATCGTTACAAGTGATTACATTTATGTTCTAAGGTGATTTACATGGAAATCCTAAATTACACACTTGTAGTCAATTTGGCTTGCACTTGGCCCATTCTAGGGCTTGTATATGTGATCCTTTTCATGTACCTAATGTCTGCAAACAATCTTTAATGCACATGTTAGATACATATGAATGGAATGGTTAAGTCATTATCAAAATATAGGTAATGTACAACCTCTAGGTCAACATTGTCCCCCTTTTTGACAATGACAAACCATTCCTCAAACATATTGAAAAGGATAAGAAAATTAAACCTTTGCCTTGTGAATTAGGGGGATTCATGATAAGAACAATTGGAATTGCTCCCCCTCAATTTATGCTTCCTCTCACCTGCATGTTAGGTTTTCTATACATAGCAAAACCAAAATCCATGTAATATGTAATCCCTTACATGTCATATGATCAATCAGAAAATTTACAAGAAAAGGATCACTTAGGCAAGAAAGCAATAGTATTATCACCATAAAAACAATATGATTGAGTTTCAGACCATGAGATATTTCTCCCTCTTTTGACATTATCAAAAAGGAAGGGGGTGTAGAAGAGAAAAATCTAGGTCTTCTCCAAGACTCAACCACACAGATATGCAAAAGATGATAAACAACAGTGTAAAGGCATATAACATACAACCACAAAGGAGAAACATACAATCCAAGTCAGAATCAAAATATAGCTCATCAAACACCAAGCAGAAGATAACACGGATGAAATAGCCAAAGTGTAGCAATGATATTCCAACTCAGACATATGTTCTCATAAGCGACTACAACCATAAAAAGCAGGAAAACAGAGAATAAGAAAATAGTACAGCTCAGACTAATGTGCCAGGATGTTGCTTATACAAAAGAGTCTAGAAAGATATATAATAGACATGCTAGACTATAATCTAAGATAACCTCCTAGACATCTAAGCTATCTATGTCAACTGTGTCCTCGTCATCGTCGGGGTTGTAGTCCTCATCACCATCCGAAGGTGGAGCAGTTGTGCTAGCAGCAGAACCAGCACCATCATCGCCATCCTCGGCAGAAGAACCATCACCATCAGCAACATCAGCATCCTCATCGGCATCCTCATCGGCATCCTCAGCCTGGTCGGGCATCTCCTCGTCAGCAGGACCAAAGGAGCGACCGGGCCAGTGGGCATTCTGCTCAGCCCACGACATGCCAAGAGCTAGAAGCTCATGGGCCTGCGGGAAGGACGGAGTAGAGTCCCCCAAGGAAGTGAGAAGAGAGGCCAGGGGGCCAGCAGGTATCGGTAGATATGCAGGAGTAGAGCTACTGGAGGGATACTGAGGTGGAGCAGGAAAGTAATTCTCATATGCATAGGAGGTATAAGCACTACCCGGATATGGCTGGTATGCTGGGTAGGGTGAAGAGCAGGATAGGTTCATGGTAGACATGATCGAACACAAATCCTGATGGATGTGATCATGGACCTGGCGATTGTACGCCTGTTCATGCATCATGTAACCCAGAAGGGTTTCATTTGATGCTCTGAAAGACGCATGGCTAGGGCGAGGGTGGGGCTGCGGGGGTGGAGCCTAAGTGGAGGCGGGAGGGGCACCAGAAGCAGGGGCGGAGGAAGAGGCAGAGTCGGAAGCACCAGGGGCAGGCATAGACTTTAGAAGAGTGGTTTCACTAATGCACACTCCCTTTCGAGCAACCGGGTAATGGAAGTCAAAAAAGAGTGATTTGTCAGTGGAGAACTGGAAGAGACCACAGATCAAGGCTGGATAGGGAGGGTGGGTGCCCTTGGTGTTCTTGCCTTTGTCAAAGTAGGTCATATGATGAAGAATGTAACGATCCCACTTGACACCTATGTTGTTCAAAAAATAATACATCAAAACCGCTGTGTTTTCCGCAATATCCGTTTGATTTCGCTTTGGATGGATGTTGCAGTTAAGCACAAGGGCTAGGATGCGCTTCTGGAGGTCAAGGGAGGAGGAGGGAAGGGTGGACCGCTTCTTATAGGCCACATCAGGCTTTTTCAAATATCGATGAATATCCGGTAAAGTCAATTCATGATGTTTGTAAAAGGCTTCCGGGTCTAAAAGATCAAAATACTCGTCATAGCCCCGGCGCCAAGTAGTGGTTTCTTCATCTCCGGCAAGATAGAGATTGAAAGTCTCCTCGGAGAGTTGAAACCGACGACCGGCGATCATCGATGTTAGGACTATTTCGGTATTTGGCGAGGGAACAATCGAATCATAGTTCCAGCAGAGATTAGCATAGAACTCGTGAACTGCTTTTGTACTAGTTAACTGATTGTTGAAGCAGTCACTCTCGATCGCAAGGGCGGAAAGGTTGTGATGTGCAAGAAGCTGTGCGATGGAGTTGATATGGTTTTGAAAATGAGTTGGACCAACTAGGGGGCGGAAAGGAAAAGGAGACCTAGGAAGGAGATCCTTATACCTATTGACAGCCTCTAGAGATACAAACGTAGTGTTAGCAAAAGGAATCAACCGTTGGGTCGAGGAAGAAGCTGGGGCATTGCTAGGGGCGGGTCGTTTTCTCCTGTGGGAAGCCATGGAAGCAAAAGTAAGAGAAGAAAACGCGCACACAAGCAAAACGAACCTCGAAACCCAACAAGAACACACAACCGTCGCCCGGGAAGGTCAGGAGCAAGCTGCTAAGGCACCCTAGGGCTGGGAACGGGGAAGGATTAGGGCTAGGGTGGAGAGCACGGGCCAAGAGAAGAGGAATTGGTCGGCTATTTTCTAGTTGTAAGGGAAAATAGTCGGCCGATCCTAAGTTTTAAGTTGGCGCAGCCCGTCGATCGGTTGAGTACTGAGACAAGACAACTCGACCGATCGGTCCACTGAGGAACATCTCTCGGGTCCTGATCGGTCGAATTTTCTGGGGTGAAACTCGACCGATGGCAACCTGACCTAGAAAACTAAATCTTAGATTCTAGCCACATACATGCCTATTAAATTTATTTTTCCATTCTATTATGCATAAATAACATACCTAGGCACATTTTGCTCATCATTGGGCACTATTTAGCGATAAAATGCGAAATTCGATAAAAACCCAAAAAAAAACAAGAAAAAACTAGGCATATTGATTGGCAAAATAAGCATAAGCAAGCATGTATAGGCCACATAAGGTGAAGAATGACATGAGCAAGCATATAGGATAGAGACCACTAGCTAGATCACATAGAAATATCATTTAAATCAATAATGAGCAGTTTAGATCGAATAAAGTTAAATTGATATCTAGATAGAGGTTTTGTAAAAATGTCCGCCAACTGATTTTCTGTGTCCACATGTGTGATATAGATATCTTTCTTGGCAATGTGATCATGAAGAAAATGATGGCGAACCTCTATATGCTTAGCTCTACTATGCAATATAGGATTATAAGAGAGGTTAATTGCACTAGTATTGTCATAATAGATAGGAGAAGCATCAAAAAATATGTTAAAGTCTTGGAGCATTTGCTTCATCCATAGGACCTGTGCACAACAACTCCCGGCTGCGATGTATTCAGCTTCGGTAGTTGATAATGCCACTGTGCTTTGTTTCTTGGAGAACCAAGACACTAAGCATGGTCCTAGAAGGAAGCAAGTGCCACTTGTGCACTTTCTATCAATCAAACACCCTGCATAATCCGCATCACTATATGCTGTAAGAGTAAAATCCCTTGATTTAGGATACCATAGACCAAAATTTTGAGTTTTGGCTAAGTACCTCAAAATTCTCTTAACAGCAGTGAGATGTACTGCTTAGGGCAAGATTGAAAGCGAGCGCACAAGCCAACACTAAACATAATGTCAGGTCTAGAGGCAATTAAATAAAGTAAACTTCCTATCATACCTCTATAGAGCTTCTCATCTACCTTTTCACCTTCTTCATCTTTATCAAGTTTGGCGGTATTTGACATGGGTGTATCCATCGGCTTCATGTTCTCCATCCCAAAGCGCTTGAGTAGTTCAGTTGTGTATTTGCCTTGGTTGATGAAGTTTCCTTCCTTTGTTTTCTTGATTTGAAAGACGAGGAAGAAGGTCAACTCACCCATCATGCTCATTTCAAATTAACTCTGCATAAGAGAACTAAACTCCTTGCAAAGATCAAGATCAGTCCCGCCAAAAATGATATCATCCACATATATTTGAATAATAAGAAAATGGTTAGAAGTGTGTTTTAGAAACAAAGTAGAATCAACTTTGCCCATGACATACCCATTATCTAACAAAAAGTTCTTTAATTTCTCATACCAAGCTCGAGGTGCTTGTTTGAGTCCATAGAGAGCTTTTTGTTGCAAATAAACATGATTGGGTAATTTGTCATTTTCAAAGCCCGGAGGTTGAGCAACAAATACTTCCTCCTCAATTGTACCGTTCAAAAAAGCACTTTTAACATCCATTTGATAAAGCAAGAAATTTTTATAACTAGAAAAAGCAAGTAGCATACGGATAGATTCTAATCTAGCAACAGGAGCATAAGTTTCATCAAAATCAATACCTTCATGTTGGTTGTAACCTTGTGTTACTAACCTTGCTTTGTTCCTTACCACTTTTCCTTGCTCATCAAGCTTGTTGCGGTAGACCCATTTGGTGCCAATGATCTTTCTATCATTTGGTCTTGGCACTAGAGTCCACACACGGTTCTTCTCAAATTGCTCAAGCTCTTCTTGCATGGCAAGGATCCACTCATCATCACCAAGGGCCTCTTTGATGTTCTTTGGCTCTAGTTGGCAGATGAAGGCACTATCTGCTTGTTCTTTGTTGTGAGCAGATCGTGTCCTCACTCTCTCAAATGGATTGCCAATGATCAACTCCTTGGGGTGATTCTTTGCAAAGCGGGGAGTGGGATCCTTCTTTTCTTCTTCTTTTTCTTCTTCTGCAACCTACTTGCCTTTGTCTTTGATGTTGAGATCTTTTAAGATAGGAATTATTTCTTCTGGAACATCATCATCACCAATATGCTTGCCAATAATAGGGTTAGTTTCAATAAATTTAACATTTATAGATTCTTCAATTTTAGATAGTTCAATGTTAAATACTCTAAATGCCCTGCTAGTAGTGCTATAGCCTAGGAAGAAAGCCTTGTATGATTTTGGATCAAACTTGTCGAGAGAATCCTTAGTGTTTAAAACAAAACAAGGACATATGAAAACATGAAAGAAATCAATAGACGGCTTCCTACCACGCCATAGTTCATAGGGGGTTTTCTTGAAAGTCAGATGTGTGAAAACTCGGTTTTGCACAAAACATGACGTGCTAACGGCTTCAGCCCAAAACTTCTTAGGAGTGTCATACTCAAGAATCATGGTCCTAGCCATCTCTTGTAGTGATCTATTCTTCCTCTCAACAACTCCATTTTGTTGAGGTGTGTGAGGAGAAGAGAAATTGTGCGAATAACCCGATTTTTCACAAAAACGTTCAAAAAGATCATTTTCAAACTCTCCCCCATGATCACTACGGATAGAAACAACATGGCAAGAAGCTTCATTTTCAACTCGTTTACAAAAGCTTGAGAAAACATCAAGAGTATCGCTTTTAGAAACGAGAAAGAAAGTCCAAGTATATCTAGAAAAATCATCAACAATAACAAGACAATACTTGGAGCCACGAAGTGTTTGTGTTCTCATTGGTCCAAATAGATCAATATGAAGAAGCTCAAGAACTCTCTTGGTACTCATGACTCCTTTGGATTTGAAGGAGGATTTGGTTTGTTTCCCTTGTGTGCAAGGTTGGCATTCCTCTTCCTTATCAAAATCCAATTTAGGAAGTCCTCGAACCAAGTCCTTTTTGTTCAATTTCTTCATTTGATGCAAATTCACATGACCCGAACGACGATGCCAAAGAGAAAGATCATTTTTATCCACAACTAAGCATCTATTTAGTATGGGCTTTAGAGCATCGAGAACAATAACATAAAGATTACCATTTCTAGTTCCCTTATATATAACATTGTAGGAGAGGGAATCTAGAAGCAAGCATTCTACAGCAGTAAATAACACAAGATAACCATTATCACATAATTGGCTAACACTAATTAAATTGTGATGTAGGCCATCAACAAGAAATACATTTTTAATACATAATTCATTGCCTACATCACCCTCACCTATAACCTTACCCTTCTTGTTGTCCCCGAAGGTTACCGATCCTCCTTTCTTTTTCACAAATTTGTTGAAATGGCTGATTTCTCCAGTCATATGCTTAGAGCAGCCACTATCAACAATCCATTTCTTTTGAACCTGCAAGAAAAGAGGATGTCAGAACCCAACTCAAACTTTGGGGTCCGGGGTTAGCTTGGGGACCCATTTCATCTTTGGGTTGGTCCCCTTGGGCTTGTAAGGATAATAGGTAGAATAATGGTCATCACATTTGCAATGAATACAAACCATAGGGTTTTTAGAGCCGGAAGACTCTCCATTGAAAATTGGAGGTTCCACACTCTTCTTCTTACCCTTCTTCTTCTTACCTTTGGGAGCAGTCCCAATATATCCTAAACCACTAGTACCAACTTGTTTGGTAGAGTGCTCTAGGACATCATTTAGGGATTTCTTTCCCGAAAGAAACCTTTGCAAAGTAGATCTTAATTTAGCATTATCATCACTAAGGTTTATAACATTAGTAGAAAGATTTTCAAGATCTTCTCTAGCATGCAAAAGGTCGGTCTCAAGACAGAGGGCTTTAGTAAGAAGAGAATCTTTTTCTAGAGTTAAGCTAGCAACTTCATTTCTAGGCAAAACAGGTCTAGAAGATAAATCATTAATTTGAGCAAGCAATTTTGCATTTTCAGATTTGAGCACAACTATTTCTCTTTGATAGGCAGAGACTTCTTTTCTCCTAGCATCATCAATAAGCTTGAGTTCTACATTTTCAGTTTTAAGAGTGTCAAGCTCATCTAGGCAATTTTGGTTTTCTATCTTAAGATTTTCAATGTTTTTAAGATATACACCATTCTCAACCTCTACTCCATTGTATTGAAGTTCAAGGTCAAGAAATTGCCCTTCCAAGGATTCTATGCTATCAAGATGCAATTTTTCATTTTCATCAAGAATGTCAATTTTTGCATAAAGATCATCAACTATTTTGCCTAATCTTTTTCTCTTAGATTTACATTTATTAAAATATGATTGGCATTCATTAAGAATATCAATGAGAGTTTCCTTAGATAGCTCAAGTAAATTAACATCACTAATATTGCTTACCTCACTTACCTCAATTACATCTTCACTAATTGAGGCCATGAGGGCAAGATGGCATTCTCCATCTTCGGAGCTTGAGGAGCTTGAAGAAGAAGACTCCCATGCCGCATGAGATGCATCTTTGGATCTTTTCTCCTTCTTGTCTTTTCTTTTGTACTTTTCTTCTCTTTTGTACTTGTCATCCTTCTTGTGGATGCTCTTATGATGGCTCTTCTTGGCATTTGGGCAGTCACTCTTGTAGTGGCCTTTTTTACCACACTCGTAGCACCTAGGAGTTGAGGAGGAGGGCTTGCTCTTGAAGTGCTTCCCTTTTGAGTAGTTGGCTTCATGATCATTGACACCTTCATCTTCACTTGAGGAAGGGCAGGGAGACTTCATAGCAAGTTGTTGTTGTCGGACCATTTCTTCAATTTGAGCTTTGAAGGTTGTGTCCTTTATCTTCTTTGATTCTTTTTCTTCTCTTTTATCCTCTTCCTCTTGCTTGTCAAGCCTAGGTTCATGAGCTTGAAGGTTACCAACCAGCTCCTCAGTTGATAACTCGCTTAGCTTGTAGACTTCTTCAATAGAAGTGACCTTTGCCTCCCATCTCTTTGGTAGAGATCTCAAGATTTTGGCATTGATTGTACCTCTATCCATGACACTCCCAAGGGCTGCAAGACTGTTCAAGATGACGTTTAGCCTTGTGTACATATTCGCCACTCTTTCATTCTTCCCCATCTTGAAGTTCTCAAGAAGACCACTAAGCATGTAGACCTTGGCCTCCTTGACTTGCTCGGTCCCTTCATAGGTGACACACAACTTGTGCCATATCTCATGCGCCGTGACCCACGAAGAGATGCGGTTGAACTCCGAGTGTAAGGGTGGCGTAGATGATGCTCACGGCTTTGGCATTGAGTTGAGCATGCTTCATCTCCGCTTCCGTCCATGTGGTGATGTCCCCTTTTGGGTCTTCATATTTGAGATGGACAATCTTCCACATTTCGAAACTCACCCCTTGGAGATAGAATTGCATTCTCCTCTTCCAATATAAGAAGTTTGTGCCGTCGAAGACCGGAGGTCTCATGGAGAACCTTCCTTCATGGTTGAGTGACCCAAGAGCCGAATCGCCCATCTTCTCCTACTTGTTGAAGTAGCTTGGAGAAGACCTGCTCTGATACCACTTGTTGGATCGATGGGCTCTAGAGGGGGGTGAATAGAGCTACACACACTTCACAAAATCGATTAGACCACCAATTTAATTGGAGTGCAAACACTAATGCAAGCAGCAATTTGATATCCTATTCTAGCATACAAACCAAGGATAAGAGATAATGAATATCATGCACTTGGACAGGTGGTTTAGAGTGGTTCCACGTCCTAAAAATAGGAGCGATGTCAGTCCACTACCTAGAGTTGGTTAGACTCTAGTATTTGCAACTTGGTCCTCTTATATATCACAATAAGATTACAAGAAACATAAACCACACAACCAAGGGCTTAATTACACAAGCTAAGATCTTCTACCTATCCAAGGACTTACCCATAAAGTGAGATTCTTCATCCTTTTACAAAGGACTTACCCAATCTCACCTTTGTCTTCAGCCTTGCAGGAATTACCTATCTTGCTTGAGCTTGCCTTGCACCTCTCCTTCACTTGGAGAGCTTGCCCACGTTTTCCCTTCACCAAGGGAGCTGGAGCAACGATCAATCTTCACTCTTGAAGATCAGCAACACATCTTCTCCTTCACTCGGAGAAGAACAGCAGCAACTCCTCTTTCACTCGGAGAAGTAGCTTCAATCAATCTTCTATTTGATTTGGAGGTGGGAAGAAAGAAAGGAGAGCTTTACATAGCACAAAGGATAGCTCTCATACACAAGGACCTATCTCACTCATGAAATTGTCTTGAAGGTAGAGAGAGAAAGGGGCTCAAGGGCTTGGAACACTCTCAACTAAGCTAGAACCAAGTTTGCAATGGAAGAGCAGCTTGGAATGAAGTCCAAGGGGTTCTATTTATAGTTGAGGGTGGCCCTTTATGTTGTGGGACACTTGGGTGCATAAGTGGTCGTTTTTCCTTCAAGAAAACGGCTATATTTTTGCCCAAAACAATTCACCAACGGTCATATTACTTTTTCTGCAAACTCCGTACAGTGCAATCGGTCGAGTATCAATGGGTGTAACTCGACCGATCAGGTAGCAGGCAATCCAATATTGAATTGATCGGTCGAGTTTGTCCTGAGGAAACTCGACCGACCATTTCAACTGGAAATGGCCTACTACCCAATCGGTTGAGTTCTGTGAGTGCACAACTCGACCGATTGCAATCTTCAGGAAATCGACGCAGGATGATCGGTCGAGTTCCAGGGTGGAAAACTCGACCGACCAAGTGCCTGAAATGGATTTTCTAATTTGCAATAAAAGTGATTAGCACTTGGTGAATTTTTTCCCAAACAATTTTCTCTTCTAAGTTACAAGCATATACATCGTTACAAGTGATTACATTTATGTTCTAAGGTGATTTACATGGAAATCCTAAATTGCACACTTGTAGTCAATTTGGCTTGCACTTGGCCCATTCTAGGGCTTGTATATGTGATCCTTTTCATGTACCTAATGTCTGCAAACAATCTTTAACGCACATGTTAGATACATATGAATGGAATGGTTAAGTCATTATCAAAATATAGGTAATGTACAACCTCTAGGTCAACACTCTAGGTAACATGACAGTGAGCTTGGAGTGATATATTTCTAGGTTTAAATGTTAACACTAAAAGGTGGATTATTCATGGACTAAGGTTATTTATGTTCATGCTTAATATGATGAAGTGGGATAGTGAAAGATAGGCAGTGGTGGTGAAACCATTCCACCCTAGTGTTCACATTCATTGATTTATCAACCTTTCATATAGCCTTTTATTATTTACAATGATCTAATAATCAATAATCAACCATCTTTGTTTTAAATACTAATTATTATTTGGTTACCTTCTTCATCTAATTCTTTAATATGTTGTCCTTTGGGTTCAATCTAGAATTACTATGATAAGATCCATCTACTTGTGGTTGGTGATTGTTGTAAGTTGGTTAAGGAAAACTATAGGGATTTCATGATTCTTCTGCTTAGTTTTATTCTATTAAACTACAATAATAATGTTTCTGGCGGAGAGTTATATATCTCACTGGGACAATTTCAATTGGCTCACCCCCGTGGGATCCAACTTTTTAGATAAATGGAAGAGAAGAGGCAGAAACCCTACTGTAGGGGAACGACAGCAGCAGGAACATGGATAGCAATGATATTCCAGGTGGAGGCACTGGCTGTCATGTTTTGTATAGAGAGTCATATGTGTCGTCTTTGTACTCTCAGGTCCTCAGAGTTAGTAGTTAGTACTTTTAATGAATCGATTTTAGATTTTGGCTTGATGCCTCGAGGTTCTTATGTTGTCTGTGTATAGTTTTAACAAGGCAGTTGATGCTTGTAATCCTCGAGAAGAGACGGTACATGATATATACTTATGAACCAGGATGTAAATAAAATACATTGGTTCTTGATAAAAGATTTTTCCTATGTTTGGATCTCTTTGTAAATGGTTTTAATTTTTAGTGATTTTCAGTAATTTTGTTGCTTATGTTTAATTACATTGTGATGGTCTGATTTGGTGTTGGGTCGTCTCAGTTTAGTTGGTATCAGAGCGCTAGGTTCGCTGAGTCTACAGAGTCATAGGATTAATGTCGTTGAGTCTGTTCTAGTGTCTTCCAATTATCTGAAAGTGTCTTCTGCTGATAATGGAGGAGAAGAACTTAAATATGTATGGATCACAGGAAGAACATGTTGCTGAGAGCAGCATTGTTGCACCAGGATGAGGTGGAAGGGATCAGGATAGGGAAGAACCAGTACCTGAACATCCCCAGCTTAACCAAGCTACACTGGAAAACCCAGCCTTCCATGATCTATTTGGGTAGTTCATGGCAACCATGACACATATGGCGGATAGGATGCCACCACCTACACCTAGGGCACCATCTCATCATGAAGGATAGGGAGCCGATAAGACTTTTAAACGACTTCATCGGTTTGCGGCCACAGATTATGTTGGTACAGCAGACCCAGTAGACATAGATATGTGGTTGACTGAGCTAGATAAGGCCTTTAGAATCCTCAATATCCCTGAAGCATAGAAGGTGAGGCACGTGGTGTACCTTCTAAAAGGGAGTGCTAGTCACTGGTGGACAATAGAAGAGGGCAAGAGGCTAGGTGTTGAAATCGGATGGGTAGAATTCCGATGAGAATTCATCAGTAGATACTTCCCCAAGACGTTTCTAGATGAGAAGATCTCTCAGTTTGAGAGGTTAAGGCAAGGACTAGTGAACATTAGCGAGTATGAATCTATGTTCATGGAGCTTTTGTGGTTTTGTCCACATATGGAAGTTACTGATGAAGAGAGAATTCTGCATTTTGAGACGGGGTTGAACGCTGAATTGACCACTCCTGTATATGCCTTAGAGAATAGGGAGAGGTTCACCACCTTTGTGGAGTCTGTGAGATGGATAGAAAGGTCGGTGATTGAGAAGCATCAGACTAAGAGTAAGAAGTTGTATACTTAGTTTTAAGGACAGAGGTCTGAAGGTTTCAAGAAACCGAGATTTTTTGCACCAATAGAACCACCAAGATTCAATACCCAAACACAATGGATGTCAAGTAGGGGTTGAGGCCATAGTTTACCACGAGAGGAAGCCCACAGTTCAGCCTCAATGTCAGTAACAGGACCACCCAGGCCATAGAAGGAGACCAGAGGTTGTTTTATATGCAGAAAGATGGGGCATTTGATGAGAGATTGTCGAGCTAGGGATGCAAGTGTGACTCAACCTCAGAGGCAGAGGCAGCAAGGATCTCAGAGACGATAGTTTTTTAGTGGCGCCAGAGGACGTGGACAAGCGTCCCAAGCTGGTTTGTCTACACCCAACAATCGAGCACAGGGTCAACAACAAGCAACGATGAGATTATATGCGATGAATCAGTCTGAAGCAGTAGTCAACCCTCGAGTTGTGACAGGTCAGATGGAACTATTTCATTCTGATATGTATTCATCCTGCTTCGTATCTATTTTAATTAATCTGGGTGCTACACATTCCTTTATCACTCGATGAGTGATTAACAATATGACTGTCAGTCACAGAGCAGATAGTCTATTATTAGAAACCCCTTTGTTGAATAAAGTAACCATAAAGAACAAGTATCCTCTACCAAGGATCGATGACCTGTTTGATCAGTTGTGTGGTGCAACTATCTTCTCTAAGATAGATCTGAGGTTATGATATCATCAGTTGCGTATCAAGGAGAATGACATACCTAAGTCTGCCTTTAGGACAAGGTATGGTCACTATGAGTTCATAGTTATGTCATTTGGACTAACTAATGCACCAGTTGCATTCATGGAACTCATGAATAGAATCTTTCAACCTTTTCTTGATTTTTTCATAGTAGTCTTTATAGATGACATCTTGGTATACATTAGTGATGCTCAACAGCATGAGAAGCACCTTTTTTAGGCTTTAACTTTACTAAGAGAACATAAGTTGTATGCTAAGTTTAGCAAATGTGAGTTTTGGTTACCAGAAGTTTCTTTTCTAGGACACGTAATATCTACCTCAGGTATCTATGTTGATCCTAATAAAGTAGTATCTATCCTGCATTGGGAACAACCAAAGACACCAACGGAGATATGCAGTTTCCTAGGACTAGCAGGCTATTATAGGAGGTTCATTAAGAACTTTAGTTCTATAGCTTTACACCTAACCAAGTTGACCAGGAAGGAGGTTCCTTTTATCTTGAATGTCAAGTGTCAACATCCTTTCCAGCTGTTGAAAGAAAGGTTAACAAGTGCACCTGTGTTGGTGTTACCTGAGAAAGGGAAGGGGTACATAGTTTTCTATGATACATCTAAGAATGGTCTAGGATGTGTGTTGATGCAGGATAATCAAGTGATTTCTTTTGTCTCTCGATAGCTTAAGAAACATGAGGAGAATTATCTGACACATGATCTAGAGCTAGCTGTTGTGTTCCATGCTTTGAAGATCAGGAGACATTATCTCTATGGAGAAACATTCCAGATTTTCACAGACCATAAGAATCTAAAATATATCTTTTCACAACATGAGTTGAACATGAGACAATGTCACTAGATGGAGTTAATCAAGGACTATGATTGTATAATTGATTATCATCCAGGGAAGGTTAATGTAGTGGTTGATGCACTAATTAGGAAATCATCATCACTAGCCTTAGATAAAGCACAGTTGAACTCCTTAGTGTGCTTTAAAAGTGATATGTTTATCTCCTTGAGGAAAGATAATATACAGCTTAAGGTATCATTGTTAGCCGGGTTGTTAGCTGAGATGCAAGTGAAACCTACTTTGAGACAACAGATTAAAGAAGTACAACAAGTTGATATTGTGGTTGAGAAGATTAGGTCAGAGTATAGTAGTGAGAAACGAGATGGATTTCATGAGTCATAGGATTAGGTAGTCTGTTACCATGGTAGGATGGTAGTACCTAATGCTAATGAATTAACAAAGTTAGTTTTGGAGGAAGCTCATTCTTTGATGTATGCAATGCATCCAGGAAGCACCAAAATGTATTGTAACTTGAAGGATATGTATTTGTGGCCAGGATTGAAGAAGTATGTATCTAAGTTTTTTATGTGGTATCCGGTGTATCAACAGGTTAAAGCTGAACATCAAAATCCCATAGGAACAATGCAACTTTTGCCTATACCGCAGTGGAAATGGGATTATGTAACCATGGACTTTGTGGTTGGTTTACCTAGAACAACCAAAGGTCATGATTCCATATGGGTGATAGTTTATAGGTTGACTAAGACAACACATTTCCTTCCTGTTAAAACAACCTACACTACTGAGAAACTTGCACAGATATATATAGATGAGATAGTGTGGTTGCATGGGGTTCCAACTACTATTGTTTTTTATAGAGGTCTACAGTTCACGAGTCATTTTTGGGAACAACTACATAAAGCTTTGGGTACACAGTTAAGGTTTAGTACTGCCTTTCACCCACTGATAGATGGACAATTTGAGAGGACCATACAAACCTTGTAGGATTTGCTTAGGCCATGTGTCCTTCAGTTTGTAGGAAGTTGGGATCTACACCTGAGCTTGATAGAATTTGCTTACAATAATAGGTATCAACACAGTATTGATATGGCACCATATGAAACATTCTATGGTAGATGTTATAGATCTCCTTTATGTTGGTATGAAATAGGAGAATATCAACTTTAGGGTCCTGAGCTTGTGCAGCAGACAACTGAGAAGATTAAAGTAATACAACAACAATTAAAGACTGTATAGGATAGATAGAAGTCGTATGCCGACAAACGACAAAGACCTTTAGAATTCCAAGTTGGAGACATAGTATATCTCAAGGTCTCACCTTGGAAAGGTGTCCTTAGATTTGGAAGGAAGGGAAAGTTAGCTCCTAGATTTATGGGGCCTTATCCAATCATTGAATGGATTGGAAAGGTAGCCTATAAGCTAGAGTTACCACCTGAGCTGCATAAGTTGCATCCAGTGTTCCATATCTCCATGCTGAGAAAGTGTCATACTGACACAGAGTTAGTTTTCCAACCTGTGGAGGTAGAATTAAATGATGATTTATCATATGTTGAAGGACATGTGATGATCCTTAATAAAAGAATTAAAAAGCTGAAAAAGAAAGACATATGCCTTGTGAAAGTTATTTGGCATCACTGTGGCATTGAAGAAGCTACATGGGAGCTAGAGGAAGAGATGAGGAGGAAGTATCCTTCTCTTTTCTCTTGATGATTTCGGGGACAAAATCCCTATTAGGGGTGGATAATTTGTAACATCCCTGACTTGGGTTATGCTCTAACCTCAGATGTTTTGTTTAAGAAAGATAATTATATGCTTACTCTTATCTTTTGAAAAGTAATTAAGGCTCAAGAGGAGCTTATGTTTCAATTTTAGTCCTTTTTGAATAATGTTAAAAACAATATTTTGCCTATTTTCGACTAATGTGAAAATTACCCAAGTTGAGGGGTTAACTTGCAAATGTTACATTGTGAAATGTTCCTAAAGCATTGAAGCATCATAAGAATGAGAATGATGTAGAAATATGGCTTGTGGTAGCCTAAACACCAAGAAAGAGCTTATTGAGCAATGTTTGTGCATTAAAACCTAGTTTTGGTATAATGTGCAATTTACCCAAAACCTAGGGTTCAATATGCAAAATACCTCTTTTAGAGAGTCCCTAATGTTTCTTGGTATTAATTAGAGACAAGAAAATCAGAGGGGCATCTCATTTGAATCTCTTTGGAAGAGAGAGAATCTTGATATTAAAATAATCAAGATTTAAGCATAATTGAAACCCTAATTCAATTTAATGCAAAAATAAATATATTAATAAAAATGCCCTTCAACCAAAAACATGATGGTTGAATTTATTTATGTACGGACGTCCTTGTGCCTTGCAATGGCACCGAAGTATCTAAAGTGAGTGGAGATCCCACTCACGTTAGTTAAAGAAAAAGTAATATCCACTCATTTTTTGAAATTATTATTATATTGATTAAGGTGCTTAATTTGTTTTCTTTAATTCATGGATAAAGAAGAGGATTTTGAAGGAGAATATGATGGCTTCGTATGCAAGGAAGTGAGGGGGATAAGTGGCACCAATTTTGGTAATTAAAGGATTTTATAACACTTTCTCTCTCTTTAAATTCCCTTACATATATCCCATTTTCCACCCACATGAAAGACTTTTTTTCAAATCTACTTTCTCTCCTTTCTTTGACCATGCACAAGGGAGCTTAGGAGAAACAAGAGGACGTATCCCAACCTGTAGGTAAGCTCCATAGTCATCTTCAACCTTGATTTCATAGTGGAAATCGAAATTCAATGCTTATTTTCTTCTTTTCTCCATTCAATCTTCAACTTTAGCCAATCTTTTCACTCAAAGACTTGAGAACGGACCTTGTACAGTTGAGAAAGCTTCATTCTAAATTGAGGACGTGAATATTGAAGCTTGGATTCAACTTTGAAGGTGGATTATATAACTTGAACCCTTAAATGTCATTATTGATTTCATATCTTCATCATATGTTGATTCCTTTTTCATTCCCAAATTTCCTTTCTATTAGTTGATGAAATCAACGTAAGAATCATAGAAAATTTCAAAGGTTTGTATCTTGAAGATGATTTTGTCATCTTAGAACATGCCTCAATAAGTATCATGGGAAAATGGTTTGCAATGTTGATGAACAAACGGTCTCAAGACTGTTTGGTGATCAAACGGTCTCAAGACCATTTGAGGGCAAACAGGCTCAAGACCGTTTGAGGTGAAACGGTCTCAAGACCATTTGGGATTTATTGCTGATGTAGATGATGAAGTTTTAATGGATCAAATTGATTTAATTATAATGGATTCAAGAATGGGTGATCCATTGATTACAAACCCTAATTGTATTGAATGGTTGAAACCCTAAATTGGTTGAGCCGATTTCTAAGTTGTATGGCTCAAACGGTCTCAAGAACATTTGAGGGAAAATGGTCTCAAGACCATTTGAAGTCAAATGGTCTCAAGACCATTTGGAGTTCAAGGGCTTTGATGTATGGTTGGAGATCCAAGGGCTTTAATTTGATGTACTTTCAATGGTCCAAATGTTGGATGGTTCAATGACTGCAAACTCTAAAATCGATTGATTGATTGGAGGAAACCCTAATTGATCCATTCGGTTTCAAGGTGGTTTGGACCAAACGGTCTTGAGACCATTTGGGATCAAATGGTCTTTAGACCGTTTGGAGGGCAAACGGTCTTAAACCGTTTGATGTTCAATCAGTTTCAATGATTGTTTGTTCATTCGGTTTCAATGATAATTTGATTAAATGGTTTCAAGGGTTGAAAGCACCAAATGGTTTCAAAATTATTTAAGATAAAATGGTCTCAACCCTAGATTCCCAAATGGTCTCAAGACCATTTGGAGGGCAAATGGTCTTAAAACCGTTTGAGAGTCAAGGAGGTCAAAACCGTTTGAAGGTTCAAAAGTATCAAAACCGTTTGGAGACCTAATAGTCTCAAAGCATTGAAAGATTAATCAACCTTATGATTGTTAATGATGTTTATAAAAGATAATTACAATTGTTGTACCTTTAAGGTACTAGGGTGATTAGTATCCTTAAAGGGGTTAACCTTTGATGCTTATGGAAGCAATGCCTCAATGCACTATGCTAACCCTAAATGTATGCACTTGAATGAAGGGTTGACGTAATCTAATCAAGTTTGAAGTAATTAACATCCTAGAGAGGATGAGAGAGAGAGGAATCCATACATGTATGATAATCATGTAGTGGTTAAGCCTCGATACTTTCAACATGAGTAAAATATGTAGTTAGGGTATGATCCTTGATAAAGAGATCATGAAACCCTAATTGAGAAGGTTGATGAGCCATAACCCTAATTTAGGGCAATGCTAGGTGTAACCCTAATCTAGGGTAATGATGTAACCCTATTCTAGGGTAATGATATGAGAAATCCCAATTTAGGGTAATATAATGAAAAAACCCTAATTTAAGAGGATGTTTCATGAAACCCTAATTTTTGGTAAAATTACATGGAACCCTAACTTGGGGAAAAGTTATAAGGAACCTTAATTCAAAATAATGATGTGTGAAACCCTAATGCAGTGATGTCATGTGAAACCCTAATCAAGGGTGATGTCAAGTGAAACCCTAATACAGAGATGTGATGTGAAACTCTAATTCAGGGTGATGTTATGTAATGCTATATGAAATCCTACCCTAATATAGGGTGAAGGTATATGAAATCCTAATTTTGGATTATAGTGCATGAAACCCTAATGTTGGGTAATATGATGATAAACCATAACCCTAATTTTGGATAATGGAATGAGTATCCCTAATTGACATGAATTTGGGAAACCCTAACCCTAATGAGTGAATAGTGATGTTACCATTACATTGCATAGTGTTGATATGTAATTGATATAACTGTTATCATGTGTACTAATCATGTAGGTATCATGAGATGTTGGACATAGCTAGGTATGAGCTATGATGTTTTATTATTGAAACTATTTTATGGGCCTTGTGAGCCATAATATGCATTGTTGCCTAATAAGAGGTAACAAGAGATTAATGGGCTTTAAGAGCCATGTGAGATGCATGTATTGCAAGTATCATGTTTACCTTGGTCAGATGACCTGAAGGTATTAGTTACATGATAAGTGGTAACAAGTGTTCTTGATGAATTGAGGGTTTGAATAACCATATTCCATAATCATGATGATGAGATGTTAAGGGATGAGAATGCCCCTGATGTGACAAGGGATTGAGATCCTAATGTTTTATAAATCTTTGAAAAGTATTTGAAAGAAGTATTACTCATTCTTTGTAGCATTTGTTATAATTATTTATGTTTGAAAACCTGACTAATGCTAAAAGAATATGGTAATGTACTCACACTGACTGAGGAGGATGAGGTCATGGGAATCCAGCTCTTCCTTGACCTATGTATGGCACCGATTTAGACTTTACAATGGTCGGTTGGAGTATGAGCGGTATACCTCATCTCCTCAGGGCTTAAGTATGATTGTAAAATGTACTCAGCCGTGTAGCGTATTTTCTTAAAGTTGAAATACGATAATCACTGGTTGATGTTACCTTGATTAGCATATCCTAGGTGGATAAATGTTATACATGTTCTTCAATTCCTTATCAAATAAGTGACATGCTACTTTATCAAGATATAGTTGAAATGATTTGAATAAGAATAATGCTCTAATATGTTTAGACATTGATTTATCTACTAATGAACATATATGATTCTTCTGCTCAGTTTTATTCTATTAAACTGCAATAATAATGTTTCTGGCGGAGAGTTATATCTCTCGCTGGGAAAATTTCAATTGTCTCACCCCCGTAGGATCCAACTTTTTAGGTAAACGTAGAAGAAGAGGCAGAAACCCTACTGTAGGGGAAGGGCAGTAGAAGCAACAGGGACAACAATGATATTCCAGGTGGAGGCACTGGCTGTCATGTTTTGTATAGAGAATCCTATGTGTCGTCTCTGTACTCTCAGGTCCTCAGAGATAGTAGTTAGTACTTTTAATGAATCGATTTGAGATTTTGGCTTGATGCCTCGAGGTTCTTATGCTGCCTGTGTATAGTTTTAATAAGGCAGTTGATGTTTGTAATCCTTGAGAAGAGACGGTACATGATATGTACTTATGAACCAGGATGTAAATAAAATACATTGTTTCTTTATAAAAGAGTTTTCCTATGTTTGGATCTCTTTGTAAATGGTTTTAATTTTTAGTGATATTCAGTAATTCCGCTGCTTATGTTTAATTTTCCAATTAATTACACTCTGATGGTCTGATTTGGTGTTGGGTCGTCTCACATGTAGAGGGCTTTTCTCACTCCACTCATATTAGTCATATTGTATCATGATTCCTTATGCCTCTTCCTTAATTCAGTCAACAAATTCTCTTCTTACTTAGACATGCAATATGAATTGACGTAAGTGGGCAAACTTTCATCTGATCTAGGAAGACATACTTGAGCTCTTCAGGTATAGGATTCATATCTTGTCTGGTGAGCTATGTTTCTTCTTCTTTAATCATAGAGATGGACTTGAGATCTTCAAACTGAGCCTTGAGGTCTTTGTCAATAGAGTCCAAATGGAGGAGAAATTGTTGAACTTATTCATTCTTCAGGTCAAGAGCATTGGGATTGATTATCACGGACTTAGAGGGTCTTAAGAAGTGGGATGTTCTTGCCACAACTACACTATTTTGTCAACATAGTAAATTAGATAGCATTGATCCTGGAAAGAGGGTCCCTTGTGCCTCTCAAAGACCTTGAAGTCAATCATGTTAGTTCCTAGTCTAAACATTAGGATTCTAGGTTCAACATCAATGAGTGAGGGGGTAGTTGCATGGAAAGGATAGGCAAAGATGAGAGGGTATCATAAGTCCTCCATGATGAAAAAGTCACATGAGCAAGATGATTTGCAACCCACTCTCACATGAATGCCTTCTAAAATCGCCAGAGGGGTGGTCAAAGAAGTGTCAACTAGTTGAATCATGATACCAAGCATATCATTTGTGAAGCCTAGTCTCTTTAATAATATGTAGGGCATAATAAAAACACTTTCCCCTGGGTTGGCTAGAACCTTTTGGCATGTAATGTCCCCAGCAAAGTAGGAAATACCAAAAGATCCACGATCTTTGAGTTTATTGAGCATCTTCCTCTAGACAATGTATGATGTCGTATATGCTAGTCTCACAATTTAGACTTCATATAATAAGTAGTTGTAGTGAGGAGAGTATCAAAGAACTTGTCCATGAGGGAATTTCAGCAAGAACGTCAAGTAAAGAAATATCAACATGTAGCTTTTTCATTGCTTCCTTGAACTTATTAAATCTCGAGTTTGACATTTTTAAGCTAAACGGCTCTGGTAAGGGATGTGTGGTTTGTGGATGAGAACCACATTTATAGAGGTAGAAGTTGGTTTAGCTTCAAGTGCATTCTCAAAAGTGTGGGTGTTTCTCGTATGGGGGTAGATGTATCACCCTTCTTTAGTGCTTTAGTTGTTGGTTCTATAGGTGCATCCATAGGAACAACTATCAGTTTAGCTGCATCAGACTAACTGTAACATCCCTGACCTGGGTTATAAACTAACCCTAGGTGTTTTGCCTAAATATGTAATTAAATACTTGTGATAACTCCCTGGCATGTAATTAAGTTCCTGAGGAACAGACACTTTCAATTTTGCCCCTTTTTAAACAAGTTGTAGTATTGTTTTGTAATGCAGGGACCTATGTGAAAATTACCCATTTAGAGGGGTTAATTTACAAAATTACACCGGTTAAGATGTTCCTATGATGATGAGACATCATATGAGTGAATATGATGAGGTATGATGGATTTCCCAAGCTTGGGCATCAAGATGCAGCTTGTGAAACAATCCTTGTTCTTAAAACCCTAATTTTTGGAGTAAAGTGCAATTACCCCAAATGTGGGGTGCCACTTGTAAAATACACCTTATAGAATATCTTTTATGACTTTTAACATCATTTGGAGTAGGAATTATGAAAGGGGCGCTTCAATTGAATAATCAGATAAGAAGAATGACCTCTGTAGTAAAATCACTTAGTATTAGTAAGGAGACCCTTCATATATGTACCTTAAGTTGCATGTTGGTTTTCTTTACCCTTAGATCTTGACTTTTGATGGGCTTTGCTTAAGTTATGATAGTTTGAACGTTCCTTAGAAGGAAGGAGGGACCTAGATGAGAAATCCATAAACTAGAGGTCCTTATGGTGAAAACTAACCTAAGCTATATAAGCATCTTCCTTTGCAAACCAAGTAAATGTATTCTTTTCTCTTCTTCACTTCTCATCTTGCTCAACCGACCAAGGCAGAGCTATGGAGCTCAAGGAGATGATCAACTTGTACTAAGGTGAGAATAGACCATCTTCTATCTCGGATTCATGGAGGAATTCCTTGTATAAGGTTGGTTTTATGGTTATCTCACTTAGGTTTCTTGTTCTAGCCGACCTTCCCCAACCTTTTCTTGGAGAAACTTCTTTGGCCGACCTGTGGAGCTTAAGATTCCATTAAAGGCTTGAATCTTGGAGGCTTGGAGCTCTAGGAACAACGTTTGAGGCGGGTTTTATAACTCTAAACTTCTTGCTTTATTATGCATATCTATGTTCTTGCAAATTATACGTAGTTCTTCTTCTTCCCCATTCTTCCTTGCACTTTTGCAAGAAATCCATGGAGTAACTGACCTGAACAAAGGTTGAAGATGATGGGCGTGAATTCCTAGGCAACTTTATCAAACGACCTTGGACCCTTTGGTCTAAACGGTTTGCAAACTGTTTGAAATCAAACGGTCTCAAACCGTTTGATCTCATGCGGTCTTGCAAGACCGTTTAGAATCAAACGGTCTCAAGACCGTTTGATAGGGTTGACCAAGGGAAGACCATTTTGTGGTCTGTCGGAAACATGTTGAATTTAATATCTACAAAGAATCATAACCTAATTCCAAACCAATCACAAGTTGAAGGCACTTCAACCCCCTAAACCCTAATCGGGTTGAATTGCTGATTTCAAGGATAGATTTTGGTCAATTTTGGGTTGAAGGGTCCAAACGGTCTCAAGACTGTTTGGGGTTCATCCAAACGGTCTCAAGACCGTTTGGTGACAACCCAAGACCGTTTGGAGGTCTAGGGTTAAGAAAATGTGATGGTTTGAGGGTCCAATCACAATAGGTTGATGAATTGATAAAAGTGCTGATTTTAGACCTAATTAGGGTTCAACCCATATCAAATTAACTTAGATTTTGATGAAACTTTGGGAAAACGGTCTCAAGACCGTTTGGAGGATGTCCAAATGATCTCAAGACCGTTTGGGACAAGTTTGGGCCCAATTGGATGTCAATTGATGGGTTCAAGCTCAATTTGATTCACATTGTTGAACATTGATGATTAGCCGATTGAAAACCCTAATTGAGTTGGATTCAACCCTAATTGGCTTTCAATTGAGGGTCAATTTTGTATCCAATTGATTAAAGCTAATTCTAATTGACTCAATTTACAAGTGGTTAACAAGGATTTGACCAATTGAAGGTCTCAACATAGATAACCATAATCGATTATAACCTTGGAGTCTCTTTTGAGGTCCAAACGGTCTCAAGACCGTTTGGGCTCAAACGATCTCAAGGTCGTTTGGACCAATCGATCTCAAGATTGTTTAAGATCAAACAGTTTCAAGTCGCATAGCTTCAAACGGTTTGGAGGTCAACTTTCTCAAACGGTCAACGCACCCATGCGGTCTTGGTGATCCATGCGGTCTTGAAGGTCAAACTATCCAAACGGTCAACGCCCCCAAATGGTCTCAAGACCGTTTGGAGGTTGAAGGTTGAAACCGTTTGGAGACTTTTAGGGCTGTTTATACTTAATCGTTTGAAGGTGTTTTCGGTCCAATGGTGGTCTAATCTAAACCCTAATGGTACCCTAGGACATTAAGGGACTAAGTGACTAATGAATTGACCCATGATGGTGATCAATGGTGTACTTTACCAAAATGCCCTTGAAGGGTTAAATCAAAGGATACCTTGTTTTAATCAAACCCTAATCACATGATAGTGGTGATTTGGCTTATGATAGTCAACGAGGACTTAACCCAATCTAATCTAGAGTGGTGTAATCACCATCTATTATTAAGAGGAGAGAGAAAGTACCATTTATGGTTGAAACTCAAGTAAAATACCGTCAATACATATGAATGTGCATGATTAGGGTATGATCCACCTATGTGAGATCATGGAAACCCTAATTATGATAATTGATGAATCTTAATCTAATTTGAAGGCATCAATGGTGATGTTTCTCATACATGATGATGTTATGAGTTTAATTCACCATGAGGTGAATAGTAAACCCTAATTCTAGGGTGATGACATGTAATGTGAATAGTAAACCCTAATTGATGAAAATTAGGGAACCTAACTCTTGTAAGAGTAGGAAGGTACAACTCCTTTGAAATGAATTGTTTACTGTTATCAGTTGAATTAACTATGCAGGTTCCTATATGAGGATGATCATATCCAGGTATGGATTATGATACTATATTCATTGAAAGCATGTTATTAGCTTTATGAATAGTGAAATACCCTATTGTCCAGTAAGTGGCATCTTATGAGATTGATAGGCTGTGAGAGCCATGAGTATCATCAAGGTCATGCTAATTAGATGACTTGTGATGAAATGATAATGAAATGATAGTTAATGAGAATTAGACTTGTTACATTTAAGTATTCTACTTTCATAGCTTCTATGCTAATGATTAATGTTTGAGAACATGTATGATGTTAAAAGAATACTGAAATGTACCTAACTAATCAAGTATAATCATACCATGTAGAGCCCTGATCACAGATCCATCATTGTCAGAAGCCAAATGATGGTGAAATAGGTTTTCCTAAGGGAACTCCTGGATCACATACTTTTGAGTATGTGGGGGAATATGGATGTGTATATCCTTACATCCTAGTGTAGGAATTGATGTAGATGTATCTTAATCCATCAACCCTTCACTATGTGTTTATACTGGGGTGATGTAACACTATTCTCCCAATGAAATCTTTTATACCGCATCGATGAGAGATAAACAAGAAATCTTTCGATGGCGAAGAGGGTACAGAATGCCACTGTGACTCTAATAGCAAAGTACCAGAATACCCTGGTGAGCTATAGTAGTAGAGACACCAGATGTCTTGCATGTTTATCCTCACTCTGACTGAGGAAGATGAGGTCATAAAAATCCGGCTCTTTTGATGACCTAGGTATGATACCGATGCGACTTAACAGTGATCGGTTGGAGTATGAGCGGCATACCTCATCTCCACAGGGCATAATGATGTTTGTAAAACATAATCAACCGCGTAGTATATCTGCTTAGGTTGAATTACGAGATACATGAATGATGTTACACTGCATAGTTCATATGTTCTTCATATTTCTCAAATGTTGTTGTTCTACCTAATGTCAATCTGCTGTGGATTACCTTAAAAGCTTTATTTCTTATATTGTTCTTTGATTTCTATAATAAAGCTTCTGGCTGAGAGTTATAACTCTCGCTGGGACAATTATTTAAAATTGTCTCACTCCGTAGATTTCAACTTTTTAGGTGGTCATCGAGGATGAAGGGACCAGCTTACAGGTGATCAGTACCAACAACAGCACCAGGAGCAGCAGTGAATCTCAGGTGGAGATACTGACTGCTGAGTCTTGTAGTTAGATAGTCCTATGTCGTCTCTGTACTCTCAAGTCCTTGGAGTTAGTGGTCTGAGATTTTTTATTTTTGACTCTTGAGATTTTGTATCTTGTTGTGTATAATCACTCAAGAAGTGATTTAACAGAGATGTAAATTGTTTATCTTATTTCTATGAAAGAAGTTTTAGGATTTCAAGGTCTTGCCTCAAAAATTTTTAATTTTCGGTGATTTTTGTATTCCGCTTCTAATCGAATGCTTCCGCTGAGTTTATATCGTGGTTTATGGATCGAGTCGCCACACTAACTTTATCATTATCATCATCATAATCATCATTATTATATTCAAGAACCAATCTATTGTTGTTGATAGATAGGGATGGAGCTTCTGGTATCACATGTCTAAAATGTGTGGTCACAACTTTCAACCCCTCCTCCTGATACTTGATGTTACCTTTGGATTGTCCTATAAATGAACCCACTGGAGGATGCATGTCCACAATAATATGCACAATTTCATCTATAATGGACTTGTTGTATGCTTGTTGGCTTGATAGTATCTTCCTAATGATTTTTAGTGAACTTTGATCATTTGTGACATGCGTATTTTTCTGACTTCCCTGACTTAGTAGAAGTTGCCCTTGTTGGTTGTAGAGTTTCTACCGTGGATTGTAATTGTTGTGATATTATCCATGATTACATATTTTCTAACAATAGTCATGTTGCTATTGGAAGCCAATAGAACCCCAAATGTGATTCTGATTGTGGTCCTACTTGAGCTAGTTAAATGCAAAGTAGTACGATCTCATCATTTAAGTAGTTCAAATATCTATGACTAAGCAGTAGATCATTCAATCCCTTTTAAAAGAAATATGATGAACATGTATAAATTTTATCAACTCTGACATACAGAAGCAATTACAACCTCATTCAATGTTTCCCCATTTGATCCTTAAGCAAATATGCTACATGGATGATTACATCTTTCAATAATCAATCTTATGCCCTGAGGAGATGAGGTATACCGCTCATGCTCCAACCAACCTAAATTAGGTAGCATTAGTGTCATACAAGGTCTATGTAAGAGTTGGACTCCATGACCTCACCCCCTCGAACAATATAAGAATATTGGCAGTGACATTGTGAGTCAAACTACAATTAGCTAGACTGGGTATATAGGCTCATCTCTAGAGAGATACACCCTGTAATTGTTCCCTTATTAGGGTATGACCCGTAGTCAATCCTGATTGTGTCAGGATATGGCTTGTAACCAATCATGATTATATATAGAGTCACAACCTACAACTACACTCTTATAAGGGTAAGGCCCACAACCAGTCCTAATTGTATCAGGGTATGGCCTACAATCAATCCTGAGATTTGAAGGAAGCATGGAAATACTCATCTTACACCTCGCATATTCAAAAATATGTGCTTCGAGTAAAACTCGTTTCACCATCCTACAAGTTCTGACACTGAATGGATCCATGGTCAGGGCAACTACATTTTTGGTTTCACTTGATAAATTAGGTGGATTAAAATATCTTTTTACATCTATCAAGTTACAAGCATGAATTATAGATAAATGCTACAAAAAAAGGTGTAATACATTTTGCAAGGAATCTTTTATCAATTGGAACACATCTTGTTACACCCATCCTGGAATCTCAATCCCTTGAACACATTACTGGGAATCTCATCCCTTCAATTATTTTCATTATCATGTTCACATGTTTTGGGTATCAAACCCTTAGTTCATCATTGAATAGTGTCACCTCTTACCAAGCAACAATCATCTCTAAGTCATCAAACCCATATATATATATATATATATATATATATATATATATATATATATATATATATATATATATATATATATATATATATATAGGTATATATATGTAGATATGTATATGTATATATATATAATATATATATGTATATAGGTATATATATGTATATATGTATATGTATATATATATATATATATATATATATATATATATATATATATATATATATATATATATGTGTGTGTGTGTGTGTGTGTGTGTGTGTGTGTGTGTGTATGTATATATATATATATATATATATATATATATATATATATATATATATATATATATATATATATAGGTATATATATGTATATATGTTTATGTATATATATATATATATATATATATATATATATATATATAGGTATATATATGTATATATGTATATGTATATGTATATATATATATATATATATATATATATATATATATATATATATATATATATATATATATATATATATATGTGTGTGTGTGTGTGTGTGTGTGTATATATGTATATATACATATATATATGTATATAGGTATATATATGTATATATGTATATATATATATATATATATGTGTGTGTGTGTGTATGTATATATATATACTATTACCATACTAAACATCAACCTAGTTTCCGTCCTTCCTTGCCACTCACGGTATCTCATACTATTATAATAAGTCTATTATTCTTTTCGTCTTTGTAGTTATAGGAATTTATTGGACACCTCGAGTTCAACTTCTCACCAAAACTCTCGGTATAAATATCGTATGGACCCATCCTCCACGTATAAAAATAATGTTCACTTATCTCTCAACAATGACTTTGTTAGGAATCTTTGGCAAGCAACAAATTCCCAGGTTTACTGTGTTGCCGCGCCATCGTTCGAGAGTTACGCTTATCTTTCTGGTTTGGTAAAAGTGCATGGCTCTTATGATTGCTTTATCTTCATAGATAATTTAGGTTTTAGCATCGATGCTGGTAAGTGTGTGCAATCTCGATACTCTGCTTCCCGGTGGTGCAAGATATTGCCTCCTTTATTCATTCTTTAGTAGTATTGTCTTTCATTACTACGAAAGTAGAATCTTTCGACAATTAACAATGAACACAGGGAAGAAAACAACGAAATACACAATCAGGTTGCATCAACAATTTTTCGATTTTTCAGGACTTGATGAAGAAGGCTCTCGTGAAGGAGCAGCATGAGCCATCAGAAATTTACGCCATATACTAAAGAGAGTAGGATCTCAAGCCATATTTTCCCCATGGGCAAACGATGCTTGCGGATCGTATTGATCCAGGCATTTTTTTTTTCAGGAGCGAGTCAGTCTTGGCCACCCTAGGGCGACCGATAACATCCACCAACTTTGTCAGGAGCCAGAGTTGCATTGGAGGAGCGACTGAACGACCCAACAATTTCTTGCTTGTTGACACGCCGACGGGGCAATTCTGTCTGTGGGTGGCACTTTTCCGGATGCCAATATAGGAAGATCCAACTATTTTAAAGCAGATGCTCGATGTCCTACGGTCTTACGGTACATATAGTCATCATCAATGCCTATTGGTTTACCAATCTTGACCTGCTGTCATCCATGCTTTTGAGAGAGATACTTCACAGCGCTAAATACGTATGAGTAATTAATTATCTTTTTCTGTTCTCCATATGATGTGGAGTTCTTACATGTAGGCAATTAGGAAAGCACAGTGGCGACAGGTTCAATAGGTCCTTGATGGTTCTCTTGATGTTTTCTAGGTCTATGAAGTAGAATTGTTTATATGAGAGTGGTAGAACGATGCATAGTTAGTTGGGTTCTAGCCGTGTTGCTTGGATTGAATACGGTGGTGGTATCTAATTTTGTTGATTCTTTATATATATCCTCTTGTCATTGTATTTTGTGTATTGGAAAAGGTGGTGGTATCTAGATGACGGGACTAGATAGCCAACAATGCTTGTGCTTGTGTAATCCATGGAAGCAATATACAGTTGAGAAAAACATTCATGGGCATTGTATTGGTATGTTATATAATGTTTTTTTATGTCATCTCATATACAAAATATGGTTACAACCTGAAAAAGTGTTCATTCGCAAGATAAAATAAATGTTTACTATTGTTGACACAGACGTAAGGGAACATAATAATTTCAATTTGGTTTAGTGTGATCTTGCAGGCACAGTGAACGAGGTATCCACAAAATACCCACAAGCTTATGAGAGAAATATCGACAAAGAGTAAAATTCTCTGCATCTCAATGGTAGGTGTTAGTTTACAATTTTTGTTCTCTTTTATAGTGTATCAAAGCCTTTTTGTCATCTAACTCTCGTTACTAAGTCACTAAAAAATGTTTACAAACTTTTTTATTCCCGAAATTGTGACATATATAGACAATTATTTGTTGATTTCTTTTCCTGGTCAGTATTGACATTTTTGTTAACATGTAATATTTATTTTTCCAGTTCTTAAATGGCATGAAAAGACGATCCTTGATATATAGTTCCACTTTCATTCAGTAGTGGAATGTTACAATCAGGGAAGCATATGAAAACTTGTGTTATAGAGTGTATGCATTCACTGTGCACATAATATATTGTGTTCTCGGGTTCATATGTATTTCTTATTTTATCGATATTTTCTCATATTTCCTTCTTCACATTCCAAATCATCATGGATGAAATTAAATGAGATCATAACTATTCTTCTTACTATCACTTTGGAAGTTTTTTTTTAGAATTTCCATCAATCCAAAAGCATGACTACGATAGATATATATATTTTTTGAATTTTTCAAGGGAAGAAATGGATAGTCCAATATTCATTTATGCACATGTAGAATTTACCAATTTTTTTTAGGATACTTGCTCATTCTTTTCTGGGTACTTTAATCTACTAACTTTGAGATTGTGTATAAAAATATGGAAACTATGTTCCATAAAGTATCTCACATTATTGACTTATTGTCTAGCAAATATGGCTAAGAAAAATCAAGATGGACATAAATAATATATTTCTAACAAATTATTATCCATTGACTTATCTAACATAGTAACTCTATGACCATTCTATAATATGGTCATTTCTTAAGTACTTTTCCAAGGGCTAATTTTATATGGTTATATTGAGAAAAAATCTCACATAAGTTGCAAATATAAATGGGTATTAATAGAAATTTAGAATTTAGATGTGCTACTATATGAATTGTATATAGCACATCTAACATTATTTTTATATTCTATTACGAGATAAGAACATTACAATTAAGCTAATAATTTTTGTAACTATGGAAACATGAAGTGGGTTTATTTATTAGATTCGTGTTACATTTTTGTTATGAATGTTAACAAGAACACATATTACAAAAGCTTAACAAATTACAAATAAATCCTTACAAATAAATTTGTTAATAGTAATTTTATGCGTTGTAAATGCTTCAAAAACTGATAAGGAATGTCAACAAGAAATTTTTAATCTAATTTAGTAACTAAAATAATATAATTTAATTTGTAATAATATGATGAGTAGATTTTGTGAATTAAATTTGTAATCTTACCACATTAGATTTATTATTGTAACCTATACAAAAAAAATTCCAATATGATAAAATGAAATGAAATACTTGTAAAGTTATTTTCAAACCAATGCAAAGCTAAGCTATTTGATTTTATGAATATAAACACAAGTTATATTTACAATTGTTTTTAAGATATGAATTATTGTGAAATTTTGAGTTATGCTAATTGAAAATTTTGACAAAAGTATCATTTCATCTCTAGAATATTAGATAATTAATTGGGATGAGTTATTGATTGTCGTAAAAAAGGACCAAAAGCAAAAACTTATATGTGAAAAATTTTCAAACTAGTGTCATGTATATAGTTGACTTAGAAGTTACCTTTGGATTTTGCATACTTATTGAGAGTGTCTATGATGTTACTAGATTGAATATTCATGCACTTAAAATTTTTCCATGTAGTATATAGTATAACAATTGAATATTTTTTTACATTGATTATGATGAAATTTTTTTGACAATTGTATCATACCATGTTATCATAAAAAATTTCCAATAAGTCCTAGGTAAAATTTAGAACCTTTTAGTTTGTTTATAATATGATTCTTGAAACAAATAATGTGACACAATAGTTACCTAAATGGATAGTATTCTTTACATGTAATTTAAATTGTGTTTGTCTTATACCACACCAATTTATTTGGTGTGTTAGACAATGCATGTTCCATTAAGATATCAAAATAATAGAATTGGACACAATTGCAAGAACATAAATCTAGAAGTATCTATATTTGATGCACTTTCAACAACTATGTCTGTTTTATAATTAGATATAACAAATAATTATCAATGATCACATATTATTAATAAATGTATACATTCTGATTGATCTTGGTTACACATCCTAGAGTTTTATAAGCTTATATTATGGCTCCTTTGAGTCTACCAAGTGAAAATTGGTTTAATACCTTGAGGACATCATGAGAAAGTTGATTCATTGTAAAGTGAAAACTTCAAAAAAAATATTAAATGTAAGTTTTAAAGGTAACAATTTCTTTTTATAAACTAAAACATCACATAAATTTTATATTGACAAATGTTTAAAATGCATTTTTTGACAATCACATGGGATACATAGTTTGATATTTTTTCTTGGAAAAAAGGAATGCAGAAGTTTATGTAGGGTTCATTTTTTGTTCTTCTAGCCTTTTTATTTTTTGTCCTTACTATTTAGGTTATTGATCTTTTTGCAAAAATATAAACTTAACAAATATTAATTAGTCCTTGATAATAATGATTCAGGACTTTAGATTGAGTTCTCTTCAAGAATGCAATTAACATGTAATGTAACTAACTATGTGTATATATGAAATATATAAAGAGAATTTCCACATGGTTCAAAACACCCTTTACAAACTACAAGCAGTTTTTTATCACATATGACATGCATGTTCTTTTCTACTTATGATTGTCATATTGAAAATAGTTATCACAAATGTGAACATCCTGATAGAAAATTCAATCTAGGTAAGTTATAAGATTCTGGGAAATTAATATGTAAAGTTATGATATATGTATTCCAACTGTTTTAGTATAATGGTAAATCTATTGGGATAATGCAATGCATTTTGATGAAAGAAGGGGATGAAATGTAAAAAACTACTAAGCTAGATAAATGTGTAATAACTATTATAACTGAATTACATAATAAAAAAGGAGTCTACGGTATGTAATAATTCCATGGTTGTGTTAGTATAAAAGTCGTGCAAAGCACGTGTATTTACTAGTATATATATATATATATATATATATATATATATATATATATATATATATATATATATATATATATATATATATATCATACTTGTTGTGCAAGTATATCACATGGCTCACAAGGACTGTACAATCTATATCATGCTAAATCCTCATAGCTCACACATTGATAAGCTCATCATCTCATAATACCTTCATGGTTAGGATTCCATAGTAAAAGAAATATCAAATAAATATCATCACCATGCCATAAAGATAACGATTCAAATTGTAACCTCTCGTGATTAGGGTTAAGGTCTTCCCTTGTAGCTGATCAGGATAGGTATTCAAGTTCATATTTAACAACCAAACCCTAATTCACATCATAAGAGTTATATAATTGCCATAAGTATTCAAGTGTAATTATTTACTCTCATAAATTATCATCATGAAGTATTACCTTCTCATATGAGTAGTATAAGCTTCTCTCTCATCCTTACTAGGATACTATTTCACTATACTTATCACATTGGCTTAATCCACTTTAGGGTTTATCATCCTACACTTATTAAAGTGTATTCATTGCATTACTTCATTGTGTATTAATTGATTATATTCTTCATGTGTCGGCCTACACTCATCAAGGTGTATCAACCTACACACATCAAGGTGTATCGGCCTACATACTAACCCTTGTGTTGGCCCAGACACATTTATTTGTGTCGGCCTAGACACATCAAAGTCATATAAGTTTAGAGGTGCTTAGGGTGATATCGGCCATGAATCATATCTTGGTGCATCACTTTCACCATACCTTGGTGCATCACCTTCTTCATACTTTAACATTATATTTTCACCTTACTTAAGCAAAACATCTTGACCACACTTTAGGGTATCGAACACCCTAACACTTTGTGTATCAGCCACCCTATCACTTCCACTACTACAGAAATGGCTTATAACGTCACTTTTAAAGGTGTCGGTTATAATAATACACCGACACCTAAACAATAAAGCGTCGGTTTATAAAATAAACTGACATCAATCTGTGAAGGGTGACCAGACACGGGTATCACTTTTATTCAGTGTCGATTACTTAATAACACACCGA
This sequence comes from Alisma plantago-aquatica, assembly GCA_963693085.1. Lineage (NCBI taxonomy): Eukaryota > Viridiplantae > Streptophyta > Magnoliopsida > Alismatales > Alismataceae > Alisma > Alisma plantago-aquatica. The sequence continues at coordinate 276,851,411 of OY856410.1, forward strand.
CGCTGAAAATTAACTGCCGAATCCAAAATTTCCAGCGAAAAAATTACCTCCAAAAATTTAACATATGGCGTCGGTCATTACCTAAAAAACTGACGATGAAAGGTTATTCGCTAAACAGAAATTGGGCATATTTTGATCGTCAGTTTTACATTAATGACCGACACTTATGGATTTTCCCGCGCTCTTCGTAGGAAATTTTTCACACCCTTTGAGCGTCGGATTTTCAAAACAACTGATGACTATGGTTAGTAATCGACAACTAATTTTTTAATCGGTGTATGTAGATAGATGTCGGTTTATTTCTAGTTAAAACTAACGATTATCATTTGGAACAGGTGTCAGTTTGTGTTGTTAACTGACACTGTTAGTTTTATGTGTCAGTTGAGTTTAATAACCGACACTGAATGTTAACTTAATATCGCCTTAGCGAGCCCGACTCTTCCCCTTTCTCTCTGTGATTGCAATCGATTGGCTATTAGGGTCTGGCGATTTCGGTGTTCTCCTTGCTCGCCGCCGCTGATCTCCTTTCTCGCTGACATTGTTCTACTGCTACTGCCATCGTTGTCGTTCGTGGAGCTCGCCGCCTCAGTGGAGCTTGCCGTCGCCGTGAAGCGCCGCCGTGGAGCTTTCCATTTGTGGAGCTCACCATCGTTCGTGGAGCTCGCCACCTCCATGGAGCTCATCATTTGTGGAGCCGCCACTGTCGTTGGTCCTCTCCTCCAGCCGGTCCTCCTTTCGCCGGTGCTAGCAGTCCTACTGTCGGAGCCAAAGCCAGTGCCAGTAGCCATTGTGCTAGCAGTCCTACTGCCGGAGCCAAAGCCAGTGCCAGTGCCAGTAGCCAGTGCCAATAGAAGAAGCCATAACCAGAGCTTGCCATTATCGTCACCACTGCCACTGCAAGAGGTAAAGCCTCCAATTGACTAGGTTTGCATCCTCAATTCATCCTTGGCTTAACCTATTTTTTAATGTGTGTTGTTAATGTGTGTTGACCTTGGCTTAACCTATTTTTTAAACAAGTAGATGTCAATGATAATTTAGTTAACCAATCCCTATGATTGATCCTAATTCAGTTCAGTATTGTTTTGCATTCATACACGATCGTGCTAAAATTTGTAGTGTGCATTTCCAGTTTTAGGTTTCACTTTTTTGATGTTACTAGCGGATAGGACCCAGGCTCCTTTTCATTTTTGGATTCACTTCAAAATGATTAGAATGTGCCTGGGTCCTTATTATAAGTATGTTCTTTTATCCTTTTAAAAAGTATTTCAAACGTAGTGTCATGTACTCATAAAACTAAATATGAGTGTTGATTAAACAAATAGATAATAAGTGTCACCTCATTTTATGAAATACCACGATACATCAAATTATAGAAAATACTAGTCTGAAAATTTATAACATCATTATATGTACTTATACTTTTTCTGAAAATATATAACATCGTTATATGTACTTACGTACACTTTGTTAATACTAATATTATGCAGTCTCTATCCACCCACAACAGTCACTATGAACTGGGCCTCTATGTCAATGTTAACGTTCCCTATTGAAGAACAATTGGACATCATCCTAGATGATCGTTCCTTAAACCAATTGGCCATACCCAAACATTGGCGTTTTCTAAAAGGAAGACACTACAGGCCTGGTGAAGTGACCCTAAATTTTGGTAATTATTCACATGTTATCAAGGTTGAGTATGATTTGGCAGGAAATCTTGTATCAAAATCTGGTTGGCATGATTGGATTGGAAAGATGCATGTGGGCCGTAGCGACAGGCTTTTTCTTCGTCTAGTTGGCCATAATACCATCAACGTTTGGATAACCAACATCAACTGTGAGACCCCCGATCATCTACGGCGGTATGAGCGCATGGCGGAGGATATCATCTCAAGTTCGGATGAATCTGATTATGAGGCCCCTATCAGTTCAGATTTGTCTAAATACAGTGAGGAGCTCTGCGACACAGCACAATCATCAAAAAGGCTACGGTAGGTCCAATTAACAAATATAATTGTCAAGACAAAAAATTTGTGTTTACACTTTTTGTATGAAAGCAATCAATACTCATAGCTGCTTTCTTTTCTGAAATTCAGGAGAAGATCACCACAATGATAAGTCCTCTAAGTTACTTATGCGGGACCATGTTGGTGTAGTATTTAGTTGTCTATCTATCTAGACTTGTCTGTATTAATAGTTATTTTAATTATGCGCATGTTTAGGGGTATACCAACCCCTTTGTTTAGTTATTGTTTAGGGGTACGCCAACCCCTATGTGTGGATGTAAAACGAGATTAATGAATGGAACTAAAAGTTGCTACATGAATGCTTCTAACTGAATTGATGATTGGCTTGGTTATTGAATGTTACAAATTATTGATAAATTTCATTATAAATGTTCTTTTATCTTTATTATAACTATGTTAACAAATAATCCCTATAAACATGTAATGTTTATTTAATAGAATTGATGATTGGCTTGGTTATTAATAATATATGACAAAAATAAAATGCTTAATTTTAACATATGATTGTCTAGTATTTTTTCAATGATCACTTCCATTACGGTTCAGGAGCTCGCCGACCTTCTTCCTGCCCGTTCGGCTTCCACGTGCACCCGTCTATCTCGCCTCTCTCCCTACTCCAGAGCAAGATGCCCGACTGGGCTCAAACAAGAGGTAAACATCCCCAAAAACCCTCTGTCTCACCCTCTGATTTGTATTTACTTAAATACTGATTTGTATTTACTTATCTACTCGTTCATCTAATGATTTTTTATTCATTACATTATTTAAATTTAGGGCTTTATATTTAAATGCATCTAAACATTCATAAGCTAATATTAATGTTGATTTATTTAGGAAGCTTGAGATGTATTTTCCTCCATCGTTCTTTGATATCATGGTACATCTTGTTGTACACTTGACTAGGGAAGTGAAAATGTTGGGACCAGTTTTCTTGCATTGGATGTATCCCTTTGAACGATACATGAGCATTTTTAAAGGTGATGTTTGAAACCATTATCGGTCTGAAGGGAGTATTATTGAGGGTTATGTGGAGAGAGAGGTTATGGATTTTTGCAATGACTTTCTGAGTGGTAATGACGCTCCCGTGAATGACAAGAATATTGAGGAGCATTTTGACAAAGGAGTTTTGGGAGCACGGGTGAAAGTAATCAGCCGTGAGCAGTTGGAGCAAGGTCACTTGTATATTTTACACAACATCGACGAAGTGAGTGTTTATATCAAGGAACATACCAATTTCATCAAGAGACAATATCCTCGATTCAATTCAATGTGGCTTGCTAGAGAGCATAACAAGACATTTATTAAGTGGTTTGAAGATAAAGTCTTACATCAACTATCTCAAACACCAGATAATGTTACCGAAACCATCAAATGCCTCGCCTTTAAACCAAAATTGAATGTTATGTCTTATGAAGGGTTTGACATAAATGGTTTCTCATATTACACAAAGCGTCAAGATGATAAGAGTGTCATCCAAAATAGCGGGGTCACCCTTCAAGCATCTTCATTGTTTTTTGCAAGTGCAAAGGATAAAAGTCCACGTGAAGCTAAAATGTCATATTACGGTGTCATTGAAGACATATGGGAGTTTGACTATGTAGACTTCAGAATTCCACTCTTTAAATGTAATTGGGTTGACAACAACAAAGGATTTATAGTGGATGAATTGAGTTTCATGTTAGTGAACTTTGAAAAGATTGGCGAGAAGGGTGAACCATTCATATTGGCATCACAGGCAAAAAAAGTATTTTATATCGATGATCCTGCAAATGATAAATGGTCAGTTGTTCTTCATGGTAAAAGACAGTTCATTGAAGATCCTATAGATGAATAAGAGTATTATCATAAGTATGATGACTCCAATCCATTCTCAGTTGGGTTGCCAACACCACCAAACATTGAAGTTGGGGATCATAATGAAGGATTGTTAATTGATTAAAGATCACAATATTAGAGGCATGGATGTTTATATTTTTATTATGTTCCCATGATGACCGTGTTGATGATCACTGTGAGGGTGAGGACGTGCTTGCACCGCCTGACAATGTAAGTTTTAAGAATATATCCCTGAGGTTTCTATCTATATGTTCATTTATAATTATATTATGTAAGTGTGTTTTCTATCAAATTTTTAGGATACTAGTTAATAGAAATTCTATTTAATTTGTAGGTGTTTGCCAAAGACTACAGGCTATGCAGGACAGCCATGACATAGCTATGTAGGCCATCGACATTGCTTTGTAAATCCAAAGCGCAACAGTCAGAGAGAAAGCAAGCATCCCACACTAAGGTTATATAGATATATAGTGGGACTAAGGTGACGATCCCACATGCTAAAACAGGTTACTGACAACTACATGTTATGACTGGGAGGTTGTGATTCAGCAACCGTATGCATTAGCAGGAGGACAAACATATTTCACCACAAGTTAACATTGACGAAGGTTAGCTTGCACCTTCTTCAATGTTAACTCGTGGTGAAATATGTTTGTCCTCCTACTAATGCATACGGTTGTTGAATCACGACCTCCCAGTCGTAACATGTAGTTGTCGGTAACCTATTTTAGTAGGTGGGATCGTCACCTTAGTCCCACTATATATATGTACTAAGCTATAGTGTTGTATGTAAATCTGGCAATGTTGTTATTATGCACTATATTTGTGTTAGTCTGTCATGTTGTTATATGAATCTGAAACACTTGTGCATGCTGCACTTTATGTATTGTATATGTATCATGCTTCCCTTCATTGTGGCTTCTTTTGCTATTTCATGGATCTTTGAATATATGATTTTGTTGACAATGATGACAATGTGAATGAATTTTTATGAATTGTATGTGAAAATCATCAATACATGAATGTTTCTACATGTGTCTGAGTGTGAAAAGAGATAAAATAAATGGAACTACAGGTTGCTACTAGTTTCTACATGCGTGTGATGAAAAAAAACAATATGAATTAAATGTTCTTATACATGAGTGTGAATCACATATATATAATATTGTCCATCATGTTAATTTTGCACGTTTGTGGCATGTTGTTGGCTGATATCAATGGATGTCGTAAAACCTGTAGTTCATAACTGAACTGCAAGTTTCTCATCCTGCGACCAGTCATAGTAGGTCTGCAGACAGACAAAACAAAGAAAAAAAACATCGGTGTCGGTTATTTGAACAAAACCGACGATATATGGTTACAATGTCGGTTTCCATACTAGTAACCGACGTCGATTTCCCTAATGAGGCCAGACACCACGGCCGTGGTAGAAGACCAGACATAAAACAGGCGTCAGATATTTATATAAAACCGACGACATAGGATAACAGTGTCGGTGTCCCTACTAGTAACCGACGTCACTTTCCCTAGAGGCCAGACAACACGGCCGTGCTGGTCAGCACGGTTGTGGCAGCAGGTGAGATGGCATCAGTTATCACTAAGAAACTGACGTTGATAGTGCCCTAGATGGCGCCCTTTCTATGGCGCGATGGTATGTGGCGTCGGTTTCAAACCTAATAATCGACGCCTATACCCCCTCTTGGCGCATTTTTGGCATGTTTTTAGTGGCACGCGAAGGGTTTTGGCATCGGTTGGAGAACCGACGCGTAACGGTTGGGCTTTTAGCGGTGCCCACATAGGTGTCGCTTAAGAACAGACACTAAAGGCCTTAAAAAACTGACACTAAAGGCATGTTATGTACTAGTCTTTGTATATCGGCCACCCTAACTCTTTGTGTGTCGGCCATAGCATACTCTAGGGTATCGGCCTCACTATCATCTAGTGTACCAGCCTAGGTATCACCAAGTGATATCACCCTTTATGGTTTTGATACATATTGGGTTCTAGGGTTTTGATTATGTCTGGTTATCCCTCATCAACACCCTATATTCTTTCACCTATAAAGGTTTCAGATTCACCACTACTTGGTATGTCATCCATGACTTCAAGGAGTGTGTTGCTCACACCTTCACATAGTGTGTCGTCCTAGGTGTGTCGCCCATCACACTTTTGTCGGGATAGAGGTGTATAGGTTTAGAGGTGTATCGGGTTTCTAGGGTTAGGGTATATTGGATTGCCCTATTGTCTTTAGATTTTCACTTTCTTTCAAAATATCGGCCTACACTTATCCTAGCATTAGGTGACAGGCTAAACAACTGTAGGAACAATAGTCATTCATATGTAACAAACCAATAACAGTTTAGGCACTCATGTGTATCAGTTTATGCATGGGTGATTCCATCATCTTCAAGCTACAACCCTTCATCCACTAATACTCAAGTTCATGGACAACAACCCTATATATCCATTATATCTCATAGAACCATCATTCAATCAAGGAAAGTTGAAATTGAAAAGGAATCATCAACTATTGCATGATTGATGGTGAATAACAATAGAGTTGTGTTCAAGCTATATAACCCGCCTCAAAATTAGCACTTAGATCTTCAAGATTCAAAGCTCCATGTTCCCAAGGTTGATGATAAGTCATAAAAAGTACAATACTTTGATCACAGCACCTATATATGAAAGAAGATACCATAGTTAGGAACTTGGTGAAGAAGAAAAGAAAGAAAGGAGCCATGACCCGAGAAGCATAGTCCACCCAAGGTTGAAGATTTCCATGAATTCGCATTATGCAAGATGCTCAACCTTCCTCTTTCTCCTTGAGATCCTAGGGTCGTCCACCAAGAAGGAGATGGTAAAATAGGTGAAATGTTACTTTCTTGTGAAAAGAGGGGCTTATATAGTTCAGGATCATGAAAGAGAGTATATGTGATGTGTCATCACCATATGCACTTAGGTGATACATGTGCATGCATGGTGGCACCATGCAGCCATAATTATCTTGACATGCAAAACTATTGTGTATAATTCAAGGATGAGATATCATCCATTGGGTTTTTTGCTTGACAAGATATCTCAACCCGATATTACTTTATATGCAAACTGATACAACTTTTGCAAGGAACATCTAAACCACTAGGCTTCGTCTACTTGAGGTTCTTAGCCTGATATGAATAATTCCAAAAGGTTCCTAATATGGGATCTCCTCTATGGTTTCTAAACTAATACACTCCCTTATACTCTTCATAACTTGACACAACCTTATATAGGGTTCAAGATACTCAACATTCTTTGGTTCTTTCACCACCAAGAGTACTATCACTCAACCAAAACTCAAACAAGGTGCCCTGTTACAACCCCAATTTCTGGGTGAGAAATGTAATTTCTCATATTAAAGATAAATTAACAAATAATGAATGGATGCATGATTTTCATTTAAAATAGCCTTGTTGATTTATTTGTGGGCTTTGTTGGCTATTGGGCCCAATAACAAGGATATTCAATTAATTAATGAATAATTGAGAATTTGATATAAGGAAGGTGTGGAAACCTCTAGAAGGCAAATCCAAAGAAGATTTCGTGCCTCTTAGATTCCTTGGGTTCCAAGGAGTCCAAAGTTGCAAAGAAAAGGCAATAAGAAGAGAAAATATCGATTAAGTATTTCCTTGTTAATAAAGAAATTGAAAACATTGATGAAATAGGGAAAATATGTGAAAAGAGGTATAATTGAGTTATCCTTAGTGGGATTTCATGTCCCAATGATTCCTAATAATAAAAGGAATATCAAAGGGATAGTGAGGAGAGAGAAAGCTTGCTTCTCCTTGAAGGAACATGTTTCCTTTAAAGAGTGGGACTCGATTTCTCTTGGAGTAACGTCTCTGGACATGGGTACACTCCCCTATATAAGGGGTATGCCCTTGGGTCGAGTGAAGCACGATCCCACCTCTCTCTCTCTCTTCTCACCTTCTTCTTGTTTATTTGAGTTTGAAACCCTAACAAGGAGTCTAGTTCGAACCTTGAAGAAAAACATGGCCTGGAGGAGTGCGGCGGGAGCGTGTTGCTATCACAGAGTTGGAGGTAATCTCAATGGAGTTTCTCTACCCTAGCCTGAACACAACAGCCGCAGCAGGGCTGCTTTGACGGCCGCAAAGCGCAGACCTACCCAGCCTGAACCTGACGTCATGGCTGTGGGCTGAAGGCACTGTCCAGTGCGGTTGAGGGTGGCGGAGGCAGGGAACCGATCGCCAGCATTCTCAGACCCTAGAAGGTCGACAACATACCCCCCGCAAGGCAGCAGCACGCGCTGCAGCACTAGGGTGCAGGAGGTAGGATACGGGATGATGGTTGGACCAAAATGCCCCTCCGCGGGCTGTTGAAGCAATGACTTACGTAGGGGCACAACAGTTCTTCAATTATAAACTCAAACCAGCCGCAGGAACGTTGCATGCAAGGGCCTACGTGGCAACCTCTTATTGGCCAGAGTAAGTAAAATTTGTTTAATTCATAGTAAATAAATGGTAGGTCGAATAAGGACATGTTATACATGAAACTTGCTCAGAAAATCTAGAGGAATCTAAATAAAATATAATTGGAGCTTGATTCCTTATTCAATTTGGAAAGTATATAGAGATACTATCTTTAATAGTTTAATCAATGAAAAACCCTAACCTGTGATGATTAATGAGTTATAAAGGGTTAAATGAGTATATAAAGTTAGTATTAACCTATTAATGATAAAAAGGATCATTAAGTTTAGAAAAGGATGAATTTTCATGTAATTAGTTTAATTTCGAGTTTAATGTGCATGAATAATTCTTTAATGGGCCTTGAAACCCTAATTTTGACTAATTCGACTATTGATGGCTTTAATTGGTTAATTTCATGATTAAAGTTGGAATATGCTAAATCTAAGCTATTTCGAGCATTAAGTTACTAATTTGTGGATAAATACCCTAAATATAGTAATTAGGGTTTTCTCATGAATAAAAGGTGGAATTAATAGCAAATCGAGTTCATATGTGATTGGGACCATAATGAACTATGAATTAATGATAAATGAGCATAATGACTTTGTCATAGTTTAGAAAGGATAAAATGATAGCTTTAATTAAAAGAGGCTTAATGGACTTATTTGATGATTAAATGCGCTGTTTCTGAAATTAAGGTTATATATATTGTTAAAAGGTAACATGAATAACTCTCGTGAAGTATAGATGAGGAAATTAGGGTAAAGGGAAGTAAAACCCTAATTGCAAAGTAAACCCTAAAAAGGGCTAGTAACCCTAGGTCACGATTAGGCCTATTAGATTGGTATACCATGATTCATGATAGAAAATATTGGATGAATATTTCAGGATGAAATTGTGCTTGCTTGATTTACTCTGGATTACTTATTTTCTTGGACAATCAAGTTGCTCTGAATCAGGTATGTGGTTACTTATGAATAACTTCTTAGTTTTCCGATGGTTTCTTGGACGTTTAATCGCATTGATTGCAACTAAACTGCTTGGATGTTCATATTGCAATTATAAAGTGACTATGACTATCACTTAATGTATTTGCCTATAAAATCAGCTCATGGTTCTCTCTGTGGAATAATAGCTAACCTAGTACATGGCTGCCTATGGGTAGGTCCATCATGTTAGAGAAAGGCCTAGTACATGGCTACCTATTGGGTAGGTCCATCAGGTCTATGGATGACCTAGTACATGGCTACCTATTAGGTAGGTCCATCAGGTCTATGGATGACTTAGTACATGGCTACCATGGAGGTAGGACCATAAAATCACATTGAGTTAGATATTGGGCTACCTTCGGGTAGTGCCATGCGACTCTATTACCTAAAAGAGAGGTGAAATCTATGTCCACTGCAGGGACAACCTAGAGTTCGAGAATATGTATGGATTGAGTTGTATGGCTTAAAATGAAATCTTGATTGTTAAATGATTAATTGAATGATTGTATTGTTAACATAGTTGAACATTATCTATTTCCTCCACATACCATCTTCGGCTGACTGACGTTTTGTTTGTCGGCATTTTAGGTACAATGAAAAGAACAAACAGTAAAATGACACATTGTGAATTCAAGAATTAAAGAACAAGGAGGAACTAGTAAGAATAGTTCAGCTGAGGTTAGAAGTTTAGTTTGTTCCAATCTCTTCAAAGGTATGCAAAGAAAAATTTTATTACCATTTTCAATATAGTCTGTTAGAATTTAATATTTGGTTATGGTTATATGTCGAACCTTTGATCCGGGATTAATGGGTGCGGCTTCAACCTCTTGGTCTCCCTTAATTGGGGGTTACTGAAAGGTGAGGTCGTAACATGCCCCCTCCTTTCTATTTCCTCTAGATGATGCGATGATAGAGAAAGGACATTCTAGAGGTGATCATTTGCACTTCAACCCCACAATTTGAGTAAATTGCAATCTTCAGCAAAACTATCATTTATAACACAAATAGCCTTCAAACAGGCTCAAACTTGAAACTTGAGCTCTCCTTAAGTCTTAATTACTCTTCAAAAGATTAAGACAAGGTTCTAATCATATTACTTAGGTAAAACTTCTAGGGTTATCCCAAAACCCAGGTCAGGTTCCTTACAAGTCATAAACCTCTAATAAGGATATCGTCCTGAAATCCCAGGTGAAAGGAAATGGATATTACTTCTTCATTGCACCTTCAAAATTTCACATTGCTACTTGATGTCATGGTAATCTTTTAAGGCTTGACCAACATACCATTCTTCCATCCATGGTCAACACATGATCTTTTACACAAGACACATACTCAACTTATCATCTCCATTACTGGATGCAAAGTCATCCCTATGCTAGGTGATACTTTCTTAGCCACAGAGCACTTTACATACTTAACCTTATTTATCTCAAGGGTCAACTCTTTCTTATGTATAACCTTCTCAACTTACCAATCATATGATAAGATTCTAAAACCTAGAGGTTTACCATACTCTTCTCAAACCTCAATATGTCTCTTCCAAAGAATGACTAGAGACGTATTTTGTCACTTACTTGGGACTACAAGACCCACCATGCTTTCTCTATGATACTATGATCTGCTAACTCAACACAAAGCTCACTTATGACTTGTACCAATTAGCCTGCTATTATATACACTTCACACTGTACTTTCTCCTCAACTAATCTAAATAGGGATTGGAAAATTCTACTCATCAATGTACACCCCTCTTAGAACCCTCCTTACTTGTAAACCTGATAGGTGTACTCTAAGGGTTCATACTCAACCTGATGAACTTTACTCAAGCAGAACTTGTAACTATCTCTTCAACCTATGCATCCTTGCTGACGTTATCTTATGTGGTGTATAAGCCCTTAACATGTGATACCAAGCACTTGTAACTAGATTGATCCTAGACTCAATCTTCCTAGGTAGTCAAACACTTAATCATATTATGAGGAGACATATTCTTGGGTCCACACACAACTGAAACTTCTTGGATACTAGGATTCCTTACCTTTATAACCATCACACGTGCTAAAAACAGATCACATCCTCATCACATCCAACCTCTGTTGTTACTGCCGAACCCAAACATATCATAAGAACCTTTCTAGCATTTTTTAATGTTCATAAAACACCACTATTCTCAAATGTCACCATCTCAGAACTAAAGTCCAAGCCCTAACTGATACTTTTCAAGTATCCATCTCAAGGTCACTTCAAAACCATGCATATCAAATGATACAAGACTTACTTGAACATCACATCCCTGGAAAGGAAGTATATAGAGGAAACATACTTTTCCCTTATCACTACAACACCATACAGGGATTACTATTAGGGATAAGGATATTACCAACTTTCTTTGGTTATTGTACAAATTTTCACTGCTCATTTGTCATTCAATCTAGTTTCATCTTGGTTTCCTTACCATTGGCATAGGAACTATAAAGATGATTGCATGTCATTACTCCTTTTTTTATTTTTCCTCTTCATGTTCATGAACATTCCTTTGTTTTACCACATTCTTCATCCTTACATCATGGAAAGAATCTATTCTTTACATATTTTTAATTGAGCAAGGATCATCTTCCTTGTTCCCTTTCACATATCATGAGGATTACTCTTGATACTTTCTTATCTGCATAGGTTGGTTTGAGATTAACTCAAGTTATACTTTATCATAATTTAGAATGTGGTAGTAATTTATGTGCCGTATTTCTAATTTCATTATTCTCTTTAGATTGCATCAAAATGATTACTTGATCAGAGTAATAAAAAAGATAGCATTCTAAGACTCCCATACTTACCTTGCCTTCAATAATTGAATACATGGCCAGGGTATTCAAGCACTGAGATTGGGTAGTATGCACTTTATTTTATATCATGTTTCTTACCTTAAACATCTCTTTTAAGTTCTAAGACTTAGTATCTCTGGTTGTCTACAGGTGTCTCTTTTATACCTTTTCCTCTTTTATATGAATAGAAGAAATTATAAAACTTTTTAGAGAATGCTGGATAGAATATAAATTCTAGTCCTCTTCATCTCTTTCTTATGTCGACATTGGACTAACCAAAGGGAAGTTAACAACAACTATTCTTCTTATGATTAATAAGTAAAATAAGGAGAAGACAAATTAGAATGAAAAGTTCTATCTGACCTGTCACCCTTTGTGGGTCATCTACTGACTCTGGTTGACTCAAAGAATTGAGTCTAGTTGTTTCCTGTTGTCTCTTTTGCCTTTTTGCACTATTGGTCTGCAACTTCTATAAGCCATGTTGAGTCGACCTCGATTGATGGGCGATCTCATCCTTTATTTCTAGACAAAAGGGTCTAGTATGCCCAACCTATCCACATCTATAACATGTCTTGTCCTCATACCATGGTCTTGCCGATCTTATTACTGATGTAGAAGCTACGTCGGAGTTCTTACAGGTGGAAAGTTATGACCTTTTCCCTTACTTGGTGGCCACTGCCTTGGTGCACTAGGTGTTTGTTATACTGGTGGCATAAAAAACTTTGGCTTTTTAGAGCTACTAGACAACTTACTTGGGATTGTGCAGACATTTCCTTAATACTCAGTTTATTTCCCCTCCTTGGGCATTGCCACCTCAGATGTCCTATCTGCCTACACGTGTGGTAGACTCTGTTTTCTTTTTGTGTTTTCGCCTTTCCTACATTTTCCATTATTTCAACATGGCATGGTTGTACAAAGGTTTTATGAGTACCCCAAAATTCTGTATTGGGGATTGGTGCCCTAGGTTGTATAGATAGTGTCTGGTCCACTATATGCATTGTTGTTGTATTAACCTGCCCAATGAGAGCATGAAAAGTAGGGTTTTCTAACATAGTCTTATCTAGCTGGGGATTCTTAGGGACTCATTCTCCTCTTGCCTTATCCCTGGCACCTCCTCCTGGTGCAGCAACACTACTTTGAACAACATGTTCCTCATATTCTCCAGACATATTTAGGGTTTATCCTTTCTTCTATAGGAGAAGAAGTCATTTTTAGACATATTGGAGGACACTAGAATAGACTCAACAACCTTAATGATATGTCCATGTAGACTTAGTGAACCTATAGCTCTGATACCAAAAATTGTGATGACTTTTATCAAACTCATAATGACTTTGCACAAAACCACACGGAAGCAACCATTAACAATGGATTACCAAAAATCACTAAGAATTAAAAACTTTTTAACCAAGAGATCCATTACCAGGAAACTCTTTATAGAAAGAACCAAATACGTATATATACATCATGGTTATCTTCATAAATACACTGTTCCATCCCATCACATCATAAGGATATGAGATATCAGTTGCTTTACCAAAACATATACAAAAACAACATTATATATCAAGGAATTCAAACCAAAGTCTCAAATCGATCGTAAAATTGGATATGAATCTATCCTCCAAGCACATGAGAGTACAGGGATGACACATAGGACTTCTATTTACAATAAAACACAGCTGACAGGATACCACCTCCAAATTACATGTCTTCTTCCTATTGATGTCCTGTTTCAGATACACGATATGTGCTACCTCATTCATGTCCACCTAAAAATTTATGGAACCCATGGGGTGAGACAAAAGTCACAACAGGAGATATAACTCTTCGTCAACAATATTATTATCATATATAAATCTTCATGAAAGAGAGTAGAAGAAACCTTTATTGAATCAAATAGGTATAACTACTAGTTAAATGCAAAGTAGAGAACTCTCATCATTTAATTAGTTCATATATCTATGACTAAGTAGTAGATCATCTTATCACTTTTGATAGAAATATGAAGAGCATGTATAATATTTATCAACTATGACATACAGAAGCAATTTCAACCTCATTCAATGTTTCCACATTTGATCTGTAAGAAAATATGCTACATGACTAATTACATCTTTCAACAATCAATCTTATGCCCTAAGGAGATGAGGTATACCGCTCATGCTCTAACCAACCTAAATTAGGTAGCATTGGTGCCATACAAGGATCATGGAAGATCTGAATTCCATGACCTCACCCCCTTGGTCAGTACAAGAATATAGGCAGTGACATTATGAGTCAAACTGCAATTAGCTAGCTTGGGTATATAAGATCAATGCTAGAGAGATACATCCCGTAGCTATTCCCTTATTAGGGTATGACCTGTACTCAATCTTGATTGTGCCAAGGTATGGTATGTAACCAATCCTGATTATATATTGAATCATGGCCTACAACCGCACTCTTGTTAGAGTATGGCCCAAAGCCAATCCTAATTCTATCAGGGTATGGCTGGAAACCAATCCTAAGGTTTAAAGGAAGAAAGGAAATACTCATCTTACACCTCACATATTCAAAAATATGCACTCTGAGTAGAACTCATTTCACCATCCATCATGTTCTGACACTGAAAGGTTCTATGTCTAGGGCAACTACATATTTGGTTTCACTTGATAAATTTGGTGCATTACAATATCTTTTAGCGTCAATTGAGTTAACAAGAATGAATTATAGATAAATGCTACAAATAAAGGTGTAATGCATTTTGCAAGGAATCTTGTATCAATTGGAACACATCTTGTTACACCCATCATGGAATCGCAATCCCTTGAACATATAACTGGGAATCTCATCCCTTCTATTATTTTCATTATCATGTTCACATGTTTTGGGTATCAAACCCATATATATATATATATATATATATATATATATATATATATATATATATATATATATATATATATATATATATATATATATATGTGTGTGTGTGTGTGTGTGTGTGTGTGTGTGTGTGTATATATATAGAGTCCATTTTTAATACTTGCGTGGGTAGCTACCCATCCCTTATTTTGGTTACTTTTTTTTTAGTTTCTTACTTTTGTCATGTAGAGGGTTACTTCACCTTGCAAACTATAAAGTTTCATGCATAGATAGTTAATTTTGCAACAGTAGATTCAAAAACACGGTTATATACATATCTGTTGTGTATTTTTCATGGATTTACTTTTTTAGTCACATAGTTACTTCTTTATCTAAATAGTTACTTTTTTGATAGCAGGATTACTTTTATGACCAGACGAGTTACTTTTGTGGCTGCCGGGTGGGTAGCAAACTCCAGGTTACCCGCAGGGGTATTCAATGAATGCCCATATATATATATACATGTATATATATGTGTATATATGTATATGTATATGTATATGTATGTATATATATATATATATATATATATATATATATATATATATATATATATATTGTACTTGTTGTACAAAGTATATCGCATGGCAAACAAGGCCTATATAATCTGTATCAGCTAAATCCGCATAGATCATACATGGTAATGCTCATCATTTCATAATACCTACATGGTTAGAATTCCATAGTAAAATCAATATAAAGTAAATATCATCACCATGCCATAAAGAGAACCATTCAAATTTTAACCCTCTCATGATTAGGGTTAGGGTTTCCCCTTGTAGTCGATTAGAGTAAGTATTCAAGTTCATATTTAAATACCAAACCCTAATTCACATCATAAGATATATATATGGCCATAAGTATTCAAGCATATTCAATTACTCACATCAATTATCATCAATTGATTATCAACATGAAGTATTACCTTTCTCATATGATTAGTATAAGTTTCTCTCTCATACTTAGTGGGATATTGATTTCAGTATACTTATTACATTGGCTTAATCCTCTTTATGGTCTATCAGCCTACACTTTTTAAAGTGTATTCATCTCATTACTTCATAGTGTATCAATTGATTATATTCTTCATGTATTGGCTTACACTCATCAAGGTGTATCAACCTACACTCGTCAAGGTGTATCAGCCTACATACTAACCCTTATGTCGACATAGACACATTCACTTATGTAGGCCTAGACATATCAAAGTTATATCGGTTTATAGGTTCTTATAGTGATATCGGCCATGGATCATATCTCGGTGTATCACGTTCACCATACCTTGGTGCATAACCTTCTTCGTACTTTAACATAATATTTTCACCTTACTTAAGCATAACATCTTGACCTCACCTTAGGGTATCAGCCACCCTAACACTTTGTGTATCGTCCACCCTATCACTTTGTGTATCGGCCACCCTAACACTTTATGTATCTTCCATAGCATACTCTAGGGTATCAGACTCACTATCATCTAGTGTACTGGCATAGGATTTTGATATATATATCGAGTTCTAGGGTTTTGATTGTGTTGGGTTAGCCCTCATCAATACCCTATATTCTTTCACCTATCAAGTTATCAGCCTCAGCACTACTTGGCGTGTCATCCATGACTTCAAGGAGTGTGTTTCCCACACCTTCACATAGTGTGTCGGCCTAGATGTGTTGCCCATCACACTTTTGCCAGGCTAGAGGTGTATTGGTTTAGAGGAGTATCGGGTTGCTAGGGTTAGGGTATATCAAATTGCCTATTGTCTTCATATTTTCACTTTCTTTCAAGATATTGGCCTACCCTTATCCTAGACTTTGGTGATAGGTTCAACAACTATAAGAACAATAGTCATTCACATGTAACAAACTGATAACGGTTTAAGCACTCATGTATATCAGTTTATGCATGGGTGATTCCATCACCTTCAAGCTCCAACCCTTCATCCACTAACACTCTAGTTCATGGAAAACAACCGTATATATCCATTATTTCTCATAGAACCATCATTTAATCAAGGAAAGATGAAATTGAAAAGGAATCATCAAGTATTGCATGATTGAAGGTGAATAACAATAGTGTTGAGTTCAAGTTATATAACTCACCTCAAAATTATCACTAAAAGCTTCAAGCTTCAAATATACATGTTCCCAAGGTTGAAGATGACTTATCAAAAATCAAAGACTTTAATCACAACACCTCTATATGAAAGAAGATACCATAGTTAGGAACTTGGTGAAGAAGAAAAGAAAGAAAGGAACATGACCCAAGAAGCATAGTCCACCCAAGGTTGAAGATGACCATGGCTTCACCTTAGGCAAGATGCTCAACCTTCCTGTTACTCCTTGAGATCCTAGGTTCATCCACCTAGAAGAAGATGGTAAAAGAGTTGAAAGTTTTACTTACTTGTGAAAAGAGGGGCTTATATAGTTGAGGCTCATGAAAGAGAGTATATGTGAGGTGTGATCACCATATGCACTTAGGTGACACATGTCCATGCATGTTGGTACCATGCAACCATAATTATCTCAACATGCCAAACTCTTGTGGATAATTCAAGGATGAGATATTGGCAATTGGGGTATCTTGCTTGACAAGATATCTCAAATTGATATCACTCTATATGCAAGTTGATACAACTTTTGTAAGGAACATCTAAACTGATAGGCTTCACCTACTTGAGATGCTTAGCCTGATATGAATAATTCCAAAAGGTTACTAAACTAATATGGGACATCCTATATGGTTTGTAAACCGATAGGCACTCCCATATACTCTTCATAACTCGACACAACCTTCTCTAGGGTTGAAGATACTCAACATTCTTGGGTTCTTTCACCACCAAGAGTACTATCACTCAACTAAGACTCAAACAAGACACCACATCCTTTATCTCTCCTCTAGATGACACTATGAGAGAGAAGGGAAATCTAGAGGTGATAATTTTCACTTCAACCCCACAATTTGGGTAAATTACAATCTTGACCAAAACTATCATATATAACACAAACAACCTTCAAATAGGCTCAAACTTGAAACTTGAGATATTCTTAAGTCTTAATTACTCTTCAATAGATTAAGAAAAGGTTCTAATAATCTTAATTAGAAAAAAACTATAGGGTTATCTCAAAACCCCGGTCAGGGTCCTTATAGTAGTACACTACCCTAGAATGGAGTTGGCAATATTGACTTCTTCAATTATTGGAATTCTATCAAACTGGGGCGGTTGCATATTCAAGGTGGCTTGGTATAGGTTGTTGAATTGTAGACTTGTTAATTTGTCCCTCTATGATGTAGTCTTGGAAAATTTCATGGGATAACCCAGCCTAAAAAGAGGACTAACCTCTTTTCTCATTTTGACTCAAGGTTGTCTTGTTATATAGAGAGAATATTCAAGGATTCAACAATGGACTTCACCTCATATTCGTCTTCTTCCATGTCCACTTTGATAACTCCTCTCTTTTGTGAAGAGCCTTAAATTGATCGATTCTCATATCCTCTACTCACAACCTTGAATGCATCATCAAAGCTTTACCGCATGAAGTTTCCATTTGAGACATCGTCTATAATCTAATTGATGTCATCACCAACTCCCACATAAAAGGTTTCAATATATATCACATAGGAGATGCCATGATGAGGGAATTTATGCAATAGTTCCTTAAATCATTCCTAATCTTCAAAAAGTATTTCTTGTGGAAGTTGTTTGAATAGTGATTTTCTCTCTAATATGGTAGGTGAGTGAGGGAGGAGAGAACTTCTCAAGGAACTGGTTTGAAGTTACTATGACATTTGGATGCTACGGTCATCTAAGGAATTGTATAAAACCCTTGCCTTATTGGAAAGTGAGTAGTAGAATAGTCATAGATTCATGGCTTCATTGGACACACTAGCTTGTTTGCTTCACTGACATAGATATGTGACCTTCTGTAGATGATCATGTGCATCCTCTTTGGATCTCCCTACAAAACTGTTGTTTTGCATTGTCATCACCCATTGCATCTTATGTTGAAATTAGGTGCTGCAATATCTAGTTTGAAAATTAGATTACATATATCAGTGGCTTTAGGGATAGATAACTCTTGTAATTCTATTTGTCATTATACTATTGTTGATGCTCATAGCTCTTCTTGCACTACAACTCTGGCTCCAACCACTAGTCAATCACACTATGCTACTAGTGCTACTTTAACCCTATGATTGACCTCCTCTTCAGCCATCTTAGCTTGACTCACACCAAGGAGGATATGGTAGGTTTGTTTGATCTCAGGATTAAAACCTACTCTTAGACTGATGCTAGAACAACATCACATGCACTAAAGTGATTCATGAGGAAGAAAGGCCACCACAAGTAATATGATGGATGTGGATTTGAATTCAAGAAGATATGGAATGTTGTTAATTGTAGAAGAAAACTCCTAACTAATCCAAGATAGTTAAACTAATAAGCAAATTATAATGTCCCCGAGAATGGAACCAAAATTTGATGTGAGATTTCTCACATGGGTAGGAAGTACTCAACTATAGAATAGGAACCTCACATAGAGTTTTGCATTGAATGCTCAACCTTGGAATGAAGCCCAAGGGCTCCTATTTATAGCTGGGGATGCCTCTTAGCCTTTGGGAACACTTGAGAATGAAAACTAGCCATTTTGTGGCTTGAAACGGATATATTTTCACTTGTTGCAACTCCACAATGGCTAGAAGCACTTTTCTGCACTTTTCCGTACAGTGCAATCGGTCGAGTTTCTATAAGGGTAACTCGACCGATAGAGTAAAAGACAAAGCCGATATTCAGACCATTAGTCGAGTTTGTCCTGGGGAAACTCGACCAACCAATGAAAATTGAATTGGTCAGGTACTCCATCGGTCAAGTTTTGTGAAGTTCATCAGCAGATAAATCAATGTCTAAACAGATTAGAGCATTATTCTTATTCAAATCATTTCAGCTATATCTTGATAAAGGAGCATGTCACTTAATTGATAAGGAATTGAAGAACGTGTATAACATTTATTCACCTAGGATATGCTAATCAAGGTAACATCCACCAGTGATTCTCGTATTTCAACTTTAAGAAAATACGCTACATGGCTGATTACATTTTACAATCATACTTAAGCCCTGAGGAGATGAGGTATACCACTCCTACTCTAACCGACCATTGCAAAGTCAAAATCGGTGCCATACATAAGTCAAGGAAGAGCTGGATTCCCATGACCTCATCCTCCTCAGTCAGTGTGAGTACAAAATGCAGGACATCTTGTGTCTCTGCTAAATATCTTTCCAGGGTATCTTGGCAACTTCGCCATAGAGTTACAGTGGCAGCTGTACTCTCTTCGCAATTGAGAGATTTCTTGTTTATCTCACATCGATCCAGTATTAACATTATTAGGAGATTCGTGATACATCCATCTCAGCATCGGGAGATTAGTAATACATCCATCCCGTCATATATAATGAAGTATTGAGAGATTTAATGTTTATCTCACATCAATTCCTCCATTAGGGCGTAAGGATATTCACACCCATAACCCCCACATACTCAACAGTATGCCCTCCAGGAGTTCCCGTAGGAAAACCTATTTCACCATCACCAAATACTAACGATGATAGATCCATGGACAGGGCTCTACATGATAAGATTTCACTTGATTAATTAAGTACATTACCATATTCTTTTAGCATTAGTCAGGTTTTCAAACATAAGTCATTATAACAAATGCTATAAAGAATGAGTAATACTTCTGTCAAATACTTTTCAAAGCTTTATAAAACATTAGGATCTCAATCCCTTGTCACATCAGGGGCATTCTCATCCCTTAACATCTCATCATCATGATTATGGAATATGGTTATTCAAACCCTCAATTCATCAAGAACACTTGTTACCACTTATCAGGTAAATAATACATTCAGGTCATCTGACCAAGGTAAACATGATACTTGCAATACAGGCATCTCACATGGCTCTTAAAGCCCATTAATCTCTTGTTACCTCTTATTAGGCAACAAAGCATATTATGGCTCACAAGGTCCATAAAAAAATTTCAATAATAAAACATCATAGCTCATAACTGGTTGTGTCCAACATCTCATGATACCTGCATGATTAGTACACATGATAACAGTTATATCAATTACATATCAGCACTATGCAATGTAATGGTAACATCACTATTCACTCATTACGGTTAAGGCTTCCCAAATTCATGTCAATTAGAGATACTCATTCCATTACCCAAAATTAGGGTTATGGTTTATCATCATATTACCCAACATAAGGGTTTCATGCACTATAATCCAAAATTAGGATTTCACATACCTTCACCCTATATTAGGGTAGGATTTCATATAGCATTACATAACATCACCCTGGATTAGAGTTTCACATCACATCTTTGTATTAGGGTTTACTTGACATCACCCTTGATTTGGGTTTCACATGACATCACTGCATTAGGGTTTCACACATCATTATTTTGAATTAAGGTTCCTTATAACTTTTCTCCAAGTTAGGGTTCCATGTAATTTTACTCGAAATTAGGGTTTCATGAAACATCCTCTTAAATTAGGGTTTTTTATTATATTACCCTAAATTGGGATTTCTCATATCATTACCCTAGAATAGGGTTACATCATTACCCTAGATTAGGGTTACACCTAGCATTTCCCTAAATTAGGGTTATGGCTCATCAACCTTCTCAATTAGGGTTTCATGATCTCTTTATCAAGGATCATACCCTAACTACATATTTTACTCATGTTGAAAGTGTTGAGGCTTAACCACTACATGATTATCATACATGTATGGATTCCTCTCTCTCTCATCCTCTCTAGGATGTTAATTACTTCAAACTTGATTAGATTAGGTCAACCCTTCATTCAAGTGCATACATTTAGGGTTAGCAAAGTGTATTGAGGCATTGTTTCCATAAGCATCAAAGGTTAACCACTCTAAGGATATTAATAACCCTAGTACCTTGAAGGTACTACCATTGTAATTATCTTTGATAAACATCATTAACAATCATAAGGTTGATTAATCTTTCAATGCTTTGAGACTATTAGGCCTCCAAACGGTTTTAATACTTTTGAACCTTCAAACGGTTTTGATACTTTTGAACCTTCAAACGGTTTTGACCTCCTTGACTCTCAAACGGTTTTGAGACCATTTTCCCTCCAAACGATCTTGAGACCATTTGGACATTTAGGGTTGAGATCGTTTGATCTTAAACGGTTTTGAAACTGTTTGGTGCTTTCAACCCTTGAAACTATTTAATCAAATTATCATTGAAACCGAATGAACAAACCATCATTGAAACCGATTGAACATCAAACAGTTTAAGATTGTTTGCCCTCCAAATGGTCTCAAGACCATTTGGTCCAAACCACCTTGAAACTGAATGGATCAATTAGGGTTTCCTCCAATCAATCGATCGATTTTAGAGTTTGCACTCATTGAACCATCTAACATTTGGACCATTGAAAGTACATCAAATTACAGCCCTTGGATCTCCAACCATCCATCACAGCCCTTGAACACCAAACGGTCTTGAGACCATTTGACCTCAAACGGTCGTGAGACCATTTTCCCTCAAACGGTCTTGAGACCATTTGAGCCATACAACTTAGAAATCGGCTCAACCAATTTAGGGTTTCAACCATTCAATCCAATTAGGGTTTGTAATCAATGGATCACCCATTCTTGAATCCGTTATAATTAAATCAATTTGAGACATTGAATCTTCATCATCCACATCAGCAATAAACCCCAAACAGTCTTGAGACCGTTTCACCTCAAACGGTCTTGAGACCGTTTGATCACCAAACGGTCTTGAGACCATTTGATCATCAACATTGCAAGTTATTTTCCCATGATATTTAATGAGGTGTGTGCTAAGATTACATCATCATCTTCAAGCTACAAACCTTCGAAATTTTCTGTGATTCTTATGGTGATTTCATCAACTAATGGAAAGGAAATTTGGGAATGAAAAAGGAATCAACATATGATGAAGAAATGAAATCAATAATTATATTTAAGGGTTCAAGTTATATAACCCGCCTTCAAAGTTGAATCCAAGCTTCAAGCTTCACGTCCTAAATTGTGAATGAATCTTTCTCAACTATCCAAGGTCCGTTCTCAAGTCTTTGAGTGAAAAGATTGGCTAAAGTTGAAGATTGAATGGAGAAAAGAAGAAAATAAGCATTCAATTTCGATTTCCACCATGAAATCAAGGTTGAATATGACTATGGAGCTTACCTATAGGTTTGGGTATGTCCTCATGTTGCTCCTAAGATCCCTTGTGCATGGTAAAAGTAGGGAGAGAAAGTAGATTCGAAAAAAAGTCTTTTATGTGGGTGGAAAATGGGATATATGTAAGGGAATTTCAAGAGAGAGAAAGTGTTATAAAAATCCTTTAATTCCCAAAATTGGGCCACTTATCCCCCTCACTAACTTGCATACGAAGACATCATCTTATCCTTCAAAATCCTCTTCTTTATTAATGAATTAAAGAAAAAAAATTAAGCACCTTAATCAATATAATAATAATATCCAAAAATGAGTGGATATTACTTTTTCTTTAACTAATGTGAGTGGGCTATCCACTCACTTTAGATATTTCGGTGCCATTGCAAGGAAAAAGGACGTACATACTTATATAAATTCAACCATCATGTTTTTGGTTGAAGGGAATTTCCATTAATATATTTATTTTTGCATTAAATTGAATTAGGGTTTCGATTATGCTTAAATCTTGATTATTTTAATATCAAGATTCTATCTCTTCCCAAGAAATTCAAATGAGACGCACCTCTAATTTTATTATCTCTAATTAATACCAAGAAAAATTAGGGACTCTCTAAAATAGGTATTTTGCATATTGAACCCTAGGTTTTGGGTAAATTGCACATTATACCAAAACTAGGTTTTAATGCACAAACATTGCTCAATAAGCTCTTTCTTGGTGCTCCGGCTACCACAAGACATACCTCTGCATCATTCTCATTCTTATGATGCTTCAACTCTTGAGGAACATTTTACCATGTAACATTTGCAAGTTAACCCCTCAACTTGGGTAATTTGCACATTAGTCCAAAATAGGAAAAACATTGTTTTCAACATTATTCAAAAAGGACTAAAATTGAAACATAAGCTCCTCTTGAGCCTTAATTACTTTTCAAAAGATAAGAGCAAGCATATAATTATATTTCTTAAACAAAACATCTGAGGTAAGAGCATAACCCAGGTCAGGGATGTTACAACATGCATCACATCAAAAAGGTCGACGACTACAAGCCCTCCATCAAGGCACAATGTAAGTCAAATCCAATTCTAAAGAAGTTTTTGTGTAATATAGGTTGAGTATATTGTTGCATCAATGTGGCAAAGGAGGTTGTCTGGATCAAGAAGTTCATCTCAGAACTTGGGGTTATTCCAAGCATCAGCAATGCAATTGAGCTATATTGAGATAATAATAGATCTATTACACAAGCTAAGGAACTCATATCACATTATCGTTCCTAGCATATAAAAAGGTGTTTCCATCTCATATGAAAGATCGTACAGTGAGGAGATGTTAAGACTTGTAGAGTACCAACTGAAAAAAATGTTGTTGACCCCTTGACAAAAGAACTTTTGCAGCGGAAGCATGATGTTCAAGTTATATCACTTGGGATAAGATTCATGGGTGATTGGCTCTAAGTGCAAGTGGGAGTCTGTTGGTATGTATGCCCATAGATCCAATCATATCATGATTATAATGGCATAACATGTAAATGATTTTGATTAACAATAAAGGCATCTTCCAATTTATTCTATTTTATTAAGTTATGAGATAATGAAGTAACATAATAAATGCCAAAAGGATGATATCAATGACATATGTATTCAGTTTAATGATCTAGACAATGAGATCATACGGATGCCAAGAGTATATACATTCTTGATAAGTCCCTAGTCAGATTCTATTTTCGAAGGTTGATAGATAAAATAACACATAAGACTAGAGTGTGTGATGGTTGATGATAGAATCTCATTAGTCATGATATGTGATATCAAACCAAACACATAGGTACTTATTATAGAATAATGTATCAGACAGACCACCATAAGAGTGATACATGAAAACCATAATTGGTAGTCAGAATCAGCTCTTATAATGTTGGTGGTGATTGTGGTTCTTAGACCTGAAGTCACTACACTCATCACATGTCATTCAGTGTACTTTGACATCATCCACTGTAATCTTGAATAAGGATTGTCATAAAGGTGATGACTAGATGCACTGTGACAAATGGGGATGATTGTGACTGATGTAGATGGGATTTGTCCCTCCTACAAGAGTATGATATCCTGGCCACTTGATTAGCGAGATTGAGAAATGCATGGCCATGCATATGTGAGTCAATATGTGATATTGAGCATACATATATCTCAAACAGTCTGCTATGATTCAAGGAACATAGATTGAATGTTGAATAACATGAATTTTTCATGCCTCAAGTTTAGTCTGGATATCAGTGACAAAAAAATTACTTAACCATAAACCCATAACCAGCAGATCACATCAACATCTATGTAATGGGAAGGATGGTTTAGCGAGATATATTTGGTCTTGAGGCTTGCTTAGCGACTATACCTCACAACAAGTGTGGTCTTCAACCACCTATCTTTGACAGCATCTATGCAGCTCCTGGTCTTGACCCAGAGTACGGTTGACTGTAGTCCTCCTGAGTGGCAGAAGTCTCCTTCCTCTATAGATTGTCCACACGGACTATCGGGAACTCTAGTCATCCTAAAGAATGGACTAGAAGGAGTTGTCCCCTTCTATCGGTGTCCAAGTCACTGACACACTCTCCCACCACCAGTCACTTTTCTACAGTTGTCTTTCCCTCGTTGTTCCTCCCTAGACGGGTAGAAATTGATTGGGCTCTCTTGGTTACTACAACTAGAGAGGACAACAACTTTGTAGAGTAATTGATGTTCTGAGTTGTGTCTCTGGAGAAGCCCATGAACCCCTCTATTTATAGTAGAGGGCAGGGTCAGGGTTCCCAGTCTGTGCGGGAGTAGAATGGTCCAGAATTTCCATAAACAATTTGCACTTCGATAGGCAAACCAGTCGTTTCATAACTAAAATAGTCATTTCGCAAGGTGATCTGATTGGTTCACTTGTGATCCGGTTGGTAGGGAGTGTGAACCGGTCGGTTCACTTAGTGAACTGGTCATTTCACTTCCCATACTTTCCCACAATTGACTTTCCTTATTTGTTTCTAATTAATGCAAAGATTAATTCTTGTCTCAATTGAATTGAACAAGTTAAATGGAAAACTTTTTCTCACAAACCAGTACAACCCAACACTACTCGTTTGGACAAGTGAACTGATTCGTTCACCAGAGTGAACCGATCATCTCACTAACCATAAGTCAATCAGTTCACCCAGTGAATTGATCGGTTGGTGGTCTAGATTGTGCAGAACATAGTCAATTCAGTTCTCAATCAATATGACACTCGTGTCACTTGGTTTAACACTTGAACATTATGACTCTAATTCAAGTCTATTGATTGAATTTTTGATTGAGTACCTAAACACTTTAGTAATCAATCCAAACTTCATTCATATATAAACTCCTCTTCCAGGTTAATCCTTTGTGTGTGACCATATAGGTCCCATTTCACGTTTGCAGTGAATATCCATAACTAGCTTATGATATCACAAGCAAAGAGTGGTACCTTGTCGCACATTAGTTCTACCCAAGTGAAAAGGAAAGTTGGAGAACAACTTTCAATCCTACAGTTTGTGATTGGTGTTTCAGTGAATGCATATGTAACGACCCCGCTTCCTGGTAACCCCTAATTAAGGAAGACCAAGAAATCAAAGCCGCTACCCATAAACAGGATCAATGGTTTTGCAAATAATAAAAAATAATTAATAAATTCTACCACAACTAAGATTAAAATAGGATAAAAAAATTCTTTTTCACATACCTTGAAAAATATAGGATTTTGTAACTTCTACCCATTGTAGAGTTCTATCTACATAAATCCTCCATTATGATTTAACTTTATTCTTCACAAGTTCCACTTTACTTTTTTGTCCAATTTTAGAAATTCCTAAAACATCGACAAACAAAATTTCAATTAGTATAATGAATTATACCGGAATGTGGGGGAACCAATAATCTTACATTTAATTGTAACAACATATAAGCAATTATGATTTAACAAAACAAACTTTATGTTTTAAACATAAATACTCAATCCTTATATATCCTTTCCTCTGTGATATCCCTGCAGTGGATATGGATACTACCTCTCTCATATGGTAGATCTCAACTGACCCCCATGATCCTACCTTACAGGTAGATCGCTTCATAGGGTTGTGGGGTCATATGGTCCTACTCAATGGTAGACCAACACATCGACTCATGATAACCAGATGATCCTACCTCACGGGTAGACCATGTACTAGGTCATCCATCTCATCATTATCAAAGCTACAAAGGAGGACTAGGATCTAAGCTAGTTATGTACATATACTTATGGTGATAGTCATAGTCACTCTATAGTTGTATGAAATAAAAGTCAATCAAACAATTATTTCCAAGCAACCGATAAAAACCTCAGAAATCACCGTGAAACTAGAGATATTTCACCATAAGTGTAACCACATACCTATTTTGGAGATCTCAAAGAAGTAATATACATCCAAATCCAACTAGATGTCCAATCAAGCACAAGCCAATCAATCAATTAAGCAAACATTGATCCTGAAAACATGTATAACATCTAATTGTCACAAACATATCCCAAACAACTCCTTATTGACTTGGGACACCTTTCTAAGGTTTCTAAGTCTCATTAGGATTCATTAGGGATTCTTAGATCAATTTCTCAAACTTTATCCGTTTTAGGTCAATAAACCCTAAAATAGCCTTTTCTACTCATAAAAACCCTAATTACTCAAATTATCCACATTAAGGATCTTTTATACTCAAATTGGCTTAGGATCGTCATATCTCTATCTTATTCATGGAGTTGCACAATTAAAACCATTAAAAGTCATAATTACCAAAATTAGGGTTTCTAAGCCCATTAGTGCATATTCATGTACATGGAACCCTAACTTAAGCCAATTATGCATAAAGATCATCTTTTTTACCTAATTCTTCCTTTTATTAACAATAGGTTAATATTGGCTTAGATTATCCAAAGAACATTATTAAATTCACTAACCATCAAAACTTAGGGTTTTCCATTAATAACACCATTAAAGGTGACATATTTAAGTACTTTTTGAATTTCAAGTAGAATCAAGCTTCAATTATATTTTTCATGGATTTCTTGCATTTTTTGATCAATTTTCATATAAAACTCATTGCAATCCGAGCTACCAATCATTAGTTAGGATTTTTACAAAATAACTTACCTTTGGCCAATAGCAGAGCGCCACGTCAGCACTACGGCCCACTATTCCTTCCCCAGGCAGACTAGACTAGGCCTATTGGCCTCGGCCACACTGGAATCATCTGGCCTATGGCCTGCGCCCACCTCAATTAGTCACTCCAAGAGGGCAACACCCAAAATGGACCCAAAGGATGGAAAAGTCCTTACCTTTCTTTGTTGGACTTAGGGGCAATGCGGTAAATTCCATGGGCGTCATCTTCAACATGTTCTTCATGAACTAGTGTCAGGGCCAGTCGACTGGTAGGTTGAATTCATGAATCTCGCCTCCTCAATAGTGAGTGAAGGTCTTCATCCCTCTGCCATGACCCTGAATCCAATGGTGGTCTCAGATTTGCCCAATCCGGTTAGAGTCACCAAAATGGCTAGGATGTACCTCGGCTAGGAAGCCATAGCTCAGAGAGGGTAAACTACATCTTCAAATGAGAAATTCGGCCGGGGAAAGTACTGCAGAGTCCACTAGAGTCCCAGGGGTGCGATTGTCATTTTAAAGGGTGACTTGTATGCCCTTATATAGACCTGGGTCAGGAGTCGACGCAAGGCGTTTTGGTGAAAACTGACCTAGTCCTCCATAGGAGGGGAAACCTAGTATGATTAGGTCCAGAATCCTCTCCTGAACTCATTGGGAGAGTTTCCAAAACCACACACATAGACTGGATTATGAGAGAGTCCAGATCGATCAAACCTCTCTTATTTCCCAATTCTACCTGAGGTAGAAGATAACCTAGGTGCCCTTGGATTTTAATCCAACGGCTGGTGTGCGGCACGCCTGGTGGTTATTCAAATTTTAATATCAAATTAATTGGGGAAAATAATTGTGACATCACTGATTATCCCTCTCACTTTAGTAAACCTTCAAAAATTCATAACTCCCAAATTATGCTTATTTTTAATCTCAAATTTTATAGAAAAGTCCATTAAGACTCAAACTACTTGTGTGCCATGTTTGGGACTCAATATTGAAAGCATGAGAGACTTTTCTTCATAAGAAAGTTATCACTTATTAAGGCATATTTTATTCATATTTTCTCTCTCCAATTCTTGTATATTCCTAGTTTGGATTCATTTTACCAATAGAAACCTTGTGGATTTGAAATCTCATCCATAATGAGTCAATCACCCATCTTTCCACATATTTCTCATACTTTCATTATTTTCTCAATTTCTTTTCTTATTTATGCATTATTTGATTTCTTCTTTTCCTTTTTAATCATATTGGACTCATTAACATATTATGATCCACGAAATCACATGTACAAAGGAAATATTGCCAAGGAAATCCATTCAATACACATAAATCATACAAATTCCATATTCATACATTTATTGGGGAAATTGCATTTCCAACCATATGAGCCCAAAAACTGGGGTTGTAACATCCTTCCCCTCTTATAGGAAGTTTGCCCTCAAAATTCCACCAAACATACAAACAATTCACGATAAAGACTTTTCCATGTCCATCGTTAGCTCCCATGTGGCTTCATCCTCTCCATGGTGCTTCCAAAGAACCTTTATCATCTCTATTCTTTACTCTTGAGCTCTCTCTCACCTTGGTATCTCATACACTCATAGGTGACTCAGGGTAAGTTAGCCTCCCTTGGAGTTCAAAGGGTTCAATGCTCAGCACATGGCTCGAGTACATCACATAGTGCTTTAGATCAGACACATGGAACACAGTATACATCATATTATCCTCAGGGTTGAGCTTAACATAAGCAACTCCACCAATCCATCTCAGATGGACCCATGTATCAGGGACTCAGCTTTCTCAGCTATAGCTTAGAGGGGTCAGATTCTCATAACACATGTCCACCCATAGTGAACTACATGTCAGTCTGCTTTGCATCAGCTTACGACTCATGTCATTCATGGGCTTCCTCATCCATTGCTTGATCAATGAGACATCATCTGCATACACTTGTGGTTTCTCTGACCTTCACTAGGTCCTCTCACTGACATCATCCAAGTGAAGCGGTGACCGACACAACCTCCCTTACAGAGCTTCATACATCCCAATACTAGCTATGGTGGCTATCATGACAAGCAAATTCTGTTAGGGGTAGGTACTTCTCCCACAAATCACCCTAGACGAGCACACATGCTCTCATCCGACCCTCTAAAGTTTGGATCATACTCTCTTGACTGTCCATTGGTCGGGGGTGATATTTTGTACTCAACTTCAATCTAGCATTGAGTTATTCATGTACCTACCTCCACCACATGGAAGTGAACTTAAGGTCATACTCAAGATATTGAACTTGGATCACAGTGTAGTTGAACTATCTCTCTCTCATAAATAGTTCAACCAAATCTATTAACTGATAGTTCTCTCTCTTGGGCAAGGGATTAGGTCAACTTGGTAAGATGATCTACCATAACCCATAGTGCATCATGACCTCTCTCGGTCTAGGGGAGACCCACCACCATGTCCATGGTGGTCTACTCCCATTCCCTCTTGTGGACTCCTCATTATCTGTAGCAACTCACTGGGTTATTGGTGTTTAGCCTTCACTCTCTGGCATGTATGGCTACTGGCCACATGCAACTCTATATCCTTCTTCTAGGTACCACTGCAAACCTTCACCATCTTTGTAGTACCACGGTGTACGGTGTACGGTGTACCTAAAATCATGAGCTTCTTACATGACATGATTCCTCAAGGGCAACTTTTTAGAAACCCTAAAACACTCTAGTGGGTTTCACCACCTTCCTTCCCTGGGAGGGGTATCTGAGGTTCTTTAAAAACAACCCTTTTTTATTTATCAAGCTTTATGTTGGCTAATTGAGTTAAGAAAACTTTGAGCTCATCATCTCAGTTATCAAACCCAAACTTATAACTCAAAGATTCCAAACTACTCTTGGCAAGTACATTCTCATATGATGGTTACCTTAGTTCATGTATGCTTTCATACCATCCATCCAAAGTACTTCCAAAAGGGTGTGATATTTCCTTTATCCTCAAGCATCATAGAAATGTTTCAACTCAAATCACCTTCATCCTTAGTATATGGCATGTGTTTTGTCCTATCTCTCACTCCCATAACAAGATGAAATAAGCATTTGGCTACAACCCAAATACAGAGTTCATCTCGTTCCAAGACTAGAGATGGTGCATCACACATCACCATCACACTTTCCAGTCTAAGTTGAAACATGACTCCACACATGAACATCTCCATTATGGGTCTACACCCATGGGAAGACTTTTACCATCACCTTTGGATTTTAACATCTCTCTTATGTACAATCCTTAGTCATTACTTCAAGGTCCCTAGGGTGCCAGTACTTTTGGGGTGATCTGACCCTTATGCATCTAGGGAGTGCCTCTCACATTTACCCTTTAGGCCCCATGAACTCATGAAGGTGGCCAACCTCATAACCCATGGTCCTCGAGAAAAGGTAGTTGTTACCTCCCGATCCTATGGTCTCGTGCATCCAGGGAACAGAAAACTCCTACTTCCATCGGTCTTATCTCTTCTTGACCTTAGTATTGACTTAGGATCCATCATAGCACATCTCAAACCTAAATCCTCACCCAAATCTCCATTATCTCTATGGGCACTAATGGTAAAACTTATATTCCTTAGACGGGAATCATGGTGACCTACCTATCTCAGTTTGGCCCCATACAAGTTACCTCTATGGCAACATATCCTCATGCCCCTTAGCGATGGTCATACATGGGTCTATAGATTCATGCTCACGCAATGTGCTCTTACACTTAGCTCATCTAGATCATATAAGTGGCCTTTTTAGGTTATCACGAACCTAAAGAAAAAGTTGGTACTCACTCTACGAAAGGGTCCCTTCCCAAGACAGAAGAAAACTATCACTTGATAGTAACAAAGGTCACAAAACATTCTTACCTCCAAGGTTTACATCATCATGTATATGCTTAGCTCCTAACATTTTACTTATGCATGTATCTAGCAAGAAGACAACCTACTAAACCATGCTAAGTTTCTTGGTATGTCATAAATATTCATCATTCCTCAAGGTTGAACCAATATCATACATGCATATGCCACCAACCAATGGGAGTGGTTCATCAAACATATATCTTTGTTCATGTGGGGTTTCCTTTTGCACTAAAACATGAGGAGTGCCATAATCAAATACTATGAACTCAAACAACCTCATGAGCATCATGTGTACTAGATACTACTACTTCCTCTCTTTGGTCTAGGAACCCCAGGTTCACCTCTTATGCATCAGCTAGCTAACTACATGCTCAGTTGTTCAACCATGAATCAAACCTATAACATATAGGGCATATACTTCCTAACACTCTTCTATGTGAACAACCCTTAGAGACCTACACAAGTATAACCAACTGGGTGTGAAACCTCACAACTTGTTATCATACCCCTTCAGGGTCTATGGAACCCCCCTTCCTACACCTAAAACGTAGGCACTTTCACAAAACCTCTTTCTCTCTTCTAGGGTTTGATTCCACTAAGGCATCCAAGGTACGATAAGCCTCCAAGGATCATTCATGAGGCAACCACATACATCTACTCAGGGTCATCCATTCCAGGTCATATAATACCCAACTTCTCATGATTCCTCATGTCTTGGAGTAAAGGTCACCCACCTTCTTCATCGGGTCTCACTCTTTCTCTCTAGAGCTAACCCTACAACGGGTCCTACCACTAGAGGTTCTCTCACCAAAGATGTGCCAAGCTCATAAGGGTACACATCTATCCCTACTTGGGTGAAGTGTACTATTAAAACTTATATCTGGTCAAGATTCACCAAAGCTTTTTGCATGCCCATCTCATGAACATTAGGCATAACCCTTCGAGTCTAGGTCTAAAACCTACTGTCAGCCTTGTTGTCGTTCTCTTCTATGTATGTGCATGCCTCTTTTCTACTCGTATATAGCTGTTAGGGTTCCTATATGGTTACCACTAACCTCCTCAATGAGGGAGATATCCCTCGCCCTAACAGGCATGACCCTCCCAAGCTTGGCTCGCCACAAGGCACTAGGGTCAAACAACTACACATAGTTCATGCTTCTCATGTGTACTCAAAACCTTTACGTAAAGCATGTATGTCTAACCCACATACTTGAAGGTATGGAAGACTAAGGCATCCAACTCATCTTATCATCTCTTTCTCTAACTACCACTTAGGGTTTGGGTTAGGATCATCCTTAGAGGATGTGTTAGGTCTCTTCCTCTTCTTGGAGGCTTCTCCTCCAAGGCTAACTCTATCCGCCTCTTCCTATAAGATGGTTTAACCTCAGCGTTCTCCTGAGGGGTAACCAAGAGCACAACAACACAGGCCATTCAACCTAAACTCAGTCTGAGTTTCTAATTATCAAAACATATGTCCATGACATCTTTCTAATATGCTTTTTATAATCTGGTGTATGATTCCTTAATCCTTATCATTCTTAATCCCAAAACTCAGGAGGGTAGTGAAGAGAGAGAAAACTCTAATCTCATAAAGTTATTCAATAAATGGGGTTGAGAAGGGATGAAGAAAGATGAGAGAAGACCTAGAGGTATCTTATTTCGAGTCAAATCCTCTAATTTTGGTCAGGCAATCACACAAATCTGGGAGTCCTCATAGACCGCCTAGTGGGGCAGAGGAAAATATTGTCCGCCCCCAGATCATGATCCTTTTCTAGACACCTCCATCATTGGAAAATTCTAAAATAACTCCCTTGGGTTCTAAAGAGTTTGTAAAATTTAATAAATATCATAGATTAAATGGAAAATCATCACACTGATACCAAATGTAATGAACCTATTTTCCAGTAACCCCCAATTAAGGAAGACCAAGAAGTCAGAGCTGCTATCCCAAAACAGGATCAATAGTTTTGCAAATAATAAAAAATAATTAATAAATTCTACCACAACTAAGCTTAAAATAGGATAAACATTTTCTTTTTCACATACCTTGAAAAATATAGGATTCTGGAACTTCTACGCACTGTAGAGTTCTATCTACATAAATCCTCCTTTACGATTTAACTTTATTCTTCACAACTTCCACTTTACTTGTTTGTCCAATTTTAGATATTCCTAAAATGCCGAAAAACAAAACGCCGATCAGTAAAATGAATTATATTGGTATGTGGGGGAACCAATAATCTTGCATTTAATTGTAACAACACATTGCAAGCAATTATGATTTAACAAAACAAACTTTATGTCTTAAACGTAACTACTCAATCCTTACATATCCTTGCCTCTATGCTATCCCTATAGTGGATAAGGATACTACCTCTTTCATATGGTAGATCTCAACTAATCCCCATGATCCTACCTTACAAGTAGATCACTACATAGGGTTGTAGAGTCATATGGTCCTACTCAATGGTAGACCAACACATCAACTCATGATAACATGATGATTCTACCCCACGGGTACACCATGTACTAGGTCATCCATATCATCGTCATCAAAGCTACAGAGGTGGACTAGGATCTGAGCTAGTCATGTACATATACTTATGGTGATAGTCATAGTCACTTTATGGTTGCATGAAATAAAAGTCAACCAAGATATTATTTCCAAAAACCAGATAAAAAGTAAGAAATCACCATGAAACCAGAGCAATTTAGCAATAAGTGTAACCACATACCTATTTTGGAGATCTCAAAGAAGCAATATATATTCAAATCCAACTAGATGTCCAATCAAGCAAGCAAACATTGATCCTAAAAACTTGTATCATGTATAATTGTCACAAACATATCCCAAACAACTCCTTATTGACTTGGAACACCTTTCCAAGGTTACTAAGTCTCATTAGGATTCATTAGGGCTTCTTAGATCAATTTCTCAAACCTTATCCTTTTTAGGTCAATAAACTCTAAAATATCCATTTCTACTCATAAAAACCCTAATTACTCAAATTGTCCACATTAAGGATATTTTATACTCAAATTGGCTTAGGAACATCATATCTCTATCTTATTCATGGATTTGCACAATTAAAACCATTAAAAGTCATAATTACCAAAATTAGGGTTTCTAAGCCCATTAATGCATATTCATGTACATGGAACCCTGACTTAAGCCAATTATGCATAAAGATCATCTTTTTAGACCTAATTATTCCTTTTATTAACAATAGGTTAATATTGGCTTAGATTATCCAAAGAACATTATTAAATTCACCAACCATCAAAACTTAGGGTTTTCCATTAATAACACCATTAAAGGTGACATCTTTAAGTACTTTTCGAATTGCAAGTAGAATTATGCTTCAATTATATTTTTAATAGATTCCTTGCATTTTTCTGATCAATTTTCATATAAAACTCATTGCAATCCAAGCCATCAACCATTATTTAGGATTTTCACAAAAGGACTTACCTTTGGCCAATAGCAGAGTGTTGTGTTAGCGATGCGGCCCACTATTCCTTCCCCAGGTGGACTAGACCAGGCCAATGGGCCTCGGCCACACTGGACTCATTCGGACTATGGCCTGCGCCCCCCTCAGTCGGTCGCTCCAATCGGGAAACACCCAAAACAAACCTAAAGGATAGAAAACTCCTTACCTTTTAGTGTTGGACTTAGGGGCAACGCGGTAAATTCCATGGGCGTCATCTTCAACCTATCGCCCCACTATTCTTTGTGAACCAGTATTAGGGCCAGTCAACTGGTGGGTTGTATTCACAAATCCCGCCTCCTCAGCAACGGGTGAAGGTCTTCATCCCTCTGCCATGACCCACCAAATCCAATGGTGGTCTCAGATTTGCCCAATCTGGCCAGAGTTGCCAAAATGGCTAGGAGGTACCTCAGTCAGGAAGCCATAGCTCAGAGAGGGTAAACTACATCATCAAATGAGAAATTGGGTCAGGGAAAGTACTGCGGAGTCCACCAGATTCCCAGGGGTGTGTGGTTGTCTTTTCAAAGGGTGACTTGTATCCCCTTATGTAGACCTAGGTTAGGAGTCGACGCAAGGCGTTTTGGGTAAAACCACCCTAATCCTCCATCGGAGCGGAAACCTGGTATGATCAGGTCCAGAATCCTCACCCAAACTCATTGGGAGTGTTTCCAAAACCACACAAAGAC
Source organism: Alisma plantago-aquatica (assembly GCA_963693085.1). Classification (NCBI taxonomy): domain Eukaryota; kingdom Viridiplantae; phylum Streptophyta; class Magnoliopsida; order Alismatales; family Alismataceae; genus Alisma; species Alisma plantago-aquatica. Next base: position 276,887,954 of record OY856410.1, read on the forward strand.
TAGATTACGAGAGGGTCCAGATCGATCAAACCTCTCTTGTTTCCCAATCCTACGTAAGGTAGAAGATGACACAGGAACCCTTGGATTTTAATCCAATGGCTACTATGCGGCGCGCCTGGTGGTTATTCAAATTTAAATATCAAATTAATCGGGGGAAATAATTGTGACATCACTGATTATCCCTGTCACTTTAGGAAACCTTTAAAAATTCATAACTCCCAAACCATGCCTCCTTTTAATCTCAAATTTTAAGGAAAAGTCCATTAAGACTTAAACTACTTGCGTGCCAAGTTTGGGTCTCAAATTTGAGATAATGAGTGACTTTTCTTCATAAGTAACTTATCACTTATTATGGCATATGTTATGCATATTTTCTCTCTCCAATTCTTTTATATTCCTTTCTTGGATTCATTTTACCAATAGAAACCTTCTGGATTCAAAATCTCATCCATAATGAGTCAATCACCCATCTTTCCACATATTTCTCATACTTTCATTATTTGCTCAATTTCTTTTCTTATTTATGCAATATTTGATTTCTTATTTTCCTTTTTAATCATATTGAACTCATTAACATATTATGATTCACAAAATCACATGTACAAAGGAAATATTACCAAGGAAATCCATTCAATACACATAATTCATACAAATTCCATATTCATGCATTTATTGGGGAAATTGCATTTCCAACCATATGAACCCAAAAATTGGGGTTGTAACTGTATAATTCCTTTGTCTCTAATATCCTGAATGAACTCAAGGCATGGAATTGTCATCCTTTTAGTATTCATTCATGTTTCTTGAACTAGAGTAGACTACCTGATATATGTGTGACATCAATATCATATATTGATTCACATGTGCATGTGCATGCCTTTATCAGTCTCTCTTATCAAGTGTCATGGACATCATACTCCCTTAGGAGGGACAAATCCCATATCTATCACTCATAGTCTATCTCATGCGTCAAAGACACCCAATCATCACCGTTATAACAACCCATGTTTCAGAACTACGTTTGATGATGTCAAAGTGTACCCAATCTCATTCGATGAGTACAGTGATTTCATTTATCAACACATATTCACTTTTATATTTTGCAATCATCATTCTATCATTTTGGAAGCTTGCATCAATGTAACTCTTTTACACTCAACTCTTCCTTTTATTACCATAGAACTAATCATTTAATACTTCATAAGTACTTAAATAAGTTCTTTATGGTATTCTAGTGATTCTCACTGGAAGTAGACAGACATCCACTCGTCATGTCCAATACATATGAGAAAACTGGATGAGCATATCATATTGTCATGTCCAATACATACAAGATGATGAATACATATGTATTTTCTTGTCATGTTCTATACATACAAGATAACATGATGATTACATACATGATAAATCCAATTTTCAATGCATAAGGCATCTATCTTTGTGTTCCTATTCTTCATAAGAATTTGGGACACTAGGCATGTGAGAGACTAACTCCATGTAACATGGACAAGTTTTCTCCCACTAAATCTTTGCATACTAAATCATTCATCACAGACTGGCAATGTATGCTCTCTCTTTATCAGACAAAGAGACTTTCAAGAACTATCTCTCTAGATCTCTATTCCTATCACATAGGACATTTCTCTTTATTCCCTTAAAGAAGTTATTTCCATACCAGTTTTGTTTCATTCCTCATCATCATGTGGAATATGAATACGCTCCCAGTAAATCTTTGTAATCACAGATCCCTTCTTTATTTTGATATATCAGTCAAATATTTTGACTATATAATCAAAGTAAAGACTCTAGTTCTGAGGTGCTTGTATTTAATCAATCACATTGATCAATTTCTTATAGCTTATAGACTGCATTTGCATTAACGAGATTATAAAACCCTTCAGGTTGTGTCACGTACATAGCCTCATGTTATTCCTACTAGGAATGTAGTTTTAATATCCATATGCCAAATTTCATAGTATCTAAATTCCAATAGCAAGCATGATCCTTTATGGCCTATAGCCACTACAATTGGTTAAATAAAATCATCACATTCAACACCTTGAACTCATTGATTTTATCTCAACCAATTAGTTCTTCAAATGTCATCCATGTCAGTCTTAACTCTTAATACCCAATTGCACTTATGGATTTTATCCCTATAAGTGCTACCATTAAGTTCATGCATTATTTGGTTCACATGGAAGTCATTTTGGATCTTATGGCTTCAAGCGATAACTCAAAATCTAGTTCCTCAACATCATCTAGATAGATTATTGGCTCATCATCATATGACCAATTAATCACCTTTGAGTTTGCAGGACATCATTATCCATCAAGATCAAAGTGTTTTCTACTAGATATATCAGGTGTATCTGTTACATAAGGAATTTGAGATTCCACAACACTTGTGATTCTTAATCTCCTATTGTACATTTATTAAGGGTAAAGCATGTTCTTTAGAAGAATTCTAAAAGATTAGTTATATTTTTGATGATCAAGCTCTTACTATATAGAGTATGATTCCTTCTTTTATTTAGACATCATTATGCCTTAATCATGAGTTCTCTATGATACACTATCATAGTTACTCATAAGGTCCTCAAACATTTGGTTTAAGTATCTCGTTCATTGATCATATCAAAGAATTAATACTTTTACCAAGTTTGTTCTTCATTTATGATATTCTTAAACATTTCAAGATATTCATATTGGTTTCATTAAATACCATATCTAAAGTATTAGCATTTATTCCAACAGGTATGTATATACATCGATATGTGTTACACCTGACAGAATAGTCATTCTCCCACTATCTAGTGAAGATTGACTTGTCATCATGCCCAATAAACAAGACATTCATATCTCTTAATGGTTCATTAACCAATAGAGTCTAGTTTATCCAATAACATGGAACCTAGAGATGAATTTCTCATTCATTTGTTTAGATGATAATGCTAATTTATTGTTTGAGTCATCAATAACTTTTAGGTATTATTATTTTATCTCATACACAACAAGTACCACAAGATAAATAAGGCATTGCCATAAAAGATCATATATTTGAAATTGAAACATGAATCTTTATTGATAGACATCCTTGTCATTACAAGATGCTAAAATAAAATGTTTCTATTTATTGGCAAAATGAAATAGCAGTTCATAACTCTATTACATGCCCTTTGGGCTGAAATAAACTAAAAGGTACTATTATCTATGGCAGTAACACTTGCTCCAATGTTGATGAGTGTTCCTTCTTGGTCCTTTCATAAAGGCCATCACTTCTTTTCAGATCATGCACATCATATATGTCAGATCTATATCTTGGTATCATATACCTAAGATAAAGAAGGATTTTAAGTGTATTTCATGATACTTGAGGTGGAGATTTCCATCCCCTCCTTCTTCTTTAGTTCATCTATGTAGAGAGGGAAATTTCTCTTCCAATATCCTGGCTCATGAAAATGGTGACATTTGCCTCCCTTGTTCAATCCTCCCTTGGCTTTGAGAGTTGAAGATGACTTAGGTTGCTAGCTAGCATCAGAACCTTTCTTTGCTTTGCCCTTGCCCTTGCCTTTAGACTTTCCCTTCTTACTACTGATCATCATCACAGATTTGGGTTTGTCTTTCTTCATTTATGCCTCGACTGTCCTCAACATGCCCAACAACTATGTCAGTGACCTATCAAAGTTGTTCATGTTGTAGTTCATCACAAACTGACTGTAGGATTCTAGAAACGATTGCAGTATCACATCAGTAGCCAACTCTTGGCTCAGAGGGAATCCCAATCGAGTTAGGTTCTCCACATACCCCAATCATCTTGAGTGTGTGAGGGCCTATTGGATCTCCTTCTGTCATGACACACTTGAACAATGCCTTAGAGACATCATATCTCTCTTGTCATGCCTGGTCTTGATACATGTTTTTGAGATGTTGAACCATCTCAATGACGTCCATGTTCTCATGTTGTCTCTACAACTCATAGTTCATTAAGCACAACATCAAGCACTTCACATCAATGGCATCCTCAATATGCTTCCTATAAGCATCCCTTTCATCCTTTGGTGCGGTGGGAGTGGGTTCTTCTGGCGTATCTAGGATAGAGATTTCTCTCTTGAGTGAGAACAATTCTTAATGTCCTAAACTAGTCATGGAAGTTGTTCCCATTTAACTTGTCCTTCTCAAGGACTGATCATAATGAAAAGTGATTGTTGTTGGTAGCCATTTATTCTACAAAAAGGAAATTTGCAATTTTAATCTAAAACTCTTTTGATTTAATTTGATTTGAAATTGATGATATTAATTAGGTCTTTAATTAATTATCGCTCCCACTATTTTGATAAATTTGATAACCCTCAAGTATCAATTCAGAAGATTGCAGTGTACAATGTTCTCGTGAGCCAAAATCCAAAACAATTGAGTTATTACTCAGCCTACGCCAGCATCCATAATCAATTATTAAGGTAGGTAACATTTACCAATTGCATCATATGCAATTCTTGGATAGATGATATGCACAACTCTTTGTCATAGTCATTTGCATGCCTCTAAGTTCTCATTAAGACCACTTAGTTGAGCCTGACCCAAAATCCAACATGATAGGAGTGCACCCCACTTGGCGGGCCTACACAACTAACATCACACTTCCACGAGACAGACAACACACCACCCTTGGGATGCCCACGCTTGTCGATCAAGTTTTTCATGTGTGCTTCTTTTGGAAGGCATCTTCAACTTAATATGTTTGTTGAGGGGTTTTAATATTCTTATGTATGTATATATGTATCCAATCACAACATATATAGTATGTATCATATACATGATATATCCCACAAATGAAAACATGCAATAACCATAAAGTGATGATTATGGCCATCCTATTGTAGTTCCTTGGAACCACAAGGAACTATGATCATATAAGGTCTACATCACATGTAACCTATTATTGATGAAGATTTGTGCTTGCCAATCTGGGTTTACTGGTTCAACCTTTGAACCATTCGACTCGCCTCTTGGCTGGTCGGTTGTTCTCCATTAACCGGTCGTCTGGGTCCTCCAGATGGTCAAATTGTTCGGTCGCCTAGGATTCTCAGTGGTCCATCAACTGCTCCTCAGTTGGCCATCTAGGTCCATCAAGTGGTCATCTTCAGTCTTTGCCATAACAAGAAATAAAGCTAATCCTATTTTATATAATCTTTGTAAAACCTCGAGTTACATTCAAGGGGATCAAAGGTAGAAGAGAATCTCGAGTAATCTAAAGTTACATTCAGAATAGAAGAAGAGAGCTCGGTGTGTAGACTGAGGAGCAGTTGATGGACCACTGATGCGTGCTATTTCAGCACATCTTTTCTGTGAATTATTAAGCTTGTCACATAGAAATACTCCATTCATCTCTTGAAATTGCACAAATTGATATTTTCTCATTTTTATCACAAATCTGACAATCATTTGTATTTTATTGCAGTTTCAGGACCTGAGCCGATCGACTGGTACTGTCAACCGATCGTCTCACCGCATCAAACCGATCATCTGACAATATGAAACGCTCAGTTCGCCTTCAAGCATCGATTATTGCTCTCATCAGATGACGGATGAGATCGCCCGATTCCTAAACCAAACGCTCGGCTGATGCCCATTACAAGGAGCAGTTTCAACTGCGCCGCCACCCTAATTAGGGTTGGCAGCCGATCGACTGGCTGCTGCATTCCAGAACCTTCTAATTGATCAGTTGGTTACTGAACCAGTCAGTTGGCGGCGCACATACAGCAAAAATTCCCATCTGCCAGCCCCAAAAACCCCTAAACCTAATGTATTCCCCCCTCCTTCTCCTATAAAAGGAGGGGCACTTCCTCCTCTTGGGGCATCTTGAATTTCTTGGTATTGGGATTCTAAAGCAACTAGTCTTGTAATCATCTTTTTATTATGCAATAAAGTAGATTTTAGTTCAATCATATTTCTTTCATACTTGCTCTTGTCTCTTCATTCCGCCTTAGTCTTAATCTTCTTTTCTCCGTTCTTTAATTCTGGAGCAAGGAACAAAGAACTAAGCCATTGCATGGTCTCTAGCATAAGGATTAATCTCCTGATTTTTTGGCTAGACTATGGCTTCAGTACTTTCTTCCTCCGTCTCCCCTTTCTCCATGAGTGAGTAGACTTCTATCGAGGTAAGGGGAATAACCCCTTAGCCGTGGTTTTAACGATTTCTTCTTAAATGACTAGATGGTAATCGATTTTAATTAACGGTTGATCTTCGGATCGCATGTTAATCCAGATGGAAATGACCATGGAAATCCGGATTTAGAACAATAAAATCGATTACATAGACATTTTGATATGACCGTGGATTTTTGTCTTTTAGGATGATAAACTAGGAAGCATGAGCACCAAGACCAATGGGCTCATGTGGAGTTTATCTCTTGTGAGTTTTTAAATTCACAAACCTTCATCGAATCGTTGTTTAAGAATTAGTTGTTATCGCCTAGGCTAAGGTGGTGAAAACCCCTATGAGCCTCGATTTCCATCTCTTGATTTAATCACCGCATCCTTTGTTTTCTTTAATTCTTAGTCTTTCATTCATATAGTTTTGTTTGTGTTAACAATCATCTTATTTTTTTCCTTGTGCATGTTTATTCTTGTTGAGTGCATTTCTTCTTGCATTAGTGTAATCAATCAAACCCCCAACTTGACTTTTACTTTCTGCTTTAATCTAAAGAAAAATACCAAAAACAAATAATAAGTTCTTCAAACTTTGAGTTCTAAGAACAATCTCTAAAAAGTTGTCCTGTGGGATCGACCCTTCTATACTATCCTTAAAACTGGAAGTAAAAAAGGTTTAAAATCTAGGATTAACCATCTTAGTGATTGATATTGCAAAATGACGATTATCAATTTGGCCAATCTGGGTTTACTGGTTCAACCTTTGAACCAGTCCACCCGCCACTTGGCTGGTCGGTTGGTCTCCATTAACCAGTCGTCTGGGTCCTCCATATGGTCGAATTGTTCGGTCACCTAGGCTTCTTAGTGGTCCATCAACTGCTCCTCAGTCAGCCATCTAGGTCCATCAAGTGGTCATCTTCAGTCTTTGCCATAATAAGAAATAAAGCTAATACTATTTTATATAATCTTTGTGAAACCTCGAGTTACATTCGAGGGGATCAAAGGTAGAAGAGAATCTCGAGTAATCTAAAGTTACATTTAGAACAGAAGAAGAGAGCTCAGTGTGTAGACTGAGATGCAAACAACCATAACCAACCACACACACGCATATAGGGTTTATAAGCCATAACCATTATACACATCCACCATCAAAACCATTATAGGGAGACGCATATCAATTGTATATATACCATATCATATATGTATATATTAGTTTGGGATCATGTGGTATTAATCAGAAATTCACATTAGTCATTTAAATATTTGCATCGTATTCAATAAATAAAAGACGGTAAAACAAAAATCGGATCATATCGATTATCCCAAAACATAGAGTATTGATGTGGCTCTTATACCACGGTTGGGTTTTACATGGTCAGAGTAGACGGAAGAAACAAAAATTTTACTTGATCATAAACCCATAACCAACAGATCGCATCAACATCTATGTAATGGGAAGGATGGTTTTAGCGAGATATACCTGGTCTTGAGGCTTGCTCAATGACTATACCTCATAGCAAGTGCGGTCTTCAACCACCTGTCTTCAACGACATCTGTGCAGCTCCTGGTCTTGACTCGGACTGCGGTTGACTATCGTCCTCCTGAGTGGAAAAAGTCTCCCGCCTCTATAGATAGTACACACGGACTATTGGGATCTCTAGTCATCCTGAAGAATGGACTAGTAGGATTTGTCCCCTTCTGTCAGTGTACTAGTCACCCACACACTCTCCCACCACTGGTTGCTTTTCTGCAATTGTCTTTTCCTCGTTGTTCCTCCCTAGATGGGTAGAACTTGTGTGGGCTCTCTCGGTTACTACAACCAAAGAGGACAACAACTTTGTAGAGAAACTAATGTTCTGAGTTGTGTCTCTAGAGAAGCCCCATGTACCCTTCTATATATAGTACAGGGCAGGGTCAGGGTTCCCAGTCTGTGTGGGAGTACAAGGGTCTGGAATTTTCATGAACAATTTGCACATCGGCAGGCAAACTAGTTGTTTCATAATTGAAATGGTTGTTTGGCAAGGTGAGCCGATTGGTTCACTTGTGAACCAGTCAGCTAGGAGTGTGAACCGGTCATTTCACTTCCCAGACTTTTCCACAATTGACTTTCCTTATTCGTTTCTAATTAATACAAAGATTAATTCTTGTGTGACGTCCCCAGATTTTCTAATACTTAATCTGATGTGAGACGTCCAAATTGAAACCCTCACCTCAGCGAGAATCCCAATTTAAACATCCCACATAAGGCTAAGAAGAAGAAAATCAAGGGAGTCAGAAGGAAACAATCAGTAGCACATGTACATGAACAATAATAAAACCATACACACATGTTCACCATTCAACATATAATTACAACATGAATTGTTACAACATTTGATATTACATATTGAAAGATAAACTATACATATACATGTACTACAACTAAACTACAGGATCTTAAGACAACAGGTCCACCTGTACATCAGCTCGCCACACAACTCTCACTATCCTGGATCTTTAAGAGCATAACCACAACCTAAACAAAAGATTACATGCGGTACATGTCAGCACAATATTTAAGAATATGGTACCGAGTACGCCTACGTGTCTTTTATTTACCTCTCATCATATCTTGGCAATAAGATAAAACTAATACTTGGCAGTAACAGAAGAATATAAGAAAAGCATATAATTGCACAAAGATATTCATTAACAAAAGAGAACACATATTTTAAGCTTATTTTCCATTATATACCAAGGCCTTTATGATCACTACCAAAGAGTTAGATCATTTGTACAAGGTGACCACTACCAAAGAGTTAGGTCAGACCACTACCAAAGAGTTAGGTCATATGTACAATGCGACCACTACCAAAGAGTTAGGTCACTTCCAAGCACACTACCAAAGAGTTAGTGCTTTCATATAATGGAACAGATATATTATGTTTCATGTGTTCATAGCAATAAGTATGGAAAATCATGCAACATATCATACAAGAAAAATAATTTCAATCAATACCATATGCCAAGTCTTTACTACCACATAACACAAGAATATTGTATAATAAGCCAAGTAAGAGGTAATGGTGTACCTTCCAAGGATATAACCTAACCATCACATATTCCTGATATCAACTATATCTTTGTTAAACCTGATCGAGACAAGATCACACACTACTATCAGATTCTCATCATCTACATCTCATGTTAACCCTAATCGTGTTTATTAGGGCTTTACTTAGTCTCTTAAGTATATTCCCACTTTTACTTGTATTCTCATCTTAGGATTATCTTTACTGATGTCATTCTCTAGATTATGGTTCTTATCTGAATCATTAACTTCCATGTCATTTTGTGCACATATATATAAACCCTAAGTTACATCATTAACCTAGATTAGGGTTTTATAACATGTATTAATATTCACCTTCATATAACATGGATTATGTTCGTCATTATGATCTCATAATTAAAACTGAGGTTCAATATACTGATATGAGCTTTCTCTGTAAATTTCACCATTTATTGAGCATGTGTGCATTTATTGCGTTGTATTTAGGGTTAAAAGCCCTAATTAACCATATTAAGCAAATTACATGATTTCGTACATCAACATGACCATATCTGACATCATATGCATTGTAAACATGATTATAGACTTACTGGACTTTTTCCACAATTTTAGGTCTTTGTTTATTATTTATTATGCATGAAAAGACCATTTTACATTTTACATGATTACTCTGATATTAGTTCGTCAAAAGCCTGATATTATACTTCCATTGTGTTCTACACAATTTTCTGAGAAAAATGGTACCTTATTTGCATTTTTTTTATCATCCAGCTAATTACTATGATTTATCAAACATATGGATATAATTAGGGCATTTACCTTTTTCGGCCAATGAGAGCTCGCCACGTGGACACTAGGTCTGGCGCAGCTCCTTTGCTTGCTGTGGCCGGTTCACTTGGTCTGGGCCTGGTTCAGGGCTGTGGACCCGGTCTGCTCTTTCCTTGGGTTCCTGGGTTCGTGGTTTAGCCGAGCGGTTCAGGGCATCTGGACCAGGTTTGATTGATTTGTTGGCCGGTCCTCTCTTCTTTCTCTCGCGCCTGGGTCGCCTGGTGTTTCTCCGCAGCGTAGGAGCGCCGCCGCAAGGTTGGACCTATGGTGAGGGATAGGTGCCGCTATCCTCCTCCTTGGCTCCTTCTAGTGCCTTTACACCCTTTGTGATCGGTGGTAGACTGGAGGCGGCTAGGGTGTAGAGCCCCTTTCCTCGCAAGCCGCCATCCAGGTGGAGCTCGCCACTGATAGTCTCCAGCACGGTGGAGGAAAGAGGTAAAATACCTCTGCTCGTCTTTGCTCCAATCCGAAGCTCTAGAAAGATTCGCCACACCTCCAAGAGTTCGTCTCTGTTCTTCATTCACAATGAGCAGCTCTGCCTACAAGATTTCGAGCTTCACCTTCTCCTCCGATAAACCCAAGCTCGTCGGCCATGGTACCAACTTTGTAGGGATCTGTGAAAGTGCGGCATCAATTTCTCTGATGCTCACCTTCATTTTCTCCTACTCAAAGACCCTCAAGGTCCCCTCCTTCTCTGCATCCTTCTTCCTCGTCTAACCTGTTGGTTTGCAATGGAGAAGTTGCAGGGATGGAGAGCTCGTTCCATCGGTACACTGGACTGATGCCTATGAGTGAAGGGTGAATGTACTCCTTATGATAAGGAGAGCACAACCGTTCGTCCAGTCTCGTTCATACCCTCCCTCAGCCATGGTGTAGGATCGTGGGAGAGTGTGGCTCAACGAGCTACCTAGTTCTAACTGCTAGGTAGGAGATGACTGACTAAGAGTCGTCGGATCCTATCCATCCTATGGTCAGGAAAACGCCACACTATCAATCCGTGGTTCACTTAAGCCAAGTGCCATGGCCATTGGATTGGAAAAGCATGGCCTTAATCTGACCACGCAGCTTGCCCAAACTAAAGGGGCGCATGACATTGGTTTCAAGCCACAACTTAAGTTCATAAAGCATCAATTATGCACATTATTTCCAAAAGATCAAAACTAAATAACTCTCTCTAGGATGATCCAATTGTCACCAAATTTTAACCATAGCTTCTTTATCTCTCGATCTACGTTCTACTCAAATTTGGTGACCAAAATCATCAATTAGACCATTCAATTAAAATCTCAAAAAGGCCTCCTAGGAACCTCACAACTCAAAGAAACTATAACCATAACTTTGTCACTATTTCAATTGGGTATTTAGGATCCTAAAAGTCCACTCTATCACATCCTACACACCTTCAAAGAAATTCCGTCCTCGGAATTAAGCCAGAAAAGCCAGTCTTTCACATCTTGTCTCAATCAAATTGAATAAGTGAAACAGAAAACTTTTTCTCACAAATAGATACAACCCAACACTGCTCGTTTGGACAAGTGAACGATCGGTTCACCGGAGTGAACCGGTCATCTCACTTACCATGAGTCGATCGGTTCACCCAGTGAAGTGGTCGGTTGGTGGTCTAGATTGTGCAGACCACAATCAATTCAGTTCTCAATCAATCTGACACTCTTATCACTTGGCTTAACACTTGAACCTGATGATTCTGAATCAAGTCTACTGATTGAATGTTTGATTGAGTACCTAAACACTTTAGTAATCAATCCAAATGTCATTCTTGGATAAACTACTCTTCCAAGTTAATCCTTTTTGTGTGAACCTATAGGTCCCATTTCACGTTGGCAGTGAATGTCCATAACTAGCTTATGACATCACAAGCAAAGAGTGGTACCTAGTCACACATTAGTGCTACCCTAGTGAAAAGGAATGTTGGAGAACAACATTCAATCCTATAGTTTGTGATTGGTGTTTCAGTGAATGTATAATTCCTTTGTCTCTAATATCCTGAATGAACTCAAGGCATGGATTTGTCATCCTTTCAATGTTCATTCATGTTTCTTGAACTAGAGCAGACTGTCTGAGATATGTGTGACATCAATATCATATATTTATTCACATGTGCATGCACATGCCTTTCTCAGTCTCACTTATCAAGTGGACTGGAAATCATACTCCCTTAGGAGGGAAAAATCCCATATCTATCACTCACAGTCTATCTCATGGGTCAAAGCCACCCAATCACCACCGTTATAACAACCCATGTTTCATAATTGTGTTTGATGATGTCAAAGTGTACACAATCACATTCGACGAGTGCAGTGATTTTAGGTCTAAGAATCACAATCACCACCATCACTATGAGACATGATTCTGACTACCATGTCATGGTTCCATGTATCACTCTCAAGGTGGGTCTGTGTGATAAACTATTCTCTTATATGTATTTGTGTTCTTGGTTTGATATCACATATCATGACTAATGAGACACCGTCATCAACCAATACACACTCTAGTCTTGATGTGTCATTGTTGTCTATCAACCTTCCACAATGACATCTGACTAGGGACATAACAAGAATGTACATACTCTTAGCATATGTATGATCTCATTGTTCAAATCCTCAACCTAAAGACACACATCATTGAGTATTGTCATTCTTTAGACATTCATTTTGCTCCATCATTTATCTCATAATCGATTAAGCTAGAATAAATCGGAAGCTTGCCTTTGATATTTATCAAATCAATCATGACATATGCCAATCCAATCATCATATGATTCACTCTGAGGGCATACATACCAATAGAATTAGTTCTCCAACTTTCCATTTACTTGGATAGCAATGATGTTTTTCTACACACAGTCGTTTGCTTATGATGTCATAAATTGGTTATGGATATTAGCTACCAACACAAATTGTAACCTATAGGGTCACACACATAGGATACACTTGGAATAGAAGTTTGTTCATGAATGATGTTTAATTGGATTACTAAAAGTGTTTAGGTATTCAATTTAAACAACAATTCACAGACTGGAGTCTGACCGGTTGGAGTGTCAAGTTAATTGGAAATTACATTGGCTGAATTATGGATGAACCAGGGCATGAACTGACCAGTTCACTTAGTGAACCGATCAGCTCAAGGTCACCAGTCGATTTACTCATGGGATGAGATGCATGATTCATGGATCAATTCGATTGTATCAAGGAATATTGGAGATGTCATGTTGTGCATTAATTGGATTAGAATTGCCAATACAATTGTGATTGGGAAACATGAAAAAAATAACCAGTTCAAGGGTTGAACCAATCGACTCACATGCCAACTGATCGATTCGCCCAGAAACTGATCATTTCGTTATTTGTAGGTTGAGAAATTTTATAAAATCCCAGTCCCTTCCAGTCCCACACAGATCAAAAACCCTGACCCTAACCCTCTTATAAATAGAGGGGTATTGGGGGATTCCTAGATACATAACTCAATTGCCTCTAAAAATTGTTGTCTTCTCTGGTTCTAGTAACTAAGAGAACCTGAGAAAGTTCTTCATGATAAAGGGAGGGATAGCAAGGGAGAACAATTGTGGGAGAGAAAGTTGGTGCTAGTACACCAATGTGGAGGGATGACTCCTTCCTGTATGTTCATCTAGAACAACAAGAGTTCCTGGTGGTTCGTATGGACTACTATATAGGTGAGGAGCTTTTCCTGTGAGGACGACAACATCAAGATGCTATTTGTGCTGATCAACCAGGAGCTGTTGCAGACATTGTTTGATTGCAACTTAAAGAAAGGCACGCAAAACAAGGAGGAGATTGTCGTTGGACTTACTCGAGGACTAGGTATATCCTTGAAACCATCTTTTCCATTATATATTTTTTTACACGATCTACTATAATAAGGGGAATATGGAAGTTAAAAAAATTTTGCTTCCTACTATGTAGCCATATTTCCCTATAATGGTATCAAAGCCACACCAATTTACTATATTTTGGGATAATCGATATGAACAGATTTTGGTTTTCATTATTTATTTATAGCATACAATGTGAATACTAATGTACGTGTCTGATTAAGAACATTGTACAATCCCAAACTAATATATATATGATATATATGCAGTTTACACGTGTCACCCTAAAATTTGGTTTTGATGGTGGACATGTAGCGTGGTTATGGGCAACAACCCTAATTATTTTTGCATGGTGGTTGTGTTTATTTCTATTTTATCTCGATTTGCATACCGAATATATATCTTATCTTCCAATTGTAAAAGTATTATTCTCTCCTACTTTTGCTCCCCCCGAATGTAACTCAAGGTTTCTCTATTATCATGTAATATTAGGGTAGTTTAATTTCTTATTACAATGAGGAAGACGAGCTACCCAAGGAGCCGAACTGGTCGACTGGAGGCTCAGTCAATCAATTGGAGCCCAAAAGATGAAAGACCAGAGATCAGACGACCGGGAAGATGACCAATCAACCGGCCAGGAGGCAAGCCGATCGGTTCAATGGTTGAACTGATCAAGCCAGATTGGCAAGCACGGATCTTCATAAATAATAGGAATTTGCATGAGATGTAGACCCTAGGTGGTGGTAATTCCTTGTGGCTCCAAGGAATTACATTAGAATGGCCATGAATATCACTTTTATTTTTATTGCATGGTTTTGTTTGTGGGATATAGCATGTATACAGTATGTACTATAAGTATGTGGTGAATGTGGTGATTGGATATGTATATGTATTTATAAATAAAATCTCCCTGAATAACATATTAAGTCTAAAATACTTTCCATTAGCAACACACATGAAAAGATTGATCGACTATGTGTGGGTACGCCAAGTGTGGTGTGTTGTCCATCTTGTGGAAGTGTGATGGTAATAATGTGGTCCTGTCAAGCGAGGTGCATTACTATCATGTTAGATTTTGGATCAAGCTTAATTGGGTGTCCTTAATGATATTAAGAACCTAAAAGCATGCAGATGATTATGACAAAGAGTTGTGTGTGCCATCTATCCATGAATTGCATAAGATGCAATTGGCAAATGTTACCTACCTTAATGATTGATTGTGGATGATGGTGTTGGATGGGTAATAATTGAATTGTTTTGGATATTGGCTCACTAGAAGGTTGTATATTGCAATCTTCCAAATTAATATTTGAGGGCTATCAATTTGAATGAAATAGTGGGAGAGATAGTTAATTAATAGCCTTAAATATCATCAAATGTTATTTAAATCAAATCAAATCAAAAGGTATTTGACAAAATGCATTTTTTCTCTTGTAGAACAAAATGGCAATTAAATCATTGTTTTAATCAGTCCTTAGGAAGGAGAAACTTGATAAGACAAATTTCCACAACTAGTTTTGGACTTTGAGAAGGGTTCTCAATGATGAGCATAAGATCGATGTCCTAGATAAACCAATTCCAGAAATACCTTCTCCAGATGTGCCTCGGGTTAAGGGGGATTCTTACTGGAAGCATGTCAATGATGCTTTAAGACATAAAACACATTATGCTTAGCTGCATGAACTATGAGTTGTAGTAATGTGAATACATGTGGATACTTGAGATGGTAACACATCTTAGACACTCGAACCACTATCTCACAAAGTGAGAAAGGTACAGTCTCAAGGGCGCTATTTGAGTGTAATATGACAGAGGCAGACTCAGTAGAGACCCATGTGCTTGATATGATTGGACATGTGGATCATCTAGAAGAACTGGGATTCTGTTTGAGCCAAGAGTTGGCTATAGATATGATTCTACAATCATTGCATGAATCATATAGTCATTTTATCAAGTGTTACCACTTGAATAACAGGGCCAGACCATTGTCAGATTTGCTTGGAATGTTGATAGATCTCAAAGAAATGATGAAGAAGGATAAATTTATGATGGTGATCAGCAGAGCAAAATCTAAGGATGAAAGTGTCACAGATCTATTTATTACCCTAAGTCCACACTCCTAATGGCTACATAGACAAAGGCAAGTACACTCGGGTGTCCGTCCCTAAAATGGATCACATGTATTTCACATAGGCAATATATATGTAAAAGACAGTAACAACAAGATACTAAACAAGGAGATGAGAGATATGTACCCATTTCTAGATTCGAGTAACCCATAGGTATTTCATTCATAGAGTAGAGCCTTGAGTTTAGCGGATCTTCATTTGGCAACTAAAAATTTGATAAACAAAACACAGATCTATTTATTACCCTAAGTCCACACTCCTAATGGCTACATAGCCAAAGGCAAGTACACCCGGGTGTCCGTCCCTAAAATGGATCGCACGTATTTCACACAGGCAATATATATGTAAAAGATAGTAACAACAAGAGACTAAACAAGGAGATGAGAGATATGTACCCATTTCTAGATTCAAGTAACCCATAGGTGTTTCATTCATAGAGTAGAGCCTTGAGTTCAGCGGATCTTCATTTGGCAACTAAAAATTTGATAAACAAAATATATTAATGCTAAAGCATTAAGTACACAATGAAAAGGCATGTAAATAGTTTAAGAATAATACAAAACTTGCTTGGATAGAAACATGATCACAGTCAAGAAAAAGAAACAAAGAGAAAACTTTTAACAATATCATTTTATACAAAGCATGTTTTAGGTTCCTTTATCCATTATGTCAACATTAGGTTGCATAATGGATTCATATATATTATATTCAAGGTATGTCAATGTAGAATACTCAAACATGCAAGTAATAATCATAGGAACAATAGCTCAACCAAGTAAATAACTAGCCAAGCAATAATACAAGCATACATACAAACAAGCAATTATCATAGTAGGGTCAAGAGAAAATGTACCTTGCGAGTAGAGTATAAGATTAACCATTGATTAGAAAACCATAAGTAATGACTTTGACTAGATCTTGGAAATTGAGTTCACAAAATGATCTTGGTATTCAAATAAGTATAATTGGATCAATATCAGCAAGTCTAGGTCGGTTAATCATTATTATGATGATTGGATGTGTCATCTAGATCTCAGTATCATGTTACATCTTACATCATGGATTCAAATTTATCTTAGGGTGACACATCACTATTAAATCAGGGATCTAGTATTAGGTTTTCAATATCTTAATTAGAGAAACGATGAGATCCAAGTAAGATAAGCAACCTAGAAATCAACATAGTCAAACTATTCATTTAGAGTCTTTATCATGTAAGTTGATCATCATTAGATTTTAGATGGGGTCCATACGAGTTAGGTATCATAAACATCCTAAGGTGTTAATCTATGACTATTACATAACATATATCATCATTAGAGCAAGGTTGGATATTTATCATCAAGTATCAATGTCAAGCATATTCAAGGTTCAAGTACATCATTAGGTCAAATGGAGTACGAGTATGAACAAATCCGAATCTTAGTATATCATGCATCAAAAACTACTAATTTGCATCAATAATAAGGTCTTAGGATACGAATCATCAAGGTTAGGAATTAAGGAAGTATCCTTTAGCATAAAAGCTCATTTTAGGTCATTTAAGCCACATTAGATCATTTTAGGGTACAAAGATGGATCAAGTTTGAATATTTATGCATAAATATGTACAAGGTACTGATATTAGACTATCATCATATCTTTGGACATAAAAGATCAAGATCATGCATTCATATAGGATAATCATCTTCAAAAAGACTTCAAAAACATGCATTTTAGGATATCAAAAGAAGAAAAAGTATATTCATGTTCAGGAATTATTCTTATTGGATAGAAATGTTTTTTGATCAAAAATCATGTATTAGATGACATATTTGTATGAAGGAGGGATTATTGGTGATTTTTCAAAGATTTATCTTTCTCAAGGTGATTCTAGATCGAGGTATCTCCATGTGATGGTTAATGAGGTGCCATGTAGACCCCTCCTTGATGACGCACCCTCTGACCCAGTAGCATTTGGCCGAGCAATTTTGGGCTCATGTCCATGGTTGAGTATTGCCATCCACTGCTCCATGAGTGGATGGCTACGAACCAGGGTCGCCACTCGCTCTACTCCACTGTAGTGTCAAAGTTTCTACATGAGCAGTTGTGAGTGGTAGAAGGGGGCTAGTTGGAGCCAAGAAAGGCTAGGCTGAAGAGCTCAAAGGGGACGAAAAAGTAACCGCCCTGCCCTACCACACCTCCCTGAGCCTGATGGGGGCAAAAGAAGGGACCAAGGGGGTCTGTAGGCCAAAAGCCCAAAAGGGCTGGGGGCATCTTCCATGGATGAAGGGAATGATAGAAGGAGAAAAGAAGGGGAAGGAGAGCACGAAAGAGAGGGTAAAAAGGGGGAAAACAATGGAAAGAAGAAAGAATTGCAAAGGGGTCATCAATTTAAGCAGTGGGAGTTCGCATCTCCGGATTGGCCAAGCAAAAAGGGGGGTTGGTAGGCTGTTGTACCTTGTCTAACACAAGGTAGAAGACAATCGAGGTCCATTGGATTCAGGTCCATTGTGGATCATGAGTCAATCCATGGTTGGTATTATCGATCTATTGCTAAAAAATGGAGTGTTTTCATTGACCGAGAGCAAATGCCATAGATTGTTTAGGTGTTTAAGTTGTCTCAAAATTGTGTTTCTTTAACAACCTTGCAAAGCTCATATCTCTCAAATCATAACTCTTAATGACATGAAATTTTTGTCATTGATTCAAAGATTTCTTCTATTTTTGATATCCAATGTTTGGATCTGGAATTATAATGTTTAGGGTACTCAATGTTGGAAATACAATTTCAATAGTGAAATTATGCATTCAACTATAGTCAATTAAGCATAGTGTCACATTTTATTGATTCCATTTCATCAATTTAATAAAGAGTGATTCAAAACTATATAATTGGGTGTGAGGCGGTTGTTAACCATAGTAGAGTGTCGAAGGAGTCAAGATATGCATTAATTTAATGAGGGTCAAAAATCCATGTTATCACATCCTCCCCGCCTTAAAGAAAATTTTGTCCCCAAAATTAGATCAAGTCATCAATCCAGATTGATTTTTTTTGTCACCAAGGTCATCCTAGTATACTCATAAGGTATAATCACCAGTTATAATATCCATCTATTTTTGAAATTGAACAATTCGGTATCATGGTCAACATATAGTCACATAGATAATCAAAGTGTAAGTATCATTTCATGTGTAAATAATTTTGGAGTGATTATCATATGTATTATCAAATTTAGAGAGCTCACATGTTTAGGTTGAACGAATAGAGCTCTTTGAATCAAGAGTCAAAAATGACTTTCATTCTCAATAATTAGGGACATAGCTTCTTCATTAGCTTAGGTGGGGTCATACATCCATGATAGAGAATTCATATTTCAACAATTTGAGACATACATCATATTTCAAAATCATTATTTAATGCTCAAAATCAATGGAAGATCCCACCCTAGTCCACATGGAGCTCACCCTTAAGTCATAAATTGAGTGGATCAACATAGTCAAAAATTTCAACAATTTTGAGATTTGGGAACCCGATAGTCATTAGTCATATGTCGAGGGTGATCTCAAGATCCAAATAGGATGATCATAGGAGTCAAGTCAATATCAAGATCAAGGATCAAGATTCATGATTTCATTAACCAGTATTGAGAGTCAAGCGTGGACATTAAAGTCGCAGTTTAAACATTTTGAAGCTAGGGTTTAGATTCTTACTTTAGACCTTACGTGTGACTTAGGGTCTACCCTTCCTATGGTTTTTCATTTTTTATTTTTATTAAGATGTCATTCTAATTCTTCTTGAGTTTTCTCCAACAACATTCGAGCGCATTATTTTTTGTGTAATTCCTTAACTCGGATTTTTTCCATCTCTTAGTGTAAGGACCCTAACCCACGTTTTGGGATAATCCTATTTTTTTTGCCTAAGTATGTTTCTTTAAACCTTGATCTAATCATTTGAGATGTAATTAGGGCATGTAGAAAGCTTAAGTTTCTTTTTTGAGCTTGTCTAAATGATGCTTGTGTTTTCTGGTATGTTTTTGGTGCAAATTGCAACTCACCCGGAGTAGGGTCTAATGTGCAAGTTTTCCACCTCCAGAGTGTTCCTTCTCTCTCTTGGCATCATCTAGAGGAGAGAGAGAGAGAGATGGGTGCCTTGTTTGGGTCTTAGTTGTGTGGTAACCTCCTTAGTGATGTTTTAGAACACATGAGTGAGGTGTTTCTTACACCTAAATGTGTTATCGTGGGTTAGAGAGCCTTAGAGAGGTTGTATATCGGTTTGTGAGTGTGTAGGGTTATGGTGTATTGGTTTGTGAGTGTGTAGGGTTATGATGTATCGGTTTGTGAGTGTGTAGGGTTATGGTGTGTTGGTTTGTAAGTGTGTAGGGTTATGGTGTATCGGTCTGTGAGTGTGTAGGGTTATGGTGTATCAGTTAATGAGTGTGTAGGATTATGGTGTATCAATTTGTGAGTGTGTGGGGATATGGCATATCGGGTTGTAAGGACATGATCTTGGTAGGGGACCAAGAGGGTGAGATCTAACCTATATCATATCACCATGGCTTACATGTTGTTGCATGTGGCCCCTTTTATGTGGACAAGTGTCACCTAGGCTCCTAAGGTGATGACACCTCTCCCATGATCTCTCTCATCCCTCTAGTATATAATCTTCTTTCTCTCCATGCAAGATGATCCTTTTGGCCATTCTTGCTTTCTCTCCTTCTTGGTGGACGACCTTAAGAATCTTTAGGAGCTAGAGAGGTTCTCTTGGAGCTTGGAGGATGAGTCCCAAGATTGTGGTGTTCCTTGATCATCTTCCATCTTCTACCCTTGTAATTTATGTTTCCTAGCTCTCTTCTTCCTCTCAACCATGGATCATGGATGTCTCATTTTCATCTCGAGCTATATTAACCTTGGTTTCATATTATTCCTTGGAGATGTAGTGGTGATCGAGGTTTGGTGGATCATCTTCAACCTTGAGCTCGTAAGATTAAAGCTTGACCTTGGAGCTTGGATCTTGGTGGTGATCTTTGAGGCAGGTTATATAACTCTAATCCTTCTTTTTTATTTTCACTCTTTCATGTGCCAATATTGTTTCTCATCTCTAAATCTCTCATCTCTTATATGTTAAAAGTTACTAATGGTCTTGAGGACTATTTTGGTGGAGGAATCTCGTTAGTTTGCTATCCATACCTTGCACCCTCTTGCCATGATAATAGAGGAACTAGTGGCTGACATCCTAAGGTTGAAGATGACAAGTCGACACATACACTAAGTGGTGAGTGGTTGTCATGAATTTTGGTTCTTAAACCGATATGTTTTGATGGGGATAACCCATCATGCCCTAGAGGAGATAAACTAACATGCATGTTAGCTGAAACCTTAGACTGATAGGTTTTGGTTGTTAGCCTGTCATGACCAGGATGACATCCTATGGGCTGGTATGATTTGAGTGCTAAACTGTGATGCCCTTGGTTGAGTAAGAGGCCGACATGATAATGTACTAACCCTAAAAACTCATCACACCTCTAACTCGACACAAGCATGATTGGTGACACACTCCTTGGAACCTTGAGGTCGATACCCTTGATGATGGCATGGTCGATACAATGTTTAGCTCGACACCCTTTCAAGTAGGGCTAAACCGATACACCTCATGTATAGATAACCTAGCACCTTGAGTGCTAAATTGATACACCTCAAGTATACCCAACGCGACAGGCTTGGAATGATGCTAAATTGATGTCCCTAGGTGAGCTTGCCTGACACACCTTGATGTGGTCAGGCCGATACATGTAGTTGATAAACTAGGATCCCTCTAGCCATATGAAATCGATACCTTGTGATGGCAGTCATGATACATCATGTTAATGATGGGGTTATATGGTATCATAGGTTACCCTATGAGGTGTTTGCAAGAGCAACAAGGCAGTGATGTTTTCTATAACCTTTAATCCCATAACATACTCTATAATGATGATGGAAGTGATGAATGGAGGTTAGTTGTTGATCTAACCATGTAAACCCTAATTGGTTAAAGAGAACCCTAACCCTAATGATGTAGTGTGAATGACATGAATCATTATGAGATGGAAGTAATGATGAAGTATTATCTTTCTTGTTATAAGTCTCTAACCATGCAGGTAACACCAGTTGATAATCATAGCTAGGTGAGAACTATGGTGTTTATGATATGATTGAATGGGCCTTATGAGGCATGTGTGATGTTGGTATCACAGAAAGAGGAGGTAAATCGGTCTCATGATGCAAAGATGACTTATTGCCTAAAATGAGGTGATAATTTTCTTAGTATTGAGATGAGGGGTTGCTACCTCTAAGTATGTGGTCTTGGTGATGAAAAATATGGTTATTGGCAAATATCAAGTGATAATGTGATGAGATCACAGCTTATATGCTCAGATATTTGTTGGTAAGGTATTATGCCCTTATCTTTATAGAATTTATTTAAAGGTTATATGTTGTAACTTGATTGATGCTAAAAGACACTTAAATGACCTAACTAATCAAGTGGAACTTAATCATGTAGCTTGCCCTATTTCGTAGATCCATTCAATATCAGCATATGTTGGATGGTGAAATGAGTTTAACTCGGGGTGCATATTTTTGAATATGCGGGGGTGAGGACGAATATCCCCTTACATCCAGGATATGTGATATAGGATTGGCTGTGAGCCATACCCTAGTAAGAGTGTGGCTTCGGACCGCAGCTCAGTAATATGTGATACAGGATTGGCTACAGGCCATACCCTGGGAAGAGTGTGGTTGTGAACCGTAGCTCAATTTCACTAGTGGTGTGACCTATACCAAGGCCGGCTAGGTTTGTACAACTGGACTATATGTCATTGGTAGCAGTTTGACTGTTGATGTCACTACAAGATTCACTCATGTATTGACTATGAGGTTTGGTGAGGTCGTGGATTTTGACTCTTCCACTAGACCTCGTATGACACTGATTTTGACTTAGTAGTGGTCAGTTGGATTTGGGTGGTACGAATCAAATCCTTGGGGCAAAATAAAATATGTAAACAGTCGTGTAGTATACTTGTGTAGGATCAAATATGGAAACATTAGATGAGGCCTTACATGCTTTTATACAGTATAGTGGATAGTGAATATATATGTTCTTCATATTCCTTTTATAATGTTATGATGATTCATAATCCATAGTAATTGCTCATTTTGTTAATAATGATTACATGCTTATCATGGTTGTAACTTTATTGTTTGCTTTAATCATCCTATTCATGATAATAATAGAGATGGTGAAGAGTTATATCTCCCTTTGAGATTTGGAATCTCACCCTGTGGGTTTTCCACATCCTTTGTAGGTGGACGTGCACAAGGAGGCAAAGATCTGCAGCAACGGTTGAGTAGAAGTAGGAAAGATAGTAGCAGACAATGTTGGAAGTGTTGTTGGATGTATTTTTTCGTTAGAGTTTTAGAGTCATCCTTGTACACTGGGGTCTTTGGGGATGTGTTGTAGACATGCTTTGAATATATGGTTGGCTTGTATGCCCCTTTTTGTGCAAAGCTATGGTGGATATATGAATATATGTTCTGGAATAGATTTTCTCATAATAGGTTGATGGCACACACAGTAAAAGCTTGTGATGTGAAAGGACTCATATGTAAAGGATTTTTTGCAGTTTGTCAATTTTATGAAAATGTTTTTAATTTTCAATATTTTCTAGTAATATGCTTGTTTAATCTTTCTTCCGCTATTTTTTTTTGAGTAATCTCACTTGTGTGGTGTGGGGCCTCACAATCACATTGGTATCAGATCTTTAGGTTTGTTGAGTCTACAAGGACCCAGGACAAGGATTTGTGTCTATTCATGTGTCCTCCACTCTGTCTTATAGTGACTTCTGCTTATGTAGAATAAGAAGAGAAGGATTAAAGATGTCTAGAGAACACAAAGAACACGTTGTTGAAAGTAGTATTACTACACCATGTGGTGGTGCAAGGAACCAGGCACAAGTAGATCGGGTGCCTGAATTCCTCTAATTTAACCCAACCATGATTGAAAACCATGCCTTTCAATCTCTTTTTGGGCAGATTATGGCTATAATGACTCATATGGCAGATAGGATTTCTGCATCTCAGCCTAGGGTACTGGTTCCCCATACTAAATCTTCAGTTACTGGAAAGACTTTTGAGTGGCTTCGCTAGGTTGGAGCTTTGGAATATGTTGGGATGGCTGATCCAGTGGATGTGGATCTATGGCTTATCGAGCTTGAGAAAGCCTTTAAGATCCTAAGTATCCCCAAAGTGGATAAAGTGAAGCATGCAGTGTACCTTATGAAGGGGAGTACTGGAGACTGGTGGGTCATAGAGGAGGAAAAGAGGTCGGGAGAGGTTATAGGTTGGGAGGAGTTCTAACATGAGTTTTTTAGTCGGTACTTTCCTCGGACATACCTTGATGAGAATATCAACCAGCTTGAGAGGATAAGATAGGGATCCATGAAGATCATTGACTATGAAGCTAAGTTTATGGAGTTGTTGAGGTTCTATCCCCACATAGTTGCTACGGAGGACAAGTGGATTCAACATTTTGAGAAGGGGTTGAATGCTGAGTTGTCTACCCCGGTAGCTTCTTTGGAGAATCGAGAGAGGTTTTCCATGTTTGTGGAGTCTGTTTGGAGGATAGAGTGATCTGTGATAGAGAAGCGGGAGATGAGTGCCAGGAAGAGGTCTACACAGCTCCAGGGGCAGTCGTCAGGAGGCTTTTACAAGCTAAGGTTTTCCACACTGCTAGCATTGCAAAAGTTTAGTGCTCCGACACAGTGGTCACCTAGTAAGGGAAGAGGTCATAACTTTCCACCGGCTGGAGCTCACATCAAAGTGTTAGTATCAGTGATGGTTCCATCTAGGACACGGTATGAGAATCAAGCTTGCCATAAGTGTGGGCAAATAGTACATCCGAGGCAAGAGTGTTTAGTGAGGGATGATGAAGTGACCCAGCAATCGAGGCAAAGCTAGCAGGGCTCACAGAGGTAGCAGAATAGTGGTGTTGGAGGACGAGGATGTGGAAAAGCATCGTTGGTCGGGTCATCTATGTAGGGAAGTAGAGGATGGGGGTGACAACAAGAAATGGCTAGATTCTACGTTATGAGTCAGTCGGAGGTGGTGGTCAACCTACAAGTAGTGGTAGGTCAGATGGAGTTATTTCATTTTGATTTGTCTTCTTCTTGCTTTGTATCTGTTTTGGTTGACCTAGGTGCAACATACTCTTTTATTGCTCATGAAGTGATTGACAGTTTTCTTTTTCATGTTAGTTGTAAGAAGAATAGCTTGTTGTTAGAAACACTATTAGTCGGTTCTGTAGTATTGCACGAGGTGTGCCCTTCCTGTATCCTCTCCTTTTTGGAGCACATCATTCGAATGGATCTCATACTACTCGGCAAGCATGGATTCAATGTAATCCTTGGAATGGACACCTTGGAAATATAGAGTAGTCTTGGATTGTAGTTCCAAGTAGGTGATGTTTGTAGATGGTGGTGAGACGTGGGTCTTCTAAGGAGATAGGAATATTCTTTCGACGTGTCTAGTATCGGCCATGGTGGTAGGGAAGCTTTTGAGACAAGGTTGTGAGGCGTACTTGGAACATGTGTTGGATTCTGAGGCAAGGAGTCCTAGTATTCACAAGGTCCCAGTTGTCATAGAGTTCTAGGACGTGTTTCCTGAAGAGTTTCCAGGTGCTCCCCCAACCCAAGAGATTGATTTTAAGATCAATCTAGTTACCCAAATGCAACCAATAGCTCAAACACCGTACAAGATGGCTCCAACAGAGATGGTAGATTTGAAGGGACAGTTGTAAGAACTTCTTGACAAAGGTTTCATTAGGATGAGTATGTCACCATGGGTGCTCCAATGATCTTTGTAAAGAAGAAGGATGAGTCTATGAGGTTGTGCATTGACTACAAATAGCTGAACAAGGTGACGATAAAGAATAAGTATCTCTTGTCAAGGATAGATGACCTACTTGGTCACTTGTATGGCACAATAGTGTTCTTCATTTAGATATGAGGTCAGGATATCACCAGTTGAGGATCAAGGAGGATAACATACCTAAGTCATCTTTTAGGATAGGGTATGGTCACTATGAGTTCGTGGTTATGTTGTTCGGGCTGACCAATACACCAATAGAATTCATGGACTTGATGAACAGAGTGTTTCGGCCATTTCTTGATCGATTTGTGGTGGTCTTCATAGATGACATCTTGATATATAGTCGTAACAATCAACAACATGAACAACATCTTCATCAGGCATTGACCGTGTTGAGATAGCATCAGATTCATGCCAAGTTTAGTAAGTACAAGTTCTGGTTGAAGAAGGTAGCTTTCTTGGGGCATGTTATATCTATCGAGGGAGTACATGTGGATCCCAAGAAGGTGGAGTTAGTGATAAAGTGGGAACAACCAAAGACGTTGACAGAAGTACGTAATTTTCTAGGTTTGGTAAGCTATTATAGGAGGTTCATCAAGGACTTTAGTGTTGTCTCTTTTCCCCTAACAAAGTTAATGAGGAAAGATGTATTGTTCATCTGGGATGATAGATGCCAACATGCCTTTCAGACGTTGAAGGAGAAGTTGACAAGTGCATTAGTTCTGATCTTGCTTGAGAAAGGAAAAGGATACATAGTCTTCTGTGACACCTCCAGTAATGGCTTGGGTTGTGTGCTGATGTAGGACAAGCAAGTGGTTTCTTTTGCTTCCTGACATCTTAAGAAACACGAGGAGAATTACCCAACCCACAATCTAGGGTTAGCTATTTCAGTTCTTGCTTTGAAGATTTGGAGGCACTACATGTATGGAGAGGTGTCACATCTTTAAAAATCACAAGAACATGAAGTACATCTTTTCACAACAAGAGTTGAATATGAGACAACATCACTGGATGGAGTTAATCAAAGACTATGACTACACGATATGGTATCATCTAGGAAAGGAGAATGTCATGGCAGATGTGTTGAGTAGGAAGTCTTCATCTTTGCCTATGGATAGAGCCTAGTTGAGTTCTTTAGTGTGTCACAAATGAGACATGTTGGTTTCCTTGCGTCAGATGAATGTTAAGTTGGAAGTTTACTTGCTAGTATGTTTGTTGGCACAATTACAAGTGAAGCCCATGGTGAGATAGCAGATCAAAGAGGCGCAATAGACTGATAATGTGATACAGTATTTTAGATCAAAGTTTGATAGTGAGAAGTGTGATGTCTTCCACGAGTCAGATGATGGGATAGTTTATTGCCATTGTAGAGTTGTTGTTCCTCATGTTGATGATCTAAGAAAGATGGTTCTGGAAGAGGCTCACACATCCATGTACGCTATGCACCCAAGTAGCACTAAGATGTATCATAATCTAAATGATATGTATTGGTGGCCATGCTTGAAGAAGGACATGGATGAGTTTGTTGTGATATGTGTTGTATGTTAGCAGGTTAAAGCTGAGCATAAGAAGCATGTAGGGACATTGCAACCGTTGCCTATACCACAGTGAAAATGGGATCATGTGACTATAGACTTTGTGGTTGGTCTACCTAGGACAGCCAAAGGTCATGATTCCATCTGGGTGATCATTGACATATTGACCAAGTCAGCTCATTTCCTTCCCGTAATGATGACATTCATAGTTGAGAAGCTTGCCCAGATCTATGTGGATGAGATAGTGCAGTTGCATGGTGTTCTAGAAACTGTCATGTCTGATAGAGGTCCCCAGTTTGTGAGTAGCTTTTGGGAGAGACTGCACATAGCTTTGGGTACGCAGTTAAAGTTTAGCATTGCTTTTCACCCACAAACAGATGGTCAATCTGATAGAACCATTCAAACATTGGAGGACTTATTGAGAACATGTGTTCTTCAATTTTCAGGAAGTTGGGACATACACCTCACTTTGATAAAGTTTGCCTACAACAACAGCTATTAGAGTAGCATCAACATGGTATCATACGAGGAGTTTTATGGGAGACATTGTAGATCTCCATTGTGTTGGTATGAGACAGGATAGTATCAGCTTCTTGGTCTTGAGCTGGTGTTGCAGACGATAGAGAAGATCATGGTAATCTAGCAATAGTTGAAGGCAACACAGGATAAACAAAAATTGTATGCAGACAACTTTCATAGACCTTTGGAGTTGCAAGTGGGAGACAGGGTGTATTTGAAAGTATCCCCTTGGAAGGGTGTTCTAAGGTTTGGAAAGAAGGGTAAGTTGGCTCCAAGGTTTATGGGACCTTACTCAGTGGTGGCACATTTTGGGAAGGTGGCCTATAGGTTGGAGTTGCCACCTAAGTTACGTAGGTTACTTCCACTATTTCATGTGAGTATCTTGAGGAAGTGCCATCCAGATACAAATTTAGTGTTGCATCCTGTATAGGTAGATCTTGATGAGGATACGACCTATGTGGAAGGTCTAATGTTGATCCTTGACCAGAGAGTGAAGAAGTTGAAGAAGAAGGACCTAGTACTTGTGAAGGTTCATTGGCATCATCGCGGTGTTTAGGAAGACACGTTGGATCTCTAAGAAGATAAGTGGAATAAGTATCCCTCCCTTTTCTCTTAAGAATTTGGGGGCAAAATCCCTCTTAGGGGCTTATGGCTTGTAAGGGCCTTGACCCACATTTTGGGATCCTAAGTATGTTGTTTAAAACCTTGCTCTAATCATCTGAGATGTGATTAGGGCATGTAGAAACCTTAAGTTTCTTGTTTGAGCTTTTCTAAATGATGCTTGTGTTTTGTGGTGTGGTGTGGTTTTGGTGAAAATTGCAATTCACCCAGAATAGGGGTTGATGTGCAAGTTTTCCACCTCTAATGTGTTCCTTCTCTCTCTTGACATCATCTAGAGGGGAGAGAGAGAGAGATGGGTGCCTTGTTTGGGTCTTGGTTGTGTGGTAACCTCCTTGGTGATGTTTAGAACACATGATTGAGGTGTGTGTTGCACCTAGATGTGATATCTCGGGTTAGAGAGCCTTAGAGAGGTTGTATATCAGTTTGTGAGTGTGTAGGGTTATGGTGTATCTATTTGTGAGAGTGTAGGTTTATGGTGTATTGGTTTGTGAGAGTGTAGGTTATGGTGTATCTGTTTGTGAGTGTGTAGGGTTATGGTGTTTTAGTTTGTGAGTGTGTGGGGATATGGCATATCAGGTTGTAAGGCCATGATCTTGTAGGGGACCAAGAGGGTAAGATCTTACATAGATCATATCACCTCATCTTGTATGTTGTTGCATGTGGACCTTTTTTCATGGATAAGTGTCACCTAGGCTCCAAAGGTGACGACATCACTCCCATGATCTCTCTCTCTCTCATTCCCCTAGTATATAATCTTCTTTCTCTCCATGCAAGAGGATCATTTTGGCCATTCTTGATTTCTCTCCTTCTTGTTGGATGACCTTAATAAGCTTTATGAGCTAGAGAGGTTCTCTTGGAGCTTGGAGGATGAGTCTCGAGAGTGTGGTGTTCCTTGATCGTCTTTCATCTTCTAGCCTCTTAATTTATGTTTCCTAGCTCTCTTCTTCTTCTCGACCATGGATCATGTATATCTCCTTTTCATCTCGAGCTATCTTAACCTTGGTCTCATATTTTTCCTTAGAGGTGTAGTGGTGATCAAGGTTTAGTGGATCATCTTCAACCTTGAGCTCGTAATCTTGAATATTGACCTTGGAACTTGGATCTTGGTGGTGATCTTTGAGGCAGGTTATATAACTCTAAGCCTTCTGTATTATTTTCACTCTTTCATGTGCCTATATTGTTTCTCATCTCTAAATTGTTCATCTCTTATATGTTAGAAGTTACTAATGATCTTAAGGATTGTTGTAGCGGAGGAATCTTGTTAGTTTGATATCCATATCTTGCACCTTCTTGCCATGATAATAGAGGAACTAGTGCTTGACATCCTAAGGTTGAAGATGACAAGTCGACACATACAATAAGTGGTGAGTGGTCTTCTTGACTTGTGGTGCTCAAACTGATATGTTTTAATGGGGCTAACCTATCATGCCCTAGAGGAGCTAAACTGACATGCTTGTTAGCTGACATCTTAGACCGATAGGTTGAGGGTGTTATCTCATCATGACCAGGATGACATCTTGTGGGTTGGTATGCTTTGAGTGACAAACTGTGACGACCTTGGTTGAGTAAGAGGCTGACATGACAATGCCCTAACCCTAACAACTTGTCACACCTCTAACTCAACACAAACATCACACGCGACACACTCCTTGGAACCTTGAGGTTGATACCCTAAATGATGGCATGGATAATACAATATCTATCCCGACACCCTTTCAAGTAAGGCTAAACCAATACACCACTTGTATACCTAACCTAACACCTCGAGTGCTAAAATGATACACCTCAAGTGTACCCAACTTGACATGCTTGGACTTATGCTAAACTGACATCCCTAGGTGAGCTTGCCCGACACACCTTGATGTGGTCAGGCTGATACATGTATTTGATAAACTAGGATCCCTCTAGCCATATGAAACGGATACCTTGTGATGGTAGTTGTGATACATCATGTTAATGATGGGGTTATATGGTATGATAGTTACCTTATGAGGTGTTTGCATGAGAAATAAGGGAATGTTGTTTTCAATTACCATTAATCGCATAACATACTCTATAGTGATGATGGAAGTGATGAATGGAGGTTGGTTGTTGATCCAACCCTATAAACCCTAATTGGTTAAAGATAACCCTAACCCTAATGATGTAGTGTAAATGACATGAATCCTTATGAGATGGTAGTAATGATGAATTATTATCTTTGTTGTTATAAATCTCTAACCATGTAGGGAAAACTAGTTGACAAGAATAACTAGTGAGAGGTATGATGCTTATGATATGATTGAATGGGCCTTATGAGGAATGTGTGATGTTGGTATCACAAAAAGAGGAGGTAAATGCATATTATGACCTAATGATGATTTATTGCATAACATGAGGTAATAATTTTCTCAGTAATGAGATGAGGGGTTTCTACCTCTAAGTATGTGATCATGGTGATGAAAAATATGGTGATTGGCAGACATCAAGTGATAATGTGATGAGATCACACGTTATATGCTCAGATATTTGTTGGTAATGTATTATACCCTTATCTTTGTAGAATTTGTTTAAAGGTTATACGTTATAACTTGATTGTTGCTAAAATACACTTAAATGACCTAACTAATGAAGTGGAACTTAATCATGTAGCTTGCCTTGTGACATAGATCCATTCAGTGTTAGCATCTGTTGGATGGTGAAATGAGGTTTACTTGGAGCGCACATTTTTTAATATGCGGGGGTGAGTACGAATATCCCCTTACATCCATGATATGTGATACAAGATTGGTTGTGGGCCATATCCTGGAAAGAGTGTGGCTTCAGGCCATAGCTCAGTGATATGTGATACAGGATTGGGTTCGGGCCATACCCTGGGATGAGTGTGGTTATGGGTTTTAGCTCAGTTTCACTAGTGTCATGACTTATACCAAGGCACGCTAGGTTTGTACAGCTAGACTATATGTCGTTGGTAGCAGTCTGACTAATGATGTTACTACATGACTCACTCATGTACCTACCACGAGGTTTGTTGAGGTCGTGGATTCCATCTTTTCCACTAAACTTGGTATGGCACCAATTTTGACTTAGTAGTGGTCGGTTGGATTTGGGTGGTACAACTCAAATCCTTGGGGAAAATTAAAAAATGTAAACAACTGTGTAGTATACTTGTATAGGATCAAATACAAAAATGTTAGATGAGGCCTTGCTTGTTTTATACAGTATAGTTCATAGTGAATATACATTTTCTTCATATTACTTTTATAATGTTATCATGTTTCATAATCTAAAGTAATTGCTTATTCTGTTAATGGTTATTACCTTCTTATCATGGTTGTAACTTTACTGCTTTCTTTAATCATCTTATCCATGATAATAATATAGTTGGTAGAGAGTTATATCTTCCGCTAAGATTTGGAATCTCACCCCATGGGTTTTCCACATCCTATTTAGGTGGACGTACACGAGGAGGTAGAGATCATGTAGCAGAGGTTGAGTAGTAGTAGGAAAGACAGTAGCTGACAAGGTTGGAAGTGTTGTTGGATGTCTTTTGTTGTTAAAGTCCTAGAGTCGTCCCTGTACACTCAGGTCTTTGGGGATGTTTTGTAAACATGATTTTGATATATGGTTGGCTTGTATGCCCCTTTTTGTGCATATCTATGGTGGATATATGTATACGTGTTCTGGAATAGGTTTTCTTGTAACAAAATGATGGAACACATAGTAAATGCTTGTGACGTGAAAGGACTCATGTGTAAAGGCTTTTTCAATTTGTTAGTTTTATGAAAATGGTTTTAATTTTAGTATTTTCATGTAACCATTTTGTTTAATCTTTCTTCGATGGTTTTGTTTTGAGTAATCTCTCTTGTGTGGCATGGAGCATCACACTTAGGTTGCACCTTATTTACTTTATGCCCCAACATCGGGCTCCTGGTGACCTTCCATCATGGGCTTGGTCTTCACGTTGGCCTTCCCTCTTGGGCTTGACCTCTTGGTGACCTTCCCTCTTGGGCTTGGTCTTCATGTTGTCCTTCCCTCCTGGGCTTGTCCTCTTAGTGACCTTCCCTCTTAGGATTGGCCTTCCCTCCTGGGCTTGACTTCTTGGTGGCCTTCCCTCTTGGTCTTGGTCTTCATGTTGTCCTTCTCTCCTGGGCTTGACCTCTTGGTGACCTTCCCTCCTGGGCTTGGTCTTCTACTGTCAGCCACTTCCTCAGTGACTTTTCCTGACATTCCTTAGAGATGGCATAGTTGGGTTTTAAAGAATTATACTCAATATATATATATATATATATATATACATATATATATATATTCATGCTTTGTATACTTAACCCTCCAAACATTTAGTGATATTCGGGGTTATCACAATTCTTAAACAAATTGATTAACTCACCCTTCTATGGGTGATCTTTCATCCATATACAATAATCGAGCAACATTTTGAGCATTATTCAACATTTCATGGCATGAATATTGAGTTTATTTTCATGGTATTAATGGTTGATGAATGATCTAGGCCTAAATACTCCTAGGAACTTGACCACTAGCTATAGTCAACATCATCATATTCTAAGATCATCATTAACTTGAGATTTTGGGATTGAGTGTCAACATTGTCAAAGACATAATCCATTAGGGACTTAGATCAAGAAATCAAAGTTGTGGAAGGGGTCTCCTTTCTAATCTCTAAATAACCAATGAGATGACAATTTATAGGTAGTCATAATGGAGATGTGACCTAGGTTAGGGGAGTCATAAGTCAACTATCACTCTAATCTAGCACATTAGTCCATATTTAGTCTTGAGTCATCGAGCATATCCAAATAGGGTGAGTATCATAAATAGGGAAACCATACTTCAAGGTTTTGCAAGACCAGGGAAAAATTTCATTCCCTTACCTTTCAAGATCAGGGTAAGGGTAGATTTTGGAAATCAAGATGTCAAATTGAGAATTAGAGGGTTTGAGCATATTACTGTAAGATTCAGATCTAGGTCCATCATATTAGTCAAATTGAGCCCGCAAAGAGGAATACTAGTCAATAGGGGGTTTCCCTCTTGTAGCAAGTGTTCACATCATGATTTAGGGTCCCAAAGACAAGATCATCTCATGGCATGATCATGGTACATATCCAATAGGGGAAAAGTTTTCTTAACTATGATTGAGGTTTAATCAACGATAGAGCAAGATAGGTTTCATCAATAGGAAATCTATCAAACATGGGGTATAGAACATAAATTCCATCTTATATCACCAACATCAATTATTTACCTCAAACATAGAACACAGTTTTATCCAATTGGTAACATTGAGTTTGCATGAACTTTACACAAGTGTACATTACTTTCATGAGTACTTTCATTTATCAAATAGCATCTTTCATTCAAGGTCATATCATGGCATTATCATCAAGATCACTTTCATGAGTTCAAATCAATTTACATTTTCCCATGCATAAACTATCCAAAATTGAGAAATCATGTGATTAATAGTCATGAGTGAAGAATCACATGAGGAGACGAGAAGACTAACTATTTATCATCTATCTGGGTGGCTTAGGGTAGTCCTTATAGAATAGGTGATATACTACAAGACTCTCTCAGCTTTGGAGAAATAGGTGTTATGCCTTACATATATAGAGGCATGTGTGTTTGGCTCTGATACCATGTGTCACAAAGTCATTTATTACCCTAAGTCCACACTCCTAATGGATACATAGCCAAAGGTGAGTGGACCCAAGTGTCTATCCCTAAAATTGATTGCAAGTATTTCACACAGGCAATATATATGTAAAAGACAGTAACAACAAGATACTAAATAAGGAGATGATAGTTATGTACCCATTTCTATCAAGTAACCCATAGGTGTTTCATTCATAGAGTAGAGCCTTTAGTGCAGCGGATCTTCATTTGGAAATTAAAATTTTGATAAACAAAATATATTAATGCTAAAGCATTAAGTACACTATGAAAAGGCATATGAATAGTTTAAGAATAATACAAAACTTGCTTGGCTAGAAACATGATCATAGTCAAGAAGAAGAAACAAAGAGAGGACATTTAACAATATCATTTTATACAAAGCATGTTTTAGGTTCCTTTCTCCATTATGTCAACATTAGGTTGCATAATGGATTCATGTATATTATACTCAAGGTATGTCAACATAGAATACTCGAACATGCAAGTAATAATAATAGGAACAATAGCTCAACCAACTAAGTAGCCAAGCATTCATACAAGCATACATACAAACAAGCCAATATCATAGTTGGGTCAAGAGAAAATGTACCTTGCGAATAGAGTACAAGATTAGCCATTGATTAGAAAATCATAAGTAATGACTTCGACTAGATCTTGGCAATTGAGTTCAAAAAATGATCTTGGTATTTAAATAAGTATAATTGGATCAATATCAGCAAGATTAGGTCTGGTTAATCATTATTATGATGGTTGGATGTATCACCTGGATCTAGGTATCATGTTACGTCATACATAATGGATTCAAATTGATCTTAGGATGAAGCATCACTATTAAACCAGAGATGTAGTATTAGGTTTTCAAGATCTTAATTAGAGAAAACATGAGATCCAAGTAAGATAAGAAACCTAGACATCAACATAGTCAAACTATATAGTATTTATCATGTAAGATGATAATCATTAGAGTTTAGATGGGGGTCCATATGAGTTAGGTATCATAAAAATCCTAAGATTTTGATCTGACACTATTACATAAAATAGATCATCATTAGAGCAAGGTTGAATATATATCATTAAGTATCAATGTCAAGCATATTCAAGGTTCAAAGTACATCATTAGGTCAAATGGAGTACGAGTAAGAACAAATCCGAATCTTAGTATATCATGCATCAAAAACTACTGATTTTGATTGAGCATAAGGTCTTAGGATACAAAGCATCAAGGTTAGGCATTAAGGAAGTATTTTTAGCATAAAAGCCCATTTTAGGTCATTTATGCCACATTAGATCATTTTAGGGTACAAAGATGGATCAAGTTCAAATCTTTATGCATAGAAAAGTACAAGGAACTGATATTAGACTATCATCATATATTTGGACATAAAAGATCAAGATCATGCATTCACTTAGGATAATCATATTAAAAAGACTTCACAAACATGCATTTTAGGATATCATAAGAAGAAAAAGTTGATTCAGGTTCTGGAATTATTCTTGTTGGAAAGAACACATTTTTTTGATCAAAAATCATATATTTCACGACATATTTGGACAAAGGAATGATTATTGGCGATTTTTCAAAGATTTACCTTGCTCAAGGTGATTCTAGATCAAGGGATCTACATCTGACGGTTAAGGAGGTGCCATGTAGACCCCTCCCTGATGGGGTGCCCTCCGACCCAGTAGAATTTGGATGAGCAGTTGTTGGCTCCTGATGCGGTCGATTATTGCCATCCACCGCTCCATGAGAAGATGGTTGTGATCTAGGGTCGTTGCTCGCTCTGCTCCACTACGGCATCAAAGTTGCTTCACGAGCAACTGTGAATGGTGGAGGGGAGCTAGCCGGAGCTAAGAAAGGGCAGGTTGAAGATCTTAAAGGGGCCAGAAAAGTGACCGCCCCACCCTACCATACCTACCTGAGATCGATGGGGGTAAAAGAAGGGGTCGAGGGGGTCTGTAAACCAAACTCCTAAAAGGGTTGGCTGGGCGTCTTCCATGGATGAAGGGAATAAGAGAGGGAGAAAATAAGGAGAAGGATAGCATGAAAGAGAGGGTAAACAAGGGGGAAAACAAAGGAAAGAAGAAAGAATTGCAAAGGGATTATCAATTTAAGTAATAGGAGTTTGCATCTCTGATTGGCCAAGAAAAAAGGGGAGTTGGTAGGTCGTTGTACCTTGTCTAACATAAGGTATAAGACAACCAAGGTTTGTTGGATTCGGGTCCATTGTGGATCATGAGTCAATCCATGGTTGGGATTGTGGATCATGAGTTAATCCATGGTTGGGAGTTGGTAGGTTGTTGTGATAAAAAATGGAGCATTCTCATTGGCCAAGAGCAAATGCCAGAGATTGCTGAGGTGTTTAAGTTATCTCAAAATTGTGTTTCTTTAACAACCTTGCAAAGCTCATATATCTCAAACCATAACTCTGATTGACATTAAATTTTCACTTTTGGTTCTCAAATTTCTTCCATTTTTATATCTAAAGTTTGGATCTAGAATTATAATGTTGAGGGTACTAAATGTTGGAAATACACTTTAACTAGTGAAATTATGCATTCAACTAGTCAATTAAGCATGGTGTCAAATTTATTCAATTCCATTTCATCAATTGAGTGAAAAGTGATTCCAACCCATATAATTGGGTGTGAGGGGGGTTGTTAACCATAGTAGAGTGTCAAAGGAGTCAAGATGTGCATTAATTTAATGAGGGTGTAAAATCTAGGTTATCACAGAAAGCAAGTCCATGAAGAGTTCAGAGGCTAAGCATAAATCCAAATCTTTACCACTCAAGATAAGGAGAAAGAAAAGTATAAGAGGAATCTATCCTTTGTACTTGAAGGCATTCATGAAGAAGAAGATGGGGATAGAGATTTCCTCTTCATCTATATATGTTATTGAGATAAACTTATCTACTTCTTCATCTTGGGTACTAGATACTGGATGTGGATCTATAGGATCCGAAAAGAAGTAGGCCTTTAAGAAAGGGTGAGGTTGAACTGTGAGTTGCAATGGAGTAAGAGTTGCTACCACAACAATTGGAACCTATAGTTTATCTCTATCAACTGGGCCAGTAGTAGAGTTAATGAACTACTATTATGTACCTATCATAAATAGAAACATCATTTTTTACCTTGTATGGACAAGAATGCATATGAATTTCATATTAGGAATGGTCCATGCTCTATTCCAAAAGATGGGATCTTTTATGGCAGTGCCCCATTGTCTTATGGTCTTTAGTTGCTAGATATAAAGATAGATATTTAAAAAGTAAATTACCAAAAGACTAAAACTCAACATATCAAACAAAAGATATCTTCGACATTGTCTTCTAGGGAACATAAATGAGAATTGTGTATCTATACTTCATAAAGATGGTTATCTAGACTTTTTGATTTTGAATCAATACAAACATGTGAATCTTGTTTGTTGGGCAAGATGACTAAGACCCCTTTCACTGGTAACAATGAGAGGGATAGTGATCTATAAGGACTCATACATTTTGATGTATATGAAACTTTTAGAACAACTTCTAGAGGTGGGTATCAATATTTCATTACCTTCGTTGATGACTTCAATATGTATGGCCATGTTTACTCAATGAAACATAAGTTAGAAATCCTTGAAAAGTTCAAGTATTTCATGAATGAAGTAAAGAACCAACTTGGAAAAAGTATTAAGAAACTTCATTCTATTTGAGGTGGAGAATACTTAAGCCAAGAGT
Source organism: Alisma plantago-aquatica (assembly GCA_963693085.1). Classification (NCBI taxonomy): domain Eukaryota; kingdom Viridiplantae; phylum Streptophyta; class Magnoliopsida; order Alismatales; family Alismataceae; genus Alisma; species Alisma plantago-aquatica. The sequence continues at coordinate 276,925,927 of OY856410.1, forward strand.
TTGAGGACCTTCTTAGAGACTGTGGTATGTATCACAATGGACTCTGCCTGGAACACCACAACATAATGGTGTATTAAAAAGAAGGAATCACACATTGCTAGATATGGTGTGATCAATGATGAGTTTAGCTAAATTCCTAACTACCTTCCAGGGTTTTGCCCTTAAAACCACTGTGTTTACACTAAACCGAGTACCATCTAAATCAACTCAAAATACACCATATGAGATATATATGGGAAGCATCTCAATGTGTTTTTATGAAGATTTGGAGTTGTGAAGCTTATGTGAGAAAGTAGTTTCTCAAAAAGCTTGTACCTGAATTCGATAAATGTTATTTTGTTCGATATCTGAAGGAAACCAAAGGATATTACTTTTATTGCCTATCTAACAACAAAGTGTTTGTTGTTAGAGATGGTGCACTCCTAGAAAAGGAATTTATTTCCAAAAGAATAAGTGGGAAGAAAATTGAACTTGAAAAGGTTCAAAACCAACAAGAAAACATCAAATCAGTAGATGTACAAGAGGAGCAAGGAGAATAACAAGTCGTTGTGGAATCTCAAATTCCTCAAGTAACACAGGAATCTCATAGATCTAGTAAGAAATTCCTTAAATCTAAAAGATTTTATTATCTTGTGGCTTAGGAAGGAGGTGAGTTGGTCATAGATGGTAAGACAACAACCTCTCTAGAAGCTACTAAGGGACCAGAGTCTGACAAATGTCTTGAGGCCATGTGATTTGACATGGAATCCATGTACACCAACAAGGTATGGACCGTGTAGGATCCACTTGAAGGGGTAAAACCCATAGGGTGCAAATGTTTATTCACGAAGAAGATTGAAATGGATGGTAAAGTACAAACCTATAAGGGCGGATTGGTTGCAAAGGGTTTCATAAAAGTTCAAGGTGTTGACTATGATGAAACCTTTTCTCCTGTTGCAATGGTTAATTCCATCATGCTTGCCATTGCACCTTATCACAACTATGAGATTTAGCAAGTGGATGTTAAAACCGAATCCCTTATTGGGAATCTTCTTGAGGATGTGTACATGATAAAATCTGGGGGTTTTATAAATCCAAAGGATGCAAATAAGTTTTGTAAACTATAACAGTCAATCTATGTATTGAAGCAAGCATCTCGGAGTTGGAAACTTTGATTTGATGAAATAGTCAAAGGGTATTGCTTCAGTCAAAATGAATATGAACCATGGGTGTGGGGCATGATTGTATTCCTCATGTTGTATGTAGATGACATACTATTGATGGGAAATGACATCCATACCTTATAGATGGTAAACACTTGGCTTGGAAATACATTTTCAATGAAGGACTTGGGAGAAGCATTGTATATCTTAGGAATCAAGATCTATAGAGATAGGTCTAGAAGGCTTCAACATGGAAGACTCAAAGAGAGGAAACATGCCCATGTCTCATGGATTTAATATCTCTAGAGCATAGTGCCCCAATTCTTGTGAAGAAAGGGAACTCATGAGTATTACAACATATGAATCTACAATTGGATCCATCATGCACATAATATTGTGTAGTTGTGTTGATGCCTCATATGCCTTGAGCACAACGAATAGTTATCAGTTAGATCCAGGTGATTCTCACTCGAAAATTATGAAAAACACCCATAAGTACTTGGAAGAACTAAGTATCATTTCCTTATCTACATTGGAGAAAAAGAGTTGGGGGATCATTATCGACCATATTCAGGATTTGTGTTTTGCTTCAAGAATAGAGATGTGAGTTGGAAGAGTTCCAAGAAAGAGATAGTTTTGATTCTATAATAGAGGTTGAGTATATTTATGCATTAAATGCATAAAAGAAGGTTTTCTTGATCAAGAAGTATGTTTAGAACTTGGGGTTGTTCCAAGCATCAGTGATGCAACTGAGCTATGTTGTGACAACATTAGGGCTATTGTACAAGATAAGGAACCCAGATTGCATCAACGTTCCAACCATATATAAATGTGTTTTGATCTCATATGAGAGATCGTACATTGAGGAGATGTGAAGATTTATAGAGTACCAATTGAGAATAATGTTTTGACCCCTTAACAAAAGCACTTTTGCATCAGAAGCATGATGATCGTGTTGGATTGCTTGGGTTGAGATTCATGGGTGATTGGCTCTAAGTGTACGTGGGAGTCTGTTGGTGATCAACCAGGAGTTGTTATAGACATTGTTTGAGTGCAACTTGAATAAAGGCACACAAAATGATGAGGAGATTGTTGTTGGACTTGCTCCAGGACCAGGTATATCCTCAAAATCATCATTTCCATTATATAGTTGTTGACGGAATCTACTGTGATAAGAGGAATATGGCAGTTGAATTTGTGTTTATGTTACCTAGTCTATAGCCATATTTCCCTACAACTATGCTATTGCTTTTTGGGATCATTTATCCCATGTCTAATTCACATGGTTCAGTCATGAGCAAGTAGTACCAAAGAAGGGAGGTACTACTGTCATTTTAAATGATAAGAATGAGTTCATTATCACCTGCATAGTTATAGGGTGGCTCATGTGCATAGACTACCGCAAGCTCAATAATACAACTCAAAAGGACTATATCCCCTTTCCCTTTTTTATTAAGTCCTAGATATACTTTCTCACTAGGAGTTCTCATCTATGTAGATAGTTACTCCAGCTTTTAGAAAATTCCCATCCAGCCCAACAATCAATAGAAGACCACATTCAAATACCCCTTTTAGCATGTGTGCCTTCCACCATATGTCATTCGGATTATGCAACGCACATTCTACTTTCTAGTGTTTCATGTCTACCATCTTTGTCGGTATTACTGAGGCAATAATAGTAATATTCATGGACAATTTCTCAGTATGTGGAGATTCTTTTGAATCATGTATACACCATCGTTCCCTTGTTCTTAGAACAATGTAAATAAGAACATCTGGTATAGAATTGGGAAAAATGTCACTTCATGGTAAAGGACAGTATTGTTCTAGGCCATTGTGTTAGCTCTAGATCCATTAAAGTTTACAAAGAAAAAATAGAATTCATCCCCAAACTATCCCCTCCAACCACTATCAAAGAAGTTCAGGCATTTCTATGACATGTCAAATTCCATATGACATTTATTTGTGATTCTAGAAAGATCACTAAGCCTCTCACAAATCTTCTTTAAAAGGATGTGGACTTCATCTTTGATTTTGGATGCAAGAAGAACTTTAATACTTTGAAGGAATCTCTCATCACTACCCCTACCCTTTGTGCCCCAGATTGGTCTCTCTCATTTGAAATCATGTGCAGTGTGAGTGACTTGTTGTTGGTGTAGTTCTATGGAAGCGTGCTGATAAGAAACATCACGCCATCTACTATGCTAGCAAAAAACTAGACAAAGTGTAGAAGAATTATGCAAAAACCAAGAAGGATCTTCTCGATATTGTTTATTCCTTTGACAAATTTCTCTCCTAAAATATAGGCTCACAACTAGCTATATAAATTGATCATATTGCTATGAAATACATGATCTCAAAGAAGGATGTGAAGTCGAGGATAATTAGATGGATCTTATTATTGTAAGATTTCGATCTAGACATCAAAGATAAGAAGGATATTGAAAAGGTTGTTGTTGACTATCATATCCAGTTGCATATCAAATACTATGACACAAACCCTACCAATGACTCTTTGCCTAACGATCACCTACTAAAGGTATCCAAGTTCATCCCATGATATGTTGATTTTGTGAATTATCTAGCCATATGAGTTCTTCATTCAAACTTCACAAGGAATGAGAACAAAAACTTCATGTCATATAATCATCTTTAAGATTTATTTATCGTACAATATAGGGTTCGGCTCTGCTAGGGTTTGGCTCTGCTAGGGTTTATGCGCGGTGGGGGTTTTGGTGGTTGGGGAGGCCGGGGTGGTCGGGGATGTTTTGGCAGTTCCCGTCCACCGGAGACAGCGATGTGTGAGGAGGAAAGACAGACGGAAGAGATGGAAGGTATGGAGGTAACTGGTGGGCTAATGGAAGACGAAGACATCACGATTACAGAAACCTTTGCGACGATGTCTACCGATCCTGAAGGAGGGAAGGAGGGGCAGTCGTCGGACACTAACTCTAAAAAACATGACAAGTTGGTGGACTTGCACAACACTCCTCTGGTGGAGACTGTTCGGACGAGCAAGAAGCAATCTCAACATGAGATTCTCAGAAGACTGGGTATTTCACTGAACTTTAATGAACGTAGGAAGGTAGCAGCAAGTAATAAAGAAAATAGCGATGGTGGGAGCCCAGGCGCACAGGAGGTCGAAGAGTTTCCGCCATTACAAGGTGGGACAGGCGGGGATGCGTCGCCAGCAGTGGCAGCGACAAGGAAGATCGTGTCTTATAAAGACATCATTACTGACCGCGATGGCGGCAGCAAGCTACCGTTTCTTGGTTTTGAGGACCCGAACGCTAAACTCCTAAAGGAGGACATCAGAACAAGCACGATACAGGGAGTGCCGACGTTCGAAATCGAACACGAGAGATTCGAAGCTCTGATGAGACCGTGGACGTATGCAGTCGTGGTGAAGGTCATTGCTAGGAATGTTGGCTTCCTCACGCTGCAGGACAGAATAAAGGCTATGTGGAGGCCAGGCGGGGTTTTCAAACTCATTGATCTGGAGAACAATTACTTTATCGTACAATTGACGCGAGAAGACGATTATCTAACAGCCCTTACAGGAGGGCCATGGCCATTGATGGGGTCCTATCTCTGTGTGCAACCATGGGACAGATCGTTTTCACCGTCTTCAGCCAACCCAAAACACATGGTAGTGTGGATTAGGATCCCGCGCCCACCTATTTTCCTTTACCAAACATAGCTTCTCGAGGAAGTCGGCAACACGATAGGAACTACAATTAAGGTGGACTCGAATACTGATCAGAGAAGGAGAGGGAAATTCGCAAGAATTGTAGTGAAGTTAGACACCAGCAAACCGTTGGTGCCGGAGATAATGGTCCAAGGGGTGAGGTACAACATCGAATACGAGAACCTAACAAGCATCTGCATGTTTAGTGGGAAGATCGGTCACCTAGCGGAGGAATGTGTTGAAAGGAAAAAAGCCATTGAAACCCAGACAAGTATGGGGAAGCAACATGATGGTGCGGAAGCATCGGTGAGGCCATTAGGCAACTTCTCGGAAAACCTACATGCACAACCATTCATCAGGTGAGCAAGGAAGGAGCAGGACACACAGGGAAGGAAGGGTGGCATTCCAACATCTAACTGATTTGTGGATTTGGACGCTGACGAGGAATAGCAGGAGGGCCCGAATTTGGCAGGTAATGTCGGTCCTAAACCAGGTTTTGAATGGAGACAGTGGAAGGCAATGAACAAAAAGAAAAGAACGGTAGAGGATGTCAACAGAAGCGGCACCAAGACACAGAGCAAAGGGGAGTAGACGAGAGTCGGAAGTATAGAGAAACAACATCGAGCGGTGGTCATCGAAGGCGAGAACACGGTGATTATTCCTGAAGGGGAAGCCGACCAGCAAGAAGGATTCACCTTTATAATGGGTGGAACGGAGACGAGGAAGACAACTGACAGCAGTCCGAGTAAGGCGATGGCGTTTGGGGCATCTGTAGGGATTCACCTTAGGAATAGGAAGATTATCAACTCAAAAGATCTTTCGAGGAATGGACCAAGGAAGAAGAACAAAAGGAATGACGAGGTACTGACTGAATGTGAACCGGGATCAGAGGTCCCGAGAACTACTGAAATGGTTACCCAATGAAAGTGGCCACCTGGAATGTCCAGGGTATCTGTGGGAAGGATACCCAAAATACAATACGAGATCTATCCCGGATCTATAAGATAGACGTTCTTGCTGTCCTGGAGACTAGAACTAGCGGCTCAAACGCTGATAGGATTGTAAAGTAGCTGGGGTACGACAACTCTTACAGAGTCGAGGCGACATGCTTCTCAGGAGGTATTTGGGTGCTATGGAAGAATAGGATTGGGGTGATGGAGATCGTAGCTGGACATAAGCAATTCATACATTGTCGAATCAACAAACAGATGAGCCTTACGTTCGTATATGCGAGCACAAAACAGGCAGGAAGACGCCTGTTATGGGATAATTTACATACACTCACAGAGACTTCGTCGTCGCCATGGCTGGTGGCGGGCGATTTCAATGCGGTTCTTCGAGCTGATGAAAAGGTGGGGGGTGAACCTGTCTCAACTAGCAGCTGCAGGGAGTTTGCCATGGGTCTCACGAAGGCAGGGCTGGAGGAGTTGGGGACATCTGGTCTAAAAATGACTTTTAGAAGAGGGTGGTTGACGGAGAAATTAGATCGGGCAGTAGCAAACCAAGCTTGGTTGGAAATGTTCCCAACAACTACTGTTGATGTACCGCCGAGGATTAACTCGGATCATTCTCCTATACTCATTACAACAAATGACAGCACCAGGAAGTATGTGCATCGTCCAAAGACAAGCACAATCTGGGATATGCGAAAGTCTTTCCCGAGCTTTTTGAAGGAGAATGGGGATAGCAACTTACCCTATCATGAAGTTGTAGCTATGATGATGAGCAGGTCTGTTCATTGGGACAGAACTGAACGACGACACCTCACTGAAAGGAAGACGACTCTGTTGAACGAGATAAATAAGCTCCAATCGAAGATTAGCGGGAGGTGGGACGAGAATCACGACGAGCATATGACCGATCTGCAGATGGAGTACAATGACATCCTCAACGCTGAATGTGAAGAATGGAAACAGAGAGCGCACTGCGATTGGATGAAGGCAGGAGATGCCAATACCAAATATTTCCAATCGTTAGTAAAAGCAAAGAGACAGAGGAACAATATTACGAGACTGAAAATGGAAGAAGGAACCTGGGAGGAAGATGAGACTGCAATCAAGAGTATGGTGAGAAACTTTTTCATCAATCTTTTCAAGAGGAAGGAAAGGCGGAGATGCACAGAAGCTGTTGAGGCATATGCGGGTACTTTCCCGCGTATCTCTGCTGAGGAGAGGACGTGCATGGGGCATCCACCATCCAAGGAGGAAATCAAAGAATTTTTGATGAAGATGAATCCTGTAAAAGCACCAGGACCCGACGGTGTAGATGCCGGTTTCATCCAACGGAACTGGGATCAGCTGGGCGAGTCTATCTATCTAATGATTTCTAGCTGTTTTGCAGGAGAATTGATCGCTGACAAATTAGCGGATGCTACACTGGTTTTGATTCCCAAAATGCAGAACCCAGAGAATTGTAGCCAACTGCGACCAATTGCGCTGAATAACGTCGGACTTAAGCTGCTGTCCAAAATCATGGTGGAGAGAATCAAACCTTACTTGCCCGACTGGATTTCACCCGCTCAAAGCAGCTTTGTTCCGGGGAGGCGAATCACAGATAACATTATCTTGGTCCAGGAGCTTGTTCACTCGATGAGAGTCAGGTCGGGTAAAAGTGCATCTATGGCGATCAAAGTGGATCTCTCAAAGGCGTATGATCGCATGGAGTGGGATTTCATAGAAGACACACTGTGCAGAATGACTATACCTGTGAATATGATCACTATCATCCTAAACATCATCAAAGCAGGGGAGATCTCGATCAATTGGAATGGTAAGAACCTTACACCATTTAAGGCTTCCAGGGGGGTGAGACAAGGTGACCCGCTATCCCCGTATATCTTTGTACTTTGTCTGGAGAGACTAAGCCAAGCGATTGCAGCTCAAGAGCAGGAGGGGAACTGGAGGCCGTTCCGAGCTGCAAGGGGAGGCGTTGGAGTCTCTCATGTCTATTTTGCAGACGACCTTATTCTCTTTGGAGAAGCATCCACTCAACAGGCTCGCACCATGATGAAGGTTTTGAAGAATTTTGAACATGTATCTGGACAGATGTTAGCAAAGGAGAAATCAGCTGCGTTCTTTTCCACCAACACCCCAACTACTGTAAGAAGGGCAATCACTAGAATTACGGGCATACGCCAGACAAGAAATCTCGGGAAACACCTGGGAGTACCAATTATCCATGATAGACCCAAGAAGGAACTGTACCTGGATATTATCCACAAGGTTGAAAACCGCATATCTTCCTAGGCGAACAATTCTCTATCTCTAGCAGGCAGGAATACGTTGGTTAAATCAGTCCTCAACACCCTCCCGGTTTATTTGATGCAGTCGACGATTTTGCCGTTGGTGGTGTGTGATGAAATAGACCAAGTAGTGAGAACCTTCCTATGGAAAGGGGCAAGGAAACAAAGTGGCATTCACCTGGTTGCTTGGGATAAGGTCACGGCCTACAAAAGTGAAGGTGGGTTAGATATCAAAAGGGCGAGGGACCAAAATGAAGTTGCTATACAGAAAACCTGTTGGGACTTCATGTCGAATAGGTCTATGGTCTGGAAACAGGTAATGAAGGAGAAATACTGGCATAAATCTAACAAAGGGAGAATGGGTGTGACGAAGTTATGGAGATCAATCATCCGCATACATGATGAACTGAGCATAGATACTGGTAGAATCATAATGTCTGGAGCTACTACTACCGTGTGGACGAATAAATGGGTGGAAGGTGGCTGTCAACCTGAATTGAAGTAAGGTAGTAACATCCCGATGGAGCTTGAAGATCTGAAGGTCGAGGCAATGGTTGATCTGCAGGGTAACTGGGACGCGGATTTTATCCGTTACTGGTTTGATGAGAACACAGTCAAGCTCATCCTCTCTATGCCTCCACCTGATCCGACTGCTGGACCCGATGAGATGTGGTACTTACCGGATGAAGCCGGGCAACTCTCTACAAAGAGGATTTATCGGAAGCTACAACAGATGCACTCGACGAAGACATCGGGGAGATGGAAGACTATATGGAAACTCCAGGTGTCAGAGAGGGCCAAAATGCTAATTTGGTTGGGTCTGCATGGTGGCTTAATGACGAATGATGCAAGGATGAGGAGAGGTTTTACTGAAGATACTCATTGTCCGAGATGCAGAGGGGGAAACGAAAACCTCATGCATCTCTTTGTAAATTGTCCGGAAAGTAGGAAAATCTAGGAGCTAGTTGAGGAGGCTACCCAATCTAAGCTTACAGCGGGGACATCTTTTGAGCAATGGCTGCAGACCAATCTGCGGAGGAAGAAGGACAATTCGGATTGGAATTTGTGGCTAGAAGTGACCTTATGGAAGCTTTGGGGAAGACGATGTGAAGTGGCTTTTCAAGGAAATGGAATCAGCACTGAGGCTTTGTTCAGTACAATCAAACAACACATCACGATCTGCAGGAAAGCTTTTGCTTCAAAGGATAACTCGATAAAGCAGCCTAAGGCAGATGTACCATGGACCTTGCCTGAGAGGGGATATATCAAACTCAACGTGGATGCTACTGTAAAGAGGAATGCCATGGCTTCAGCTTATATAATCAGAGACCACGAGGGTCAGTGGTTAGGAGGGGGCTATGATCAAGGCCATATCAAAAGTGTCCTCAAGGCAGAACTAAGAGCTATCTCCATTGGCTTGCAGGAATGTAAGGGTCGGTTCAGCCACATGCAGGTAGAATCCGATAGTAATAAAGCTATAAGTATGGTGCAAGGCAAAGTGGAGATCCCGACCAGCTGCAAACAGGAGTGTCGATTTGTCAGGAAGCTTGCAAGCTCTTTCCAGTCAGTAGTTTTCTCCTTTAGAAGATGTTCTGGTAATAAGGTAGCTGATTTCTTAGCAAAATGGGGTAGGAGAAGGAGTGATTGTCGAGCTAGGTGGACTCAATGCCCTAATTTTCTCCTTGAGATGTTCAAAGGGGAAGCTACATTGAGTCACCATGTAATACCTTATGAGGACGAGCCTGTTGAGGGAACAGGATGAATAACATGCCTCCCTTTTATATCAATAAAAAAAAAACTTCATGTCATACATTTGTTATTATTATTGGGTGAGCCTTATGTTTTTTGGTTATGTTCATATGGTCTCTAGCGTTGGTGCATCTCTAAAGAGGAGGCTCCTCTTATTCTTGAACAGTGTTATTTAGGCCCATTGGGGGTCATATCAGCTCCAAGAAAACAATGTTTAAGGTCATCCAATGTGGTTTCTTATGGGTAATACCTTTAATGATGCTCATAGATATGTCACAGGATCAGTGTAAGCAATCTGTTAATATTTCAAAGAGGTATGAGATGATGCTCAATTTGTGACAAGAAGTGGAGATTTTAATGATTGGGAAATGGAATACATGGGTCCATTCCTCTACTCTTGGTGGCTTCTCCTACATCTTGGTCATTGTTGATTATGTTTCCAAATGGTTTTAAGTTGTCCCTACAATGTCTATCGACTCTAAGATAGACATTAACCTTTTCAAGGATATCATCTTCCCACTCTTTGAAGTTCCCCATACTATAATTTCTGATGGGGGTCACACTTTCTTGAAATCAAATTTGTAGCACTCCTTTACAAGTATGGAGTCTCTCATCTTGTAGATACTTAATACCATCCTCAAATAAGCAATCAAGTGTAAGTATCCAATAGTCAAATCAAGGCCATCCTAGAGAAGACAGTCGGAAAAACATGACAAGATTGGGCTCACAGACTGAATGAGCACATTGGGCATATCAAATTGCATACACGACTCCTCTCAGCACTACACCTTTCCATTTAAAAGAATCATTGTCACCTACTAGTGAATCTTGAATACAAAGCTCCATGGGCCATCAAGCAGCTCAACTTTGACCTCTGTGTAGCAAAGAAAATCGTCTACTAAGACAAAAGAGCTAGAAGAGTTGTGGCTGACAGCTTATGAAAACATAAGCATCTACAAGGAGCACACAAAGATGTCGCACGATGCCCACCTGAAGAGGATAGATCTTCTAGTCGGAGATCAAGTATTACTGCACAATTCTCATCTCCGACTATTTTGAGGAAAGGTCAAGACCCAATGTTCAAGTCTATTCATCATCATCAACATCTTCCCTCATGGAGATATTATAATTTAGAGCAAGAAGAGCAGACAATTCACAGTTAATGTCAATGACTCAAATTTTATCTCTATTGTTGATATGTAGGTGAACTAACCACTCACACTTCTCCCACCAACATATCATGATTTAGCTTTAGGCATTGAACCATCAAAGTTTTAAAAAAAGGTGCTTTTGAGAGGCAACACAAGTGTTACTTTTATTACTAGTTGTTTTACATCTTAGCTTATATTTTGTTTAGTCAATTAGTGCATCTCATGACAAGATCAAATGTTTTAACAATTTTGATTGTAGGTGAATGACTTTTGTTAATGGAGAGAAACCACAAACTATGGACCAACCAGTAAAGTTAGTCCCCTCCATTTTGTATTTAGTGTTTTCTCGGGGATGAGAAAATATATCAGTTTAGGGTGGAGCGTGGGTGGTATGTATTCTACTCTCTTCCTCCTCCTACATGTTTGTAATTTATGATCGTATCATTGCATTCATGCATTGCATTTAGCTTAAAGTTTTATAAATATATTTTATAGAATAATTAGACATCATCTAACTGGTTTAGATTCAAATTATGTTTGCCTTCATGCATTCCAGCAATTTTTGACTCCATTTACTTGAAGCAAAACCACACTGAGCCATTTTTGAAACAGCCAATGGCTAGAAATCACTCCATGTGGCCTAGGAACCCAGAACATCATGTTTCCCTAAAAGTGATGGTAAGTATTTTAGGACTAAGAGGGACTAAACACATAGTTCTTCTAACTGACTAATGAAACAAATTCTTGGAATGATCACTTTTTCCCTTATCATGTCACTATTTGAGCATGGTGGGACCATAGAATTGTAAATCAAGTTGCATGCTTATTTGACCCCTCTTCTACACCTCTTCTTTCATCTTCTTACCTTCCATCCATCACAAGGAAAATAAAAAGTCATAAAAGTGCAAACTCCATGTTTGGGGTGGCACACCATCTCCCTACTATATCTTCTTATTTCATAACCCTCTCTATGTAATAGGGGTATACAACCAAAAATAAAAGATGCCAATGTGCACAAAAGAAAAAGTAAAAAAATGATGCAATCTATGTATTTTCACAAATAAATGCAATCTTGAGTTGAATAGAGGATAGATTTGTAGCTTCCTTATGCAACCCCTTCCTCTCCATTATCCACCTAGAAACACAATGATGTATGATGTTGATACCTTTTTAGCACACACTAGTGTCAAATCATATGCATACTTCTTGTACAGTGGGACAATCTTGACTCTCATGAAAACACTTTAATGTGTCTGGTATTAGGAACAATAGTTTGGAAGTGTTTTAAGAAGAAAAATTAGAAATGAAGGCATGGATAGATGTGTTCTATGAACTAAAGAAGTTGAGCAGCTTGGCCATATCAGGTGGTAGGGAAATGAGCATGATGTAAAGGTGAGGAAACCATAGAGGTTGAAAGTATTCATTCAGAAATAGTTTCCAATTTTGTGTTACTCGGGGACGAGCAAATTTAAGTTTGAAGTTATTATGATGAATGTGTATTCATTATAGTTTTAGTCATGATTGTATATTAGTTTTATATATATTTCCATCATTTTATCTTAGAACTATCTTGCATTTAGGTCTTAATAAATATTATGATAATTTATAAGGCTTTGGTACAAATTCTTAGTTTTCATGCCAAGCTTGAGCTTCATTGCACCATATGAATGATAAGAGATTTGAGCTTCATTGCATGGTAGGAGTGTAAGGGATGACGATAGCTTCATTTGAATACATGGACCATATTTTCAATGTTATGTTTCTTAATTGGTAGTTAAATCCATCAGTTTGCATCTGACCTACCAAGCATTAGTTTGTGTTGATCTGGCCCAAAATTAGTTGTCATTACCATTGATCAGAAGCTCCATCAGTGCAATCTATCAACCATGTGACAACAGCCCACCCACGCCGTGGTGGGCATACATATTCCAAACCTTTGGTCTACATCATTATGTCTCCCCTTTGACTGACAACTGATGCCATCCTATTGCCTTCCTTACGATGGCTAGCATGTGTTGGAAGACTAATGGGAACTCCATGCCTAGCCTTCTGATGGTTTTCCAGGGCATCTTTTTAAGGAAGTGTTGCGTTCACTTCTGATGGACATCCAATGCCTGCCTTCTAATGGTGCTCCTATTATGCCTTCTAATGGTTGTCCAAACTCTACCTTCCAAAGGAAATTTTGCAAGTTCCTTTTGATGATTCCCCTACAACATCCTTCTAAAGGGACATCAGCTCTTCCTTCTGATTGAAGTTTAGCATTCTCTTCTGATGGTCCTCCCGACCTTTCACCTACTGATGGCCATCTAGGCTATTAACCTACCAATGGAATTTCTATGGATCAACGTCCAATTGTGTTCCACATGTTGAATATGTCTCTTCACCTTCATGGAGGTTCCTAAACTTAACTTGAATGTGGTTGGGAGGGTTCCAAACCCTAGCCTCACCTATAAATACAAGGCCTCTGCCTCAAGAAAAGGGATCCACCATTAACACTACAAGGTTTCCACCTTCATTCTGGACCTCTGATTGATAGAAGCCTTCAATCACTTATGATAACTGTCCAAGATCAAAAGAATACACTTCTATTTCAGTCGTTGGTAAGGTATCAAGGTCCCGACCTTGATGTAGGTTTGTCCCATGATGCCTTCATCCATCAGTTGATGACTTTCACCTTTGTCAACATGATGCTTCATCCATGTAATAGTAGGTCTAGTTCATAAGGAAGGAAGAATGGCAACTCCAGCCCATCCCTGAGGAACATTTAGGGGTGTCATTATTGCCCATTGATGCCTTCATCTCAGAGTCTAAAGAAATGCTTTTGTACACCACAATTGTGACTCCTTCTTCTATGATGATATCCCTCTATCTTTATTCCCTTATTGTTTTTGTTATTGCTTCCATGAGTGAGTAGTTCCTTCACTCCCACTGTCGAATTCTTTTTCACCCAAGTGTGCTTTCATTTTATTAATAAAAAAAGGAGGGTACGACACAACTCCAAACAGTCCAGTCCATATGAGACAAGAAGAGGAGTAGATAGGATGACATGCTATAAAACTCATGTACACATATCAGTGTAGTTTGTATATACTATAATCCAAGCGTTATCTATATAGGGGATATGATCTTCAATATTCATAAGATTCCTAGTCTTCCATATATGAAAAAGGATGGTAAGACAATCAATCTTATTATTTCTGGATTGGAACTTAATAAGGTCAGTCTAACTAGTAGGAACATGAGGGATCATCTTCATACAACTATTTTCATCCATAAAGAATAAATGTGTGGAAGATTCATTACAAGTTTTATAGAGAATGCACCAGTAAGGTAGCATCATGCCTTTATGTTGTAAGAAATACACTACGGGAAGGAAATCATGGAAGAGCTTCCACTCCAAACTTTAAATCTGATAGGATCATCTTCCTTCCATATCCAAATATCCCATATCACATCCTCAACTCCACATCTGATACCATTCCATGAATCCTTGAAGGGAATAGACTCTTTTCCATAAAGAGATGCATTATCTTTTCCAAGATTGGGCGGGTTAAGAGGGAAAAAAAACTCTTTCATCGGAGCTAACCTTCTAGATGAAGGTATAAAATAGCTAGACTTGTCTATAATAGAGTTGAGAGAAACCAGCTTACCCTTGCCAAATTTGAGACACGTAGAGGATTCAATAAAATCATATAGGAATTTGTTGTTCATAACCCAAGGGTCTCTCCACATGAGAGTATTTCAGACATCCCCAATAGAGAAGGTGACATTATTAAGGATAAGGGGTTTGATCCTATTAAGTTGATTCCACATCCAAGAACCGCTTTAGGAAGCTCTATCATGCCAAACATAGACATTCTTTAGGTATGTGTCATGGATCATGTTAACCCATAACGAGTCCTTTTTCTTGACTACATCCTAGAAATTTCTGACCAAAATAGCTTTTTACAATGTCAAAAGAGAGTCTAATATGAAACCTCCACCCTTTTTAAGCTTATAAACTTTATTCATGCAATCAAATGGATAAGATTGGTATTCTCTTTCTCTTTGAAATACAATTCCTTCAGAGCCTATCGACTTCATTAAAGATAGTGGAAGGAATTGGGAAGAACTAGCCTAAAACTAGAAAATAGTAGAAATAGAAGATCTGAATAAATCAACTCTTTTAACAAAAGAAAGAGACTTCACTTTCCAACTATCTAGTCCAGATTTAAGCATGTCATTAATAGGGTTACACATATTTTTGGTCAGCCTTCCATTGAACAGAGAGACACCCAGGTAGTGCACATGGAATTAACCTTCCCTTAATGCCTAAGGTTGAGTAGATACCAGCTTTATCTAAATTATAGTTAAGGAATACTTCATTCTTACCATGATAAATATAAAGGCCATTAATATCACCAATTTATCAAAATATCCTAAAAGGAAAGAGTATTCCCAGTAAAATCCTACCCAAAAACAATAAGGTTGTTAACAAAGATCACATGATAAATGCGATGGGATTTAGAAGCAAACAGAAGAGGAAAATTCTTTCTTTTAATGTAGGTAGTAATCACAATAGTAAAACCCTACATACGAATGACAAATATAACGGGGATAGGGGGTCACCCTGTCTTAAACAAATGGAATGTTTAAAAGCAGGTGAAGGTCCACCATCAATCAAGATCTAATAATTGATAGGTGCAAGAATTTGGAAAATACAATGTCTCTAGCAATCGGGTAAATTCATCTTTTATAAGAGAAGCATGAGGAAATCCCACCTAACATAGTCACAAGCTCTGGTTATGTCAGATTTTATGCACATTTTTTAGCTTCAAGTGGCCTTGTCAAAATCATTAAGAAGCTCATTAGAAGTGATAATAGCATGCTTGATATTCCTCCCTTGAACAAGAGCATAGTGATTATCATCAATGATACAGGGCAGGATGGATTTTAGCCTATTTGAAAGAACTTTAGATATGATATTCAAAATGAAATTACATAAAGTGATCATCCTCCAATCTTTTAGATTTTTAGCTTCTTCAAACTTGGTGATGAGGGTGATGAAGGTATGATTAGTCTCTTTCAAGATCTTTCCTTTTTGAAAAAAAATCAATGATAGCTGAGGTAACATCTTTAACGATAATATGTCAAGTAGATTAAAAATAAATAGGTATTGAAACCTTCGAGGATAGGATCCTCATCATTACTATCTTATTTAATAACAACTACAATCTCAATTTCATTGACTAATTTTCAAATGTCACACACCTATTTGTCAGATAGAGACTGAAGGACCCAATTCTTCTCCCAATAAGTATTCTAACCTTGACGTTAATTGAATAGAGAATTGAAGAACTCCAAAATGTGCTTATTAATAAGGGACTTCTCTCTAAAGTATCACAATGAATGTCAATAGAATGAATAAAATTTATTTGTCTCCTGGTTTTTAAGGAGTTATAAAATAACTTATTATTACAATCACTAAGTTGCAACCATTGAATTCTAGACTTTTAACATATGAGAGGTTCTTCTACTTCTAATGTTTAGTAGGTATGTTTCTCTTTTCATTAACCATAGTTATATCTTCTACTTCTAATGTTTAGTAGGTAAGTTTCTTTTTTCATTAACCATAGTTATGAGATTATCATAGAATAGATTATTATCAGTCTCTTCTTGGGCAACTAGATCTTCAGTTTCCAACCTCTTGGAATTAACAATAATATTCCCCATTTTAGATTTGTTCTACAGAATAAGCTTTTGCCTAACATTTTTCAACTTATTCAACACTCTAAACATGGGACATCCTTTGACTTTAATATTCCATGCTTCTTTGATAACATCCTTGAAACCTATTTGATTAGCCTAACATTGATAAATCTAAGGGGAATATTTATTTTCCTATTTGTTGGATTAAGTGTGAGTCTAAAAATTTATGGTCACTACACAATGTAGAGTAAACCTCACCCAAGTAATTGGGCTAGAAATCTAGGAAAGTACTGCTAAAAATCAATCTATGAATCTGTGAAGTGGTAAAGATTATCCCTTGTTTTTGTTATCCTAAGTGAAGTGAGCCCCTTTCATTTAATCTTCACACAATTAGAATTTATGAAATCAATAAAGTTGCACATAGATCACTGAGAAGGATTGGATCTACTAGCTCTATCAAACATTTTCCTAATAGAATTACAATCATCTCCAATCAAGCAAGGGATATTATAACTACGAACAAGAGGATTAAGATTAAACCACTAGAAACTCCTACTGATATCATCATTAAAATTGTAGATAGTAGTGGCATAGAAGAAAAACAAATCACCTTCGACAGACATACGGATGAAAAGAGACGATTGAGAAATGACAATGATTTTAACAATATTGGAATCCTAGATTAGAATTATATGACCCAGAGGATGATTGTAATGATTTGAGACCCAGTTGAAATTAGGACATAGCCTACACATAGTTTTTAAGCATTTCCTTCTTTTGACTACAGTTATAAAAATGAAACTAACAGGAGAGATAATGCTCTTAATCTATACAACAACTTTGTCTTTATGGAAAGAGTTGTTTATGCCTCTTACAGTCCATACAGTTATAGAGATACGATCAACCATTTGGAACCTTAAAATCTAGAGACTTGCTATCTCTAGTAACCTTATTGCCACTTTCTACTTCATTTGTGAAGCTATGTTCTTGGAACTTATTAGGCGTGACTAAACTCTAATCAAAATTGATAAGACTTCTATTTTTATTTGTCTTTGTAGCACCTCTAGGAGGGTATTTAGTTTTCTAGGTCACAAATTCAAACCCTCCATCCTCCAATAGAGTAGACCACCTTTCTACCTAATTTAGAGACAATCTGATTGAAGCAACTACAATTGTCTTCTTATATAAAGACCACATATAATAATTCTTATCATACCACCAGGGAATAGGAACTATATTACCAGGAGTAGTGGTTTCCAGAATAAGGTCATTACTAACTGAAACCACTTTGACAAGAGACTCCTTCCTGTCATGATGAGTGTGAAAAGATTGAATAGAATACAGAGCCTTAGAATGTGTTAGTGTCATAGAAGTATTCATCTAAGTAGCAATCAGATCCTAGATAAATTTCTATGTTGTTAAACTATCACATGAAAGCAAAGGAACCGATTGGATATCCTTAGGAATCCAAGAAGCTTTACTAAAAATTGATTTACCAGGAACAGTAGGCATTGCAAGATAGATGAGTTTGGCATGACCAAAAGAACCACACTCTGGGCATTTCATAGGAATCCATTCATTTATTATATTGACTTTGTGTTCTTTACCAGTGTCTCTAATCATAGTGACCAAATTTGAAAAATGTGAATTGACA
The DNA here is from genome assembly GCA_963693085.1 of Alisma plantago-aquatica. Taxonomy (NCBI): domain Eukaryota; kingdom Viridiplantae; phylum Streptophyta; class Magnoliopsida; order Alismatales; family Alismataceae; genus Alisma; species Alisma plantago-aquatica. The sequence goes on from OY856410.1 coordinate 276,944,240, forward strand.
TGAGAACATGGATCCTTATATATTCAAGCCTAGAGAAATTTGTGGTAGCCCTATTAGAATCAATTGGTGATCCCAACAAACTTCCAATTTGAAAAAACATTATCTCACCCCATAGTTTAGTGATAAATTCACTAGTTTAATCAGACATGAACCGCATTCAAGGTTTCCTTCTCATGTTTATCCCCATCTTTTCATGCTCTTAGGATCATATGTTTGCCTTTGACAAACCACGAGCCATCTTTGAGGGTGTGTGTCATATTAGAATCATATGAGAAGCAAATTATGAAGAATTTGTGGCTTCTCACAAAAATCTCAATTTAGCCTTTAACATTCCATATCCATCCTTGATGCTTATCTAGGGTCCATAGATGCACATAAAGATCCACAACATAGCTGGAAACTATGTTACTCCATTGCTCAGTATTCTTGTCTACTTCCGCCTAAGGGTATAGGAGCTTTCCATATGCAACTTGAATTGAGGTTTTCTTCAGAGGTGAGGATCCTTCCTTTTCCAACTTGAAGAGATTTGACCAGCAAGATTCATCTTTGGAGAGGAAGGGGAGGAAGTTGTAGACCCCTGGGAACCATGGCTAGACACGATCTTTGTTGCCTCATTGGGGAACTCTCCTACATCCACTGCCTGATTCTATTATTTTATCTACATCTATTTTTTATGGGTCATTTTATGTTTAGAGATCAAGCATGTTATGTTTGTTTAATCAATAGGTTTACATGCTTATCATGATTCTTTGTGTAGAGAACTTTTAACCCAGGGTCTAGGATAATGATTATTTCTTGTTAAACTCTTGATGAGAACTTTGGATGTGTGTTCTCTGGGTGATAGATATATGATCTCTAGGTAACATAACAATGAGCTTGGAGTGATATATGTCTAGGTTTTAAGCCTAATACTAGAAGGGGATTTTTGCTAGCCTCGCTATATTTGTGTTTAAGCTTAATAAGATGCAAGGATAGAGTGAATGATATGTAGTGGTGGTGAACCTGATTCCATCCTAGTTTCCCATCTATTGGTTTTGTAAACCTTTAATCTAGCCCTTTTATTATTTGAAACCTTATAATAATCAACAATCAACCATCTTTGTTTTAAATACTAGTTTTTGTCTAGTTGCCTTGATCATTCTATTCTAAATATGTTGTCCTTTGAGTTCAATCATAAACTACACTATGGTAATATTTATCTACTTGTGGGTGGTGATTATTGTATGTTGGTTTAGGTAAACTCTAGGGATTTCACCCCTGGTAAAATTTCTAGTGCGATAAATCTCACATAAAACTACCATTCAGCAAAAAACTTGATAGATAGGTGGATAGAAAACTTGAGCAATTTCTTTTATCTTATGAATGATATATGTGTCTCAAAATTTTGATCCAGAAGACAGAATCTATAACATCTTTACCTTAGGTTCATTTTAATAAAATAATATTCATGCTATAAATTGGGAATTGGGAAAATAAATTTATGAAATAATAGTTAGATATCCTTTTTAGTGAATCGATGTAGAATAACATATAATATGGGTAATAGGTGATTTTGGAAACAAAATTTAGAAAACCAAGTTGCATGGTTGTATTATGTGGTTCTCACTTGTACATTTAGGTACAAGAAATATTTTGCATTTTTTGATAGCTTTTATAATATTAGTATACAAGCGAATGAGATTGCATAAGATTGAGAAATACTTTGATGTTATTGAAGGTCTATTGATTATGTTGGCATACAATCACAATATTTTTTGACTTTAATGTATACTTATTAGGACTTTTAGTTCGAGAATCAAGTGTAGAAATTTTTTGATTCATTTTGGTCAATAATGATATTATCTAAAAAGTAATTGGTGATCAAAGTTTCATTTCATTTGAAGTTGTAAAATAAGAGTTATAGATTCCTTTCAGGGCAAAAATTTTGAATGTTAGTTGTTTTTGTAGTAGTTGGTATATTTTATTCAACTAACATGACATTATAGAATTTCCACCCTTAAGTTTTACCGTATGGTGCATCATTCATTAGCCACGCATCTCAGCATCCTTGGATCTTCATCATGTGGCTCCTCCTCTGTCTTCTAGCTCCAAACAAGTATGGAAAGAGGGGTGAACCAAACCAATATCTCACCTTGTCAATAGAATCTTCATAGTAAAACATTGATTTAAAGCAAAGAACTGTATTTAAAAACTTAGCATCCATATATTTCTTTTAAATCAAGATAAATAGTGCTATGTTGGGGAAGATCAACAACCATGTACTAGCCTTGTTCTACCATTCTCGAAAAGTAGGACACCAAGAAGGGATGTCGGTGTGAGAGGACTCATGATGGGGGATTAATATAGAGAGAATAAATAACCAGGTATGATGAATGAAATCTAGGTTTGATTTTACAACAATGTGGAAGTTGTCATGTACAATGAACTCTACATGCTTGTTTATCAAGATAGAGTTTGACGAGTACTCAAAAGTGTTCCAAACATGAAATGAGGTCACATTTGAGTTCTGTAGGACAATGTGCTCATATTGGATTATTCAGCTCCTCCACAAACCTCACAGAGTAGGATCCTAGAGTAACTAGTGGCTACCATGAGAATTCATCAAGGTCAGGAGGACATTCGTGGAGCTCCTAGACACTTCACTTCATGCTGAGGATGATGATATAATGGTTCAATTTTCTCCAGATAACCCCTAGGGGATAAGCCATGTTGTTGTGCATAGACATGTGAGGAAAGAGATTCATGTTGCATATGAGCAATGGAGCAAGATACAAGTCAAGACTCCAATCAGAATATCCCTCTACTCATGTGGTTCAACTAAGAACCAACTGGGATGGAGGACTAGCATGCATGGGTCACTTATGCTTAGTGGGGCACACTGCACCTACCTATTGGGTAGCCTCCCATTTCTCAACCATAGAGGCCTACCAGTGGTACGAGATGTGAATGTCATTATCAATAATTTTTAACTAAAAATATGTCCATCTTTCAAATAGCACAAAAATTATTAGGAATATTGATGTAATGCAAACATATATATTGTTTTTATATGGAATATGACATCTAAAATCACTTACAATTATATTTATATTTCAGCACTATATATATCCTAATGATACATCAAATGATTCATAAATTAATAGTCAATAATAATGATGAGATATTATTACAATATTGGTATGTATAGATAAACCAGATTTGCATGGCTTTGAGGAAGATTGTGTCTAGGTTATGGTAAGAATTCATCATTGGAGTTAACTTACTATCACTAAGTGTTTAAATGGTGGCATTAGGTATATAATTGGGTTAAATAAGGTGTAATTATTCCTTTTTCTTGATATCAATATATATATATATATCTATGGTTATTTGAACCCAATACAATCATACATACTTACTAAGTCATCTATGATGAATCGAAATATCTAGCTGGTTTCAAGTTAGAGATGAGGAATTATATACTTTATAGTATTAGGTACATATGCTAATTAGTCCATTCATAATTATTTAAAAGGAGTGATATTACAAAAAATATTAAAGGAAGTCCTAATATTTACTTAATTACTCATAATTCAATGAAGGGAACATATCACAACATATCTAGGGTCATTTTCTATTTAGACTCTGACTACTCATTATTGCATATATAGGGCCAAGTCGTACACATTAAATTAACCAACATATAATACAAGGTTCAACTTCATGTAATAGGGTTTGCTAATGATTAACAATGATAAATTATTTATGGTATAAATGAAATACTAATGGCCTCAACGTAGTTCATTGAGCATCTAAGTGTCGTATTAGGTCAAGCTAGGGTTTCATCAGGTCAAACATAAAGAAAATTTGGACTTAGATTTTAAAATATGTTTTATTTCTAAAATGAAATTGAGGGTTGTTACCACCTATCCACCTTACAAAAATTTCATCTTTGAAGTTTATATGCACTTAACATAGTACTACCCACCTTGGAATTTCACATACCATCATGTACTTGATTATCTAAAATATGTCATAAGAGTCCATATATTAGTAAATATAAAATTTCTTAACACATTAATACAACTCATAAATAACTCATCAATCTTCCAATAAATAACTTCAGCTAAAAATTGGATTCACTTCCTCTACTAATAGTTGGATTATAAACATACGATATTATTGATTTTTCATAAAATAATTTCTTTTTCTTAAAACTAAATTGATTGTTCTTGTATATAGACCATCCACATAACATAATGATAAGCATACTTGACATAAGTAGTGTCTTTATACTGGTTTATTGTAGGTTCATGTGACTATCTAATTTATAACTTCTATATTATCTATCTTTGTGACATCACCAGATACATGTTGATCAAACACATACCCAATGATGTGAGATTGAATTATGATACTCTCCCCCAACCTAATCGTGTGCATGTCCCGCACCACATGCACTATTTGGGGATACGAGATACATGATAAGTATGTATTCATATAATAACTCCTCTATATTTCTCAACAGGCTGTCTATAGCCATTGAGAAAAGAAAGGACCATGCAAAGTTTAATACACAAGATCTAACTAGACAAACATATATCTCTAGTACACATGTCCTTGAATTTATAAACCTATAAACTTGGATTCCAAAGCAAGATCCCTATCTTTAACCATTTCTCAAATAGAAGGGGTATTCATCCTAACCTCTTGAATTCATTTCTTTTATATAGGAAGCATAGTAGATCTTAACCTAGTGGACCTAAAGGGACATCAAATTGATTGAGAACCATGAAAATTCCTCATGATCAAATGTTATTTGGCTTAGTTAGCAAGTGTGTAACACCCAAAATTATACACATACATATGAGTAGAAGAATCAATTCTTGACTCATTATATTAAGTGGTATCACACATATCAAATATTATGCATAAATAATAGTTGATATAATAACCATCAAAGAATCACATTTTAGTTATCACTCTTCAAATTTCATAAAAGGTAATGTGATACATTGATTTCATGGTCTAAAACTTGAACTTAAACAAACTAGTATGACACATGAAAAGGTTGGTGTCAATGATGGAACCCCAACATGTCACTCCTAGTAATTCACCAGTTTTCATTGTCCTTAGACATAACACTGATCCTCCTTGTCTCACCACCTATGGACATCTTGTCTACATCCATGAAAAACAACATAAACTTTTGTGAGTGGCATTGAGTAATTAATAATTATAAATAATACTTAAGTTTTGAAATACTTCAAATAAACACTAAATGATGCTTCATGATTCAGTATCATTAACATGTTCTGATTATTTGTAACTATGGAGTCAATTAAACCACATGATCTTGCAGCAAAGTGCTCATTGATCCCACAATCTCATTTCACCCAAGTTCTCATTGCACCAAAGTTCTGATCAACCTTGGATAATAACTAAATTAACATTACTTTACATAAAACCTTTCTAACAAAACTTCATTAACTAACATGATTATCATAATAACATGGAAAGTTAAAGTGGATTGACATTAATGGCATAATTACCTAGATTTTGACTTGAATCAATATAGTATGTCTCTCTTGATAGCTCCCATAGAGCTCATAAAGCCAGTTAAGTCTCATATAACGAAAGTTAAGACTCACATAATTCTCCCATAGAGGTCACTAGGCCGGTTAACGCTCACATGACGTATGTCAAGGTTCAAATAACTTGATTGAGAGGACTATATAAACCCAACATGATTTTTTAAACTTGAACTTGATTACTCTGATTTGTTAATTTATTATCATGGACATGGTACATAGTTTTCAACTAAAAAGTATAGTTATTAAAAATATTAATTATTAGCACATGCATGATTTTCCATAAGATTTAAATGAACCATCATGAGTACATAAGCAAATAAGATAAACCTTAAAACCTAATTTTATTCTTAGTGTGCATGAACCACTCCCCTAAGCCTAAAGAAGGCTATTTGTTTATCTTAAATCTTGATCATTGCTAATTTACTATATATAACAGTAACATGAGTCTATTATTCTTCATCAATAAAGGTTTAGGGTTTTGATTCGGGGGAATTGGTTTTGAAACTAGCTCTTATCATAAGCGATGGGAATCTCATGTCTCAATATTTTTTAACAAGTATTTACATATGATTTTCAAATATTAGGATAATTAGTTATGGGTTTTCTATGTTCAGACAAAACAGGGCATGAGAAAAAAGCATTAATCGATGAAACAAAAGAATCATGGGGAAATAGTGTTATGCCCTCACATGAAGGCTTGTACTATAAGTGTGTGACAGTTTATAAATGTCACATTTCCTAATTGACAACTTGAGAAATGCATTAAAATAAGATATGCAAATGATGATACTATACTCAAAATCAAGATGCATCACTAAAGGAGAAAGAGGGTAGGAAGGCAATACTAGTGCCTTGTTTCTTGAATTCTTCATCCATGGTGTGACCAACTCCCACTAGCTTCAAGATTTGATCATCGTAGGGTAAAAGAGGATTCTATCTTGAGGAGAAGAGATCTATCAAGTTCCTCAGGTCTTAGTGAGACAATAGCCCTAGAGCTCCAGACATGTAGTGTTCCAGAGCTCCATCAGACATCAGGTGTAGAAGAAAAACACCATATAGAAGTATAACCAAATTTGTCAACTTGATTTGCGTGGACTAAAAAACAATAATACACATTGTACCATGTGTGAATCATTAGAATATCAATCAACATTTCTTTATATAGAAAATGGAGTGGCGGATCCTGAAAAAAGGAAAATATGTATTCATCTTGTATTCCACCAAATCTAGGTTGGATGGAGTTCATATGGCTTTGTGGAGGATTTTGGCTAGGATTTTGATAAGAATGCATAATCATAGTAGTCCTCTGATTACAATTGTAACTGAATAAGTAAGACGAGCTCTATGACCTATCAATAGCAAAAAATTATTGCTTGAGAACATAAGAAAAACAAATAGGGTGGGGTAAGGAATCTTGCAATAGAGGCAATTTGACTAAGTCAATATGAGGTGTTGTGTCATATGCATCATCGACATTGTGACACCTCATCACGTTAAATGAGATTACTCAAAACACAAAACATGAATAACTACTAATTAATAACATAGTAAAAAATGTGGAATAATTAAAACTGATTCCAACAATGTAAATAAACTCTAGAACATTTACAAAAGGTCCATCATTCCATTCTCATATGTTGTAACAAGTATTTACTTATGGGTCCAAAGACCTTAGTCACATACTGCATACAAAAGATATTTCACATGTACATGCCATATATTTACAAACATTGGCATACTACCAAAATCTCATGTCGATACAAGTACAACATCTAGAAAACACATCCCATACCCGGACCTGAGAGTACAGGGACGACACTAGGACTCTACTTCTAGCATCTACAACTAACCAACCTTCAAAACCTATCGATCACCAGGTTGGTTTTCTTCCACAGCATGACCTCAACCTCATTGTCTGTGCCCACCTAAAAAAATCTGGTGACCCACGGGTGAGACCCAGTCCCAGCGAGAGATATAACTCTCTCCAACATATATTGATTATAACATATTAATTAACAGTAAATACATTGAGCAGTTAGAGTATTGAATAAACAATATGAATAGATTGAACAGTTTAAGCATACTAAGCAGTTAAGAAAATAAGTTGTAACATCAAGTAGAATTGTAAAATTTTCATAAGTCTACATCATGTAAGAACTATGTAGTGTAAAGACAAGACAAGGGTTAATCAACCAATGTGATATGTATTAAACCCTAGCAATTATACTACATGTCTGGTATCACTTCTTTTATTATTGTGCCCTAGGGAGTTTGAGTCATACCACTCAAAGTCCAACTGACCACTGCGAAGTGCTATTCAGTTCTGTATAAGATCTAGGAGGGTCGGTATCCTAAGATCTCTTCCCCTCGGTCAGTACGAGTAAACTGTAGTGACATACTAGTCCAATTTCCAACTGTGACATATAGTCAACTGATAACAACTAGTCCATACTTGGTACAAGTTACGACACTAGAAAACAGGGTATACAAAACCCTCTAATCCGAGGTACAACTGTATCTGTCCTCAATCACATCAAATGTCAGAGGCATGACCATAGCCATCCTCCATAACCTACAATTGTGGATGACAAGGATATATCCTCAACTTGCCACCCCCACATACTCAACAGTATGCACTCCGAGTTTCCCTTGGGAATACTCATTTCACCATCCAATAAGTTCTAACATTGAAGATGGCTCTACAGCATAGGACTCTACATGATTAAGGTTATACTTGATTAATTACTGCCAAATTGAATGCATTAAGGCTTTATCATACAAGTGGACATTCAAAACCTAATTCTTTTCTAAAAAGAGTATATGTATAACAACTTCAAAGGATATAAAACATTTGATATATAAATCTTAATCACATTACCACATTCTATCATTCATTTCAAATTAATGGACCACACTTATCATCATACTATTACAAGATATCAATATCTTATCACAAGTTCCAGGGTTTTAATCCTTATTGGAACATGAAGAGGATTTCACCTCAATCAGGGCTTCAAACATGCCCAAAGGTCATTAAGACCATAACATTATTCATAGTAAGGTTATCATCATCATTCCATGCCTTAAACAAGGCTCAAAATATCATTAGCACATATGTGTCCATAGATATTAACATCGCAAGGCACTATGATAATCAAATAGTTCTACATTGTGGTTTCAACACAAGAAGAGTGTAATTCATTATCACATTAATCATTCAAGAGGTTTGATTATAACCAATCAACATCATATAATTACATCAAGGTTAGGTATAACAAGCTAAATCACATGTGAGTTACGCATCTACTTATTATAGTGATTTATCAAATATAACTATATAATGGCAAAGGTAAGACTACAACTTAATGGTATTGAACCATCGAAATATCATCACGGGGACCCACAAATAATACCATGTGATTTATTCTAATCCATTGGATGTTAAAGAATCCAATATTATTCATTAGATCAGGTTCATTGTTAAAGTTTATCAATTGAAGTATAGGTCTAACCATTAGATCAATTGAACCAAGGAACCATTGGGGGTTTAGTCAAATCTACAATTACATTCCTAATTCATCATATATGGTGATGACCTGATCCACCATTAATTGTGACCATTAGGTCACCATTGGTTGCTAGATCAGTAATACATTCAGTTAACACCATCAAATATTAAGCCAATATCATCATCGATTTATAACACCATTAGAATACTTAGTGGATGATAATTAAACGTCTAACTGAGTCAAAACCTGGCCTAAAGGGGCGGCCATAGGTTGTCACCATAAATTTGACACCCTTGATCACGAACATCAGTTGCCAAGATAGCAACACCATTGGTTGTTGAATGGTATGTCCATCGGTTGTGTGATAGAGAAGGAAATAGCTTGAAAACCCTAATTTGAACCATCAACTATTTTGTGCTTAGCACCATAGGTTGATGCTATCAACCTGTCCCAGATCATGTTACTCCTTATAAAGGTTGTACACATGTTTACAAGTTCATATAGAACTGGAACAAAATAGGGAACACCACAAAAATGTGTAATTCTAAACAAGCATGGTTTCTCTATGATTAAATCAACACATTAAGGCATAAACATGAACTAAGAAGCTTCTAGTAAGTAATATAAGTGAAGAATGTTATATAACTCGCCTCTATTGAGTAGGTCAGATCCCAAACAGCAAGAATCTCGAGAAAATAGGGCAACAAAACCTTGGATTCAGATCTGAACTTGGCCAAATATGTACTTTTCTCCACAAAGAAGCAAAATCCTAGAAAAAGAAATAAGAATGATAGATTTTTGAGTGGTAGAGCCACTTTCACCATGGAAAAGTAGGGTTCCGACCTCGAGGAAGGTCTAAGGAAGGAGAAAAGCAAGAAAAATGAAGAAGGAAGGAAGAAAACAACTTGCCTTGGTCAAATTCCCTTGAACATGACCTTGGAAACCCTAGGTAGGGCTAGATGGAGCCCTAGGAGACCGCTTCTCCAAAAAGGGGTTGTATTCAACCTTAGAGAAGTTAGTTCTGTATAAAAATAGAGTGGATTCGTTGCTCCAGGTTAGAGGAAAGAGAAAGCAAGCATAGTTTCGTATTTGCACAAGGAAGAGGTAAATATAGCCCATGGATAAGGATAGAAGCAAGCATGAGGTGTAAAAGTAGCTTCCCCATGTGTTTATGGCCACAAACTATTAAGAATATACAATCACACATAAAAGCAGCTCCCCCACCGTCCCTATTGACCTTCTTAGTTTTCCTTTGTTGAAATTCCCAGCCAATCACATAATTCCTTAGTTGATAGCTATTAAAGGTAGCTCATCCATGAAGGGATAAACCCTGAAATACCCTTGATGAAAACACCTTCAAATCATGACTCAACTAGGAGACCCATGGCTCAAAAATCTCAAGAATGATAATATAACATCTAAGTAACATAATGTATGTGACAAATTGCAAAGAAAACCCCTCAATTGGGTAACTTGTAGAAACGTCCAAAATGTACAGAAAATTGCATAACTTGCTCAAACAGTGTCCAAATTGGACCAAATTTGAAACTTAAGCTTGTCTTATGATTTCAAAGCATATCACAGGTTAGGGTTCTAAACATTCAATTATGGTAATTAAGCTTATTCAACTCATTAAGCAAGTTCAGGGGACTTACAACTATAAACCCCTAATAAGGATTTTGCCCCGAAATCCTACGCAAAAAGAGATGGATATTTTCTACGCATCTCATTCTATAGTTCCCATGTGGCTTCCTCTATGACACGATGATTCCACACAACTTTCACTAGTATTGTATCTTTTCTCTTCAACTATTTCACCCTTGTATCCAGGATCAACACATGACCCTCAACATAGGAGATATCCTCATCTAACTCAACCTCTACTGGTTGGATTGTCTGGTCAGTATCTAGATGGCATTTCCTCAACATAGAGATGTGAAAGAAATTATGCAATCTATGTAGCTCTGGTGGTAGCTCCAACTTATATGCTACCTTTCCAACATGATCTAGGACAGGGTATGGTCCCATAAATCTAGGAGCCAACTTACCCTTCTTTCCAAACCATAGCACACCTTTCCAAGGAGAAACCTTAAGATATACTCTATCTCCCACTTAGAACTCAAGTGGTCTACGTCGATTATTTGCATAAGATTTCTTCCTGTCCTGGACTGCTTTCAACTGTTGTTGTATCACTTTAATCTTTTATGTAGTCTGATGTACTAGATCAGGACCAAAAAGTTGATATTTACATGTCTCATACCAGCAAAGAGGAGACTGGCATTGTCTCCCATATAGAGCCTCATAAGGAGCCATATATATGCTTCATTGATATCTATTGTTGTACGCAAACTCTATCAGAGTCAGATGTACATCCCAGCTACCAAGAAATTGCAGCACACATGCCCTCAAGAGATCCTCTAAAGTCTGAATAGTCCTTTCAGATTGGCCATCGGTCTACGGATGAAAAGATGTGTTGAATCTCAACTGTGTTCCCATTACAGAATGTAGATGCTCCCAAAAATGACTTGTAAATTGTGGACCTCTATCAGAAACTATAGTCACTAGAATAACATGCAGACGGACTATCTCATCAACATATATTTGTGCCAATTTCTCTACTTTAAACGCCATCTTAACTAGCAGAAAATGAGTTGACTTAGTCAATCTGTCTACTATCACCCATATGGAATCATGACCCTTTTCTGTCCTAGGAAGACCAAGCACAAAGTCCATAGCAATATGATCACATTTTCATTGTGGTATTGGCAAGGGTTTCAATGTCCCTACATGCTTCTGGTGCTCAGTCTTCACCTATTGACAAATTGGACATTTGGCAATGAACTCTGCCACATCACGCTTTAGACCTGGCCACCAATACATGTCTTTCAAGTTTTGGTACATCTTGGTACATCCAGGATGCATTGCATACATGGAGGAGTCAGCCTCCTCAAGTATCATCTTCCTCAACCCATCAACATCAGGAACTATTGTCCTATTATGGTAACAAACTGTACCATCATCTACCTCATTAAAGCCATCATACTTTTCACTGCCAATCCCTGATCGGATATTCTGTATCACAGTATCATTCTGTTGTGCATCATGAATTTGCTGTCTCAAGGTAGGTTTCACTTGTAATTGTGCCAACAATCTTACTAGTAAGGAAACTTGTAGTTGTACATTCATCTGATGAAAAGACACTAGCATATCTCTCTTATGGAACATCAAGGGATTTAATTGTGCATTATCTACTATTGATAATGAAGATGACTTTCTACTCAATGAATCATCTACCACATTAGCTTTCCCTTGATGGTAGTCTATTGTGCAATCATAATCCTTAATTAGCTCCATCCATCTCCTCTGTCTCATATTCAGCTCCTATTTTGAGAAGATATATTGTAGATTCGTATGGTCAGTGAAGATCTGACACTTTTCTCCATAAAGATAATGTCTCCAGATCTTTAAGGCATGGACCACCGATGCAAGCTCCAGATCATGTGTTGGGTAATTCTCCTCATGTTTCTTAAGTTGTCGCGAAGCAAAAGAAATCACATTTTTATCCTGCATCAACACACATCCCAACCCATTCTTTGAAGCATCACAAAACACAATATAGTCTTTTCCTTGCTCTGGAAATACTAACATCGGTGTACTAGTCAACTTTTCTTTCAAAATCTAGAAAGAACATTGACACTTGTCATTCCAAGAAAAAGGAACATCCTTCTTGGTTAACCTAGTTAAGGGTAACGCTATAGAATTGAAGTCTTTGATGAACCTCCTGTAGTAACCTGCCAGACCTAGGAGACTACGAATCTCTGTCGGTGTCTTCAGTTGTTCCCATTCTAGTATAGATTCCACTTTCTTGGGATCAACACAAATGCCTTTTGTAGATATAACATGGCCCAAAAAAGACACTTCAGATAACCAAAATTCACACTTGCTGAACTTATCATATAGTTGGTGCTGCCTCAACAAAATCCATGCTTGGCGAAGGTGTTGCTCATGTTGTTGACTATCCTTGGAGTATATCAGGATATCATCTATGAACACGACCATACAGTGATCAAGATAAGGTCTAAACACCCTATTCATTAGATCCATAAAAGTTGTAGGTGCATTGGTTAGCCCAAATGGCATAACCACAAACTCATAATGACCATACCTAGTCCTAAAAGCTGACTTGGGTATGTCATCAGCCTTAATTCTCAACTTATGGTAACTTGACCTCAGGTCTATCTTTGAAAACACAGTGGCACCTCTCAACTAATCAAAAATATCATCAATCCTTGACAAAGGATACTTATTCTTTATTGTCACCTTGTTCAACTATTTGTAGTCTATACACAACCTCATTGAACCATCCTTATTTTTAACAAACAACACGGGAGCACCCCGAGGGGAAGTGTTCGGCCTAATAAAACCCTTATCTAACAGTTCTTATAACTATTTCTTTAACTCCTTCATCTCTGCTGGTGTCATTCTATATGCTGACTGTGCTATGGGTTGTGTTCCAGGAACAAGATTAATATCAAACTCAATCTCTCTAGGAGGGGGAATGCTAGGAAATTCCTCAAGAAAGATATCCTCAAATTCTCGCATCACTAGTACCTCATGGATACTAGGACCCCCCGCCTTGGTATCCACAACATGAGCTAAAAAAGCCTCACATCCTTGCCTCATCAACCGCTTAGCTGTCATAGATGACATCAAACATGTAGGAAGAATCTTTCTATCACCCTGAAAAATCCATTGTATATCTCCATCATGGAACGTCACCACCTTAGTACTATAGTCCATGACTACCTTGTATTTCTCCAAGGTATCCATTCCTAGTATTACATCAAAACCATGCATGTCAAGTGGAAAAAGATCCACTTGAATGTTGTGTCCAAAAAAAGAAAGAACACAAGAAGGGTACACTTCTCACAACTCGACGGAATCAACCAAAGGAGTCTCTACATGCATTCTATCATATCTAAGACTAACAGGTAGATAACAACTATCTATCACCTCTCTGGTGATAAAAGAGTGTGTCGCACTCGGGTCTACTAACACAGATACAAAATAAGAAGTAGACATATCAGAATGAAATAACTCCATATGACCTATAATGACTTGTGGATTGACCACTGCTTCTGGATGGGACATGGCATAGAGCCTTGTTGTCACCTACTGTCGTCCATGTCCTCTGCTTGCTTGTCTAGAGGATCCAGCCTAGGATGTCTGACCACGTCCTCTTCCACTGCCACTACTAAAACGGCGTTGTTGTGGACCTTGTTGACTTTGCCTTGTCTGCTGAGTCACCTCCTCATCTTTCATAGGGAAATAAGGTCTGGTATGCCCCACTTTCCCACACTTGTAACATGTTCTGGTGTCCTAATATGGCCTAAATGGCCATGTCACTTAAACCGATGAGGTACTACGGTCTCCCATTGGTGGAAAACTGTGACCTCTACCCTGACTCGGGGTCCACTGTGATGGTGCATGTGATCTTGGTTCACTGAAGATTGACCTTGGTTGTGACAGCGGTGGGAAAAACCTTGGCTTCTTAAAGCCTCCAGATGACTACCCTTGAAACTACATAGGTCTCTTCTTAGAATTAGCTTCACGCTTCTCTATGGCATACCTCTCAATCCTCCTGATAGATTCCACAAAGGTGGAAAACCTTTCCCTGTTATCCAAGGCTGATGTTGTAGTAGTCAACTTCGTACTCAGACCCTTCTCAAATCTCCAAATCCTTTCCTTGTCTGTTGCTGCCATGTGTGGGCAGAACCTCAGAAGTTCCATAAACTTTGATTCATACTCATTGATAGTCATAGTTCCCTGATGAATCTTCTCGAACTGAGAGATTTTCTCATCTAGGTAGGTCTCTAGAAAATATCGGCTAACAAATTCCCTTTGAAACTCCTCCCATCCTATCACAACTCCTAGACTTTTCTCCTCTTCTATGACCCACCAGTGGCCAGCACTACCCTTCAACAAGTATATTGCATGCTTAACTTTGTCTTCTTCAGTGATGTTTAGGATTTTGAACGCCTTTTCCAGCTCAGTCAACCACATGTCAGTGTCTGCTGGATCAGAAGTACCTGCATATTCAATCTCCCCAACACGTGTAAGACGTTCAAATGTCTTCCTGACACCTTGGGACTCCACATTAGAGGTGGCTGCCCTATCTTGAGGTGTTGGTGCTCTGTCAGCAATATGGGTAATTGTGGCCATCATCTGTCTAAACATAGAATGAAACTCAGGATTGGCCATCATTGTCGGGTCTAGATGAGGCATTGTAGGCTGCTATGGCCCTTCTTCTGGCACTCTCTCATCATGTGCTTGCCTCCCTACACCTCCTCCTGGTGCAACATAGCTACTCTCAACATGTTCTTCATGTCCTCTAGACATATCTACATAAGCATAAACTATGATCAGATATGTTGGATACATAAGAACAGACTCAAACCTAAGTCCTATGTCTCTGTAGACTCAGTAAACCTAGAGCTATGATACCAACTTAACTGTGAAACCCCATCATGCTAAATGAGATTACTCAAAACACAAAACACGATCAACTACTAATTAATCACATAGTCAAAAATGCTGAATAATTAAAATCGATTCCAACAATGTAAATAAACTCTAGAACATTTACATAAGGTCCATCATTCCATTCGCATATGCTTTAACAAGTATTTACTTATGGGTCCAAAGACCTCAGTCACATCCTGTATACAAAAGATATTTTACATGTACATGCCATATATTTACAAACATTGGCATACTACCAAAATCTCATGTCGATACAAGTATATCATCTAGAAAACACATCCCATACCCAGACCTGAGAGTACAGGGATGACAATAGGACTCTACTACTAACATCTACAACTAACCAACCTTCTAAATCTATTGATCACCAAGTTGGTTTTCGTCCACAACACGACCTCAACCTCGTTGCCCGCGACCACCTAAAAAAATGTGGTGACCCACGGGTGAGACCCAGTCCCAATGAGAGATATAACTCTCTCCAACATATATTGATTATAACATATTTATTAACAATAAATACATTGAGCAGTTAGGGTATTGAATAAACAGTATGAATAGATTGAACAGTTTAAGCATACTAAGTAGTTAAGCAAATAAGTTGTAACATCAAGTAGAATTATACAATTTTCATAAGTCTGCATCATGTAAGAACTATGTAGTGTAAAGACAAGATAAGGGTTAATCAACCAATGTGATACGTATTAAACCCTAGAAATTATACTACACGGCTGGTATCACTTCTTTTATTATTATGCGCTGGGGAGTTTGAGTCGTACCACTCAAAGTCTAACTGACCACTACGAAGTGCTATTTAGTTCTATATAAGATATAGGAGTGTCGGTATCCTAAGATCTCTTCCCCTTAGTCAGTACGAGTAAACTGTAGTGACATACCAGTCACACTGCAAATAGTGACATATAGTCAATTGATAACAACTAGTCTATACTTGGTACAAGTTACGACACTAGAAAATAGGGTATACAAAACCCTCTAATCTGAGTTACAACCACAGCTGTCCTCAATCACATCAAATGTCAGAGGCATGACCATAGCCATCCTCCATAACCTGCAATTATGGATGACACAAATATATCCTCAACTTACCACCCCCACATACTCTATAGTATGCGCTCTGAGTTTCCCTTGGGAATACTCGTTTCACCATCCAATAAGTTCTGACACTGAAGATGGCTCTATGGCATAGGGCTCTACATGATTAAGGTTACACTTGATTAATTATTACCAATTGAATGCATTAAGGCTTTATCATACAAGTGGACATTCAAAACCTAATTCTTTTATAACAAGAGTATATGTATAACAACTTCAAAGGATATAAAACATTTGATATATAAATCTTAATCACATTACCACATTCTATCATTCATTGCAAATTAATGGACCACACTTATCATCATACTATTACAAGATACCAATATCTTATCACAAGTTCTAGGGTTTTAATCCTTATTGAACCATGAAGAGGATTTCACTTCAATCATGGCTTCAAACATGCCCAAAGGTCATTAAGACCATCACATTATTCATAGTAAGGTTATCATCATCATTCCATGCCTTAAAAAAGGCTCAAAATATCATTAGCACATATGTGTCCATAGATATTAACATCGCAAGGAACTATGATATTCAAATATTTCTACATTGTGGTTTCAACACAAGAAGAGTGTAATTCATTATCACATTAATCATTCAAGAGGTCTGATTCTAACCAATCAACATCATATAATTACATCAAGGTTAGGTATAACAAGCTAAATCACATGCGAGTTACGCATCCACTTATTATAGTGATTCATCAAATATAACTATATAATGGCAAAGGTAAGACTAAAAATTAATGGTATTGAACCATCGACATATCATCACTAGGACCCACAAATAATACCATGTGATTTATTCTAATTGATGCGATTATTTTAAGTCGCATTTATAGACCTTTTTCATATGTGTTTTATGCTCTAATTAGTCATTTTTATGGATAATATTGCATAATTCAATCATTTCGGTCTTTGCCATCATTCTATGTCAAATCCCCTTAGTTTCATTATGTTGAGCATTATTTATCATATTATCATAATTTGTGTGGATTTATTTGGTCTTGTTTTGGAATTTCAGGAAAAACAAGTATATGCTTCCGTCGATACCATCGACGGAAGTCGATACCATCGACCAAGCCACAGGTTTCCAACCGAAAGGAGCAGCACAGAGTCGATACCATCGACACCCAAGTCGATGGCATCGAGATACCTTCAGGTTGCTGGCGAGGAATATGTCGATACCATCGACTCAAGTCGATGCCATCGACACATGGAGGCTACAGCGTCGCTAAAAGACAAACCCGACGCTACAGAGAGTCGATACCATCGACATCCAAGTCGAGGGTATCGAGATAACCACAGGCACTCAGACGAAAAGAAAAGAAGGTTGCCGCTAATACGCTGGGTCGATACCATCGACCCGCGTCGATGGTATCGACGCCGGCAGATATGCGTTGGATTCGTTTTGATCTCAATCGGACGGCTGGAGTTATTTGACGACCTAATTAGGGACTTATACCTAATGACGGCCGCCCACCCGAGGGGAGGATCTAATTTTGACATTGCACAAGTGCCGAGAAAGGAGAGAAAGGAGAACGGAGGCCAAAAGCTCATCCATGTCGATCCGGACACTGCCGAAGATGAATTTCGCCACCGAGAGGCGGGAAAGCTCGTGTTCTATGCAAAGGATCTACCGGTTCTTCTCTGTTCAGGGGTTTTCCCACTTAATTCACGTTTTTCTTATGAATTCCCCTATTTCTACCATGTATTTGTGCGAGATGAACATGCGAGGCTAAAACCCTCTATCTTTAGGACCGGGAGTAGCCCGGGAATGCATTGTATGACAATTTTATATTAATAATTCATATTTTCTCTCTTAAATCAGTGGTATAGTTTCGTTTTCTCCATATATATTGTTATGCCTAATCACCATAATAATAACCTAATGCCCTTAATCACTTCAACAGAAGGATTAACGGTTGAAAAGAGACGAAACCTACATTAATCGATAAATCCCTTGACAAAGGAGGTGTAAAATTAATGGTGGAAACTGAGAGACTGTTCGTAATGCGCTTAGTTTAGGGGAATGATTACTACGATGGTGGAATCAACCTAAACCTAAGTAGTGAATTACACCACGACAGTGGGTAATTCTGTTTTCAGGCCACTACCCGGATAGAGAGAGAAGATTGAGGAGTTATATAAAACCTAATGCAATGTTGACCCGCGGTGAAACCAAAATCCTAAAGATACCCTTTTGAATTGATTAAATTAACCTTTAATCGATTGTTTTCTTTGTTTTATTTTATCTTCTTTTAATTTCGACAACAAACCCTACTTTGTTATCCGGCCTAGCTGATTGCAATTAGTTAGTAGGAGTCTCCAATAATTCACATATCCATGTGTTCGACTCGGGCCTCACAAAGGCCTATATTACTCGACGCGTACACTTGCGTTTTTAACGCGTAGTAAAATACACGTCAAGTTTTTGGCACCGTTGTCGGGGATACGGCGAATTGTTGGCACTTTGAGTGCTAAGAGCGGCCACTCTAGGCCACATTTTTTTATTATTTTTAAACAACTTTAAATATTCCTAAATTTCTTTATAATTGTGTTTACTCATTCAAGCATAGTACTGAACCCCAATTTTCTTATTTCAGGTACTTTGCATGGTGCATACACGTAGTATGGACAACGCGAATCGCACACCCGAAGTTCCACCTCCGGGACCTGAGGACGAGGAGCATTCCGAGTACGAGTACCAAGAAGAAATAAATTCTGAATCTGAACCAGAAGACATGGCCGAGCCACAGACGATATGGGAGAAGATCAAAGCATCTTCTTCATCAGCTTCAAAGGGGCCTATAAAGAAACAGGGGATCGACATACCAACATACAAGATCGATCCGGCGTTGATTAACTTGGTAAAGTCAAATGCATTTCACGGGCTGAAGAATGAGGATCCAGTTGCACACATCAGCCAGTTCGTTGAAAACTGCGATATGGTGAAGATAGACCGGTTTCCACAACATGCTCTGTACCTCAAGCTGTTCCCAAGTTCCTTGGCGGGAGTAGCAAGAGAGTGGCTACATAACCTCGATGATGAGTTCGTTGAATCATGGGATCATATGGTGGAGGTTTTCTTCGAGAGGTTTTTCCCTCCTGAGAAAACCAACGACATGATTAGGAAGATTCACAATTTCACCCAACAGGCGGGTGAAACATATTCTGAGACCTGGGAGCAATTTCAGGTCATGTTGAGGAGATGTCCGCATCATGGGTTGGACAAGGAGACACAAGTGAAGATCTTCTATTTTGCTCTCTCCGAGCATGATAGGAGTAATTTGGACTCATCCGGTTCAGGATTTTTCCTGAATAACACTGACACGAGATGCTGGGAAATACTGAAGAACATGGCAACAAAGCAATCCTGGGGAGAAAGAGAGAGAGGCCCAGTTGAGCAAGCTAGAGTCGCCAGCGAATCAAAGTCAATAAGAGAGCTTAATGAGAAGATGGATCTTCTCGCAAAGAAGTTACTGCAGAAGGAAGACAATGAGTCCGAGGATGAGGCTCAAGTCAAGTACATCAGGCAACAGCAAGGGTACATGAACAATGACTACTCATGGCGAAAGGACAAAAAGTTCTCATGGAAGGATCCGAACAATTTTCTGCAGGATCCGGACGCCAAGCCTGCACCAGCCACAGAGGACAAGAGCACGGAGTTGCTCAATCAGGTCATCAAGCAAAACCAGGAGTTAATGAACACATTCGGGCAACAAATCAAGCAACAGGGTGAATATATGAACCAATTTGGGCAGACTTTGCAGAGCCACGGGGCTCAAATGAGGACTATAGAGACCTCCATGGCGCAGATGGCAGCTGAAATTGCAAGTTTGAAGAAGCCAGCACATCTGGGTTTTCCGGGGAACACCAATGTTCCCGGGGGAAACCAGCAGGCCAAGGCTATTTTACTGAGAAGCGGCAAGAAGGTGTTGAATCCAAGGACGGATGACACAAGCACACCACAGGATAAAGTTGAAGATGAAACTACTAAGGAGCAGCCCACACCTATCACAGGGCAAGCTGAAGACATAGTTGTGGATGGTAATGAAGAACAAGCTACTGAGGAGGAACCGCAGAAGTTGACACCCTATGTACCACACCATCAAAGGGCACATACCGTTCCGGTCCCCTATCCGAATAGTGCAAAGGCAAGGAAGGTAGATGCACAATTCAAGAAATTCTTGGACATCTTTAGGAAGCTTTCGGTCAATATTCCGTTGTTGGAAGCGATTGAGCAAATCCCGTCATATGGGAAGTTTCTAAAAGATGTCATCACCAAGAAGAGGAAAATACCAGACACTGAGGTTGTGGTGTTGAAGGAGCAAGTGAGTGCTTTCATTATGGGCACTCAACCGCCAAAGAGACAGGATCCCAGATGTTTCAACATTTCTTGTTTTATCGGGAAGTTCAAATTTGGAGAGGCACTATGTGATTTTGGGGCAAGCATCAATTTGATGCCCCTTTCTACATTTAAAAAGCTAGGATTAAAGGAGTCACGGACGAGCAATATGACTATCCAATTGGCCGATAATTCTGTGGTGAAACCTTATGGAATCTGCGAAGATGTCTTGGTAAAGGTGGACCGATTTGTTTTTCCGGCTGATTTTGTGGTTATGGAAATGCAGGATGAGCATGGCAATGAGCTGCTACTTGGACGTCCATTCCAAGCTACAGCCGATATGATCTTGGAGATGGGAAGAGGTCGCTTGACCTTGGGCATAGCAGATGATCGATTTGAGATGGTCATGCCCTCTAGCACTGCGTCTACTAAAGCAAAAGCACATTGTAACATGGTGAAGCATGTGGATCACAATATCTCACTCTGCCTTGGAAAACCATTCTTGGACATGGCTCATGTGATGAGCAAGATGGATAATGGAACCTTAGCTGTGGACATCATGGAGCAAACTAAAGTTGTCTCTTTGTGCAAAGTTGTTGGATTTCCGAATGACGAGAATGAGGACCTTCCACCTTCATGGGAGGATGATGTGATTACTACTTCAGTTGTTGATGCATATCCGGAATTTCCGTTGGAAGCATGTTTGTTGAATGTCACCTATGATTGGATGCGGAGTAAATCACTCAAGGAGTGTGCCAAAATGCTTCAGATGCTTCCATGTTTCTACACGAGGCATTATGAAGATTTAGGTACACTTCCCCCACCGCTGCAATCATCTCTCATTTGCCCGCCAGAGTTGGAGTTGAAGCCGCTGCCCCCGCATCTTAAGTACGTCTTTCTATCTGAGAAGGACAAGTTACCGGTGATTGTATCTGCTTACTTGAGTGCGGATGAGGAAGAGCAACTACTGATAGTGCTCAAGAACCACCGTGGAGCTTTTGGGTGGTCTATTGCAGACATCAAGGGGATCTCCCCTACACTTTGCCAGCATAAGATACGGCTCGAGGAGGGAGCTAAGCCAGCCATTCAGCCTCAAAGACGTCTAAATCCGAGCATGATGGAAGTTGTGAAGAAGGAAGTCATAAAACTTCTTGCTGCAGGGATCATATATGCCATATCAGATTCGACGTGGGTGAGTCCCACACAGGTAGTCCCTAAGAAGGGGGGAATTACTGTGACTAAAAATCTGTTGAATGAACCTCTCACCACCCGATTGGTAACCGGGTGGCGAGTTTGCATTGATTACCGTCGACTGAATGCCGCCACTCTTAAGGATCATTTTCCTTTGCCATTTATCGATCAGATTTTGGAACGTCTTTCCGGTCGGTCGCATTTTTGTTTTCTGGATGGGTATTCGGGGTATAACCAGATTTCGATTGATCCTTTGGATCAAGAGAAGTCTACGTTCACCTGTCCCTATGGGACTTTCGCTTACCGACGAATGCCGTTTGGACTATGTAATGCACCGGCGACGTTTCAACGCTGCATGCTTGCCATATTCTCTGACATGGTAGAGCGTTGTCTTGAGGTTTTCATGGACGACTTCTCAGTTTACGGTGCGTCTTTTGATGAGTGTCTATATAATTTGGACAAGGTGCTGCAGCGTTGTGAGGACACACACTTGATCCTCAATTGGGAGAAATGTCACATGATGGTGACGGAGGGAATAGTGCTAGGACACAAGGTGTCTAGCAAGGGTCTTGAGGTAGACCCAGTGAAAATTGAGGTGATTTCCAAGCTACCCCCACCAAATTCTGTAAAAGGGGTGAGAAGCTTTTTGGGACACGCCGGGTTTTATCGGCGATTCATTAAGGATTTTTCTAAAATTGCAAAACCTTTATCCGAATTGTTGGAAAAAGATGCAGTTTTTGATTTCAACGATAAGTGTCTTCACGCATTCGAAGTTTTGAAGGAAAAATTGATTTCGGCTCCGGTTGTTCAAACGCCGGATTGGACAAAACCATTCGAATTGATGTGTGACGCTTCAGATTATGCAGTAGGAGCCGTTTTGGGGCAAAGGGTAGATAATAAGCCCGTTGTGATTTTCTATGCTTCCAAAACACTTAATGATGCTCAATTGAACTATACAACTACAGAAAAAGAATTACTTGCCGTCGTGTTTGCTTTTGAAAAATTTCGGCAGTACTTAGTGGGATCTAAAGTAGTAGTGTGGACCAATCATGCTACGATAAAATATTTGATGGAGAAAAAGGATGCAAAGCCTAGACTCATTAGGTGGATTTTGCTTTTACAAGAATTGAATGTAGTGGCTGATCACTTCTCTAGGTTAGACAGGGTAGATGAACAAGATTTGCACATACCCATAAGCGAGACGTTTCCCGATGAACAACTTTTGAAAATTAATTCTAAGGAACCGTGGTTTGCTGAAATTGTTAACTATTTGGCTTGCGGGATCATCCCGAACGACTGGTCATATCAAGAGAAAAAGAAATTCTTTCATTCTTTGAGATACTATTTTTGGGATGACCCAATTCTTTTGAAGCAATGCAGGGATGGTATTCTACGCAGGTGTGTGTCGGAGGTGGAGTACGAGAGT
Source organism: Alisma plantago-aquatica (assembly GCA_963693085.1). Classification (NCBI taxonomy): domain Eukaryota; kingdom Viridiplantae; phylum Streptophyta; class Magnoliopsida; order Alismatales; family Alismataceae; genus Alisma; species Alisma plantago-aquatica. Next base: position 276,967,942 of record OY856410.1, read on the forward strand.
GTTCTCCACCATTGCCATGCGTCGCCTACGGGAGGACACCATGCCAGTTCACGGACAGCAGCCAAAGTGTTGGAAAGTGGCCTTTATTGGCCAACTTTGTTTCGGGATGCCTACGATTTTGTAAGGCAATGTAACCCATGCCAGCGAGCAGGTAACATTTCGAAGAGACAAGAGATGCCCCTGAATGTATTTCAGGAAGTTGAGGTATTTGACTTGTGGGGCATAGACTTCATGGGACCCTTTGTGTCCTCGAATTCAAATTTATATATCTTGCTAGCTGTTGACTATGTGTCTAAGTGGGTGGAAGCAATCCCCACAAGGACTAATGATTCTAATGTAGTGTGTAGGTTTGTGAAGGAAAATATATTCTGCAGGTGCGGGATACCCCGAATGATAATAAGTGATGGGGGCACACACTTCCGGAATCAGAAATTTTCGACACTTTTGAAGAAATATGGGGTCAAACACAACATCGGCACCCCATATCATCCACAGACGCAAGGCCAAGTGGAGGTCTCAAACCGTGAAATCAAGAAGATTCTAGAACGGACAGTGGCATCCACAAGGAAAAATTGGAGTGCCTTACTACCGGACGCACTTTGGGCATATAGAACGGCGTACAAAACACCTATTGGCACCACGCCTTTTAGGTTGGCGTACGGCCGAGCTTGTCACCTTCCGGTGGAGCTAGAGCACAAGGCCCATTGGGCGCTTCGAAGGCTGAATTTGAGTTATGATGAAGCCGGGAGAAAGAGGATGTTCGAGTTGAATGAACTAGATGAGTTACGCATTACGGCATATGAGAATGCCCGCATATACAAGGAGCGCACAAAACTGATCCACGATCGCCATATTGAGCTGCGCACGTTCAAAAAGGGAGATAGCGTTCTATTGTTTAACTCCCGCCTCAAGTTGCACCCCGGGAAGCTGAAGTCCCGGTGGAGTGGACCATTCGTAGTGGAAGAGGTGAGACCGCACGGTGTGATTCTTGTGCGTGATGGAGATGCCACGTTCTTGGTGAACGGACAGCGGTTGAAGTTGTATTTTGGTGAAAATTACAAGAGAAAAGTGAATGAGGTCAAACTCATTACGCTTGTGGATGAATGAGATGCTGGGAAGACGTATAGCCTAAGACATTAAATAAGGGCGCTTGTTGGGAGGCAACCCAACCATTGGTACATTAGGATAGTTTAATTATAGTCATAGATTGCTTTCATTTCGTTTAAATTCTAGTGTAAAGAAGATACCTTGATCCGTTTGTTCAATGTGTAGGCACAGGCAGGGTCGATACCATCGACACACTGGTCGATGGTATCGACATAGGTTCAGGTTGACAGCTGCAAAAATCGCTCTGAGTCGATACTATCGACGGTCCGTCGATGGTATCGACATACCTACAGGCAGGTTGCGCAATAATTGTCGATGGTATCGACATGCCATTCGATACCATCGAGATCTCTGGAGAAGTTCAGAACGATTTGTCTCAGTCAACTCGATACCATCGACGGCCTCGTCGATGGTATCGACATGGTCACAGGTTGAAGTGAAAAAGTGGCGGTGTCGCAATGAAGTCAACTCGATACCATCGACACCCGTCGATGGTATCGACATCCATGTCACCGATCCGTGCAAAAACATCGACGGCGATCGCGAGTCCACGTCAGCGATCCGGGTGCTGCGTCGATACTATCGACTTGCATCGATGGTATCGACAGGTCAACAATACGGGTTTCCCGATCCAGCAAACATCAGCCGTCGATACTCGCGAGGGAGGCGGACAGCATCGAGACCTGTCGATACCATCGACCCGCGTCGATGGTATCGACGGGTCATCAGTAGCGCCGGCCAAGTCTATATAAGGAGAGTCATTACGTCATTTGACGTCACACCTTCAGAGTGAACTTCCTCCTTTGCGCCGAGCACTTCCCTGAGCCCTCTAAGATCGAAGAGCAGCAACATCGAGCAAGGATCTTCACCGAGCGGAGAATCACTTCTCCATCTTCCCCGAGCTCTTCTTCGTCTAATCCCATCCTTCTCGAGACAATGGTGCATGTCGCCGGAGCATCGTCCTCTCACGCGAATCCTATGGAGATCGCAGAGTTTGTGCCACCCCCTACTGCTTCAGTCTCACGTCCGTGCCTGGTTCACCCTTCCACGGAGGTGAAGAAGGTCTATGAGGAGATCATGAAGCGGAAGATCGAGCCGACCCGGTATGTGGACCGGGGAATGATCCAAGAGCTGGGATTTGAGGCCAACTTGGCTTATGTGCTGGAAGGACAAGCACGTCACACCGGCAGACAGGACGACGAGTTGGAGTATCATGCGGATGGGCAGCCATTTTTCGGCGAATGGCCCACCTACAAAGAGCTGGTGGCGGAGTTCATGGCGTCCCTTGACGTCTGCGTCGTGCCCAACGACGTAGTTGCTTCTGATCGTGAGTGGATCAAGGGCCGGGTGTCATTCCGGCTGTTCAACATCAACTACAACATCACGCTTGAGCAGTTCAATGACATCTTCAACTGGAACCATTCTCAACACGATCACCGGCGCCTGGATTCCAGCACCGACTACGACAAGATCTTCTCCGAACTAGTGACAGTACCGGCGGGAAAGACAGTGAGCTACCACAATGCGGCGGTAGCGGACTTCGAGCATCCCTTCGTCCGGGTCCTACACCAGATGTTGAGCTTGACGTTCTTTGCTCGGAGTGATCTAGCATTGAGCAAGTTTTAGGAGAGCGACCTCTTCTTCCTCTACATGCTCCTGAAGCGACAAGAATGCAACTGGGGTGCGTTCTTTCTGCAGCGCGTCCTGGCGGTGAAGAGGATTACAAGGAAGGCTCCGATCCATTTTGGTGGGCTCATCACCAAACTGGCGTTGTACTTGGGACTGAATTTCCAGTCCATGACTCCGATTTCCACGAGGAGTAAGGTTAACGTGCAACATCTGCACCGTTCAAACCTTATCCTTCTACGGGATGGGTTGGCGTACGCACACTGCCACGTCAACCATGCTTATCAGGAGTGCACACTGCCGGACACCGTCTTCAACATCGCGGGCGCACAGCACTTCCGGTGGCCGATCATAGCCGTCGAGTCCGATGAAGAAGAAGGCGGCAACGACGGACAAGAAGGTGAGGCTGAGGAGGAAGAGGAGGCATTCACACCTCTTGGTGCACGGGTAGCACCCCGGAAGCATCCTCGGATGCATCCGGGTGCGTCTTCATCATCACAGCCCCCGCCGCCATCACCACAGCCCTCGCAGCCAAGCGAGGATGCCTACTCCATGCAAGGCATGTACACGATGCTGTAGGACATACATCAGACACAACTGCAGCATCTCGAGATGTATATCGGTATTCAGGATACTACGAACCGGTTACTTGACAACCAAAGGGCGATGTTCGAGAATGAACGTCTCCTCCTCGACAACCAACAGCAGATACACAATCGGTTGCAACGGATGGAGATGCAACAGGAGCCCTTCTACGACCACTACTAGAGTCAGAGCTACTTTGGAGGCTATCCACAGCCTCCGCCGAGGACCCATTACGATCCGAGCTTCCAGGGGGAGTATCCTTCTTGGGATCCTACGGCCCCACAGTACCCACCTCCGCCTCCACAAGAATGATCAGGGTATCTCTGTTCCACTCTTAAGTTTGTTTTTGACTATGAGGCCATAGTCGAATTCAAGCTTAGGGGGGTAGTTGGAACAGTTCTATCTTTTCTTTTGTTGTTTTTAGTTTTTAGCATTGTTATTTGTTTCTTGCATTTTTTAGTTTTGGTAGGATCCACGTGCTATCTAGTGTAACTGTGGATGTCGTAAAAGTTTGTCATCTTGTTGTTAATTCATGGGAAATTTAAGGGAAATTTAAAAAAAATTTGTGTCGTTGGATAGCTTGACTTGGTTGTCCTTGGGGAACGTATCCTACGAAAATGATTGATTATGTCAACTTTAAAACAACATTTCCCACCTGTACTCCTATTGACTCATGAAAAGTGGATAGTAATGGTTGTTTGAGCCTAACTTAACCGAACGGTAATGAGACCTTAATTGGATGTAAGAGAGAGAACCCTCTAAACTACTACACAGGTCAGTAAGGAGGGACACATAATATTTTTCTAAGGTTCAGTCATCTAATCTTGTGATCATTCCACTTCATTTTTCCATAATCCACCTAAGAATTGGAAGTAAAGTGTAGTTTTAATTCCTTCTTGTGTGCATAGTATTTAGATAGGACTTGCATTGATATTTTCTATACGTTTGCATAAAAAGAGAAAAAAATATAGGGATTCATGCACATTACCTTTAGGTGCATGCCATGTAGTTGCACTCATGACTTTCATGCATAAAGTACACCATGTATCTCAATTAGTCCTCAAAAGTGATCTAAACTGTTCCATACCTTCTATATATTGCAAAGATTTCCAAGCATGAAGAAAATAGCCCAATACACGTATCTCTAAGCAATTATGGATATGGGGGCTAAAGAAAAGAAAAAAAATGTTGAAAATCTGAAATAAAGAAAAAAAAAGAAAAAAAAAAAGAGAATTTATAAAAAAAAGTGGAAAGAGGGAGAAAGGAACATGATATCACTCGCATTACAGGAAAATTGAGTACATGATGTGGCTTAATTAGATTTCCATCTCATTTTGAGGTGGAAGGTTAGTTCATGCATCATTTCACCCAATTTTAGGCATTAGGGCATTTCTAATGTGCAATTGCATCATTTAGGACATTTTTGTTTTATGCATATTGAAACTGTGCAATACTTCCAAGTTCTTCCATGAAACACCCATTTCCATCCACTCGTTGCTCGGATTGGTAGGTCACCGTGAATTTCTCCTCGCTAATGATTATCAGGAGAACTGCTTCCATGTAGATGGTAGTTAGGGCGAGCAACGTAGTATAGGCGATCACAAGATGCACCAATGCTGAATCGGCGAATTTTATTATGTTAACTGCCTTATGTGATAGTGTTCACCGGTTTGAAGGATAATTTCTCTTATTGATGATTATTGTCGCCTTTAGGGTAATTACTGTTCTGTGGTTAGAGAAGGCCGGTTTGAGAATGTTCAGTGGGAGTCACATGGGATGTTGGGTTGGTGTGTTGATTTTTAGTTGACATCTGCAATTCTATTCTAAGGATTAGTTGCTCGAGGGCGAGCAATGTTTAAGCTTAGGGGAGTTTGATGCGATGATTTTAAGTCGCATTTATAGACCTTTTTCATATGTGTTTTATGCTCTAATTAGTCATTTTTATGGATAATATTGCATAATTCACTCATTTCGGTCTTTGCCATCATTCTATGTCAAATCCCCTTAGTTTCATTATGTTGAGCATTATTTATCATATTATCATAATTTGTGTGGATTTATTTGGTCTTGTTTTGGAATTTCAGGAAAAACAAGTATCTGCTTCTGTCGATACCATCGACGGAAGTCGATACCATCGACCAAGCCACAGGTTGCCAGCCGAAAGGAGCAGCACAGATTCGATACCATCGACACCCAAGTCGATGGCATCGAGATACCTTCAGGTTGCTGGCGAGGAATCTATCGATACCATCGACTCAAGTCGATGCCATCGACACATGGAGGCTCTAGCGTCGCTCAAAGACAAACCCGACGCTACAGAGAGTCGATACCATCGACATCCAAGTCGAGGGTATCGAGATAACCGCAGGCACTCAAATGAAAAGAAAAGAAGGTTGCCGCTAATACGCTGGGTCGATACCATCGACCCGCGTCGATGGTATCGACGCCGGCAGATATGCGTTGGATTCGTTTTGATCTCAATCGGACGGTTGGAGTTATTTGACGACCTAATTAGGGACTTATACCTAATGACGGCTGCCCACACGAGGGGAGGATCTAATTTTGACATTGCACAAGTGCCGAGAAAGGAGAGAAAGGAGAACGGAGGCCAGAAGCTCATCCTTGTCGATCTGGACGCTGCCGAAGACGAATTTCACCACCGAGAGGCGGGAAAGCTCGTGTTCTACGCAAAGGATCTACCGGTTCTTCTCCGTTCAGGGGTTTTCCCACTTAATTCACGTTTTTCTTATGAATTCCCCTATTTCTACCATGTATTTGTGCGAGATGAACATGCGAGGCTAAAACCCTCTATCTTTAGGACCGGGAGTAGCCCGGGAATGCATTGTATGACAATTTTATATTAATAATTCATATTTTCTCTCTTAAATCAGTGGTATAGTTTCGTTTTCTCCATATATATTGTTATGCCTGATCACCATAATAATAACCTAATGCCCTTAATCACTTCGACAGAAGGATTAACGGTTGAAAAGAGACGAAACCTACATTAATCGATAAATCCCTTGACAAAGGAGGTGTTAAATTAATGGTGGAAACTGAGAGACCGTTCGTAATGCGCTTAGTTTAGGGGAATGATTACTACGACGGTGGAATCAACCTAAACCTAAGTAGTGAATAACACCACGACAGTGGGTAATTCTATTTTCATGCCACTACCCGGATAGAGAGAAAAGATTGAGGAGTTATATAAAACCTAATGCAATGTTGACCCGCGGTGAAACCGAAATCCTAAAGATACCCTTTTGAATTGATTAAATTAACCTTTAATCGATTGTTTTCTTTGTTTTATTTTATCTTCTTTTAATTTCGACAACAAACCCTACTTTGTTATCCGGCCTAGATGATTGCAATTAGTTAGTAGGAGTCTCCAATAATTCACGTATCCCTGTGTTCGACTCGGGCCTCACAAAGGCCTATATTACTCGACGCGTACACTTTCGTTTTTAACGCGTAGTAAAATACATGTCACTAATCCATTGGATGTTAAAGTATCCAATATTATTCATTGGATCAGGTTCATTGTTCAAGGTTATCAATTGAAGTATAGGTCTAACCATTAGATCAATTGAACCAAGGAACCATTGGTTCAAGGTTTAGTCAAATCTACAATTACATTCCTAATTCATCATATATGGTGATGACCTAATCCACCATTAATTGTGATCATTAGTTCACCATTGGTTGCTGGATCAGTAATACATTCAGTTAACACCATCAAATATTAAGCCAATATCATCATTGATTGATAACATCATTAGAATACTTAGTAGATGATAATTAAATGTCTAATTGAGTCAAAACCTGACCTAACGGGGTGACCATAGGTTGTCACCATACATTTGACACCCTTGATCACAAACAGCAGTTTCCAAGATAGCAACACCATTGGTTGTTGAATGGTATGTCCATCGGTTGTGTGATAGAGGAGGAAATAGCTTGAAAACCCTAATTTGAACCATCAATTATTTTGTGCTTAGCACCATAGGTTGATGCTATCAACCTGTCCCATATCATGTTACACCTTAGAAATGTTGTACACATGTTTACAAGTTCATATAGAACTGGAACAAAATAGGGAACACCACAAAAATTCATAATTCTAAACAAGCATGGTTTCTCTATGCTTAAATCAACACATTAAGGCATAAACATGAACTAACAAGCTTCTAGTAAGCAATATAAGTGAAGAATGTTATATAACTCGCCTCTATAGAGTAGGTCAGATCCCAAACAGAAAGAATTTCGAGAAAATAGGGAAATAAAACCTTGGATTCAAATATGAACTTGGCCAAATAGGTACTTCTCTCCATAAAGAGGCAAAATCCTAGAAAAAGAAACAAGACAAATAGATTTTTGAGTTGTAGAACCAATTTCACCATGAAACAGCAGGGTTCTGACCTGGAGGAAGGTCTAAAGAAGGAGAAGAGCAATAAAAACAAAGAAGGAAGGAAGAAAACAACTTGCCTTGGTCGAATTCCCTAGAAGATGACCTTGGAAACCCTAGGTAGGGCTAGATGGAGCCCTAGGAGACCTTCTTCTCCAAAAAGGGGTTGTATTCTACCTTAGAGCAGTTGATTCTGCATAAAAACAGAGTGGATTCGTTGCTATAGGTTAGAGGAAAGAGAAATCAAGCATAGTTTTGTATTTGGGCAAGGAAGAGGTAAATATAGCCCATGGATAAGGATAGAAGCAACCATGAGGTGTAAAAGTAGCTTCCCCATGTGTTTATGGCCACAAACTATTAAGAATATACAAGCACACACACAAGAAGCTCCCCCACCGTCCCTATTGACCTGATTATCTTTCCTTTGTCGAAATTCCCATCCAATCACATAATTCCTTAGTTGATAGCTACTAAAGGTAGCTCATCCATGAAGGGGTAAACCCTAAAATACCCTTGATGAAAACACCTTCAAACCATGGCTCAACTAGGAGCCCCATGGCTCAAAAATCTCAAGAATGATAATATAACATTTAGGGAACATAATGTATGTGACAAATTGCAAAGAAAACCCCTCAATTGGGTAAATTGCAAAAAATTCCAAAATATATAGAAAATTGCATAACTTGCTCAAACAATGTCCAAATTGGACCAAATTTGAAACTTAAACTTGTATTATGATTTAAAAGCATATTACAAGGTTATATTATGGTTCTAAGTATTAAATTATGGTAATTAAGCTTATTCAACTCATTAAGCAAGTTCAAGGGCCTTACAGCCATAGAGGCTAATTGACTTTTTAGTGGCATCTTGGTTGAACTTTGTAGGAAGTAATGGTGGGAATTATTCACTATGAGTTCAAGGGTTCTCTAGGAAGTGAAACATTGAGGTCCTATTAGTTAGATGGTTAGGGTGATCTCAACATCAATGGATAAGAAGGTAGGTGTTGGGGCTTTCTGGGCATTTCATGGGGATTGGAGTTAGGGATCACTTGGGGGTCTCTATTCATGGATCGCCCTACTAAATTAATGGTGGAAACAAAAGGGGGAGTCATGAAGAATAGAGGGAGAGAAGTATTGATAAAGTTCTTTCATGGCTACTACTCCTCAACCTGCAATTAAACATAAGGTAGAAGACAAGGTCTTCACCTCTAGATCACGATCTAGTGGTTCCAATACAGATCAAGCTATCATCTTATAGTTAGTTAGTGTGTGATATTTCTCACTTAGTTACATGCATGACTTTCAAAATCTTGTGTTAGATATTTTAATTTTGTACCCATAATATCAACAATAGAATGCTTTAACAAAGAAAGAAGTGAAAAGTAGAAAATAAATCATACATTTGACTATAATGATCATGTACTCTCACTCCCATTGTTCTTGATGTTTATCAAGTTGTTTCTTTCACGTACATATGCCATTATGTGAAGAGGACCAAATATGAGTAATCACGTTTATTTGATTTTATCAATGTTGAATGCCTAATTTCTAAGATAGCATATGTTGTCTTGCTATTGTTTCACGTTCCTTCAACTTTGCATTGTTATTTCCTAACCCATTTATTAAGGTGTCACAACCATTCTTCTATAATTATTATGTACTTGATGTAATAAGATGGAGTATCTAGAGCATTTTAACAATTGTCTTTAGTTCCTAAGGAAAAATGAATATTTTCATGTGTATTTAGAAAGCATCTGTTTTTGCATTGTCATAGTTAGAATAAGTGGGTTTTAGCTTAAGGAAATTAAATTCATTAATATTAGTCGATAAATGGGGTCTTTACAAAAAGATTAAAGTTCAATTCCCAATTATAGTTTTGAAGTTCCCCCAAATCCCAAAATTTTCCCTATTTAGAACTAATTCCCATTGGTTCAGTTCAAGTGAGATTCAAACATGGTAAAATCTCTAAGCTAAGTGTTACACTCATCTACATGTTAGGTAGGAGAAATATGAGACTGAAGAGAAAAATTGATCCTAATTTAGAAAATTAACTATCACCACAAAACCATGATTTTGATTTTAGAATAGCACATATAAGGACAGATTGATACAAAAGAAGATAAAACTATGGTTCATCTTAGAATTCTAGAGAATTCAGATAAGAGAAACCATGTTATCAATATATATATATATATATATATATATATATATATATATATATATATATATATATATATATATTAATCTTGATGGGTAATGGTTTATTACCAAAAGATATCTTCAAAATATATGAAACCACTACTTGTTGTTGTATGTGCAAAATATATCCCTAAATCTCAAGAAATTTAGTTTTCATTTTTATATTGAAATCTGTGTAGAACTTGGTATTTTAAGGTGCTAGGGTCATAACTACATCATGTACATCATTCAAGGTGCTTAGGTAAATTTCATTTATTTTTTTCCTTTTTTGGTACAATAGGTTAATGAATTCCTCAAAGGTTGTTGACTGTTGGAGTTTAGGAACCTAAAACACCCATCAACTAACCTAGATTGATAAACTGTCTTCATTTGGTTAGTCTTCCCACCAACAAATTGTTGTCGATGGAAACCAAAAATGTGTGTTGACCCATTAGAAAGAAGGTTAGACATTGACCTCGTCAAGGACCAAATCAATCTAACTTCCAAAATTAACACTGCATTCTCCAAATGCCCAAATCTTGGGTCTTCAACTTCTTTCTAGGGTTCATATAGACCTACATAATCCTCATACACAAAAATAACATAGTGTTTTATCATTATTACATTATTTCACATGTTATTCTTTACATGTTAGAAAGGTGGAGAAACCTAAAGTGAAGAGGGGGGCGACTACTGCGGCAATGTTGCATCGTTGGTCGGAGAATATGAGATGTTGGGCTCCAATTCAGATGCAAAACTTGAAAAACACTCAGGAGTATCCCAAGATCGCTATAGATGCTAGTGTGATTTCTTTAAAACAACTGGAAGGTTGGGAATATTACTCTTTGTTGTCTAAATCTATTGCTCCGTTGCCATTGAGTCATAAAAATATATCCCTGGTGGATGGTAAACTTCTTTGCCCTAGTTCTAAATCAAAGGATAATGTTATCAAGCGGAGTAATACATTAGTGGGTTATGCTATTGATTTTGTTCCGCATATCCTGACTCTTCTAAACTTTCTCAAGTGGATATATAAATTGGAGGGATCATTGGATATTGTAAATCATGGTGATGGAGTGTTTCTAGTGAGGTTTTTAGAGCCTCAACACCTTAACCTTGATTTATCCAAGAATTGGTTTGTCAAGAATAAACCTCTGCTCCTTACAAGATGGAGATAGGGTGATGGTTTTATGAAGAAGAAGATTAAAGAACTCCCTGTCTGGGTTTGCCTTTATCACCTTCCTATAGGAACTTTGGGATCCTAGAATGTTTGAGATAATTGGCTCAATGATTGGTGTTCCTATCAGTTCTGATGAACCAACACCTACTGTAGAATGGAGCTCACTAGTTGCCAAGTCATGTTATCTTCTGATTTCCAGTTTCCAAATCATATCATGCTTGTTAGTGATGCAAGTGTTATTCACACTATTGATTTGCCATATGAATGGTTGTCTTATAAATGTCAATATGTGGTTTCTTTGGTCATGAAGATTCCATGTGCAATCCACTGAAGCTTGTTGTAGATCTTCCTGAAGTCCCTAAGCAAGTTTGGAAGTAAAAAATTTCATCCTCTATTATTATTACAATCCAAAAAGTTTTTTGTTGTTCCTCTTGTCAATGTGAGTGCTCTGAGTAAACTATTTGCAGTTCATACTAAAAGTCTTGTTCATCATAATTTTACTAGTCTCAAAGGTATCATGAATCCAATCCTACTTGCTTCTTCTCTAGTTTTGCAGGATTTATCAAATTTCATTTCTGATGAAGAAGCATCTAAGGAAGCAATTAAAGCTTCATCATATGGTATTATTCCATTACAGAAAGATCTTCCTATTGTAAACACTTACCCTTTTAATAAGCTTCTTTCAGATCATAATGAGAATGGTGTGCATTAGCACCCTGTTTGTATTAATGAAAGTTTGAGTTATGTTCCCTCTACTCCTATTCCAGTGTTTTGGGACTCAGCTGGTCCTATTTTATCTATTAAAGAAGGCTTTAAGGAAGTTACTCAGAAAACTAAATCTTCTCCAAAATGTATTTCTAAAGAAAATGTCTCAAATCCATATCAGACATCTACTATGAATGTGGGAATTTATCACCATGTTATTGATTTAGTTTTTTTCTCTAATGCAAAATAGTTTTGGTTTCTTAGAAATTATAAATGAAGATTGTGGTGTTGAGGCTATCAGCTCAACAGCCCAAGTGATCAAATGATTACACCTCTATCCATCTCATCTTGGAATGTCAGGGGAATAAGTAATAAGATTAAAGGTGTTCTTGACAAAGTTATACATTCCAAGAGTGAGATTGTCATCCATGTAGAGACTAAGTTGAGGTGTAATGGAGTTGCTTAGTTTATGGAGAACCATTTTCCTAAGTATAGATGGGTGTCTAATCATGATTCACATGTCCTTGGTAGAGTGCTTGCCCTTTAGAAGAATTGTTTGATTTCTAAGATCAGTGAGTCTGATCAATTCGTTCATCTGGAGGTCAAGTCTAGAGATTTTGTTTACTTTATCACTACAATCTATGGCCACAATGGAAATTCTAAAAGAGTTAGTTTTCGAATAGTATCGAGGATATTCAACTTAGTATGAGTAGTCCCTTGGTCGTTTTGGGTGATTTTAATGCAGTCAGAAAGCATTGTGAAAAAATTGGAAAACATCCTCCATCTAACAAGTCTATGCTTGATTTTAATAGTTGTACACTTAGTTGTGATCTTATTGAACTTGATTTGGATGTTCCTTATTTTACTTGGGATAACGATCAAGATGGTGAGCATTTTATTAGCTCAAAGATTGATAAATTCATTTAGAATGTTGAGTTTTAGTCATCTATTCCTAAGTTCAATGGTGAAATTAACTCAAATAGTGTCAGTGACCATAGAAGAATCCTTCTCTCTATTGGTGAATTTAGGAGAGTTAAAGCCCCTTTCAGATTCATTAACGCCTGAGTGGATCATGAGGATTTTGTTTTTGTCATTAAAGACGCATGGCACATTGATGTTGAAGATTATGCCATTTATCGTCTTTAAAGGAAGTTGAATCATCTCAAGAGAAAGCTCATTTCTTGGAATAAGAATTCTGTTGGAGAGATTTTGGAAAAAGCTCAGACTTATAGAATTAATTCTAATATAGATCAGTCTAAGGCAGATCATTTTCCCTTAGATGAGACTTTGAGAAACATTGCTAAGTGTAGTAGGCAAATAGTTGATCTCAATTCAAAAAAGAGGAATGTTTTCTGAGAAAGAAGTCTCTTATACAATGGCTTAAGGAGGGTAATTCTAATTCTAAATTCTTTTATTCTTTTCTCAAAACTAGAAGGCACTAGAATAAAATCCTTAGTCTTAATTTTAATGATTCTACTACTCATGGTGTTGATTCTATCAAGAATGCCAATGTTGATTTTTACTCTAATCTTTTAATGGTGATTGTAATCATGTTAATATTTCGAAGGGTGAATGGTCTTCTTACTGCTGAATAGAAAATATTTCTTATTTCTCCTATTACAAGGCATGAAGTCGATGAGGTGATTATGAGCTTCAATGTAGATAAGGCTCCTGGTTCCGATGGGTTTAATGGATATTTCTATAAGCACTCTTGGGAAATCATTGGTAATGATGTTTTTGATGTTGTGAAGGAATTCTTATATAATAGGAATTTTTGAAAGAAGCCAACAAAACTTTTATTTTCCTTCTTCCTAAGAATGGAGATACTAATTTTATTTTTGATTGAAGACCAATATCTTTGTGTAAAGTTTTTTATAATATTATCTTGAAGATACTTACTAATAGGCTTCAACCTCTTCTTGATTCTATCATTGATCAAAGTCAATGTGCATTTGTTAAGGTAGAAATATCAGAGATGTTATCCTTATTACAAATGAGATTTTTAATAACTTCAAGAAAGCTTCTTCATCTTCTGAAAAGCTATGTGTTCAGACTGACATATACGGGGAGTATGACTCTGTCAATTGGAAGCTTCTTTGATCCTTGTTGTTTAACATGGGATTTCCTTCTATTTGGATTAAGTGGATCGATAACATTTTTTCTCTACCTCTGATCAGATTTTGATTAATGGTGAACCTTCTTACTCTTTTGTTCCCTCCAGAGGTATTAGGCAAGGAGACCCCATAGCTCCTACCTATTTGTTATTGTAATGCATGGTTTCTTAGAACTTATGAAGAAGGAAATCAAGGAAAATAGAATCACGCCTGTTAAATTTTCAAAGAACCTACATCTTTCTCATCTTGTGTTTGCAGACAATCTGATGGTTTTCATGATGGCAGATAAAGTTGAAGCTCAGAACCTCAAAGATGTTTTTTGTAATTTTTCTAGTATGTTGGGTTTGTGTATTAACTCTGAAAGAAGCTCAGTTTTCCTAAGAAATAATGTTGAGATGTTTGTTTTGGATGTTCCCAATATTAAAGAGAATGTTTATCCAACATAATACCTTGGTTTACCAATCTTTACTGGAAGGTTGACTAAGAGTCTTTGTGCTGGAATGATTGATAGAGTCAATAGGAAGTTTGAATCTTGGAAATCTAAAACTCTATATCTCTCTTATAAGAAGGTGTGAACTCATCAGATTGACTCTGTCATCGATTCATCTTTATTGGATCTTTTCTTTTCACATTCCCTACTCTACTATTGATGAAATAGACAGAATGTGTAGAGATTTTCTTTGGGGTAGTTCTGAGAACAAGAAAAGTTTGCATATGGTTAAATGGGAAAGTATTGCTTTACCTGAAAGGTAAGGTGGTCTTAGCCTTCGGAAAACAAAGGAGGTGGGTAAGGCTTGTTTAATGTTGAATGCTTGAAACATTGCTTCAAAGAAAGACATGTTATATGTTAAGTGGATCAATGAGAAGTATATCAAGAAACAATCTTTTTGGAATGTAGAAGAATTTTCATTTTTTTCCTGGATATTTAACAACATTCTTCAAATGAGGAATAATATTATTTCCTTGGTCAGTTTTAATATTGGCTTGGGAGCTTGTTTGGTCTTTGAAAGGATCCTTGGGTGAAAGGCAAATTTCTCCTGCATGTGGTGGATAAGTCAATCCCGATCAGATCTCAGTTGCATAATTCTACTAGACTGTACAACATTATTAATAATGGGGATTGGAATATACCTGATAGTAGATGTTCAGATTTCATCCTTCATGTTATTATTTCAAATGGTGTTGTTACCTTTGGGCGCGACTCAATCACTATTAATGGTAAAGCTAATCTAAAATTAAAACATATGTGGAATGTTGTAAGAAGCAAAGGGGTGGAAGATGTTTTCTTTGCTTGGTTGTGGATGTTAAAAGATCCAAAAATGTTTATTACCCATGTTTGGAAGGCAGTCTTAAACAAACTCCCGACTTCTAATTTTTCAAGATGGAGAGGTCTTCAGCTTGCTTCAATGTGTTTCCTTTTTTGCAAGGATTATGAGGACTCCTTCCATCTTTCTTTCTCTTATCAATTCATCAGAGAGATCTAGTCTTTTCTCTCAATGAAGGTTTTACTCATCTGATTCCCAATAATTTGGAGGATATTAGTAATTTCATATGCAAGACATCAAGTGCTTGTGTTGTTGCTATTTTGTATCATTTTTGGATGGACGAAAACTGAAGAGGCTAGTCATCCGAGATCTATTCTTTGGAAAAGTATAAAAACTGATGTTCAAGTTTTATGCAGCTTGATTTTTCTTGATGTTCAGTGAGCCTGATCTTTTCTAATTCCCTTTTGGGTTCCTGATGGACCTATTGATTCTTTTGCACAGATATCTGCCTATTATACTATTATACTCTTCTTCTTTTATCTCCCCCCTCCCTTGTGTGAAATGTGTTCTATTTCCCTTTACCTTGTTACCCTCTTACTTTCTTTTTTCCTTTGTTTTGTACATTCAAAAAAATAAAAAAATAAAAAGCAATAGGGATTTTGTGACCAACAAAAAAAACTTCCGTAATTGACCCAAAAAGCCTATTTTAGCAGAATCTAGGACCATGCCTCTCCAATTGATAGTCAACTGAGTTGATATTACATTTTTGAAGTTCATTTGTAAGTAAATGCATTAAGAAATTAATCAGTGTAAACAGTTCAAATCACAACATTTAGCAACATAAGGGATTAATAAACTAAGTCAGTTTTAGGATTTTACAAAATCCATAAATCATCCCAATCAAAATAGGACCACTTTATGTCTCATCTTGTAGATTGTGACAACGGTAAATTAGTGTTTAGAAACACATGAAATATATATAGGATATATGAAAGTTATTGATGACTCAATCTAGCTTGGTTATGTAACTAACAAAAATATAATTGCACCCTCTTATGTTGTTATGACTTTCAATCAAACTAGTTCTTTGTAAATATCAAAATCATGCACATGAGACATTTAAAATACTTCATTAAAATTATGTTCTATACACAAGGTAACTTTACCGATATCTAATACTCATATGTGCATGTCTCCCTCAATTGAGAAGTCATAGATATTAGATATATCACTCCCACACTACTAAAGAAATGAATCTTCTCTTAAACCCTCAACATGTATCTATATGATTTTTTGTAAATTTAAGTTTCTTACTTATGATTCACTATGTTACATGTAATGTCATGTAAAATAGTGTTAGCCTGGATCTGGTATAACTTGGTCAATATCCATGTTACACCATTAGAAGATAACATTATAAGATAATAAAGTAGAATCTTGTCGGTATCTCCCTTCCCAAATTCCTTGTAGGGAAATCCAATATTTATTCATCATGCTCTCACATTGTAGGTTGAAACGTTACATTACACATGACTTTGTTGTGTCCATGACCTGTTTCATCCATTGCAAATGCAAGGGATGACCTCAGAAGGTTTCACACACCTGGCAATTCTTGTCCCACATCCTATTTTACTAAAATCTTGGCATGTTTGTTTGTGGATCTCATGTTGAAAGTTAATATCACACTACTCTTTACCTCTTTAATCTTCCTAATCACATGACATAAAGCTTTGTACGTATATGGTATCTTAATTATCATGTTTATTAACTTGTAGGTGCAAAGGTTGCCAGTTTCCACTATTATTGGTTCTTCTAGTGTCCTCGGAACTTCCAAGCCTATGTCAATTATCATTTACTTTGCCTCTAGAATGTCTTGACATTGAATTGGCTTGACAACCTTATATACAGAACCATTCATATTCTTTTATTCAAATACCTTCTCAAACTTTATATCATTTAATATAATTTTATATCAACTCTTTGCCATATCATCCAAAAAAATCCAACGGGTATAGTCATATCAGGAACCAAGGCAAACTCTACGTCTAACAATAAACATGCATACATCACTATCAAGGTGGGAACTAGACGATTATATGTATGATTTTATGGTCGGTTGGTGCATCATGCATTGTCAAATTTAAAAATGTGCTCTGATTTATTTACCGAGAATGCCCATCACAATATACAAAGCGCGTCCATGTTTTGATAAACTTCTTCTCCTAGTACCTAGGTAAAAAGTCCTTTGTGGATCCTTTTTCGACTGGCAGAGTGGCCGGGATTCGGTGCTGAATTCAACGGGAAGTAAGTAGAAATAAATACCCACCGCCATGCGTCGGCAGGATCGATCCCGCGGTGAGCGACGCAGGTAATAGTTTTCTTGTTTTACTCTGACCATTATTTGCAAAATTCAAGACGTCTAGTCGTTGTCACGCATATCTGCAAAGAAAATTACGATATCAACTGTTTCCTGCGCACCCCTGCACTCGAGACAGGAATTAGCGGTGCCCAGAGTGGAAGCGCCGCGCGGCGCTGCATTCTGCCAGTAACAGTGGGACGACGATATCTCGAGCCAGACTTGCCGTCCAGTGGCCGCGACAGCCGGGGTAGCGGGAGAGGGCCGCCCACGTCGAGACCGGGCGAATGGGCGATCCATAACCCGAAGTAACGTGCTGGTTGAAAAAGAGGGCCTCATATTAGATGCCTCCAGTCCCAACGCAACATGACCTCGTTAATATTTTAGGGTGTTTGACTCGGACGGTGAGCCGGCCGGTGGTTGGACGTTGGTAGGGCTGTAATTGATAAGTAAGATAGGACCAGTTTACCTACCACTCATAGGAAAGGAAAGGAAAGGATAAGAGTAAGCTTATCATTTACCCACCATCTATTTATCTATGAAAATTTCTACATATAACCGGCCACATCCCCGGGAGCCTACCCGGTCTTCGGGACTGGCCTCCTGGTGCGCCAACTGTGCATGTCAGCAGCAATTAAAACAATAAAAGATGAGGGAAGTAGAAGAGAAAAAATGTTTTTTTCATAACTTTTAAATCCGGAGCGTATTTTTTGATGAAATAAATTAATTAGAATCCTTGTAAAAAATATTTTCCAACGAGACTAGTGTTGATATATTTTGAAATAATGATAATACGTGAGAAATATAGTACCATATATTAGGATATCATACACATATTTTGGGTACAGACGTACAGTACTCGTGAGTATTGTACTTTACGTACAGTACTCGTGAGTATTGTACTTTTGATTTATGCTTGATATATAATTTGTTAGGTATTGTACTTATGCTTTAGTAACTGAGTTGAAATTAACATGTGGGTACAATACTTATGGTTGCATTTTATAGGTGATTTTTGACCTGATGTGCATTGTACTTTTGAGATCATTAACAAGTAGGTACTCAACTTATGTCTGCATTATGTAAAAAAATTGTCCAAATGACTAATGTTGTTATGCGATTCCGAAGGTACTGTACTTATACTTCTACATCAGTTATACGATTATGCTTGGTTTTATAATTTGGTAAGTATTGTACTTATGTTTGAGTATTAATAAGTGACTGCAGTACTTATGGATCCATAAGTACAGTACTCACGAGTATTGTTGATCATCCTTCATTCAAAAGTACAATACTCACAAGTACTATACGTCTGTACCCAGAACATGTGTATGATATCCTAATATATGATCCTATGTTTCTCACGTAATATCATTATTTCAAAATATGTCAATACTAGTCTCGTTGGAAAGTATTTTCTATAAGGATTCTAATGCAATTTATTTCGTCGAAAATACGTTTCGGATTAAAAGTTATGGACAAAATCATTTTCTATCTCTTCTACTTCCATCATCTTTTATTGCATTAATTGATGTTATTGCGTGTAGTGGGACATATGTGTACGGTTCCGAGAACCGGGTATACTAACAGGTGGCTGGCCGATTGTGTGTAGCGTAGCTCTTATCTGTCACCCACAACAAAGACAAATTAAGATTACGGAAGAAGTCTTTTTGTAATAGCTTAGGGCCCGTTTGGTTGGGTTGTGTTTCAGACTATTCAATTCTATCTACTTTGTTCGTCGCAAATCCGTACGTTTGGTTGGATGTAACTCCAACCCTCGACAGAAAAACCAATTCACATCACCGTTAATCGCTGTAGAAATTTTGGAAAAACTAACTACACTCCACTTTCCATAATTCTGCAACTGCTAGCAATACATTCAAGTTCTTATATGAAGTTAATATTTGTCATTTAAATTCATGACTTTTGTTTTCTTGTTTCAAAATTGAACCTTGGGCTTGGTTTTACTTCCAACCAAACTAGTCCTTAACTGGTTTAATATAAAGTTGAATTAGTAAATCCAATTTCTAAAATATTTAAGAATTAGAAAGGGAAAAAAAACTAGAATGTGCTAAAAGATATATTACAACTTCTTCTTGAGTTATATCTATATTTGATTCCATAATCTTGATTAAGAAAACTAATAGCTCATGAAATATATTATAATAAAATATTATATATAACATTGTATTCCTTAGGACAAATGAACACTTGGATTTATGTTATAAAAATGGTGAGTAGTTGTTAATATTGTGAGTTTATACAAGCACAAACAACTTACTACTATATAAAATTAGTTTAACAAGTGTCTTGCTCATGGAATATGAAATATCATACAAATGAACTCTTAAGATAGCATACATTTATGTTTATGTTGCTTTACCATGTAGGTGACTAGGTATAGGTAAAAAAGAATAAAGGCTTTCAGTCTGTGGGATACCCTACCTCTTATCCACAGTTTCCATGGGAGTAAGGATCTGAGTTTACATTTATCCTACTCAACCCTACCTATTTACAACCTTACATTGGGGATTGAATTGTGGGTGAAGCATTTTTTGCACACCAATGCAGAGATGTATCACACACACATTGTCTCTATTTATTTTAGTTCATTGTGGAACTACATGTTAGAAAACAAAATGTTCAAAACTTAATTACATCAACTACTCTTAAACAAGTGTCTCAAAGCGTTTATGTAAGGAATTTGAATGTATTTTTCCTACCACTGTTGTGGTGAAATAGAACATCCATTTTTCATTAACAATCTTTTGTGTAAACCTAAATTGATTCTCATATGTTCAAACTAACCTCAACTATGATGGACGGTTGAGATTCATTTGCATAAAACCATATAAGGTAATCGGTCCTCTCTTGGCCTATATTCAATCTTTATTCATCAGAAAGGGTGGGTTCATGAACTGCGCCCACTAACATTTTAGTCAATGGGGAGAGAAAGTAAAACCTTCTCTCTCTATCTCTGAATCTGTCTCTCTGTCACTAAGAAGGGTGCTACCATGCCTTTTTGTGCACTTCTACCCCAATACCTTGACCTTCTAGATCATGCCTTGTCATTTTTGTTTCTATAATTGATGATCTAGAGGCTAGATTAATAGGTCATGTCAACAAATGGGACTCAACATCAAGATCTTAGCATGCTCCCTTAAAGGATGAGTGGACGTATACTTGATCTCTCTAAGCTATATCTCAACACAATATTCATGTTATACCAAGGTCTAAGGGTTCATGTAAATTATCATTTATTATTTAATATCAAAGTAGATTGTAGAACACATGATTGTCCATTAATTAGATAATTATGAACCATATTAATTCTCTTACATGGTTTGATTCTTACTATTTTTATAGTAATTTTTATTAAGAAATTGTGTCTTGTATATATGCCATTGTAGGTTGAAATGATTCACAATAAGGTAACGGTTGACCACAATGATCCTAATAATTAGATATTTAAATTTGGTATCAATTCTAGAATTATGCCACATTGCATATTGGAAGTATATAGTCACCCAATGGTGGATTATTACCGCTATGTAGTTTGTAGAATGTATGGTGACCACCCACGGGAGCACCAATAATGCATGTGTTTTCAACAATTATATCCTTATGAAATTTGGTTTTAACTTTCTAGCAAAAATAGTACCATGTTAAGTAATTTCATACGACAAATTTATCGTTGTGACTAATGGAATTAACTACTCAGAATGGAAATAGCAAGTTGAGTTCACTCTACAGCTAATGAACTGTATGCTTGACTTATGAAATACAAACTAGATACAGTTACAAATGCAAGTGACCCTGCTTAAATAAATCTCTATGAAGATTGGAAGAGGTCTAACTGACTAGACATAATGTTCTTGCAAATTACCATAGCTACCAACACCTAAACATCTCTACTAAATCTAAAAGTACAATCATCTAGCTAGCAAATGTTGAAGAAGATTGATTATAGATAAATTTGTAGCTCAATGCGTGAGCATGATCTTGAAATGGCCAACCTTACCACAAAACTAAGGACTTTAGGAACGACAATGGATGACTATTCATAAATAGTTTACCTCCTCAATATTGGACATTCCAAATTTATTACAACACTATTAGAGGTAAGTCATCACTAGATGAAATACCATACAAATTGGTTCAATAGGATATTGGGTTGATTTAATAAGGTATTAAGGTAGATCATTTCATCAAAGGAGATAGATATAAATCTCAGAAAAAAAAGTTAAATCTAGGCCATGAAAGAGATACACTAAAATCTAATTTGGCTACTCAAACATCTAAGAAGAAATAAAAGTAAGACTTCTGCAAGTTCTGTAAAAAAGCTAGGCATTTCTAGAAATACTACACAATGAATTGAGAATATTTTGAAAATAAAGTTAATCAAATGGGTTTCCTAAATTATTCTAATAAAAACTTACTTATGTTCCCTTCAATAAATGGTGGATTGGCATTGTTGCTAACATTCATATTTCAAATTATATGCACATATTACTTACAACCCAAATCACATATCCAAGTTTGATCTTTATTTTCAGGGGAAACAAGGACAAATCTCCAAAGAGACACATTGGAACCTTTCATCTTATTTTAGATAGTGATTTTAGTTAGAGTTATGTCAAACTCCTTATATTTCATCTACTTCACGCAAAGTAATGTTTGTTAGTGCACTAAATAGAGGTGAATATTCATCTCAAGTTAGTAATAGAAAAATTAGATTATTTAAGCATTCTAGTCATTTTGATCTGCCATTTTGGTCTAGATAATATTCACCTTGTTAGTCAAATTTTAATATGTACCATACACATACATTATAAAGTTAAAACAAAATGTAAATGTCTAAAATTGACTCATATTCCTTGTCAAATAAAGATTGGGACACATGTCCACTGAAAGAATCAAAAGTTGGAAAATGATGTAGTCCTTCCATCTCTATAATTTATCCAAAATAAAGTGTGGGGTTGTATAAAAGGCCAAAAAAACACTAACAATTGATCAACAAGGAGTACACAACTTAGTGTAGTTATACACAACCATTTGTGGACATTATGATGTTCCTAATTTTGGTTGAGATAAATATGTCATCACAATTATCTATGATAACGTACATCATTTATATCTATTGCATGGTCAATGTGGTTGTAGATCGAGTGGTTAACAAATGGGATCCCTAATGAAGTGACCCTTGATTTAACCCTATTATGTGTCTCAAAATGAAAGTTGGTCCAATCAAAGCATGCCAACCCACTATGTGAGTTTACATTACTTCCCCCAATGTGTAGGTAGTTGGGGAAAGAAGGGGTTTGCACTTCCAAGGTGGGATCCTTGTAGTGTCTCTTCCTTGAGGGTGTCTCCCACGTCATCAAAAAAAATTGTTGCATGATAAATATCAATCTTTGTATGTTTACATGTATTCGTTACTACTTGAAAGGAAATAGAAAAGAAATTGGAATCTAAGTTCATATAGAGGTAGCAATTTCAATGGAAGGTATGACAAAATGGGATATAATCCTATCTTTTTTGCAAAAGTTCACTTTAAGGAATTGTATTCCAAGACACATTGCATAGTTCTGCATGGAAGAAAGGTGTAGTGAAAAGGAAAAATCTTACATATATGGAAATTGTTAGATATATGATGAGTTATGCTAATATATTTTTTTCTTTATGGATGGATGCCCTCTACGCAACAATTTTCATTCTAAATTTGCTTCCTAGTAAGGTAGTTCCAGTGACACCTTTTGAACTTTAAAAAGGTTGGAAAGTCAAGTTTAAAATATTCCCAAACTTGCAGATGCCTCACTAAAGCTAGGATATAAAATGTAAATGAAAATAAAGTACACTCTTCAATGAGTAGTGATTACTTTATAGATTATCCAAAAGACTACCAAATGGCATATTAAAGGAAAAAGTAGGAATATTACACCTTTTTGAAGACATTCAAATATGAAAATTGCTAGAGATTTTCCAAAAATTTGATTCCTCGTTGTCGAAATATGTCATTGGAGTTAATTTGGGTCCTTTTCTACATCATGTGTTTCTTTGGTAGCCTAATTATAGAATGTCTCACACCACAAGGGTGAGTCCCAAGGTCACTTAGATGTCGTCTATCATGGTCAAAAGGGGGATTTGGGAGTCTTTGCTATGTTTCAATGCTAGGAAGGATACAATGCCATCCCTTATTTAACAAAATTGTTGTAAATAAATCCCTAGACCCATAGAGGAATTTTCATAAAAACCCCGAATAAGTCATAAAAATAATAAAAACATCCAAACAAATATGAGTAAAATACTAAAAAAATCACAAAAGTCTTTAGAGTCCATTTCCAATCTTCTAAATAGTGAATACAACTCTCATGATAATATAAAATTTAGATCATATCCATTGATCATAATCACCCATGAGCCCCTCCATAATGTTGATCCTAAATTATGGACCCCAGTCCACATCTTCCTTGATGACAACCAACTAGACCCCCAATATTTTAAAGTTTCACGGGGAAACGCTATAAAGATGACTCTCTTTTTTACACATTCATCATTTTTTGAATCCCTACAATGAATGTAGAATCTTCCTCCAAGATGGAAAAAATAAACCAAATGGAAAGGCTATAGGTAACTAAACCACCCTCCCCAATAAAACATGATAAATATCTAATAATAGCAAAACATTGATGCATAAATAGTAACATAAGTAAGATTATATTTGATTGATATATTTCTTATCATTACATTATCACTTCACATCTCAAAAACATATTTTCCATATTCCAATATAACAAGACAAGCACTTTACATGTTGTTGTCGAAAGATATTATGTTCAAGTTTTTCTTTATACCATCATAATATCAATGCATAAGAAAATTGTAATGACATTACAATAAAGAACCCTTTGATAAAACCATACACAATGAACTATGTTAGACCAAGACCAAATTGTGCAAAGACTCTAGCAAAGTAACTAACTACTTCAGTATTCACAACCTCACACCAAACATGTTATATGAAAGTCTGAAACTTAAAAAATGTTGACAATATATTTGTGAGATGATGTTGCTTCAATGAGTGGGTGCTTCCCACTCACTATATAAGCATAGACAAGGGATGTTCATTCTTTGTTTATTTACATGAATTAACTAAGAAAGTATAAATTACTTGAATAAAAATTATTCATAAACATTCAATACATCCATTTACCATTATAACTTTCTTATTTTTTTTGTTCTCATCTTTTAGTTATCTTTATTACAAACAATCTCAACATGTCTCTCATCCATCACTATGTTATTATGATCGTCATACTACGTCTAGTTTCATCTATCAAGACACAACCACAGTTTGACATCTCAAGCCTCATGGGAGTAATGGACAAGACCCAACTACTCAAAAGGATACGTCAAAGGTCCAAATTCCAATGGACTTTAGTGTGTGGAAAAAGGCCAAACTTGCTTCCTCTTAGAACAGAGAGTGATTCCATGACTCTATTTCTTTCTCTCTCTCACTCACTCTCTCTTTCCCTTCAACACATGCTCATCATCTTCATATATAGAGGAGACACAAGCTTACCAATGTCATCGCCCACTTAGGGTTCCATATCTGGAGCATGATCGCTCCATGATCCCAAATAAATTTCATGGAATTATCATTCATACTTACCATCACCTATCCCATTTTTGCCATTATATTTTTAAAGAATCTCATCTTAATATTCCTATCTTATATATGCTTATACATGTGTCTAAGTCTTGTTAAGCCTTCAACATATCATTCACCCAAGATTTTAGTTATATAATATCATCTTTTATCTTAAGACATCACATTACCTTCTTATCCACATTTCCATCTCATTACATTATCTTCCAAATAGATATTTAAGGATCATCTTGCATAAAATGTTTAACATGTGTATGGGTTATTCATAACCATGCATTATTCCAAAATATGGAAATAATTCATTATTAGTGAATATGAATGACACTTAGCTTTGCTTGTACTCTACTTCTACATTATGAATAGAATACATATCATATTAAGTATAAAAATAAACATTTAACATAACTCACATGTAGAAATTAGGTAAGTTAGAACCTCACTAACTTACAAAGTAATCTCAACAATTAAGATATTCTATTTATTTGCATGTTCTTGGTAATTGTCATGGCCTTATGACCAATCATTACTACATTTTCATTTGGTTGAAATAAACATGTAGGGATTGATACTAACATTTCGTCTCACTCAATAATTAGACATAATCAATTTATGAATTGCCTATAAGTCAATATTATCATATTCAATGCTTTTATAATTTACTAGTATGGAAAGGGAGGGGACATCAAATTGGTTAATAATATGATTTTTAATGTAAATTTTGAAATGACATTATACATGAAAGATGCTACAACAATTAACATCGACCAACATAAATTTATCATTTATTTGAGTGTATCCCCATTCATCCATCCCTTTTATAAACTAAATAAATGAGTATGATATATTCACTCACCTAATTCTTTCTAGTTGGTGCTCCTCTATGAGATTTAGCTACAAGAGACCTCAAATAACCAACATCAATGTGAAGTAACTTCTCTTCCAACCCAAGGTAGAAAGAAGAGAGATTAGAACATAAGAAAAGAACTTCATGTCAAAATTTGCTCCATGAAGAAGGAGATTTGTCATTTCAACAAGGTGGAGGAAAGACATGAAGGATAAAATATAAATGAAGAAGAACTAACTGATTCTACATTGCTTCATCTCTAACAACATCCAAAGCTCGATGGAAGAAGGGTTTGAAGTTATCTCCTAAAAAAACCCATGTGCTCCTTTAGGTACCCCTATGTTTTCTATAACATAGATCGACTAAAAAAGTCTTCTAATAAACTATTATCCACAATGACCAAAATGCCCTTTCTTAAAATTCCAACACCAACCCTAGGAAGTTGGTTGATTTAGAGAAGATCAAACCAAACTCCCAAGAGTCAATCAACTTCTCCTCAAGTTGAATTAACTAGGGCCTCAACACTAACTTGTTGAAGGTCAAATTGACTTCTAGCACTTCAATCGTAGCCTTCAACCTTCTACTATTTTTACCTTTTTTGCTCCACAAAATCTGCATGTCAGAGTGACTTGTCTGAAAGGGTGGTCGAATTCCATCAAATCGATCCAACACTTCTTCCCTTCTACATTGTGATTTGTCTATCAATGAAGGTTTATAGATGTTGATAGTATATACATTTCCCTAATCATTTTGGGGTTTGGTTGGCTTTCAATTTGTCTTATCACTCGATTCTTTCACTAATATCTCTTTCTATTCATTTTCATTGTTGTACTCTAATCCCACTTTTACGTCATTTCATGCTACATTCATTTAAGCACAAACTAATCTTCTAAGCAATTTTCCCTTTTATGATTATTTAGATGTTTTTCCTGACTCCTACCTATTTAATTTTTTTTTTAATTTTTGGTAGTATAGTATTTTCCAATTGAATAAGTCGTACTAATGAGAATTTTGACACAACAATGTATTTATATATATGTATTGAGACTGATTACATCACTTAGAATTTTATGATTCGTTGACTTATAAATTACACTCTATTAGTTCATTATTCAACTTAAATTATGTACATCATTTGTGTTAACCCAAGGAAAATATTTATATCTTATGAATATTAACCACCTTATCTTTCATTATCCACCTAAGGTACAAAGTCATCAATAATG
The DNA here is from genome assembly GCA_963693085.1 of Alisma plantago-aquatica. Classification (NCBI taxonomy): domain Eukaryota; kingdom Viridiplantae; phylum Streptophyta; class Magnoliopsida; order Alismatales; family Alismataceae; genus Alisma; species Alisma plantago-aquatica. The sequence continues at coordinate 276,995,201 of OY856410.1, forward strand.
AAGCATAGAGCATATTCTCCTTACTACATGAATCCTAATGTAGTAGTTAAGTCACATGAGATTACTAATGTCATCGAGGTAGGTATCTAGATAATTTAATGTATTTCACAATCTAAGGACATTGGGTGTTCTCAAATATATCTAGGTAAGGTCATCAGTAACCATCGTTAGGGATTGGACCCAAATATTTAGTATATGATTATATAGAGTATAACATACACCGTTTTTGCACACTTCTTACGACCTAAGTCCATTGGAGTCCCATTCATGGAATTAGATGTATGTGGTGAGGGCTTCAAGTTTGGATATGTACAAGACTCTAGAACTTAAATAGGATTCAACCTCAAAATTATATTATCCATGTCATACTAAACAACTAGTCTCCACCCCGTATAAAGGGTTAGATTAATATTTCAGACTAAGCAATTGTAAAGGTAGAAGGGGTATACATCAATCCTTTAATTTGAGGTGACTAGGTGGGTGCATGATGCACATAAGTTAGACTTCCTTAGCTAACTAGGGCTAAGCAACCATGTCTCTAGGCTTCTAACTTAACAACCCTTAAGCCATTACCATATAGTGATTAACTTGGTACATTCATACAACCTAACACAACCAAAGTGGGAAAACGTGGGGTTTTACTAAACCTCATAAACAAACACCCATTCTCAATCATTGGGTTTTATAATTTTGTCCTAAATAATTTTAGGGCTTCTTGCATTACTTGTATATTTTTCATTGGACTTTGTTTAAGAAACCATAACAAAAGTTGAAATTCTTTTTCTACATATAGTAGTATACTAAAAAGTAACTTTTAATGATGAAAATATATGATTGAAATAATTATATTGATCCAAATTCAATGTGAGAACCAATTCACAATCTACACAAACATCTTCATATACCACTAATTTATCATCCTCACCACTTTATTCCAATTACAATCATATATTCAAAAGAACATTAGGGTCACATAGATAAATTCTAGGGTGAGCATTTCATCTATAGAGTTTACACATAAGGTAAGGGTCCTATTAGGTACTTGCAAGAGATAAATTGAATTAGTCAGATTAACCAACTTCTTTGGATCTAATAACATACTCGACACGACTGATGCCCCTCTCGGGTTCCATTGATTACAATTTGGAACCCTAACTCTATTCAAACCCATATATCAAAATATGGGGACCCCCTCTCATTCTAAAGCAACATTGATTATAGAACCCTAGATGTCGAATGATAGTGGGAGAGAGGAACAATAGTGTGAAGGTAATACTTTATGGGTTTCAACACCCTTTTTCCATGCAAGGATTATACTCTGTGTGTAGGATACCATAGAAATGTGAACACAGAGTGGTGACGTTGAAAGATCATTTGTTCCCATCATTATTTGTATATTAAGGTAGATAGGTGACATACCCAACATTGTGCATCACCCATTGTAGCATCACACCAATGGAGTTACTCCAAAATAAGGTATAGTTTAGCTCTTCCAAATATGTTGTTCTTAATGATTTTGCCATCAATTTTGAGTACAATGATCCTTTTTATCCTCTGAGAAGATTGCAAATGGATTGATCCACTTCTTTTTTCATATTGCACTCTTAATTTCCAAACATTTGGTCATCCTTTCTAATGTCAGACCAATTGTTGGGGTTTTGCTCTGACTTTTGGAAGAAAAATCATTGTTCTGGCTAGTATGTGTGGGCTCTGATCTCCAAACCATGACATAAACACGATTAAAACGTAGCGGAAGCGAATCGGTAATCAGCGGAAGACAAAAATCACGGGAAATTAAAACTTTTCGAGATAAGAGCTTGAATCCATAAAAGCTTCTTTCATAAAGAGAGATAAACTGTTTACATCTCAGGATAATTACTTCTCGAGTAATTATATACATCAAGATACAAAATCTCAAGATCACTTATACAAAAGACTCCAAGACCTGAGAGTACAGAGGACACATAGGACTGACTCTAACTACACCACATGGCAGGAAAAATCTCCACCTGAGATTACTGCTGCCCCTGGTGCTGGTGCTGCTGCTGCTGAGACTGGTCACCTGTAGGTTGGTTCCTTCGTCTCCGACGTCCACCTAAAAAGTTGAAGCCTACGGGGTGAGACAATTATACATAATTGTCCCAGCGAGAGTTATAACTCTTCGCCAGAAGCTTTATTATAACATCAAAGATTATTTTAAACAGTAAAGCCTTCAAAGCATTCTATAACAGTTGCAGGTATAACAAGATCTCCACCATTTAGGAGATATGGAGAATATAAACACTATTGCAATGTAACATCAATCAACTAACTTGGAGTTATCTCTAACAAGTTATACTATATGGTTGATTATGTTTTACAAACAACATTATGCCCTGTGGAGATGAGGCTTACCACTCATACTCCAACTGATCGCTGAGAAGTCACATCAGTATCATACATAGGTCATTAAGAGAGCCGGATTCTCATGACCTTCACCTTCCTCAGTCAGTAAGAGGATCACTTGTAGGACATCTCGTGTCTCTACTGCTATAGCTCACCAGGGTAAACTGGTCCTTCGCTATTCTAGAGTCACAGTGGCGTTCTGTACTCTCTTCGTCATCAGGAGGTTTCATATTTACCTACCACTGATACGGATATCTGTGCTTTCTTCGTCATCAAGAGGTTTCATGTTTACCTACCACTGATACGGTATGGAACTATAGTGAAGGATGGATGGATTCCACATCTACATCACTTTCCTACACTAGGATGTAAGGTTCTACACATCCATGTACCCCACATACTCAAAAGTATGTGCTCCAGGAGTTCCCTGAGGAAAACCTGTTTCACCATCACTTAATTTCTGACAATGATGGATCTATGATCAGGGCTCTACATTATACTTGATTAGTTAGGTACATTCAATATTCTTTAACAGCATACATTGTTCTTCAAACAATAACAATAGAATAGCAGCTATAAAAGAAGAATACTAAATGTAACAGGCCTAACTTATATCAATCATTATTTCTCCTTATCCTCATCACAAGTCATCTCTAAGGCATGACCTTGATGGTATTCATGGCTCTCATAGCCCAGTATCAGCATAGGATGCCACTGGCAAGGCATCAGATTACTTTACTTATTCATAAGGCTAACAACATGCCTTTAATGAATATAACATCAACATCCATACCTGGATATGATTACCTTCATATCAGAACCTGCATGGTTAATACATCTGATAAAGGTAATGCAACAATAAGGAATGTACTTCCTACTCTTGTCATAAGAGTTAAATCTTTAACTCAAATCAAATAGAGTTTAATACTCAAAAGCATGCCATTACCCTTGAATTAGGGTTTACTATTCACATTACATGTCATCACCCTTGAATTAGGGTTTACTATTCACATCAAGGTGAATTAAACTCATAACATCATCATGTATGAGTAACATCTTCATTGATGCTCTTGGTTTAGTTAAAGGTTCATCATTTATCATAATTAGGGTTTCTATGATCTCACACAGGTGGATCATACCCTAATTATGCTCATTTCTGTGTATTGGGGATGCTTCAATTGAGTTTCCACTTAAAAAGGGTACTTTCTCTCTCTAGAAGTACTTTCTCTCTCTAGAAGTACTTTTTCTCTCATCATAATGTTAGGTGATGTCAACATCACTCTAAAACAGGTTGGATTGAGTCATCATAGGCTAACATAGCCAAAAACATCATCATTATGTGATTTAGAGTTACTTTCTCTCTCTAGGGTACTTTCTCTCTCATCATACTAATGGTTGATGATAAAATTAGGCTAGATCAAGTTGGATAGAGTCATTATGACTAAAAACATCATTCTCATGAAATTAGAGTTTGAATTGAGCAAGGTATAACTTAATTGACCCTTTAGGGGTATTTTGGTAATTCACCCCATTGATCATCATCATGGTCAAAAACCTTAGTCAAATAACCCCTTACTATCCTAGATTATCATTAGGGTTTGATTTGGGCAACATTGAACCATTTACATCATCAAATGATTGAATGAGGTCAACCTTGAATCACATTAATTGATTTCAATCATTAATCATCAATTGGGTTGAGATTGGTTGAAAGTGTTGACCGTTTGCCCACTTTGACCCTCCAAGACCGTGAGCCTCTTTCTAGCTCCAAGACCGCGAGCCCCCTTAGGCTTCAAGACCGTGAGCCTCTTCAAGGGTTCAAGACCGCGAAGCCTTCCATTGGTTCAAGTTAATGTTGAGACCGCGAAGACCAATTTGAGCTGAGACCGCGAGGGTCATGAAGACCGTTTGCCCTTCTTTGACCTCAGGACCGCGAGGCCCTTCGCGGTCTTGAGACCGCGAGCCTCCTCTTGGTCTTGAGACCGTGAGACCCCTCACGGTCTTGAGACCGCGAGCCCCCTCACGGTCTTGAGACCGCGAGCCCTCTCACGGTCTTGAGACCGCGAGGCTCTCATGGTCTCAGCTGCTTGGTCCTTCAACAAGGCTCAAAGGTGCAACCGATAATGTCAACCCATGTTGAAGCCCTCAAATGGTCAAAGCTATGTTGACCACTTATGGATTTAGTCAATTAAGATTATGCTTGATCACTTGGTCATTCAATTGACCCATAATGGTTAACCAATTATGGTTGAAATCGATTCAATTAGGGTCTACTAATGTTCACCCATTAACACTCAACAATGTGCATCAACACAAGGTTGAACCCTTCAATTGAGCTCCAATTGGGCCCAAACTTGGCCCAAACGGTCTTGAGGTCATGTGGGTGGACCCCAAATGGTCTTAAGACCGTTTGCCCAAGATTTCATCAAAGTCTAAGGTGATTTGATAGGGATTGAACCATGATTGAACCACAAAACAGAATTTTGATTAAATTAATAACTTATTTGCAATTGGGTCCTCAATTGGTCAAATTACTCAACCCTAGACCTTCAAACGGTCTTGGGTGATTGTCCTCTCGGTCTTGAGACCGTTTGGATGAGTTCCAAACGGTCTTGAGACCGTTTGCCCATCCAATTTTTGGATTCTAGTGCAGATTCATCAAGGTTGAACAAATTGAGTTGATGATTATATCAATATTTAATTGCAATGTAACTTGGTGTAAAAGTACCTTCAATTGGTCAACAAATCTTGACCCCAGACCTCCAAACGGTCTTGGTTGGTTTCCCTCGCGGTCTTGAGACCGTTTGGTGACCCCCAAACGGTCTTGAGACCGTTTAGGTCAATCAACCCTAAAAACCCTAATTAGGTCACCATAATTTCAGTACTGATTTTATCTAGGGTTAGCCCTAGTATTCACCCTTCAACTCTTAGCCCGTTTGGAATTAGACCATCAAACTTGGTGAGTTGTTAATTAACATAATTTTGAACAGTAATCTCATACGGTCAATGCTTAGTCAACGACCTTACACGGTCTTGAGACCGTTTGCCCAAAAAGGCAATTTCAGACCGTTTGAAAATCAGCAATTAATTCATTTAAAGTTGTGACTTAAAAAGGTCATATTTCCCGATTCCTTTGGAGTTAGTCTCCCAAATTTTAAGGGTAATTAGCCTATATAATTAGGAACAGATTTCTTATACGGTCCACACTCGGTCAACGGGGCCAAACGGTCTTGAGACCGTTTGCCCTGTCGCGGTCTCGAGACCGTTTGCTCACCTCGCGGTCTTGAGTCCGAGAGAGCAAACTGTTAGGACCGTTTAAGGAAAAGAAAAGCGGTGGATTTTCCTTGGAAATCACGCCTTCATCTTCTAGCTCAAGAACAGTACAGATATCCCACGGGTTTGCTTGCAAAATAGCAGGGAAAAGTAGGGAAATACTAAGAGCTATCATTAAAACGCATATAAAGATGCACATAGTAAAGCATAGGTTTAGAGTTATAAAACCCGCCTAAAGCTTGCTTCTTGAGCTCCAAGCTTTCAAGCTCCAAGCTCTAATGGCGCCCTTGAGTTCTTACAGGTTGGCCAAGGTGAAAACTCCAAGGAAGGATGAAAAGAGACGGCTAGAAAGGTAGGGTTTCAAGAGTTAGCCATGAAGATGACCTTGAATTCGAGTTTTAACCATGGAATTAGGCAAGAAGAGGGGTTTAAACCTACCTTGCACCCCTTGGTCGTCCTCCTTAGCTCCAAGGCAGTCCTTGGTCGTCTTTTGTGAAATGAAACAGTAAGGGAACGAAGGGTAAGTTCCCTTGCAACTAAGGGAAGGAGAGCTTATATACATGGGGTAGGATCTTCAACATTAGTTCATAAGTTTCCCTTAATTCCAACTAAGTCCTTCCTTTATTACTTGCTCGTCCCTTCCTCTTTATTCTAAGGACAAACCTTATCTTAAGTTATAGAAAAGAAGGCAAGGAAGAACAATCTAATAATAAAGTTCATACTTAAAGGGATGTTGCACATATATCCTGATTATTCAATCACAAAGCCTATTTCTTAACTTGATAACTCAATTGAGGTGAATTCCTCATAATTTATTCTCTAAATGATGGAAGAAGTCTAAAAAGATACTTTAGATGACATTCTTTACAAATTGCATCCCTTTATTTGGGTAAATTGCATTTTACCCCAAATTAGGGTTTCAAGCCCTGGGATTGCTTCCACAGCTGCACCTTGGTGCTCTAGCTTGGGAAATCCCTCAAACTTTGCCAAAGAGATTCTCATGATGTCTCAACATCAGAGGAACATCTCATCATGTGCAAAATTGCAAGCTACCCCTTTCAACTGGGTAAATTGCACATAGGTCCCTGTATATCAAAACAATGCTACAACTTTAAATAAAAAGGAGCAAATACTGAAATATACGTTTCTGAGAAACTTAATTACATGCTCAGAGTTAATCACAAAGATTTAATTACATATTTAGGCAAAACACCTAGGGTTGACTCATAACCCAGGTCAGGGATGTTACAGTATGCACCAAAGGTTGAAAGGGGGGATGGTAATTTAGGTTTAAACACAAACAATCAAAAATGTCAATCCTTGAAAGAGTGGCTAACCTCCTAAAAGGTTAGGTTTACGTTGCAGAAAGTTGGTTGACGCTTCACAATCTTTGGTTGATCTTCTTAGAAAAAGTAATGCAGGAATCTTAACATCAACCCAGGTTGTAAGTGCAACAATCGTTATCGTATATCGACTTGATACAATCACAATTTTTTAGAGTATATATGATATCAGTACATTATTTGACATATAGGAGATGTAATACTTTCCTCAAGTAAATGAATCTCATGTGACTATGATATATATACGCTGAGAAGTCTCTTATTCAATTTTAAATGAAAATAAAAATAAAATCACATAATTGAATCTTGTCACTAGAATCAATCAGTATGGGTTCAATGAACAATAGAAGAATGTTGTGAGAGCTTGTGGTTCAAATTTACAAGATGTAGAGCTCACCGTGAATTTGGTTATGTTTCTTAGCGATTCCTCAATCACTACCACTTTATCTGGTTGTTCGTCAACCGAGTAATAGTCAAAGATGGAAGGAGCATACCGGGAAAAAAATGGGAAAGAGCATTGTCAGTTGAAATAAATCATTGGCTATTGAGTGATTAAAGCATTGTTTATACAAAGAGAGTTCGGGATAGGACAATATGCAATCACAAACTGTTTGTATAAACATTGTGATGTAAATGGTGATATAATTGAGAGATGCATTCTGTTCGGAATTGTATGGTACTTAAATGTAGGCAAAGAAAAATTGTTAGTTTGGCTTACTATAAAGTAAACAAAAGAATGTTGTGAATTCAATTTTTTTTTTTTTACTTTGATTAGTTGTATTTAATCTACTAATGTTGAGCCGGCTTTATATTCAACCAAGCTAACCTTTTGGCTAAGGCAAACCATGCCAACCCCCTGCCACTATATTTCAGAGTCATTAATTAATCGTGGAACAACTTCTTTTGGTTATTTGTACAAGAAAATAAATGGTAAACACCCCCACATGGAGGAAAAGCAGTAGCATCCAAAAAAAAACTACAACGGCGCACAAGAATCCAAAAGTCAGGGCGTCACCAATGGATTTCGACCAACTAAGGATGCTGTCGGTGTTTGCAAACCCAGCGGCTAATGCACGAGAGAGGAAACGTCTCGTCCAGAATATGAGAAGGAATATTAGAAAAATAGTGTCACAAAATAGTCATCAAATACAATACGCATGCGTTATTGAGCGAGTGAGAGCCTTCATCCCCCGACAGCGGTCGCCGGCGTCGTGCGTACAAACGACTGGACCGGAGACGAGACCTACGAGCAAGGCGTTGGGACGAGAGAAGAGGAAAAGTGTGACGGTGGTGGTGGTAATATAATTCAGGGAGAATTGGTCGGGACGCAGCGGTAAAAATCCGGAGCTCCGGTCCAAATTACATAAATATCAAGTTTCATAACTCTTATAGTGCCAGCCGTGGCGCCGCGGCGGTGGGGTCGGAGATCCGATTTCTCTCTCTCTTCAACCCAAAACTCTGTCCCAGTGAGATCGCCAAGCGGAAGACAGCATCTTCGCCGACGGATCGCTCCCTGTGTATAAAATGGGGGCCAGAGGTGGATGTTGCTACTCACTCAGCAACCCAAACCGTAAGGGCAGCATCCCATTGCCCTCTCTCTCTCTCTCTGTTTCCTCCGTTCGTGTGCGACAATTTTTCCCTTCCTTCTCTCTCTCTCTCTCTGCCCTTATTTTCCCCACTTCGTCGCTGCATTCTCTCTAAGCTGCGACTGCTCTGTTTCTTCTTCCCGTCGTCCCTCAGGTAAGCAACCAAGACATATTGGTGATCTGGTTATTTCATCACTGCTTCTTCCTCATCCGCTGCTGATCTCCCGCGAAGCAATGCATGGTTTTGTTTCCTTTGCTTTTCCCCTGTTTGCATGCTCGCATGAAGCAAAACGAAAATGCATATCTACATACATGCACACATGTCTCTACTGTGGCCATAACCTCTGCCCAGTAATACATTCACAATCGTGGCCGAGTGGGCGTCAACCAAAGCCCCGTGTGGAAAAGGGCAACGCCTAGCTAATCTTTCCTTCATCTAGAACAACCACGCCAAAGCTAAGGCATGGCCGAAACCAAAGAACCCATTTGCACCCAGTCACTGTTGCTGCTTGCAATTGCCAGCATCAACAACAGCACTTCTCTGAATACGAGATGTTGGATAATGGATAAGAACCAAAAAGGCTTCATCTTGACTAGTGTGGGTCGGTGGAAAACGAAAGACACAACCAAGTAACGTGCATTTTTTCCCCTTCTGTGTCACCCTGTCCTATGGATTTTGACTTTTCCAGCAGCTCCTTCGTCTTCGTCCCCCTCAGTTGGTGGCTGGTGCCGGTCTTTGCTCTTCTTTCTCTCCCCACATCCAACTTTTTTGCTTACTCTTATTTCTTTCCAGAAGCCTCTCGTTTCCATACTCATGCTTTGTATATTCTCTGTCCATATTAGAGCATATACTTTCTTCTGTAATTTCTTCTCCTGTCTCCCCTGCTTTCATTCTAGCTTTCTCCAGTGGCAGACTAGCACACGGACTGACGATCCATCAACGCACCCTGTTTGTTTGCTTTACTGGTGCTTGCTTTTGTTTGTAGATACATTCTTCTTCCCAATTTTTTTTCTTTATTCTGTCTTTTGATTATATAATTATGTAATCGATTCCACTAATGATGACTCTATGGATTCGCACCCTCAAATAAGGGCTAGCCAATTAAAAGATAACCTGCCTTGGTTCCTCGCCTTTACTGTGCTGCTTTGTCTCGTGAATTTTCTAGTTTCAAAGGACCTGCCTTTTTTAGTTTTCACCTAGGTTGTCTTTACAGCTTCTGTTTTATCCCTCTGTTCTTTCAAGCTGTTTACACCTTTACCAGAATGAGAAGAGTGTCTTCGATTTTTACTAACTTCTTAAAAGAATTTTACCGTCATCTCTTTTAAATCTCTCACTGAGAGGCGTTGTTATGATGCATCTGATCTGATGCTGGAGGTTGTTCTCTAGCAGACAGACAGATTCGGCTTCTCTCTTTTCTGCTCACCCCCGCCATTGACTTCCCAAACCTTACTTGTTCATCTATCGCTAAGTTTTTTTCTTCTTCTTCTCATTATTATTTACTGGAGTTTCTTCCTCTGTTATTGCAGCTTGATTGAAGGACAAACCCTGCAGGGATATTCACGGATCCGGGTGGCTACTGCTAACCACCATGCCTCAACGCGTGCTGACACGAATCCACAGCATCAAGGAACGCGTCTCCGACTCCCTCGCTGCCCACCCTAATGAGCTACTGGCACTCTTCTCAAGGTCTGTCTGTTTCTTCTCCTCTCCCCCTTCATTCTTCTTCTTTGTTTCTTGCTCTGCTGGATTTGAGCGGGTTCAGATCTTCTACAAGTCAACTATGTGGATCTTACTTAGACACGGTGTGATCCTCCCAACTAATAAAGTGGCGTCTTCTGCAATCACTTAATCCTCTGTGTTTCTGGTTTATAAACAACATATACAACGCTTGCCTTTTTGTTCTTCTTCTTCCCACAAAATTATAACCCGTGCATGTCTACAGTGCTATCATGATCTACTTCATTCTGAACCCATAACTGATTGCTGGGTTCTAAGAGCTATGGAAAAATTAGATTACGAAACAAAAATTACTGAACCAGTAACGTCATATTTAACGAATGAGCTCAGGAATAGTCTTGGCACTTGCAAATTCTACTCTTTAGTCTGCATGAAGAGATCCAATTCCTACTCATACTTTTCAGGCCCTTCTTGCATGTTACTTGACTGTCCTTGAGACTGATACCTAATTGTTCTTCCAAGGAAACATATACTAATATTTATACTGTACCCAAAATGAAGGTGACCTTTTTGTAGAATAAGCAGAGAAACTAATTGCAAAACAAATGGATGGCCCTGTCGGTACTGCTTCACTGAACTACTCTCCCATACACCGTGTGAATCTTAGTTAGACACAGGGTGATCCTCTAGACTACTGAACTGGCGTCTTCTACAATTGCTTCATCCACTGTGCTTCAGGTTTTTTTCCACTTGAACAACAAATAGAACATGTTGCCTGTTTGTTCTACTTCTTCTTCCCATAAGTATAACGCCTGCATGTCTGCAGTGCTATCAACCACTCAATATCTACTTTATTCCAAAGCCTTCAATGAAATGTTGGGTTCAAAAGCTGCGGGAATATAGACTACAAACCAAATAATAGTTGAACCTGTTACGTCATATTTGAGGAATGAGCTCAGGGTTTGTCCTGGCATTTATAAATCCTACTCTTTAGTCTGCATAATGGAATCTTAATTTCGTACTCATAGTGTCAGAGCCTTCCTGTGCTTCTTGATGGTCATTAGGAGTGATGCGTAATTGCTCTTCCAGGCAAGATATCTAATACTTATTGGTTCCAAACAGAATGTGACCTTTTTGTAGAAAAATAATGCTATGTGTACACCATTTTGGAACTCAAAATGGAACCCAAGTCATTCTCCACCACAAAACAAATAATATAACAAATAAAATATGTTATTTTATTTAGATATTCTTTGTTTTGTGGTGGAGAATGACTTAAGTTCCATTCTGGGTTCCAAAATAGTCCACACAGCAAATCCCTTTGTAGATTAACCAGAAAAAACTAATTGGAAAACAATAGATGGCCCTTGTCGTTACTGCTTCGCTGAAGAAGACCCACGTGTGACTGTTTCATAAGCAGATGTTTTCTGTTGGCACCATATAACAATAATGACGAAACTTTTAGACATGGTACTGATGCTCTTTGAGAGTCCGCTTATTACCTAGGATGTCAGATTAAAGGAAATAATATTGTCACCTTGTCAATTCCGGCTTAGAAATTCCTTTGGATTGCTGGCATGCAATATGGCTAACTGGATCAATCACCTCACACCTGTCCTACACCCTTAACCCCTACTCTGACACCTTGCTGCTCTACCTGCAACCCCTCGCAGCATTGCTCATTGCCTATGCGGCTATGCCTACATCCTCTCCTCCCTTCACTGTGCCTTTGTCACTGCCTGCATCTTCTTTACCACATTCTCCCCTTGCTGCTACCACCTATCAGCCTCTTCTCCTCTTCTCGACATTCACCTTCATGGAGATGGAGGAGACGGACAATGTGGGGGAGGGATAAATGGGAATGGAGATGGGCACAGGGATGATAGGTGGGTTGAGAAGGCTGTGTGTGTGTGTGGGGGGGGGGGGTGGGGTAAAGGTGGTGAAGGGCAGATGACAATTATGTTTGCAAGCTTGTGATGCTCTTATAATAAATCAAAAGATAATGCTCTGAAGTTGAAACTTAAGTGTTTAAGGGCCTAGTGACAGCCATAATTTCCGTTCATACTTTCTTTGTATATACCTACAACTGTTCATGTATGCTTTGTGTATTGTTAGGTATATATTTATGTGTACAGTCAAAATATTTCAGTTATGAGCTAACAGACTAGTGAGGACTCAATAGCTGCCGTAATTGAGAATGTTTTATGTTTACCACATTGTACTTTTTTTGTAGCTTGTGCTTGGTTGTATTTATTAGCTCTAGCTATTTGTTAACGACCTATTACAGTTTGCAATAGTTAAACTGTGATTTCTAATTTTCATTGTCCCTATACACATAAAGAAAAACAGTAAGGTACTTGAAATACATGAACAATATAGTACATGCATAAATAAGGGGACAATACATTTAGACCGTTAAGCCATTAGTTACTGTCTTATTGAGTCATTTTCTTACAAACATTTTCTTATATGTAAAGAAGACTATTAGATGGCACACCCCTGTCATATATATAGGAGAAAGAGTGGAGACATTACAGTCTTGGGACTCAAGGAAGGCTATGTGAGCCGAGACACTTAAGTCCATGAACTAATTAACATATTAAGTAAATTGGCTAATAATAATTTCTAACAAAGACAAAAATACACAATTTATAGAAGAGAAACAAAAGTATGCGCTACGTACACATCCAACTGTAACCATTCGTAAACTAATAGTGCATCATTAATGTCAAGTTATTGATACTCCTGCTCTGTTGTGGGGGTTTAGAATGGCTGTGAATTGTTCTGTAAACTTAATTACTCAGTTGCCAACATAACAAAAAGATATCAGCTCATATCTGTTCATGACAATTTTGATATTTTGGTATTTGTGATGCCCTATGTAATTAGCTAAACTTCTGAGAAAAATTGGTAATGTGCCTAAAGATTATGTGGCATTTTATACATTTTACAATCTAGATTAGGCGGCATATGCTATAATAGATCAGATCCTATATAGGGATGCAATTCTAGCTCCCTTTCAGTTAACATTAGATAAATGATCCTAGACAATGTGCCTAAAGATGGTGACATTTTATACATTTTAAAATCTAGATTAAGCAGGATATGGTATAACATAATACATCCCACACGTAGGACTTCCTTGTTAGATTTCTTTCACTCAACATGCAATAATGGTCCTAATCATAATGAAGATAATACACACAGGCTCCTGTGGCAATAATGAATGTTTAGGAACTGAGTTGTATCTACCTGGCCCGATGGGTCTGAAATACAATAAAAAAATTAGTTCTCTTTTTTTTTAATCAGCATTCTGTTGTGTTGCAGGTTTGTCCACCATGGTAAGGGAATGCTCCAACCTCATGAGTTAAGGGCAGAATTTGAGACTGTTATCCCTGATGGGGACAAAGAAAAGCTGAAGGATGGAGCGATTGGTGAGATGCTGAGTGCTGCTCAGGTGAACTGCGCCATTCCCACATGATTGCTACCTGATCCTTCGATTGTGTATGTAGTTTATTTCATCAAACGATGTTTAAAATGGTATGCTATGCAGGAAGGAATTGTTTTGCCACCTTGGGTAGCTCTGGCAATTCGTCCTAGACCTGGTGTCTGGGAGTATATCCGAGTTAACGTCAATGAGCTGGCTGTTGAGGAACTCACAGTGTCTGAATACTTGCATTTTAAGGAGGAGCTTGTTGATGGGAGGTAGGGTGTTTTATTTATAAAGAAATTATAGATCATCAGTGGTGGTGCGAATTTTTATTTTGTAACTCTATCTATGAGTAGATCGACTAACATATGCTTTTTGTTCCGTATCTTACAGCTCGAACAACAATTTCACACTTGAACTGGATTTTGAGCCCTTCAACGCATCATTTCCTAAGCCCTCATTGTCAAAATCGATTGGCAATGGTGTCCAGTTTCTTAACAGACACCTTTCTTCCAAATTGTTCCATGACAAGGAAAGCATGTATCCACTGCTCAATTTTCTTCGAGAACACAACTATAAGGGAATGGTATGAGCTCATCTTCACTGTAGACCGTGTTGCCCTCTCGCCCTTCAAATGTCATGTTAAACTGAGAAAATCACATATTCAGCATTCTAATAGTTGAATTTTTTGGTTTGTGATGTGCAGACAATGATGTTGAATGACAGAATACTCAGCCTTAATGCTCTTCAAGCCTCTTTAAGAAAAGCCGAGGAACAACTGCTTGACATTCCCAGTGACACCCCATATTCTGAGTTTGATCACAGGTAATGCCTTGGCGCTGTGGTACTACATTTTGACATCTATTCAGGGTTTCATAGCTTCTAGTGAATGTATAATATGTTCAATTTTGTATATTACTTGTTTCTCTAGATTCCAAGAGCTTGGATTGGAGAAGGGCTGGGGTGATACTGCTCAGCGTGTTCACGAGAACATTCACCTGCTACTTGATCTTCTTGAGGCACCGGATCCCTGTACTTTAGAGAAGTTTCTTGGAACTATCCCAATGGTGTTCAATGTGGTCATTCTTTCTCCACATGGATACTTCGCTCAAGCCAATGTGTTGGGTTATCCCGATACAGGAGGCCAGGTAGGCAATTCATAATTTTTCTGTTTTAGAAGTTGTCTTATTTATCTCTTTTCGTTGACCAACTTCTTCAACTTCATATTTGTTGCAGGTTGTTTATATTCTTGATCAAGTCCGTGCCCTGGAGAATGAGATGCTACTCAGAATTAAGCAGCAAGGACTAGACATTACTCCCCGAATTCTTATTGTAAGATTTGTGATTATTAACCAAATCCCCTGCAGCAAATCTCCAGATATTATAACTACCAAAGATAAACAAACAACGGAAACTGTCTAATCAAAAGCAACTACAATATTAGCCGTTGCATTGCATGTCACTGCTCAATTATTAATCTTTATGGCTATCTGTCTTTGATTCAGGTTACACGGTTGCTGCCCGATGCTGTTGGAACCACTTGCGGCCAGCGTCTTGAGAAGGTACTCGGAACTGAGCATACACACATCTTGCGTGTTCCTTTCAGAACTGAGAAAGGTATCCTTCGTAAATGGATCTCTCGCTTCGATGTTTGGCCTTATCTTGAGACCTACACTGAGGTGAATCACTAACTCGTCATATTGCTTCATCTGGTGTCATCGTGTTATTCAATCATTATTTAATATCTTTGTACCTAGCTGATGCTTACATTTTTTCCCCACCCCTACGCTCTCTCTCCCTGAAGGATGTTGCCAATGAAATAGCAGGGGAAATGCAGGCCAAGCCTGACTTGATTATTGGTAACTACAGTGATGGCAATCTTGTTGCTACTCTACTGGCTCATAAACTTGGAGTTACCCAGGTCCGTACTAACGAGATATCATTTTTTGAACAATTTTTTGTTAAAACCAAATATTAATTCCTATCTTGTGGCCTCGTGCAGTGTACTATCGCTCATGCTTTGGAGAAAACAAAGTATCCCAACTCAGATCTGTATTGGAAGAAATTTGAAGATCACTACCATTTCTCTTGCCAATTCACAGCAGATTTGATTGCCATGAATTCCTCTGATTTCATCATTACGAGCACCTTCCAGGAGATTGCTGGAAGGTATATATCTCTTAATGCCTCACGGGATGCCAATCAATTCTAGCTGTTGTGTTCATCGGTAGTTTATGAAGAGTTAATTCATCTTTTGCTATTTCCCAGCAAGGATACTGTGGGGCAGTACGAGAGCCACACTGGTTTCACCATTCCAGGCCTCTATCGTGTGGTCCATGGAATTGATGTCTTTGACCCAAAGTTCAACATAGTCTCTCCTGGAGCAGACATGTCAATATACTTCCCGTATCACGAAGAGGGCAAGAGGCTTACATCACTTCATTCTGAAATTGAGGAGCTTCTTTTCAGCCAAGTTGAGAATGCCGACCACAAGTAAGATACTCGTTTAACCATTGGTGTTCCGCGTATTAGATCATTAACATAAAAACAATGACTTAAACTCTTGAATTGATGAGATTGTTTGTAAGATGTTTATTTTGGATACTCATCCACTTTCTAGTTTTAGAAATAGTTCACTTGAACTATATTTCGAAAAGGATGTATATTACACTTCGTACTCCCCAATTCATATGACCTTCAAAATCGACCTTAAACAATCAACTTCTCAATTCATATGGCACATAACACTAGTACCTCTTTGACCCATTGTAGTTGGTCGTTTCTTATGCGTTTCAAATTATAGACAATGTGACTTTTACATATTTCCATTTTTTATTTGATCTAAAATAAAATGTGCAATAACTTAAATTTTTGTCCATTTTATTTTAAGTAGTCATTCTATCGATCTTGAGACCTCTTAATAACACACCAAGGGTTTTAACCAACTGGCTGTCCTCACTTGGACTAACTTTTTGTCCATTTAATGTACACTAACAATTGCATTTTTCTACATAGGTTTGTGTTGAGTGACAGGAACAAGCCCATTATATTTTCTATGGCAAGGCTTGATCGTGTTAAGAATATGACTGGATTGGTTGAGTTGTATGGCAAAAATTCCCGCCTCAGAGAACTTGTTAATCTAGTGGTGGTTGCTGGAGACCATGGAAAGGAATCTAAGGACAAGGAAGAGCAAGCAGAGCTGAAGAAAATGTACAGCCTTATCGAAGAGCACAAACTGAACGGCCAAATCAGGTGGATATCTGCCCAGATGAACAGGGTGCGCAATGGTGAGCTCTATCGGTATATTGCTGATACCCGCGGAGCTTTTGTTCAGGTAAATGCTGTTGTCTCGTGTTCAATAGTTCAAATTTCCGTCAAATTGAGTTTTCCTGTACCCATTCACCAGTAAACTCACATTCCCATCACTTGTTGTCAGCCTGCGTTCTACGAAGCATTTGGGCTCACAGTTGTGGAAGCCATGACTTGTGGGCTGCCCACATTCGCCACGATCCACGGAGGCCCTGGTGAAATCATTGTACACGGCGTTTCAGGATACCACATTGATCCCTACAAGGGTGACAAAGTTTCTGAACTTCTTGTCGACTTCTTTGAGAAGTGCAAGAAAGATCCGACCCATTGGGACTCCATATCCCAGGGTGGATTGAAAAGAATTCATGAGAAGTAAGCGTAATTTTTTCTTATACAAAATCAGAATGTTTTATGCTTAGCTAATAATACCTACGCTTGTCTTTTTCCATAGGTATACTTGGAAGCTTTACTCGGAGAGGTTAATGACATTATCTGGTGTTTATGGTTTCTGGAAATACGTCTCTAACCTTGACAGGCGTGAAACACGTCGTTACCTTGAAATGTTTTATGCCCTCAAATACCGTAATCTGGTATGTTAAACCTATTATTTATCAGCACTAGCGCTTTAAATTTCTGTTTCTTATTTGTATCAATCTCTTGACACTTCTTGACCTGTTGTTTGGCAGGCAAAAACTGTCCCTCTGGCTTTTGACGGAGTAGAGGCAGTGAATGGAGGCGGTGCTGTTGTATTGAATGGCTCTGCAGCAGTGAATGGAGGAAGCAAGTAGGATGTGTGGCGTGAAGGTTCTTTAGCTAATCACTGCTGTTTGTGATTTTGGAATCCCGTCTCCCCGCCTGCTGTGTGGTAGTTGTAGCAGATATAGACTGTGTTTGATACTTTGGGAGAGCAGTTTACCGTGAACCCCCATTGGTCACTCCTCGTGGGGAAACGTCGTTGACTGACGCTCTCCTTTTTATTAAAAATGGCTTGATAAGGCCTAGTGCCACCCTTCCCTTACAATAAGATGTTTCTCCATAAAGGGAATTTTTTATTTATGTTGACAAAATAAGGTCCATTTGGATCCCTTAGTTTGAAATCATTTGGTATATGTAAAGGAAGCAGTTCTCCATGGTCATGGTTTCAAATGACCACACTTCAAAATATGTTATCTGGATAGGAGGTATTATTAAAGTAGTACGATAATTAAATGATGTAAACGGATTGCATGTTCAAACTATGAATGCAGCATTCAAGGGAGTTATTAAAAAATTACCTAGGCCTGCATATTCAAAATGAACTTTACATCATGTGAAGGATTTATTTATCCTTTGATCATGCACTACTACAGAACACGTCTTTGGCGTCAGTTGTTTAATCCCTTTTAGCGACGGTTTTCAAGTGACATCTATGTGGGCGCCGCTAAAGGTTGAACTCTTTGGTGTCGGTTTTATACCCGACGCCTATATAACCTATAGGCGTCGGTTGTATATAGTAAGACGACGCCAAAAAAGTCCACGTCGCAAAAAAGGGCGTCATCTAGGACACTTTCTGCGTCGGTTATCAACTAAAAAACCACAGCTATAAAGCCTATAGGCGTCGGTTGTATACGAATAAGCAACGCCATTTCCACCACGACCGTGGTCACATTAGGCGGCGGTTTTATCCAATAACCAACGCGGTAAGCCTTTGATGACGGTGTTCTGTAAATAACTGACGCCTATATTTTTTTTTTCTTATCAGTTTGGAGGCCTGCTGTGGCTGGTCAGCAGGATGAGAACCTGCAGTTTAATTTTCTGAACTGCAGGTTTACGACATCCATTGACCACAAATATGCAAAATTAACATATATTTTTTCACACAAATAGATACATTCAGACATCAATTCAATTCTCACATTCACACATGTAGAAACATTCGAAACATGTAGAAACATTCAGACATGTATAAACATTCATAAATATTCATTTACAAAATATCATTCAACATCGCTATCAGCATCCCAATTATATTTTACAATCATCACTGCTCGTATGGCTTTTGCCCATTCTTCTCTTACTTCATTTAATACTTCCAGCGTATATGAAACATGTACATTTTTTAAGCGTTTACCTATAGTGTGGTCAGTTTTAAACACCTGCAAAGATAATGATGTATATATATAAGTAATAATATAAAATTAAGATTGATATATTTCATACTAACTAATGAGATTATATATAATACCTCATGTATGATATTGATGTCCAATGCAGCATGTTTGATAATCATCTGCATAAATTATATCACATAGTATGCGCATGCCCAGCCGTTGTCTTGTGTAGCGCACTATAAATTGAAACATACAAAATATTAAAAAATACAACTAAGCACAGTTCACATCAATAATATATACATTGGAGTCGGGAACTTACTTTTATGTTCTCCCAAATTATTGGCTGGTTCTTTCTCCTTGGGACCGTTCCTCCAGTCTTTTTGAACTCATCTAAACCCTTACATGTTAATGTAACACAGTACATTGCGTAATTAAATAGTAATAATAGATGTTAACAGATATAAAAATGAAATATTTCTCACCAGAATAATTGCATTCTCATTACGTGTCCAATTTTAGTATTCAATGTACTCCCCACAGGATCTAGATAATAAACAGTGAACGTCCCGGGGACAATAACTAGTAACTCCCAATGCCTACCGCTAGAGGTAAAAAAGTTAAAAATTAATAACTCAAAATTCACAATAAAAATTTAATTTTCTTAAGTCCAAATTATAAATAAAGTAAACTTACCTGACATTGAATGGAGCTATTATTATCGTCTTCTTTTGCTGACCAAAAATTGTAAAAGCATCTATACAGTATTGTTGAACACTATCAAGGTCTTTAGCTACCATACTAATCAATGATGGAATCAAAAATCCCACATGATCAAATGCAAATTGTTTGCATTGATCTTCGACTAAGTAGCTGCAAAACATGTATTACGTATGCATTAATATATAAGAAACCAGATCACCGGATCTTACACAAGGTATATGGATGTATAAACAAGATCTCACCTTATCCATGTCTCTATCATTGTTGTATTCAGCCAATCATACATAACAACTCAATAATATCTTGTATAAATAAAGAGCTTTCGTATGATTGACCTTCATAATCCGCTTATAAAGAAATAACTATAGGGCAATGTATATTATGTGCCCGTAGCCAACATGTCATTCCCCTACAAGCAGGACCTAACGGGTATGTTAGGTCAGTTGGAACCCAACTTGGTAATGCAGGAAGTGGAGGTGGAGGCCTATGTGCTCTGGGTGTCTTGTTTTTAACCTGTATATATAATTTCAGATCAGTTGACCTCATATATACACGTTAACAATCTAAAGTAATGTAAATTTATCTTACAATTTCAGTAGTGTAGACGACATCTGCTTTGGGCCACAATATCACCCCGCCTTCTGCCTCAGCAAGTGTATCAATATCCGGGTGGGGATATGGCAATGTAGCTTCCCTCCAATCGGGTAATACACGTATCGGGCTCACACGAACGTAGCCATGTGACATTGGAGTCCCATAAAACGTTGCCCAGGAAGGGACGGATAAGCCTGCGCTTTTGCAACAACATAGTCTTGCATTTTTATGCTGCATGGCTTCAATGTCTACAAATTTACGAAAAGAATATTATACATATATACATATCATCTTGAAAACATATAATCTTGAAAAGACTAGCTACAATGTCATAAACAATACTTATAGTAGACGTGTTAGGCGGTGGTGGGTCTACATTATTACTGAGTCTGTACATCAAGAGAAGAGTAGGTCGCCGTAGGCTGATTGGAAGCCTGAGATGCCTGCCACCGCACTATTTCTTCCTTGACCTTCTCAGCAACTATATCATTGACCTTCTTAGAAACTATATCGTCGACTCTCTTATTCTCCTATACATGGATAAAAGAAACATTAGCATCTTATTATTGAATTTCCTTTTGCAGTAACATTCTAAAAAAAGAATAGGTTACCTCTTCTTGTGAAAGTTCCGCTCTGGGTTTGCGCTGGGATGGTCCAAAGAATGCTTTGATGCCCACACCAGAGCCTGTACCCCTAACACGTTCAGGATGCTCTGGGTTACCCAGAGCAACTATCAATTCATCCCTTGTGCCTTGAGGGATGAACGTGCCTTGTTTCCTCTGCTCGTGCATCTCCCGCTAATCACCATCAATAGAAATTGGTAAGTTAACACCAGAAATATTCAATATTCAAACGATTGCTCTAAGAGTTGTATTTTACCATTTTTGCAGCCGCCTCAGCAGTTGCGGGCTTCCTTATTTCTCCCTTCTTATTTTGCCTCCCAGCTATCCAAACATCATGGCGAGGCAGAGGTGTGCTACCTATAGTAGAGGACTCCTGAGTAGCAGCAGACTCCGCCTGTAGTCTTTGGAGAATGCTTGCATAGCCCTTTGGACCCATAATGTGGTCATGCACATTCAGTGCACGTCTTGCTTTTTGTGCCTCACTGAGGGCCTAGTTAGTATGCACATTAATGATTTGGTTAGTAGCACTAAATGTTAATCTTGAATATGTGAATACAACGTATATTAATTAAATTGGGAGTGACGCCTAATACTTTGAATTCTTTAGATTTTCTTGAAGCAACAAAACCGTCCCAATCTTCTTTGTCCAAGAAGTTCCACTGTTCAAGGGATGACTTCTTCTTCTTATCACCATTTTTTATGTATTCTCAGTTGAGATGTGTCCTATAGTTCCTAAGCATCTTTCCAGTGCGTTGCATCATGCTTTTACGATGCAGTTTCTCATCCAATGCAAACAGATTCTGTAAAATAGAATTGTTATTAACTAGTATCCAAAAATAGAATTGCAAATAATAGAATTTGTAATCTACAAAATAGAATTGCAAATAATAATAACTCACGCATAAATCCTTCCATATCAAGTCTTTCTTCTCCTGAGGAACTTTATGCCAATTATCATACTTAACACCACAATGGCTTCGAGTGACAACTCCAAGATAGTTTACAAAATTATTGCGGTTCACTCCAATTGCATTTCCTCCATTATCAAACTCCACAACCAATTTGGATCCACTGCCACTTAGCGCTATTAACTTGTTCAACAGAGTGATGCCCCTTTTCTTGTTAACTTTTTGGTGATGCACATCAAGTTCCTGTAGTGCTTCAGTGGGTACATGTGTATCATCAACCTAAAATTTGACAAAAATAAACACAAAATTAGCCCAATATAGAAATATGGGATATATGACATAACTAGAAGATAATGAATTTTATAGAAATACAGGATATGTTTTTAGAACTTATATTGGTATCCTCGCCATGCTCATCATGGACAACATGCTCATCATGGACTTCACGCTAATCATGGACATCATGCTCATCATGGTCAGTCATCTGAAAATGTCATTAAAAAGGCAAACATTTAGCATTTGTATTAACTAGAAGATAATGAAACATCAAATCTGAAAATGATATTGATATTAAAAAAGCAAACATTTAGCTTCAATAAAAAAAATATAAACATACATGCCTCTAAAATTGTGATCTTTTATCAATGTATAGGAGAATAAGATTGTTCATTCTAATTTATACTCCATACAAACAGTATATAATTTAGTGATTGTTCATTCTAATTTATACCAATGTACAAGTAATATAAAGAACAATGATTGTTCACTTTCTAGGCCAACAAACACATGTGATGTCATTCTGATATATAATAAATGTGTACCACCTATCCCATCCTTGAACACCTAATCTCACTAGTAAGTGTATAATGTGTATTGGGTTTTCAAGAAAATTTCGGCATCATTTCCCCGCTGTTCTCTAAGTACATATGTACTTAGAGAACAAACGGGAAAATGCTACTGAAATTTTCTCGAAAACCCAATACACATTATACACTTACATCCTAAGTGAGATTAGGTGTTCAAGAACAGTCTCAAACCGGGGACTATCCAAGATTTACTCCTAATGAGTATATCTTAGACGGGTTTCTAGGCCAACAAACACAATAATAGATATGTAAATCATATCATTAAGAGCATGGTTTCATGTTAGGTCATCATAGGTCATAATAATCCACTAGAATGGGCAAAAAATGTCTCATGGTGTTAAAATAGCATAAGATTGTTCATTCTAATTTATACTCCATATAAAAAGTATATAATTTAGTGATTGTTCATTCTAATTTATACCAATGTACAAATAATATAAAGAACAATGATTGTTCACTTTCTAGGCCAACAAACACATGTGATGTCATTTTGATATATAATAAATGTGTACCACCTATCCCATCCTTGAACACCTAATCTCACTAGTAAGTGTATAGTGTGTATTGGGTTTTCAAGAAAAAATTGGCAGCATTTCCCCTTTGTTCTCTAAGTACATATGTACTTAGAGAACAAACGGGGAAATGCTACTGAAATTTTCTCAAAAACCCAATACACATTATACACTTACATCCTAAGTGAGATTAGGTGTTCAAGAACAGTCTCAAACCGGAAACTATCCAAGATTTACTCCTAATGAGTATATCTTAGACGGGTTTCTAGGCCAACAAACACAATAATAGATATGTAAATCATATCATTAAGAGCATGGTTTCATGTTAGGTCATCATAGGTCATAATAATCCACTAGAATGAGCAAAAAATGTCTCATGGTGTTAAAATAGCATAAGATTGTTCATTCTAATTTATACTCCATATAAAAAGTATATAATTTAGTGATTGTTCATTCTAATTTATACCAATGTACAAGTAATATAAAGAACAATGATTGTTCACTTTCTAGGCCAACAAACACATGTGATGTCATTTTGATATATAATAATAGTGTACCACCTATCCCATCCTTGAACACCTAATCTCACTAGTAAGTGTATAGTGTGTATTGGGTTTTCAAGAAAAATTTGGCAGCATTTCCCCGCTGTTCTCTAAGTACATATGTACTTAGAGAACAAATGGGGAAATGCTACCAAAATTTTCTCGAAAACCCAATACACATTATACACTTACATCCTAAGTGAGATTAGGTGTTCAAGAACAGTCCCAAACCGGGGACTATCCAAGATTTACTCCTAATGAGTAAATCTTGGACGGGTTTCTAGGCCAACAAACACAATAATAGATATGTAAATCATATCATTAAGAGCATAGTTTCATGTTAGATCATCATAGGTCATAATAATCCACTAGAATGAGCAAAAAATGTCTCATGGTGTTAAAATAGCATAAGTGTATTACATCTTGATTCTAGAGTGTACAAGATATAATAGTGACTACTGATTTTGTGGGGTGATATCAATTCATAGGATTTATAGATTCAAATTTAACAAGTGTACAAGTTGCATCATTTTAATACTCTAAAGGTGACTAGGTCATAACACATAAAAGATGGCATTACAAGGAAAGTAAGAAAACTAGATCAATTAACACTCATCTCAAGGGAACATTAGTTACTGAAGGGACAAGGAAAGAGTGCTTTTAATCACTAGGATCATACAAGTAGCAATGTTGATTAAGTCTATGTGATTAAAGATCAAGCAGTGTAATAAAATAGGGTTTACCTCTGTTTGGGCGAGACGGAGGATAGGCGAGTAGGCAGGTGAGCAGGCGATGGGCAGGGAGTCGGCGGACAACAGTAGATGATCAATTAATTCCTGAAACAATACATAAATAAATACAAATCTGTACATAAATAAACACAAATTAGTAAATAACTTAATTTTAAAAAAAAATACACAACAACATTGTGCCTTGGCGCAGCCCAAGCATCACCCAGGCATCCCAGAGGCCTAACTAGGCTGGGCTCCAGGGTTTGGGACCCTAGGTGAACGCTTGGCCGCCTAGGCGCGCCTGGGTGCCGCCTGGGTAGGTCGGCAGGTACCTGGGCAAGCGAGCAGGGCGAGGTCGAGGCGAGGTGAGGTCGACAGGTCGGCGGCGAGGTGAGGTTGACAGGTCGGCGGCGAGGTGAGGTCGAGCAAAGGACCTCCGGCGCAGGGTAGGTGCGGCGAGCTCCAGGACCGCCGACGCAGGGCAGGCAGGTAGCTGCAGGGCGCGACGACTAGGACCAGAGACGGCGGCGCAGAAAGAGCAGGGAGCGGCGGCGGAGCGGGAGCGGCGCACAAGCAGTAGCATCGGCGGGTGGGGGTTGCAGTCAGATGGCAGCAACATCGGGGGAGAAATTCTCGTAATGAAACAGAAGAAAGGGGAAGAGTCGGGTGATCGCGGGGGTATTAAGTTCATAAAAGGCGTCGATTGTCAACAAAACCGACACCTAAACATCTTCAACGTCGGTTGATCGTAAAAACTGACGTCCAATTGAACAATATTTGCCATAAAATTATTTGGCGGGAACCATTATCAGCGTCGGTTATCAAAGGATAACCGACACTGTATGTGACACGTTTTGCGCAAATTCTCATCATACATAGGCCTCGGTTTGTGTCTAAAAAATCGACGCTGTATGTGACACTTTTCCTTTTCGCTCGAAATTTGGATTTCGCAGGCGATTTTAGGCGTCGGGTTGGTTTACCTAGCTGACACTGAATACAAAGTGGTACCCGTGTCTGGCTGGTCTTTGAATATAGATGTCGGATTTACTAAATAGCCGACGTGGAATGTTATAGGCGACGGTTTTTGTAAATAACCGACGCCTAGAAAAGTGACATTGAATGTTGTTTCTGTAGTAGTGATGATCCATATGACTTATCTCTTGTTCACAAATTCATGAGAATTTCCAAACGTGGAATGTGTTGGTTCATGTATGACCCGTCCCTACCTAAGTCAGTGATAACATCCCCACAACACACAAAGAAAAACCCTTTTCCAATCAGAAATACATGAGCAACATCTATATAGAAACTATATGAGCCAAATAATATAAAACGGTATCCATTTATAACAGTAGGAGAACCCCAATTAAAACTATGGCATTACTTGGAAAGAATTGGATGGCAAAGCCACCTAGTGAATTTGAACCAGTATAAACAACTAATAGTTATCTTCGCAAGAAAGAGACAAAGTATCATGCCTCCACATACCTTAGCAAAATGAGCCAGCTACAAGAAATAATAGAGTTCTTTTTTATAAAGCCAGGGGATTATCTTATTCATCCTACTCTCCTCTTATAGGCCGAACTTCTATAAAAAAAAATAGATCTACAAATAGTGGCACATATTAAACATCATCAAGTATCCATCTATATGAGTATACCATAACCTATATGTATATTAAACATCTGTCTAGGTGGTATCTATGTAGGGTATACCTCTCCTCTCCATGATAAGCAATCCTCGAAGCCGCATAGGTAGAAGACTTGGTTCTGTGCAACAATATCCATCTACCATACGGGAGACCCATTTATCTAGTTCCCTCGATGTCGAGTTGATCACTTTAGGGACTAAGTTTCCAATGATAACGAGATCAGAAATAACCTGCTTGATTTCTCTTATGGTGGCGCTAGCTCTCCAAGGACTAGTTGTCGATCCCCACAGAGTATTGAAAACTAGTTTTTTGTCAATCTCTATGATGGATATATTAGTATGCTTCTCATCTACAAGTTTGAGGGCAATGAGGCATCCTTTAAAAAGTTCTATATTGTGATCTAACTCATTCAACCAGCAACGGAATGCCACACAGACGTATCCATAGCAGTTTCATATGATACCTGCAGTCCATCTTCTAGTAGTGCTTGGGGGATCATAATCTTTACCAGTAGAGATATTAAGTTTGAGGTTAGTGATATCGGGGGAATCCATGTTAACGAACTCCATCTCAACAGATAGATCATTCTCATCTTGAAACGGGGGTCATTAATGCCCATATCCTCTAGTGATCTTCGAAATGTATACTCACCCATGCTTTTAAAAGATTTCCGTCTAGTCCTCCGATTAATGATTTTGATAATGGAATCCCAATGACTGATCATACTGGGCTTACTGCCTTCGAACTTGGAGCTGCATCTGATTCTCCAAATGGACCAGCAGATGATTAAGATCAACTCGTTATGTATCCATCCTTTCATTGTACCGATATTATGTTGATCTGCAGAGCATTGTGCCAACTAAATTCTAGGTGAAAGTATTTCCTACAAATTCCTTGTGGTCAACAAACTTTTCCTCAGAGGCAAATGTATTGAACTCATTGAATCACTTTTGTAGCATTTTCAGTAACCTTGTAGCACTAGTTTTATCATTCCCCTCTATTCAGCTCCTCATAATTTGTTCCTCATGTGAAGCATACAAGTTCCTCCGCAATGACGTATTTTTGAGTAACCTCCTAGCGATGTGTTTGTGTATATCCTCCGTTCAGCTCCTCATAAATTGCTTTTTCTACGTTGTGTGCAAAATTCTCAAAAATGACAAATATTTTACTAACTTCTTAGCAATGTGTTATTTTGCATTCTCTTCAGCTCCTCAAAAATTATTTCTTCCATTGGAGTGTGCAACTTTCAACAATAAGTATTTTACATTAACTTCTTAAGTATATGTTTGTGTATGCCACCAATTCTACTCCTCAATTTTTTTCTTTTACATGGTATTTAACTCACAAACAATAGAATATTTTTGGGTAGCCTTTTTAGCAATATGTTTGTTTATCCCCTTTGTTCAACTCTTCCTAAATTGTTTCTCCTGCAAAGTGTATAGGTTCTCTAGAATGAAGAAGTTTTCAGTAACTACTTAGAAATATGTTTGTGTTTGTTCTTTATTCAGCTCCTCATAAATCATTTCTTCTTCATGATTTGTATATTCTCGACGGTGAAGTACTTTCCACAAACTTCTTAGTAATATTCTCGTGGTCCTCTTTTTAGCTCCTCATAAATTGCTTCTTTTATAGTGTGGCACCCAATCTGAGAATAATGCACAAGTACACCCCAAGGTGGGACGACTACATAGTGAGGAAACCAAAATCTGTAAAATGATACAAACCTGAGGATAAATGACCACACAATGAGGAAACCAAGATCTAAAAGTTGATACTAGTTAACTGACATATACAAAAAGGCACGTAAAATAAATCTCAATTAAAAAGATTCCAACACAATTTTCATATGAAATTTTCTATACATACCAGAAACTAGATTAAAAATGGGACAACTTTTGTCATTATCTATGCATAACAAAAAAAAATAGAACCATTTTTTTTGTTATGCATAGATAATGATAAAAGTGGTCCCAATTCTGGTCTAATTTTTGTTCTATGTATCATTTCTCTTTTCATGTACATGTGTATAGAAATGCCCATCTAGTTCACATGTTATTGTTGGACCTAAGGCTCTAGAGGGGGGTGAATAGAGCTTCAAAAAATATCACAAGATAGATTAGACCTTTCAATTATATCAATTAAAACCAATAGCTTAAGTGCAATTTGAATTCCTAATTAGAAAGCATAGCAAGGATGGGATAAAATAAAATAAGCACTTGGACAACGTCATTTAGAGTGGTTCCACTCTCCAAACTAGGAGAGAGTCAATCCACTACCTAGAGAGGTCAACCTCTAGGACTTTTTCAAGTGCTTTCCTCTATATATTCACCAATAAGATTTACAACACAAGACCCACCAAAGGACTTATACAAAGAGTCTTCAACCTTACCAAAGACTTACCCACTTTGCAAAGAGTCTTCCGCCTTCTTCCAAGGACTTATCTACTCTTGCAGAAGTCTTCATCCTTCAAGGAATTACCCACTCTTCTTACAACTGACCTAACTCACTCATAATCACGAAATGCTATGTAAATGAGAGAGAGAAAGGGGCTCAAGGAGTTGCAACACACTCAACTATAGAAAGGACTTCGAATAGCATGAATGAGAAAACTTAGAATGAACTCCAAGGGGTCCTATTTATAATTGGGGGTGTTCCCTTGAGTGTGGGATCACTTAAGGGTGAATTATAGCCATTTTCCAAGTTGCAACAGATATATTCTCACTCAAAAACAACTCACCCATGGTTATAATAATTTTTTCTACATTTTTCATATAGTACATTTAGTCAAGTTTCAATAAAAGTAACTCGACCGATCAACTAAGTGACAAAGCTAACTTTCAAACTATCAGTCAAGTTTGTTCTGGAAAATTCGACCGATGAGCTAAAATTAGTTTTTCTCAGTGAGTTGGTCGGTTGAGTTCTGTGAGTGTGCAACTCGACCGATTGGTCTCTCCAGAAAATCCATCACTGGATCGGTCGAGTTTCCAACTCGACCGATGAACAGCCTGTGACAAATTTTCTAAATTGGCATTTGAGTGACCAAAGGTTGGAATTAAGTGTCCATGATTTTTTCTCATCTTAGTTACAAGTCATATCATCAATACAAGTGATTATAAAAATCATCGAAGGTCATTTGGAGTGATTTCCCAAAATGCGCACTTGCATTGCTTTTGACTTGAACTTGAACAAGCTAAGGCTTGTGTAATTTGATCATTTTCATGTACCTAAAGCCTAAAATCAATCTTTAACAAACATATTAGATACATAGGAATGGAATGGTTAAGTCATTATCAAAATATGGGAAATGTATAACTCTCAAGTCAACATTCTCCCCCCTTTTGACAATGACAAATCATTCCTCAATCATATTGAAAAGGATATGTGAAGTTATACCTTTGTCTTGTGAATTGTAAGGGGATTTAAGATTTGAACAATGTGAATTGCTCCCCCTCAATCTATGCTTACTCTTACCTATATAGTTAGTCTATCTACACAAATTAACATGACACATATATATTATATGGTCCTTTAGCAAGCCACATGATAAAGCATATAATGAACAAGAAAAGGATCACATAGACAAAGAAAACAATATGGTTGAACTTCAAAACATTGAACTTCTCTCCCCCTTTTGACATTATCAAAAAGGAAAGGGATAGAAAAGAAAAAAATTGGGCCGTCTCCAAGAACAACCAAACATACATCCACAACATGTAATCTCAAAGCATACACCAAACAGAGACGAGAGAAACATACAATCTAAGTCATAATCAAAATATGGTAAAACATGGCACCAACTAATGAGATATAGAGAATCAAAGAGTAAGTGTACAAGAGATTAAGATTACAACATAGAGAGCATGTTCTCAGAAAACAACTACAAGCCAAAATGATGAAAGCTAGATGATACAATAGTACAACTCAAAAAATGTGCCCAAATGTTTTTAATATAAAATAGACTAGAAAGATATATATGATCAACATATAGACTGAAAACTAGAATATCTAAACATCCAGGTCATCTATGTCTACATCATCCACAACATCATCAACATCAAAAACTTCTGGCTCATAGTCGTCATCTCCCTCTGAAGGTGCAACAACATCACCTTCATCACCAGAGTCATCAGCAAAGCCATCAGAGTCATCACCAGAAGCATCACCATCATCCTCATCAGCCTCCTAATTAGCAGAAGCCTCCTCATCAGCCTGGTCTGACATCTCCTCATCAACAGAGGAACTGAAACCATGACTTGGCCAACGTGCATTCTGCTCAACCCAAGACATGCCAAGAGAATGGATCTCATTGTCTCGTGGGAAGGAAGGAGTAGAAGTACCAAGACTGGCAAGCAAGGTGGCCAAAGGGCCAGCAGGAAGAGGCAACACTCCAGGGATAGATCCACCAGCAACAGAGGGTGTAGCAACAGAAGCAGCAGGTGGAGGGGCAGGGTGAAAGTCATCATATGCAAAGGATGCATAGTCACCTCTCGGGTAGGACTGGTAGGCAGGGTAAGGGTGTGCATAGGACAAGTTCATGTTAGACATGATAACAAAGAGGTCCTGATGTAGGTGCTCCTGAACCTGAAGGTTGTAAGCCTATTGAGGTATCATGTAGCCCATAAGGCATTCATTGCATACATGGAACAAGGCGCGAGAAGGTAAAGTAGGATGAGGTGGTGGAGGTTCTCGGGTAGAGGTAGAGACACCAAGTGTGGTAGAGGATAGGATAGGCACTGACTTCTAAAGTGTGGTCTCACTGATGCAAAATCCTTTCCAGGCAGGTTTGTAGTACAAGTCATGGAAAATAGATTTGTCAGTGGCAAGCTGGAAAAGACCACATATCAGGGATGGTTAAGGTGGGTGGGTGCCATGGGTGTTCTTACTTGAGTCAAAGCTGGTCATATAGTGGAAAACATATCTCGCCGAATTGACTCATATGTTCTTCAAGAGGCAGTACATAATGACCGCAATGTTTTCTAGCAATTTTAGTATGATTTTTATTTGGATGAATATTGTAGTTAACAACTAAGGCAAGTATGCGTCTCTTGAGGTCTAAGACAGAGGAGGGAAGGGTGCACTTCTTCCTATATGAGAATTGAGGCTTCTTCAAAAACTTATGAATATTAGGGAGAGTAAGATCATATTGCTTGTAGAAGTCCTTAGGCTCGACTAGGTCAAAATACTCGGGATAGTCCTTATGCCAGGTGTTAGCCACTTCAATACCTGAAAAGAAGATGTACAGGGTATCCTCAGAGACTTAGAATTTCTTCCCGGAGATCATAGAGGTAAGGATTACTTGAGTATTACACGGGGGTACGAGGTTGTTGTAATTCCAACACAAATTTGCATAGAATTTGTGAACATCTTTGGTGCTTGTGATGGAATTGTTATAACACACGTGTTCAACACCCAAGGCTGAGAGATGGTGGTCGTACAACAACTCCACTACTTGATCTATGACCTCTTGTCTCCATGGGAGTGGCTCAAAAAGGGAATGAAAAAGGAAAGGGGTTGCTAGGAAGGAGCTCCCTGTACCTATTAAGAGCCTCATTAGAGACGAAGAAAGTATCATCACAGGGAATCAACTGAGAGTTGGATGAAGATGAAGGTGCACTAGCTGGGGTGGCCCTCTTTCTCCTATTGGACTCCATAAAGATGGAAAGGAGAAGAAAAGGAGAGCAAAATCTAGAGAAACACCACCAACACCTATCCACACACTTAGAGTTGATAGGAAGGAGGTCAAGGAAGGTCGATCTAGGTCGAACTTGTTGGTATATGTATGCTCGTAGAGCCATCCCAAGCGATTGCATGGAGTCAGATATTCATTAATCAATTAATGTGATTATTTGGTTAATTAATGAATTCTGGAATATTCTAATTAATCCACGAGCGTTTTAATTAACGCAACGTTTCTATTTACCGATGGGTTTAGGAAACCATATTTCCCTTCGTATCCTGTTTAAAGGAGGATTGACGGCCGATATCTATATAAGATAGATAGAGGATTTTTAGTTTACACTCACGCACGTAAACCCTAGATGTCATCATCCTTAGGAGAGAAAGGAGAAAAATGCGCCGCTAGCACGCCGCCGCAGAGACACGACTCTTTCCCGCTGGCTTGGGAAGCACGACATGGAGTTCTGTCTATCTGCATGGACGAAGTAGAGACGCAGACGCCTTGACGCCTGTGTTCAGAGGACGTCGACGACCACCGCCTGTACGTGCTACGAGCGGCGTACATCACTGCCGCAAAGAAACGCCACCGGATCTTCCTGCGACATGCTTGACGAACGGGAGAGAAGTTCTGTCCATGTAGGCCAGCAACGTTGCACACCGTCGTGCAGTGGGACATCGCCGGACTTGCTCCGCGATAATGTATATCCCGCAAACACTCCTTCCAAATACGTTGTTGTCGACGAGATCCTGTTTTGGGTTGCGTGGATTTTATTACTTCCGCCGCACATGTTTTCTCCACAAAACCCAACAGTGGTATCAGAGCAGCGTCGATCTACGACGTATTTGGATTCGTTTCGATATGATCGAATCGCTGTATACTATTTTTATGTTGTATACGATGCGAATTAAACCTACTAATGTGCAAATATAAACTTAATTCCACATACGCCGTAGGCTTCTATTTTTGACGTTTTGGACGGGGTCGACTATGGAAAATATTGATTTTCCTAAGTGCACGGAAGTAAAATTCCATAGTCTGCGTGGGAGTCAAAAATTTATTTAATGGGGAATGTCCCGTATTAAAAGTACTGCAATTTTAATATGTATATACGTATATGTAGATATACCTATGATAGCATTCACGCCGCCTTTAAAATCTGTTTTATGTGGTGAGTGCATGCACGGTTATGGCCTAATATCCCCTTTTGTGAATGTTGTGAATGAATGTGGATGTCAATCTTGTGGATATGTTTGTTTGTGAATTCTGTGGATGTATAATTGTTACATATGGATCCTTTGTATAAAGTATTCGGCTTGCATTCCGAGCCTCATCTCTTATTTCAAAGTGTAATTAATTCTTTCCTTTTATATTTGTACTCACATGATGTAATAGAGATAGGATTAGTTTTAGTTTTTGTTAACTTGATGTAAGGAGGCCACTTGATGATCCAACTCCAAGGAGTATCCATGGAGAAGCACCATGAAGATCTAATTCCAAGAAGCAACCTGAAGATCCAACTCCAAGGAGCGTCCATGGAGAATCAACAAGAAGATCCCATTCCAAGAAGCAACTTGAAGTTCCAACCTCACGAAGCATCCATGAAGTTGTTCATTGTAATGTTGATCATTACATGCTTACAGGTTGATTCATAGGTGCTGCATGAGATGCATAAGACCATAGGTGGACCGTAATCCTTTGTTGCTCTAAAGGATTACAATAGTATGGCCATAACCGATGTATTTGTGTTTCTGATTGCATGTCTATCATTTGTGGTTGTGGATATAGTAGTATATGATACATACTATAAGTATGTGGTGTTTGGATATGTATATGTATTAATAAAACCCCTCAATTAATAATATTAAGTTTTAGTTGCCTTCCATAAAGCAACACACATGAAAAGCTTGATCGACTATGTGTGGGCACGCCTCCGCGTGGTACACTGTCTATCTCGTGGAAGTGTGATGTTGGGTGTGTGGGTCTGCCTCCACAGGTTGCACACTCATCGTGTTGGCTTATGGGTTGGACTTAACTGGGGAACCTTGATAGGATCAAGTACCTAGAGGCACATAGATGCATCATGGCAAGGAGTTGTGCATGATCATCTATCCAAGAGTTGCATATGATGCAATTGGCAAAAGTTGCCTACCTTAGTATTTGGTCTTTGACGCCGGCGTTGGCTGGGCATTGATCCTATTATTTTGGGTCTTAGCTCACTAGAAGGTTGCGCGTTGCAATCTTCTGAGTTGATAGTGAGGGCTATCAATTTGAATAAAATAGTGGGAGCATAATTAATTAAAGGCCTAATTAATCTCGTTTATAAAATCTTTACAAGTCAAAATGTTTTGGACTAAATGCAAAATTTTCTTTTGTAGCAATCAAATGACAAACAACACTCACACGTTCTCGTTGCGATCGGTCCTTGAGAAGAACAAAGTTAACAGAACCAACTTTCAAAACTGGTTTAGGATGCTGAGAATTGTTCTCACACATGAGCGTAAGCTCTATGTACTTGAAACACCAGAGCCAGAGGAGCCCGCCGTAAATGCGCCCAAGGCTGAAAAGGATGCTTACAAGAAGCACCTTGATGATGCCGTGGATGTCAAGTGCCTGATGTTGTGCTCAATGAACTATGAGTTGCAAGAGCAACATGAGAACATGAATGTCATGGAGATGGTAACACATCTCAAGAACATGTATCAACATCAAGCAAGACATGAGAGATATGATGTCTCAAAGGCTTTGTTCAAAAGCAAGATGAAAGAGGGAGACTCAGTTGGCACCCATATACTCACCTTGATTGGGTACGTGGAAAGCCTATCCAAGCTGGGATTTCCCCTAGGTCAAGAGTTCGCCACTGATGTGATTCTACAATCATTGCCTGAATCATATAATCATTTTGTCATGAACTACAACATGAACAATGTTGACAAGCTATTGTCAGAATTGTTGGGCATGTTGAGGACAGCTGAAGCACAGATGAAGAAAGACAAGCCCAAGTCTGTGATGGTGATCAGCAAGGCAAAGGGAAAGTCAAAAGGCAAAGGCAATGCTAAGAAAAGTTCTAAAGCCGGGCAGAAGCCAAAGTCATCCGTGCTCAAAGCTAAAGGTGGGATCTCCAAAGAAGGCAGTTGTCACCATTGTCACCAGCCTGGACATTGGAAAAGAAACTGTCCTCTCTACTTGGAGGAACTGAGGAAGAAGAAGCAGGGGATAGAGATCTCCACTTCAGGTATATACGTTATTGAGATAAACTTAAATACTTCTTCATCATGGGTACTGGATACCGGGTGTGGATCTCACATATGTTCTAATATGCAGGATATGATAAGAAGTAAGCCTTTACGAAAGGGCCAAGTCGAGATGTGAGTTGCTAATGGAGCAAGAGTTGCTGCCACTGCAGTTGGAGTTATTAGTTTATCTTTGCCTACGGGCCTTGTAATAGAATTAGAGAATTGCTATTATGTACTTGCCATTAATAGAAATATTATTTCTGTATCTTGTATGGACAAGAGTGGATTTGAATTTCACATTAAGAATGGAATTATTTCTATATCTAAAGATGAGATCTTTTATGGCAATGCCCCTATGTCTTATGGTATCTACTTGTTAGAACTTGAGACTAGAATATACAACGTTAATACTAAAAGGTTAAAACTTGACAACTCAAACAAAACATTCTTATGGCATTGTCATCTTGGGCACATAAACGAGAAGCACATATCTAGACTCCATAAGGATGGTTATCTAGACTCTTTTGATTTTGAATCATTAGAGACATGTGAGGCATGTTTATTAGGGAAGATGACCAAAACTCCTTTCACTGGACACAGTGAGAGAGCCAGTGATCTACTAGGGCTCATACATACTGATGTATGTGGACCTTTTAGATCAAATGCTAGAGGAGGCTATCAATACTTCATTACCTTCACTAATGACCTCAGTAGGTATGGCTATGTATATCTTATGAAACACAAGTCAGAAACTCTTGAAATGTTCAAGACTTTCATGAATGAAGTAGAGAAGCAACTTGGTAAGAGTATTAAAGCACTCCGTTCAGATCGAGGTGGTGAATACTTAAGCCAAGAGTTTGAGGACCTTCTGAGAGACCGTGGTATTGTATCACAATGGACTCCACCTGGTACACCACAACATAATGGTGTGTCAGAAAGAAGGAATCGTGCATTATTAGACATGGTACAATCAATGATGAGTTCAGCTGAACTTCCAATATTGTTATGGGGAAATGCTCTTGAAACTGCAGCGTTTACACTTAACCGTGTACCTTCCAAATCGGTTCAAAAGACACCATATGAGATATGGAATGGGAATCATCCCAATTTGTCTATGTTAAAGATTTGGGGATGTGAATCTTATGTTAGGAAACAATTTCCTGAAAAGCTTGGACCCAAATCGGAAAAATGCTAATTTGTTGGATACCCTAAGAAAACTCGGGGATACTACTTCTACACACCAACTGACAACAAAGTGTTTGTTGCTAGGACTGCTGTATTTCTTGAAAAGGAATTTATTTCCAAAGGAATTAGTGGGAGGAATGTAGATCTCGAAGAAGTTTGAGACCAACAAGAAAGTAGAGAACCTGAGGAGGTACATAAGGAACATGAAGACTCACAAGTTTTTGTGGAATTTCAAGTTCCAAATGTAACACAGGAACCTCATAGGTCTAGTAGGACACGACTTGAGCCTGAGAGATTTAGATTTCTCGTGACTTAAGACAGTGATGAATTGGGCATAGCAGATGAGCCAACTTCCTATCTAGAAGCTACTAAGGGACCAGAATCTGAGAAATGGCTCGAAGCCATGAGATCTGAGATGGAATCCATGTACACCAACAAGGTATGGACCTTGGTGGATCCACCCGAAGGGGTAAGGCCCATAGGGTGCAAGTGGGTCTTTAAGAAGAAGACTGACATGGATGGAAATTTTCAAACCTATAAAGGTAGATTGGTTGCGAAAGGATTCCGTCAAATTCAAGGTGTTGATTATGACGAGACCTTCTCACCAGTTGCCATGGTTAAATCCATCAGGAGCATGCTTGCCATTACAGCTTATCATGACTATGAGATTTGGCAGATGTATGTTAAAACAACATTCCTTAATGGGAATTTACTCGAGGATGTGTACATGACACAACCTGAGGGTTTTATCGATCCAAAGGAAGCAAATAAAGTCTGTAAGCTACAAAGGTCAATCTATGGATTGAAGCAAGCATCTCGGAGCTGGAATCTACATTTTGATGAAGTAGTCAAAAAGTTTGGCTTTAGTAAAAATGAAGATGAACCTTGTGTTTACAAAAGGGTTAGTGGGAGCACAATCATATTTCTCATATTGTATGTGGATGACATACTATTGATGGGAAATGACATCCCTACTCTTCAGACAGTAAAAGGTTGGCTAGGGAAGACTTTCTCTATGAAGGATTTAGGCGAAGCATCCTATATACTTGGGATCAAGATCTATAGAGATAGATCTAGAAGGCTTCTAGGCCTAAGCCAGAGCACATACATTGATAAGGTGCTAAAGAGGTTTAGCATGGAGGGTTCTAAGAGAGGTAACTTGCCCATGTCCCATGGGGTTACGATCTCTAAATCCCAATGTCCTACATCATGTAATGAACAAGCACACATGAGTAAGATTCCATATGCATCAGCAATCGGATCTATCATGTACACGATGTTATGTACTCATCCTGATGTGTCATATGCTTTGAGCATGACGAGCCGGTATCAGTCAGATCCAGGTGAATGTCACTGGATAGCCGTAAAGAACATCCTAAAGTACTTGAGAAGGACTAAGGATCAATTTTTGGTATACAGTGGTGAGGAAGAGCTCGTGGTAAAGGGTTACACCGATGCTAGCTTCCAAACTGACAAAGATGACTACAGATCACAATCTGGATTTGTGTTTTGCCTGAACAATGGAGCTGTGAGCTGGAAGAGTTCCAAGAAAGAGACGATTGTGGATTCTACAACAGAGGTTGAATATATTGCCGCATCTAATGCTATAAAGGAAGATGTGTGGATCAAGAAGTTCATTTCTGAACTTGGAGTGGTTCCAAGCACTGGTGATGCAATTGAGTTGTTTTGCGACAACAATGGAGCAATTGCATAGGCTAAAGAACCAAGATCGCACCAACGTTCCAAACATATTCTATGGTGGTTCCATCTCATACGAAAGATCGTACAATGAGGAGATGTGAAGATTTGCAGAGTACCTACAGAAAGCAATGTGGCTGACCCGCTCACAAAAGCACTTTCACAGCAGAAACATGACAGACATGTTCAATCACTTGGATTGAGATTCATGAGTGATTGGGTATAAGTGCATGTGGGAATATGTAGGTATGTATGCCTATAGAGACTATCATTCGATGATTGTAATGGGATACTATGTAAACGATTTGTAATACTAGATTGATCATATCAACAAAGACAAGTTTCCAATCTATATGTTTGTGTTTTATATTGTGAGATGACCATAAAACTTATAGATGTCTATAGAATGATATACTCAATGACATATGTCTTCGGGTTGATGACCTGAACAGTGAGATCATATGTATGCTAAGAGTATGTATTCTTGTTTTGTCCCTAATCGGTTGTTATTGTGGAAATATCCATAGACATCAATAACACATAAGATTAGAATGTATGTTGGTTGATGGAAGAATCTCATTATCCATGATATGGAGATATCAAACCAAATACATAGATACTTGTTAGAGAATAGTGTATCAGATAGACCCACCTTGAGAGTGACACATGGATACCATGATTGGTAGTTAGAGTCACATCTCATAATGATGGTGGTGATTGTGGTTCTTAGACCTGAAGTCACTACACTTATCACATGTTGTTCGGTGTACTTTGACATCATCCACCGTGGTCCTGAATAAGGATTGCCATAAAGATGGTTCTTGGGTGCACTGTGACACATGGGGATGACTGTGAGTGATGTACATGGAATTTGTCCTTCCTACGGGAGTTTGATACTCTATCCACTTGATAAGCAAGACTGAGAAATGCATTGCCATGCTGATGTGAGTCAATATGTGATATTGAGCTTACATATATCTCAGACAGTCTACTCTAGTTCAAGGAACATGGATTGAACATTGAAAAGGATAACAATTTCATGACTCGAGTTCAATCCGGATATCAGCGACAAAAGAACTGTACAATCACTGTAACACCAGTCATGAATGATAGGTTAAGTTGTTCTCCAACTTCTCCAATTACTTGGGTAGCAATGAATTCTTGCTAGATACCAATCATTGCTTGTGAAATCATAATATGATTATGGATATCACTGCCAACGTAATTTGGAGCCTATCGGGTCACACACATAGGATGTGTTGGAATAGGAGTATAATTGTGGATTTGATTGGAATTGCTCCGAATCACATTGATTACTAAATTGTTTATGTAATGGATTAGAATAATATTGGAGTGATTGGCTCTAAGTGCAAGTGGGATTCTGTTGGTATATGTATGCCCGTAGAGCCATCCCAAGCGATTGCAAGGAGTCGGATATTAATTAATCAATTAATGCGATTATTTGGTTAATTAATGAATTACAGATAATTAATCCACGAGCGTTTTAATTAACACAACGTTTCTGTTTACCAATGGGTTTAGGAAACCCTATTTCCCTTCGTATCCTGTTTAAAGGAGGATTGACGGCCGATATCTATATAAGATAGATAGAGGCTTTTTAGTTTATGCTCACACACGTAAACCCTAGCCGTCATTATCCTTAGGAGAGAAAGGAGAGAAACGCGCCGCTAGCACGCCGCTGTAGAGACACGACTCCTTCCTGCCGGCTTGGGAAGCACGACGTGGAGTTCCGCCTATCCGCGTGGATGAAGTAGAGACACAGACGCCTTGACGCCTGCGTTCGGAGGACGTCGACGACCACCGCATGTACGTGCTACGAGCGGCGTACATCACTGCCGCAAAGAAACGCCTCCGGATCTTCCTGCGACGCACTTGACGAATGGGAGATAAGTTCCGTCAGTGTAGGCCAGCAGCATTGCACACCGTCGTGCAGCGGGACGTCGCCAGACTTGCTCCACGATAAGGTATATACCGCAAACACTCCTTCCAAATACGTTATTGTCAACGAGATCCTGTTTTGGGTTGCATGGATTTTATTGCTTCCGCCGCACATGTTTTCTCCGCAAAACCCAACAGAACTAGGGATAGGGAGAGGAAGGTCGGGGCTAGGGTTGGGAGCTTGAGGGAGATAGAGGTTGGATTGGTCGACTTTTCTCTAGTTGAGACGGAGAAAAGTCGACCGAACCTATCTTATGTTTGCTCAAGCCCCGCCATTGGTCGAGTTCTGTGACTCAAAAATTCGACCGATAGGCTCTTTAAAATAGCTCTCAGCCACTATTCAGTTGAGTTGGCAACTCGATCGATGGTCAACCTAAACCAACTGTAGAAATTTTGATTTCTATCCATTTGAGTACTAATTAAATTTATTATTCAAGTCCATTATGCTTTTTAAACATACTTAGGCACATATCACTCATCATTGAGTACTATTTTATGATAAAATAAGCGTTTGTGAAAAATACCCAAAAATAAGAGAAAAGTAAGGCAAAAAGAACAGTAAAATTTGATTTTTAGCATGTTGGCAAGAAATGGTGATCAAAACATAGGCAAAGCATATAGGATAGATGAGAACTGACTAGAAGGCATATCAGATTCATTCAAAGCAGTTATGAGCAGTTTAGATCTAATAAAGTTAAATTTCTCTCTAGCTAGAGGTTTAGTGAAAATGCCCACCCACTGATTTTCCGTGTCTACATGCATGATATAGATATCCTTTTTGACAATGTGATCATGAAGAAAATGATGGTGAACCTCTATATGCTTAAATCTACTATGCAAGATAGGATTATATGACAAGTTAATTGCAATAGTATTATCACAAAAGATGGGAGAAGCATCAAAGTAAATGTTAAAGTCTTGGAGCATTTGCTTCATCCATAGGACTTGGGCACAACAACTCCCGACTGCAATGCATTCATCCTCAATGGTTTATAATGTCAATGTGCTATGTTTCTTAGAGAATCAAGACACCAAACATAGTCTAGGAGAAAGCAAGTGCCACTTGTACACTTTCTATCAATCAGGCACCCTGCATAATTCACATCACTATAAGCAATAAGAGTAAAGTCCCTTGGCTTGGGATACCATAGTTCAAAATTTTGGGTTTTGGCTAAGTACCTTACAATCCTCTTAATAGCTATAAGATGTGATTTTTTAGGATTTGATTGAAAGCGAGTACACAAGACAACACTAAACATTATATCAGGTCTAGAGGAAGTTAAGTAGAGTAAACTTCTGATCATAACTCTATAGAGATTCTCATCTACCTTCTCACCTTCTTCATCCTTATCAAGTTTGGCAGTGTTTGACATGGGTGTATTCATTGGATTGGTGTTCTCCATCCCAAAGCGCTTAAGTAGCTCACTTTTGTACTTGCCTTGGTTGATGAAGTTCCCATCTTTATTTTGCTTGATTTGAAATCTGAAGAAGAACGTGAGCTCACCCATCATGCTCATTTCAAATTCACTCTGCATAATTCTTTGCAAAGATCAAGGTTAGTTCCGCCAAAAATGATATCATCAACATATATTTGAATGATAAGAAAACTGTTAGAAGTGTGCTTTAGAAATAAGGTAGAATCTACTTTGCCCATAATATACCCATGATTTAATAAAAAGTTCTTTAATTTCTCATACCAAGCTCGAGGTGCTTTCTTGAGTCCATAGAGAGATTTTTGTAACAAATAAATATGGTTAGGTAAACTATCATGTTCAAAGCCAGGAGGTTGTGCAACATACACTTCTTCCTCAATTGTACAATTCAAAAACACACTTTTAACATCCATTTGATAAAGAAGAAAGTTTTTATAACTAGAAAAGGCAAGTAACATACGGATGGACTCAAGTATAGATACAAGTACATATGTTTCATCAAAATCTATACCTTCCTACTGATTGTGGCCTTGAGCCACTAACCTTGCTTTGTTCCTTACCACTTTGCCATTTTTATCAAGCTTGTTGAGGTAGACCCACTTGGTGCGAATGATCTTTCAATCACTTGCATTTGGCACTAAGGTCCATACTTTGTTCTTTTCAAATTTCTCCAACTCTTCTTTCATAGCTAGGATCCACTCATCATCCCCAAGAGCTTCCTTGACGTTCTTTGGCTCGAGTTGTGAGATGAAGGTATTGTTGGCTTTTTCTTTGTTGATTGTAGCCCGCGTCTTCACTCTTTGAAATGGATCACCTAAAATCATCTCTTTTGGATGATTCTTTGTAAATCTAGGAGTTGGATCCATCTTCTCTTCATCTTTCTCTTATTCTTGAGTGACCACCTCTTTTTCCTTTTGGGTGATGTTGAGCTCTTTTAGAATAGGAACTTCACCTGTAATATCATCATTTGGAACAATATCTTTGAGAATAGAGGGGTTAGTCACAATAAACTTAACATTTATAGATTCTTCTACTTGAGCAAGATCAATATTAAACACGCTATAAGCCTTGCTAGTAGTGCTATAGCCAAGAAAGAAAGCATTGTAAGATTTTGGATCAAACTTATTGAGAGGAACTTTTGTATTCAAAACAAAACAATGACATTTGAAAACATGGAAATACTTGATAGAAGGCTTCCTACTACGCCATAGCTCATAGGGGGTTTTCTTTAAAGAAGGATGTGTAAAAACCCAAATTTGCATAAAACATGAGGTACTGACGGCTACGGCCTAAAAATTTTTGGAGTGTCATACTCTAAAGCATGGTCCTAGACATCTCATGTAAAGATATATTCTTCCTCTCTACAACCCCATTTTGTTGAGGTGTTTGAGGTGAAGAACAGTTATGTGCATAACCAGATTCTTGACAAAAAGTTCAAAAATATAATTTTCAAATTCTCCCCCATGATCACTATGGATGGGAACGATGCGGCAATAGAATTCATTCTCAAATCATTTACAAAAGCTCAAGAAAACATCACGCGTATTACTCTTGGAAACGAGAAAGAAGGTCCAAGTATATCTAAAGAAATCATCAACAATAACAAAGCAATACTTGGAACCACGGACCAATTCTCATTGGTCTAAATAGATCAATGTGAAGAAGTTCAAGAGATATCTTGGTACTAAGGTCTCCTTTGGATTTGAAGGAGGACTTGGTTTGATTTCCTTGGGTACAAGGTTGGCATTCCTCATCCTTTTCAAAATCCAATTTGGGAAGTCCCTTGACCAAGTCCTTTTTACTCAACTTCTTCAACTGATGCATATTTACATGACCAAGCCGACGATGCCAAAGAGAAATATCATTTGAATTGACTACTAGTCATCTACCAACAACAAGCTTAATAGAGTCAAGCACAATGAAATAAAGATTACCACTTCCAATTCCCTTATATATAACTTGATAGGTGAGGGAATCTAGAATCAAGCATTCAAAAGACGTAAATAACACGAGGTAATCTTTGTCATATAATTGACTAACACTAATTAAATTATGATGTAGGCCATCCACAAAAAGAACATTCTTGATACATAAGGATTCACTTACATCACCCTCCCCTTTGACTTTACCTTTCTTGTTGTCCCCAAAGGTAACCGAACCTCCTTTCTTTTTGGTGAAGTTGTTGAAATGGCTTATATCACCTGTCATATGCTTAATGCAGTCACTATCAACAATACATCTTCTTTTTTCCTATAAGATAGGAGAGTGTCCATTCCCAACTCAAACTTTGGGATTCGGAGTTAGTTTGGGGACCCATTTCATCTTTGGGTTGGTCCCCTTAGGCTTGTAAGGACAATAAGTAGAGTAAT
This sequence comes from Alisma plantago-aquatica, assembly GCA_963693085.1. NCBI lineage: Eukaryota > Viridiplantae > Streptophyta > Magnoliopsida > Alismatales > Alismataceae > Alisma > Alisma plantago-aquatica. The sequence continues at coordinate 277,038,999 of OY856410.1, forward strand.
GATCATTACATTTGCAATAAGAACAAGCCATATGATTCTTAGTGTTGAAAAACTCTCCAACGAATAAAGACATCTCATTGCTCTTTTTTTTACCTTTGTCTTTGGTTTTGCCCTTTGGTTCTCCCCCTACAAATCTCAAACCACTAGTACCACTTTGTTTGGTATAATGGTCAAGGATTTCATTTAGAGAGTCTTTCCCTTTGAGGAACTTCTGTATAGAGGCCCTAAGTATATGATTATTATCATTAAGAGATATGGTAGTAGAAGAAAAACTAGAAATATCATCTCTAGCTTGAACAAGGTCAGCCTATAGACAAAGGGCTTTAGTCAAATAAGAATCTTTCTCAAGAGAAAGGAAGTAATATCATTACTAGGCAAGATAGGTCTAGAAGATAAATCATTAACTTGACCAAGCAACCTAGCATTTTTAGATCTAAGAACTTGAATTTCCTTAAGATAAACATTTCTTTCATCCTTACAAGCAACCACAAGAAGCTTAATTTTAGTATTGTTAGTTTTAAGAGTTTCAAGCTCCTTTAGGCACTTTTGGTTATTTTCCTTAAGAGTTTCAATGTTCTTAAGATAGACAATAGTCTCTACCTCAACTCCATTGTATTGGAGCTCAAGATAAAGATATTGGCCTTGCACGTTATCAATGCTCTCAAGATGAGTTTTCTCATTAAGCTCAAGAATTTCAAGTTTAGCATACAAATCATCCATAATTTTTCCTAACCTTTTTCGCTTAGATTTGTACTTAGCAAAAGAAGAACAAGTAGAAACACACATATAAATAATAGATTCCTTAGATAACTCATGCAATCTTACCCCACTTACCTCACTTACCTCACCAATTTCTTCACTAGTAGAGGCCATGAGTGCAAGGTGGCACTCTCCATCTTCTTCAAAGCTTGAACTACTTCAAAATGAAGCTTCCCAAGCTGCATGAGATGCATTCTTGTGCCTTTTCTCCTTCTTGTCCTTCCTCTTGTGCTTTCTCTCCTTCTTGTACTCTTCCTCCTTCTTGGAGCTAACTTTCTTGACTAAGATCATTCACTCTTGTAGTGTACCTTTTGTCCACACTTGTAGCATCTTGGAGTAGAGGAGGAGGCTTGCTTTCCCTTGAAGTGCTTGCCATTGATGTAGTTGGCTTCATGCTCACTAGGGACATCATCTTCACTTGAGGAGGAGGGAGATGTCTGGGAAGCAAGTTGTTGTTGAAGGATGACCACCTCCACTTGTTCTTTGGAAGCACTATCTTTGTTCTTCTTGGCTTCCTTCTCTTCTTGCTTGGCTTCTTCTTGATTGTCAAGCCTTGGGTCATGAGCTTGGAGGTTGCCAATGAGATCTTTGGTTGGGATGTCACTAAGGCTCCCCACTTCTTCAATGGAGGTCACCTTTGACTCCCAACTCTTTGGTAGAGTTCTCAAGATCTTGGAGTTGATCACACCTCTATCCAAAGTGTTTTCCAAAGTAGATAGACCATTGATGATGACATTGAGCCTATGGTATATCTGGACAATCCCTTCTTTCTTTCCCATCTTGAAGTTCTCTAGAAGGATGTTCAATATGTAGATCTTAGCCTCCTTGACTTGCTTTGTTCCCTCATAGGTAATGCACAATTTGTCCCAAATCTCATAAATGGTGTCCCAAGATGAGATGTGGTTGAACTCCATTGGGGTAAGGGCTACATAGAGGCTGCTTATGGCTTTGGCATTGAGTTGGGCTTCTTCAAGTGCATATTCACTCCATGTTGCAACAATTTTGGTTGTCTCCTTGTATGGTGTGACCATCACCTTCTACATATCAAAGTTCATACCTTGAATGTAGAACCACATACACCTCTTCCAATAGAGGAAGTTGGTGTCATTGAAGACCGGAGAACGCATGGAGAAGCCTCCCTCATGGTTGACCGAACTAAATAAGGTTATCACCCATCTTCTCATCTCATGGGAGATTGTTGGAGAAGATCCTTAGCTTTGATACCACTTGTTGGATCTAGGGATCTAGAGGGAGGGGTAAATAGATCTTCAAAAATTCTCACAAGATATATTAGACCTTCAAATTATATCAATTAAAACCAATATCTTAAGTGCAATTTGAAGTCCTAACTAACAAGCATAGCAAGGATGAGAGAAAATGAAACAAGTACTTGGGAAAGGTGGTCTACAGTGGTTCCACTCTCCAAACTAGGAGAGAGTCAATCCACTACCTAGAGAGGTCAACCTCTAGGATTTTTGCAAGTGCTTTCCTCTATATATTCACCAATAAGAGTTAAAACACAAGACCCACCAAAGGACTTACATATCCAGTACAACCTTTTCCTTCTCCTTCACTCGGAGAAGATCTTCACCTCTTCTTCAACCTTAAAGAAGAGCATCAACAACTCCACCTTCAATTGGAGTAGCTTGCTTCACCTCTGCTTCTTCGAGGAAAGGGATAGGGAAGATGGAATGGAATGAGAGCTTTACAAGCACAAGGAAGTAGCTCTCTTACAACTAGCCTGACTCACTCATAATCATGAAATGCTATGTAAATGAGAGAGAGAAAGGGGATCAAGGAGTTGCAACACACTCAATTATGGAAAGGACTTAGAATAACATGAATGAGAACACTTGGAATGAACTTAAAGGGGTCCTATTTATTACTGGGGGTGTTCCCTTGAGTGTGGGTTCACTTAAGGGTGAAATATAGCTATTTTCCAAGTTGCAACATATCTATTCTTGCTCAAAATAACTCACCAATGGTTATAATCACTTTTTCTGTGTTTTCCATATAGTACATTCGGCTGAGTTTTAATAAAGGTAACTCGATCGATCCACTAAGCGACAAAACCAATTTTCAAACTATCGTATGAGTTTATTCTGGGAAACTTGACTGATGAGCTAAAAATTAATTTTGCTCAGAGAGTCGGTTGGTCAAGTTCTGTGAGTGTGCAACTCGGTTGAGTTCTATGAGTGTGCAACTCGATCGATTGGTCTTTTGAAAAAATCCATTACTGGATCAGTCGAGTTTCCAACTCAACCGATGAACAACCTATGACAAATTTTCTAAATTGACATTTGATTGATCAAACATTGGAATTAAGTGTCCCTGATTTTTTCTCGTCTTAGTTACAAGTCATATCATCAATATAAGTGATTATCAAAATCATCTAATGTCATTTGGAGTGATTTCCTAAAATGCTCACTTGCGTTGCTTTTGACTTGAACTTGAACTTGAACAAGCTAGGGCTTGTGTAATTTGATACTTTTCATGTACCTAAAACCTGACATCAATATTTAACAGGCATATTAGATACATAGGAATGGAATGGCTGAGTCATTATCAAAATATAGGCAATGTATAACTCTCTAGTCAACAGTTATTAGGTATGTAGTCATTAAAAGAAATAATGTACTTGTTAATTGTGTGTGGAGGGGAGGTCCACATCTAACGAAACACTCAAAAAGGCATTTAGTTGTTATTATAAATCTCTCCTCCATCTAGGTGCTCTAGCTAGATATGGAACTTGCAACATGTATCTAACAAACCTTCTCTTACCTTGTCGTAGAAAGCCTTGATCCACTAGGAAGCCTCCACAGAACAACTCGATCGGTGGGCTTGGTCAGGACAAAACCCTACGATCCATCATCCTTTTCCTCTCACCTTTTCGTCTGCCACTATTGCAATTTTCCCAAAGGTGATCTCTTACGCCTTGTCTCTGCTTGAGAGTGGGTGAAATGAGAGAGGTGCTTCGCTTACTCCTGTTCCTTCATTTTTTTAAACAATAGTTTTACAAAAACTACAAATAGGTCCCTGCACTTTTATTAGAATAGTTAGAAGCCTACCAAAAAATCATAAAAAATATAAAAAATAGAAAAATATAAAAAATACTCAAAATTTTGACTCATAAGATAAGAATTTCCCCTTTTACCAGGGGAAGCAACCCTAGTACCATTTTGGGTGAGACCCTAATTAAATAATCTTGGGTTACGACCTTAAACTAGATCAATTTTGATTTCTAAATATTTTTAATAATTCTAAGATATGGCTTTAAACTAAGAAAATTTTGATTTTTAAATCATTATAACAGTCATGTTTTGTAACCTTAAAGTAGATCAATTTTGTTTCTAAAGTTTTTGATAGTCTCAGACTATGACCTCAAATGAAACCCTTTTTTATTTCCGTATCGTTTGATGATCCTGAACCATGATCTAAACTAGGTATGACACATACCGGTCTGGATCGGGTATTCGATCCGCTCCGATCTTTGGTTGACTTGAATTTCGTTCCATTTTTCAATCTTGTATTTTTTCATAATCTTGTCCTAGGTTCTGTTTGGTCTAATATTGGTTAAAACTGATATGGACCAGTTGGATCAGGTAATGTAAATAATTATTATTTATATTAATTAAATCTAATATATATAAAGGACAATAGGTGAGTGGACCAAATTAGAAATTTCTAATGTATACATTAATCCTTAGACTATACATTGATGTGTCATTCTACAAATAAAAGTTGGTGGCTTTAGTCATTAAAGACGAGTAGTCAAGCCTAACTCTTATACTAAATTCATTGAATTGATTGTTAGTCTATGCGGTACTACATAAATCAAAACGATTTCTCTTATTTTTATGTATGCATTCAACAACTCAAATGCATAATTATTGTGAATGTTAAATTTTTGTATGCTATAAATTAGTGGTTGTTGGTCTTAGGTGTTACAATTGTATAGTTATGATCTTAATAGACATATAATAGTGGCTCTCATAAATGAATTCACTTGAAATTATGTGTTACATTAATGTCACTTATTTTATCAAAGTGAATATATTTTTTCATAATTCATAATCAATGATCCAATATAAACTATATGAATATTTATTATCCAGTCCGATCCTAGTCTGGTCCCAGTATGGTACTTTATTTTTTTGGTCTATTCTGGAACGGATTAGGTCATATTTGTTCTGGTCTTTGGTCCATAACTTTTTATTAAAGGGGTCTTGGTCCGGTCCAGTTTGATTTTGGACCGATATACAACCCTATCTTAAACCAGAACAATTACACTCTTATCTTTCATATATTTTCATGAAAATACAAATTTTATCTACTATATTTTCTATAACCAACGGATCGCGTCAATAACTATAATATGGAAAGGGTGGTTTTGAGGATATACCTGGTCTTGGAGCAAGTCCAGCGACAATCTTTGTTGTTGTAGATGTGCAACTCTAAACATTAGTTGCACTAGGACTTGTCGGACTGCTACTCCTTGTGGTCTGCACCACAGACTACAACCATGAACCTCGTCTTCTTCACCAACTCCTCTTGTCACAGACTACTAGTTGACGATGTCCTCCTAGTGGTAGACAACAGCCTCCCGCCTCTAGAGAAGTCTACATAGACCGCCTAGAACTCTTATCATCCTACTAGAATAGAAAGGAAGGGAGTTGGTTCTCTTGTGGACTAGTCACCAACTTATTCTCCCACAACAATGATCTCAATGGCTCTCTCCCTTGTTCCTATGTAGTCAGGTAGAACTTGCTCGGACTCTCGTGGTTACCACAACCAGAGAGGACAATGTTTGTCAAAGCAGTTGATTCTCAATCGTCTATGTTGTGCTCTGGGAATCCCCAATACCCCTCTATTTATAGGTGGGGTTTGGGTCCAAGTTCCCATTCTATGCGGAGTGGAAGGGGACAAAAAATCTCAAATTTTCAGAACAATTCTGGAACTTTCACAACCTGCTGCAGTCGAAGCAGTCATCTGACCAGACGATCAATTCACATGCCAGATGGTTGTCTAGTATTTTCCCAGTCACACACGAAATTAGTAATTCTTTTCCAATTAATATTCTGTATTAATTCCTTGCACAACAGGTAATGTGCAATCAAAATAAATTTGGAAATATCTAGAACCTTCCTTCGACTGAACTAGGACATCTCGCCCATGCGAGATGGCTGTCTCGATCAGCTAGATGGTCGTCTGGTGACCTAAGCCGATCCGTTCTATTTGGTCGATTCGTTCCAAAGCCAATTTCAACTTGAATTAGGCCTAACTCCCCAAACGCCTATCTCAACATTTAAGACGAGTGTTTGGCACTCTAGACGGTCATCTCAACACTTGAGATGGGTGTTTGGAAGTGCAGTCAGTCTATATGTTGCATGAATCAAGTACCTAAACACTTTTGTACTTAATTCAATTGTCATTCAACATTAAACTCCTCTTGTATGTCGAGACCTATGTGTGTGACCCTATAGGTCTCATATTATGCTTGCAATGAAAGTTCATAGAAACTTATGACATCACAAGCAATCAATGGTGCCTGGTCATACATCAATACTACCCAAGTAAATGGAAACTTAGGGAACAACTTCAACCTATGATCTATGTATGATGTTGCAGTCCTTATATAGTTCCTTTGTCACTAATGTCCAGATTGAACTCGAGGCATGGAGCAGTCACCCTCTTTATCATCCAATCTTGTTTATTGAACTAGGGTAGACTATCTGAGATATATGTAACCTCAATATCACATATTGACTCACATGTGCATGGTCTTGCATTTCTCAGTCTCACTAATCAAGAGACCTAGGACATCACACTCCATTAGGAGGGGAAAATCCCATTTCTATCACTCACAGTCTATCCCCATGTGTCAAAGTCACCCAATAGTAACCATTATAACAACCCATGTTTCAAGACCGCGTTTGATGATGTCAAAGTGTACCCAATTACATGTGATGAGTGCAGTGATTTTAGGTCCAAGAACCACAAATACCACCATCACTGTGAGAGTTGACTATGAATTCCATGATGATGGTTTCCATGTTTCAGTCTCACAGTGGGTATGTCCGATACACTGTAATCTAACATGTATTTGTGTGATTGGTTTGATATTAACATATCATATATTTTGTCATCAACCAATTCACTCTCTGATCTTATTTGTTATTGTTGTCTATCAACCTTCCACAATAACAACCAATTAGGGACATAATGAGAATATGTATATGCACTCTTATCATCCGTATGATCTCATTTCTTCCAAGTCACGTACTTGAAGACATACGCCATTGAGTAATATTATTCTCTAGACATTTGTAATGTTACATCATTATATCTTAACTGAGATAAACAAAATAAATTGGAAGATTGCCTTTTTATTAATAATCAAATCATTTTCATTCATGCCATTACAATCATCACATGATTGGCTCTCTGGGAATACATACCAATAGACTCCCACTTGCACTTCGAGCCAATAACCTAAGAATTGTATTCGAAGTTATCTAACATGACTATCATGGTTTTGTAGTGAAAGTGCCTTTTTCAAGGGGTCATCAACATTATTTTCAGTTGGTACTTCACAAATCTTTACATCTCCTCATTGTACTATCTCTTGTATGAGATGGAACCGCCTTTGTATATCCTTTTAGCGATGATGTGATCTAGGTTCCTTACCTTGTGCAATAGCTCCATTGATGTCATAATATAACTTGATTGCCTCGCTGATGCTTGGAACAACCCCAAGTTCTGTGATGAACTTAAAGGGGTCCTATTTATTACTGGGGGTGTTCCCTTGAGTGTGGGTTCACTTAAGGGTGAAATATAGCTATTTTCCAAGTTGCAACATATCTATTCTTGCTCAAAATAACTCACCAATGGTTATAATCACTTTTTCTGTGTTTTCCATATAGTACATTCGGCTGAGTTTTAATAAAGGTAACTCGATCGATCCACTAAGCGACAAAACCAATTTTCAAACTATCGTATGAGTTTATTCTGGGAAACTTGACTGATGAGCTAAAAATTAATTTTGCTCAGAGAGTCGGTTGGTCAAGTTCTGTGAGTGTGCAACTCGGTTGAGTTCTATGAGTGTGCAACTCGATCGATTGGTCTTTTGAAAAAATCCATTACTGGATCAGTCGAGTTTCCAACTCAACCGATGAACAACCTATGACAAATTTTCTAAATTGACATTTGATTGATCAAACATTGGAATTAAGTGTCCCTGATTTTTTCTCGTCTTAGTTACAAGTCATATCATCAATATAAGTGATTATCAAAATCATCTAATGTCATTTGGAGTGATTTCCTAAAATGCTCACTTGCGTTGCTTTTGACTTGAACTTGAACTTGAACAAGCTAGGGCTTGTGTAATTTGATACTTTTCATGTACCTAAAACCTGACATCAATATTTAACAGGCATATTAGATACATAGGAATGGAATGGCTGAGTCATTATCAAAATATAGGCAATGTATAACTCTCTAGTCAACAGTTATTAGGTATGTAGTCATTAAAAGAAATAATGTACTTGTTAATTGTGTGTGGAGGGGAGGTCCACATCTAACGAAACACTCAAAAAGGCATTTAGTTGTTATTATAAATCTCTCCTCCATCTAGGTGCTCTAGCTAGATATGGAACTTGCAACATGTATCTAACAAACCTTCTCTTACCTTGTCGTAGAAAGCCTTGATCCACTAGGAAGCCTCCACAGAACAACTCGATCGGTGGGCTTGGTCAGGACAAAACCCTACGATCCATCATCCTTTTCCTCTCACCTTTTCGTCTGCCACTATTGCAATTTTCCCAAAGGTGATCTCTTACGCCTTGTCGCTGCTTGAGAGTGGGTGAAATGAGAGAGGTGCTTCGCTTACTCCTGTTCCTTCATTTTTTTAAACAATAGTTTTACAAAAACTACAAATAGGTCCCTGCACTTTTATTAGAATAGTTAGAAGCCTACCAAAAAATCATAAAAAATATAAAAAATAGAAAAATATAAAAAATACTCAAAATTTTGACTCATAAGATAAGAATTTCCCCTTTTACCAGGGGAAGCAACCCTAGTACCATTTTGGGTGAGACCCTAATTAAATAATCTTGGGTTACGACCTTAAACTAGATCAATTTTGATTTCTAAATATTTTTAATAATTCTAAGATATGGCTTTCAAATAAGAAAATTTTGATTTTTAAATCATTATAACAGTCATGTTTTGTAACCTTAAAGTAGATCAATTTTGTTTCTAAAGTTTTTGATAGTCTCAGACTATGACCTCAAATGAAACCCTTTTTTATTTCCGTATCGTTTGATGATCCTGAACCATGATCTAAACTAGGTATGACACATACCGGTCTGGATCGGGTATTCGATCCGCTCCGATCTTTGGTTGACTTGAATTTCGTTCCATTTTTCAATCTTGTATTTTTTCATAATCTTGTCCTAGGTTCTGTTTGGTCTAATATTGGTTAAAACTGATATGGACCAGTTGGATCAGGTAATGTAAATAATTATTATTTATATTAATTAAATCTAATATATATAAAGGACAATAGGTGAGTGGACCAAATTAGAAATTTCTAATGTATACATTAATCCTTAGACTATACATTGATGTGTCATTCTACAAATAAAAGTTGGTGGCTTTAGTCATTAAAGACGAGTAGTCAAGCCTAACTCTTATACTAAATTCATTGAATTGATTGTTAGTCTATGCGGTACTACATAAATCAAAACGATTTCTCTTATTTTTATGTATGCATTCAACAACTCAAATGCATAATTATTGTGAATGTTAAATTTTTGTATGCTATAAATTAGTGGTTGTTGGTCTTAGGTGTTACAATTGTATAGTTATGATCTTAATAGACATATAATAGTGGCTCTCATAAATGAATTCACTTGAAATTATGTGTTACATTAATGTCACTTATTTTATCAAAGTGAATATATTTTTTCATAATTCATAATCAATGATCCAATATAAACTATATGAATATTTATTATCCAGTCCGATCCTAGTCTGGTCCCAGTATGGTACTTTATTTTTTTGGTCTATTCTGGAACGGATTAGGTCATATTTGTTCTGGTCTTTGGTCCATAACTTTTTATTAAAGGGGTCTTGGTCCGGTCCAGTTTGATTTTGGACCGATATACAACCCTATCTTAAACCAGAACAATTACACTCTTATCTTTCATATATTTTCATGAAAATACAAATTTTATCTACTATATTTTCTATAACCAACGGATCGCGTCAATAACTATAATATGGAAAGGGTGGTTTTGAGGATATACCTGGTCTTGGAGCAAGTCCAGCGACAATCTTTGTTGTTGTAGATGTGCAACTCTAAACATTAGTTGCACTAGGACTTGTCGGACTGCTACTCCTTGTGGTCTGCACCACAGACTACAACCATGAACCTCGTCTTCTTCACCAACTCCTCTTGTCACAGACTACTAGTTGACGATGTCCTCCTAGTGGTAGACAACAGCCTCCCGCCTCTAGAGAAGTCTACATAGACCGCCTAGAACTCTTATCATCCTACTAGAATAGAAAGGAAGGGAGTTGGTTCTCTTGTGGACTAGTCACCAACTTATTCTCCCACAACAATGATCTCAATGGCTCTCTCCCTTGTTCCTACGTAGTCAGGTAGAACTTGCTCGGACTCTCGTGGTTACCACAACCAGAGAGGACAATGTTTGTCAAAGCAGTTGATTCTCAATCGTCTATGTTGTGCTCTGGGAATCCCCAATACCCCTCTATTTATAGGTGGGGTTTGGGTCCAAGTTCCCATTCTATGCGGAGTGGAAGGGGACAAAAAATCTCAAATTTTCAGAACAATTCTGGAACTTTCACAACCTGCTGCAGTCGAAGCAGTCATCTGACCAGACGATCAATTCACATGCCAGATGGTTGTCTAGTATTTTCCCAGTCACACACGAAATTAGTAATTCTTTTCCAATTAATATTCTGTATTAATTCCTTGCACAACAGGTAATGTGCAATCAAAATAAATTTGGAAATATCTAGAACCTTCCTTCGACTGAACTAGGACATCTCGCCCATGCGAGATGGCTGTCTCGATCAGCTAGATGGTCGTCTGGTGACCTAAGCCGATCCGTTCTATTTGGTCGATTCGTTCCAAAGCCAATTTCAACTTGAATTAGGCCTAACTCCCCAAACGCCTATCTCAACATTTAAGACGAGTGTTTGGCACTCTAGACGGTCATCTCAACACTTGAGATGGGTGTTTGGAAGTGCAGTCAGTCTATATGTTGCATGAATCAAGTACCTAAACACTTTTGTACTTAATTCAATTGTCATTCAACATTAAACTCCTCTTGTATGTCGAGACCTATGTGTGTGACCCTATAGGTCTCATATTATGCTTGCAATGAAAGTTCATAGAAACTTATGACATCACAAGCAATCAATGGTGCCTGGTCATACATCAATACTACCCAAGTAAATGGAAACTTAGGGAACAACTTCAACCTATGATCTATGTATGATGTTGCAGTCCTTATATAGTTCCTTTGTCACTAATGTCCAGATTGAACTCGAGGCATGGAGCAGTCACCCTCTTTATCATCCAATCTTGTTTATTGAACTAGGGTAGACTATCTGAGATATATGTAACCTCAATATCACATATTGACTCACATGTGCATGGTCTTGCATTTCTCAGTCTCACTAATCAAGAGACCTAGGACATCACACTCCATTAGGAGGGGAAAATCCCATTTCTATCACTCACAGTCTATCCCCATGTGTCAAAGTCACCCAATAGTAACCATTATAACAACCCATGTTTCAAGACCGCGTTTGATGATGTCAAAGTGTACCCAATTACATGTGATGAGTGCAGTGATTTTAGGTCCAAGAACCACAAATACCACCATCACTGTGAGAGTTGACTATGAATTCCATGATGATGGTTTCCATGTTTCAGTCTCACAGTGGGTATGTCCGATACACTGTAATCTAACATGTATTTGTGTGATTGGTTTGATATTAACATATCATATATTTTGTCATCAACCAATTCACTCTCTGATCTTATTTGTTATTGTTGTCTATCAACCTTCCACAATAACAACCAATTAGGGACATAATGAGAATATGTATATGCACTCTTATCATCCGTATGATCTCATTTCTTCCAAGTCACGTACTTGAAGACATACGCCATTGAGTAATATTATTCTCTAGACATTTGTAATGTTACATCATTATATCTTAACTGAGATAAACAAAATAAATTGGAAGATTGCCTTTTTATTAATAATCAAATCATTTTCATTCATGCCATTACAATCATCACATGATTGGCTCTCTGGGAATACATACCAATAGACTCCCACTTGCACTTCGAGCCAATAACCTAAGAATTGTATTCGAAGTTATCTAACATGACTATCATGGTTTTGTAGTGAAAGTGCCTTTTTCAAGGGGTCATCAACATTATTTTCAGTTGGTACTTCACAAATCTTTACATCTCCTCATTGTACTATCTCTTGTATGAGATGGAACCGCCTTTGTATATCCTTTTAGCGATGATGTGATCTAGGTTCCTTACCTTGTGCAATAGCTCCATTGATGTCATAATATAACTTGATTGCCTCGCTGATGCTTGGAACAACCCCAAGTTCTGTGATGAACTTCTTGATCCATACAACCTCCTTTGTTTCACTCAATGCAACAATATACTCGACATCTGTTGTAGAATCAACAACTGTTTCTTTCTTAGAACTCTTCCAACTTACAACTCCGTTGTTGAGGAAGAATATGAATCCTGAGTGCTACTTATAATCATGTTGATGACTGTTGGAATCTTGCATTGGTGTAACCCGTTACCACCAACTCTTCCTCTCTGGCGTAGAATAAGAACTGATCCTTAGTCCTTCTCAAGTACTTGAGAATGTTCTTCACAGCTATCCAATGAGCATCACCTAGGTTTGACTAATATCTGCTAATCATGCTCAAGGCATATGAGCCATTTGGATGAATACAAAACATTGCATACATGATTGATCCAATTTCTAAGGCATATGGAATCAAACTCATGCATTTTCTTTCTTCATAAGAACTTGGACATTGGGCTCTAGATATGGGGACACCATGACGCGCATGCATGTTTCCTCTCTTTGGGTTCTCCATGTTGAACTGCTTCACCACTTTGTCAATGTATGTGCTCTGACTTAGTCTAAGAAGCCTTATGGATCTATATCTATAGATCTTTATCTCCAAAATGTAGGATTCTTCTCCCTAGTCTTTCATAGAGAATGTATTTCCAAGCCATGTCTTTACCTTTTGTAAAGTAGGGATGTCATTCCCCATTAATAGTATGGTATCTACATACAATATGAGAAATGTCACTATGCTCGCACTAACCTTCTTGTACGCATAAGTTTCATCTTTATTTTGAATAAAGTCAAACCCTTTGACTATCTCATCAAAATGAAGATTCCATCTCCGAGATGCTTGCTTCAATCCATAGATTGACCTTTGTATCTTCTAGACTTTGTTTGTAAACTTTGGATATATAAAACCCTCAGGTTATGTCATGTACACATCCTCAACTAGATTCTCATTAAGTAATGTGGTTTTAAGATCCATTTGCCAAATATCATAGTCATGATAAGCTATAATAGAAAGCATTATCCTGATGGACTTAACCATAGCCACTAAAAAGGTTTCATCACAGTCAACACTTTGAACTTATCTAAAACCCTTTGCAACCAATCTTCCCTTATAGGCTTGAACTTTTCCATTCATGTAGGTCTTCTTATTTAAGACCCACTTGTACTCTATGGGTTTTACCCCTTCAGGTGAATGCAACAAAGTCCATATCTTTGTTGGGATACATGGATTCCATCTCAGATCTCATGGCCTCAAGCCATTTCTCAGACTTTGGTCCCTCAATAGCATCTTTATAGAATATTGTCTCATCATATATGACTAATTCTCTACATTCATGAGTTACAAGATATCCAAACTTTCAGGCTCAAGGTGTGTCCTATTGGATCTATGAGGTTTTTGTGTTACTTGAGTAATTAGGGATTCCATAACACCTTGCGAATATCTTTGTTCCTCTGGTTCATCTATTGGTTCAACATTTTCTTGTTGGTCTCAAACCTCTTTGAGTTCCACTTTTCTCCCATAATTCCTTTGGAAACAAATTTATTTTCTAAGAATACAACATCTTTAGAAAAAAACACTTTGTTGTCAAATATGGAATAAAAGTAATATCCTTTAGTCTCCTTAGGATATCCAACAAAATAATATTTATCAGATTTATGACCAAGCTTCTCAAGAAGCATCTTGCTAACATAAGATTCACATCCCCAAATCCTCATAAAAGACATATTGGGATGTTTCCAAGTGCATATCTCATATGGTGTCTTTTGAAATAATCTAGATGGTACTCAATTTAGTTGTAAACGTGGTGGTTTCTAGAGAATACCCCCATAAGGTAGTCGACAACTTGGATAAACTCATAATCGATCACACCATATCCAATAATGTGTGATTCCTTCTTTATGATACACCATTATGCTAAGGTGTTCCAGGTGAAGTCCACTGGGATACAATCTCATGGGCTCTAAGAAGGTTATCAAACTCTTGGTTTAAGTATTCTCCACCTCGATCAGAATGAAGTGCCTTAATACTTTTATCAAGTTGGTTATGTACTTCATTCATAAACTCCTTGAACTTTTTAAGAGATGTTGACTTTGTTTCTATAAATAAATATAGCCATGTTTACTGAAGTCTTCAGTGAAGGTAATGAAGTACTGATACCCACCTCTAGATGTTGTTCTAAAAGGTCTACACTCATCAGTATGTATGAGCCCTAATAGATCACTGGACCTCTCATTATTACTAGTGCAAGGGATCTTTACCATCTTACCCAACAAACAATATTCACATGTCTCTATCGATTCAAAATCAAAAGAGTCCAGATAACCATTGTTATGGAGTCTAGATATGCGATTCTCATTTATGTGCCCCATACGACAATGCCAAAGGTATGTTTTGCTTGAGTTGTTGAGGTTTAGTCTTTTGGTATTTACATTATAAACATATATCTTTAGATCTAGCAAGTAAAGACCATAAGACATTGGGGCACTGCCATAAAAGATCCCATCTTTTGAAATAGAACATTGATCCTTTTTAATATGGAATTCAAATGCATCCTTGTCCATACAAGATACATATATTATGTTTCTATTTATAGTAGATACATAATAATAGTTCTTTAACTCTATTACAAGCCTTGTGGGTAGAGATAATGTATAGGTTCCAACTATGCTGGCCGCAACTCTTGTGCCATTAGCAACTCACAGTTCCACCTTGCCTTTTGCCAAAGGCCTACTTCCTTTCAGATCCTGTATATGAGAACATATGTGAGATTCACATCTGATATCTAGTACCCATGATGATGAAGTAGATAGGTTTATCTCAATAGGGTATATACATGAAGTGGACATCACCATCCCCATCTTCTTCTTCTAGAGTGCCTTCAAGTACAAAGGATGAGATCCTCTTGCACTTTTCTTTTTACTTATCTTGAGTGTTGAAGATGTGGATTTAGGCTCAACCTCATAACTCTTTTTGGTCTTTCTTTGATCCTTGGACTCAGTCCTACTGATCACCATCACAGGATTATCCTTCAATTTTGCTTCAACATGAATCAACATGGCAAGCAGGTCTGACATCTATCCATCCATATTATTCACATGATAACATGCAATAAAGAAGCTATATGATTCTGGCATAGTCTTTAGAATCATATCATTGACAAACTCTTGGCTCAAGGTGAATTTCAGTTCTTCAAGATGATACACATGTCCAATCATATTGAGCACATGTACGTTTACTGAGGTTCCCTCTTTCAACTTTGACTCAAGCAACACCTTCAGGATATTGTCCCTTTCCTTCTTTACAAGACCAAGTGTCACTTTATTAAGACGTGTTACCATCTCAAGAACACTAATGTCTTCACATTGCTCATGCAACTCATAGTTCATGCAGCTAAGCATAAGGTACTTTATCTCTAAGGCATCATTGGCATGCTTCTAGTAAGCATCCACTTGTGCCCTAGGTGCATCAGGAGGAGGTATTTCTAGCACTAATTTGTCAAGGACGTAGAGTTTTCACTCATCATTAAGAACCCTTCTCATTGTCCAAAACTAGTCATGGAAATTTCTCCCATCAAGTTTGTCCTTCTTCAGGACCAATCACAAATCGGATTTGTTCGTCATTTGATTATATAAGAGAAAATTTGTCAAAAATCCTTTTTGATTTGATTTTGACCTAATTTTTTTTTATGATATTAATTAGGTCTTAAATTATTATCACTCCCACTATTTTATTCAAATTGATAGCCCTCAATATCAATTCAGAATATTACAGCATACAATGTTCTAGTGATCCAAGATCCTTATTTCACCAAATCATGAGTTAACTTTGGTTGATCGCCCACAACTTGATAATTTAGGTGGGCCATCAAGCCAATTGCATCATATGAAACTCTTACATAGATTATATGCACAACTCCTTGTCATTATCATCCACATGCTTTTGGGCTTAGACGCTCTAAGAATCACCAGTTAAGCCTGAACGAAAAACCGACACAATAACAATGTACCCCACTTTGGTGGCACCTACATTATTACCATCACACTTCCACGATATAAATGACATACCACGCTTTTGCATCACCTATGTTTGGTCGATCAAGCTTTTCATGTATTCTAATTTTAGAAAGCATCTAAGACTTAGTATTTTAATTGAGGGAGTTTGTATAAAAACATATACTTTATCCAGTCACCACATATATAGTATGTATCGTATATGTGCTATATCCCACAATGAAAACATGCAATAAACGAAAGCGATGGTTATGGCCAACCTAATGTAACTCCTTGGAGCCACAAGGAATTACATCATCTAAGTCTACATCACATGTGGAAATATGTTGTTGATGAAGATTTGTGCTTGCCAATCCGAGTTGATCAGTTCAACTCTTGAAGCGATCGACTAGCCTCCTCCCTAGTTGTAGGTCATCTCACCAGTCATCTGGTTCCATCATTCCACCATCTACTAACTCCTCTAGCAGATCGGTCGGGTCTACTAGGCGATCAATTTGTCTTGTTCACCATGTCTTGCATAGTCCTTTAATCAGTTGGCTTGTCTTAGGGACATCTTCATCATCATCATAACAAGAAAGTAAACTATACTAATTTTACATAATTATTGAAAATCTTCAAGTTACATTTGAGGGAAGCAAGGGTAAGAAAGAATTAACTTTACATTGGGAAGATAAGATAGAGGCTCATTACGCTGACCGAGATAAACAGATAAACCAACCACACAACCATGCATAGAATTTAGGGGTTATTGGACATCACCATGCTACACATCCACCATAAAACCTCTTTTAGGGCGATGCATGTAAATTGCATATATATATATATATATATATATATATATATATATATTGATAAAGGGTGCCTATCGCTTTTTATTTATTCAAATCAAAATGAGAAATAGCTACAATGTTCACATCAAAATCCTCCAATACCGTCCGAGGATCTTATAAGAAACAGGCATGAGAGGCCAAACTATGGGCAACCCCATTACCTTGCCTTTGAACAAAACCACAGTGGAAAGAGAGAAAATCTAAAGATAAGTGGAAAATGTCTATCATAATGTTGTCCTCATAGCCTCGTCCCCACCCACCGACTTTCACTACGTGTACCAGAGTAGCGCTATCAGTCTCAACAATTAGATCCTTCAGGACCAGGTTCAAAGCTAGCTGAATCCCATGTAGGACTGCAATTTTCTCTGCACTAAGCACTAAGAATGCATGGTCCAGATGGCATTGGTGCATAGCCTTGATATTCCCTAGGTTATCCCTTATGAAAGTTCCAATACCTGTGCGGCCACCAATGCGAATGCTGGTGTCTGCATTTTTCTTGAAACACCCCAGAGGCGGAGGATTCTAGGTTGAAACATCCAGATCGCCCTCCCTTTGATCATTGTTGTGCAACGCCTGTTGGTATGTATGCCCTGAGAGCCAATCATGGGATGATTGGTGGGATACATTAATATTTATTTGATAAACATCAAAGGCAAGCTTCCAATTCTTTCTGGTTTAGTCATATGAGATAGTGATAGAACATATTGAATGTCTAGAGCATGACAATACTCAATGACGTATGTTTTCAGGTTCAGGACCTGAACAATGAGATCATACGGATGCTAAGAGTTTGTACATTCTTATTCTGTCCCTAGTCAGATGTCATTGTGGAAGGTAGATAGACAGAAATGACACACAAGACTAGATTGTGGTGTTGGTTGATGACAAAATCTCATTAGTCATGATATAGAGATATCAAACCAAACACATAGGTACTTGTTAGAGAACAAGTGTACCAGACAGGCCCACCGTGAGTTTGACACATGGAACCTTGACATGGTAGTCACAGTCAGTACTCATAGTGATGGTGGTGAATATGATTCTTTGACCTGAAATCACTACACTCAACACATGTCATTGGGTACACTTTGACATCATCAAACGTAGTCCTGAAACATGGGTTGTTATAAAGGTGATGATTGGGTGGATTTAACACATGGGGCTTTTGAGGGGTGAGTGATAGATATGGGATTTGTCCCTTCTGAGGGAGTTTGATATCCATGGCCACTTGATGAGTAGGATCGAGAAAGGCGTGCACACATGTGTGAATCAGTATGTGATATTGATGTCATACATATATCTTCCAATCCACTCTGAGATCAAGAAAGTGAATGAACGTTGATAGGATGACTGTTCCATGCCTCGAGTTCATTCGGCATATCAGTGACAAAGGAATTATACATTCACTATAACACCATTCACGGATTGTAGGATTGAAAGTTGTTCTCCCACTTTCTATTTCACTTGGGTAGCACTGATATGTGACTAGGCACCTCTCTTTGCTTGTGAAGTCATCAGTGTTATGGACTTTCACTGCCAACGTGAAATGGACCTGCAGGGTCACACACATAGGATTTAACATGGAAGAGGAGTTTTGTCCACAAACAATGTTTAGATTGATTACTAAAGGAGTTTAGTAGTTGAATTAAACACTCAATCAATTGATAGCTCAGTATCATAATGTTCAAGGCATTGGACTGATTGATTAGAGTATTAGATTGATTGAAACTGCAATTGACTGTTTTTGCACAATCTGCACTCCCAACCGACTGACTCATGTGATGAACCGATCGGCTGAGCTTGGTGAACCGATCGGCTCAGGTGGTGAGTCGATCGGCTCATGGACAGGGTGAAATGATCAGTTCAAGTGTTGAAACGATCGATTCAACTGGTCCAACCGAGCAAGTTGGGAAAGTAGGATTGGTGAGAAATTTATTTTTGTTTCACTTGCCCAATTTGATTGGAACAAGGATTGGTATTAGGTACCAATTAGAAATAAAAGAAGAAAAGTCAATCGGGAACTGATCAGGACCACGAACCGGCCGGTTCAAAAGTGAACAGACCATTTCATGGGTCCCAACCGATCGGTTGAGGTGTCAACCGACCGACTCAGGTCCCCAACCGACCATTTTAGAAATGAAACGATCGGTTCAGGTTGCGTAGTTGGTTGTTTTTGTGGAAAATCTCGAACCCTTCTACTCCTGCTTTAGTCCCACATTGCCCGAGATAGAGAAACCTATCCCATGACCCTCGTATACATATAGGAGTATTGGGGGCTTCTCAAAGAACAACTCAGTGCAACCAGTTGCTCTGTAAAGTTGTCGTTCTCTCTAGTTTTGGTAACCGAGAGAGCCCGAGCAAGTGCTACCTGATAAGGGAGGTATAGTAAGGGAAAGAAAACTGCAGAAAGCGACTGGTGGCAGGAGAGTGTGTCGGTGACTAGTACGTTGACAGGAGGGTGTGACTCATTCCAATTCCTTGTGGGACAAGGAGATTGGAGTTCCAGGTGGTCCGTGTGGACTACTTCAGAGGCGGGAGATTTCTATCGCTCAGAGGACAACTGTCAATCCCGACAGTCCCGATGAGACCAGGAGTCGTCAGTCCCGGTGCGACCAGGAGCTGCACAGACACTATCCAAGACCAGAGGTGAAGACCGCGCAAGCCATAAGGTATTGTCTCCGAGCAAGCTTCGGGACAAGGTATGATTCTACAAACCATCCTTTCCTATTGTATAGACGTTTACGCGTTTCCTTGTTCTGGGTTTGGGAGGAGATTTTTTTTCCCGCTGCCTTCTCTACCTCCCCTAAAACCCAACAATGGTATCAGAGCCACATCAACTGCTTTATACTTTAGGATTATCGATATGATCGATTTTGGTTTGTCGCCTTTATTTATTGCATATGATGCGAATAAAATTAGCTTTACACATGTCCAATCCTAAATCCATAAATCCCAATATACATATATGATATGTAATATTAATGCACTCGATACGCGTCTCCCTTAAACGAGTTTTGTGGTGGATGTATAGCGTGGTTATGGCCAATAAACCCTATTTGTGTTTGGTTGTATGTGGTTGCTTGCATCTCGGTCTGCGCACCGATTCCCTTTCTCCTATTCCTAATGTAACTAAAAATAATTCGAGATTTCTTTCCTACCTTTGCTCCCGTCGAATGTAACTGGAGGTTCCTCTTTTAACATTGTAAAATAGGATAGAATTTTATTTCCTGTTATGTCAAAGAACGGAGGACATCCTGACGACAGCTGAGATGATCGGTTCAAGGCGTGAACCGATCGGTTGACATTCGAGACGATCAGTTCAAGGAGTGATCCGATCTGTTGATGACCAGTTTGAGGAGCGAGACGAGCGGGTGGCGGCCATGATGCACGATGACCAGGCGAGTCGATCGGTTGGAGGAGCCAACCGATCGGCTGGTGGCTCCCAGCCGACCGGCCTGATGGTGAGCTGATCAGTCATTTGATGAGTTGATCAAACCCAAAAAGGCAAAGCACATAGTTCATCTTATACAAGTTACATGTGATGTAGACCTAGACGACCGTGATTCCTCTTGGCTCGAGGAATCACATTAGGATGTCCATAATCATTGCTTTTATTAATTTACATGTTTTCTATGAGATATAGCATGTATATGATACGTACTATGTACTGTGGTGATTGGATATGTATATGTATATAAAACCAAATCCCTCATTAAATATTAATGTTTTAGATGCCTTCCAAATGTGACACATGTGAAAAGCTTGATCGACCAAGTGTGGGCACACCCGAGCGTGGTGCACCGTCTATCTTGTGGAAGTGTGAAGGATGGATATGTGGGTCTGCCCAAGCAGGGTGCATATTCATCGTGTTGGCTTTGGGTCAGACTTAACAAGGTGACCTAGATAGGATCTAGCACCTTGAGGCATGGAGATGATCATGGAAAGGAGTTGCATATGACATCTTATCAAGAGTTTCATATGATGCAATTGGCAAGAGTTGCCTACCTGAGAGATCTTAGTTGTGGGTCACAGCCCAAGCTGTTCCATGACTTAGAGGATTTCAGGATCTTGCCCACTAGAAGGTTGTACGCTGCAATCTTCTGAATTGATGGTGAGGGCTATCAATTTGAAGTAAAATAGTGGGAGCGATAATTAATTAAAGACATAATTATATCATCAACTTTTCAAATCAATCAAATAAGTCAAAAATGAGTTTTGGACTAAAATTGCATATTTTCCTTTTGTAGTATAAATGGCAACAAACAACAATCATTTTTCTTTGCGATCCATCCTTGAAAAGGACAAGCTGAATGGGACAAGCTTCCACGACTAGTATAGGACATTGAGAATTGTTCTCACTCAAGAGCGAAAGCTCTATGTCCTGGATACTCCAATTCCAGAGGAACCTGCTCCTAATGCACCAAAGGCAGAAAGGGATGCTTACAAGAAGCATTCTGATGATGCCATTGATGCAAAGTGCTTGATGTTGTGCTCTATGAACCACAAGTTGCAGAGACAACATGAGAACATGGGTGTCATTGAGATGATTTAACATCTCAGGAACATGTATGAAGATCAAGCACGGAAAGAGAGATATGATGTCTCAAGGGCACTGTTCAAGTGCGTCATGACAGAAGGAGATCCAGTTGGTCCTCACACACTCAAGATGATTGGGTATGTGGAGAACCTAACAAGACTGGGATTTCCACTGAGCCAAGAGTCGGCTACTGACGTGATACTGCAATCATTGCCAGAATCCTACAGTCAGTTTGTGATGAACTACAACATGAACAACTTTGATAGGCCACTGTCAGAGTTGTTGGGCATGTTGAGGACAGACGAGACACAGATGAAGAAGGACAAGCCTAAGTGTGTGATGGTGATCATGAGCAAGAAAGGTGATGCGATGATTTTGAGTCGCATTTAGAGACCTATTTCATATGCGTTTTGTGCCTTAATTACTCATTTTCATGGATATTATTGCATAATTCACTTTATTTGGTCTTTGCCATCATTTTATATCAAATCCCCTTTATTTTACTATTTTGAGCATTATTTATCATCTTATTATAAATTGTGTGGATTTACTTGGTCTTGTTGTGAAATTTCAGGAAAAAACAAGTATCTGCTTCCGTCGATACCATCGACGGAAGTCGATACCATCGACCAAGCCACAGGTTGTCAGCCGAGAAGAGCAATACAGAGTCGATACCATCGACGCGGGTCGATGGTATCGAGATCCCTTCAAGTTGGTGGCGAGGAAACTGTCGATACCATCGACCCAAGTCGATGCCATCGACACAAAGGAAGCTACAACGTCGCTAAATGACAACAACCGACGCTAAAGGAGTCGATACCATCGACACCCAAGTCGATGGTATCGAGATCACCACAGGCGCTCAGAATAAAAGAAAGGAAAGCTGCCGCTAATCCGCTGGGTCGATACCATCGACCCGCGTCGATGGTATCGACGCCGGCAGATATGCGTTGGATCTGTTTTGATCTCGATCGGACGGCTGTTGTTATTTGACGACCTAATTAGGGACTTATACCTAATGACGGCCGCCCACATGAGGAGGGCATCTGATTTTTGGGATTGCACGAGTGCCGAGGAGGAGAAAGGAGAACGGAGGCCGAGAAGCTCATCCCGGGTGATTCGGACGCTGCCGAAGACGATTTCCACCACCGACAGGCGGGGAAGCTCGTGTTCTACGCCAAGGATCCACCGGTTCTTCTCCGTTCAGGGGTTTTCCCACTTATTTCCCGTTTTTCTTATGAATTCCCCAATTTCTACCATGTATTCGTGTGAGATGAACATGAGAGGCTAAACCCCTCAATCTTTAGGACCGGGAGTAGCCCGGGAATGCATTGTATGACTTTTTTATATCAATAATTCATATTTTTCTCTCAAATCCGTGGTATAGATTCGTTTTCTCCATTTTTATTATTATGCTTGATCACCATAATAATAATTTAACACCCTTAATCACTTCGACAGAAGGATTTACGGTTGAAAAGAGACAAATTCTACATTAATCAATAAAACCCTTGACAAAGGAGTTGTAAAATTAATGGTGGGAACTGAGAGACCGTTTATAATGCACTTAGTTTAGGGGAATGATTACTACGATGGTGGAATCAACCTAAATCTAAGTAGTGAATTACACCACGACAGTGGGTAATTCTGTTTTCAGGCCACTACCCGGATAGAGAGAGAAGTGTGAGGAATTATATGAAACCTAATACAATGTTGACCCGCGGTGAAACCGCCATCCTAAAGATATCCCTTTGAATTGATTAAATTAACCTTTAATCGATTGCTTTCTTTGTTTGATTTTTATTTTCTTTTTAATTTGAATACAAAACCCTACTTTGTTAATCGGTCTAGCTGATTGCGATTAGTTAGTAGAAGTCTCCAATAATTCACGTATCCCTGAGTTCAACTCGGGCCTCACAAGGCCTATATTACTCGACGCGTATACTTGCGTTTAAGCGCGTAGTAAAATACACGCCAAGTTTTTGGCGCCATTGCCGGGGATACGGCGAATTATTGGCACTTTGAGTGCTAAGAGCGGCCATTCTAGGCCACATTTTTTTTATTTATTTTAAAACAATTTCAAAAATTCCTTTACTTCTCTATAATTGTGTTGACTCGTTCAAAGCATTGTACTGAACCCCTATTTCCATATTTCAGGTACTTTGCATGGTGCACACACGTAGTCGAGACTACGTGAATCGCACACCGGAGGTTCCATCTGCGGGACCAGAGGACGAGGACTACTACAAGGAGGAACACCACAGTGATATAAATTCTAAATCTGAGCAAGAACAAGAAGAAGAAATGGCTGAAGCACAGACAATATGGGAGAAGATCAAGGCGTCTTCTTCCTCGGCATCAAAGGGGCCTATAAAGAAATAGGGGCTAAACATTCCAACCTATAAGATCGATCCAACACTGATTAACCTGGTCAAATCAAACACATTTCACGGATAAAAAAATGAAGATCCAGTAGCCCACATCAGCCAGTTCGTGGAGAACTGCGATATGGTGAAGATAGATCGATTTCCACAGGATGTGCTCTACCTCAAGTTATTCCCGAGTTCCTTGGCTGGAGTGGCAAGAGAGTGGCTTCATAACCTCGACGACGAGTTTGTTGAATCATGGGATCACATGGTGGAGGTTTTCTTCGAGAGGTTCTTCCCTCCTGAGAAGACCAATGATATGATCCGGAAGATCCACAATTTCACCCAACAGGCGGGTGAAACTTATTCTGAGACTTGGGAGCGATTCCAAGTCATGTTGAGGAGATGTCCACACCATGGACTGGACAAGGAAACCCAAGTGAAGATCTTCTACTTTGCTCTCTCCGAGCATGATAGAAGCAATTTGGACTCGGATGGCTCCGGATTTTTCTTAAATAACACTGATACAAGATGCTGGGAAATACTGAAGAATATGGCACAGAAGCAATCTTGGGGAGAAAGAGAAAGAGGCCCAGTTGAGCAAGCAAGAGTTGCCAGTGAGTCAAAGGCAATGAGAGAGCTGAACGAGAAGATGGATCTTCTCGCAAAGAAGTTGCTGCAGAAGGAAGACAATGAGTCCGAGGATGAGGCTCAGGTCAAGTACACGAGGCAACAGCAGGGGTATAGGAATAACGATTATTCATGGCGGAAGGACAAGAAATTTTCATGGAAGGATCCAAATAACTTTCTGCAGGATCCGGACGCCAAGCCTGCACCGGTCACGGAGGACAAGAGCACGGAGTTGCTCAATCAAGTCATAAAGCAAAATCAAGAGTTGATGAACACTTTTGGGCAGCAAATAAAGCAGCAGGGTGAATTTATGAACCAGTTTGGGCAGACTTTGCAGAGCCACGGGGCTCAAATGAGAACTATAGAGACTTCCATGGTGTAGATGGCAGCCGAGATTGCAAGCTTGAAGAAGCCGGCACATCCGGGTTTTCCGGGGAACACCAATATTCCCGGGGGAAACCAACAGGCCAAGGCCATCTTATTGAGGAGCGGTAAGAAAGTGTTAAATCCAAAGGCGGATGACACAAGCACACTACAGGACACAGTTGAAGAAGCAACAGTCAAAGAGCAGCCCGCACCTGTCATAGAGCAAACTGAGGACATAGCTGAAGATGGTAAGGAAGAACAAGCCACTGAGGAGGAACCACAGAAATTAACTCCCTATGTGCCACCTCATCAAAGGGCACATACCGTTCCGGTCCCCTATCCCAATAGTGCAAAAGCAAGAAAGGTGGATGCACAATTTAAGAAATTTCTAGACAGCTTTAGGAAGTTATCAGTGAATATTCCTTTGCTAGAGGCGATTGAAAAAATCCCGTCTTATGGGAAGTTTCTCAAAGATGTAATCACCAAGAAGAGAAAGATACCCGACACTGAGGTCATGGTATTGAAGGAGCAAGTGAGTGCTTTTATTATGGGCACTCTGCCGCCAAAGAGACAGGATCCCGGTTGTTTCAATATTTCTTGCTTTATCGGGAAGTTCAAATTTGGCGAAGCACTTTGTGATTCCGGGGCAAGCATCAATCTGATGCCCCTTTCTACGTTCAAGAAACTTGGATTGAAGGAGTCGAGGCCAAGTAACATGACCATCCAATTGGCCGATAATTCTGTGGTGAAACCGTATGGAATATGTGAGGATGTTTTGGTAAAGGTAGACCGCTTTGTTTTTCCGGCTGATTTTGTCGTTATGGAAATGCAGGACGAGCACGGCAATGAGTTACTACTTGGCCGCCCATTCCAAGATACAGCTGATATGATCTTGGAGATGGGGAGAGGTCGCTTGACCTTGGGCATTGCGGATGATCGCTTTGAGATGGTCATGCCCAATGGCAATGCATCTAATAAAGCAAAAGCACATTGCAACATGGTTAAGCATGTGGAACAAAATATCTCACTTTGTCTTGGGAAGCCATTTTTGGATATGGCTCATGTTATGAGCAGGATAGATAATGGGACCCTAGCAGTGGACCTTATGGAGCAAACTAAAGTTGTCTCTTTATGCAAGGCTGTTGGGTTTCCAAATGATGAGAATGAGGACATTCCACCTTCATGGGAGGATGATGTGATTATTACTTCCGTCTTTGATGCATATCCAGAATTGCCTTTGGAGGCGTGTTTGTTAAATGTCACTTATGATTGGATGCGGAGTACTTCACTCAAAGAGTGCGCCAAAATGCTTCAAATGCTTCCATGTTTCTACACAAGGCACTATGAAGATTTGGGTACACTTCCCCCACCGCTACAATCATCTCTTATTTGCCCACCTGATCTGGAATTGAAGCCATTGCCCCCGCATCTGAAGTACGTCTTTCTAGCTGAGGAGGACAAGTTACCAGTGATTGTTTCTGCATACTTGAGTGCGGATGAGGAGGAGAAACTACTGATAGTGCTCAAGAACCACCGTGGAGCTTTTGGGTGGTCTGTGGCTGACATCAAGGGGATCTCCCCTACACTTTTCCAACACAAGATTCGGCTCGAGGAGGGAGCCAAGCCAGTCATACAGCCTCAAAGACGTCTAAATCCAAGCATGATGGAGGTTGTCAAGAAGGAAGTCATAAAGCTTCTTGCTGCAGGGATCATTTATGCCATATCCGATTCAACGTGGGTGAGTCCCATACAGGTAGTCCCTAAAAGGGGGGAATCACTGTCACTACAAATCTTTTGAATGAACCTGTCACCACCCGATTGGTAACCGGGTGGCGTGTTTGCATTGACTACCGCCGATTGAATGCCGCAACTCTTAAAGATCATTTTCCATTGCCATTTATCGATCAGATTTTGGAACGTCTAGCTGGTCGGTCGCATTTTTGTTTTCTAGATGGCTATTCGGGGTACAACCAGATTTCTATTGATCCTTTGGATCAAGAGAAGTCTACGTTTACATGTCCCTATGGGACGTTTGCTTACCGCCGTATGCCGTTCGGTTTATGCAATGCGCCGGCGACTTTTCAACGCTGCATGCTCGCCATATTCTCTGACATGGTAGAGCGGTGTCTTGAAGTTTTCATGGACGACTTCTCGGTGTATGGAGCGTCTTTTGATGAATGCCTTTATAACTTAGATAAGGTGTTGCAGCGGTGCGAGGACACACACTTGGTCCTCAATTGGGAGAAATGTCACATGATGGTGACGGAAGGAATTGTGCTAGGACACAAGGTGTCTAGCAAGGGTCTTGAGGTAGACCCCGTAAAAATTGAGGTGATTTCTAAGTTACCTCCACCAAATTCTGTAAAAGGGGTGAGAAGCTTTTTGGGACACGCCGGGTTTTATCGGCGATTTATTAAGGATTTTTCGAAAATCGCAAAGCCATTATCGGAATTGTTGGAAAAAGACGTAGTTTTTGATTTCAATGAGAAATGTCTTCACGCATTCGAGGTTTTGAAGGAAAAGTTGATTTCAGCTCCGGTTGTTCAAACGCCGGATTGGACAAAGCCATTCGAGTTGATGTGTGATGCGTCCGATTATGCTGTGGGAGCTGTTTTGGGGCAAAGGGTAGATAACAAGCCTGCTGTGATTTTCTACGCCTCAAAAATGCTTAATGATGCTCAATTGAACTACACAACCACGGAAAAGGAGTTACTGGCCGTCGTGTTCGCCTTTGAAAAATTTTGGCAGTACTTAGTGGGTTCTAAGGTGGTTGTGTGGACTGATCACGCTGTAATAAAGTATTTGATGGAGAAGAAGGATGCGAAGCCTAGACTAATTAGGTGGATTTTGCTCCTACAAGAATTCGATATTGAAATCAAGGACAAGTCGGGAATTGAAAATGTGGTGGCTGACCACTTGTCTAGGTTAGAGAGGGTTGATGAACAAGGTTTGAACATACCCATTACCGAGACCTTTCCCGATGAGAAACTTTTAAAAATTGATTCTAAAGAACCATGGTTTGCGGAAATTGTGAATTATTTGGCTTGCGGGATCATCCCGGAGGATTGGTCCTATCAAGAGAAAAAGAAATTCTTTCATTCATTGAGATATTATTTTTGGGATGACCTGATTTTCTTGAAGCAGTGCAGGGATGGTATTCTTCGCAGGTGCGTGCCGGAGGTGGAGTACGAGAGTGTTCTCCACCACTGTCATGCGTCGCCTATAGGAGGACACCATGCTAGCTCACGGACAGCAGCCAAGGTGTTGGAGAGCGGCCTTTATTGGCCCACTTTGTTCCGGGATGCCTATGATTTTGTTAGGCAATGTGACCCGTGCCAGCGCGCAGGTAACATCTCAAGGAGACAGGAAATGCCCCTGAATGTATTTCAGGAAGTTGAGGTATTTGATTTATGGGGCATTGACTTCATGGGACCCTTTGTGTCCTCAAATTCAAATCTTTATATCTTACTTGCTGTAGATTATGTGTCGAAGTGGGTGGAGGCAATCCCCACAAGGACTAATGATTTGAACGTAGTGTGCAGGTTTGTCAAAGAGAACATTTTCTGCAGGTTCGGGATTCCCCGAATGATCATAAGTGACGGAGGCACACATTTTCGAAATCAGAAATTCGCGACACTTTTAAAGAAATATGGGGTCAAGCACAACATCGACACCCCATATCATCCACAGACGCAAGGACAAGTGGAGGTATCAAATAGAGAAATCAAGAAGATTTTAGAAAGGACCGTAGCATCCACAAGGAAGAATTGGAGTGTATTGCTACCGGACGCGCTTTGGGCTTATCGAACGGCGTACAAAACACCTATAGGCACCACGCCTTTTAGGTTGGCGTACGGCCGGGCTTGCCATCTTCCGGTGGAATTGGAGCACAAGGCCCATTGGGCGCTAAGAAGGCTGAACTTGCGCTATGATGAGGCCGGGAGAAAAAGGATGTTTGAATTTAATGAATTGGATGAGCTACGCATGACGGCATATGAGAATGCCCGCATCTACAAAGAGCGCACAAAGCTGATCCACGATCGCCATATTGAGATGCGCACGTTCAAGAAGGGAGACAACATTCTATTGTTCAACTCCCGTCTCAAACTGCATCCCGGGAAGCTGAAATCCCAGTGGAGTGGACCCTTCATTGTGGAGGAGGTGAAACCGCACGGAGCGATTCTCGTGCGTGATGGAGATGCCACGTTCTTGGTGAACGTGCAACGCTTGAAGTTGTATTTTGGTGAGAATTACAAGAGGAAAGTGA
The DNA here is from genome assembly GCA_963693085.1 of Alisma plantago-aquatica. Lineage (NCBI taxonomy): Eukaryota > Viridiplantae > Streptophyta > Magnoliopsida > Alismatales > Alismataceae > Alisma > Alisma plantago-aquatica. Next base: position 277,068,422 of record OY856410.1, read on the forward strand.
ATGAGGTCAAACTCATTTCACTTGTGCATGAATGAGATGAAGGGAAGACGTCTAGCCTACGACACTAAACAAGGGCACTTGTTGGGAGGCAACCCACCCATCGGTACATTAGGATGGTTTAATTTTAGTCATAGATTGCTTTTATTTCGTTTAAATTTTAGTTTAAAAATGATACCTTGATCCGTTTGTTGAATGTGCAGGCACAGGCAGGGTCGATACCATCGACCCGCGTCGATGGTATCGACATGGGTTCAGGTTGACACCAGCAAAAATCACACTGCGTCGATACTATCGACAACCCCGTCGATGGTATCGACATGGTCACAGACAGGTTGCAATAAAAGTGTCGATGGTATCGACACCCCAGTCGATACCATCGAGATCTCTGGAGATATTCAGACGAATTTTGCTCAGTCAACTCGATACCATCGACGGCCTCGTCGATGGTATCGACATCATCACAGGTTGAATGCAACACAACGGCGGTGTCGCAATAAAAGCAAGTCGATACCATCGACATCCGTCGATGGTATCGACGGACATGTCACCGATCCGCACACAGATATCGACGACGATCGCAACAACCACGTCAGCGATCCGGGTGCTGCGTCGATACCATCGACTTCCGTCGATGGTATCGACCCATCAGCAATCCGGGATTCTTGATCCAACAAACGTCAGCCGTCGATACTCGCGAGGGAGGCGGATACCCACGAGATGTGTCGATACCATCGACCCGCGTCGATGGTATCGATGGGTCAACAGGGGCACTGATCAAGCCTATTTAAGGGGACTTGCAACGTCACTTGACGTCACACCTTCAGAGCAAGTATCCTCCTTTGCGCCGAGCACTCCCCCGAGCCCTCCAACACTGAAGAGAAGCGTCATCGAGCGGAGATCTTCATCGAGCGGAGAATTTCTTCTCCATCTTCACCGAGCTCTTTTCTTCTAATCCCATCTTCTCGCAACCATGGTGCACACCGCCAGAGCGTCGTCCTCAAGCGCACACCCTATGGAGATCGAGGAGTTTGTTCCTCCCCCACCCGCTTCCATCCCTCGTCCACGCCTAATTCATGCCAACATGGATGTGAGGAAGGTCTACGAGGAGATAATGAAGCGAAAGTTCGAGCCCACTCGGTATGTGGACCGGGACATGATCCAGGAGTTGGGGTTCGAGGCCAACTTGGCCTATGTGTTGGCCGGGCAAGCCCGACACACCGGTCGCCTTTACGAGCAGATCGAATGTCATGCGGATGGGCAGCCGTTTTTCGGCGAATGGGCCACATACAAGGAACTGGTGGCTGAGTTTATGGCGTCTCTTGACATCTGCGTCGTACCAAACGACGTGGTACCATCGGACCAGGCGTGGATCAAGGGAAGGGTGTCCTTCCGACTCTTCAACAACAATTACAACATCACGTTGAAGCAGTTCAACGACATCTTCAACTGGAACCACGGCTGCAATGATCACCGACGCCCCGACGCCCGCACCGACTACGACAAAATCTTCGCCGAGCTAGTTACAGTGCCGGCAGGAAAGACTGTGAGCTACCATAATGCAGCGGTAGCAGATTTTGAGCACCCGTTCGTCCGGGTCCTGCATAGGATGTTGAGCTTGACTTTCTTCGCTCGAAGCGATCTTGCTTTGAGCAAGTTTCAGGAGAGTGACCTGTTCTTTCTCTACGCACTCCTGAAACGTCAAGAGTGCAACTGGGGGGCGTTCTGGCTACAGTGCGTCCTGGCCGTGAAGAGGAGCACAAGGAAGGCTCCAATCCATTTTGGTGGTCTTGTCACCAAGTTGGCGCTTTACTTGGGGCTGAACCTTCAGTCCATGACTCCGATCTTTACGAGGAGCAAGGTGAACGTGCAACACTTGCACCGTTCAAACCTCATTCTTCTCCGGGACGGGTTGGCGTATGCTCATTGCCATGTCAACCAAGCTTATCAGGAGAGATCCCTACCGGACGACGTCTTCAACATAGAGGGCAAGCAACACTTCCGGTGGCCAATCATAGCCATCGAGTCCTCCGAGGAAGAAGGCGGTGGTGTCGAGCAAGAAGGCGAGGCTGCAGAGGAAGAGGAGGCTTTCATACCTCTTCGAGCACGTGTGGCACCACAGAAGCGTCCTAGGATGCATCCGGGTGCATCTTCATCATCTCAGCCTCCACCGCCATCACCACAGTACGAGCAGCCAACCGCGGATCCCTATTCCATGCAGGGGATGTACACCATGCTGCAGGACATCCAACAGACTCAGTAGCAGCACATGGGTATGTATACCGGCATTCATGAGACTACGAGCTGGGTACTTGACAACCAACGGGCTATGTTCGAGAACGAGCGGCTCATCCTCGCCAACCAAGAGCAAATGCACACCCAGTTGCAGCGGATAGAGACGCAACAGGAGCCCTTCTTCGACCATTACTGGAGTCAAGACTACTTTGGAGGCTATCCACAGCCTCCGCCGAGGACCCAATATGATCCAAGCTTCCAGGGGGAGTACCCATCTTGGGATCCTACGGCACCGCAATACCCACCACCGCCTCCGCAAGATTGATCAGGGTATCACTGTTCCACCCTTAAGTTGGTTTTTGACTATGAGGCCATAGTCGATTTCAAGCTTAGGGGGGTGGCTGGAACAGCTCTATCTTTTATCTTTTCTTTAGTTGTTTTTAGTTTTTGCTTTGTTATTTGTTCTTGCAATTTTAGTGTTTGTTTAGGATCCACATCTATCTAGTGTAATCGTGGATGTCTTAAAAATTGTCATCTCGCTGTTTTCATGGGAAATTTAAGGGAATTTCAAAATTTTCTGTGTCTTTTGGATAGCTTAACTTGGTTGTCCTTGGGGAACTTGTCCTATGAAAATGATTGATTATGTCAATTCTAAAGCAATATGTCACACCCACACCCCCATTGACTCATGAAAAGTGGATAGTAACGGTTGTTTGAGCCTAACCTAATCAAATGGTAATGAGACCTTAATTGGATATACGAGAAAGAACCCTTTGAACTACTACACATGTCAGTAAGGAGGGACACATGATATTTATTTTTTCTAAGGTTCAGTAACTTAATCTTGTGATCATTCCACTTCATATTTTTCCATAATCCACCAAAGAATTGGAAGTAAAGTACAGTTTTAATTCCTTCTTGCGTGCATAGCATGTAGATAGGATTTGCATTGTTATTTTCATACTTTTGCATAAAACGGAAAAAATGTATAGTGATTCATGCACATTACCTTTAGGTGCATGTCATGTAGTTGCACTCATAACTTTCATGATTTTCACGCATAAGTACACCATGTACCTCAGGTTGTCTTAAAAAGTGATCTAAATTGTTCCATACCCTCGAAATAGTACAAAGATTTCCAATCATGAAGAAAATAGCCTAACACATGTATCTCTAAGCAATTATGGATATGTGGGCTAAAAGAAAGAAAAAAAAATTCTGAAAATCTGAAAAACAATTTGAAAAAAAAAGAGAATTTAGAAGGAAATGGAATAAGAGGGAGAAAGGAACATGATATCACTTGCATAACAGGGAAATTGAGTACATGAGGTGGCTTAATTAGATTTCCATCTCATTTTGAGGTGGAAGGTTAGTGCATGCATCATTCCACCCAATTTTAAGCATTAGGGCATTTTCAATGTGCATTCACATCATTTAGGGCATTTTGTTTTGTGCATGTTGAAACTGTGTAATACTTCCAAGATTCTTCCATGAACCACCCATTCCATCCACCCGTTGCTCGGATTGGTAGGCCACTGTGATTTTCTCCTCACTCATGTTTATCAGGAGAACGGCTTCCATGTAGATGGTAGTTAGGGCGAGAAACGTAGTGTAGGCGATCACAAGATGCACCAATGCTGAATCGGCGAACCTTATTATGTCAACTGCCTTATGTGATAGTGTTCATCGGTTTTAAGGATAATTTCTCTTATTGATGATTATGGTCGCCTGTAGGGTAATTACTATTCTGTGATTAGGAAAGGCCAGTTTGAGAACGTCCAGTGGGAGTCATGTGTGATGTGGGGTGATGTGTTGATTTTTAGTTGACATCTGCCATCCTATTCTAAGGATTAGTTGCTCGAGGGCGAGCAATGTTTAAGCTTAGGGGAGTTTGATGCGATGATTTTGAGTCGCATTTAGAGACCTATTTCATATGCGTTTTGTGCCTTAATTACTCATTTTCATGGATATTATTGCATAATTCACTTTATTTGGTCTTTGCCATCATTTTATATCAAATCCCCTTTATTTTACTATTTTGAGAATTATTTATCATCTTATTATAAATTGTGTGGATTTACTTGGTCTTGTTGTGAAATTTTAGGAAAAAACAAGTATCTGCTTCCGTCGATACCATCGACGGAAGTCGATACCATCGACCAAGCCACAGGTTGTCAGCCGAGAAGAGCAATACAGAGTCGATACCATCGACGCGGGTCGATGGTATCGAGATCCCTTCAAGTTGGTGGCGAGGAAACTGTCGATACCATCGACCCAAGTCGATGCCATCGACACAAAGGAAGCTACAACGTCGCTAAACGACAACAACCGACGCTAAAGGAGTCGATACCATCAACACCCAAGTCGATGGTATCGAGATCACCACAGGCGCTCAGAATAAAATAAAGGAAAGCTGCCGCTAATCCGCTGGGTCGATACCATCGACCCGCGTCGATGGTATCGACGCCGACAGATATGCGTTGGATCTGTTTTGATCTCGATCGGACGGCTGTTGTTATTTGACGAACTAATTAGGGACTTATACCTAATGACGGCCGCCCACATGAGGAGGGCATCTGATTTTTGGGATTGCACGAGTGCCGAGGAGGAGAAAGGAGAACGGAGGCCGAGAAGCTCATCCCGGGTGATTTGGACGCTGCCAAAGATGATTTCCACCACCGACAGGCGGGGAAGCTCGTGTTCTACGCCAAGGATCCACCAGTTCTTCTCCGTTCAGGGGTTTTCCCACTTATTTCCCATTTTTCTTATGAATTCCCCAATTTCTACCATGTATTCGTGTGAGATGAACATGAGAGGCTAAACCCCTCAATCTTTAGGACCGGGAGTAGCCCGGGAATGCATTGTATGACTTTTTTATATCAATAATTCATATTTTTCTCTCAAATCTGTGGTATAGATTCGTTTTCTCCATTTCTATTGTTATGCTTGATCACCATAATAATAATTTAACACCCTTAATCACTTCGACAGAAGGATTAACGGTTGAAAAGAGACGAATTCTACATTAATCAATAAAACCCTTGACAAAGGAGTTGTAAAATTAATGGTGGGAACTGAGAGACCGTTTATAATGCACTTAGTTTAGGGGAATGATTACTATGACGGTGGAATCAACCTAAATCTAAGTAGTGAATTACACCACGACAGTGGGTAATTCTATTTTCAGGCCACTACCCGGATAGAGAGAGAAGTGTGAGGAATTATATGAAACCTAATACAATGTTGACCCGCGGTGAAACTGCCATCCTAAAGATATCCCTTTGAATTGATTAAATTAACCTTTAATCGATTGCTTTCTTTGTTTGATTTTTATTTTCTTTTTAATTTGAATACAAAACCCTACTTTGTTAATCGGTCTAGATGATTGCGATTAGTTAGTAGAAGTCTCCAATAATTCACGTATCCCTGAGTTCGACTCGGGCCTCACAAGGCCTATATTACTCGACGCGTATACTTGCGTTTAAGCGCGTAGTAAAATACACGTCAAAAGGCAAGTCCAAGCGCAAGGGCAAGGGAAAAGCTAAGAAAGGTTCTGATGCTAGCTAGGAGCCCAAGTCGTCTTCAACTCTCAAGGCCAAGGGAGGTGTGACCAAGAAAGGCAATTGCCACCATTGTCAAAAGCCAGGACATTGGAAAAGGAATTGTCCTCTCTATCTCGAAGAATAAAAGAAGAAGGAGGCGACAGACGTCTCTACTTAAAGGTGTCATGAAAGTAAACTTGTAGCACTTTTGAGGTATATGATACCAAGATGTAAAGTGTAAAGTGTAAAGAAATCAATAAATGGGGCAAGTGTTGTCGCCATAGATAGGAGTACTTTAGTTTATTTTTAGCCTAAAAGGCATGTAATACAGTTATGAACTACTATTTCATATTTTCCAATAGATAGAAACACTTTATTTTTTCATATTGTATGACAATGATGGCAATCAATAAAGAGATGTTTCAATTTCTAAAGATATGATCTTTGTGGCAATGCCTTGTTTATCTTGTGGTATTTGATATGCATAAGATAAAATAATACCTAAAAGTTATAGATAACTCAAACAATCAAATTAGCATCAATCATGAGAAATTCATTTCTAGTTTCCATGTGATGGATAAATCTAGACTCTTTTGGTTAGAGAACCAGAAAGAGACATGAATACCTTGGACATGATTAATCAATCTTCACAAAAGGTAGTGGGAGAATGATTATCCTATTAGGTATGATACATGTGATGTATTTACATACCTATTGGAACAAATGCTAATACTTCAAATGGTGTTTAGAGAAATACCAATATGAATATCTTGAAGTGTTCAAGATTATCATAGATGAAGTGCAAATTTGGTAAAGTGTTAATTCTTGATGAGATCAATGAATGAAATACTTGGACCAAATGTTTGAGATCCTTATGAGTGATTATGGTAGTGTATCATAGTGAACTCATGATTAAGGCATGGTGATTTCTAAATCAAGAAGGAATCATACTCTAAGGAGTTAGAGAATGATTATCAAATAACTGAAATCTTCTTAATAAAAGAATACCCCACACTAATAAAGGACATTAAGAATCACAAGGAGTTGTAAGTTCTTATATCCTTGACAGAGACACCTCGTTTATCTATGTGATGAGTTGTTCATGTGATGAGTCAACTATCTAGATGAATATGAGGAACCGAATTTTGAGTTATGGTTTATGACCATTACATCCTAAATGACATCCATGTGAACCATAAGGTATGACCTTGATGGTAGCACCCATTGGATGAAATCCATAAGTGCAAATGAATCTTAAGTGTTAAGACACATGGATAACATTTTGAGAAGGATGATGCTTGTTGATTGCAACTTAATGACTAAGACATTTGGCATATGGATACTAAAACCACATTCCTATGAGGAATAAAACAAGGATGTGTATGTGACGCAACCTATAAGGTTTATGAATCCACTAATGCAAATGAAATCTGTAAGTTACAATGGACTAATCAATGTGATTGATTGAGTACAAGCAACTCAGAATTGGATCTTTACTTTGATGATATAGTCAAAGGGTTTGACTGATATGTCAAAGATAAAGAAGGGATCTGTGATTTAGTGGGAGCGTGTTCACATTCCACATGTTGATGTGAAATGGAAATGTTCTAGAATGGAAATCCAAAAGTGGAAATTATCTTTAAGGAAGATAGAGATGTTTCCTATGTGATAGGAATAGAGATCTATAGAGATAGTTCTCGAAAACCTGTTGACCTAAAAGAGGAGAAAACATACATTGACAATCTATACTGAAGGGTTCAGTATGCATAGATTCAGTGGGAGAAAACCTATCCATGTTACATGGAGTTAGTATCCCAAGGCCAAGTGTCCAATTCTTATGAAGAATGGGAACACTAAGAATAGATATGGATCTATCATGTATGTAATCATCCCATTATCTTGCATGTATCGACATGGAAAGAACAAAATGCTTTCATCATCTTGTATGTAGGACATGGCAATTTGATGTGCTCATCCTGATAACTCGTATATGAGACATGACAAGTGGACGTCTGTCTATTTCCAGTAAGGGTTACTGGAATACCATGAGAACTAGATAAGTACTTGAGAAGTACTAGTTCTATGGAGATAAGGAAGAGTTCAATGTAAAGAGTTACATTGATGTGAACTTCCAAAAGGATAGAAAATTAATCGCAAAATATATATAGGATATATAAAAGTGAAAGTTTGTTGATAATTGGAAGTGTTCCAATAAAACCATTTAAAAGGGAAATCCAGAGTATCTGTGTGCTAGAGGACAAACAGTGGATACTATATGGGTCTGGAAGTTCATGAGATGAACTTATAGATATTCTGGTCATTGATGACAAGTATGGAATCCTTGATCATGCAATGTGGCTGAAGGTTAGCAAAGGAATACTAGATTGCATATTATGACAACTCCATCTCATACGTGTGACGTACAACAAAGAGATGAGAGACATGCAGTTAAAAATTGACTTTGGCAAGGTGTTTCCATAACTCACTATGTTCGCACTAGAGCATAGTAACATGTGGGACATGTTTGAAGATCACTATGAATACGATTCAAGGGTGATTGGCTCGCAGTGCAAGTGGGAGTCTTTTGGTATGTATGCCCTGAGAGCCAATCATGGGATGATTGGTGGGATACATTAAGATTGATTTGATAAACATCAAAGGCAAGCTTCCAATTCTTTCTGGTTCAGTCATATGAGATAGTGATAGAACAGATTGAATGTCTAGAGAATGATAGTACTCAATGACGTATGTTTTTAGGTTTAGGACCTAAACGATGAGATCATACAGATGCTAAGGGTTTGTACATTCTTGTTCTGTCCCTAGTCAGATGTCATTGTGGAAGGTATATAGAAAACAATGACACACAAGACTAGATTGTGGTGTTGGTTGATGACAGAATCTCATTAGTCATGATATAGAGATATCAAACCAAACACATAGGTACTTGTTAGAGAACACGTGTACTGGACAGGCCCACCGTGAGTTTGACACATGGAACCATGACATGGTAGTCACAGTCAGTACTCATAGTGACGGTGGTGAATATGATTCTTTGACCTAAAATCACTACACTCAACACATGTCATTGGGCACACTTTGACATCATCAAACACAGTCCTGAAACATGGGTTGTTATAAAGGTGATGATTGGGTGGCTTTGACACATGGGGCTTTTGAGGGGTGAGTGATAGATTTGGGATTTGTCCCTCCTGAGGGAGTTTGATATCCATGGCCACTTGATGAGTAGGATTGAGAAAGGTGTGCACGCATGTGTGAATCAGTATGTGATATTGATGTCATACATATCTCTTCCAATCCACTCTAAGATCAAGAAAGTGAATGAACGTTGACAGGATGACTGTTCCATGCCTCGAGTTCATTCGGGATATCAGTGACAAAGGAATTATACATTCACTGTAACACCATTCACGGATTGTAGGATTGAAAGTTGTTCTCCAACTTTCTATTTCACTTCGGTAGCACTGATGTGTGACTAGGCACCGCTCTTTGCTTGTGAAGTCATAAGTGTTATGGACTTTCACTGCCAATGTGAAATGGACCTGCAGGGTCACACACATAGGATTTAACCTAGAAGAGGAGTTTTGTCCACAAACAATGTTTAGATTGATTACTAAAGGAGTTTAGTAGTTCAATTAAACACTCAATCAATTGATAGCTCAATATCATAATGTTCAAGGTGTTGGACTGATTGATTAGAGTATTGGATTGATTGAAACTGCAATTGACTGTTTCTGCACAATCTGCACTCCCAACCGATCGGCTCATGTGATGAACTGATCGACTAAGCTTGGTGAACTGATCGACTCAAGTGGTGAGTCGATCGGCTCATGGATAGGGTGAAACGATCGGTTCAAGTGTTGAAACGATCGGTTCAACTGGTCCAACCGAGCAAGTTGGGAAAGTAGGATTGGTGAGAAATTTCTTTTCGTTTCACTTGCCCAATTTGATTGGAACAAGGATTGGTATTAGGTACCAATTAGAAACAAAAGAAGAAAAGTCAACCGGGAACTGATCAAGACCACGAACCGACCGGTTCAGAAGTGAACCGACCATTTCATGGGTCCCAACCGATCGGTTGAGGTGTCAACCGACCGGCTCAGGTCCCCAACCGACCGTTTCAGAAATGAAACGATCGGTTCAGGTTGTGCAGTTGGTTGTTTTTGTGGAAAATCTCGAACCCTTCTACTCCTGCTTTAGTCCCGCATTGCCCGAGATAGAGAACCCTGTCCCATGACCCTCCTATATATATAGGGGTATTGGGAGCTTCTCAAAGAATAACTCAGTGCAACTAGTTGCTCTGTAAAGTTGTCATTCTCTCTGGTTTTGGTAACCAAGAGAGCCCGAGCAAGTGCTACCCGATAAGGGAGGCACAACAAGGGAAAGACAATTGCAGAAAGTGACTGGTGGCAGGAGAGTGTGTCGGTGACTAGTATGCTGACAGGAGGATGCGACTCCTTCTAATTCCTTGTGGGACAAGAAGATTGGAGTTCCAGGTGGTCCGTGTGGACTACTTCAGAGGCGGGAGATTTCTGCCGCTCGGAGGACAGCTGTCAATCCCGACAGTCCCGGTGAGACCAGAAGTCGTCAGTCCCAGTGCGACCAGGAGCTGCACAGACACCGTCCAAGACCGGAGATGAAGACCTTGCAAGACGTGAGGTATTGTCTCCGAGCAAGCCTCGGGACAAGGTATGATTCCACATACCATCCTTTCCTATTGTATAGACGTTGATACATTTCCTTATTATGGGTTTGGGTGGAGAATTTTTTGTGTGTTTCCGCTGCCTTCTTTGCCTCCCCTAAAACCCAACAACGCCGACGAGTACTGACCGTAATCTGCTATCAGTGTGAGAAAACTGGCTGCAAGTGTAGGGATGTAATGCTTGTGGGGGTAAAAAAATATGCTTGTTTCTAGTTGTCCATGCTGTCCATAGTAAAGTCGCACCTTCATCTCTTCTCCTCATATCATCATCACATAGAAGCTCCCTAACAAACTCCCGAACATCCATGCCTACTTGGTTCGGCCAACATAGTTGTCCTGACGCCCAAACAGGTCCCACTGAAACACAGAGCAAAAGGGCGTGTGTGGAATCCTCCCTATGTGCAAGGCAACGTGGGCAACGCTAATCCCGGGCTGCGTGCTTCCTAAAAAGGGTTGTCTTCATCGGTAAGATATCTCTAAGCACCCACCAAATGAAATGCTTAAGATTTGGAGGCCAGCGTTGCTTCCACACTCTTTTCCAGTCTTCCTCTTCCAAATCGTCAAGCAGATCCTCCCATGTGCACATAAGTCTATATGCACTGTGAACTATGAATTCCCCTCTGCTTTCTCTATCCCAGCATAGAGTATCAATGTCTTCCCAACTACTAAAAGGTATGGAAAGAATCATGGATCGAATATGGGGAGGGAACACGTCTGTCAAGGCACTCTCATCCCACTGTCTTCTCTCCTCATCTATCAACCTGGCAACTGAAGTGTATGTGACCGGCCCCTGTATAAGATAGCGATGCACCATCCCGCCCAGCTGTGGGATCCATCTATCTTTATATATATATATCGATCTTCCTCCCTGACCCCACCTACCACAGAAAACCAGGCCTAGCCAGCTGCAGTGCCCCCCAAATGCTCCTCCACGTGTAGCTAGGTGCACCTCCCACTGTCGCATGGATAACCATGGTGTGTCGGTAGTATTTATCCATTAGTATATGACTAATCAAATATCCCTCATTAGTGGCCAAACGCCACCCCTGCTTTTCCAGTAACACTTGATTGAAAGCTGACAGATCCTGGAAGCCCATCCCACCAAACTCCTTTGGTCTGTAGAGTCTCGCCCAGCTAAGCCAATGAATCTTTCTTTCTCCTTCTTTCTCTCCCCACCAGAACCGTGCTATCATCAAGTGTATCTCATCAATGATTCCCTATAGAATCTTAAATATGCTCATAAGATATGTGGGTATATCCTATATCACTTCTTTAATAAGTACCTCTTTCCCTGGCTTAGAAAACAATTGTTCCTTCCATCCTTGTAATTTTTTCCAGACCTTGTCTTTAATTGCAGCAGAAACCACCTTCTTAGACTGACCCACAGCAGTTGGTAGACCCATATATTTCTCATGTCGATCCACCTCCCTTACCCCAAGCATGTTCTTGATAGTGTCCCTTCTTTCCGCCTCCACATTTCCACTAAAAGAAACCTCTGTCTTGTCATAATTAATTTTCTTCTCGGATGCCCTCTCATATTGCCTGAAAATCTCAGCTAAGATGGAGCATTCTTTTGAGGTAGCTCTAGTGAACACAATGCTATCATTGACAAAGAAAAGGTATGATACACGTGGCTCCGTCCAACATGCCTTGATGCCATGAATCCTTTTTGCATGTGCTTCTTTAATAAGAGATAAAGAGAGAGCTTCAACACAAAAAAGAAAAAGATAGGGAGAGATAGGATCACCTAGGCGTAGCCCTCTAGTTGGTCTTGTAGATCCCCTCCTTTTGCCATTAATGACGAATCTCTGTGAAACGCTAGACATGCACTCATAGACTTTAGTCCTCTACCTTCCAAGAAACCCCATTTTCTCAATCACCCTTCCCATAAAGGTACATTCCACTCCGTCGTAAGCTTTATTCATATCAAGCTTAAGTGCCAGAAGCCCCTCTTTGCCCTTCTTTCTGTGTTTCATAGTATGGAAAATCTCATACACCACTAAGGCATTGTCATTAATCATCCTGCCCCCAATAAAAGCGCTTTGGTTTTAAAAAATGATGTTATTCGGCAAGGGTTTAATTCTATTGGCCAGAACTTTCGTAATGATTTTATATGAAACATTGCGCAGGATAATAGGGCGGTACTTAGAAATGTGAACCGGAGCTTCTATCTTCAGTATGAGCACTATGTCTGCCTCATTTATTTCTTCTAGGCTGCACTCTCCTCTCCACCACCTTGCGATAAAATCAACTAGACTCTTCTTCACCGTTCCTCATAATTTTTTATAGAAGATAGCTTTCATGCCGTCAGGTCCAGGAGCTTTGTTGGGATGTATTTACTAAATCTCCTGCCAAATCTCACATTCTGAAGGGGTTTTCTCCATGAGTGTAACGTCCTCCTCCTAAAAAAATCCATGCATACCTTCCATGAACTCCTCCATACCTCCCAGATGTGATGTCAAGAAAAGTGAGGTGAAGAAAGATGTGATCACCCCTCTATCTCCTCAGGGTCTGTCTGCTGGCTGCCGTCATCCTTAAAAATGTCATCAATGGTGTTCCTTCTTTTACTTTGGCTCACTTTAAGTACTGAGTGTTCTTGTGACCATCTCTCATCTCATTGGTGTGTGCTCTAGCGTGCCAAAAACTCTCCTCCCACCGCTGTAACTCTTAAAGTTCTTTTGCCAACTGAGAGCACTCCTGGACCATGTCATGTGAAGGTGATCGGTTCTATGCCCGTACAAGTTCCTTCTCAGTTCTTCATATCTGCTTCTTTATATTCCCAAACTTTTCCCTCGCCCAAAAGATCAGCCTTTCCGCACACTCCTTGGTCTGTGACATAAGGCCACCACTCGGGTTCTCATTCCATGCATGTTCCACAACCATCTTGCATTCTAGAGATGATAGACATAGGGTCTCAAATCTGAAGCTTTTCCTGCTCTCCTCTGCCTTTATGGACTTCTCTACCCAAAGATAAATCTATCCGTGATCTGAATTTCCAATAGGATAATTTTTTACTTTCCACACATTGAAGATTTCACACCACTCCCTGTCATTCAAGAAATGATCTAGCCTTTCCTTGATGAGATTATCTATGTGTAAGCCTCTCTGCCATGTGAACTTGCACCCCATGGACCCTAGATCAATGAGTTGACAGCTGTCAGTAGCCTCCCAGAAATTCCTCATCTGCCATTCATTGCACAGATGCACCCCTTGTTTCTCATGTGCTGCTGTGATCTCGTTAAAATATCCTCCGAACAACATAGGCCTATGTGAGGTCCTGCGTAGTTCCCCCATAAGTGCCCATGTCTGTGTTCTATCTTGCACTGTCGCCCAACCATATATCCCAGCAAAGCAATAATTATTCCCTAGATTGTTCTCTTCTATGTCCGCACAAATATGATGATCTAAAAAAGATTTGATAGTCACCATGTCACCTCTCCACCACAAGCCCAATCCACCATATCTGCCCCTACTATCAACACAAAAACCACTTTCAAAACCACATGCTCTTATGAAAGACCCTTGTTCCAAACTCTTACACATAGTTTCCATCACAAAAACTATTTTGGGCATCTCTCTCCAACATCTTCTCTTGAGAGAGTTCACCGTTCCAGGGCGGCCTGGACCCTGAACGTTCCATGACAGAGTTTTCATTGTTGTTCATGGGATTGGGCCACCCAAATACCCACTACTTGCTTGCATGATGCAACTGCCGTGTCCTCTGATGTGCGAGATCTTTTGCCTGTGCTTTGCCCAGACCCCTCTGCCTTTGTTTCGAGTTCGTCTTCCCCTATTCGTCCTTTTTTCAATTTGGTTTGTTCTTCAAGTGTGTGCATCTTCGATTTGGGACCTCCTTGCCTGTCTCCCCTGCAAGTTAATCTCCTCCCTTTCCCTTTTCACCAGCCTTAACGATTGATTGTGTCCCCTCAGGAGATTTTTGTGCATGCCGCCCTGTGTCAAGTTTGTCAAGGTTACGTACAACCTTAATGTTGATGACCCGGTCTCCCCTAGCAGCTGAGGATGACTCAGTTTTCTCCCTAATTGAGCCCTCATCGTCAATGTCAGTGCTGCCTCCTTGCCCTTGATGTGCACATAGCTCTTCTTCCCTATCCGACACCCTGCCATCAGCGTCTACCCCTACCCATGTCGCTGTAACCTAGCCTTTCTTCTCTCCCCCTTGTTCTTTCTCTATCTATACCAGTATAGTGTTTTCATCATCAGTGAATACCCTTGGTCCGTGCCGTCTGTCTGTGCAGGTGTCAGCCCCCGATGCCTCCTTCCCCAGTGACCTCTCTTTATCTTCCATTGGGAAGATGTTATATAGGTCACGTTGTGAAAGATGAATCTGTGACACCATCTCATTTTCCTCCTCCCCCCTTTGAAGGTTCTATCTACTTGAGGCCATCCACCTTGTTCCGATGCTTGAAATATGCTCTCCTCCTTCATCCACCCTCTGCACATTGGCCTTCAGCTTCATGGTGAATTTCAGTGCTTGCTTGTTGTTGTTTCGACCGAACAACTCTTCTTTGATTGGGATCGCCCAACACTTGACCGAAAAAGCTTTCACCCATGGTCCCCACATGCGATGTTGATCCTCTTCTTCGTCCTCCGTTACCTCCCCGCATTCTTTGTCCAAGTGGCCAATGGTGCCGCACCAGTAATAGAAGTTGGGTAACCTCTCATATCGGAGTTCGATCGAGACAATGTTCCCCTTTGCGTCCCTAATCTTCTGCTTCTGCCAAAGAGGTTTGGTGATGTCCATTTTGACCCAGACTCTACACGAGGTGTCCCAGCCCAAGTCCCTTATATATATGTATATATATATATATATATATATATATATATATATATATATATATATATATATATAATAGTTTGATATTATTGTGGTATTGGATTTGATAAGATATTATTCACATCGCATGCAATAATAGAATGAAAAAACAAAAATCTGGTCATATTGATTATCCCATAATATAGTAAATTGACATTGACTTTGACACCACTATTGGGAAATATGGCTATAGAGAAGGCAATAGAAACAAAAATTTTATCTACCATATTCCCATAACCAGGGGATTGCACCAATAAATTGTTGACTTGAGAGTTATACATTTCCCATATTTTAATAATGACTTAACAATTTCATTCCTTTGTATCTAATATGTTTGTTAAAGATTGATTTCAGGCTTTAGGTACATGAAAAGGATCAAATTACACAAGCCCTAGATTGTTCAAGTTCAAGTCAAAAGTAATGCAAGTGTGCAATTTGGGAAATCACTCCAAATGCCCTTAAATGGTTTTTTATCACTTGTATTGATGATATGATTTGTAACTAAGATGAGAAAAAAATAGGGACACTTAATTCCAATGTTTGGTCACTCAAATGTCAATTTAGAATATTTGTCACAGGCTGTTTATCGGTCAAGTTGGAAACTGAACTGATCCAGTGATGGATTTTCTGGTGAGACCAATCGGTCGAGTTGCACACTCACAAAACTTGACTGATCGATCAACTAAGAAAAACTGATTTTGACTCACCGGTCGAGTTTCCCAACACAATTTTGACCGATAGTTTGCAAATTGGGTTTGTCACTTAGTGGATTGATCGATTTATCTTTATTAAAACTCAACCGAATGTACAGTACAGAAAATGCAAAAAAAGTGATTATAAATGTTGGAGAGTTTTTTTTAGCGAGAATAGATATGCTGTAACTTGGAAAACGGCTATATTTTTCCCTTAAGTGATACCACACTCAAGGGAACAACCCCATCTATAAATAGGACCCCTTGGAGTTCATTCTAAGTTTGTTCATTCATGCTATTCTAAGTCCTTGCTATAGTTGAGTATGTTGCAACTCCTTGAGCCCCTTTCTCTCTCTCATTTACAAAGCATTTTGTGATTATGAGTGAGTTAGGCCAGTTGTAAGAGAGTTGCTTCCTTGTGCTTGAAAATCTCCCATTCCATTCCATCTTCCATACCCCTTTTCTCAAAGAAGCAAAGGTGAAGCAAGCTACTCTGAGTGAAGGTGAAGTTGTTGTTGTTCTTCTTAAAGGTTGAAGAAGAGGTGAAGATATTCTCCAGGTGAAGGAGAAGGGCAAGGTCAACATTCAAGAAGAGTGAGAAAATTCCTTCAACGTCAAAGACTTGATGCAAGTGTGGGTAAGTCCTTGTTGAAGGCCGAAGACATCTTAATCAAGTGGTTAAGTTCTTATGTAGGTGGAAGACTCTTATCTTGAATAGGTAAGTGCTTCGATGTATGATGGTCTCCTTATATCTCTTACGAATGGAATATAAGTATACACAGATAGAAAAGTCCTAGAGGTTGACCTCTAAAGGTAGTAGATTGACTATCTCCTAGTTTGGAGAGTGGAACCACTCTAAACCACATTGCCCAAGTTCTCATTTCAATTTCTCTCATCCTTGCTATGCTTGTTTATTTAGGACTTCAAATTACACTTAATCTATTGGTTTTGATTGATATAATTTGAAGGTATAACTTATCTTGTGAGAATTTTGAAGCTCTATTAACACCCCCCTCTAGAGCCCTAGATCTAACAAGTGGTATCAGAGCCAAGGATCTTCTCCAACAATCTCCCATGAGATGAGAAGATAGGCAACAACCTACTTAGTTCACTCAACCTAGAGTGAGGCTTCTCCATGTGTCCTCCAGTCTTTGACGACACCAACTTCTTCTATTGGAAGAGGCATATGCAGTTCTACATTTAAGGCATGAACTTTGATATGTGGAAGGTGATGGCCAAACAATACAAGGAGCCAACCGGAGCTGTTTTGACATGGAATGGAGCTACACTAAAAGAAGCCCAGCTCAATGCCAAAGCCATAAGCATTCTCTATGCAGACCTTACCCCAATGTAGTTCAACTACATCTCATCATGGGACACCGCCTATGAGATTTTGGGATACATTATACATTACCTATGAGGACACAAAGCAAGTCAAGGAGGCTAAGATATACTTGTTAAACAACCTTCTAGAGAACTTCAAGATGGGCAAGAAAGAAGGGATTGTGGAGATGTACTCTAGGCTTAATGTGATCATAAATGGCCTAGCTTCTTTGGGAAACACTTTGGATAGAGGTGTAATCAACTATAAGATCTTGAGGACTCTACCAAAGAGATGGGAGTCAAAGATAACCTCCATTGAAGAAGTGGGGAGCCTTGGTGACATCCCAATCGAAGATCTCATTGGCAACCTCCAAGATCATGAGCCAAGACTTGAAAAGAAAGAAGAAGAAGCCAAGCAAGAAGAGAAGGAAGCCAATAAGATCAAAGATAGTGCTTTCAAAGCACAAGTAGAGGTGGTCATCCTTCAACAACAACTTGCTTGCCGGATATATCCTTGACCATTCTAGCAAACAAAGTGATACTAGTGGTTTAGGATTTGTAGGGGGAGCACCTAAGGGTAAGAACAAAGACAAAGGTAACAAAAAGAGTAAGGAGACCTCCTTTTTCATTGGAGATTCCTCTAAGACTAAGAACCCTATGATTTGTTCTCATTTCAAGTGTGATGATCATTACTATACTTATTATCCTTACAAGCCCAAGGGGACCAACCCAAAGATGAAATGGGTCCCCAAGCTAACTCTGGATCCCAAAGTTTGAGTTGGGAACCAAAACTCTCCTTTCTTGCAGGAAAAAGGTAGATGGATTATTGATAGTGGCTGCACTAAGCATATGACCGGTGATATGAGCCATTTCAACAACTTCACTAAAAAGAAAGGAGGCTCAGTTACCTTTGGGGACAACAAGAAAGGTAAGGTCAAAGGTGAGGGTGATGTAGGTGAATCCTTGTGTATCAAGAATGTTCTCTTTGTGAATGGCCTACATCACAATTGAATTAGTGTAAGTAAATAATGTGATAATGGTTACCTTGTGTTATTTACTTCTTTTGAATGCTTGATTGCAGATTTTCTCACCTATCAAGTCATATATAAGGGAACTAGAAGTGGTAATCTTTATGTAATTGTGCTTGACTCTATTTTTCCTGTTGTTGGTATATGCCTTTTAGTCAATTTGAATGATATTTCTCTTTGGCATCGTCGGCTTGGCGATGTAAATATGCATCAGTTGAAGAAGTTGAGAAAAAAGGACTTGGTCAAGGGACTTCCCAAATTTATTTTTTGAAAAATATGAGGAATGCCAACCTTGTACCCAAGGAAAGAAAATCAACTCCTCCTTCAAATTCAAAGGAGTCCTTAGTACCAAGAGAGCTCTTAAACTTCTTCACATTGATCTATTTGGACCAATGGGAACTCAATAGCTTCATGGTTCCAAGTATTTCCTTGTTATTGTTGATGATTTCTCTAGATATACTTGGACCTTCTTTCTTGTTTCCAAGAGTGATACGCTTGATGTTTTCTTGAGTTTTGTAAAGGAGTTGAGAATGAAGCTTCTTGCCAGATCATTTCCATCTGTAGTGATCATGGGGGAGAGTTTGTAAATGATCTTTTTGAATGTTTTTGTCAAGAATCTGGATACGCACATAACTTCTCTTCACCTCGAACACCTCAACAAAATGGGTTTGTAGAGAGGAAGGATAGGTCACTACAGGAGATCGTTAAGACCATACTTTTAGAGTATGACACTCCAAAGAAGTTTTGTGCCAAAGCCATCCGTACCTCTTTTTTTTTTTGAAAAATTGGGTTTTTACTCATCCTTCTTTAAAGAAAACCCCCTATGAGCTATGACATAGTAGGAAGCCTTCTATCGAGTATTTCCATGTTTTTGGATGTCCTCGTGTTGTTTTGAACAGGAAAGATTCTCTCAAAAAGTTTGATCCAAAATCTTACAAGGCTTTCTTGCTTGGCTATATCACTACTAGCAAGGCTTATAGAGTGTTTGATATTGATCTTGATAAAGTAGAAGGATCTATAAATGTTAAGTTTATTAAGAATAACCCCTCTATTCCCAAAGATATTGTTCCAAATGATGATGGTGTAGGTGAAGTAATTCCTATTCTAAAAGAACTCAACATCACTAAAAAGGGAAAAGAGGTGGTAACTCAAGAAGAAGAGAAAGATGAAGATAAGAATGATCCAACTCCTCGATTTGCAAAATATCATACAAAATAGCTGATTTTAGGTGATCCATTTGAAAGAGTGAAGATATGGGATGCTTTCAACAATGAACAAGCCAAAACCAACTTCATCTCACAACTCGAGCCAAAGAACATCAAGGAAGCTTTTGGGGATGATGAATGGATCCTATCCATGCAAGAAGAGTTGGAGCAATTTGAAAAGAACAAAGTATGGACCCTAGTGCCAAGACCAAGTGATAGAAAGATCATTGGCACCAAGTGGGTCTACTGTGAAAAGCTAGATGAAAGTGGCAAAGTGGTAAGGAACAAAGCAAGGCTAATGTCTCAAGGGTACAATCAGTAGGAAGGTATAGATTTTGATGAATCATATGCACTTGTAGCTAGACTTTGAGTCCATTCGTATGTTGCTTGCTTTGCTAGTTATAAAAACTTTCTTCTGTATCAAATGGATGTTAAAAGTGTGTTTTTGAACATTACAATTGAGGAGGAAGTGTATGTTGCACAACCTCCTGGCTTTGAACATGATAGTTTACCTAACCATGTTTATTTGTTACAAAAAGCTCTCTATGGACTCAAACAAGCACCTCGAGCTTGGTATGAGAAATTAAAGAACTTTTTGTTAGATCATGGGTATATCTTGGGCAAAGTAGATTCTACCTTATTTCTAAAGCACACTTCTAACAATTTTCTTATCATTCAAATATATGTTGATGATATCATTTTTGGCGGAACTAACCTTGATATTTCCAAAAAAATTAGTAATTTTATGCATAGTGAATTTGAGATGAGTATGATGGGTGAGATCACATTCTTCCTTGGCTTTCAAATCAATCAAACTAAAGATGGGAACTTCATCAACCAAGGAAAGTATTCAAGTGAGTTACTCAAGCATTGTGGGATGGAGAACACCAAGCCAATGGACACACCCATGTCAAACACCACGAAACTTGATAATGATGAAAAATGTGAGAAGGTAGATGAGAAGCTATATAGAGGTATGATCTGAAGTTTACTTTACTTAACTGCCTCTAAACTTGATATAATGTTTAGTGTTGTCTTGTGTGCTCACTTTCAATCAAACCCCAAGAAATCACATCTTATAACTGTTAAGAGGATTTTAAGGTACTTAGCCAAAACTTCCAATTTTGGTCTTTGGTATCCCAAGACAAGGAACTTTATTCTTACGACTTAGAATGATGCAGATTACGCGAGATGCTTGATTTATAGAAAGTGCACAAGTGGCACTTAATTTCTCCTAGGACCATGCTGGTGTCTTGGTTCTCCAAGAAATAGAGCACAATGCCATTATCAACCACCGAGGCTGAATACATTGCAACTGGGAGTTGTTGTTCCTAGGTCCTATGGATGAAGCTAATGCTCCAAGACTTTAACATTCATTTTGATGCTTCTCCTATCTATAGTGATAATACTAGTACAATTAACTTGTCATATAATCCTATCTTGCATAGTAGAGGTAAGCACATAGA
This sequence comes from Alisma plantago-aquatica, assembly GCA_963693085.1. Taxonomy (NCBI): domain Eukaryota; kingdom Viridiplantae; phylum Streptophyta; class Magnoliopsida; order Alismatales; family Alismataceae; genus Alisma; species Alisma plantago-aquatica. Next base: position 277,089,464 of record OY856410.1, read on the forward strand.
GGTTCACCATCATTTTCTCCATGATCACATTGTTAAAAAGGATATTTATATCACACATGTGGACACGAAAAATCAATTTGTGGATATTTTCACTAAACCTGTAGCTAGAGAGCAATTTAACTTTATTAGATCTAAACTGCTCATAACTACTTTGAATGAATCTGATATGCCTTCTAGCTAGTTGTTATCTATCCTATATGCTTTGCCTATGTTTTGATCACCATTGCTTGCTAATATGCCACAAATCTTTTTTTCATGTTCTTTTTGACTTATTTTTCTCTTGTTTTTAGGTATTTATTGAAAATGCTTGATTTATCACAAAATAGTACCCAATGATGAGTGATATGTGGCTAAGAATGTTTAAAATGAAAAATGCACTTGAAAAATAAATTTAATTAGCACTCTAATGGCTAGAAATTAGATTTTCTAATGTTGGTTCAGTTGGACCCTTAGTCGAGTTGCCAACTTGACCGATCAGATGCCGGAAGCTTTTTTAAAGAGCCTATCGATCGAATTTCTGAGTCACAAAACTCGACCGATGGTTGGGTAGGAGTAAACATAAGTTCGGTTCATCCGATTTTTCTCCCGCTCAACTAGAGAAAAATTGACCAATCCCACCTCTAGCTCCCTCAAGCTCTAAACCCTAGCCCCGACCTTCCTCTCCCTAGCCCTAGTTCGACCTAGATCGGCCTCCCTTTACCTCTTTCCCATAAACCCTAGGTACGTGGATGGGTTTTGGTGGTGTTTCTCTTGCCTTTTCTCTCTCCATCCTCTCCACTTCATCTCCATGGTGTCTAATAGGAGAAAGAGGGCCGCCCCAAATGGTGCACCATCATCATCTACCAACTCACGTCTCATTCCCTTTGATGACACCTTCTTCATCTCCAATGAGGCTATTAATAGGTACAGGGACCTCCTTCCTAGGAATCCTTTTCCTTTCCTTGCCCTTTTTGAGCCATACCCTCGTAGACAAAGGGTCATAGATCAAGTGGCCGAGTTGCTTTACAATCACCATCGCTCGGCCTTGTGTGTCGAATGCTTGTTCTACAACAATTCCATAACTAGCACAAAAGTCGTTGATGAATTCTATGCTAACTTGCAATGGAATTATGACACACTCATACCACCACCCAATACTCAAGTAGTACTCACTTCCATGTTCGTCGGGAAGAAATTCCAAGTCTTTGAGGATACCCTGAACAACTTCTTTTTGGGTACTGAAGTGACTCACACTTGGAGGAAGGACTACCCTGAGTATTTTTACCTAGTTGAGCCTACGGCCTTCTACAAGCAACATGATCTTACTCTCCATGATATTTATAAATTCTTGAAGAAGCCTCAATTCCCATATAGGAATAAGTATACCCTTCCCTTCTCTGCCTTAGATCTCAAGAACTGCATACTTGGCTTAGTTGTTAACTGCAATATTCATCCCAAGAAAAATCAGACTAAAATTGTGGAAAATATTGCGGTAATTATGTACTGTCTTTTGAAGAATATAGGAGTCAAGTGGGCAAGATATTTTCTCCACCATATGACCTATTTTGACTCAAGAAAGAACACTCACAACACCCACCCACCCTATCGGCCCTGATCTGTGGTCTTTTTCAGCTTGCCACTGGAAATTCTCTTTTCCATGACCTTCACTACAAACCTACTAGGAAAGGAGTTTGCTTAAGTGAGACCACACTTCAAAAGTCTGTGTCTATCCCATCCTCTACCACATATGGTGCCTCTACCTCTACCTCCACTCCTGCACCTCCTCCACCTCATTCTACCTAACCTGCCTGCACCTTGTTCCATGTATCAAATGAAACTAGTACGGGCTACATGATGCATCAGTAGGTGTATAACCTTCAAGTTTAGGAGCACTTGCATCAAGACCTTTGTCCCATCATGTCGAACATGAACCTATCGTATGCACATCCTTATCCTTCCTATTAGCCCTACCCAGGAGGTGATTATGCATCCTATGCATATGATCACTTTTACCCAGCCCCTCCACCTACTTCTTCCGCTACTACACCCTATGATCTATCCCTAGAGTGTTGCCTCTAACATTTGGCCCCTTGACCACTCTACTTTCTAGTCTTGGTAGTTATTCTCCTTCCTTCCCACATGCCAATGAGCTTCATTCTCTTGGCATGTCTTGGGCTGAGTAGAGTGCTCATTGGACCGGTTGTGGTTTTGGTTCCCTTACTGAAGAGGAGATGCCAGACCAAGCTAATGAGAAGGTTGCTGCTATTGATGAGGAGGCTTCTGAGGATGATGAGGATGATGATGGATCTAGTTGCTTTGGTGGTGCCTATGGTGATGAAGGTGATGTTGTTGGCTCTGCTGCACCTTCAGACAGAGATGATGACTATGAGCTTGAAGCTTCTGATGAAGATGTTGATTATGTGAACATAGATGACCTACGGTAGAGTTTTTCACATACCTCAACAAAGAAACTATGGACGCAAAGGATAAATGGAAAGACGGAGGTGACCGCAGGTTGGTCACCTCACTTTTTGGAAACAAGGTTGTCTTAATTGAGAACATGTTGAATGAGATCTTCATCGACAACCAGGATCAGCTAAAAAAGGCTAAAGCTGTAGGCCTGGAAAACTCCCAGTTCAACAGGTACACCTTCTGGAAGTCTTTAACGGGGATTACAACCTATGAGGCAAAGACTTGCAAGGCCTCTAACATACATTCTGGCCTGGTGCACACGCTAAAAAAAATTATTACAGGCACCCTTTTCCCCAGGACAGAGAGTGGAAATGTTATTATCTCATATCTCTTTATCCTATGATCCATTCTCAAAGGGCAGCCGATCAACATAGGTTGGCACTTCATTCAAAAACACATAGCTTACGCCCTCAGGAAAGAAATCTGTATGGGTGGTCATATCACATCAATTCTAAAATATCTTAATATGGATATACTACTTCCCAAGTGCACAGTAATAAAGGGTGACATCCTAACCAATGAACAGAGTCTAAGAAACTCATATATCATGTATTTTCTGCCCAACCGTCAAAGCATCCAGAATGCTTCTACCTCTTCCAGAGCTGGCTAACTATGACAAAGAAAAGCTCCTCTTCATTGAAGAAGAGATTGCCAACCTCATAGCCTCAGTCATAGAAATGTTGGCTAAATGGACATCTGTAAATCCCTTTGTTTTGATAATGACAAACATTTCATTCTTGTTGATCTAACGTGCTACTTGAGTGTTGCAGGAATAAGGTGAATGACAAAGCACTAGGGAATCTATATGCTTGAATGATTGTAAATGTCATGAAATGTAATCAATTGTAAACGTGTACAAATATATAATGTACAAGTACTTAGACTTTATGTAAATCAAGCGTTAGATCTTCCCTAGCTAAACACCACATTTAGATAGGTCATCTCCTTCAATAGTGTCACATATGCACACTCATACACACACTTAATGTCTTTATTTGAAACATTGAAACAAGGTCTATCTCGGTCGACAAAATCCTCGACCGAGACACTCTCGGTCGACAAACTTCTCGACCGAGAAAGACCCAAGTAGCCGTTAGACACAGCTGACAAGGTAGTTGGCAGTTGGAGATAAACGTTGCAAAACACTTGATCCAGAGAGCCTGTCTGTCGACAAAACTTCGACCGAGTAGGTGTCTCGGTCGACCATTTCTCGACCGAGATGGACTCTGATAGCAACTGCATAATTAATTAACTAGCCATTGTTAAAGCAACTAACTTATACCTAACGGCTAGTTAAGCACTTAGAAACCCCTAGAAAGTGTCTAGAACGTCCTTAAGCACTTGTAGGACATTCCTATAAATAGGACATGCCTTAGGACACCTAAACTTACTTGTTTTTACACTTGAGCAATCTTTGAGCATACACTTACATTGAGCAATCTGTTTGTGAGCAATTGAGCATATTGACAATTGGCTACTTCTTCTCTCAGCTCAAATTTCGTGTCCTATAGGCTAGCATCTCCTATCCACAGCAATCAAAATTCCATACACATTGGTTAGGAGATCCACACGCTTGATCTAGGCAAATCAAGCCTTGTGCTTCAAAGGATAAGTTGTAATTTCCTTTTTCCTTTCTTGTTCACTATTATTGTTTGTACTCTCCTTGCTACTCCTAGGTTGGAGGCTGCGGATTGGAGAGGTTGGAGATCTTCTTGGTGAAGAAGGGGACCTTGAGCTACTTCAAGAAGGCTGGTGCAACGGGAGGTTACTTCTAAAGAGGAAGGCTACTTCAAGGGGGAGCTTGGAGTTACTTCAAGAAGGATACCTTGGGTTGGTGCATCTACTTCAAGTGAAGGTTGTTCAAGGGGTGTATGAAAGTATTGTATTTTGTGTAATTCCTTGTGAAGGTAATAAAATTGATACTTTCAAAATCCTGGTTGGGTAAGCAACCGGGTAGTGGACTGACAACCTTAGTATTTGCTAAGGTTGTAACCACTCTAAACCCCTTGTCTCCTTCTTGATTTCTCATTTGTGGTTGTTTGAGTTAAATTATTGTTAAATTAGTTTAAAACCCTATTCACCCCCCTCTAGTGGTTTTTGAATTGGTATCAGAGCAGGCTTCAAGGAACCTTAACAAGGTCTTGAAGAATGGGTGACGGGGTTCTTAACAACCTTAACCTTGAAGGGACACTTGTTGCTAGACCTCCAGCGTTTGATGGAACAACCTATACATATTGGAAGAGAAGGATGCAGTTCTACTTCCAAGGCATCAATTGGGACTTATGGAGGATGGTGTCAACCCCATACGAGCTTCCTCAAACACAATATGCAGAGTGGGATGCAAATACAGTAAAGTTGGCTCAAATGAATGCCAAAGCTGTAAGCATTTTATATTGTTCAATTTCAGTAGGAGAATTTAATAGAATATCAAACTATGACACAACCTATGACATTTGGCATAGATTGTCCATAACTTATGAAGGTACGGTTCAAGTCAAGAATTCTAAGATTAGTATGCTTAAACAAAAGTTTGAACACTTCCGTATGGATCCAAATGAATCTATTAGTGAAATGTTTGAAAAATTCTCTTCTATTGTTAATGGTTTAAATGCCCTAGGAAAAACTGTTCTTGAAGAAGATCAGGTATCAAAAATCCTTCGATCACTTCCTCCTAAATACAAGCCTAAGGTGACAGCCATCGAAGAAGCTAATGACCTCACTCGACTGAAAATGGAGCAACTCATTGGCAATGTAGAAGCTCATGAAGCAACCCTAGAAGAGGAAGAAAGAAGAGAACGTGAACTTCAACAAGGAAAGAAGAAGGATGTGGCTCTAAAAGCTTCAAAGATCATCACACCAGAAAGTGAGGAGTCAAGTGAAGAAGAAGGGGAAGAAGCCTTGATCGTCAATGGTAAGAAATATAAAATATTTAAGTCTAACAAAATTTCTAGTTCTTCTTCCCCTCCTAGGTGCTTTGAGTGTGGAAAGAAAGGACATCTCAAAAATGAATGTCCTAAAGCAAAGGAAGGAAAGAAAAGCTCACACAAGAAGAAGGGAGAAAAAGCCTATAAAGCTGCATGGGACGAGTCAAGTGAAAGTGAAAGCGGAGAAGAAAAGGTGGAATGTCTAATGGCAAGAGAAGATGATGAAGACTCTCAAGAGGTAAGCCTTCTTGATCTTCCTAAAGAAGAGTTAATTACTAGTCTACAAGAAACTCATGATAAGTATGTTGATGTCAAGAAAAAACTAAAGAAGGTTATCAAAACAAATGATGAGCTATATGATAAATTAAATGATCTCTCTTCTGAAAAGAACAACATTGATCTTGAGAATCTGTATTTAAAAACATCTTTAAATGACTGCACTAGAAAGCTACTCACTCTAGAAAAAAATGTTGATCTTCTCTCTCAAGAAAAGACTGAATTGTTAGCTAAACTAAATGATGTTCAGACTCAACCAATTCTGTGTAACCATCTAGACTATGAAAATGTTGTAAAAGAAAGAGACTCCCTATTATCTGATTTAGATCAAGCAAGAAAAGATTTACACAAGAAGATGGATGACATTGGTAAGCTACAAAGAAACCTACATGATTTAAGAAGAAAAGATATCCTTGATAACATTATGAAAATCTCCTCTAGTTTCAATGGAAGAAAAGGTTTGGGATATGCTCCAAAGAAAAATCAACCCAGAAGAATTACAACATCTAAGACTCAGATCATGTTTGTACCTAAGAATACAATTCCTAGAAAAAGAAATGAAGTTGATTCTATTACTTGTCATTTTTGTCTACGTCTTGGACATTATTCATTTTCATGTCCTTATAAGACCAAGGATTTCGACTTAGTTTGGGTCCCAAAACCCCAAACTTAGTAGAGTCAAATAAAATACAGTTGAGATATGATCAAATGCTTATTTTTGCAAATTATATTGTCTTATCTCAACTTAATAAAAGGTTTCATGCATTATGGTAATTTTCTGAAATATTGTACTGAAACAGAAACTTAGTCGGTCGAAGTATTGTCGACCGAACATAAAATCGGTCGAACTTTTGTCGACTGACCAGACGCCTATAACAAATTAAATCTACAACAACTTTCTCGATTGACAATTAGCCTACCGAGAGAGATGTCGGTCGAACAGTTGTCGACCGACTGAAGTTCTGAGTCAGGTTTTTTATTTCAGTCTGTAATTAAATTCTTCTAACCATACCGGACCATCACATGGGTACCAAAACCTACATTTTAATGTAGGATTGGGTGGTTGACAGTGGATGTTCCAAACATATGATCGGGAACAAGGATGCATTTCAAACTTTTGAAGAAAAGAAAAGTGGAACAGTCACCTTTGGAGACAATGGTAAAGGTAAAATCATTGGAATAGGTAATATTGGTACAAACCTCGAAATAAAAAATGTTCTACTCGTTGATGGTTTGCACCATAATATGATAAGTGTTAGTCAATTATGTGATAGTGGATATGATGTTCTATTTAACAAAAACTGCTGCAAATTATTAATAGAAAACACTACAAATGTTGTCTATGAAGGAAAAAGAGTTGGAAATCTTTATATTCTTAGACCTAACTCTATGAAATCTGTAGTAGGAAAATGCTTGCTTGCAAATGAAAATACTTTACAACTATGGCATAAAAAGCTAGGACATGCTAGTTCACATGTTATCAAAAAACTAGTAAAATATGATCTGGTTCGTGGTTTGCCTAATTTATCCTTTGATCAAGTTGAAAACTGTGAACCATGTACTTTGGGAAAGCAAACAAAAAACCTCTTTTAAACCTAAACATGTACTTAGAACCAATAGATCTTTAGAATTAATTCATATGGATTTATTTGGACCCATGAGGACACAATCTATTGGTGGCAAAATATATTGTTTTGTTATTGTTGATGATTATAGTAGATATACATGGGTACAATTTCTTGCAACCAAAGATGATACTATTCATGATTTTATAAAATTTTGTTCCAAGATTGAAAATCTATTACAAAGCAAAATATGTACCATTAGAAGTGATCATGGTGGAGAATTTGAAAATCATGTATTTGAAGAATTTTGCACATCTCATGGGTACACTCACAATTTTTCTGCTCCACGCACTCCACAACAAAATGGCATAGTTGAAAGGAAAAATCGATCATTACAAGAAATGGCTAGAACTATGATGCTCGAACATAACACACCCAAAACCTTTTGGGCTGAAGCTGTAAACACCGCATGCTATGTGTTAAATAGAGTAACTGTTCACTCCCATTTGAAGAAAACTCCATATGAAATAATACATTCTAAGAAACCTAGAGTTGACTATTTTCATACCTTTGGATCCACATGCTATATTTTAAATACCAAAGATGATAGAGATAAGTTTGATTCTAAATCACATAAAGCATACTTTTTGGGATATTCTACCTCTAGCAAAGCATTTAGAGTCTACAACACTATCTCTAGAAAAGTTGAGGAATCTATTCATGTCTCTTTTCATGAAGAGTCCAAATCAGAAAATTTTGAAATAATTGATCTCACTAATCAATTCGAAAACTTAAACATACCAAATGATAGTGAGAAAGATACTACAAACAATAACCAAGCTGAAACACAACCTATACCTAGACGTATTAAGGATCATCCTCAAGAATTAATTATTGGAAATCCAAATGATAAAGTAAAAACTCGGTCTTCCTTTAAGGATGTTGCAAACATGTCTTTTGTTTCTATTATTGAACCTAAGAAGATATCTGAAGCTCTTAAAGATGACTATTGGATAATAGCAATGCAAGAAGAATTAAACCAATTTACTAAAAATGATGTATGGGATTTAGTTCCTAAACCACAAGATAAAACCATCATTGGAACTAAATGGGTTTTTAGGAATAAGCTAAATGAGGCAGGAGAAGTAATAAGGAATAAAGCTTGATTAGTAGCACAAGGATATAATCAACAAGAAGGAATAGATTTTGATGAAACGTATGCACCAGTAGCCAGACTTGAAGCTATTAGAATGTTACTAGCTATTGCTGCACATAAAAACATAAAACTTTACCAAATGGATGTAAAAAGTGCATTTCTAAACGGAATCATTCAAGAAGTATATGTTGCCCAACCACCTAGTTTTGAAATACCAGAAAAAGGTGACTATGTTTATAAACTTAAGAAAGAACTTTATGGTTTAAAACAAGCACCTAGGAACTGGTATGAAAGACTCAAAACATATCTTTTTGATAATGGTTTTTCTATTGGAAATTCAGATTCTACTTTATTTTTCAAAACATATACATCTAATTTTCTAGTTGTTCAAATATATGTTGATGACATTATTTTTGGAGCTTATAATGAATCGTTGTGCACACAATTCAGTGACATTATGCAAAAAGAATTTGAAATGATCCTCATGGGTGAACTAACTTTCTTTCTTGGTTTCCAAATTAAACAAACCCCTGCAGGGATCTTTATAAGCCAAGAAAAGTATACTAAAGAACTCTTAAAACGTTTTGGGATGGATCAGTGCAAACATGCTACTACTCCTATGGCCACTTCTATTAAGATGATAAGGATGAAAATGGGGAACCTATTGATGATTCCTTATATAGAGCCATGATTGGTAGTTTGCTTTACTTAACTACTTCTAGACCGGACATCATGTTTTCCGTTGGTCTTTGTGCTCGATTTCAATCGCAACCTATGCACTCTCATTTTCAAGCAGTTAAACGAATTCTTCGATACTTAGCTGGCACTACATGTTTTGGTTTATGGTATCCAAAAGGACAATCCTTGGATTTTAAAGCTTATACTGATGCTGATTATGGTGGTTGTCGACTTGATCACAAGAGCACTAGTGGTGGCTGTTTCTTGTTAGGGAGAGCTTTAATATCTTGGTTTAGCAAGAAACAAAACACGGTTGCCCTTTCTACAACTGAAGCTGAATATATGGCAGCCGGATCTTGTTGTGCTCAAGTGCTTTATATGCAACAAGTGTTAAACGATTATGGTTTTACTCTTTCATCTACGCCTATCTTTTGTGACAACACAAGCGCTATAAACTTAGCACACAATCCCATTTTACACAGTCGAGCTAAACATATTGAAATCCGTCATCACTTTTAAAGGGATCATATTTCTAAGAATCATGTTTCTTTTCATCATATTGATATGGAAGATCAATTGGCTGATATTTTTACAAAACCACTTCCACTAGACCAATTCAACAAAATAAGGAAGCAACTGCTTATCACTCCTTTGGAAGATGTTTTCTTTGATATTTGTGCTTCTTAACAATGTCATTTATTTGCATCATTTTGGCTTTTAATGGACATTTTTTTTGAAATTGACGGGACATCTAATTAAGGGGGAGTTTTTTTTTTTAAAACGGATATCTTTTTGAAATGACAAAGGGGGAGAAATAAATATAAATACAAAACTCAATCAATGAGTTTCATAAACAAACTCTTGGCTTTACATAGAAAGTTGCTATATTCCCTAAAGAATTTGATTTCATGTTCCATACTTCATGGGGAATAATAAGCACACATTTTATAAACAAGAGAAGAAATTTACAAAGGTAATCTTCAGGTATGAAATTCACATGTTTTATATTTTCTTATTTTATATTTAGGAAATGTTTGTCATCTTCAAAAAGGGGGAGATTGTTGGCTAAATGGACATCTGTAAATCCCTTTGTTTTGATAATGACAAACATTTTATTCTTGTTGATCTAACGTGCTACTTGAGTGTTGCAGGAATAAGGTGAATGACAAAGCACTAGGGAATCTATATGCTTGAATGATTGTAAATGTCATGAAATGTAATCAATTGTAAACTTGTACAAATATATAATGTACAAGTACTTAGACTTCATGTAAATCAAGCGTTAGATCTTCCCTAGCTAAACACCACATTTAGATAGGTCATCTCCTTCAATAGTGTCACATATGCACACTCATACACACACTTAATGTATTTATTTGAAACATTGAAACAGGGTCTATCTCGGTCGACAAAATCCTCGACCGAGACACTCTCGGTCGACAAACTTCTCGACCGAGAAAGACCCAAGTAGCCGTTAGACACAGCTGACAAGGTAGTTGGCAGTTGGAGTTAAACGTTGCAAAACACTTGATCCAGAGAGCATGTCTGTCAACAAAACTTCGACCGAGTAGGTGTCTCGGTCGACCATTTCTTGACCGAGATGGACTCTGATAGCAACTGCAGAATTAATTAACTAGCCGTTGTTAAAGCAACTAACTTATACCTAACATCTAGTTAAGCACTTAGAAACCCCTAGAAAGTGTCTAGAACATCCTTAAGCACTTGTAGGACATTCCTATAAATAGGACATGCCTTAGGACACCTAAAGTTACTTGTTTTTACACTTGAGCAATCTTTGAGCATACACTTACATTGAGCAATCTGTTTGTGAGCAATTGAGCATATTGAGAACTGGCTACTTCTTCTCTCAGCTCAAATTTCGTGTCCTATAGGCTAGCATCTCCTATCCACAGCAATCACAATTCCATACACATTGGTTAGGAGATCTACACACTTGATCTAGGCAAATCAAGCCTTGTGCTTCAAAGGATAAGTTGTAATTTCCTTTTTCCTTTCTTGTTCACTATTATTGTTTGTACTCTCCTTGCTACTCCTAGGTTGGAGGCTGCGGATTGGAGAGGTTGGAGATCTTCTTGGTGAAGAAGGGGACCTTGAGCTACTTCAAGAAGGCTGGTGCAATGGGAGGTTACTTCTAAAGAGGAAGGCTACTTCAAGGGGGAGCTTGGAGTTACTTCAAGAAGGATACCTTGGGTTGGTGCATCTACTTCAAGTGAAGGCTGTTCAAGGGGTGTAAGAAAGTATTGTATTTTGTGTAATTCCTTGTGAAGGTAATAAAATTGATACTTTCAAAATCCCGGTTGGGTAAGCAACCAGGTAGTGGACTGACAACCTTAGTATTTGCTAAGGTTGTAACCACTCTAAACCCCTTGTCTCCTTCTTGATTTCTCATTTGTGGTTGTTTGAGTTAAATTATTGTTAAATTAGTTTAAAACCATATTCACCCCCCTCTAGTGGTTTTTCAAGAAAAATAGAATCAAGCAAAAATAGGGCAAACAGAGCACAACGTCAATGCCCCAGCAACAAGACCAAAGAAAATTCCAGTCACACGAGAATCTAAACTATGTGCATAAAAACAAAAACAATCAGGGATGCCCACATCGAAGATCAACCCAGAGGCAGAACCCCCACACAGTGGAGAGAACATTGTGGATCCAACACCAGAACCAATAATTTTTTATCTGCATGTTGGGCTTCCCTCTAAAACCACCCCCACCGCACTCCCGTCTCCCACTCTTCCACCATTTTCCACAACCATACCCACCACTATCCCTTCCTCCACATCCACAACTTCACCCACATCTACTACTTCACTCATCTTCTCTACAGGCATCCCATTCTCCACCTCGATGCCCAATATCACCTTCACTTCCACCTTCACTTCAACCACTTTTCACTCAGCATTCCCAGCTTCGCCCTTTTCAGCTGGGATGTCACCACCACCCTGATATCACTAGTGACTCCATCTACAGTCACCACGCAATTCACGGGTCCATTAATAGTGTCTATTTCACAAGGAACTACCACCCTTACACCCTGACCCCAGCCATCTCACCCATCCATCTCTGGGGTCCCCTTTTCACAAGTCGGTGAGGAATTCGGACGACAATTTGATGCTATTCGAAACCTCCTCACCGACCCCTCTAACATACCACAATCATTTTTTCTTGCATGAAGGGTATTGCTACACATGTCTCCAAGATTGATGAATGGAACAACGCCTTACCAGGCATCCTCTCTAGCATTCAACAACGGTAGGATGTAGTGTCCCAACAAGTCAACCACATTGATGATCGCCTACAACACCTGCCAGCGTTGGTACTTAAGATGAAAGGCCAACAAGAAGCGTTGGCCTAGTAAGTCGACATGGTCTCTAAACAAACTCAACCTTTGCTTGAGACCCTTCGCGAGCTTCAGCAGCAACAAACTACCTTTAACACACACTTGGACGACATCACCAACAATCTTGCACAACTCATCCACCGCCAAGAGGGGCACTCTAATGATTAACTCAATCAACTACATGCATAAGTAACCGATCTATCAACATGACTCCTCTCTACCAAGGCAAGACATATAGATCTCAAAGAGTGCCACGACGCACTGCTCAAAACCCACAAGCATGTGCAAGTGGCACTCAAAGAAATACAAATCATTCATCGGCAGTGTAAGAAAACGTCAACCAAGAAAATAGTAGATAAGGCAACAGATGATGATGAAAATGAAAGTGAAGACGACGATGAGGATTCTGATTCCTCGAATGACTCCAATGGCAATAGCTCCTCCTCATACGATCAACCCGATGACCCAGGCAATGTTGGGGAGGGCACTAACCGAGGGACAGAACCTATAAAGCAAGGAGATGATAAAGACCACCAAGAGGGTGGAAACAAAGATCCCAAGTCCCCCGACATTAATGATAATGTAACAATGTCATATGGGGACCAGTTCTTTCAATTTTTAGCTATGGGATCCCTGGGGGGTGCTACCAAAGACGCAACTTTTGCTGGGTTCCAACAATGCTTACTAGGAACCAGCATTAGCCCACCCACAACAGTCATTCACCAATACTCCGCTCCGAAGCAACCTGCGCCTTTCCCCCCAGAACAGGAAGAATTCGACAGAGTGAGTCTAGACACAGATGATAGACTCGACTCTAATTCTGACTCCGATAAAGATGAAGATCTTCCATTATTTTTGGACAACAATGAGCAAACTTCAATTCCTCCACCACAAGCCCTTCCCCCACTGCCACCGCTACCTCACAAAATGCATAACTTGGACATGACATCCATCTCTACATTAGATGTTCAGGACATCTTCATCCTAAACACTATCATAGACGATGCCAAATACGGGGGGGGGATATCATCTACAACAATACCAAGACAAAGCGCAAGTTGACACGAGAAGACTTTCATATCATCTTTCGACCACAATCGATGATGAAGATGGCTATCTTCCATGTTCTCCTTGCCAACTCTATTGAGGAATTCTGGAGCCCAAAAAAGTTACAGCCTGTCTTCAACGCTTCATGTGCTCTATCCTTAAGCTTATTACATAAGGACTTCTAGGAAAAGTCCATTGAGCGGCTGCAAACTAGCCATGCACGAAAGGTACACTACATTTCTGTGCCCTTCAGAGTTTTTGACCACTGCCTGATCATGATTTTTGACACCAAGGCCCGCGATGCCAAGGTGTACAACTTCTGTGCCAGTGAGCTAAAGGTCGGACAAATAAATTTTGTTGGATTGGAATCCGGGGAAGCACGATGCATACCTTTCTGACATCTCAAAATAATATGGACTGCTTGCCCATCTCTGCGACATGGTTGTAGCCAACCCTGGTTCCAAATCATCAACCCAACAGTCCAATCTTTAGCCGGTTCAGGGGATTGTGCTTTCTGTATAATATGATTCATAGAAGCACTCAATAGCTTTACCGAGCTAGCCACAGAATATATACACTCCCTATGAGGACGTTATACCATGGAGCTTATCTCTAACAGACAGTTCTTCAGGGACCCAACAATGGCACCAAATGACGTACCTCGATACCTTTTCTCCGCTATCGAATGTTCGTAAAAGCGTCCATACATAACAATCCTAAAGGAGTTGGAGAAAAAGCAACAACAGATCACCAAGGCCCCAGAACAACACCAATGGGACCCTTATACTTTTGATATGGCGGATGATTAGGGGGACATCGATTTGATAATAGGGGCCACCATCAATAGATCATCTCAACCAATGGTACCTCTATCTGCCATAGAACCAACGTTTCTAAAATTTGACCTTGCCGCATGCAAAAACCTTTCTGATAATGAACTCAGACTCATCATGTCTACACTTTACGTAGAGAAAGATGAGCTTGTTTTCATACACGGAAACATCCTAATAATGGCAGATTCTCTCTGTGAAACCGTACAAACCAAAGGTTCTTTATCCGTGAGCTTGACGACTGCCTATCAGTTTTTTCTAGCATGAGACCTTCCTACGGTTTATATGGAATCATCATACATGAAGGATGATTTAATTGGATCCAAGAACTTTAGAACCATGGAGGACCTTATCTCGTATCTTCAAAACAAGACTCTAAAGTTCATTATGTTTCCTTTTCTTCACTCTGAGCACTGGATGCTACTGACAACAAATTTTCATGAGGGAACTATAATCATTTACAATAGTTTTGACAACCAGTTTGATCCAAACCAAAGACAATATGTTGTAACAGCAAAGACGCTAATGGAGGAAGTGGAAAAGGATTGTGCTGAATGACTACATGATCTCCTAGGAAAACACACAAAGGAATACGAAAAAGAACATTTCCATCGCCCAGCCTTCAGCCACAGATGTCCCCAGCAGATCAGAGAATCGAATGACTACGGTTTCCACATCCTCTACTGGATGTATACCATCACTATTCTTGGAAAACAAGTGGAGGACATCAAGGATGTGGATTACCACAATTTACATGGAAAATTCACAGCTAATCTCCTACGATCACATGGAGAAAACAAGGGATTAACATAACCTTAATACCCTTGCCCATGTACTTCTCAACCTATCACTTTGACACCCTGAGGACAGGATGAGTGATAAGTTGGGGGGGGGTACACTGGGCAAGGGCGAGGTATCATATTCAAACCCTTTTCTCTCTACTCTTTATTTCACCTCTATTCTTCTGTACAAATTTTTCCTTTCCTTTGACATTTAGTTTTTTCAATAATTTCTTTGATAAAATAACTCTTGCATATAAAACAACTTTTGCTTTGGAAAAGAGTCACCCTAGCTAAATTAGAGACAAAGTAGTCCTCAAAAGCAACTACATAAGCAACATCTAGGCATGTAATGGAGAATTAATAAATCACTTTCATACTTGATTCTTATGCTTTTTCTTCAATTCTGCATCAGACTCTCCATAGGTTAACATCTTGGCCGAAACAAGCTAAACACTCTCAAGGACAGGAGGGAACCAGGCAAAATCCAAAACAAGGAACCTTGCAAGTGGACCACCAAGTACGAAACCATAATAAGTGCATGTCAGGAAACCCTAAGAAACAATTTTTTTCTTTTCAAAAAGAGGCTTGGAAGCCCAAATAAAATCTTAAATACCCAATTCCTAAGCCTGTGAGCATATAAATAAAAGCCTGAGTGTTGAATAAAAACATGAGAGTTGTATCATGCATAAGGACTTATACAAAGAGCTAATAAAGGTCTTGCCTGGATGGTACATTCAGCTGCCCTAAAAAAGGTAGATGTGTCGCGCCTGGTAGTGAGATCCTAAGGTCTCCAAGTATATGAAAAAGCTGATAAAGGACTCGCCCGGCCGGTACATTTAGCTGCCCTCACAAAGGCAGATGTGTCGCGTCCGGTAGTGAGATCCTAAAAGTTTAGATAAACCCTCCCCCACTTAAAGGGGGAGTTACACAGCATCCTTTAGCCAACCCTCATACCTATCTTAGCTTCTGGTAGGAATTTTAAAGAAGTATAAAACTGCTTAGAAGTAAAAGACATGCATAGAGTATGATAAAGGAAAAGGTGGTCCCAATGCGAGTTACACGATACGGAAGAAACCTGAGATCCACGCAACTCTTGATACCTGAAAAGAGTTAGTGCAAGAGGAAGCCCCGATAAAACTCTAGGAGATCTCTGGTTTAGAATTGAAGCAAGAGTAAAGAAAATTTCACTAAATAAAATCGCCTCGCCACTAAGTGCCTTAGCTCTATCTAGCTTGAGGACAAACTAGACTCTAAGTTGGGGGGGGGTGATAACCTCCCATTTTGTGATGTTATCTTACTAGTTTTACTCAGTTTTCCATACTCTTTCTTAGATAAATTAGATAGAATCTTTAGCTTTCCACTCTATTGTGAATATACCATTAGACTAACTTTTCTCATGTTCTTCTTACAGAAAAGCACAAAAAAATTACAAAAATACCAAACGGTCCCAAGACCGAATGGAGGCCAAATGGTCCAAGACCGAATGGAGGCCAAATGGTCCCAAGACCATGTGAAGCCATATGGTCCCAAGACCGTATGAAGACCAACCGGTCCTGAGACCAAATAAAAGTGAAACGGTCCCGAGAACGTGTGGAAGCCAAATCGTCCCAAGACCGTATGAACGCAAATGGTCTCCAAACCGTGAGGACTCAAACGGTCCCCAAACCAAGAGAGTCCAAATGGTCTCCAAACCAAAAGAGCCCAAATGGTCTCCATGACCGTTTGGACCCACATAACTCAAAACCGTTCAAGACTCACTCAAAGCCTATAAATAGGACCCAAGGGGTCTTCATAAAGGATCGAATTCTTGGATGCCGAAAGGCTGCCTCAATTGTTCCAGAGCTATTTCATCCTCCATCCTCCACCCCAAGGTTGTAGGTCCAAGATCCACACTTCATCCTCAAGATGCTTTCTCTCTCATTGACATAGAAGGTGGGAAGTGAAGGATTCTTCATCAAGTCAGCCACGTGGTGTGAAGATAGTTGCTCTCTTCTCCAAGGGGTCGACCTTCCTCCCTCCTATGTGGAGATGATGCACTCTTTCTCTCTTCCCACCTCCTTCTTTGTTCTTGCCATGAGCGAGTAGTCCGATACACTAGGGTACGGGGAGTAGCCCCGCAACCCATGTTTTCATTTCATACATTGTAATTCATTAGTTTGCAATAGAAAAATACTATCTTTTCAGTTCAACATCAATCGTTTAATGAATGCTAGTTGCTTGATCACCAACTTGTGTTATGTATTATCTATCAGTGTGAATTTTCTATGTTTGTACTTCTAGATTCGAATATCGACTTCTTGTTGGTTCCAGATGTATGTAGTCACCATACGTTTAGTTTGGTATCTAGAAGTGTTTCTCACGGAGTGGTGTAAACTCACCTCCACCGTTGTACTTTCATGCTATGAAATGGAATTAGTTGACGTATGAAAGTACAACCTTGACAGGTCAAGGAACACACTTTACGAGGGGAGTGATGCAAAGTAAGTGACCATTCATTTGGGGATGGCTGGCATTGCAACGCTTCCACATTTCCCGTAGTTAGTTATCTGAAACGAAGCTAACTCTACAAATATACTAATTTTTTAGACTCTTTTCTTTGCAAGCCATGTTGTTATGATGTATGTTTTGATCCATGTGTAGTGGTGGTGAAACTCGATCACATTCTAGTGGTTTCCCAAATATTGTTTACAACCTCAAATTTACTTTTCAGCCATTTACTTTACTTTGCACTTTAGTTTAATCATCAAATCAACTCTTTGATCTAAATATCAACTTTTAAGCAGATAAGTAGAATTATTACGTTTTCCATCTTGTTAAACTCTTAACAAGACCGTTGTCTCGTGGATTCGACCCTTAACTGTACTATGATAAGACTTCCACATATCTTAGCATATGTGGGTGGTGATCTTATTATAGCACACGAATGGCTAAACTTAGAGACCTACTGTCTCTAGGATTTTTAGTGGTGCATGGAACTCCACGTAAGTGGAGGCTCCATCATTTACCATATTTTGATTATGACTTAGAATGTATGTTTCTATCGTCTATGTTTGGTGTATGCTTTGAGATTTTATGTTGTGGATGTATGTTTGGTTGTGCTTGGAGAAGACCTATTTATGTTCTCTTCTACCCCTTTCCTTTTTAATAATGTCAAAAGTGGGAGAGAAGTTCAATGTGTTGAAGCTCAACCATATTGCTTTTATTGCCTATGTTATTATTTTCTTGTTCATTATATGCTCTATCATGTGACTTGCTAAAGGACCATATACTATATATGTCATGTTGATTTATGTAGATAGACTAACTATGTAAGTAAGAGTAAGCATAGATTGAGGGGGAGCAATTCACATTGTTCAAATCACGAATACCCTTGTAATTCACACTACAAAGGGATAACTTTGCATATCCTTTTGAATCTGATTGAGGAATGGTTTGTCGTTGTCAAAAAGGGGGATAATGTTGACTTGATAGTTATACATTTCCCATATTTTGATAATGACTTAACCATTCCATTCCTATGTATCTAATATGTTTGTTAAAGATTGATTTTAGGCTTTAGGTACATGAAAAGGATCAATTTACACAAGCCCTACCTTGTTCAAGGTCAAGTCAAAAGAAATGCAAGTGTGCAATTTGGGAAATCTCTCCAAATGACCTTAGATGATTTTTGTAATCACTTGTATTGATGACATGACTTGTAACTAAGATGATAAAAAATTAGGGACACTTAATTCCAACGTTTGATCACTCAAATGTCAATTTAGAAAATTTGCCACAGGATGTTTATTAGTCGAGTTGGAAACTTGATCGATCCAGTGATGGATTTTTTGGAGAGACCAATAGGTCGAGTTGCACACTCACAGAACTCGACCGATCGATCAACTAAACAAAACTGATTTTGACTCATCGATCAAGTTTCCCAGAATAAACTTAACCAATAGTTTGAAAATTGGGTTTGTCACTTAGTGGATCGGTCGAGTTATCTTTATTAAAACTTGATCGAATGTATTGTAGTGAAAACATAGAAAAAGTGATTATAACCATTGGAGAGTTGTTTTGAGCAAGAATAGATTTGTTGTAACATGGAAAATGGTTATATTTTTCCCTTAAATGATCCCACTCTCAAGGGAACACCCCCTTCTATAAATAGGACCCCTTATAGTTCATTTTGAGTTTGCTCATTCATGCTATTCTAAGTCCTTTCTATGGTTGAATGTGTTGCAACTCCTTGAGCCCCTTTATCTCTCTCATTTACAAAGCATTTTGTGATTATGAGTGAGTTAGGCCAGTTGTAAGATAGATACTTCCTTGTTCTTGCAAAACTCTCATTCCATTCCATCTTCCCTACCCCTTTTCTCAAAGAAGCAAAGGTGAAGCAAGCTACTCCGAGTGAAGGTGAAGTTGTTGCTGTTCTTCTTCAAGGTTGAAGAAGAGGTGAAGATATTCTCTAGTTGAAGGAGAAGGGAAATGCCAAGATTCAAGAAGAGTGGACAAATTCCTTCAAGGCCAAAGACTTGAGGCAAGTGTGTGTAAGTCCTTGTTGAAGGCTGAAGACATCTTGATTGAGTGGGTAAGTCCTTGTGTAGGTGGAAGATTCTTGTCTTGAATAGGTAAGTATGTGGATGTATGGTGCTTTCCTTGTATATCTTATGAATGGAATATAAGTATAGAAAGATTGCAAAGTACTAGAGGATGACCTCTCTAGGTAGTGGATTGACTCTCTCCTAAGTTTGGAGAGTGGAACCACTCTAAACCACCTTGTCCAAGTACTTGTTTAAATTTATCTCATCCTTGTTATACTTGTTTAGTTAGGAATTCAAATTGCACTTAAGTTATTGGTTTTGATTGATATAATTTGAAGGTCTAACTTATCTTGTGAGAATTTTGAAGCTCTATTCACCCCTCTCTAGAGCCCTAGATCCAACATAACTATGATATGGAAAGGATGGTTTCAAGGATATACCTGGTCCTGGAGAAAGTCCAACGACAATCCTCATCATTGTAGATGCACAACTCTAAATCCTAGTTGCATTGAGAATTGTTGGACTGCTGCTCCTTCTAGTCTACACCACAGACTACAACCAGGAACCTCGTCTTTTTCAGTAACTCCTTTTGTTGTAGACTGTGGGTTGATGTTGTCCTCCTCGCAGCAGACAACGACCTCTCGCCTCTAGAGAAGTCCACATGGACCGCCTAAAAATCCTTTCATCTGACTAGACTCAATCATACATCCAAAACAGAGAAGATCTAGAGTGGTCAGATTCTTATATTTATAATCCGACACTTAGGCCCCGACAACTATTATACAGGGTCTGATGTAGGATCGGGGTCAAACCATAGGGAAAATGTTGGTAAGTTCTAGGAATGCATAGCCTTAGAATCAAATACACCAAATGAAGGGGTAGATTAATATGGTGTCCCATACAAAATAATATTTCTCCAAGTAAATAAAAATAAGTAAAAGAAAGATAAAGAATAAAACAAGAGATCAAAGCAGACAAACACGTGGAAACAAGTGAGGAAAGGAACTTGGATCGAGTTTCACCTACTAAGATTTCTCACCAACATGCAATACTAACATCCCTTTGTATACCCTTAGCAAAATTACATGCAATCATCATATATTTCCATTCCCTCTCTTGAGCTTAGGATAGATCTAGATTATAAGGTTGTCTCTCTATTGAGATGGCAAACAAACAATCACAAAGCAAACTATATGATCATTAGCCTTAGCATTCCAAAAGTTTCATCATTCATGCAACTCCATAACACATAGATAAGATTAATACTACTCTTTTGAGTCATTAACAATCATACATCATAAGATGGTATCTAATCATGGAAGTGAAGCATTTAAGAATAAGAGTATGGAGATAAACATTGCTAAGAGTATATATATTAAAAAGGATGTAAGTATGTACATGTCGGGAGAGCCTTAGTGGCATGTACGCGTTGGGAGAGCCTTAGTGTCTACACCCAACCCAAGCAATATGTTTAGCCAAATATGTTAACGGACAACATAGCATATTTACAGAAGAACATAGACATGGGGTGTTGTAGAAAGGAAGACACAAAGAAAGAAGAAAAGAAACATCAAGGCAGGGGACCAGGGGATACACAAATGGCAACCAGACGGTGACCATAACCAATGGCCTGCTCCTGATGCTCGTGGACAAAAACATTCATGTTGGGGGTTTTGTCTCTTCTTCTCCCTTCTTCTGTCGAAGGAGGGACTCCGAGAATAGGCTGGAGCAGGGTCGATGGACTCTCATCTGCCATTCCTATCCACTGGTGGCACCAGGATCAGTCGATGGAGGATCCTTCCTCCAGCAACTCCACATCTAATTCATAGCACTGGCACGAAGACGATGCACATGACCCACACAACATAGTTGGTCGTCTCCTATTTATAGACATCAGCTTGGGTCCTTTACTTGCATCCCAAGCCTCCCAAGTACTTGCCCTCAGGGTACATGCTCAACGGTCCTGAGTATGGTACCTATCATAACCGCCATTAGGTGTTAGCAGTAGGTGCGCCATTGGTTGATGAGCATAGGTACATGATGAATCCTCTAGATTCACCATCTCAGTCGCCAATTCTAAGGATTTTGTGCCGCATATTGACTGATCTACCCTCGATTTGGGTTTACTTTAAGTATCTCTTCAGTTTCATGTAAACAATGCTTTACTAGTTCTAATTACTCCAGTTTTCAGTTTATTTGATCTTATCCCCCCTTACTCACTTTCCTTTTTCCTTGCAGATCACTCTCAACCATCAGATTGAGATCCAACGGTTCCTTTTCATCCAACCACTCGGTCTTGACCACCATTCGGTCTTGATCCATTCGGTTTCATCCATGCGTTCTCAACCTCTTTTGATCTTGACCTCATGCGGTCATCTCATGCGGTCTTGATATCCATGCAGTCTTCATCTCATGCGGTCTTGATATCCATGCGGTCTTGACCTCCATGTGATCTCGACCTCATGAGGTCTTGACCTCCATGTGGTCTTGACCTCCATGGAAAATGGCCTTGCTACTTACCTCACCGTCGTCTCCGCCATCGCAATAGCAACCAGACCCTTCACCGGTGCTGCGAGCTGCTCCAGCAGCCACCTTCGTCTCTGCCATCACATCAACAACTAGCACCTCTGCCAGTGCTACAAGCTGCCCCAGCAGCCACCTTTGTCTCCGCCATCATAGCAGAAACTAGCACCTCCGCTGGTGCTACGAGCTGCTCCAGTAGCCACCTTTGTCTCCACCATCGCAGTAGCAACTAGCACCTCCGCCGGTGCTGCGAGCTGCACCAGCAGCCACCATCGTCTCTGCCATCACAACAGCAACTAGCACCTCCGCCGGTGTTGCGAGCTACTCCAGCAGCCACCGCCGTTTCCACCACTGCTCCAGTATCTATGGAGACCGTTTGCTCCAACAACTATGCAAACCGCTTGGCCATTTGCCAATGCAAACTGCATGGCAATTAGCCAATGCAAACCGCATGGCCATTAGCCAATGCAAATACGCATGAGACCGTTTGATGAAAGATCATGTGAAGACCAAGGCACTTTGCTGCCAAACCAAATGAATGCACAAGACCATATGGTCACATGCAATAGCAAACCGTTTTCCACTAGAAGCATACGAAACCGCATGAGCAATTGCGGAGCAAACCACATGAAGCAACCAAGGACCACATGAGCTAAAGAACCAAGACTGCAAGAGCTAAACTACCAAGACTGTGAGATTAGGAGAAGGCTCACAATTTCATTTTAACGCATGCATGGAGAACGCATGTCCCCAAT
Source organism: Alisma plantago-aquatica (assembly GCA_963693085.1). Classification (NCBI taxonomy): domain Eukaryota; kingdom Viridiplantae; phylum Streptophyta; class Magnoliopsida; order Alismatales; family Alismataceae; genus Alisma; species Alisma plantago-aquatica. The sequence goes on from OY856410.1 coordinate 277,112,334, forward strand.
CAGTAGAAGTCCATGTGACTTAGCAAACAGCATGAGCAACCAGATGATTTACTAAAGCCAAAACCGCATGAGGAAACCGCATGGAGCATTCACATGAGCAAACCACATGAAGCATTTGCATGAGCAAACCGCATGAGAAATTGCGGGAGCAAACCACATGATCAAACCATATGGGACAAAAGGACACGCACAAGGTGTGACTCCTGGGCCCAAGATATTTTGGGCAATTTGCAGATCTAACCCAATCTGTCCAAGACACATGGCAAGCCTATAAATAGAATGGTAGAGGCATGGTCTTGGACATCTATCTCACCACGACCAAAGGTTGCCGGACTGGGAACAGATCCAGAAGGCTGCTCCACTGCCATCTCACCTCTTCCATTGTTCTACTATCACTCCACCTCATTCTATTCATGCAATCCCAGAGGTAGACGCGAGGATCGAGGCAGAGATGCGGACATCATCGACCACAACGGAGCAGTTCTGGAAACTACGATGATCTACACGGGGCTGTCACAGATTTACTCTTCTGCTTCGATGATGCTTTCTTTCTCTCTCTTCTCTTTCTTTGTTGCTCCCTCTATGAGGAGTGAGTAGTTCCATTCACTGGGGCGTGGGAACTAGCCCCGCTGCCCATGCTTTGTAATCTATACTAAAAGATGTTATCTTTTCGATTCAATACCAAATTATTTCATACATGCTTGAATGTTGGCCGCATTCTTGTATGCATCTATTGTCTTTCATTGTGGTTTGTCTACAACTTCTCTTGGGACTCGAATATCGATTTGTTGTTGGTTTCTGGTGCACGTATCCACCATGCATCCGTTTTGGTATCTAGGAATGCTCCCCGAGGGATGGAGTAAACTCACCTCCATCGTTTCACTTCCACACTATGAAATGGAATCAGTTGACGTACAGAAGTGCAACCTTGATGGGTCGAGGAACACATTCTATGGAGGGAGTGGTGCAAGGTATTTGACCATTCATCTGGGAATGGCTGACATTGCAACACTCTCACGTTTCTCAGAGCTATGTCCTCGGAAGAGGGATAGTCTATAAGGATACTAATCGAATTGATGATTATTGCTTGCTTGTTAGTTTTCCAATGCACGTTTCACAAGGTTGAGTAAGGTTCTCTCTTCGGATGCTACATATCTTCATTGACACGTAGATATGTATCGGATGAGGGTCACTCAACCCATGAAGGATGTGTACATTACTCTTGTCCTATAAGACATTTGTATTGTATAAAACCCATGTATCTTGCTTGCATGTCTTTCTTTGATTGGTACAAGTACAATACATGTGTAGTGGTGGTGAATACCCGCATCACCCCAATGATCCATCATCATTTTCTAATCTTAGATTTTAATCCTCAAGCTAGTTTTTATTCTTACCTTTACTTTTGCATGTTTTAGGTTATATAACTCAAATTAAACTTTTGGTCTTAGATGATCGTCTTAGATCAATGCAAAACAAGAAAAAGACACTCAAATTCTTAACGTTGTCCTTTGGGTTCGATCCTAAATTTGTACTATGATAAGGCTTCCACACTCTTGTGGGGTTGGAGCATTTATCTAGCACCAGTTGTAGGTAAACCTAGAGAGAACATTAACTCCCTAGGGTTTTTGGTGCACTTTAGGACTTCCATTGGAAGAGTAATCTCTTGATGTAAGTTCTAGCTCTATCAAAAAATGGCGCCGTTGTCGGGGACAACGGTGTAAGAATCATCTTTTTCGAATTCCGTGTCAATTTAGGTTTCTCTAGGGTTTTCCATTTTCTTTTCAAAAACCTAAAAAGTGAAGGGCTTAATCTCGCATATCTTCTTGGATTTGAAGTGGTTGGTTAAGCCTGATAAACTATTTCCTTGATTTCAGGTACCAACTCTCTTCAAAATGAAGCATTTGACACCACCAACCGTTAGATGTCAACTATGTGGTGACTATTCTCACGCATCAATTTATTGCTTCAATGTCCCTCCTCTCTACGTGATGGCTCTGCGTCAAGTAATCGTGAATCATATAGTTGGGAAACTCGAAGTAGCCTCTTCATACAACTATGGATATAACGCAAGTTATAATCCATATTACCCTGGAGGCTACTACGAAAAACCTAACTATGGTGTATTTCAAGGCGTAGGCTGCAATGTAGGAGGGAACCTAGAAAACAATGCAAATCAATACTATGATGAGGAGAGCTATTATCAACATCAACCTGACAGGTGCAGTGAAGAGCCTTTTCATGAAGATCGATACACATTGATGGAAGAACTACAAGCTTTACAGACATCAGTTTCTCAACAACTAGCTGATCATATAGCCATGATTAAGAAGTTGATAGCCGATCTTGATCAACTTATGCAACTTGTCTACGCTCCTAAGCAACATGTAGAACATCCACCAATTTCAACCAAGAACTCCCCTAGTCCACATGTTGCAATCGATTACGATGATGATTATAAAATCATGTGGGATATGCCTTCCAATGATCTGTAGGCATCAGTGCAAGGTGAGGAACCATCCTTAGGGCTAATAACTGAACTCAAAGATGATTTACTCATAACATCACGAGGGAAGGAATTACTATCCGAGCCGGGGTCTGACTTGGATAATGATTCGTGCACTATGCTCTCAGAGGGGAGGATGAGTAGCCAATATGGGGATTCTCTATAGTCAGGAGATCAACCAGAGATAAACTTCAACACTTACCCACCATCTAACTTCATGGACCCAAATCCAACCATTGAAGAGAAATTGGCGATAATCGACTCCCTCAATGACAAAATCTCTTCAACTTCATCTTTCCCATCCATGAAATCCATAGAAGAAGGGTTTATGTCACAATAACTCTACACTCCTTCACAATCAGACTCATATGGGTATGTGACCGATCAGATAAGGATATGTCTTTTATGTAAGGGAATAAAATGTCTTCACTTCCGGAACAAAATCCGAATTGCCCTTATGAAGAAATTTCTAATCATTCGGCTGATTTAGGGACAGACTTTGAGGATAGAACTGATCAAGATCTTGATTTAGAAATGGACCATACCACTCTCACTGATGAAACAAAATCAAGGGAGGATGACGGGTCTCAAGATGACAATCCTATGACCGGTCCTTTTCATGAGATGATATTACCTGAGTTAGCACCACTACAAGAAGTCCAGACGGAGCCAATCCTTGAACAAGAGCATGATCTTTCAATTGAATCTCCTTCTAGTCGCTTGAACGAGTTGACAGTGCACTATGAAGAGAAACATGAACCACCCCTTGATTTTGGAATGGATCACGATATTCCCGTAGACTCTTGTAATGATAAAAAGGGCATGTGGGAGGGCATCGAGTCACAAACCCATCCACTTAGAGAAATTCACCCCTATGAAGAAGACTTTCCTAACATTCAAGAAACTGAGATATGTCTTTTACCTGATCTAGGTTTCAATCTTCCCATAGAAACTCCTCCTGAGCACTCAATAGAACCGGAGGGGTACTATGTGTTGACTCAAGGTCAATTAGGTCAATGTTGACTCACGTCTAAATTGACTAAACCCTTGTTTTGATGATGACTAGCCATTCCACATATTGGTGTCTAATGCTTCTACATTGAGTGATTTCAGATTAGGTTTAGACACACTCCAAATGCCCTAACTTGCGCATATCAAATTGGAGAAAAGACAAGTCAAAATAGCTACAAGTGTGCAATTTGGGATCTCTATGTAAATGACCTTAGAATTGCTTTGTAATCACTTGTAATGATCGTATGACTTGTAATTAAGCTTAGAAAAATTATTGGGACACAAAAATCCATCATTTGTATAGTCAAACGAAAATTCCAAAATACCCATAACAGGGATTTTGTCGGCCGAATTCCAAACTCGGTCGATCCATATATTCTGGAATTTTTGTTGCAATCGGCCGAGTTACAAACTCAGCCGATTCCCGTTCGGTCGAGTTTCTAGCTAGGAAACTCGGCCGATCCACTGATCGGTCTAAGATGAAAGTCGACCGATCGGCCGAGTTTCTCCAAAGGAACTCGGTCGACAGTCTAGCTTTCAGACTTGTCTTTTAGTGGTTTGGCCGAGTTACCTTTATATAAACTCGGCCGATCAGACTGTACTGGAATGCAGAAAAAGCAAATCCAACCGTTGGAGATTTTGTTGGGACCCAAAATAGATCCGTTGCAACTTGTAAAACGGCTAGTTTTCGTTCCTAAGTGTTCCCAAAGGCTAAGAGGCATCCCCAACTATAAATAGGACCCCTTGGACTTCATTCCAAGGTTGAGCATTCATTGCAAACTCTTTGTGAGGTTCCTATTCTATAGTTGAGTGCTTCCTACAGCCTCCTCTCTCTCTAGAAGATTAATCACTTGCTACATCCATTAGAGTGAGTAGGAGATTTGTAAGAGAGCTAGTATTATTTGTATATCTTGTGAGGCTCTCACTTCCACCACCTCCCCATCTCTCATTTCCTATATTGAAGATGAAGGTTCTCTCTCTTGTCCAAGAGAGGTGAAGAAGAACAAGGGAAGGAGTCCCTTGGTGAAGATCAAGGCCGAAGACTTGGAGCTAGAGTGGGTAAGCCCTTGGAGAAGGCAGAAGACTCAAGCTCAAGTGGGTAAGTCCTTGGTGGAAAGCTTCTCCGAGTGAAGGTGAAGTCAAAGGCGGAAGATCCAAGAAGAGTGGGTAATTCCTGCAAGGCCGAAGACTTGTGCAAGAGTGGGTAAGTCCTTGGAGAAGGCCGAAGACTCTTGCAAAGTGGGTAAGTCCTTGATAAGGTTGAAGACTCTTTGTATTGGATAGGTAAGTCCTTTGTTGGTCATGTATTGTATGTCTTATTAATGAATATAAGAGTGCAGTTGGTTGAAGTCCTAGAGGTTGACCTCTCTAGGCAAGTGGACTGACACACTTCTAGTTTGAAGTGTGGAACCACTCTAAATAGCTTGTCTAATTGGTGCATGTTCAATCTCTCTTATCCTTGCTATGCATGATTTAGTTGCACTCAAATTACCTATTTAGCAACCTTATCTTGTCATATAATTTGAAGGTTTAATGAATTTTGTTTAAGTGCTTTCAGCTCTATTCACCCCCCTCTAGAGCATCTAATCACCCATCTAGGATCCAACAAGTGGTATCAGAGCAGGTCTTCTCCAAGCATACTTCAACAAGTAGGAGAAGATGGGTGACTACCTAGGAGGGAGACTCTCGACCAGCCTTCCAATCTTTGATGGGAGCAACTTCCTCTATTGGAGAAGAAGACTTCAATTCTTCATCCAAGGATCAAGTCTCGAGATGTGGCAAATGGTGAACAGCCCATACATTCTACCAAAGACAAACATTGAAGAATGGGATGAAGCCACCTTGATGAAAGCAACCTTAAATGCAAGAGCCATGCACATCCTTTATGCCTCCATGACCTCCACCGAGTTCAACCGGATTTCCTCTTGTGAGACGGCCTATGAGGTATGGAGAAAGTTTTGCATCACTTATGAAGGGACATATCAAGTGAAGGAAATCAAAGTCTACATGCTCAAAGGGTTGCTTGAGAACTTCAAGATGGGAAAGGAGGAGAGCATAGACAACATGTACTCAAGGCTCAACACCATCTTAAATGGTCTTGCTGTTCTAGGACATCCCATGTCTAGTGGAGAGATCAACTCAAAGATCCTTAGAACTCTCCCCAAGAGATGGGAATCCAAGGTGACTTCCATTGAAGAAGCAAGGTCTCTTAGGGATATTCCTATTGAAGAGCTCATTGGAAATCTATAAGCACATGAAGCTACACTTGACAAGAGGGAGGAAATAGAAAGATAAGAGGAGAAAGAACTCAAGAGAATGAAGAAGGCTGAAATCAAAGCTCAAATCAAGGCTATTGTTGGTCAAGCTTCTCCATCCTCTCAAGTTGAAGAAGATGCCATGTACTCCAAGGGTAGACTCTACAAAGGCAAGTCCTCCTCCATCTGGTGCTTCACATGTGGAAAGAAGGGTCACTACAAGGAAGATTGCCCACAAGGCAAAAAGACCCATCTTCACAAGAAGGAGAAATGGCACTCAAGCTCAAGTGGCTCCTCCAACTCAAGCTCAAGTGAAGATTCATGTGAAGGATCAAGCTCAAGCTCTAGTGATGAAGGGGAATGCCATTTTGCCCTTATAGCATCAACAAGTGAAGACTCAAGTTAGGTAAATCTAGACTCTTTAGATAAAGAATCTTTAATTACTATTATTCATGACATTTGTGCCTCTTATAAGTCTTCTAAAAAGAAAAAGAAAAAGCTTGCTAAAATTGTTGATAATTTGCATATAGAACTAGATGATCTTGAATATGCTAATTCTTGCTTGCTTATTGATAAAAATGATTTTCTTAGCCAAGTAGACTCTCTTAAACTTGAAAATGCTAGTTTACTTGATAAGATTAAATTTATAGAATCTCAACCTCTCATGCCTAATTCTAATGAAGAACATACCTTAATTGTTGATTCTCTCATGCATGACATTGATGTTCTTAAATCTGAAAACAAAAACAAAGATTTTGTTTTGCATGAATTAGAACTAGAAAATGCCTCCTTGCTTGCTAAAATCAATGGGCATGAATCTTGTTCTAGTTCTACTAATAGAGAGAATGATGTTGCTGCTCTTCATATTGATAGAGATTCTTATTTAACTAAAACTCTTTGCCTAGAAAATGATCTTCTACATGCTAGAGATAACATTAATCAATTGTCTTCTACTATTGCTTCTCTTAAGCATGATAATGATAGTTTAAGATCTTCTTTGCAACGATTCTTAGTTGGTAAAAAGAATCTTAATCAAATCCTAGACCATACTACTAAACAAATTGGTAGACATGGTTTAGGGTATGATAGTAGTCAAGGGAACAACAAAGATAAAGGACCTCCAATATTCCATGGAGAATCCTCTAGTTCCAAGACTATGGGCACATGTAATTATTGCAATGAAATTGGTCATTATTTTTCATGTTGTCGTTTTAGGAAAGCACCCAAGAGCAATAGGATTTGGGTTGCTAAACTAACCCCTCCGGACCCAAAAACATGATTGGGGACCATTTCATCTTTCTTCTTGTAGGTACATGCAAATAGATTGACTTGAGCTATTGAATTGCTAATTGACTTCTCAATCCACATGAAAGAAGAAAGGTGAGATGTGTAGAGAGTGACAACAAATGGAAAAGGAATGGTAAGCACAAAGGTAATGTTTCTCTTGCTTATAACCTATCCTAACTTGTTTTTGTCAAGTTAGTGTGCACTATACATATGGTTTTTGAGTCAAAAGTGGCATTTTGTGATTCTCTTCACACTCTTGCTCAAAAATTGTTTCTAATGCTTCTATAGTGCATTACTAACTTGATTAAACATGTTTGGATATGGTTTGTATTTTTAGCATGCCTTTAAATATGGTTTTATGATAAATATGTGCTTTTTCTACAAAAGTTTTGTCGGCCGAGTTTTGTCCTGTCTAAAACTCGACCGATAGGCACCAATGGGTGTTGCCAACAACTGCGATCGGCCGAGTTGCCAATACACAAAACTCGACCGAAAACACTGTTCACAGAGTATACATTTGGCTTATTGAATGAGAATTTCCCTCTCAACTAGATTTTCTCAACCAATAGCCTTATTCTTTGGCACTCCATTTGGTACCTTTATATATGCATATTGCCATGTTCTAAATTGCCTATATTGCTTACAACTCTATCTCTCTAATTGCTCTAAATTGGTATATCTATATCTTGCAATTTCTTGCTTTGAGTTGTTTTACAGGTTTTGATGATGATCTCTTTGGATCTCTTGGTTGTGTCTAAAATCGCTTCCGTTGTACTCTAACTTGCTACATCTCTATAGGTGTATATCTTGTTTTGATACAACCTTGAGGTTATTAGGGGTAATCATCTTATGGTAAGGATGCATATATAGTGAGTTATATCCTCTCATGCTTCTAAAATTGCATATCTCTTGGTTTGGATATATCTCTATATCTACTCATAGCTTGCTTTATATTGTGGTATCTCTTGCTATGATCTAGATCCTACTAGTAGTCCTAACTTGTGATATCATCTACTAGTAGTTCATATACATGTAGTTCTAACCTTGTTTACATATTGCCATCTTTGATCATTTATATGTTATGCTTGTATCTTATCTCATACATGCTCAAGATTGTTCCTTGAATTGCATATCTACTATCTTGAGTTGTTTGCATAACATTGTGATGCAGGGCACATAGAGCTACATTATATGTAGAAATTGGAGTATTTATGGATTTTTATGCAGATTTTGCTCCAGTTTCAGTTTTTGGTGCAAGACTAGTGCTTTTCATGCAGAAACGACCTTCTGAGCAAGACTCATCGCTTTGCCATGAGCTCCGATGGTTTTTGGTCAAATTCCATCATCTTGAGGGTCAAAATTGTAATTTATTGTTTTTCTACAACACCTTATCTTGCATTTTTGGGTTGTTCAAGTATATGCTTTAACTTGCTTTTCTTTCTATGCTTGGACAAGCCCCTATCTGTGCTCTTCTACTCTCCTTATATAACTTTTGTTATCTTCTTTCTCTTAACAAGTGGTGTTTCTTAGTTTCTTCACACCCCCACCTTTTTGAAATGACAAAGGGGGAGAAAGATATGTCTTCTTTTGACAACAGGGAGAAGGCATGTCTTACATGAAGCAAAGAAGCGTGTCCATGTAAAGGGGAGAAGGTAAATGGGAGAAGACATATATGTGTAGAACATATATGAGTAGAAGACATAGTTTCTATAAATGTTATGAAAGCTAACCATGCAGGAGAAATAGCATCAATTGAGGGGGAGTATGAGAACTCCATGCGCATCAATTGAGGGGGAGCATATGAGCTCAATCCTATTGAAACCCCTAGGTTTCTCCGAAGGTATGATTTTACGTACAAGCTTTCAATACATTTATGGAATGGTTTGTCATCTTCAAAAAGGGGGAGAATGTTGACTCAAGGTCAATTAGGTCAATGTTGACTCACGTCTAAATTGACTAAACCCTTGTTTTGATGATGACTAACCATTCCACATATTGGTGTCTAATGCTTCTACATTGAGTGATTTCAGATTAGGTTTAGACACACTCCAAATGCCCTAACTTGCGCATATCAAATTGGAGAAAAGACAAGTCAAAATAGCTACAAGTGTGCAATTTGGGATCTCTATGTAAATGACCTTAGAATTGCTTTGTAATCACTTGTAATGATCGTATGACTTGTAATTAAGCTTAGAAAAATTATTGGGACACAAAAATCCATCATTTGTATAGTCAAACGAAAATTCCAAAATACCCATAACAGGGATTTTGTCGGCCGAATTCCAAACTCGGCCGATCCATATATTCTAGAATTTTTGTTGCAATCGGCCGAGTTACAAACTCAGCCGATTCCCGTTCGGTCGAGTTTCTAGCTAGGAAACTCGGCCGATCCACTGATCGGTCCAAGATGAAAGTCGACCGATCGGCCGAGTTTCTCCAAAGGAACTCGACTGACAGTCTAGCTTTCAGCCTTGTCTTTTAGTGGTTCGGCCGAGTTACCTTTATATAAACTCGGCCGATCAGACTGTACTGGAATGCAGAAAAAGCAAATCCAACCGTTGGAGATTTTGTTGGGACCCAAAATAGATCCATTGCAACTTGTCAAACGGCTAGTTTTCGTTCCTAAGTGTTCCCAAAGGCTAAGAGGCATCCCCAACTATAAATAGGACCCCTTGGACTTCATTCCAAGGTTGAGCATTCATTGCAAACTCTTTGTGAGGTTCCTATTCTATAGTTGAGTGCTTCCTACAGCCTCCTCTCACTCTCTAAGCTTAATCACTTGCTACATCCATTAGAGTGAGTAGGAGATTTGTAAGAGAGCTAGTATTATTTGTATATCTTGTGAGGCTCTCACTTCCACCACCTCCCCATCTCTCATTTCCTATATTGAAGATGAAGGTTCTCTCTCTTGTCCAAGAGAGGTGAAGAAGAACAAGGGAAGGAGTCCCTTGGTGAAGATCAAGGCCGAAGACTTGGAGCTAGAGTGGGTAAGCCCTTGGAGAAGGCAGAAGACTCAAGCTCAAGTGGGTAAGTCCTTGGTGGAAAGCTTCTCCGAGTGAAGGTGAAGTCAAAGGCGGAAGATCCAAGAAGAGTGGGTAATTCCTGCAAGGCCGAAGACTTGTGCAAGAGTGGGTAAGTCCTTGGAGAAGGCCGAAGACTCTTGCAAAGTGGGTAAGTCCTTGATAAGGTTGAAGACTCTTTGTATTGGATAGGTAAGTCCTTTGTTGGTCATGTATTGTATGTCTTATTAATGAATATAAGAGTGCAATTGGTTGAAGTCCTAGAGGTTGACCTCTCTAGGCAAGTGGACTGACACACTTCTAGTTTGAAGTGTGGAACCACTCTAAATAGCTTGTCTAATTGGTGCATGTTCAATCTCTCTTATCCTTGCTATGCATGATTTAGTTGCACTCAAATTACCTATTTAGCAACCTTATCTTGTCATATAATTTGAAGGTTTAATGAATTTTGTTTAAGTGCTTTCAGCTCTATTCACCCCCCTCTAGAGCATCTAATCACCCATCTAGGATCCAACACTATGAAGAAGTACTAGAACAACAATATGACTTAGAAATGGAGTACTTTAGTCCCAATATCGAGGAAACGGAGTCACCGGGAGATTCTAGCCTTCAAAACATTATGTCATGGACTAATCCCCCCCCCCATGAAGAAGCATCATTGCAACCTTTACCCTGGAATCCCATTATTCCTCTACGCGAGCAAGAGTTTGTTCTACCAGTCGAATCCTCTTCTAGTTACTTGGACGAATTAAGGATGTTCTATGAGGAAAATTCTAATCAAAATTTTGAAAAGAAGAACGACACTCTCATCAATTTCAATGTTGATAAAGATGATGATACTTCTCAAAACAACTCCTCTGATGAAGAAATGTCATCTTGGCTACCATATCCTACGCAAGAAAATCCAGGTGATGAAATGAAGCCTGAACCGGATCTGCCACCTGATCCAGAATAGGAGGAAGTCCAAGTGGACGACCCACAATCGACTGCTCTACATTTTGGAGAAAACAGTTTTACTTTAATTTTCGAGGTAGAGCCATAGCTGGAGGACACAAATAAGCAATGCTTCGATTACTCACCTAGCCCTCCAGTCTAAATTTCTTATATTTTACCTCCCCCACTGATGGGGAAAGGACTCTGGATTCTTCTGGATGGACAAAGAGGCGAAGGAAATATGCATCCAAATCATCTAGAAAACCTATTCGAGTTGCCACGACCACCCAGTCAATAGGTTGTTCAGGCCACTCCCTCGCTCTCGGCGCCAGCTATTGTGAGACATCTTTTCAGGACCTTCTTCCAACTACGAGGACCGTCTGGTTAACACTACACAACCCTTCCCCTCCATCTCGAACCTAATATTTGTTCAGAAATGAGCAAACTCATAAGTTCGAGGTGGAGGGCGGGTGGTATGACTCTCATTCCACCCTCTACCTTTACTGCTTTCTATTTTTCTATTCTAAGTTCTTTTTCACTTTTTTTCTACTTTATCATTTTTCTTCTTAAAATAAAGCCTTTACCTAGTCGGATTTTGCATTTCAAATCTTTTGTCATCACCTCTTTTTGTCGCAAATCCATGAGGAACAAATGCTTAAAACTAACTGATAAATGATTTCATCTCGTATAAGCCCATGAACCCTAATGTCATATCCTCCATAAGAATGATAAGCCTCAATAAGTATGAGATAGATCAATTGCATCACACCTCTAATTGAATAATGGATATGCTGTATGGAATTCTCATTTGAAGTTCTATCTTGTCACTTTTTCAGTAGAGTGTGATGGAGAAAAAGAACCCATCATATGGAATCACTAAGCAAACTGCATTATGATCCAAACTCTCTTCTACACTTATTCCTTCATCTTCATACCCCTCCGCTCATCAATCATGCCAAAGATTTAAGTTTGGTGTGGCTCGCCACACTCCTTTCTAGTGAAAACTAGAACATTATCGAACCCTAAGTTTGGTGTGGTAAACCATACCTCTGTCAAACTCTAAGTTCGGTGTGGAACACCACACCTCTTTTTCCACTACCACTTCTTCCATACCCCTCAATACATAACAGGGGCGTATCACCTTCTCTTTTTTATTCAAAGAGTATACAATGACAATTGTGCACATACCGAGGTTGGCGAAAAATCTACCCTGATTCCAAAAAGAGGCTTGGCAGCTCAAATATACAAAAAAAACAAAAATTCCCTTTCTCCCAAGCCAAGTGAGAATGAATAAAAGCCAGAGTGTGAATAAAAACATGAGAGTTGTGCCCTGAATAAGGATAACTGATAAAGGCCTCGCCCGGTCAGTACATTAGCTGCCCTCACAAAGGCAGATGTTTCATGACCGGTAGTGAGATCCTAAGGATCCAAAAATGACCCTTTACCTCCTCTCGAAGAGGTAAAATAGCCAAAATCCTTACATCCAACCTATACACACTTCTAAGTTACCTTTAAAAAAAATCGGGTGTAAGGCTAAGTCAACCAGAGTTGTGTGCAAAACACTCAAATTATCTCGATGAATCAACCAATAATAAGAGTCTTGAGTCAATTAGAAGAGAGACTCTTATGTCTTGATCATACCCCCATTTCTTTCCTTTTTCATTAACCAGTGACAGATCATATGCATTCTGTTGATTATGTGGGTTTGTTCAAAGTCTCATAAAACTTTTTAACATGACCGATACAACAGAGAGTGAGAAGGAAATACTTCAGTAAAGTGAACTCAGAAATGAGGATATCATAAGATGTATTCCATGATCTAAGGAAGCTTTGATGCTGTATCGATCTGAGCCATGAACAAAATTATGATATGACAATAGGATGAGGCAATCATGAGATGAACGATTTCATTGACGACTATTTTAAGTTTTCTATTCCTCGAGACGAGCAACACTTAAGTTCGGTGTGGTGATGAATCCTGTAGACTCATCCTCAGCCACCAATTCAAAGGATTTCTTACGTTTTTGCCCTAATTTTGTTTCGCCTCATTTTCCTTTCTATTTTTTGTGAAAATTTTGATACTTACACAAAGGTGAGGTAATTACGAGATGAACATGCATTTTGGTGACCATATTGGGCTTTTTCATTCCTCGGGACGAGCAATGCTTAAGTGCAGTGTGGTGATGAATCCTCTAAATTCACCATCTCAGTCGCCAATTCTAAGGATTTTGTGCCGCATATCGACTGATCTACCCTCGCTTTGGGTTTACTTTAAGTATCTCTTCAGTTTCATGTAAATAATGATTTACTAGTTCTAATTACTCCAATTTTCAGTTTATTTGATCTTATCCCCCCTTACACACTTTCCTTTTTCCCTACAGATCACTCTCAACCATCCGATCGAGATCCAACAGTTCCTTTTCATCCAACCACTCAATCTTGACCACCATTCGGTTTCATCCATGCGGTCTCAACCTCTTTCGATCTTGACCTCATGCTGTCATCTCATGCGGTCTTGATATCCATGCAGTCTTCATCTCATGCGGTCTTTATAACCATGCAGTCTTGACCTCATGCGGTCATGACCTCCATGCGGTCTTGACCTCATGTGGTCTTGACCTCCATGCGGTCTTGACCTCCATGCGGTATCGACCTCATGTGGTCTTGACCTCCAAGCGGTCTCGACCTCCATGCGATCTTGACCTCCATGGAAAATGGCCTTACTACTTACCTCACCGTCTTCTCCGCCATTCCAGCAGCAACCAACCCCTTCACCGGTGCTGCGAGCTGCTCCAGTAGCCACCTTCGTCTCCACCATCGCAGTAGCAACTAGCACCTCTGCCGGTGCTACGAGCTTCTCTAGCAGCCACCTTCGTCTCTGCCATTGTAGTAGCAACTAGCACCTCCGCCGGTGCTGCGAGCTGCTCCAGCAGCCACCTTCGTCTCCGCCATCGCATCAGCAACTAGCACCTCTGCCAGTGCTACGAGCTGCTCTAGCAGCCACCTTTGTCTCCACCATCATAGCAACAACTAGCACCTCCGCCAGTGCTGCGAGATGCTCCAGCAGCCACCTTCGTCTCCGCCATTGTAGTAGCAACTAGAACCTCCGCCGGTGCTGCGAGCTGCTCCAACAGCCACCGCCGTTTCCACCATTTCTCCAGCAACTATGGAGACCGTTTGCTCCAATAGCTATGCAAACCACATGGACATTTGCCAATGCAAACCGCATGGCAATTAGCCAATGCAAACCGCATGGTCATTAGCCAATGCAAATACGCATGATACCGTTTGATGAAAGATCACATGAAGACCAAGGAACATTACTGCCAAACCAAATGAATGCACAAGATCATATGGTCACATGCAATAGCAAACCATTTTCCACTAGAAGCATACGAAACCTCATGAGCAATTGCATAGCAAACCACATGAAGCAACCAAGGACCGCAAGAGCTAAAGAACCAAGACCGCAGGAGCTAAAGTACCAAGACCGTGAGATTAGGAGAAGGCTCGCAGTTTCATTTTAACGCGTGCATGGAGAACAAATGGCCCCAATCAGTAGAAGTCCACGTGACTTAGCAAACCACATGAGCAACTGAATGATTTACTAAAGCCAAAACCACATGAGCAAACCACATGGAGCATTCGCATGAGCAAACTGCATGAAGCATTTGCATGAGCAAACCGCATGAGCAATTGCGGGAGCAAACCGCATGATCAAATCGCATGGGACAAAAGGACACACACAAGGTGTGACTCCTGGGCCCAAGATATTTTGGGAAATTTGCATATCTAACCCAATCCGTCCAAGACACATGGCAAGCCTATAAATAGAAGGGTAGAGGCATGGTCTTGGACATCTATCTCACCACGGCCAAAGGCTGCTGGACTGGGAACATATCCGGAAGCCTGCTCCACTTCCATCTCACCTCCTCCATTGTTCTACTATGACTCCACCTCATTCTACCCGTGCAATCCCAGAGGTTGATGCGAGGATCGAGGCGGAGAGGCAGACATCATCGACCACAACGTAGCAGTTCCAGAAACTGCGATGATCTACACTGGGCTGTCACAGATTTACTCTTCTCCTTCGACGATGCTTTCTTTCTCTCTCTTCTCTTTCTTTGTCGCTTCCTCTATGAGGAGCGAGTAGTTCCATTCACTAGGGTGTGGGAACTATCCCCGCTGCCCATGATTTGTAATCTATACTAAAAGATGCTATCTTTCTGATTCAATACCAAATCCTTTCATACATGCTTGAATGTTGGCCACGTTCTTGTATGCATCTATTGTCTTTCATTGTGGTTTGTCTACAACTACTCTTGGGACTCGAATATCGATTTGGTGTTGGTTTTTGGTGCGCGTATCCACCACGCATCCATTTCGATATCTAGGAAAGCTCTCCGAGGGATGGAGTAAACTCACCTCTATCGTTGCACTTCCGCACTATGAAATGGAATCAGTTGATGTACGGAAGTGCAACCTTGATGGGTCGAGGAACACATTTTGTAGAGGGAGTTGTGCAATGTATTTGACCATTCGTCCTGGAATGGATAACATTGCAACACTCCCATGTTTCTCGTAGCTATGTCCTCGGAAGAGGGATAGTCTATAAGGATACTAATCGAATTGATGATTATCGCTCACTTATTAGTTTTCTGATGCACGTTTCATGAGGTTGAGTAAGGTTCTCTCTTCGGATGCTACATATCTTCATTGACACGTAGATATGTACCGGATGAGGGTTACTCAACCCGTGAAGGATGTGTGCATTACTCTTGTCCTATAAGACATCTGTATTGTATAACATCCATGTATCTTGGTTGCATGTCTTGATATGATTGGTGCAGGTAAAATACATGTGTAGTGGTGGTGAATACCCACATCCCCCAGTGATCCATCATCATTTGCTAATCTTATATTTTAATCCTCAAGCTAGTTTTTATTCTTGCCTTTACTTCTGCATGTTTTAGGTTATATAACTCAAATCAAACTTTTGGTCTTAGATGATTGGCTTAGACCAAAGCGAAACAAGAAAAAGACATTCAGATTCTTAACGTTGTCCTTTGGGTTCGATCCTAAATTTTTACTATGATAAGGCTTCCACACTCTTGTGGGGTTGGAGCATTTATCTAGCACCAGTTGTAGGTAAACCTAGAGAGAACATTAACTCCCTAGTGTTTTTGGTACACTTTAGGACTTCCATTGGAAGAGTAATCTCTTGATGTAAGTTCTAGCTCCATCATTACACCACTAGTTGGTAGGCATAGGGGCGTCTCTAGTTGATGCTCATAGATCTTTCATCGGTTGATGGGTGCAGACAAGCCACCGACCGATGGACACAGACACGCCTTCAGGTGATAGTGGTTGGGGCACCATCCATTGATAGTCACATGCATACTACCAGTTGATGGTTGCATAGGCACTATCGGTTGATGGTTGTAGGGGTGCATGTGAGTGATGGGTTGTCGCAACCATCAGTTGGTAATGTGGTAGGGTGTTACTGGGTAACATTCATTGGTGATGGACTGATGGTTACACATTGACCTTCGATTGTCATTCGGTAGTAGCTCTACCTTTGATAATAGTACTTCCATTCCATTTCTTACTTTCATATGATGTCATTTTAATCATCAAAATAGGGTAAAGAGAGTATATTCAACATAGGAGGGAAGTGAATATAATTTTTCCTAAATAGGGGAAGAATAAGGCATATAATATCCACAAAATTGGATGTTATCAACTCCCCTAAACTTAGAGTCTAGTTTTTCCTCAACCTAACAATTAGAATTTCAACATCAAATGACTTAAGAGAGCTTAATTGGTTATTGTTTTAGTGAGTGCAAAAAATATGATAATGTTAGCCTAAAGTCAAGATTCATGCATCAGGTTAAGTGATTGTTGACACTGAATTTCTCTCTCTTAGTTTGGAGTTGCAGTACTCACATTGCTTGCCACGACCTTCTCCATCAGAAAGTTTCCCCCTCATGAGCACCGATGATCCTATTCCAGACTGTACTTTCAAAAAGTTCTATTCGAGGTAGCTTTCACACCCAACTTTTATTTTTTTAGATATCCTAGCTAATGTGCTTGGGGTAGGCTAAAGCTACAATGTTTCCTACATTCCTTAGGTTCTCTCAACCATTTTAGCTGCCTTGAGGCGGTGCTTCTTGAGAGGTCCCTGATGTAATGTCATGTGGTTGTGTGAGGCCCCCTTAGAATATAGGTGTGAAAAAGTTGGGTTTCAGACTCCACTACCAGGCACGACATATTTGCATTCATGAATGCAACAATACACTGACCGGGCAGAGTCCTTCAACATCTTCCCAGGAACAATTCTCATGATTTTATTCTTCTCATATTTTATTCATGCTCACAGGATTTATGATGATAAGATCTTAGGGAGAGCTGGGTTGTCGTGCCTCTTTTGATCCCAAAGTGGGGATTTTAAAACTAGTAGGAGTAGTTATTTCCTCTTTTTCCAGGGTTATGCACTTTCCTACATGTACTGGGGATTACAATGTCAATCAGGAGCGTGGTAGTCCGAATCCTCCTTTATTTGAGATTTCTTCTTGGTTGACTAACATAAAAATGCCTTCTACATTGTCTCAAGGTTAGGCTGACGTTAAGACATTATTGCACTCAAATATTTTTAAGTAGATTAGGAAGCCTAGATCGGTCATTCTTGAAATAATTATGCTAAGAGCTAGCCTGAATACAAGAAAGTCTAAGAGTTGGGATGATGATAAAATCTTAGAAAAAGTGGATTAAAAATTTGCCATTTTTGGACTACCTGTGTATCGAAATTTCAGCAAGAGTATTTATATACATGGACAAAAATCAAGCCAAAATTGGTCAATTGGGCCAATTAAAATCTATCAAAAATTTGTCAAAGTTTGTTAAGAGTAATAGAGTGCAATTATCATCAAAGTAGAGATGTACCATGTTCTCCTATTTAGACCCTCCCCCAAACTTATCTTCCACTCTGACTGTAGGGTGTCAAAGAATGAGGTTGATCTAAAATAGGTGAATTATAGGTCATTATGAGTGATCGACCATTCCAAAGCTAGGATATTCATAGCATATTGTCCTCGGAGGTAGTGGTAGTAGTTGTATTGACATTGTTCAACCTTCTAATCTGATGTGTCAAGCATCTACATCTCATAAAGTACGTAAAATCCATAGTCGTTTGAAAGAGGTTCTTGTTGTGGACACCTATGATAGATTTGTGGTTTCTTGAACTTGAGATCAGCTGGAATGCCACATCCAAAAATTATGATTAGCTCTACAATCTTGGTGGCTACCAAGGCATCTCTTTCTTCAATGAAATTTTTGGTGGTTTTGTGATATTTTGTGCTCTTGGTACTGAACATAGTGTCAGAGCTTTTATAAAAGTTGGAGGTTTTGTTTAGGTTTCCACTGCTAGCTATTCCCAGTGTCCATCATGTAAGATCTGTTGGGTTTTAGGGGAGACAGAGAAGGCAGCGGAAACAAAATTTTCTTCTCCCAAACCCAGAACAAAGGAAACTCGTCAACATCTATACAATAGGAAGGATGGTTTGTGGAGGCGTACCTTGTCTCGAGGCTTGCTTGGCGACGTTACCTCACAACTTGCGTGGTCTTCACCTCCGGTCTTGGATGGTGTCTGTGCAGCTCCTGGTCTCACCGGGACTATTGGCTCCTGGTCTCATCGGGACTGTCGGGATTGACAGTTGTCCTCCGAGCGGTAGAAGTCTCCCTCCTCTAAAGTAGTCCACACGGACCACCTGGAACTCCAATCTCCTTGTCCCATAAGGAATCAGAAGGAGTCACACCCTCCTGTCGATGTACTAGTCACCGACACACTCTCCTGGCACCAATCGCTTTCTGCTATTGTCTTTCCCTTATTGTTCCTCCCTTATCGGGTAGCACTTTCTCGGGCTCTCTTGGTTACCAAAACCAGAGAGAACGACAACTTTATAGAGCAACTAGTGCATTGAGTTGTGTACCTGAGAAGCCCCCACTACCCCTATATATATAGGAGGGTCATGGGACATATATCTTTACCCCGGGTAATGCGGGACTAAAGCAGGAGTAGAAGGGTTCGAGATTTTCCACAAAAACAACCAACTGCACCACCTGAACCGATCGTTTCATATATGAAATGGTCGGTTGGGGCACCTGATCCGATCGGTTCACTTCTGAGCCGATCTATTCGTGGTCCTTCTCCAACTCAAATTGAATTTCAAATTTGTTTTCGATTAATCAAATATTAATCCTTGTCCAAATCAAATTTGTACAAGTGAAACAAATTGTATTTGCAAAATAGTCTTCTCACTTTCCAACGATCTCAGTTGGTCCAGTTGAGCTAATCGGTTCAACCCTTGAACTGGTCATCTCAACCTGTCTTGAGCCGATCGGTTCATCACATGAGCTGATATGTTCAGTAACCTTAGCCGATCGGTTCATCCCATGAGCCGATCGGTTGGGGCAGCAGACTATGCAAAAATCAATCAATTGCAGTTTCAATCAATCTGATACTCTAATCAATCGGTCCAACATCTTGAACACTATGATTTTGAGCTATTAATTGATTGAGTGTTTAATTGAACTACTAAACTCCTTTTGTAATCAATCTAAACATTGTTTGTGGATAAACTCCTCTTCTAGGTTAAATCCTATGTGTGTGACCCTGCAGGTCCATTTCACGTTGGTAGTGAAAGTCCATAACACTTATGACTTCACACGCAAAGAGAGGTGCCTAGTCACACATCAATGCTACCCAAGTGAAATAGAAAGTTGGAGAACAACTTTCAATCCTACAATCCATGAATGGTGTTGTAACAAATGTATAATTCCTTTGTCGTTGGTATCCCGAATGAACTCAAGGCATGGAATAGTCATCCTGTCAATGTTCATTAACTTTCTTGATCTTAGAGTAGATTGGAGGAGATATGTATGACATCAATATCACATACTAATTCACACATGCGTGTGCATGCCTATCGCAATCCTACTCATCAAGTGGTCATGGATATCAAACTCCCTCAGGAGGGACAAATCCCATATCTATCACTCACCCCTCAAAAGCCTCATGTGTCAAAGCCACTCAATCATCACCTTTATAACAACCCATGTTTTAGGACTGTGTTTGATGATGTCAAAGTGTACCCAATGACATGTGTTGAGTGTAGTGATTTCAGGTCAAAGAATCACACTCACCACCATCACTGTGAGAACTGACTATGACTACCATGTCATGGTTCCATATGTCAAACTCACAGTGGGTCTGTCCGGTACACTTGTTCTCTAACAAGTACCTATGTGTTTGGTTTGATATCTCCATATCATGACTAATGAGATTATGTCATCAACTAACACCACAATCTAGTCTTGTGTATCATTGTTGTCTATCTACCTTCTACAATGACATCCGACTAGGGACATAATGAGAATGTACAAACTCTTAGCATCCATATGATCTCATTGTTTAGGTCCTAAACCTGAAAGCATACGTCATTGAGTACTGTCATTCTCTAGACATTCAATATGTTCTATCATTATCTCATATGACTGAACCAGAAAGAATTGGAAGCTTTCCTTTAATCTTAATCAAATCAATCTTAATGTATCCCACCAATCATCCCATGATTGGCTCTCAGGGCATACATACCAATAGACTCTCACATGCACTGCGAGCCAATCACCCTTGAATCATATTCATAGTGATCTTCAAACATGTCCCACATGTTAGTGTGCTCTAGTGCTAACATAGTGAGTTATGGCAACACCTTGCCAAAGTCGGTATTAATTGCATGTCTCTCATCTCTTCGTTGTATGTCACACGTATGAGATGGAGTTGCCATAATATGCGATCTAGTATTCCTTTGCTAACCTTTAGCCACATTTCATGACCAAGTATTCCTTACTTATCATCAATGATCGGAATATCTATAAGTTCATCTCATGAACTTCTAGATCCATATAGTATCCACTGCCATTCTCTAACACATAGATACTCGACATTTCCTGTTAAACAGTTTTATTGGAATGTTTCCAATTATCAACAAGCATTCACTTCTATATATCTCATATATATTGCGATTAATTTTTTGTCCTTCTCGGAAGTTCGCAATAGTGTAACTCTTTACAGTGAACCCTTCCTTATTTCCATAGAACTAGTACTTCTCAAGTACTTATCAAGTTCTTTTGGTATTCCAGTAACCCTTACTGGAACTAGACAGAAATCCACTCATCATGTCCCACATACAAGTTATCAGGATGAGCACATCATACTGTCATGTCCTACATACAAGATGATGAATGCACTTTGCTATGTCTATACATGCAAGATAATGGGATGATTACATACATGATAGGTCCATATCTATTCTTAGTGTTCCCAAGGGTACTTGGCCTTGGGATACTAACTCCATGTAACATGGATAAGTTTTCACCCACTGAAGTTTTGCATACTGAAACTTTCAGTATAGATTGCCAATGTATGCTCTCTCTTTTCAGGTCAAGAGGTTTTTGAGAACTATCTCTATAGATCTCTATTCCTATCATATATGAAATGTCTCTATCTTCCTTAAAGATAATTTCCACTTTGGATTTCTATTCTAGAACATTTCCATTTCACATCAACATGTGGAATGCAAATACGCTCCCACTAAATCATAGATCCCTTCTTTATCTTTGACATATCAGTCAAACCCTTTGACGATATTATCAAAGTAAAGAACCAATTCTGAGTTGCTTGTCAATCACATTGATTAGTCCATTGTAACTTATAAACTTCATTTGCATTAACGGATTCATAAACCTTATAGGTTGTGTCACGTACACATCCTTGTTTTATTCCTCATAGGAATGCAGTTTTAGTATCCATATGCAAATCTCTTAGTCATTAAGTTGCAAGAATCATCCTTCTCAAAATGTTATCCATGTGTCTTAACGTTTAAGACTCATTCGCACTTATGGATTTCATCCCAATGGGTGCTACCATCAAGGTCATACCTCGTGGTTTACATGGAAGTCACTTAGGATGTAATGGTCATAAACCATAACTCAAAATCCGTTTACTCATCTAGATAGTTGACTCATAACATGACCAACTCATTATATAGATAATCGAGGTGTATCTATCAAGGATATAAAAACTCATAACTCCTTGTGATTCTTAATGTCCTTTAGTAGTGTGTGGTATTTTTTATTTAAGAAGAATTTAGTTATTTGATAATCATCCTCTAACTCCTTAGAGTATGAATCCTTTTGATTTAGACATCACCATGCCTTAATCATGAGTTCACTATGATACACTATCATAATCACTCACAAGGTTCTCAAACATTTGGTCTAAGTATTTCATTCATTGATCTCATCAAGAATCTACACTTTACCAAATTGATACTTCATCTATGATATTCTTGAACACTTCAAGATATTCATATTGGTATTTCTCTAAACACCATTTGAAGTACTAGCATTAACTCCAATAGGTATGTAAATACATCACATATATTATACCTAATAGGATAATCATTCTCCCACTATCACTAGTGAATATTGATTAATCATGTCTAAGAGATTCATGTCTCTTACTGGTTCTCTAACCAAAAGAGTCTAGCTTATCGATCATATGGAAACTATAAATGAATTTCTCATGATTTATGCTAATTAGATTGTTTGAGTTATCAATAACCTTTAGGTATCATTTTATCTTATGCATACCAAGTACCATAAGATAAACAAGGCATTGCCATAAAGATCATATCTTTGAGATTAAAACACCAACTTTATTAATTGCTATCATTGTCATACAATATGCAAAAATAATGTGTTTCTATCCATTGGAAAAAATGAAATAGAAGTTCATAACTCTATTACATGCCTTCATGGTTGAAAATAAACTAAAGTACTCTTATCTATGGCGGCAACACTTGCTCCAATGATGGGTACTCCTTTCTTGGTCCTTTCATAAAGGCCATCACTTCTTTTTAGATCTTACATATCATATATGTCAGATCTTCATATTGGTATCATATACCTTAGAAGCGGTTCATTTCATGATACCTTAGGTGGAGATATCCATCCCCTCCTCCTTCTTCTTTTGTTCTTCCAGATATAGAGGGAAATTCCCTCATTCACCCTGCCATGTGCCTTGAGGCTGAAGACGACTTGGGCTACTGGCTAGCATCAGAACCCTTATTAGCTTTGCCCTTACCCTTACCCTTACCCTTGGACTTTCCTTTGTTTCTGTTGATCAACATCACAGACTTAGGCTTGTCCTTCTTCATTTGTGCCTCTACTATCCTTAACATGTACAACAACTATGTCAGTGCTTGTCAAGGTTTTTCATGTTGTAGTTCATCATGAGCTGTATGATTCTCACAACATTTGCAGTATCATACCAATAGACAACTCTTGGCTCAGAGGGAATCCTTCTTAGTCAGGTTTTTCCACATACCCAATCACATTGAGTGTGTGAATACCTTACTGGATCTGCTTCTATCATGACATACTAGGACAGTGTCTTGGAGACATCATATGTCTCATGTTGTCTCTGCAACTCATAGTTCAGAGAACACAACATCAAGCACACCACATCAATGGCATCTTCGATATGCTTCCATAAGGATCCTTTAAGCCATTGGTGTGGTGGGATCGAGTTGATTTAGTTCTGGTATAACTAGGACTTAGAGCTTACGCTCTTCGATTGAGAACACTTCTCAACATCCTAACCAGTCGTGGAATTATTCCCATTTAATTTGTCCATCTTAAGGACTGATCGCAAATAAAGTGATTATTGTTGATTAACCATTTATTGTACAAACGGAAATATATGCAATTTAGCCCAAAACTCAATTTTGACTTATTTGATTGATTTGAAAGGTTGACGATATAATTAGGATTGTAATTAATTATTGCTCCCACTATTTTTGTTCAAATTGATAGCCCTCACTATCAACTCAGAAGATTGCAACGTACAATCTTCTAGTGGGTTAAGATCCATATTTCATCAAGTCATGAGTCAGCTTTGGCTGATCGCCCACAAAATTGACTATTTAGGTAGGCCATCATGCCAATTGCATCATATGCAACTCTTGATGAATGAACATGCGCAACACCTTGCCATGAACATTTCGTGCCTATGGGCTTAGAAGCTCTAAGAATCACCAGTTAAGTCTAACCCAAAATCCGACACGGTAAACATGCACTCTGCTTTAGTAGAACCTAGATGTTTACCCTTCACACTTCCACGAGATAGACAGCGCACCACACTTTGGCGTAACCTATGCTTGGTCGATCAATTTTTTCATGTGTGCTGCTAATGGAAGGTGTAAAAGACTTAATATTTAGATGAGGGGTTTGGTTTTATAGGTACATATACATATCCAATCACCACAATATATAATACATATCATATACATGCTATATCCCACAGAAAACATGTGAAATAATAAAAGCGATGATTATGGCCATCCTAATGTGATTCCTCGAGCCAAGAGGAATCACGATCATCTAGGTCTACATCACATGCAACCTGTACAAGATGAACTATGTGCTTTACCTTTACTGGGTTTGATCAACTCATCTCCATGATTGATTGGCTCGCGATCAGGCCGGTCGGTTGGGTGCCACCAGCCGATCGATTGGCTCCTCCAACCGATCAGTTCATCTGGTCATTGTGCATCTACTCATGGCCGCCACCCACTCGTCTCGCTCTTCAAACTGGTCATCTGGATCGCCAACCAATCAGTTCATGCCTTGAACCATTCGTCTTAGTTGTCGTCAGATTGTCCTCTGTTCTTTAACATAACAAGAAATAAAAGATCTATCCTATTTTACATTTAAAAGGAAAACCCCGAGTTACATTCGGGGGGAGCAAAGGTAGGAAAGAAATCTTGAGTTATCTCAAGTTACATCAGGAATAAGGAGGTAGGGAATCGGTGCACAGACCGAGATGGAAGAAACCACATAAAACCAAGCACAAATACATAGGGTTTATTGGCCATTACCACGCTATACATCCAGCACAAAACTTGTTTAGGGGATACATGTATCGAGTGCATTCATATTACATATCATATATGTATATTGGGATTTGTGGATTTAGGATTGGACATACACAAAGCCAATTTTATTCGCATCGTATGCAATAAATAAAGGCGACAAACCAAAATCGATCATATCGATAATCCTAAAGTATAGAGTAGTTGACATGGCTCTGATACCACTATTGGGTTTTAGGGGAGACAGAGAAGGTAGTGGAAACAAAAATTTTCTTCTCCCAAACCTAGAACAAAGGAAACACATCAACCTCTATACAATAGGAAGGATGGTTTGTGGAGACGTACCTTATCCCGAGGCTTGCTCGGCAACGTTACCTCACGGCTTGCACGGTCTTCACCTCTGGTCTTGGATGGTGTCTATGCAGCTCCTGGTCTCACCGGGACTGTCGGCTCCTAGACTCATCGGGACTGTCGGGATTGACAGTTGTCCTCTAAGTGGCACAACTCTCCCGCCTCTGAAGAGTCCACACGGACCACCTCGAACTCCAATCTCCTTGTCCCATAAGGAATCAAAAGGAGTCGCACCCTCCTATCGGCGTACTAGTCACTGACACACTCTCTTGCCACAAATCTCTTTCTACAGTTGTCTTTCCCTTGCTGTGCCTCCCTTATCAGGTAGCACTTGCTCGGGCTCTCTCAGTTACCAAAACCAGAGAGAACCACAACTTTCCAGAGCAACTGGTGCATTGAGTTGTGTACCTGAGAAGCCCCCACTACCCCTATATATAGGAGGGTCATGGGATAGGGTTCTCTACCGCGGGCAATGCGAGACTAAAGCAGGAGTAGAAGGGTTCAAGATTTTCCACAAAAACAACCAACTGCACCACCTGAACCAACCGTTTCATACATGAAATGGTCGGTTCGGGAGTTGAGTCGATCGGTTCAACCTCAACTGATTAGTTGGGGCACCTGAGCCGATCGGTTCACTTCTGAGCCGATCGGTTCATGGTCCCGATCCAACTCAAATTGACTTTCAAATTTGTTTCTGATTAATCAAATATTAATCCTTGTCCAAATCAAATTTGTACAAGTGAAACAAATTGTATTTGCAAAATAGTCTTCTCACTTTCCAACGATCTCGGTTGGACCAGTTGAGCCGATCGGTTCATTACATGAGCCAATCAGTTCAGTAATGTGAGCCGATCGGTTCATCCCATGATCCGATCGGTTGGGGCAGCAGACTATGCAAAATCAGTCAATTACAGTTTCAATCACTCCAATACTCTAATCAATCGGTCCAACACCTTGCACACTATGATTTTGAGCTATCAATTGATTGAGTGTTTAATTGAACTACAAAACTCCTTTAGTAATCAATCTAAACATTGTTTGTGGATAAACTCCTCTTCCAGGTTAAATCCTATGTGTGTGACCCTGCAGGTCCATTTCACGTTGGCAGTGAAAGTCCATAACACTTATGACTTCAAAAGCAAAGAGCGGTGCCTAGTTGCACATCAGTGCTACCCAAGTGAAATAGAAAGTTGGAGAACAACTTTCAATCCTACAATCCGTGAATGGTGTTACAGTGAATGTATAATTCCTTTATCGCTGATATCCTGAATGGACTCAAGGCATGGAACAGTCATCCTGTCAATGTTCATTCACTTTTTTGATCTCAGAGTAGATTGGTGGAGAAATGTATGACATCAATATCACATATTGATTCACACATGCGTGCGCATGCCTATCTCAATCCTACTCATCTAGTGGCCATGGATATCAAACTCCCTTAGGAGGGACAAATCCCATATCTATCACTCACCCCTTAAAAGCCTCATGTGTCAAAGCCACCCAATCATCACCTTTATAACAACCCATGTTTCAGGACTACATTTGATGATGTCAAAGTGTACCCAACGACATGTGTTGAGTGTAGTGATTTCAGGTCAAAGAATCACACTCACCACCATCACTGTGAGAACTAACTGTGACTACCATGTCATGGTACCATGTGTCAAACTCACAGTGGGTCTATCCGGTACACTTGTTCTCTAACAAGTACCTATGTGTTTGGTTTGATATCTCCATATCATGACTAATGTGATTCTGTCATCAACCAACACCACAGTCTAGTCTTGTGTTTCATTGTTGTCTATCTACCTTCCACAATGACATCCGACTAGGGTCATAATGAGAATGTACAAACTCTTAGCATCTGTATGATCTTATCATTCAGGTCCTAAACCTAAAAGCATATGTCATTGAGTACTGTCATTCTCTAGACATTCAATCTATTTTATCATTATCTCATATGACTGAACCAGAAAGAATTGGAAGCTTGTGTTTGATCTTAATCAAATCAATCTTAATGTATCCTACCAATCATCCCATGATTGGCTCTCAGGGCATACATACCAACAAGATCAGTATAAATATACATTGGTGAACGTTGTACTTTAAGTACTCCATCAACCATTCTAGCTCACCCAATTCCTTTTTTGATATGAC
Organism: Alisma plantago-aquatica; assembly: GCA_963693085.1. NCBI lineage: Eukaryota > Viridiplantae > Streptophyta > Magnoliopsida > Alismatales > Alismataceae > Alisma > Alisma plantago-aquatica. Next base: position 277,139,848 of record OY856410.1, read on the forward strand.
ATCTCCCAATATTTTGTAAAATGGCATGTATACATTGGTGAGATTGTCAGCCAGAAGTAGTTGATAAGTCATCATGACATTTACCGTCATGTATCCTCCCATTGTCAAAATATTGCAGATGTCTTGGAGCAAGATTTGTACATTCTCTCTTTCAAAAATAACCTTAAAGTCATTCTCCCTTGGTCGCAGTACATTTAGGAGGAATTGGAATTTTTCTACAAATAAGCCACAGCATGCCAACTCATCTAAGTTCTTGAAAGTAGGCGTTATCACATCTGTTGGTAGTGGTCCTTATGCCATGTCGTCTTCTTATTCTTTATCTTCTGGGTGTACTGTGCTATCCCCGACATCGTTGAATTCTGGATCAAAAACTTATGCTATGATGATGTCAGTGGAAGGTGGAATTGAAAGTGGTTCCTTTAGTGGCGGGCTGGATGCATTGTTGTGACTTCCATAGGGATTTTAGGGACTTGTGGAGGTGGTTCCTTCTCAGCATGTGTAGAAGGTACATTTTCTATATTGGGTGGTGGTGGGGCAACTGGTGAGGTCCTTCTTTCTACATTTTCCAAACCTTCTACTGCACCCACGAACATGTTGAGCTCCTCTCTCTAAGGTGTCTTTTCAGGCATAGGGATAAGAGAGTATGTACGCCTTGGTCCATCTCCCATTTTTCTGTCATAGAAGAATCATCAATCATGAATGATTTCCATGACTTCCCTCACAAGGCATGGAAATCTTCATTGGCGATCTGTTCAATAGGGATTCCCCTGTTGATGGCCTAAATTATCCTCAGCGCTATAAAATCATTGTCCCCTGAATCTTGTCCTTCTTGAGAAAATTTGCTTTCAATGGAAACCTCCTTCCAATTAGGACGATACCATCTGCTTACCCCTTGTATTAGTCTTTTTAGGAGGGTTGGGATTTCTTATATCGTCCCTTTCTCTACCTTTTCTATTACCATTCATTTGTAGAGTAGGTCTTTGGCGCTGAAGTTGTAAGTGAGCACTCTTCTTTCAGATAGGTCAACCACTGTGAGTAGCCAATGGTTGAAGGCTTTGAAGGGCAAGGTGATGAACCTCAAGGATCTACTTCTGTCTAGGACATCCTATAGCTCACGGACGAATGTGGTATCAACTATTTCCTCGATCAGGTGGTATTCTAGGTTAGATGGTGCATTGAATACTAGCCCATCTTTGTCTTTGTGCATGTATTCATCAATTATTTTCCCATACATGATCTGAAAAATGTTTCTTCTTATGTTTTCCTAAGGTAAAAAAGCATAACACATACCGCCTCTTGTTAGATTATACTTGTTTTTGTGGTAGATGATATCATGTCCTGGCTTTGCATCGTCGAGAATGTCAATCAGGACATGGATGTCCCGTATCAACATGCCCATAACTGAAGAGATATCCATTTCAGATATCTTGCATGGCAACAGAGGTGGTTCAGGAGGGAATGAGGTGTTCATTTCTATTGAGGTTGTAAGCGGTTCAGGGAAGACTGGGTTTGTTGGCTTTAGGGGTGCTTCAGCAAACATGTTGTCTAAATTCCCAGTATCATCTTCAGATTTCATCTTCTCTAATTATCTCTAAAAAGAGATTGATAATCCTCCACCTGTTATTGGTTCATCAAGAAGTATATCCTTCATGAAGTTGTCATAATTAGGTGGAGGGGTGGGACCTTATAGCTGAAAAGCTGGTCAAGCCCGTCCATTACATTTTCAGTTGTTTCAGTGACCTCCCCCCATACTTCAGGTTGCACCGTCCCAACATTATTCTCTCCCACTACTTCTTTTTTTCTTTGGGGATTGTAGGTCATGTTGGTTGAAGAGCGCTCTGCTTTGGTTGTACTTCAGGCCCTTTATCTTCATTTTTGTTGGTTGAGTGCCCTGGAGAGGCTGGGGATGTGGCTGTGTTTTATCCCTTAGCCGAAACTCCTACGTTTCTTGTCGATCCCATTAGCTCCTCTTCTTCTAGTGGTTGAGTGCATCTGGAGGTGGTTTCTTCAGCCTGTAGCACCTCTTGCCATGTATGCACTTTTGCCATCAGCTTGTCTACCTGAGGTGGAAATTAGTGTCTGATGTTGGTCTGGTAGGGGCCATTTGTTGCACTTTAACAGACGTGTTGATGGTTGTGGGGGAGTCTTCCCTTCTTTTTTCTGCTTCTTCTCGCAGCTTCATATTTTCCTCCAACAGTTCTTCATGTTCCTTGTGCAAGTTGGGTAGTTTGTTTGTCACCCCAGCTAGTGCTTGCTTGACCTACATTTGATTTACAACCAACTTCTACATTTGTAAAGGAAGAATGAGGACGGGTTAAATGTCCGCCATCAACTTTTGTATTTGCGTTGTTATGCAGATAGGTTTGTAGTTATATTTGATAAATTTAAATTAGAGTTTGAGACAATCTCACAGAGGTCGTCAATCTCTTGTCCTATCTCCATAAATTTCATTGTTGTTGTTGTTGTTCTATGTCAGGGTTTTTCCATAGAGTTCACTTCATGGGCTTCTTAATTTTCTTTGAAGGATTCTTTATTCAGGTGCATGCTTCGTTCAAGTTGCGACATCTCTTTCTTAGGGTACCTTCACCTATTTCTTCTTCTTGGGATCTTTTACTTTGCTTGCTTGGTCTTCTTCCTTAGTAGATATATTGCCATTATTTTGCTAGGGCTGGCTTCCCCTCCTTTAGGTTCAACTGCTTCTAGGGAAGTGGTTGCAGTAGATTTTCCTACTTTTTCAGCCTCTAGGTCTATGACTCTAAGAGAAGCAGGTTTCTTTGTTGGTTTCTCAAAGATTTTAATCAAGACCCTTTCCCTTATTGTTTGTTTTGTTGCCACCTCCTTTGGTTGCTTGCTTCTATTATCTGCTGGTCTGTTGGTGTTTGTACCTTTGCCAAATGCAAGTCTTGATATCTCTTCTTCCTTGAAGACAAACTTCTCTAGATTATAGTCTTTTAATCCTGGGAGGGGAAGCAAGAGCTTTGTCCTATAGAACCGATAGGTGTATCCCTATTGTGTCCTTCCTAGGACCTTTGCCGCAACCAAATACTTGCCATTGACCAATGTATCTCCTTCTAACCTTAGGAAATACTTCATCTTGTTGGGGTACCCCAGTTGGTGTGCAATGTAAGTTATTATTCCCCCGTGAAGAAGTCTTGAGGGCCATCTGGTCCCATTGCAGCAGCTAGCTTCTCGATCAGAATTTTTCCCACATTAACGACTTTCCCTTCCATTAGACTCCACAACATATGGAGGTCTAATCTGGTTACATTCCATGTGTCGAATTTGAAGATCAGGGAGTTTGCAAAGATCTTGTGTACTACTCTCATGAAGCCTGACTGCATCATTATAGTCTTTGACTTCCCCGAGCTGTATTTTGAATCTCCTGATAGCCTTTCCTAGGTCTTATTAGTTGCAAAGCCATTCACATCCTTGTCTCCTCATGCCCAATTAGCATGTTTGGCTTGCTCTGTAGAGTCGGTGAAGATAGAGTTTATCCACTTCTTGGTTAAGATGTAGTCTTTCTTCATGATCCTGACATGTAGCTTGACCCCCGCACTATGAGATTTCCTTGTCATTCATGCACAACTTTATGACAGAGGACATGAATTCTTACATCAAATCATCATAAGAAGTCATGCTTGTGAAACAGATTCTATATATTCATAGTTGTTTGAAGCCCCATTTCACCCTTTGGTATATGCCTATCTTTTCTAGGATGTCGACATCACCATGTATGGTTGCCTTATATTTCTTCCTTTAGAAAATGTCACACAATATTTCATGGTACTCATCATCTCTAGGTACTAGCTGATTCTCAAGTTGTTCTCTTCTGCTGGATTGTGCTGGTTGGCTAGGGATGGTGACCACTTCAGCATGTTTGAGAGTGGTGGTCTTCACTTTTATTTTCTCCTCAGATATCTTGACTACTTTCTTGGGCCTCTCCTTGTTAGTCTCTGGTGCAAATCTTTTATTTGGCTTATGCACCTCCTCAGATGGTATGTATTTAGAGACTTTTGTCCCTATCTATTTTTCTTCCAATGGGACTAGGGTGTCTAAGATATTTGCTCTATTTGATCCATCCTTTCACTGATTCTTTCAGGAGTTGGTTTTCCATGTTGTTCGATATATCTTACATGTTTAGCTTTTAGGTTCTCGACTTTTTCTGTCACACCCTGATCTCACACAAACCACTAATCATGAGATTAGGGCGTGACGGAGGGATTATCACATAAACAAATCACTGAGAACTTTTTCTTTTTAAAACCTCGTAATGATATCCGGATTATTGCTGTAAACTAAAACATAATAAACCATTGCGGAAGCATTTCAATTAACCTGGCTAGAGAACATAAACAGAGTTTACAACATGTAACATTCATAACAGAAAGTAAACATAACAGTTAATTTACATCTTTTACACATTCGCCATACATACTCTATCTCACCCACACCATGTCCCAAGGACCGAGGGGAAAGGACTAAGAGATCTCTAACTATACTAGCTACATATATACCTTCTACAGACTAAGCGTTAGGATGAAAAGATCCTTCAGGTTCATGATGCTGTTGTTGACCTGAAAATGTTTGAGTAGAGGAGTGAGCCTACTCGCTCAGTGAATAGCATTTCATTTAGCTATCACTAAACAACTCATCAGATATATAAAATTGAAATAAAACATAAGTGCAGTACTAAGCAGGGCAGTTCTATTGACATAGCAGAACTTACAGATATTAATCACATTTTTTATACAACAACAGATATCTTAAACAAATAAACAGTTATTGAGAATTAACACAGAAGGTCTAAACTCTTAACATATTAAATTTACTGTGATCTTATATGATTACATATTTATATTATTATGCCCTAATCATATGCAGTGTACTCTGCATACAAAGATCTGTAGCGAACTACGATCTCACCGTACAAGACTTAGCGACACACCCGGGAAATGCTAAGTCTAACTTCTCGTCCTGGTCTGCTACAGGACCCACAGGCTCTCTGGCCTCCTCTGCACTCACCATGAGTGCTCTGGACTCCTCCTCTAACCTGAGCACACATGCGCAGGGAGTCAACACTGGGTTACCACCAGAATTACTCAACCGGTTGGTGTTGGATAACCCTTTACTTTATTTATTATTTTTCCCCAGTGCCACCGAAATTACTCAATTGGTTGGTGTTGGACACTGTCTATCAACCCTCGTGCCACCAGAATTACTCAACCGGTTGATGTTGGACACGAGTTTCACCCCTAAGGTGCAGACCTCTCAAAGGGGTTCTACGGTGTTAGGGCACCTAATTCTATCATCATTATTTAAGCAGTAAATATAAATTGTCATAACTCAATCTTAATTGCACACTGAGTATATTTAAGAACACTTCTATCTCATTCAACTTTATACATAATTCTACATCATTCTAAACTTGTCATAACAACAGACATTCATTTAGAGCTCAACATATTCACAGCAGTATCAGTACAGACAACATTCGCTATTTTCTTCAGTTACACTAAGTAATTTAGGCTCTATAGAATTAAGCACATTTCTTTAATCTCATTTATACTGTTTAGAAGTTACTCTAATTATACCGAAGCAATATATATAATGAAATCGAGTTCGATGGTGATAAATGAATGAAATACTACTCACCCACTTCGGTGTGTTCGTATACACCGAAAAACATCCACAACCACGCCTAATCCTGCCCTTTACAGCAGCGTGCACGCCGTGCACCTGGGCTGTACGCCGTGCACCTTCACTGCACTTCAGTCCTGATTTTCTGCAACTTTGCACCCCGTTCAATTAATTTGAACGTCTTTCAACTGGCTCGAATGCCGTTCAATCTGGCTTGAACGCCGTTCAATCTGGGCAGTGAACTGGATATTTTTCTGCACTTTTTGCACGCCGTTCAAACCGATTTGCACCCCGTTCAAACTGTGCAGAAATGGAAAACGCTGAGGAAGAAGGTGGATTCGGGGTCGATTCGCGGCCAATCTCCGCACGAAATACCTTGAGAACTTCAAGACGACCCTAGAGCAACTGGAAGATGGTGTTTTTCACACCTTTGGCCGCTCCTAGCACCTTCTTTGGCCAGCGGCTATCTTGGTCGGGCAGCAGGAATGGGGAAGAAGAAGGGGAAGGAGAAGAAGGTGAAGTGGCTGGCTGATTCGGATGGAAAAGTTGAAGAATCGAATGAGAACACAGTTGGGGAGCTCAAGATCGCCCAACTTTCTCCTCTAGCTCTCTCTCACTCTCCCTTTTCCCTCTCGCTCTGCTCTCTCTTGAACAGGCAACAGGAGAATGAACTATCGTTCATTCAGAGTCGGCTAACGGAGCTAATAAGGAAAAAGGCAAAGAAAGGATAAGGAAGGGCGCCCAGGGGGCCGAATCGTAAAATGCCCAAGAACTTTACGAAATTACACATAGGTCCATGCACACTAAAAAGCTCATATCGTTTTACTCGTAGGTCGGTTTCGCATGATATCTCTGGCAACGGATTAAGCACAAACTTGTCCTCAATCTCAGAACAAGAAAAAAAACGCTAAAGATACATTAACACTGGTCCAAAGTTCAAAACACAAATGAGTATTCAACTCACATATAAGCTTGATTATGCATTAACCAAGGTACTTATTGGTAAGACAAAGTGTGGGTCATAACAATCTCCCTCCCTTATAAGAATTTCGTCCCGGAATTCCTAAACGAGAAAAGGAAACTTGTTACACATTTCTGATTCAAGATCCCACGTAGCTTCCTCTAGGTTGTGATTCCTCCATAGAACTTTTACTAACGGTTTCTCACGGTTCTTAAGCTTCTTGATCCGTTGATCCACTATATGCACTGGTCCTTCCACGTAGGACACATCTGTCCTAAGCTGTGCCGATTCTGGATCTATGACCTTTTCTGTACCCGGATGGCACTTCTTCAACATAGACACATGAAACACATCATGAAGATTTGCCAACTCAGACGGCAAATCCAACCTGTAGGCTACAGGTCCAATCCTTTCTATGATAGGATATGGGCCCATGAACCTAGGAGTCAGTTTGCCTCTCTTACCAAACCTCAACACTCTTCTTTATGGTGAAACTTTCAAATACACTTCATCACCAACCTCAAACTCTAAGAGGTCAACGTCTCATCTCAACATAACTCTTCTGCCTATCCTATGCAGCTTTCTACTGCTCTCAGCATGTCCTCAAGAATCTGAATGACCCTTTCTGACTGACCGTTAGTCTGAGCATGGAAAGTTGTACACAATCTCAACTTTGTGCCCGAAGCACGATGCAACTGATTCCAAAACCTGGATGTGAACTTAGGATCTCTATCAGATATAATTGAAACTGGAATACCATGCAACCTAACTATCTTATCCCCATATATCTTAGCCAACTTTAGGACATCAAAGGTTGACTTGATATGAAGAAAGTGAGCAGACTTAGTTAGTCTATCCACAATCACCATATCGAGTCACAACCTTTAGGTGTCCTGGGAAACCCTATCACAAAATCCATTGTGATACGTTCCCATTTCCATTCTAGTATAGGAAAAAATTGCAAACTACATGTGGGTTTCTGATGCTCAGTCTTAACCTTCTGACACACATTGCACCTAACCACATACTCAGCTACATTCTTTTCATACCTAACCACCAATACAACTCCTTAAGATTCATGTACACCTTAGTGTTACGTGGATGCTTAGCGTACATCGATGCATGTTCTTCCTCAAGAATCTTTTCTTTAAAATCACTGCCTCGAGGTACACAACATATCATGCTAATACAACACACCATCATCTGAAAACCTAAACTTTGGTCTTTTCCCCCTGTCATGTCATGTACGATCTGTTGCAACCCATTGTCACCCTACTGTAGTTCCTTGATCTAATCATAAAAAGTAGGCTTGACTTGCATCTATGCAATCAAACCACTATGTTATGTCACCCTTAAGTCTAAGTTCAACTTTCACATTTCTACTAGCATGTCTCTCTCGAAACATGCCATAGAGAATGCATCAGTTGTTGAACTTAACTTCCTGCTGAGGGCAACTGCTACCGCATTCGACTTACCAGGATGATAATCTATTGTCACTTTATAATGTTTGATCAATTTTAACCATCCTCGCTGTCTAAGATTCAGATCCTTCTGGGTGGAGATATATTTCAAGCTCTTATGATCTATAAACACCTGGCACACCTCACCATAAAGATAGTAACGTCATGTCTTATGAGCATGAAATACAACAACTAATTCCAGATCATGTGACGAGTAATTCTCCTCATTCTATGCTACTTACTTCTTGTTACTTATCCTCCTCATTTTGATCATATAGAATAAACATCCCAAAAAAAATTGAAACACACAAGGTAAGAATAGATTATTCCTCATTCTTATTATTACTGTAAGAATTTATTTCATATCGCACTTCACTTATATTGTATTTCTCCTTTTGTTTCAAACACATTTTTTACATTTCAAATTTGTATCTTAATCTTTTCTCTGAATCATTTTCATATTGTTTATCTACCTTTCAGATTAACTACCTTTAAACCCTGGATTACTATCAATACTAGTTTACTTTTCATAGTGCAAATCTCATGATTTTGTTTTATAGAGATGCTAGTATTCAAGGTCAAATCACTAGCAACATCCCTTGAACTACTTCAACTCTAAACATTCTAGGGTTTGGTCCTTATCAGTAACATAGCATTATTGTGGTGTGACTTTGCTTCCTTAGTTTGAAATCAAACTTTAGATCTCATAAGTTCATCCATATACTTGTAATGAATACAACAGATATGAATAATCATCAATGAACTATAGATGTATAACAGAAATGTAACATCAGCCAAGTTCTCTAGCATAACTTATTAACACAAATGCTACAAATAAACATGATACTTGTTACCCAAGCATCACACATGGCTCACAAGGCCATTCATATCTTGTCACCTCTCACTAGGCAACAACTTATTCACATGGCTCACAAGGCCATTCACATCTTGTCACCTCTCACTAGGCAACAACTTATTCACATGGCTCACAAGGCCATTCACATCTTGTCACCTCTCACTAGGAAACAACTTATTCACATGGCTCACAAGGAAATTCACATCTTGTCACCTCTCACTAGGCAACAACTTATTCACATGGTTCATAAAATCTGTACACATTATTACTTTTATTAAGCAACAACAACATCAACACACAAAAAGCCAATTGACATTTATTATATAAATGTCACAGCCCAAACTTGGCTATATTCATCATCTCATCATACATGCATGGTTATTAGGCATGATAACAGTCATACAAGATATTTATCACATCATGTGATACAATAGTAATACCATCATTCCTTAACCAGGAATTAGGGTTCACTATCAAACAGGGCTTATCATTCCCTTTTTCCCAAATTGGGGTTAGGGTTCCCCATTTCTCATTAATTCAGACCCTCTTGAGTTAACCAACTTTATCTTGTATTAAGGTATTTCCCCTCTTAATGCATTCCATCACAAAATACTCACCCTTAGCATATATTGCATAGGCCACACATTAGAATTGTCCAGCTATCTCACATGATATGGACTTATCTTAGCTTAAGGCATAACTTTATTATAAAGTTGCCTATAAACAATCGCAATGATACACCCTCAACTAGGGTTTCACAAGGATACACCCTCAACCAGGGTTCACAATGATACACCCTCCACTAGGGTTTACTAATCATGTATTGGATCCATGCATTTGTTATGCATTATTGATTAGTACCATTAAGGGTATTTCTCACCTAATCATTAAATTTAGTCTGAACCTTATATTGTGTTCCTTTATTTCTAATTAAGGATTGCTCATATGAGGTCCCAATGTTGGGTCTCCGATATCAGTTCCAACTAATTCTTATTTGTTCTAATCTTTCTCTTATATTTCAACATCTTAGTGTATGTACATTCTTACTATGATGTGAGTCTAAATTATCCAGAGTCTACTCTTATTATACTGTTAATAGGAGTCATTAGATCTCAGTAACGCATCCTGCCAGCCGGACCAGGCCGAACCTGTAGTCCTGAAGCCAAGAGCTACTCAGGATTAACCAACTCCTATTAATCTCAAAAATGTGGAAAGAATATCCACTTAGGGCAAACTCATTTAAACATAACTTCTGGTATACTTAATAAAAAGAATATAAAAAATAAATAAATCACTTCATGACACACAACAATATAAAAGAATCATATTTATTCTATAAACTAAAAATCTAAATCCATACATATAAGAGCATTTCTAATGATTTCCAATCAAATAAGCAATATAAAGCAAGAGTTGCATCGCATCCTATGTTTAATCTCTTACTCCTGCATAAATTTCTAGTTTCTTAACCCTAAGATTTTTAGGGTTTCTCTCTAGCCTATCCTTCCTCTGCATACCCGGCCAGGGCATCCAGAGAAGAATAGACATAGTAGCTTGATACTGGTCAATCTAAGTATTCAGACACCTGGTTAGGGTATCTAAACACTCAGACCTCCCAGAGCTAAAGACATATCACTTCTTATTTTTCTCACTTATAACTCTATCTTTCGACCCTAATGATCCCTGACGATTCAACATAAACTCTTTACTTGGTTCTCATGACCACGTCCTCTTCCTGCCATCTGCAATAGTATAACAGAACACTTCCTGTTAGAAAATTGCAGTTAGAAGGAAGACACTTAAGTCCTAATCCTATTGGTCTCTTGTCGTCCCGTGACCTTGACTTAGAGTAACCATGTACTCAACCTATGCTCTGATACCAAGATGTCACACCCCGATCTCACACTAACCACTAATCACGAGATTAGGGCGCGACAGAGGGATTATCACATAAACAAATCAATGAGAACTTTTTCTTTTTAAAACCTCGTAATGATATCCGTATTATTGCTGTAAACTAAAACATAATAAACCATTGCGGAAGCATTTCAATTAACCTGGCTAGAGAACATAAACAGAGTTTACAACATGTAACATTGTTTAACAGAAAGTATACATAGCAGTTAATTTACATATTTTACACATTCGCCATACATACTCTCTCTCACCCACACCATGTCCCAAGGACCGAGGGGAAAGGACTAAGAGATCTCTAACTATACTAGCTACATAAATACCTTCTACAGACTAAGCGTTAGGATGAAAAGATCCTTCAGGTTCCTGATGCTGTTGTTGACCTGAAAATGTTTGAGTAGAGGAGTGAGCCTACTCGCTCAGTGAATAGCATTTCATTTAGCTATCACTAAACAACTCATCAGATATATAAAATTGAAAAAAAACATAAGTGCAGTACTAAGCAGGGCAGTTCTAATGACATAGCAGAATTTACAGATATTAATCACATTTTTTATACAACAACAGATATCTTAAACAAATAAACAGTTATTGAGAATTAACAAATAAGGTCTAAACTCTTAACATATTAAATTTACTGTGATCTTATATGATTACATATTTATATTATTATGCCCTAATCATATGCAGTGTACTCTGCATACAAAGATATGTAGCGAACTACGATCTCACCGTACAAGACTTAGCGACACACCCGGGAAATGCTAAGTCTAACTTCTCGTCCTGGTCTACTACAGGACCCACAGGCTCTCTGGCCTCCTCTGCACTCACCATGAGTGCTCTGGACTCCTCCTCTAACCTGAGCACACAGGCGCAGGGAGTCAACACTGGGTTACCACCAGAATTACTCAACCGGTTGGTGTTGGATAACCCTTTACTTTATTTATTATTTTTCCCCAGTGCCACCGAAATTACTCAATCGGTTGGTGTTGGACACTGTCTATCAACCCTCGTGCCACCAGAATTACTCAACCGGTTGATGTTGGACATGAGTTTCACCCCTAAGGTGAAGACCTCTCAAAGGGGTTCTACGGTGTTAGGGCACCTAAGTCTATCATCATTATTTAAGCAGTAAATATAAATTGTCATAACTCAATCTTAATTGCACACTGAGTATATTTAAGAACACTTCTATCTCATTCAACTTTATACATAATTCCACATCATTCTAAACTTTTCATAACAATAGACATTCATTTAGAGCTCAAAATATTCACAGCAGTATCAGTACAGACAACATTCGCTATTTTCTTCAGTTACACTAAGTAATTTAGGCTCTATAGAATTAAACACATTTCTTTAATCTCATTTATATTGTTTAGAAGTTACTCTAATTATACCGAAGCAATATATATAATGAAATCGAGTTCGATGGTGATAAATGAATGAAATACTACTCACCCACTTCGGTGTGTTCGTATACACTGAAAAATGTCCACAACCACGCCTAATCCTGCCCTTTACAGCAGCGTGCACGCCGTGCACCTGGGCTGTACGCCGTGCACCTTCAGTGCACTTCTGTCCTGATTTTCTGCAACTTTGCACCCCGTTCAACTGATTTGAACGTCGTTCAACTGGCTTGAACGCCGTTCAATCTGGCTTGAACGCCGTTCAATCTGGGCAGTGAACTGGATATTTTTCTGCACTTTTTGCACGCCGTTCAAACCGATTTGCACCCCATTCAAACTGTGCAGAAACGGAAAACGCCGAGGAAGAAGGTGGATTCGGGGTCGATTCGCGGCCAATCTCCGCACGAAATACCTTGAGAACTTCAAGACGACCCTAGAGCAACTGGAAGATGGTGTTTTTCACACCTTTGGCCGCTCCTAGCACCTTCTTTGGCCGACGGCTATCTTGGCCGGGCAGTAGGAACGGGGAAGAAGAAGGGGAAGGAGAAGAAGGTGAAGTGGCTGGCTGATTCGGCTGGAAAAGTTGAAGAATCGAATGAGAACGTAGTTGGGGAGCTCAAGATCGCCCAACTTTCTCCTCTAGCTCTCTCTCTCTCACTCTCCCTTTTCCCTCTCGCTCTGCTCTCTCTTGAACGAGCAACAGGAGAATGAACTATCGTTCATTCAGAGTCGGCTAATGGAGCTCATAAGGAAAAAGGCAAAGAAAGGATAAGGAAGGGCACCCAGGGGGCCGAATCGTAAAATGCCCAAGAACTTTCCGAAATTACACATAGGTCCCTGCACACTAAAAAGCTCATATCTTTTTACTCGTAGGTCGGTTTCGCATGATATCTCTGGCAACGGATTAAGCACAAACTTGTCCTCAATCTCAGAACAAGAAAAAAAACGCTAAATATACATTAACACTGGTCCAAAGTTCAAAACACAAATGAGTATTAAACTCACATATAAGCTTGATTATGCATTAACCAAGGTACTTACTGGTAAGATGAATTGTGGGTCATAACAATCTCCCTCCCTTATAAGAATTTCATCCCGAAATTCCTAAAAGAGAAAAGGAAACTTGTTACGCATTTCTGATTCAAGCTCCCACGTAGCTTCCTCTAGGTTGTGATTCCTCCATTGAACTTTTACTAACGGTTTCTCATGGTTCTTAAGCTTCTTGATCCGTTGATCCACTATATGCACTGGTCCTTCCACGTAGGACACATCTGTCCTAAGCTGCGCCGGTTCTGCATCTATGACCTTTTCTGTACCCGGATGGCACTTCTTCAACATAGACACATGAAACACATCATGAAGATTTGCCAACTCAGACGGCAAATCCAACCTGTAGGCTACAGGTCCAATCCTTTCTATGATAGGATATGGGCCCATGAACCTAGGAGTCAGTTTGCCTCTCTTACCAAACCTCAACACTCTTCTTTATGGTGAAACTTTCAAATACACTTCATCACCAACCTCAAACTCTAAGAGGTCAACGTCTCATCTCAACATAACTCTTCTGCCTATCCTATGCAGCTTTCTACTGCTCTCAGCATGTCCTCAAGAATCTGAATGACCCTTTCTGACTGGCCGTTAGTCTGAGCATGGAAAGTTGTACACAATCTCAACTTTGTGCCCGAAGCACGATGCAACTGATTCCAAAACCTGGATGTGAACTTAGGATCTCTATCAGATATAATTGAAACTGGAATACCATGCAACCTAACTATCTTATCCCCATATATCTTAGCCAACTTTAGGACATCAAAGGTTGACTTGATATGAAGAAAGTGAGCAGACTTAGTTAGTCTATCCACAATCACCATATCGAGTCACAACCTTTAGGTGTCCTGGGAAACCCTATCACAAAATCCATTGTGATACGTTCCCATTTCCATTCTAGTATAGGAAAAAATTGCAAAGTACATGTGGGTTTCTGATGCTCAGTCTTAACCTGCTGACACACATTGCACCTAACCACATACTCAGCTACATTCTTTTCATACCTAACCACCAATACAACTCCTTAAGATTCATGTACACCTTAGTGTTACGTGGATGCTTAGCGTACATCGATGCATGTGCTTCCTCAAGAATCTTTTCTTTAAAATCACTGCCTCGAGGTACACAACATATCATGCTAATACAACACACCATCATCTGAAAACCTAAACTTTGGTCTTTTCCCCCTGTCATGTCATGTACGATCTGCTGCAACCCACTGTCACCCTACTGTAGTTCCTTGATCTAATCATAAAAAGTAGGCTTGACTTGCATCTATGCAATCAAACCACTATGTTATGTCACTCTTAAGTTTAAGTTCAACTTTCACATTTCTACTAGCATGTCTCTCTCGAAACATGCCATAGAGAATGCATCAGTTGTTGAACTTAACTTCCTGCTGAGGGCAACTGCTACCGCATTCGACTTACCAGGATGATAATCTATTGTCACTTTATAATGTTTGATCAATTTTAACCATCCTCGCTGTCTAAGATTCAGATCCTTCTGGGTGGAGATATATTTCAAGCTCTTATGATCTATAAACACCTGGCACACCTCACCATAAAGATAGTAACGTCATGTCTTATGAGCATGAACTACAACAACTAATTCCAGATCATGTGACGAGTAATTCTCCTCATTCTATGCTACTTCCTTCTTGTTACTTATCCTTCTCATTTTGATCATATAGAATAAACATCCCAAAAAAAATTGAAACACACAAGGTAAGAATAGATTATTCCTCATTCTTATTATTACTGTAAGAATTTATTTCATATCGCACTTCACTTATATTGTATTTCTCCTTTTGTTTCAAACACATTTGTTACATTTCCAATTTGTATCTTAATCTTTTCTCTGAATCATTTTCATATTGTTTATCTACCTTTCAGATTAACTACCTTTAAACCCTGGATTACTATCAATACTAGTTTACTTTTCATAGGGCAAATCTCATGATTTTGTTTTATAGAGATGCTAGTATTCAAGGTCAAATCACTAGCAACATCCCTTGAACTACTTCAACTCTAAACATTCTAGGGTTTGGTCCTTATCAGTAACATAGCATTATTGTGGTGTGACTTTGCTTCCTTAGTTTGAAATCAAACTTTAGATCTCATAAGTTCATCTATCTACTTGTAATGAATACAACAGATATGAATAATCATCAATGAACTATAGATGTATAACAGAAATGTAACATCATCCAAGTTCTCTAGCATAACTTATTAACACAAATGCTACAAATAAACATGATACTTGTTACCCAAGCATCACACATGGCTCACAAGGCCATTCATATCTTGTCACCTCTCACTAGGAAACAACTTATTCACATGGCTCACAAGGCCATTCACATTTTGTCACCTCTCACTAGGCAACAACTTATTCACATGGCTCACAAGGCCATTCACATCTTGTCACCTCTCACTAGGCAATAACTTATTCACATGGCTCACAAGGCCATTCACATCTTGTCACCTCTCACTAGGCAACAACTTATTCACATGGCTCACAAGGCCATTCACATCTTGTCACCTCTCACTAGGCAACAACTTATTCACATGGTTCATAAAATCCGTACACATTATTACTTTTATTAAGCAACAACAACATCAACACACAAAAAGCCAATAAACATTTATTATATAAATGTCACAGCCAAAACTTGGCTATATTCATCATCTCATCATACCTGCATGGTTATTAGGCATGATAACAGTCATACAAGATATTTATCACATCATGTGATACAATAGTAATACCATCATTCCTTAACCAGGAATTAGGGTTCACTATCAAACATGGCTTATCATTCCCTTTTTCCCAAATTGGGGTTAGGGTTCCCCATTTCTCATTAATTCAGACCCTCTTGAGTTAACCAACTTTATCTTGTATTAAGGTATTTCCCCACTTAATGCATTCCATCACAAAATACTCACCCTTAGCATATAATGCATAGGCCACACATTAGAATTGTCCAGCTATCTCACATGATATGGACTTATCTTAGCTTAAGGCATAACTTTATTATAAAGTTGCCTATAAACAATCGCAATGACCCTCAACTAGGGTTTCACAAGGATACACCCTCAACCAGGGTTCACAATGATACACCCTCCACTAGGGTTTACTAATCATGTATTGGATCCATGCATTTGTTATGCATTATTGATTAGTACCATTAAGGGTATTTCTCACCTAATCATTAAATTTAGTTTGAACCTTATATTGTGTTCCTTTATTTCTAATTAAGGATTGCTCATATGATGTCCCAATGTTGGGTCTCCGATATCAGTTCCAACTAATTCTTAGTTGTTCTAATCTTTCTCTTATATTTCAACATCTTAGTGTATGTACATTCTTACTATGATATGTGTCTAAATTATCCAGAGTCTACTCTTATTATACTGTTAATAGGAGTCATTAGATCTCAGTAACGCATCCTGCCAGCCAGACCAGGCCGAACCTGTAGTCCTGAAGCCAAGAGCTACTCAGGATTAACCAACTCCTATTAATCTCAAACATGTGGAAAGAATATCCACTTAGGGCAAACTCATTTAAACATAACTTCTGGTATACTTAATACAAAGAATATAAACAATAAATAAATCACTTCATGACACACAACAATATAAAAGAATCATATTTATTCTATAAACTGAAAATCTAAATCCATACATATAAGAGCATTTCTAATGATTTCCAATCAAATAAGCAATATAAAGCAAGAGTTGCATCGCATCCTATGTTTAATCTCTTACTCCTGCATAAATTTTCAATTTCTTAACCCTAAGATTTCTAGGGTTTCTCTCTAGCCTATCCTTCCTCTGCATACCTGGCCAGGGCATCCAGAGAAGAATAGATAGAGTAGCTTGATACTGGTCAATCTAAGTATTCAGACACCTGGCCAGGGTATCTAAACACTCAGACCTCCCAGAGCTAAAGACATATCACTTCTTATTTTTCTCACTTATAACTCTATCTTTCGACCCTAATGATCCCTGACGATTCAACATAAACTCTTTACTTGGTTCTCATGACCACGTCCTCTTCCTACCATCTGCAATAGTATAACAGAACACTTCCTGTTAGAAAATTGCAGTTAGAAGGAAGACACTTAAGTCCTAATCCTATTGGTCTCTTGTCGTCCCCTGACCTTGACTTAGAGTAACCATGTACTCAACCTATGCTCTGATACCAAGATGTCACACCCCGATCTCACACTAACCACTAATCACGAGATTAGGGCGCGACGGAGGGATTATCACATAAACAAATCACTGAGAACTTTTTCTTTTTAAAACCTCGTAATGATATCCGGATTATTGCTGTAAACTAAAACATAATAAACCATTGCGGAAGCATTTCAATTAACCTGGCTAGAGAACATAAACAGAGTTTACAACATGTAACATTGTTTAACAGAAAGTAAACATAATAGTTAATTTACATCTTTTACACATTCGCCATACATACTCTCTCTCACCCACACCATGTCCCAAGGACCGAGGGGAAAGGACTAAGAGATCTCTAACTATACTAGCTACATATATACCTTCTACAGACTAAGCGTTAGGATGAAAAGATCCTTCAGGTTCCTGATGCTGTTGTTGACCTGAAAATGTTTGAGTAGAGGAGTGAGCCTACTCGCTCAGTGAATAGCATTTCATTTAGCTATCACTAAACAACTCATCAGATATATAAAATTGAAATAAAACATAAGTGCAGTACTAAGCAGGGCAGTTCTAATGACATAGCAGAATTTACAGATATTAATCACATTTTTTATACAACAACAGATATCTTAAACAAATAAACAGTTATTGAGAATTGACACAGAAGGTCTAAACTCTTAACATATTAAATTTACTGTGATCTTATATGATTACATACTTATATTATTATGCCCTAATCATATGCAGTGTACTCTGCATATAAAGATCTGTAGCGAACTACGATCTCACCGTACAAGACATAGCGACACACCCGGGAAATGCTAAGTCTAACTTCTCGTCCTGGTCTGCTACAGGACCCACATGCTCTCTGGCCTCCTCTGCACTCACCATGAGTGCTCTGGACTCCTCTTCTAACCTGAGCACACAGGCGCAGGGAGTCAACACTGGGTTACCACCAGAATTACTCAACCGGTTGGTGTTGGATAACCCTTTACTTTATTTATTATTTTTCCCCAATGCCACCGAAATTACTCAATCGGTTGGTGTTGGAAACTGTCTATCAACCCTCGTGCCACCAGAATTACTCAACTGGTTGATGTTGGACATGAGTTTCACCCCTAAGGTGCAGACCTCTCAAAGGGGTTCTACGGTGTTAGGGCACCTAAGTCTATCATCATTATTGAAGCAGTAAATATAAATTGTCATACCTCAATCTTAATTGCACACTGAGTATATTTAAGAACACTTCTATCTCATTCAACTTTATACATAATTCCACATCATTCTAAACTTGTCATAACAACAGACATTCATTTAGAGCTCAAAATATTCACAACAGTATCAGTACAGACAACATTCGCTATTTTCTTCAGTTACACTAAGTAATTTAGGCTCTATAGAATTAAACACATTTCTTTAATCTCATTTATACTGTTTAGAAGTTACTCTAATTATACCGAAGCAATATATATAATGAAATCAAGTTCGATGGTGATAAATGAATGAAATACTACTCACCCACTTCGGTGTGTTCGTATACACCGAAAAATGTCCACAACCACGCCTAATCCTGCCCGTTACAGCAGCGTGCACGCCGTGCACCTGGGCTGTACGCCGAACACCTTCAGTGCACTTCTGTCCTGATTTTCTGCAACTTTGCACCCCGTTCAACTGATTTGAATGCCGTTCAACTGGCTTGAACGTCGTTCAATCTGGGCAGTGAACTGGATATTTTTCTGCACTTTTTGCACGCCGTTCAAATCGATTTGCACCCCGTTCAAACTGTGCGGAAACGGAAAACGTCGAGAAAGAAGGTGGATTCGGGGTCGATTCGCGGCCAATCTCCGCACGAAATACCTTGAGAACTTCAAGACGACCCTAGAGCAACTGGAAGATGGTGTTTTTCACAGCTTTGGCTGCTCCTAGCACCTTCTTTGGCCGGCGGCTATCTTGGTCGGGCAGTAGGAACGGGGAAGAAGAAGGGGAAGGAGAAGAAGGTGAAGTGGTTGGCTGATTGGGCTGGAAAAGTTGAAGAATCGAATGAGAACGCAGTTGGGGAGCTCAAGATCGCCCAACTTTCTCCTCTAGCTCTCTCTCTCACTCTCCCTTTTCCCTCTCGCTCTGCTCTCTCTTGAACGGGCAACAGGAGAATGAACTATCGTTCATTCAGAGTCGGCTAACAGAGCTAATAAGGAAAAAGGCAAAGAAAGGATAAGGAAGGGCGCCCAGGGGGCTGAATCGTAAAATTCCCAAGAACTTTCTGAAATTACACATAGGTCCCTGCACACTAAAAAGCTCATATCTTTTTACTCGTAGGTCGGTTTCGCATGATATCTCTGGCAACGGATTAAGCACAAACTTGTCCTCAATCTCAGAACAAGAAAAAAAACACTAAAGATACATTAACACTGGTCCAAAGTTCAAAACACAAATGAGTATTCAACTCACATATAAGCTTGATTATGCATTAACCAAGGTACTTACTGGTAAAACGAAGTGTGGGTCATAACAATTTCTATCTCCTCTATGGTCATTGAGAATCACACCTTCTTGGTGTATTCATACTCCTGTACCTGGGTTTGTTCCTGCTTTCCTTCCATCTTATGCTTGTAGATATAATTACTATCTCTAGCTAGACTAATTGCATTGGTAAAAGAAAATGGTAATATGTTAGGTTATGGATGACAGTTTCTAAGTAAAAATTATATGGTAAAGAGATCAAATTGATCCATAACAACTGAAGGTATCAACTAGTAGTTAAAATAGTCAAAACAACTGTTGAATGTGACAACTGATGGCCTCAACTGATGGTTGGAACATGCAGTGGAGAGGAAAATAGACGGTGGGAAGGACAGTCGGTGGTTCCCTCAATAGATGGTGGATCCAAGGTTGAATACTACCTCAGTGTACACCATATGGTGGTCGAAACCAATGACTTCCCTTAACATACAAAGGTAAAAATAGGCGAAGGTGATCACCTGAAGGTCAGACTAACATGTGAAGGAAAGAATCAAGTGAAGATGTCTAATCAGGCAATGGTGGGGATCAGATGGAGGTGGAAAATAGGTGAAGGGAAAACAATGAGTGGAGGTGAAGCAATGCCCGAAGGATACTCCAATTAGCACTAGACTGGTGATTTGTGGGCTACAACAGGCGGTGGTGAACATTAGGAAAAGGCAATGGTGGGAAAGTGAAGTGACAACCGATGGTTGGAGGTGGTGTCACACCAGATGATGTTTTGAATAGACAATGGTTAGGGAAACAGGCGGTGAAAAGAGGAAAATGAAAGGAAGATCGATGGTGTTGGGGCGTTGATCGAAGAAATTTGTAGTTGTCTGAGTAGGTGAAATCTTAGCTCATACGATGGTGCAACCGAAGGTTGATGGTTGCTAGAGTTAACACTGATCGGTGTTCAGAGCAGCCGATGGTTAGCAAAGAAGTCAAAGAGGCAATTTATGGTGGTAAAAGTACCACAACTGATGGTCTCAAACAACACCTGATGGTGGGAGATGGTCTATTCTCGGTTGGTAGGTAGTGACTGGTTATCAGTGATTCAGATGGTTGGAAAGAAAGGGGGCAAAGAAAATCAAGACGACAGTGCAAGGCTAGGAAAAACCCAATTTTTAAGGATTACCTTGTCGCCGGCGCTTGGAGCTACTTCTTCTGGTCATTTGCTTAGCGTCGACTTGAAACCATCCTTCTGGTGTCACTGAGGTTTTTAGTTTTCTTGGTGGTCATGGGGGAGCAGGTGATTGGAGGTGGTTGTTTGCATTCTCAGGTGCACCTACTTCTAGGGTATAGCCTGATTTCCTGGTAACTCGGTGAAAAATAGGGAAGTCATTAGTCGGCCTTATAGGTTTCTATCACTTGGTCTATCATTGGGTTTTTAGGTGGGATTTTTTAGCATCTTCGACCACCAACCGGTGGCTTGAAAAATGGTGAAGGCACCTTGAACATCTGATGGCTCTGCTACTTCTGTCAGTCCATAGCGTGCCTACGCTTATCAGCCGATGGCTCGTCTGTGCCTATCAATCGATGATTAGGTTGCGTCTATCAGTAGGTGGTGTCATTGCATCTATCAGTTGTTGTCTCTACTACATCACCGGTTGTTTCTTCTATGACTGATGCCTAATGGAGTGTCTTGTCAATCACCTGGTGGTGCTTCTACCAAACCCAACCAATGGTGAGGTAGAGATATATCAATCGGTGGGTCCTCTGGGTACCAACTGATGGTTGAGATCAAACAATGGTCTGACATATGTGACTCCTCCAATCTAAGGATATTTATGAGAACTTCATTAATTTTATTGTATGCACACTAAATCCTAATTGCCAAGTTTCAAACCTTTTTATAGATTTTTTTTTGGTAAGAGGCTATTGCTTACTAAAGAAAAAAGGTACTAGAGTCTTAAACTAAGATGCATAAAATACTAAGATGAAAAAGTGGGCATGAAAGATATAGAAAAAGTCAGAATTCCTTAGGTTTCCTCCCAAGAAGCATTAATTTAAAGTCTTTAGCTTGACTCTCATTTCCGGCTTCTCATGTTGCTTCAACTGGAGTAGGTTTGGGCTCCTCTAAGTCTAGTTTTGATCTTCTTACAAAAGCTTCCTATTCATAATATCTTTTGATTCTGTGCCCATTCACCTTAAATGCACCATTCTTTTCACTGGTAGTCTCCATCACCCCAGATGGGTAAATCTTTACAATAGAGAATGGGCCAGACCATCTAGACCTAAGTTTCTTAGGAACAGCCTAATTCTTGAATTGAATAGTACAACCTTATCTCCTTCTGAAACATCCTTGTTCTTTATGTGGGAATCATGCTACAACGTTGTTCTTTGTTTGTAGATGTGGGCATTCTCATAGGAACACAACCTTAGTTCCTCAAGCTCGTGAAGCTACAGATACCTTTTCTTTCTAGCCATGTCTAGATCCATATTTAAGAACTTGATGGCCCATAGGGCTTTATGATTTAGTTCTACAGGAAAATGACACGACTTTCCATAGATGAGCCTTTAGGGGGTTGTCTCTATCGACATTTTGTAAGCTATTTTGTATTCCCATAGGGAATCGTATAGCTTCATGGACTAGTCCTTATGGGTCCTTCCAATAGTTTTTTTCTAATGTATGCTTAATTTGTCAATTTAATACCTTGACTTGTCCTAACATCTGGGGGTGGTATGGTGTGGCAACCTTTTGCTTGACCCCGTATTTCTTCAATAGTGTTTCAGACTATTTTTCCACAAAATGGGACCCCCCATCGCTAATTATAATGTGTGGAACACCAAATCTAGGAAAGATGGTCTTCTCAAACAATCTCACAACTGTCTTAGAGTCATAAGTGAGAGCTTCTATAGCTTCTACCCACTTGGAGATATAATCTAATACAACCAGAATGTACTTGTTGCCAATGGAGGGGGGAGGGTCCCGTATAATGTATTCCCCAATCATCAAAGATCTTTACTTCCATCCAGTCAAACATAGGCATCTCGTTTCTCTTAGTGATGTTTCAGGTGAGTTGGCATTCCTTGCAATATTCAACAAAAGCCATTGCATCTTTAAAGAGGATTGGCCAATAAAACCCTGTCTGCAAGACCTTGGATGTAGTCTATTCCCCTCCATGGTGTCCCCCATAGGGAGAAGCATGGCATTCTCTCAGGATTTCAGGCACTTCCTCTTCCAGTACACATCGGTGGTACAAGTTATCAGAACATCTTTTGAATAGCAGTGGTCATCCCGATAATAATTCTTCATATCAGAGAATTTTTTTTGTTTTTGATTGTAAGTTATCTTGGGAGGTAATTGTTTGTAGGCCAAATAGTTACAAATATTAGTGAACCAAGGCAGATTTGATTTAACTGACTTGGCCATCATCAACACCTCATCTGCATAGTTGTCGTTCACTGGTACTTGATTGTTTTTTAGTGGAAACTATTCTAGATAGGTATTCAGCGACCACGTTCTCCGTTCCTTTCTTGTCAATGATCTCATGATCGACCTCTTGTAGTGATAAACTCCAATGCAATAGTCTCGGCTTTGTGTCCTTTTTTTGCATGAGACACTTTATGGCCCTATGGTCTGTGTACACCTTCACCTTTGATCCTATTAAGTAGGATCTAAAATTGTCAAAAGAAAATACTATTACTAGCATATATTTATCAGTAGTGCCATAGTTTACCTAAGCTTCATCAAGAGTTCTACTAGCATAGTAGATTATGTGGTGCTTCTTATCTTTTCATTATCCAAGGATAGCCCCGATGGCATAATCACTAGCGTCACACATGATTTCAAAAGGCAAATCCCAATTAGGTGCTTGTAATATTGGGCCGCTATCAGTGCATTCTTCAGGACATAAAATGCTTCAAGGCACTTATCGAAGAAATCAAATTCCACATATTTAGCAAGGAGGTTTGACAATGGGTTCATAAGATTTGAGAAATCTTTGATAAGCCTCTTGTAGTATCCATCATGCCCCGGGAAACTCCTTACTCTTGTGACAGATTTTGGCGGGGGTAACTTTGATATAGCTTTGATCTTAGTTTTATACACTTCCATGCCTTTATCATAAATTTTGTGTCCTATCACTATGCCTTCTCTTACCATAAAATAACATTTTTCCCAATTCAGGACCACCTACTTCTCCTCACATCTTCACAAGAATTTCGACAAGTTTTCAAGACATTTGTCAAAGTCAGGTCCATTTACTGAGAAGTCGTCAATAAATACCTCATTATGTCTTCCAGAAAATTTGAGAATATGGATATCATGCACCTTTGGAAAGTAGCAGGAGCATTACATAACCCAAAAGGCATTCTTTTTAAGGCGTGTGTCCCATAGACACAGGTAAAATTAGCTTTTTCTGATCATCAGGGTGGATAGGGACTTGATAGAATCTCGAGTACCCATCAAGAAAACAAAAGTAGGATTGTCCTGCAAGCCTTTTTGGAACTTGGTTGATGAAAGGTAGAGGGGAGTGGTCTTTTCTCATGGCAACATTAATCTTGCGGTAGTCGATATACATTCTCCATCCAGTAACCGTTCGAGTGGCTACTTCATCCCCATTGCTTCCTTGTACTACACTCATCCCTCCTTTCTTTGGTACAACGTGGATCGGGCTGACTCAGTTGCTATCACTAATGGAGTAGATGATCCCTATATCACACAACTTTATCACTTCTTTCTTTACAACTTCTTTCAGGATTTGATTTAATTTTCTTAGTGATTGAGCCAGGGGAGTAGCAGTTTCTTCAAGATTGATTATGTGCATGCACAGAGCTAGACTGAGGCCCTTCATGTCATCCACAGAGTACCCTATAGCTTTCCTTCACAGTTTGAGTTCCTTTAGGAGTTTCTCTTTTTGTATTTTAGTCAAAGATGAATTGATGATAACTAGGTTTCTTTCATCCTCATCTAAAAACTCATACTTTAAACCCTTAGGGAGTTGCTTCAGCTTAGGTTTTGGTTTTGGTGTAGCTTTTTCCTTAGGAGTTTGTTCCAAAGACGCGTACTTCATTGTTTCAAATGTTATTTGTTCTTCTTCACTGAAATCCTCTTCTGGTTCATTCAAATAATCTAGAATCTATACCACTTCAGGGTCTTCTAAATTTGGGTCAGGATTGTTCAAGGCTCACATGAGCAGATCAACAATCACCTTTTCTTCTTCCACTTATTCACAATATTGGTTATAATTGTCCATGAAGTAGTCCCTCTCGAATAAAGAAGGTTCTCTCATAACATCCAGAACATGAAATTCGATATGATCATTTCTTACTCGAAGAGTGATGATCCCTTATGCCACATCAATTGAGGCTCTGTATGTAGCAAGGAAGGGTCTCCCAAAGATCATAGGACATGTAGGATCTTCTTTGGTGTCAATTACTACTATGTCGCAAGGTATAAAGAATCACCCAATGAAGATTGGGACGTCCTCCACTATCCCGACTGGCTTGGTGAAAGTGTGATCATCCAACTCAATTCTCATTCCAGTCTTTACCATGTCCATTAGTCAGAGCCTTTGGGCTAAGGAGATAGGCATTAGACTTATGCTTTCTCCCAGGTCAGCTAACCCTTTTCTCTCCACATTGTCTCCAACAAAAAAGGGAATATTTAATGCTCTTGGGTCCTTCTTCTTTGTAGGTAATTCCTCTTGGAAAAAAGCACTTGACATCTTGGCCAACTGCACCATATCGATATGGTCTCCAATTATTCTCTTAGTGATTAAGTTCTCAAAGAACTTTGCATATGTATGCATCTTCTCAATAGCATTGAGGAATGGGATATCCATGTGTAACTTCTTCACACCCTCCATAAAATTTTCATATCTCTTCTTTAGGCGAGCCTTAATTAGTTTTTAAGGGAATGGGACTCTTGGTGCATAGGGGTTTATTTGTGTAAAGACCTCTTCAGTAGGATTTGGTTTCTTGGTCTTTGCATTTTTATTCCTTTTGTCTTTTTCTTCATTCTTGTCCTTATTATTGGGCTCTTCTCTTTCAGCTGTACAATTACTATTTCAGGTAGTGGCTCATTATAGTTTCTTTCCTTTGCGGTGTCCTTGGTACCATAATATTCCAATGTCCTCCCAGATCGAAGGGCAGCCATCTTAGTTATCTCTATGTTGGAGGGGACCTTTCCTTGGGGATTCTTCATGAGATTGGAGAGTTGTCTAAGCTACTGGTTAATCTACCTCTGATGTGTCTGCATGTCCATCATCTGAGTTTGCATAGTACTCATAACACTGGTGTTTTTCATGGAACTTTGAGTTAACCGTTCATTAACATCTACATGTCTTTTTGTGAATTCGAAGAGCTCTGACACCAGGTCAGGTTTGTTGTTACTACTACTCTTTCCTTGACCTTGGTCTTGGTTCTTCCTATTTGTATTCTTGTTCTGATACTGACCTTGACCTTGTCATTGGCCTTGATAATTGTTTCTATTCTTTTGGTAAGTTGTAGTTTTGATATACTGGGTCTGTCCACCTCTTTTCTCAAATCCCAGTGGTGGCTTAGATGAAACACCCAGTTGATGGGAATTCTTAGCAGCATCTTTGTTACCATAATTGAAGCCAGGATGGTCTGCCATTTTGAAATTTGCATAAGAAATGTTCTCTATCTGTTCCTCGCTTTCTCTTTCCTCACTATCTTCTGGTTGTGTGCAAATGTAGTTATCAATTATGTGACCTCCTTCACCACATGTGACACATTTCATAACCTTCTCAATGGACTTCTTGCCTTTTCCTCTAGAGCCTTTCAGTTGTTTCACATCTATAGCTATTTTTTTGGATTTGAGCCATGATAGTTTCTAGAGCCTTGGCCTCGGCAGATGGTACTTTAGGGTTAGCCTTCTTTACTGAAACCACGTCACTTCTTTCATAATCCATGCATGATTGTAGTGCAACCATGTTATCAATGATCATCATAGTTATACTTGGTTTCTTCCCAAGAAAATCACTCCCAACAACAACATTCAGCGAGGTCCGCTCCGTGGGAGTTATCCCATTGTAAAATGTTGTCATAAGAAATCCTTACGGTAGTTGTGATGAAGAAAATCCCTTTGATATTCTTGGAATCATTCCCAAGATTTGAGAAGATTCTCTCCAGGTTTTTACATGAAGGAAGTGATCTTTTGCCTATTTCAAATAGTTTTCTTAGTGGGATAGAACTTAGTGACAAAAGCATATGGAATGAACAATGAATTCTCGACACAGGCGATTAAACAATATATGAAAAATACAGTTAATTTTTTCTTTTTTCTTTCTTCACAAATTCATAAATCAATGTCACAACAAGGACATCACATTTAGATATCACAAATATTATTGAACTCCATTAAAACCAAAATAAATCTTATTCTCATATGTTGTTCAGTTTACATCAGATACATGTACATTGATGAACAAACATAGTCTACAACCCATCCCGGGAAAGAGAGAGTACATGTACATTCTATTCTATCTAGATTATGCTATTTATATCTTATTTGTCACGGCCTCTCTACTAGATAACATTATACCTATAAATATTTGAAACAACCTCATGAGACTCATATAGAGCCCCAGTGAGTGGATACCTCCCACTCAAGCTAGGTACATGCATCAGCATCAGATTAAGTATAATAAACTTAACACAAACATGCAGATATTGAAAAGTCTAGCATATAGTTCTATCATAAGTCATTTCTAACTTGCAATGATAATCTGATCCAACAGATAAGGTAATCACTTAAACCAATTATAAATTTGAAACATCTTTTAAAGCATGTCTATGAACAAATCAACATATACTTCTTAGTTCAGATGACGAATCCTACTGCATGAGTAATAAGTCAAGTTCTTAGCATTTTGAATAAATACATAACTACAACATTATATTTGTGACACTCCATCAGTCGGACCAGGAACACATCCTGCATTCCTGAAGCTGAAGTACACATAATACATATCTACCAAGCAATATTATCAAATAGCAGGCAATCCAACTCATATTGAGAATGGATATAAATCCCATCATTTATAACTTGTCAGCATGATAGATCGTAATATGAAATAGAAAATATCCATAACAGCATGATTACTTTCCACAACATGAAGCTTAATCAATAATGACAAATCATCAACTAGCAGTACAAGGAATGCAATAATCATTCAAATCATGTTCTACACAACTCATCATGTTTTATTCATTTGCCATGAAACTACTTGGCTTGTACCTCACCAAGTAGAAGTCGCCACACCTGATTCTCGTATCAACGACTCACCGTCACTATCTTAGGGTTTAGCCGACCACCCTAAGATACCAACAACAGACCCTGGCCACCTCAGGGTTGCCTAAAGAGGCTCACGTCCTCATCTCGGGTACACGAGATAGGAGCTAGTAAAATAGTATATCACATATCACAATATTTCACATATTTTTCATTTCACATTTCACATATTTCATTTCAACAGAGTCTATTCCATCTGGACATAGACTTTTACAACAAGGATATAGGGCCAGAGCCACTCCAGATGACTCACTCCTAAATCCTGGTGGTCTAACCTTTAAGGTCTCAATCCACACTCCGGAAATCCTTCTCATAATTTATCGATTACTACAAGGAGATCAATTTTGTTTCCCCAGTGTGGTCCTCGGGGGAAACTCATGGTGTTCAGGGCATGTAACTAGATGTTCCATCATTTCACTTGTTATTAATCTCTTTTACTCATCTTACAAGAATTCAAAACATCATATATCATATATGGGTATTCTCGCGTTACTATAATAGCATGAAACAAATTAAGTTTATCAATAAGGGAAATGATCAAAGTAAGAAGCACAATAAGTCTATAGATTGCAACAAATATAATTATTTCTATCTTCTACATCAACTCATAGCAATAATCAATAGTGAGCCTTCAGCCCAAGACATAATCTTATTGTCCATCATTTACCCCATCAGGGTTTTATCATCATCAGTGGACTTTCAGCCCAAGATATAATCTCATTATGCAACATTTACCCTTATCAGGGTTTCTCAATGTAAGGAGTGCATATTAAATTCCATTTCAACATATTCCTCATCAGTTCATTGTATACCACAGTTCTTAATATATATTAGTAGAGGCATTATAACTAGCAATAGTAAAAGCATATAGACATCATGTATCATTCCTCATACTCAGAATAGATTTATCATACAACATATTCCTATTTCATCCAATTTGAATAGATGCCAATAATTTCATGCATATACATGCATAACAGACTTAGTTATCTTCTTCTTTTATTTCACATTCTTCATATGGGTTTACTAATCAACACATGTTGACTATCAATTGAAGTTTGTACTATTAGTCCATTCTCATAGTACAATTCACAATTTAAGAACACATTCTTGTAAATCAATTCAAATACTTGACTTTCATCTTTTAGTTGAATTCAACTACAGTTATGTGCATCTCTTCATCCCCCATTTGAGATTGTCATTCACTAGCATCATCAAACTCATCATTTTAGGGTAAGAGTTACATTCTTAAAATCATCTACTAATTCCTATCTTTTTCCATCATTTTATACTCAGTAGTCTCAACTTCTTTCATTTCATGTTCATTACATTATCTGGACCAATCTTTCTTGATTCACTTTACATACAATGCTTCTCTTCTACATAACATTTATCAAAGTAAAGTTCTTAGTGTATTTCATTTAATTTGGGTTAAGCCACATGTAATTAAAATAAAAGATAAAATACTTCATCATACTATCTTCATTAGTTTCATCTTTATCTTGCAATCACCATTAAGTACATCTTGTTCATATTGTCTCTTATATTTAGATAAGTGTACCTTGTCAATGAATACTAATGTCATTCCCATAATCAACAATGATCATTCTTTATTATACTAAAATAAATACATTAGACTTAGATGATATTAGTAAGACTCATCATCATATTCAATTGAAGTATTAATACCTTCAACTTCAACATTTGATCACATTTACAACATCATATACAAGATCTAACTTTATCACTCATAATCGTCTTAATAATAAACTTTTAGGGTTTTCAAGAAGTCATTCCTTAGTTCAACATATCATAATAATCATACCATTCAGTAATCCAATCATGACCCAAGGGTTCATTAGAGTTATTCACAAACATGGAAACCCTAGTTTCCATTTTCACACATTTCATTCATCAATCATAAGTATACATTGATTAATTGACTCATTTGATCCACTTCCTCAACATAAATCCTAATCAGGATATGTGGTCATTTAATTCCATTAACATTCAACAATACACTTGTATAATACAATCTAGTACAATTCAAATATGACTTTATACATGTCAATTCAATTCCATGCATATCGACAATTAGGCTTGTAACGACCCTACCTCCCGGTAACCCCCAATTAAGGGAGACCCGAAGATCAAGACCGTTATTCAATTAACAGGATCAAAGGTTCAACAATTAATCAATAATAATTATGAAATTCTACTAACTAACTGGAATTTGGTACAAAATTAAAACTTTACTTACCTTTGAAAAACTTTGGAAATCTATCTATCCAGAGCTTGAATCATTCTATCTAATCCTCCTTGCACTTTATTTCTTATTTCCACAATATGTCATGTTACTATTTGTTCTTTCAATTGTTGTTCCTAAAATGCCGACAAACAAAATGTCGGTCAGTATATCGAAATATACTGGTATGTGGGGGAAACAATAATTGTGCAACTATGTTAACAATTTAGTCAACCAATATCATTTAACATCCAAGATTACGTTTTAAGCAATACTACTCAATCTTTGCTTATCCCCTATCTCTATACCGTCCCTGCAATGGACATGGATACTACCTCTCTCATATGGTAGATCCTTACCCCCATGGTCCTACCACACAGGTAGCCAATTCCTAGGGTTATGGAGTCGCATGGCCCTACCCAAAGGTAGTCCAATCCCTGACTCATGATGACTTGATGGTCCTACCCCATTGGTATCCATGTACTAAGTCATTCAATGACCTGATGGGCCTACCCCATTAGTAGCCATGTACTAGGTCAATCCATTAGGCTACAGAGGGGACTAGGATCTGAGTTAGTATGCACATCTCTTATGTGATAGTCATATTCACATTATAATTTGCATGAATTAAATGCAACCAATAATTTAATTCAAGTCATCGATAAAACCTCAAAAATCCTCGAGAAACTAATTCGGGATATTCATAGGCGTAACCACATACCTGTCAAGTTGATGTGAGATAGAAATAATCCAATCAACCAAGTCATCCAATCAAGCAAGTGTAAGAATCCTAAAATTACATTCAATTTCCTTTTTATCAAAATATATCCAAATCATCTTGCTACTTATGGTTCTATTTCTTTTTAGGGTTTCTTCCTCTTTTTAGGGTTTACTTGGCAACTAGGGTTTTATTTCACCTTACTCTTTTAAACCCTAATTTTATCATCTATCCTTCACAAAACATGATTAAGGTTATCCTTTAACACATTTAATCTTAATTTCGGATTAAAGCACAGTTAACCATCAATTAAGCTCATTAATCCTCTTTTCCATTAAAACTACCATTTTTATCCATTTGAAAACCCTAATTTCTACATTAAGAGTATTTAACCACAATTAGGAACTTTAACGCTTGAAACAGCTTAGCTTCAGCATATTCCAACTTTAAACATGA
Organism: Alisma plantago-aquatica; assembly: GCA_963693085.1. Lineage (NCBI taxonomy): Eukaryota > Viridiplantae > Streptophyta > Magnoliopsida > Alismatales > Alismataceae > Alisma > Alisma plantago-aquatica. The sequence continues at coordinate 277,171,491 of OY856410.1, forward strand.
AATTAATCAATTAAAGCCATTAATAATCTCATTCACTAATATTAGGGTTTCAAGGCCCATTAAAGCTTTTTCATGCACATGAAACTCTAAGTTAAATCAATTATGTGAAAAATTCATCCTTTTAGTTCCTAATGTTCCCTTTTATCATTAACATGCTAATATCAACTTTAATCATCAATTAAACCCCACTAATCCCATTAATCATTCCCGATTAGGGTTTCTTTAAACATTTATACATTAAAGTTGATATCTTCCATCACTTTTTGAATTGCACAAGGAATAAGGCTTCAAATATATTTTTATTAGATTCTTCACGTTTTTCTGATCAACTTTCATGTATAACATGTCCTTATTTGACCTACCAATTATTTACTATGAATTTATCAAAACTCACTTACTTTGGGCCAATCAGATTGCGTCACGTCGGCCTCCTCCATGCAACGTTGCTCAGCTTGGGAAATATTTTGAAAAGACGTGATTGCCCCTTGCTTAAGTTGACGTTTATTCAGCCCACGGAGGGTAGAATCGTCCAACGCCTCCTCCTTCATCTCCTACCTCACGCCAACTGCCCTAGCCGATGGCAGTTGCTCTCCCACGACCTGCCTCATCTTCCTGGAGGCTCGAGGACCTCCGCAAGGTGGGCCCCTAACTCCGCCGCACCTTGGCGCACGCGAGGCACCCCCAAGGTGCGGCCAGGATGGCTTCTCCCAAGCACGACCAACCCACATTTGTTGCTGTGTCGACTGCGCTTCTGCAGGCCTATGGCTGGAGCTGAGTGGAAGCCATGGCGTTGGATTGATAGTCGATCATCTTAGGGTGGTCGTGGGAGTCCCTGCGTCCAACATGAAAACTCCACCACCTCCTTGTTTCTCTAAGGTCGTTCCACGCTCTT